>LR990346.1:6250000-7500000 GCA_905147345.3 Mythimna impura
CTCGTTCAATTTCAAATCGAAATTCCCTTAAAACGAAACACGTGCCACAGGTCTGAGAGACGAATACGTACTGAGGGGCGATACTCCGCTAAACTCAATAGCAAATAAAATCATACCTTCTAGAACATTCTACGATTCCAATATCGCACAATAAGCAACCTTTGAAAGTCGACCGACCAGGTGTGGTTGAGCCTCGGAAAACCTAACTCTACATTTGGAATTGGAAAGGAAAAAAGGGCTGGATGGGTCCAAGGGAGCTGGTTAAGGAAAAGTTTATCAACTCCATGAAAGCACTGGGGTATATCAAGTTATACAATATTGTGCTACTTCAGCGACATTTACATAAAACATTAATGTTTTCATACGCCTATGAAATTTATTTATGTGCAAGCATAGACAGTCCCCATAATTTGCAATTGAAAAAAGCAATTCTACTGTTTTATTTATCGTTTTGCGATGATTAATTGGGGGCACTTTGGTTTTCTTTTACGTACTTCAGGACGGTTTATTAAGTCACAAACCGTTACCAGAGATCCTCAAATATCGAATTTCCCTATAACATCTACAAACGCTCACAAACAATCTCGTTATCTACAAGTTTTTTGACGCAATGAAGGCTTTGACAGTGAATCTACGAAGATCAAACTGAGATTTGTGAAAATGAATAATGCATTCGCAGCACAAACCAAATACTTCACGAAATTAAATATTAAGCACTCCACACTAAACTTTGTCCATCGTCAACAAGCAAATTTATTACCTCTTATGGTTTACATTCGTTTCCTTTACGTGTACCTAAAACCATCAATAAATAATATAATGTCGTCCAAGCAAAATTTCACACCATTTCGAAACTTTTGCCTATACTACAATTTACTTATGTGTTCGCGAAGTTGTAAACACATTAACATTATTGAACATTTATAGAAACTTCATTATTCCTCCTTTATATAAAACATGGAACTAATGGCGCTCCTGTATTAATTCGTGTCAGTTGAGCTTCTAGGTAGCTTTCAGGAGAATAATTAGATGGGTCGGATTTTATAGTTTTGGCACTTTGCTTCACGAATTCCTTTGCACTTGATCTTCCAAATGCTCAAGGAAGATCAAAAGTGTATAGGAAATCGCATATTTGAAAAGATCGAACACTATTTTTTTTAACCGGCGGGTTTAAGCTGCGGGTAATTTTGCAACAGTACTATTTGGCCTAACTTAACCACATACCAGCGCTGCGTTATTTATCGTTTTAAATATCGCAGTACCTATACGCTGAGTTAGGCACATTTTTGGCCTCGCACAGATTTTAATGTTATTTTTCCAAACCTATTTTATTTCTACTGGATTTGTGAGGTACGAATAAACCTTTTTTCTTTTTTTTCTCCATTTATTTTATTTAAGAACTTGCTGACACGACAAATGTTTTTCTGTCAAAAAGGATTGACAGAAAACCGTAATATTGACAGATAGGTAGCAACAGTTTAAATGTAATAACGAAAAATGTGTTTTATTACGGTTTTCCGTGAAGTCCAATTTTCTGTTCATAACAACCTTTCTGGAACTGGGGCTTCCCAGCAGTGAGAACTTCAAAAGGCTGATTATGCTAACAATCTTCCTGAGACTTCAACAAATAGTTTAAAAAAAAAACACCCAAATTGGTCCTGTCATTCTCTAGTTTTGCACATAGCAACACATTTAACAATTTATTTTTGTTTATATAATATTAAAAAATTATTAAAGAAAAAACTGGGCAAGTGCGAGTCGGACTCGCGCACTGAGGGTTCCGTACAAACTTACCTATGTAAATAGTTCAATTCCCGAAGATTTTTCAAAACCGCAAAAAAAGTTTTTTTTTTAAGACGTAACTACAAATTTACAGTTTTCAGATTTATTCCTCTATCTGTGCTACAAAACCTTGCTTTATGCGAAATTTCAGGATTCTGGGTCAACGGGAAGTACCTTACCCTATGAATTTTGATTCCCTTGAGAGTGTCGAAATGTACGTTTTTCGCGACATAAACGGCCGTATCTTTTGTTTTCGTTAACTTAGAAGTTTGATTTTCACAGCTTCAAGGGACCGCAGATTTGAGTATATGTTGTTAATTTCAAGTCGATACCTCCACGCGTTCCCGAGATAAATGGTCTTGACAGACAGACAGACGGACGGACAACAAAGTGATCCTATAAGGGATCCGTTTTGTCTTTTGAGGTACGGAACCCTAAAAAGCAATGCAGAACATCACAACAACAAAAACGATGTTTTTGCATTTACACAGAAATAATATTATTATCACATAAGTACTGTAATTACAGTATTATGCAACAGTTCATTTTAATGTACGTCAGAGTAGATGTACAATTCTACGTGGTTGATATATATTACATCTATCATCATCTTCCTGCCCTTGTCCCGTTTTATTTCGGGTCGGCGCAACACATTCTCTTCTTCCATTCTGTCCTGTCACTCGTCACGCTATCACTAACTCCCCTTTCTTTCATATCACTTCTCACACAATCCATTCATCTTTTCTTTGGCCTCCCTCTCCCTCGCCATCCATCCACTGCATCCACATGTAAACTCATAACTCTTTTAGCAACATGCGTTTCATCCCTCCTCTTCACATGACCATACCAAGACAAACGATTTCCTTTCAACTTTTCTTTTTTATATTACATCTATAATGGTAATTAAATACATAGGTATAGCGGTCAAGATTCTCTCTATACTTTCACTCTACTAGATTTACGTCTGTCGTATACAGAATCCAGACTTCTTTGATTCTTTAATGGTCTTACCACACGAGCACAGTATAGATATATGGAACAGTACGGAAACTACCTACAAATGTTCGAAACGGCTCACTCACACAAACATACGCATCGACGAGACTCCTAAGCGGCATTCGCTACTGACAGGACCGCGAGAAACGCTTAGGAGTCTCGTCGATGCGTATGTTTGTGTGAGTGTGCCGTTTCGAATATTTGTAGGTAGTTTCCGTACTTTTCCATATATCTATACTGTGACACGAGGCTTTACCACAGTTTTGCCTGCGCAGGCCGGTTTGTACACGGAACACAATGCGAATGGTTGGTAAATCTCAAAATTTTTACACGGTGGTCGGTTAATCGGTTTGTACGTATGGTAGGCCCATTAGCCGCCAGACTAGAGTGATGTTGGAAGGGTATAGATAATCTTCCAATCAGTCTCCGTTACAGAAAATAATCAAACCACTTGATCTGTTATTGGATGGGAAACAAGGCGATATGCTGTGATATACTTCGAAAGAATCACTGCGGCCCTGGAACGCAAACGTCAACTGAAGGAACCTAAGTGGGTTTTAGTCAGTAATAGTCTGTCTGGCTTTCTCTTGGCTCACCCAGAGCGGAAGAAGTTATTTAATAAATTTCCCAACACAAAAAAAGATCAGACTGAAGTAGACGGCGACATCAGGGTCATGACCGCCTTAGAGTATGCATATATGGAAAACATTGAGGTCCTGCCATACGTACAAACTTAAAACAAAGTTAAACCGGAGGACAGATGGAAGAAGAAAATAAGAGAACTTGTGTACAATGCGTTCCAAATAAGAATAGGATCGATTGCCATGTTGTGACGTCACGTCATACTGTCAAATCGAAGAATTATTATGGTGAGCAAAAGAAGAAATTTTTTAAATTTAATTTATTTACGAACTGTGAACGAAAATAGTTTAATCAGGATCCGTTCTTCAATTTTGCTCATCTCTGAGTTCTTCAATTTTGCCCAATTTCTTGCGATTTGGCAGTATGACGTGACGTCACAACATGGCAATCGATCCTATTCTTATTTGGAACGCATTATATATACATGCGATCTGTCGTATATTACTACAGGCTTAGACTAACTTAGAATATAGACAAAAATAGCATTGGATTTAAAAGTAGAGGAAAGCCAAATGCTGCATTGTTCAAAAGAGTCACCACGGCCTTGGAACGCAAAGGGTGTCTGAAAGAACACCGGTGGACCACAGGTGGGTTTTAGTCAGTAAATGTCTGACACTCGTATGTCCGTCTGTCAAAACCCTTTCTATCAAGGAGGCGTGAAGGTACGAAGTTGAAAATATCAAGTACTAAAGTCTGTTACCCCTTAAAACAGTGAAAAAATCAAACTGCAATCTAAAGATAAGGTCGTTTATGCTCCGTTTGGAACTCAAAACCTATAGGGTATTTCACATTGACCTAGAATCCTGAAAGGCAAGAAGCAAGGTCTCATATGACAAGTAAAGGAAAAAATTTGAGTAGTGTAGTTACATCACAAAATAATTACTTTTTTGCGATTCAGAAAAATCTTCGAGACTCGGAACCGAACTATTTTCATAGCTAACTTGTTTGTATGGAACCCTAGGTACGCTAGTCCAACTAGCATTTGACTGGCTTTTTTTTAGTATTTAATTAAACTTAAATAGTTTACAGAACGTGTCTTGTATTTTCATTTAATAATAATATGTCATCTACAACATACTACAATTTTACGAATTCATTTTAAGTTTTTGAAACTATCATACACATTTTGTAATTACACACTCAACTAGAAAGACTAAAAAATATGTATGCTGTCGAAAGCATTGGCTAAATTATAAGATAACTCTATCCAATAAAAAACTTTTTACAAAAAAAAAATACAACCAACTTCAAAGTAAAAAAAAACACTGAAAAGTGCAAAATAACTTTAATTTCGGAAGTCGGTGTTTCTATAATAGTTTTGTATCTTCGTTATTTAACACCGACTTCCGAAATTAAAGTTATTTTGCACTTTTCAGTGTTTTTTTTTACTTTGAAGTTGGTTGTATTTTTTTTTGTAAAAAGTTTTTTATTTTACACTTTTTAGTTATGGTACCACCACTAAAAAATACTCCTCAGCCAAACTTAAATACCTTATAGCCAGAGTGCATCTCATGACAATTCTAATAATCCCAAACACGGTTAGATTACATTAATTTATTACAGAGTTCCGGTGCCTAACTTCAGGCTTCATCATCAGATCAGTTCGATATATTCCCCCTCTACTTTCAGTCAGTCATCGACTACACGTATAAACAAAGCAATTTTACTTGTTACGACGGTTCTGCTGTGATCCTATGAGGAGTTCTGTTCCATATCTTCGAAGTTCATGATCAGATCATAACAATATTTTTATGGGACCAACTCGGAAGTATAACCTTTCAATCAAAAAAAAAATTTTCAAAATCGGTCCACAATTGACCGAGAAATCTGTGAACATACATAAAAAAATAAAATAAAAAACATACATTCAACCGAACATATAACCTCCTCCTTTTTGAAGTCGGTTAAAAATAGAAATACATGAATGAATTAAGCGCCTATTACACCACTCGATATTCAGACAGTCTTAGTCTATGTTTATCTATTTATCTCATCATTCTGTTTCATTCCTTTCTGACTGATAGTGTCGTGTACATTGGCGTAAGTTGCTCTTTTTCTTGTGTGACGCTATAATATAGACTAAGACTGTCTGAATATCGAGTGTTGTAATAGGCACTTTAGGAGCCGCCTGGCTTAGTCTGGCTGACAATCAATGGCGTCACTGTCACACGCAGAACACCTCCCTTGGTGAACGATACAGTAATATTTGTTTGTTATTCACAAACTAGTTTACTTCTTTGTAAGTCCTATTAAATTATAGAGTTGATGTACAGACAGATTGACAGTTTGATTGTTTTGTTTTGTGAGCTATTGTGTAAATGTCTGGTTCTCTGTTAATACGTAACAAAATACCACGCCTGCCTCTTTATCTAGAAGAGTTGGACAGAGACACTTCTGTTTGTCTAAATATTACATATTTTTCGGTAAAATAACTTAGTAAAAGGCACATAAGAAAAATTTCATTAAAAAAACAAGTAGTTTTCAATATATTTCAGTGGCATTGACTAGCTCGTTTAATAAGTTTTCCGAAAAAACAGGTTGATGGCTCTTAGTGCTTTTCTAAAGTCGAATACACTGGTATTCCCGTAAAAAATCTAAAGAAAGATTTTCAGAGAGAACTAATAACATAACAAAAACTAAGGTAATAATAATAACAAAACAAAAAGTAAGGTAAAACATAAAAATGTTAAGATATTTATTTTTCGTAAATACATTTGTGTTGTAAACAAGTAAAGAAAAATAATTATGGCTTCAACAACTTTTCTAAAGGTTAACCAAACAAAACACCATTTATTTGAAATTCAAAGGAAGTGTTTAAAAACGGTCTATTGTCACGATTTAAATTAGAATTTGTTCGCGCAATCAGTTGGTTGTAAATTTATTTATTTATTTATTTAATCTTCATGCAACATTATTGTACAAAGGCGGACTTAATGCCTGAGGCATTCTCTACCAGCCAACCTAGGGTGGTGAAGAGACAATATGGTAGGTGCATAAAAAGAAAATTATATGCGAAAAACAGGAGTAAAACAAAAAGGTACTTATACATATAATTAAAATACACATACATATATATTTAGTATAATATATATATGTCGGTGAAGTCAATAGTACGGAAGCTTGAGAACGAATGAACGAGCTAAGTGAAAAGTGACACATGTCACTTTGACAGAATCCGCGCTGACGTTTGCACGAACCGAGCAGATAAAAGGGCCGACCGCAGAGGTCCGTGGCTCATTCCTCTGTCGGCAGCCGTGCGCACAACGTCTAAGTGTCGGGGACTGTCTCACTGCTCGTTGTGTAAAGTGAATACCTAAAGCTTGCCTCATAATAAATCAGTTGTGTGATCTAAAATAGTTTGTTTATTGCTCGTTACCCAGCCATCGCCCACAAGACATAGTCTCTGGACAGAGCTTCAATGATGATCGGCATCCTGCGCCGACATCAGAAGTGGGATTCCGAGCAAATAAACAAGAGCAGCACGAAGGTTACGTAACGCCGGTCACGAAGAAAATAGCAAGAGCCAAGACAAGTAGCGGTCATTATTTGAAATGGAAAATTAGAAAGTGAAGACCTAGAATGAAGCACTGGACCGAATAAGATTCAAAGTTCCGTTAATCAATGTCATTATCAGTTTTGGTCTGATTAGGTTTTTTTCTGGGGTTTTTCCCTAATCCTGAGCAACGAATGTTGGACCATGATGACATTGTTTCCCCAGAAAGAAATAGGAACTGACTAAATCACCGTGTACTACCCAGATTGTGACCGGGACAAGACCGACGCAAATGCATGTTCACGATGTACCATTTTCCGATACGTGCTTTGCTGATAATCCGAAGTCACCAGTGATTACAGCAAGAATTACAAACTTTTAGTTTCCTGAAGTGTAAAATGCAAAGTGCAGTGCGTGTGTGTGTGCATGCCTGAGATGCAGTGTGTCAAGTGCGCTACCAGATCAGAAAATATTTGACACAAACGTATGAAGACATCTCAAACGTCACCTGTCAAATGTTTCCACTGTGGAAAAATTGGACGGAGCAGGCTGTGTTTTCATAAGCAAGAAACAGTAGGAAACCGACAGAATAACGTGATATTCAAGCTTCAAGACTCAATCCCATGGTCAGCCACATCGTATGCTGCAAATGTGGAGAACAAGGTCACATCTCCTTCCGGTGTCCTGATGAAAGTGACGCAGCGGTGACGGTGACGCCAAGGCATCACGTAGCGAGCGAGAGGTTGACTGACGGGTGTTGTCGATCCTACACCAGGAACAAGGTCAGGTATTCACATTCCATTTTAATTCTGGTGCTGAGTGTTGTCTCTCTTTCACTTTAAAGTCTGTCATCACTATTTTGCGGCAAACGTAAACACAGTATTGTTACATTGAAGGGTCAGTTCAATGTGTTCAGATCTATTTGCGAAGTGATATTTTGGCCGTGAAATATTGTTGCAAGGGTTCAGTTCAAATAGTAAAAATTGCTAAAGTTCACGACGTAAACAATTGTAATTACAACTACCCTCATTAGATCCAGTAGATACCGTTTCGATTTTTTTATGACAGTGATAATTCCTCCATAGATAATTTTGACGATATTGACACTGACGTGTGACGTGTGTCGGTATGCTACAAACGCGTGTTGTAAAAAAGTAAACTTATCCATTTGATTGACTCGTATTTGACTGTGTAAAGATGACCATAGCAGTCTAGCGCGGAAAAATTAATAATGCGTGAGCGGGTAGATGATTGTTGCTGGCAAATATTATTCGACGAGTAATTCGGTGTTTGTTAGCTCTTTTGACCTAAAAACTCGACCGGTCAGATATAATGAGCAAAGATTACTGTGAACTGAACTAAATAACAATGTGCCTAACCGAGATACCACTTACCTTAGACAAAATAACTCGTTTAAATAGTGCGCGTTATTTTACAAAATTAGATTGTGTATCAGGCTTTCAGTAGTATGATAGCGGACAGCCGGTACAAACATTTGACCATGCCAATCAGTTTCAAAATGCGATCTGAGTTTTCCAACGGACGATTGTTGTTGTTCTAGGCGAATCGGTAAATGCCTACGTCGTAGTTTGAGTTGTCAATATTTTGATTATTTAGGAAACTATTAAGAGGGACGTCGGGAGACTTAATGTAGTTTTACAAACGTTGACTAAAGTCGGATTTTCATTAAATTTGAGAAAAATGGTTGTTTTTGATAATGCAACTCAAGTTACTAGGGTATGAAATTAAGTCAAGTAGTGAAGTTAGGAGGAATAGGACCTAATAGCAGAAAGCAGGTCACTTACATTCGACTCTGCCTCCACCATTTATCTTAGCTTGGTTAGGGCAGTTTATAGGTCTAGTAGCTTATTTCGGGCGGTTTGTGCCTAAGTTTACTCCTGTTATGAGTCCGTTCTAAAGATTTGATGTGTAGTAAAGTTTCTTTTTCTTGGCAACAAGCGCCACGAAGACATTGATTAAGAAATAATTTCAATTCTTATGAAAGAGTCGGTTTTAATGATTTAAGCCTCTCAAATACGTAGTAGAATTGCATACTGATGTCAGTGAAACCATAAAATAAGGCTGGATTCAAAGCAGGTGATGCCCTGTAGTAGTACCATACGTGAGTTATCGCGAAACTATCTCCCATTGCTTGATCATAAAGATAATTTACAGTCGGTTTATAGTCGGTTAGAAGGTAAAGCTAAAAAGAACTCACTGGTAATTAGTTACGTACTGAACAAACAAAAACGAGACTTTGAAACTTTTAAGGTTCTGATTAAAATAAATGGTAGTTAAAAGAATTTAGAGTTCTGTGATTCAATTAACATTATCTTACACTAGGTCGCGACGGGATTTTCACGTGTGACAAACGTGTTATGTTCGTGCTAGAACCAATGCTAATAACGACTGCAGAGACAAAAAAACCGTTTGTGATAGGGTTCATTTAGGCGAAGTCTAACTCGTGATTAATTGTTCAGTTACGGACGCTAAACCAAACGACGAAGGCAGGTGGTCCCTTAGCACTGTTAATTGACAAGGCTGCGTTTTCTCTACCGTTGATGACAAAAGACGATGTAGACTCAGAGTTAAATTTTAGTACCGTGAGAAATGATGCGTTACGCCATATAGAGAGTGCGTAGCAACCTATGAAAAGTGTAAATTTAATCTGACGAAGGCGGAAGTTCATAAATTTTTGATAAGAGACTTTTTCATATACAAGCAGAGCAAGTAAACTGAGTAAGATCCATTTAAAGATTAATTTTAAGTAATAGAGAGAGAAAGAAAATCAGCGCATAACTGATAAAATTGGGGTAGAGTAAAGTAGTAGAGATAATGAGATTATTAAGTTTACATGATGATCGGACTATACCAGATTTGATTTGTAGCCGTAGCTTAATAGAAATCGGTATCTAGTGGTCACAGTAGTTCGTGAGTACGCGGTATTGCGATCAAACCTGGGACGTAA
Source organism: Mythimna impura (assembly GCA_905147345.3). Classification (NCBI taxonomy): domain Eukaryota; kingdom Metazoa; phylum Arthropoda; class Insecta; order Lepidoptera; family Noctuidae; genus Mythimna; species Mythimna impura. The sequence continues at coordinate 6,259,882 of LR990346.1, forward strand.
TGTGGGAAACCATTAAGTCGTGAGAGACTTGGCAATCCTGGAGGGATGCGCAGGAATGGTTGAGTGACTAGAGGTTACTGGGCTATTAGTAGCCAGAGATCACGTGCAGTGATTAATGATTAGTGTTTTGGATTAGTTTGATTGATTTGGTGGAGATGTTACCATGATAATTTATTCACGGTTATGCTTTGAATTTTCTGATTATTGATTTTGATATTGAAACGATATAGAAATTTTGATGTTAATTTATTTTCTTTAATTGAACTTAGCAGTACTATGAACAGTAGTGAGAATTAGTAGGTTAGTTAATAGAAATTTAGAGTTTCGATACATGTCGAGTTTTGTTGAACCTTCATAATTTACGGTTGGCGTAGTGGTTGAGCGATTGACTGCTGCGGTGCGCGTTGCGGGTTCGATTCCCGCAGGGGCAGACGTTGTTATGGCCTACAGAGAGAGGGATAATAAAACATGAGATTCCGGTTGAATTAGATGTATAGAAAGTAGGTGGGGAAAGTGATCATGGCACTATTTAATCACTGCTGCTTTAGAATTAAGGAACGATTAGTGAGTTATCCTCGTTTACGTTGGTGCGTAAACGAGATGAGTCGTTGTAGCGACGCAATTAGTGAGTTATCCTCGTTTACGTTGGTGCGTAAACGAGATGAGTCGTTGTAGCGACGCAATTAGTAAGTTATCCTCGTTTACGTTGGTGCGTAAACGAGATGAGTCGTTGTAGCGACGCCTGTAGTGAGTTATCCTCGTTTACGTTGGTGCGTAAACAAGATGAGTCGTTGTAACGACGCCTTTAGTGAGTAATCCTCGTTTACGTTGGTGCGTAAACGAGAGGAGTCGTTGGTGCGACGCCTGTAGCGAGTTGACCACGTTTGCGTTGGTGCGTAAACGATTTGGATTTATGGTTGGATTGGGAATTTCATTATACATAGTCACTCATGATCAGGATGTCTAGTGTGTGTGAGAGTTTACATGTTTGGGAGCGCACTCACGGTGCGAGAGTAGTTCCTGATGTTTGTCAGGAGTGACCGAGCTATATGATATTGCAAGATGTATTTTGTTTCAAATCAACACACAGAGACCGACGCCTTGTTTGGAAGTCTCGTCAGTGGACCGTCTTCTGGCTGAGGTGGTGAACTGGTGATGATGAATACAGCGACGGATGTCTTGTTGGGACGTCTCGTCAATGGATATCTTCCAGCTGAGGTGACGATGATGACTAACACACAGGGACGTGTGTTCCGCAGGATAGCCGTGTCGGTGAAGTCAATAGTACGGAAGCTTGAGAACGAATGAACGAGCTAAGTGAAAAGTGACACATGTCACTTTGACAGAATCCGCGCTGACGTTTGCACGAACCGAGCAGATAAAAGGGCCGACCGCAGAGGTCCGTGGCTCATTCCTCTGTCGGCAGCCGTGCGCACAACGTCTAAGTGTCGGGGACTGTCTCACTGCTCGTTGTGTAAAGTGAATACCTAAAGCTTGCCTCATAATAAATCAGTTGTGTGATCTAAAATAGTTTGTTTATTGCTCGTTACCCAGCCATCGCCCACAAGACATAGTCTCTGGACAGAGCTTCAATGATGATCGGCATCCTGCGCCGACATATATATACATATATATTAATATAAATTAACGAAAGAAGTTTTGAGACGATTCTGCTATTGGTGGAGCAAATGATTCCGCAACCTCCGCTTAAATGCATATCGACTTTCGGCCGTCCTGATATCGAGAGGAAGCGCATTCCACAGAAGGATGGACTGTATATAGAAGGAAGAATGGAGAAAATCAGAAGTATGAGAAGGACAGAGCAGTAGGAGATTGTTAAAAGAACGCAGATTCCTTGCGTGTGAAGAACATAGGTATTGAAAGTGAGTAATGAGATAGGATGGAGGCGTGGGAGAGTTGAGTTAAATTAATTCAATTAAAAGATTTATCATGAGAATTTCGTGAGATGGTGAAAGTTACCATAACTTTTCACTCTTTCGAAGTACAACGGCGTTTTGACTATTAAAATATTTAATAATTTTCATTGAGAAACGACAGAAACAAACATTCATACTTCCCTTAATAACTTTTATCGAGCGCCATCTTTGTTTTTCCTTTTTTTACAACCGGAAAAGAGTGGCACAAATAACAGGCCCTTGAAGGACACCGGATCACTCTATAGACCACCATGGGATCTTATAAGCAGGTATCTATGAACTCGGACCGACCGCTCACTCTCGGATATATCTAAATGCAAAAGTCAGCAGGGATGCCGAACGCAGGAAGCTTTCCTAACACAATAACATGCTACATCCTGTCAAATGCCTTTGATACATTTAGGGACACAGCAAGGGGCTTCGCTCATAATCGTTTCTACCAAGCTTTGTCTGACAAAAACTAAACTAACTTAGAAGGAATAAATTCATCTATAGAAGGAGAAACTGAAACTACTAAGACTAGGAACATGAAACTTTGCACAAAGCTTCCTTTTATGACGTAAGCGAGCACTAAGAAGGGGTTTTTGAAAATTCATCCTTTAAGGGGGTGAAAAGAGGAATTTCGTTTGTATGCAAAATCTAATTCCATGTACCGGTATACTTAAAAGTTTGCACAAATACTAACCTAAGTAAATAATAAAGGTTGTGATTGTTTCCAGAACTACCCCGAATAGAAACATTCATAGGGATTTAAAGATTGTATGGAGGGTTCTTATTTTTTGGGTTAATAAATTTGAAACTCGTCACCAATTCTATCCAAATTGAAAAATAAAGACTGTTATTATTAGTTTTTCAAAACTACGCTTAAAATCGGTTTTATGATCATCATTTCAGCCGAAGGACGCCCACATAGGACATAGGTCTCCGCCTATGTACAACAGTGCTATGCTTTAAAGAGCGTTAAAGTTTTATAAAAATATTATCCCGAACGGAGTCACTGGCAAAGTGCTAGTTACTCATACAATACAAGAAAACTTACTTATCGAGTAACCGCTCAACTGAAAGTAATGAAACCTATATTTACTAATACCACATGGCAAATATGGGTCACAGCCAGTCAAAGCAGTAGTATAAGGTTGTTTTATTGCCATATACGCTGTTACGTAATGGCCCATATTTCTTGTTGACTTGCAAAAAAAAGAGCACTGGTGGCAGAGTGGTAACGGTTCCGACTTACGAGTCGTAGATCGCGGGTTCAAACCCAGCCAGGCGCAATACTTTGTGTAATTTATTTCATCACCACTGCTCTCAAAACGGTGAAGGAAAACGTCGTGAGGAAACCGGCATGTCCTAGAACCAAAAATTCGAAGACATATATTATGACATCCACCAACCCGCACTGGGTCCGCGTGGTGGATTACAGCCCATTCCCTCTCGTAGAGAGGAGGCCTGAGTCCCAGCAGTGGGAACATTATAAGACCGACTATACTATGCTTTAAAGAAAGACAGGAAAAAGAGAGAAGAAAAAGAAAGACAAGAAAAAGAGAGAATAATTTGATGCCACACGTAAAACATTAACGTTTTTTTTCGAATTTTATTTTCTCGAGAAGTTCTTTTTTCAATTATTGAGAAATATTGAGTTCTAAGCTGTAAAAAAAAATGTTTACTTATAACTATGTTTGATTGTGAATTGGTTTCATACTAGCTTTAGCCCGCAGCTTCATCCGCGTACATAAAATATAGCCTATGTCACTCAGGAATAAAGCAGTTTTCTATCGGTGAAATTTTTTTCGCAATCTGATCAGTACTTTCAGAGGTTACCTCCTAGAAACAAAAAACATAAAAACAAACAAACTTTACCTCTTTATAATGTTAGTGTAGATTTATTTACAAAATGATCTTACAGGATAGATTTATTACCTATATAGGTACCATGTCCATGTTGATGTTATTGAACATGAACATTATTCATATTACAGGAAAATCACTGGAGGTTGACTGTTTATACATGGATTTTTTTTAAGGTGAAAAATCATCCAATGACTTCTCGTGTTCTTGAGCGGATCGGGAGGGCATGTCAGACTTTTACTGACTAAAACCCACTCCTATGTTCCTTTGTTGCCTTGCATTAGAGGGCCCTGGGTTTTCCTTTTAGAATCAAACCCACCATGGGTTAAAACCCAGTAGGCTTTGATCCTGCTGGGCCCCATGGTTTGTTAAATACATGGCTCTAACCCCTGTATAAAAACTCAACTGTGGAGCTCCGGGTCCGTCCACCAATGTCTGTCTGTGGGAGGATTGCTGTGGTCCCCTGAGTGTTACGTCAAAATATGAGAGAGAGAGAGAAGGAAGTTTTGAAACATATAGCTTTATTTGAGTTTCAGCTAATCTTGATCGATTGCTCTAGGGTCGCATGAACTTAATTATGCTATTAATTTACATTAGCAATAGAGGTAAAACTGTACTATGACTGCTGACTACACTGACGTGAATCTTAGTACAAATATTTCGTGCAATAAGAGCTTTGGAAGTTTTGGCAATCAGTTTTATTTTATTTGCTAAATGAAGCGTGAATTTACAATTTTTGCACATGGATTATGGTTGTTCTTACTTTGACTGGAAAGCTTGAACAGCTGTGTTTGGGATTAAACATTGACAGCATAATAATATGGTCTTCTGTCTAATAGATAAACGCTTCATTCTTGTTATAAAATCCGTACAAAATTAATTACTACGTATACCAATATCGATTATTAAATAACTAGCATAATAATTTAATCACAAAAAACAATGGATATAGCAATTAGTAGTATTTACTAATCGAATCTCCGATGTCATTAGGTATAGAAGTGCTCACATTACATACGGAGTTACATCACACACGTGACTACATCCTCCTATGTATATATATACTATGTAGGTATACCTACATAGGTAGAACACGACTAACAAGTAGTGGCTGCCTATTGGTTCGCTGGTAATCGCTAGACTTCTTTACAATAAAAGTGTAATTGGTATTGTTAGTTTTGCTTCAAGATAATGGTCCTTACTGGGACTTCCACAACGTCTGTTCCTATATAAAATCTATATATGTATATAAAAGAAAGTCGTGTTAGTTACACTATTTATAACTCAAGAACGGCTGAATCGATTTGGCTGAAAGTTGGTGGGGAGGTAGCTTAGAACCAGGAGACGGACATAGGATACTTTTTTTTTTTTTTGAGTAGTGTAGCGTAGGGTAGAGTAGAGTAGAGTAGGGTAGAGTAGGGTAGAGTAGGGTAGAGTAGGGTAGAGTAAGGTAGAGTAGGATAGAGTTGGGTAGAGTAGGATATAGTAGTCAGTTGACGGGAGCGAAGCCGCGGACAATGAACGAGTTTCAGGATTAAGATTTGAATCGGCGAAAGTAAAGATACCTAAAATCGGAATTCTTTAAGATTTTGTACATATTTTGGAGCAGTATCGAAATCAGCGTCTCGTCATGGGAAATAAGCAGCTAGAAGAACGTGCTCAAATGTCAGTTGGTGTGAGGATTGAGGGACCAGTTTTAATAATCGCTATCCTTAAATTACGTCGATATTTCTTGTCCATTTCTTTTTTACGAAATGTTTTAAGATTCTTACTAAAAATTTAAGTACTTAGAAAAAGAAAAATTTTATTTTTTAGATTCGGTAATATTGACGTAGACATTTGTCTTTGCACAGTTTAGTCGTTATATATTTTTTATCTTTGGTGCTTTATGGTCTGAAATTCAGTAAATTATTTTACGAACTATCTACTAAGTGTTTGTAGTCACAATACTTCAAATTTTCTGATAATTTTTGAGATCTGGCTGATGGTCTGTGAGAACTGAGGGACCGCACTTTAAGGACTGTAGTTTTTAGTATATTGGTTTACAAATTCCCAGATTTGTTCTACAATTGTTTTAAGTGTACTACTAAACCCTATAACTTTTTTTTTGCTAAATACCGGTATAGTCCCTCAGTTCACACGCACATGTTTCTGCCGCGTTAGTTCCGCGTCGGAACTCGTATTCAAAAATTACTCGAATTTTCGAAGTATCCATCTATCTTGTCTAAGCTGAATAAAAAAAACAACTGAAAGTCGATAATCGAATGTTGCACATTTTTTAAAAGAAGAACTTCATAGGTACTTAGATACCATTTGAAAAAGTTTCACTCAAAAATCTCAAACCATGAAGGTTCTATGTCAGTTCGAAGTACCTATGACAATAAAACGGCAATTTCATATTTTAACCCATAATTATTATCTCGGTTACATATTTCTTGTTGCTTCTTTTATGTGAGAAAAGTGTAAATAAGCATCCGTGATCAGAGCGCCTACCACGAGCTCTAAACGCTATCCATTTTACGACCTAACCTGAACTGTTAAAGGGATGGAGCTATATAGGGTGTATAGCACAGTATAGATATATGGAACAGTACGGAAACTACCTACAAATATTCGAAATGGCACACTCACACAAACATACGCATCGACGAGACTCCTAAGCGTTTCTCGCGATCCTGTCAGTAGCGAATGCCGCTTAGGAGTCTCGTTGATTTAAAACCTTTGTTTACTATTTTGACTGGTCATCTAAATTACGTGACCCATCTATCGGATTTGTTGGTGGTTCACCAAAGCCACAAATGACCTAGATCTGACCCGTTACGCAGTTCCAGTGCCTATGCTATGTTTCGCAGTCCATTAGCTTTTATTGCAATGTCGTTAAGTTTATTTTCGCGTGATAAACTGTTTGTAAAAGCTTTTACTTCGATTAATCCCCTTGTTCGTTCGTTTCGGTTTGTATGTGCTAGGCTAGAACTACAGTATATAGGGAACTATTTCATACAAGTTGTATTGTATTGATTTAGTTAGTGTATTTGATTTTGATAACGACTCAATCATACAATGATCGTAATTATAGGCATAAAATATATTTTTTTTAAGGGTGGAAAATCATCTAATGACAAATCTCGCTCTTGGGCGGAGCGGAAGATAGTGTCAGACTTTTACTGACTAAAAACCCACTCCTGTTCCTTCTTTACCTTCGTCCCAGGGCCCCGGGTTTCGCTTTTACACTACCCGTGGCCCCAGTAGGCTTCGACCCTGCTGGGCCCCTACGATTTGCTGACATCTCCCTGAGACGCGCGTGGAACAATACGCGCCGTCGACGACTTGGGCTCGGTCCGGACGGTTACCGGACGGTCGGAAAGTGAGCTAACCATTGCTCGCTGTCCGCAAGCCCGCGCCTACGGTGGCCGGTAATCGGGATCGGGATCCCTGTTTTACGTCTTTTCAATCTCACAATTCCCAGTATCTGACCCAGGTCAGGAAACGACTTGGTTGATCTCTCTCTCTTAAACCGACGTGAAGTTGAGTAGACCACTTTTCGTACAGATTTTAACTTGCTTGCTTGCTTGCTATTGATATACCTGTGCCGGACTCGGAGGAAAACAGGCATGTCGGCATGATGTTGGCTCACGCCTGCCCTAGCAGTGGGACAGTAATGGCAAGGGAAAACTAAAAAATATCACATCACATTTTTTTTAAGTGGGAAGTCATCAAATAACTTCTCCCGCTCAGGGTGGAGTGAAAGGGCGTGTCGGTCTTTTACTGACTAAACCTACCTGTGTTCCTTCAGTTGCCTTTTGCTTTCCAGGGCCACGAGAACTCTTTCGAACATTCCCGCAGCCCTAGCAGGTATCGGCCCTACTGGATCCCTTCAGTTATGCTCACATCTCATTGAGGCGCGTGTGAAACACAACGCACCATCGACTCGAGCTTGGCCTTTACCGGACGGACGGGCGGCCGCGTTGAGGGCAATGATTACCCATTGCTTGCCACCCATGACAAGGCAGGTGGCCGGGAATCGCCCTGCGACTCCCAACGCCCGTGACGCCTCCTGCGGCAGCGGCTGGGGCGCGAGGATGTCCTCTCCCTCATGATTTCAGCTATCTTCTTTGCTCGCATTGCTGCGGTACAGTGGGAGGTGATCGCTTCCCATTCCCTCTCGCTCTATACCATGGCCTGTACCAAGGCCGGACGCGATAGTACGCCGCCGCCGAACGCCTCCACAAGAACATGGCAAAGCCTTCCACTGTATATTCCACCGTGTCCTCTGGGAGATCCTCACAATGGTGACACCCGGGCATTTCTCAAAGAGAGGACTTACCACCACGTCTGTGACGTGCCCAATGCTTGCTCAACTTAGAAAAACAATTTCCTCTCATCTATAGATGCATGATAGTTCACAGTGAGAATGAGGTAATTGTATCTGCTTATTAACCCTTAATTACTTTATAGCTATTAATAGACAGTATACATGTTTTTTATTGCAGGTAGTGGAACATGAAGTATGGACATGAACTTGTACAACTGCTAAAAATTATTGTTTTTATTTGAAAAACTGGAGTTAAAAAATACTTAAAAAACTACAAATAATATCCAAAAGGAAGTAAAGTCACTCATTTCAATCCGGTTTCAAGCCCGGGCACACTACTTACCGTGATAGCTCTCCTTAGTGACTAAGGTGCTGTGTTGATATAATGCAGTGAATGGAAGACTAAATTTACTACTTTAGTGTTAATCGATTTCTCCAACGCTTTTAATACCGTCAGTCACGAAGTCTTCTGTCTATCCTTTCTTATTTTAATGATCCCTCACAAGTTACTGAAATGGTTTTCTTGTTATCTACGGGGAATGACAGCAGTCAGTTTGAGCGGGAAACTCTGTGTCAAGATGGTGCTACCTTTTAGCTGGCGTCCCTCAAGGTGGTATTTTAGTTCCTCTTTTGTTCTCCATTTATATACAACACAGATATTTGTGACTGCTCAGCAGCTTTAGTGTGCGTATCGTCTTTACGCTTACGATTAGCAGCTGAACTCTCAGTCTATTGACAACTTGTCAGATGCGATCGAGGAGCTAAATAGGGTTTCACTAGTGATTAAAAACTAGTTAGATCGTTGTTTCTGGGTGGCAGTTAACCCTACAAAGTGTCAGGGTATTATGGTTCGGAGCCCCATAATCTGAGAAAGTTAGTTTGACCGCCGTTCCAAGTGCCGTACCACCGTACCAAGCATAATCTTCAACAAAATAGTAATTGCGTTTGGGTCACTGGCTGAATTGTCACCGGAATGTTATAGTCGCTGTATCGACTAAGGAATCTTCTCCCAGTGCATATAAATGCCAGCAATACTTGTACAGTCTCCAATATTTCCTATTATTGACGGTTATGTTATATTGCTACTTTCAACCTCCTTAAGTATGATAAAGATTCCACATCCCAATCACTTTTAAAATGGTAATGTATTCATCAACATGAGAGTGATGGCCTTGACAACAATGTTTTCTTTTCTGTATAATATGAGTATTCATACTACTACTAAGATTACATTCTATTCACTGCTACTTCATTCTATTTGAAATCTGCCAATCGCCAAGGCGAGCAAAAAAGCGGCGCGGCCGTACCATCCTTTTCTCGAAACATTTTGTATAAAACTAGAAACCTGAATTTTCAGTAACCAAGCAGGCATTGTATAAACAAGGTATATTTCAAATTTCATTCAATTTGAACCACTATTTTAAGAATTATAACTGGTCAAAGTTTCTCAATTTTGTCACTCACTGACTGACTGATCATCAAAACTTTAGGGCACTTCTAGCAGACATTAGAAGCTTCAAATTTAGAATACAATCAGTATTTAGTGTATGAATCAATGGAATACTAAAATATTTTGCAATTTTGGTATAGTTTTCTAGATACACCAACTGCATAAATAACTTTGTAATCCCGTATAAAATATAAGATTACAAATTTACATTTGCAGTGAATGAATCTGTGTTCTTGTATATTTATAATAAATAGGAATCTACAAAAAATAGATTTGGCAAGTCAATCGATTTATTTAAAACTTAAAAGATTTGTAATATTGATATGGTCACTATAAGATTTTGCAAAAGGTCCAATATGTAGGGACTGAATAAATTAACCGACTTGGTATTACATGGATCTCACAACTTTTTACGGTAGAAGAACTGAGTTGCGAGCCTTGGTTTTTTTTACAAGTTTTATGTTTTTGATGGCATATCTATTATTTATTGTGAACACCTACCACAGTGTTGTCTTTTTTAACCCAAAGGTTGACTGGTGTAGAATGCCTTAGTTGCATTAAGTCTGCCAATGTACCTACCACTACTATACATGAAGTTTAAATAAATAATAAACATACTAATAATGGTGGCAAGAGGACAGAATAGAAGAAAAATGTGTTGCACTAACCCCAAATAAAACTGGACATAGGCAGGAAGGTGATGAATAATAATTTGTATATTTGTGTTTATAAATTAGTACACAATTACAGACATAATGTTGTAAATAAAGGCAAATCTAAAATGCAAACTGCTGCCTCCTAAAAAAGACCAAGAGCCTTTGTTTTAGTAGCCAATGTTCCTCTATAGATAATCAAATTAATAAAAGACAACATTATAAGTAGGACATATTTGAATGGTTAATGTGTTTTAACCAGCAAGAGAAGGAAGATAAATGATGAGTATAAAATGCTTACAAGATCTTCTAGGCCTAGGCCTAGTAAGCTAGGTTTTGTAATAGCACCAAAGAGGAAACTCATTGACATGTGTGATGGGCTAAGTTAGGATGAGCAAACTGTCAAGGTTGTAGCAAACTTACCTCGAAAAACACAAATCAGCTGATCGAAGTTTTAATCAAATCACCTAAAAACTTAGTTTTAAAACACTAAAGAAACACTTGTGCATCTATTTCTGGTAGCTGCCGCAGTACACTTTAATATTCTGATGTTAAAAATCCACTACTACATCAAAATCATAAGTGATAACTAGATTCTCATACAAAATAAATTATCGAGGCAAAATATTGATAATGCGACTATAACATAGTGTTGCCATTAGTCGGTAACGGGTTTTGTCCCCGATTATGGGGCTGCTTAGTTTGTGAAGTTTATTATTTAGATAAGACGCTAAATTCAGTAAAGTTTTTCACATAAGAATTAATCAAGGGCTGGCATTTACTTTGATTTGAAGCTATGCAAACTGTGCATTGCCATAAGACGGAGCAATACTGTCAATTATTTGGGGCTATCAACAAGTTCCATGTGTAGCAAGTTGTCACCAAAAAAATACATCCGCATATGAATTCTACCTTAGAGTTTAAACTAGATAACAACATCATGAAAACATTACAACAGAATTTGTTTGTGATTTATTAATGCGCTTTTGGGGTTCTTAAAGCTTGCAACCCTTTACCAGTCAATCACTTGTATGTACACACGGTGACTTTGATAGCGTAGCAGGGCACACTAACATGATAAATGTGTGCGTAAACGCTAGCGCGTGAAACACAACAGGTATTATCGTTGTGTGATACAAAGGAACTCGTTTCTACACTCACACTCTTGAAAAAAAAAATAGTAGCCGTCTAAGTTACACGACTATGAAAATACAGCAAAAATTGGCTACTGTTGTTAATGGCGCTGTGGCGCAATGCGTATGATACTTAACTGACGAGTAAGAGGTCCCAAGTTCGATTCCAATTATCTGTTATTTTCTTTTTGTTTTACTCATGTTTTTTTTTAATAGTAATGTTATGGTTATTCTCGTAATAATTAAAATATTCGAAATATATTTTTGTAATTTTATACATATAAACTATGTATATTTACGAAATTAATTAACGAAATTTTTGTATATAACTTGTAATATAAATAATTTTATAATATATATATATATATCATTTACGTAATATAACAATACGTTATTATTAATAGTTGACAATCCTTTCATTGTCAACTTTTTTTTTTTTTTTTTCGCAAACATTCACTTATGAAATTATTATAGTTATTTAAATTAGCATCAAACACTTACACTTAATCTTTGGAAAGTAATTTTGATGATATGGGTAGGTAATCAGCAATAATGTTCACAATAATCAAGTAGCTGTGGGTATCAATACAAACAGAAGTAAAACCGAGCGTGCCATCCCACAATAATTCACCTATTCAAATAATATGTCTCCAGCTCAACTCGCAAACAAAATAAAACTCGTTTACTACTCGATATACACACACACATATTTGTATATGTGTTTGCTACGAATTAGATAAAAAAATTCGCTTCGTTCATTAGATGGAAAATTAGCACTGATTATCAAGTGCTTGCTTGCCGTTAAAGGTGTATCGAGTTCGATCCTAGCCATTGACAAAACATTATTTTCTATTTTATTGTAGTATAATGATAACGAAGTTTATTAAAGCTAAAACTTAGAATATTTGCTTTAAAAACTAAGTGTATGAATATTATCATCTACCCACTTTATTAGTTATTTACTAAGAAATGAGTCGGATAATAAGTTAACCTGGCATAACGCTTTTGCCTATCACGATCGTGTGTTCTACAACTTACTCCGAGACAAAAAATAATTAATCGTTGTGGAAAGTGATACTTTTTACAAGTAATAATTAACATGTCTCATTTGTCTACACTTTTGAGGGCTGAGATAGTAGTATTATATAAACAAAATGTATCCATAAGTGAAATTTCGAGGAGACTAATGCTACCGGTAAGTAACAAATCCAAACTTAACATAATGCGAAATAATTTAACATTGTTGATATTTGTTAGGTTTTAACGTAATTTTGTGATTGTTTACAGAGGAAAACTGTGCAGTTTTGGGTGCATAGATATACAGCTGAAGGGACAATCGATGCCAAACGTCCGGGTCCAAAAGCAATTGCATATACGGATGCCAACCCACTGCATCGAAATATTGTTGCTACGTATAGCGCTGACGGCTTTGCTACAACAAGAAACACTGCGATTATGCACGACGTGTCTATGACAATTGTTCGACGCCACTTACGAGCAGCAAAAATTAAATGTCGCAAGCCTGCGAAAAAAATTTTACTGACGGCGTTGCATAAGGAAGAAAGGATGCGGTTTGCAAGAAAATTTATAGATTTTGATTGGTGCAATAACATAGTTATATTTAGTGATGAAAAGTGTTTTAAGTCAGATAAGGATGGGCGTAAAATATTATGGAGAAAAGATGGAGAACGTTACCATCAGAAAAATATTCTCCCATGCAGGTCTAGTGGTCGCATTACGTTAGGTTATTGGGGCTGGATGTCATCAATGGGTCCCGGTGAGTTAGTGGAGGTAGGGGGTCGCAATACCAGTCAAGGTTACTTGGACATCTTGCAAAATGTTATGTTGCCTACCGTGCGCGTGGCATACCCGGACGAGCATATTTACTTCGTGCACGATAACTGCTCGGTGCACCGCGCACGAATGGTGCAAGACTGGTTAAGTGTCCAAGAAAACTTGACTGTTATTGAATGGCCCTCTAAAAGTCCCGATTTGAACCCCATAGAAAATCTATGGGGTCAAATGGTGCTCAACTGGGATTCATCTGATGTGAGATCTAAACGTAATTTAGATAATTTAGTGTCATCCATGTGGGAATCGTTTCGCGGCACTGACCTGTGTGAAAATTTGGTGGCTAGCATGAGAACGAGGTTACAAGAAGTAATCGACAATGAAGGTGCACCAATTAGATATTAATTTTGATTTAAATTGAATCCAATTATAAATATTTTTAAAAAGCTGTATTACTGTATGCTGTTTTTGTTGTTGTTGTTTTTATCATGTTATTGTTATTGAAATCAAGAGTTACGATACCTATCATAGTTCATTTTTTAAAACATGTTGATTGATATGTTATAAGTAAAAAAAAAAGACTAAGAAGTAAGCTGTAGGTAATTATACTGTTGTTGTTATTATGTGACATGATGTTATTGTTATTGAGATCAAGAGTTGCGATATCTATCATAATTCATTCTTGATAACATGTTGATTTATGTCACTAATAAAAAACTTAAAAAAGTGACGTCCATCCTTGTCTGACTTAGAATATTTTCACTTTATATATTGTATTAAAGATAATCATGAACAGATTCGTTAATTGTGACCATTCCGTTTAATGTATGTAATTAATAAGTTGTAATAAACATAGTTGGATCGTTATCGCAGTTTTCTTTGTCACAATATTTTCAAAATATTTTAATTATTATGAGAGTAACTATAACATTACTATTAAAAAAAAACAGGGGTAAATCAAAAAGAAAATAAAAACAAGCAAACTTTTTGTTACATCAGACGATTGGAATCGAACTTGGGACCTCTTACTCGTCAGTTAAGTATCATACGCATTGCGCCACAGCGCCATTAACAACAGTAGCCAATTTTTGCTGTATTTTCATAGTCGTGTAACTTAGACGGCTACTATTTTTTTTTTCAAGAGTGTGAGTGTAGAAACGAGTTCCTTTGTATCACACAACGATAATACCTGTTGTGTTTCACGCGCTAGCGTTTACGCACACATTTATCATGTTAGTGTGCCCTGCTACGCTATCAAAGTCACCGTGTGTACATGTCAATGTCAAAATTAAGGATGCTAAGGCGATGTCAATTTCATGTCAAGTCGATTTATCAACTAAATTATAATCTAGATTATTGAAAACAATACAATATTTGAACGAAGGAAACTGTGATGCTATGTACATCGTTAATGCCTAAAGCCATGATGTATCTGGACAACGTGTTTTTAACTTTGATATACATTTTATTATTTTTAAGATTTTGTCATCAGAGCGTTCTTATTTCTATTCAATAACTAGCTGACCCGGCAAACTTCGTACGTACCGTACCGCCTAACAGTCAGAATCTAGTCGACCGATAGCGATGAAACAAAGCCTAAGTATTAAATCAAGTTACATACAATTTTAATGCATAAATGTTATATCGATGTCGTAAAAATTTCTACAGTTTTATTATAATTATTATTTAAAAGGGTATGTCGCAACTGTGCGAAGGAAAACGTAGACCGAATGAAAATATTTTTTAAATTGTCTATGTTAAACTGTCAAATGGTCAACTTCAAATGTCAAAACTTTATGCTCTATTCCTAACCTGAACTCTGAAGGGCTAGAAATTTTGTACAGAAAAAATAGTCAGATAATAACAAAAATGAATGGTGTAAGAATTATCAGAAGCCTTCCTCTTCAGTGGCGTTCTTTTTCACGATGGTAAGAAGCCTCTAATTGTGTCCTAATCAATAAATAAAATATTAGGTTATCATCATACTTATCCATCACAAATTCACAATTTGTTTCTTATTTAGATGGCCTGTACCTAATAAAATACATTAAACATTTGTTTAAGACGACCTACTGACTTTTTACTTTAAAAAGCGTCAGTTTTCTTTTAAAATTCTTTATATTTCAGTGCGATCCTACGCCAAGAGGTAGCTCAAGCAGCCGCTCCTATGTCCATACCCGTCCCAGAGGGTATGGATAAACCTGTCTCCCCAAAAATTGAAAAGATTGTCTCTGAAATTACCAACTTAAACCTTCTTGAAGTATCAGAGCTTAGCCAGGTCCTAAAGAAAAGGTTGAATTTACCTGACGCACCTGTGATGCCAGTGGGTGGCTTTGCCGTGGCCGCCCCTGCTGCACAGGATGAAGAAGAAGCGGCCCCCAAAGCTGTAAAGACCAGCTTTACCGTAAGTATTTTTATGCAATCTCGTTCTTCCGTTCAGTATGGTACACAACAAAAACAATGTTGACGAAAAATTTGATCTCTTTCATTGAATCTTCCAGGTCAAACTCACAAAGTTTGATGACAAACAGAAAGTAGCACTCATCAAAGAAGTCAAGAGCCTTCTAGAAGGATTCAATCTCGTACAAGCAAAGAAGTTTGTTGAAAGTGTTCCAACCGTTGTGAAGGCTGATGTGTCCAAAGATGAAGCAGAGAAATTGAAGGAAGCTCTCAGCAAAGTTGGTGGTGTCATAGAAATAGAATAGACACAATATAGTTTAGGTTAAGGCATTTAGTGTGTAAATTAATTAGAAAACTACTGAAATAAAACTATAAAACTGCATTTGAATGATTGTGTATTTTTATGTATGAGGTCCACACATCAAGATTGATTTAACCTACTTCAAAAAAGAAGGTTAAAAAGAAGGTGAAGGTTTGTTGGTATCTTTTTCCTTTATTTTTTGTATTTTCCCTAATTACTCAGGACACCTAGACCACTGTTTTTTTTTTTTTTTGAAACCAGTGGTACCATGGTCATCAGGTCAGGATCTAATGATGGGGTCCTGGAGAAATAGTGGGTAATATTAAATTTTTATAGGCACACTTATATTCTAAGATTCTTACTAGAGTTGAAATTAAAACCATATACTCAGGTCTGCGGTCCCTTGAAGCTGTGAAGTCAAACTTGAGTTTACGAACAAAAAAGATACGGCCGTTTATGTCGCAAAAACGTGTATTTCGACACTCAAGGAAATCCTGAAATTGGCATGAAGCAAGGTCTCATAGCACAAATATAGGAAAAAAAACTGAAAACTGTAAATTTTTAGTTTCATCAAAAAATATTTTTTGCGATTCGGAAAAATCTTCGTAACTCAATTCGGGAATTGGAACTGTTTTCATAGGTGAGTTTGTACGGAACCCTCAGTGCGCGAGTTCGACTCGCACTAGCCCAGTTTTTTTATATGGGGTTTAATTTTAGTTTATGGAGTTTACTTATTATATTTTTTGTGATAAGTTTTTTATTTTACACGGTTTTAGCCTGATAACTTCAGTTGTGAATGGTGAGATCGGTAGTGTTACGAAGTTATGTAGACTCAAAAAGTATATGTGTAGACTTCACTAGAAAGCGCAAGGCCACCAAGCCGGTTATTTGTATGAATATTTTAGAGCACTGGTTTTGTAGCGACATCTATTGAGCAATATTGAAACTAAAAACTTCGAAATCCTACATCGCGGAGTTCTCCTCACGATTAGAACTTTATACAACAGCCCGAAACCAACCATTGGGCAATTGCCCGGATCAGCTATATCACTCGTCTGGTCGGAGGATCCTCCCTCTTTAACGGAGGTTTGCGGGATGTTACTCCCTGTTCCGCTTTCCTCGAAACTTCGCTACTTGCCGAGCGGCTCATTTGGCTCTAGGCGCTAAGCGAGCCACTTGCCAAAGCACTTTTGGCCCAAAAGATGTTTTTTTTTTTATGGGAAAATCATCTAATGACATCCCGCGCTCTTGGTCGGAGCGAGAGATAGTGTCCGATTTTTACTGACTAAAAACCCACTCCTGTTCCTTCGTTGCCTTTCGTACCAGGGCAGGGCTGAGTCTTCCTTTCAGGATCAGACTCTTGGCCCCAGTAGGCTTCGACCCTGCTGGGCCCCTACAGTGCCCAAAAGACGATCAAAATTGCTTATTATATGATTGAATAAAAAACTTTTAACCTAGGTACAAAAAAAACACTGAAAGTATAAAATTGTCGGTGATTCTCTAATGTGTAGTTTTTTCATTATTTAACACCGACTTCCGTAATTAAAGTTATTTCGTAATTTTTAGTGCTTTTTTACATTAATAATAATAAAAAAGATTATTTCGGAACGTACCATATCTTTACCCTAGGTAGTGTTTCAATGACTAAACGATCAATTTTAGCAAAATTGACTTTTTTATTTCAAAGTAGGTATATAACTGCCTATACTCCATCTGTTTAGGTAATTAACTAAAGGTAAACAATCTTGACATGTCTTTTATCTAGAAGTTGTCTATAATCACGTCGGGGTCACCATTTTGGGGTATGTGGACCAGAGAGTAAAGCCCCACATACCTCCGTTGAAAAGGGAGGATCCTCCAACCAGACGGGTGTTATGTCTGGTGGGCTATTGCCCGATAGATGATTTCGGGCTATTCTATATGTTCTAATCGCGCGGAGAACTTTGATTGCGCGATGCAGGATTAGTTCTTATGTGACGCCATAGATGTCGCTGTGACGCCATAGATGTCGCTACAATCTAAAAATGTTTACAATTTGTTATTTACCTATAAGTACCGATGTTTGGTAACTAACTAAATTTAAATAATCTTTGTATGTCTTTTATACGATTTGTTTAAAAATAAAAAGACATTAAGATTGTTTACGTTTAGTTAACTACCTAAACCGATGGAGTATCTCTAATCTAGCAACTAATCTCTAGTGTTTAATTTTTAAATTATTCAGATGATAGGTATAAAGAAATACGAGTACTACATGTTTCTATTGTGTGAAAGATTTTAATGAACTTCTGATAAAATATAAATTTTCCTAAAAAAAAAATATCTCCTCGCTTTCTGGCGTGCAGGCTATTCTCTAAGAAAACAGCCTTGAGCGCAGCGTTGGCCGCAGCGACGAAATCAAAATAGGCTATACGGGGTTACCATGACGTTAAAAGTACTGTTTCATTCTTATTTCAGTGTGGGTAAGAGACAGAGCTATACAGGTTATCTAGCGCCATCTCTTACCCACACTAGAAATAAGAATTAAACAATATTACTTTAAGCGTCATGGAGGTCATATTTTATGTACGAGGGAGAAGCTGCGGGCAAAAGCTAGTACTTAATATACTTACTATAAAGAAGAAAGATTGGTTTTTGTTTGTAATGAATAAACTTAAAATCACCACGACCAATTTTACCACCACCGTGGTTTTTTTTTTAGGTGGGAAAATCGTCTAATGACAAATCCCGCTCTTAGGTGGGGCAGGAGATAGTGTCAGACTTTTACTGACTAAAAACCCACTCCTGTTCCTACGTTGCCTTCGTCCCAGGGCCCTGGGTTTCGTCACCACCACCGTTGTGACCATAGATATCCGGTGGTGACCAATTTTATTAGGAAATTCTTTTACCAGTAGGTGTAATGCTGTTTTATCATAGGCTTTATATTTTCTACTTTCATGCGGGCGATGCTAGTACTATATATCAAATTATAATACTCGACTCCGCTGGCAGAAGCTATCCAATTATCCATGCATCAATATCGGTGTAGATAGATGTATCATGCCCTGATAATTTTAAGAGAGAGAAAGAGGGAGGCCAAAGTAAAGACGGATGGGTAATAATAATTTAATAATAGATACTTATTCCACCACTTTCACACAACGTCATCTAGTCCCAAACTAAGCAGAGCCTGGGTACTAGACAACTCATAAACATACCTACATATATATTTCTAAACACATACATATTATGGATAAATCACACCCAGACACAGACTAAATGCTATTTTCATTTATAAACCTCTCTAATAATAATAAAAGTATAATTTCCATTAAGTATACACGTTTTATTTAATTGAATTAGATATTATATTGTTATTCAGTGGAATCCAAAATCGTCTAATTGAATTCACTATAAATAATTTACAGCAATTATTCAAATATTCTATTCATTTACTTAGTCTAATTAATGGACAATAACAATTCGACTACACATATTAAAATATAACATAAAAAAATAGAACCTTCATTTTAACTTACATTTAAAAAAAAATCCGCCCCTCTACTGAATGCGATCGCGCTCATCACACAAACATTTATTTTGGGTGGGAATCGAACCCACGACCTCCGGCATAGCATTCGGGGTTACTAACCACTAGACCAACCAGGCCAGTCATTGTGCAGGCAGTAGATTTTGTGAGGAAGTGATGTGAAACAAAAGAGTCGTGGTATGGGAGGAAGATGATAATGAATATCGAATATCGATATAAATGCATATCAAAGCCCGTAAAAATCAGTATCTATGTAAGCCTAATTAGAATTACCAGAGGTCGGAATTAGGTATATAGAGTTATTCATGTACTTGCATTGAAATGTTGATATTAATATGAATCTTCCCGGGATTTCTAATGAAATTTCCCGTGTGGCCAATAATATAACAAATAAATAATAATAAAAACCTCAGATAGATAAGACAAATAAAGATAATTATAACAACAAATTTTTATTAGTTTTTTTTTTTAAACATCTCTACGTCAACTGAGGTCAGGTTAATAAATTTATACACTTCCTCCTCCTCGTCATTAATGCAGGAAGTTTTTTTTTTTCTGACAGTTTCATAAAAAAAATTCTGCTCTTTAAAATGAATCTCGGGATTTAAGACATATCCACTTTATTCTTTTGCTGTATGAAATAGTGTAAGTACATGAATAACTCTACTTACCTAATTCCGAACTCTGCTAATTACCTACCAGAAGGATCCTCGTCCCTGTCTGAGATAAAACACAAAACACTATGAGATTGTGGTGTGATGATATCATACGAGTAAATTGTACAAATATAGCTTTATAAGTAGGTACTTATAGACACTAAATACTTGCCGTACAAGTTCGATAAAAAACAAAACAGTATACAAATACGCGTAGAGACGGCCCGGTCTGAAAAACGTGACTATCATGTACATAGTTATATAATACCTATGTTATACCTACGAATTTAGTTTGTTAGCCTTGCTCAGCTAAAGAAACAAGTTACTTAAGTATTTCCTAGTTCGCTCTTGACTAGCAAGTGGTACTCATATCTTTTTGATTGACAGAAGTGATTATGAGATTCCTAATAAATAAATTTAAATAAAATTTTCAACTTGTTACAACAATAATAATAACGGGTGTTGTATTATTCAATGTTGTGTGAAAAAACTTTTGCGACACGCCAGTGTTTGGGTGTGTTATCAAATCAATAAAAATATGATAAAAATGTAATCGTAGTGGGGACTAAAGTGCCAGTAATCATTACTCAGAAAATGGAAGTGTGCAACTATTTGAAAAAGTTTAAATTGCTTGTAGAATACGTCTTCGAAGGGAAGGTGGTGTTGAACGAACACACGACGGAGAAACTGTTGAAGTTCCTTGAAGATCGTAGTGATAATAGTGAGTACAATCTACGTTCTATACTGTGTGTATTTCTGTCAGTGTGTGCATGTGTTATCAATGTATTGTACCTATCAAACGGTAACCTCATCTTATAGCTACATTCATTCATACACATAAAGCCGTGAAAGGAAAGTGCCAGGGTAGCCCATATTGAATGACTTTTTCATGAAATAGCCATTTAATAGGGTTAGACGAACCGAGAGGATTAAGTACCTATATTGTATTAAGTTAATGATTTATAATTCCGTAAATAGCCGCTAATCATATTTTAATCAACATACAACTTGACACTGACCTGCAAAATGCAAAAACTTAAGAAACTTGAATTTCACCAAGCATCCCCCTTAATAGGTCTGTATTATAGGGTCCACAAATTGAACTATTATGGCGGCAAAAAAATAAATTTAAACAAACCAATTAAGTGTATGAAAATGGCTTGCTTTGCGCTCTTTATCTAGTCTAACAAGCAGAATAGGTATAACACCTCACAATCATCAATTCACGATCATCTAACTTATAGCAGTTCACTGGTGAACAAAGGACTCTTTAGTCACACACCGTTTACTCATCCAGCAACTTACTCCTGCCCTTCGATTGCCGATTTGCGGTCTCCACTACATGTTAGAAATCGGTAATACATGATCGTCCACGTACATTAGTTAACTATCAGGTCAATAAATATCATTTAGGTACCTATAATAGTAAATATAATAGACCGAATACGGAATACCACGCAGTAATCTAAAACAGATGCGGACCAAAAGGCTGCCAGGGCTAGATGGGTTTTGAAGATGATTTAAAAAGAAAAGGCAAGTTGATTTAGACGCGTAGTGGCTGGTCACAAGTGATGCGGGATCTCCTCAGCGTGGTCTGCTACACAAACAGACACGCTGGTCCTGGCGCAGGGAGAGTCGTACCAGGCGGCGGTCGAACTAGCGAAGCGCGGGGTTGCGACAGTCGTGGAGAGGATCCAGCATTTGAGACTCGAGGTGGCACTGCACAAGTCCGAGGCCATGTGTTTTTACGGCCTTCGGAATGCGTCACCACCGGGTTCCCAAATAACGGTAGGAGGAGTTCAAATCAGTGTCGAGTCGATGATGAAGAACCCGGAACTCGTTCTCGACAGCCGATGGAATTTCGAGGAGCACTTCCTACGTCTGGCTCCCAAACTGGATCGGACTGGGGCTGCCCTCAAGCGGCTCCTTCTCAACCTAGGGGGTCCAGACGCCTCCTACCGGAGGCTCTACACAGGAATCGTTCGGTCCATGGCCCTTTATGGGGCGCCGGTATGGGCGTTGTCTCTGCGAAAGCGACCGGCGGCCAAACTGAACGCATGCCAGAGGGTACCATCCGGATGGTACGGGGATACCGCACGGTTTCCCGCGAAGCGGCGAGCCTCCTTGCTGGCCTACCACCGTGGGATCTGGAGGTAACAGTCCTTGCACGCATACACGATCTGCACATGGAGATGTCGCAGCATAGCGGATAGAGTTCCGGCGGGATCTCAGGGTGAAATGGCAAGAGCGACTATCGCAACCACTGGGTTTCGCCACAATTAATATTATTATTTATTAATATAGGACTTACCGCCACAATTGTGGCGGTAAGTCCCTTCTTTGAGTGGCTGGAAAGACAACACGGCTTCCTTACTTTCCGCATGACGTAGGTCCTCAACTGACCATGTCCGGCATGGTCAGTTCGGGAGATTCCTGCACCGGATTCGTGCGGAAGAAATGCCCGGGTGTCACCTTGTGTGGAGCGCCCGCCCGGAGGACACGGGCTTGCGGACGGCGAGCAATGGGTAGTTCGCCGTTCGACCGTCCGGTGACCATCCGGACCGAGCCCAAGTCGTCGATGGCGCGTAGTGTTCCACGCGCGACTCAAGGAGATGTCAGCAAACCGTAGGGGCCCAGCAGGGTCGAAGCCTACTGGGGCCATGGGTGATGCGAAAGAGAACTCCGGGGCCCTAGAACGAAGGCAAAGAAGAAACAGAAGTGGGTTTTAGTCAGTAAAAGTCTGACACGAAAGGCCGGGGAATGTCATTAGATGATTTCCCACCTAAAAAAAACCGTCCACCGTCTCCGGCTAGAACCGTCGCAATTCTTCTAGAGAAGCGCACGCGACAGGCCACACCTATGGCGGTCGGAGATCATTTCGCATCCTCCGTCGCCCGGTGCGTCTACTACTAATCTCCCGCTTCCTGTCTACCGCCTCCTTTGCGATCATTACTTCCTCACAGGGGTCTTACCATGACGTGTTAAAATCTAGACACCCTATATAGCTCCATTCCATTAACAGATAGCTCGTGGTAGCACTCCTGAAGTAGGCGACGGCGTGAGCAGTATCCCATGCGCTTTTATACGGACTGGACCAGGGATGTTATGGAGCTCTGTAACCATAACCGAAACTATCGGATATCCGAAATAAAAAAATATCCCTAACCGAAACCGATATAAAAGTTTCGGATAGCTTCGGATAAAAGCGGAGTGAGTAAAAGCGGAGTCTAAATGACAGGTTATGACAGGGTTTTGTTTTTTTCGCCCGGCCAAACAAATAATATCTAGACTAGAAATAAATCACAAATCATGATAATTATGGTATTGTACTTTCATAATTTTTACAATTCTGATTTCCTTAACCAAAATAATTATCAGAGACTAGAGGATAATCCGGTATAATAACTTCAACGGTCCGGACTAAGCGTTTCGCTTCGTCGTTTATACCGCGTACATCGAAGGACTGGAACAATTTGCCTGCTGCGGTCTTCCCGTTCAACTATAATTTAGGTGTTTTCAAGGCTAGAGTGAATAGCTCTTAATAAACTAGTGCGCCTCACCATCAATGATTGCATCACTGCTTACCATCAGGTGGGATCGCAGTCAAGCGCTGGTTTATATCAATTGAAAAAAAAAACCGAAATAATTTCATATCGGTAACGGTATCCGAAACCTGTATAATATTATTCCTATAGCCATTCCTATAGCAGCATAGGAACAGGAGTGGGTTTTTAGTCAGTAAAAGCCCAAGAGCGGGATTTGTCATTAGATGATTTTCGCGCGACGCCCGGGTGTCGCCACTGTGTGGACCGCCCGGAGGACACGGTGGAGGTGTGCCCCGCTTGGGCAGAGCAACGCCGTGTCCTCGTAGGGGCGATCGGCGGCCGCGATCTCTCGCCGGGCCTTGGTACAGGCCATGGTCCGGAGCGAGGAGGAGTAGCAAGCGGTAGCCTCCTTCTGCGAAGCATTAATTCTAGCAAAGGGGGCGGCCGATCACGTGAGGCAACGGTCCTCACGCCTCAACCACCGCCGGGATTCCGATCCCGATTTCCTGCCACCGTAGGCGCGGGCTTGCGGACAGCGAGCAATGGGTAGCCCGCCGTCCCGTCGTAGGGGCCCAGATGGGACGAAACCACGGATATCGACGAAACCTACTGGGGCCATAGGTAGTGTGAAAACGAAACCCGGGGCCCTGGGACGAAGGCAACGAAGGAACAGGAGTGCGTTTTTAGTCAGTAAAAGTCTGACACTATCTCTCGCTCCACCCAAGAGCAGGATTTGTCATTAGATGATATTCCCACCTGAAAAAAAAATCTTTAAAAAAAAAGCGTCAACTGCCCCGACGAGGTACTGGCGCTGCACTGCCCAAGTAACCTAGCCTTGTTTACATTCTGTGTACCTACGATTTACTTACCAATTTCACTTTGATTCACAACGAATTGCACCGCAGCCAGATATAGAAACTCGAAAATTCGGGAAAAATACACTTTAACCGAGTACCCGCATTTTTTTCATTTTAAAATGTACCCTATAACAAATTCTTATCCCGAAAAAATGCACGAGCGAAAACACGGTAAAAACTAGAACATTTAGATAAAACTGGAGAAAATGACCGAATCTGTAGGAAATGCGGTACTACGTACGGCAACCTGTGTTCCTTCACAAGTTCAAGTCATAGTTCCCGGCCAACCGGATCTTGACCGTGACTTATAATTCTTTTTCCAATCAGTCGTATAGGTATCGGAAGCCAAATCAGGATGCCCCCAGCATTTATTTTACCTCCTTATCTATCGCCTACTCTCTTCGCTAATCTAATCACTGCGTTAAATATTAATCTTTGGCTCACGAATAACGACTTAAAATGTCATGCCGTTATTAATACAGGCAAGAAAGTTAACCTAGCAATAAACTTGTCGCTATCCGCCATTACGTAGGTACACATGGCTTTTTGACATTGACTAAATCGTTAATTGATATGCATAAATTTATAACCCTCGTCGCTGTACGTGTGTGATCTCCGATTGACAAGTCGATGAGAGCAAATTTTGAAAACTTTCCGTCTTCAGGGTGACAGGAGAGTAATAAAGTAAATAGAAGACTTCGCATTAGTGGTATCGCTAGCTAGGTGGAAAATTGCCATTCCATATACCTGCACAGCAATAATCTAACAGTCGACTGTCGAGCTTCCTACATTGTGCATTTTGAATGTTCCAGGTCCTGGTAAATGTCTCCTAGAGAACCCCTGCTTCTCCGACGTTATATTTGACTCAGTTGCAAACCTAAAAAATGCTACGACGTCAGTCAAAATTTTCTTCTTTGAAATCATCACGATACTCTTCAAGAATGAGCTTCAGTTCACCAAAATGCAAATGCATGGTTTACAAGGTCCGACATTCAAATATTGCATTCTCAATAATTTGAGCACGAAGATTCAGAACCGTGGACTTCACTTGGCGTGTATAAAGTTAGCAACGGTGCATATAACACATCTTTCTGGATTGAAATTACTTCTAGAACATAAAGTATGGGAATACATACTTCATCCAGACACCTATAAGGCATCCATCCCCATTGCAAAAGCCGCTTTCAAATTAATTTCAAAACTAGTAAGGGAGTTGAACGAATATGAAATGGAAGCAGAACTAATGCAAGTGTTGGAGTATGTCGTGAAACCCATCATGTCGAGCGAATATCAAACCGTGGAACTTATAGATCATGAAATGGACAAAGCTTTCGCTGAGAAAATTGGCTCGCACATGTTCGCGTTATTAACTATTTTAACCGAGATGGAAAATGTACCTGTTAACCATGTGGTGTCCATATTGCGGTCATATTTTTTAATCGAGCGCCCATTAATGTTAATCTCGAAAGCAACTCGGTACTCTTGCTTACTTGGCTGTGTCAATGACATATGCCTAAGATTTTACTACTCTTCACATAGGCACTTGTTGTTCAGTGGCAGAATAGACGAGTATTGTAATGAATTTGTTGTCTTCTATCACAATTGCATATTGAGGTGCATCAAGAAACGAGAAATCCAAGCCGTCACAGATTTCTGTATAAAGTGTAACATATTCTGGTCAAACTTCGAGAAAACTTACAAAGATCAATTGCCTTTGCCGCTAACATTTGAGAGGAACGGACAGAAATTAAAACTATCGGACCAGTTTATTGTGTACTTGATTGAGCCACTGTTAATTTATGCGTTTGAGAACAAGCCTAGACGAACGCCAGAAGAAAAACACGATTTTCTAGATAGGTTTCTTACGAAGATTGGAAAAACTTTAACGGAACATATTTTCACTGCTTGTTATACATACAGGATTCTGATAGAATCGAATGATTTAACAGAAGTCGCCATTGCAACGATTAGAGAATTATTTCGATTGAAAGGTCACCTAACAGCAGCTCAAGCAGGCCTGTATTTTCAGAGTCTTTTCCACGTCTTGGATATTTATATATTGTCTGATGGAGCAGGGGGATTGATTTTAACCGAGAGTCCTATAAAGTGTCCAAACGATGTGAGACTGTTGTCGCTAGTACTGGATGCGATTCGAATGTTGCTGAAGGAACACAAAATATTTTGGTACGAGAACGTGGAGATTGCCAGCCTTCAAGAGGGACTCATGAATTTACTGAAACAGGATATTTTAAATACAAAGGTAAAGGGATATATCATTGCTATTTCTTTTTTAAATAAAACACATCAGAGGTCTCCAAAAAACCATAACTTTTTTGGTGCATACAACACCCTTAATTTAAGAATAATCATTCAAATCAACAGTGCATTAATATCTAAAGGATCAGATGATTGCAGTATGAACCTGTTTCAAATCTTAATGCTTCGGCATTGATTCTGAATAAATATTTTCAAGTATAGATAGTCAAGAATCAGTAGCAGAAGAACAATTTACCCAACCGAATGATAATGATCACAGAACATGATAAAATAACCACAAATGTTTCTCTTTCAGCAAATAGTGCAAGTGTTAGATCTGATAGACCTATGCATGAAGAAATTCTTGTCTCCGAACATGACACTACTGGTGGAAAGCAGGCAGGAGAGTACCCTGACCGTAATAGGGGCCGTCATGAAGATGTATATGCAACACGAAGACTGGGAAGTGAGGGATTCCGCCCTGAACCTGCTGCTAAGCTGTACGGATATATCTTTTATTAGTGAGTATTAGGACTAGCAGTACAAAACCACGACAGCAAGACAGGGTTGTGAAAGGAAAGTGATAAAAAAAAACTGGTAACAAATTAATCTCTAGTTTACACACTAGATCAGAATAAATTTCTGATCTATCATTTCGTATGTCTACTGGAAGAAATTTTTTTTGAAACAAGCAGTACCTTTGAAAAATTTTTATAATATTGTATTTTCTTCTGTGTTTATATGTGTACCTACATAAATAAATAAATATGATTGGATAAAAAACTGATCATGTAACCTCCTTCACGTTCAATTATCAGATATTAACTAGGTACGTATCCAGGAGACCAATCGCGTGAGTCCATGACGTGTGGCTAAAACAATACAGAAACTGGTTTAGTTAAAACCGACACCTTTGTAGCCTGGCCGAGACTGTAAAAATGCATTGTTGGACATTTGCCCATACAAATAACCGTATTTTTAGGCCCACATGCATCACAAATGATTATGCACTTTTTTTATTCTTGGCTAGCTTAGGTGAAGTATTCAATCAATACTACTTACAATAAAATTCTTAGTTCCAATTTACCGAGATCGCGCCTGATTCAATAATTCTACATAATTGTTCAGTTACGTAGACACTTGAGATCATCAAATGACTTCTCCGGCTCTTAGGTGGGGCGAGAGGGCGTGTTAGACTTTGACTATCTAAAACCCACCTGTGTCCTTCAATTGCCCTTTTCGTTTTATAACCACGGTAACTCTTTCAAACGGTAGATACTTACTTATTTAATTTAAGTATCTGGTTAGCGAGTTTTAAAAATAAAGCATGAATGTGTAGGTTCTATAAAGTGATTTGAAACAAAAAATGCTTACCTACAACTTGTAATAGCAAAAACTTGTTTTGGGTTTGGTACAGTGGAACTGGAAAGGTCACATCGAACTAATAACACATGCTTAAAAATTTTCATTTCCATCCAGAGGGTAAAAGGCTAAAAGCATACGATAAAAAACAAAGCTAATTTAAAAACTCCATATTTTTCCAGAATACATACCTCTACAAAAAGTGATCAGTGAGAACAACTTGATGGTCTGCGCTGCGAAGATGGCACTGACGGACCCGGAATACTACGCGCAGAGTACGGCACTCAGGTGCCTGGCCGCCGCCACAAAAATCGAGAGCATATGGAAGAAGGTGCTCGTCGATAACCCTCATATTTACGTAAGTTTTTGAGACAATATCTTCCATCACCGATCTCTTTTCTTTTTTTCTTTATTGGCAACACGTTTTATATGCCATAGGAAGTTGCTGAACTGAAGTTAGGGGCCATTCAAGTATTACGTAAGCGCTACAGGGGGGTGGGGGGGTCTTTGCTTTGCTTATTTTTGATGACATGGGGGATCGGTCTAGATGGTGATTACGTCAGCAGTATATTTTTTGTTTAGTTTTTTAAGAGAACAATGTCGATGTTCCAATATCACAAGAAAGTGAGCAGACACACATCACTGAGCAGCAAACATCCAAAGTCATTGAAGATTTAGAGTTATGGATTCGTGTATGAACTGAGGACTGTTAATTTGAATGAAATTTGTAGACTTACAACTACTGCTCATAAATTAATAACGAAACCAACACATTGATAAATGCTTTCACCAATGTTTACGTAAGTATGGGGGGGGGTGAGAGCTTTGTTTATTTTTGCTGACAAGGGGGAGGGGGGAGTTAATATTTGCAAAAAATCTGCTTACGTAATAGGTACTTGAACGGCCCCTTATCAAACTAATGAAAACAAGTCAAATCTCAGAACTGTCCCTCTCTATAGTCATACAAACGGGATAGATCTAGAAATATATTATTCTACAAGAAAATAAAGAATACTTTTTGAAACGTTTCATTTGAAAATGTTTATACATTTTTCAGCTGCAACTCGTCTTCATACTGAGAAACAATCCAGAAGGAATGGTGCGGAAAGAAGCAGCGAAAGTCCTCACCAAGGTCTACACAAACCAGAAGGTAGCACCAAACTTCCAAACGATGTTATACGAAGTTATGATGTCTGCTGCTCTGGACGACCTGCACTGGGAGGTGCAGCTAGCAGCCTTACAGTTCTGGAAACACGAGATTTCCAACCAGTTATCCTACAGGGGAATGATTGACGGGAAGTTTCCATCAGTCACCTTCTCGAAAGAAAAGAGGAAGATAATAACGTTACATGACAAAGAAATCCTCCGACAACTCACGTCCATAATGCATGACTTATCATCTATAGGATGTCTAACAGTACTCTACGAATGTATGAACGAAGTATACAACATAGAAATTATGGAACAAGCCTACTGCATGGCTACAGAACTGATAGAAATACTAGATAAATACAAATTCGGAAACATTAAGGATAACGCTATAACGTATCCAATAGAAGCTAAGGTTGAAGAGAATGATGAGGAAATGGCTATGGATTTGACTTTCACAGATATTGCGGATACCAGAGATAAAGTTATAGATAGTATAGTAAATACTAATCAAAGCGAGCTCATAATGAATCTACATGACAATTACCTACAAACAAAATCCAATGAAATGGAAGAAGATTATAGACTGAACATTCCGCGAAAAGAAATGGTACACCCGAACCAGTTTCTAGAAACATTTAAAGGCACAGATTTTCGCAGAATCATAAGAGACAAAAAGAAATGGAATTCTGAAGTTTATAATAGTTTAGACATATTGCTAGATGAAATATTAGATGTTTAAGTATGGAGAATATAGAAGACTATTTAAGTTTCAAATGATCTAAGCATTTGGATGTTTATTATTTATTATGGTTTTTGTAATAAAAAAAAAACACTTGATTATAAAGAAAATATAATCTCAAGTTTACTAATATTAACATTATTAATAAGTAACAAAATTTAAAATTTTCCACCCACTAGTAACAATCTAAAGAATTGGCTTCTTGATTCACTTCATATAAACCAAGAACATCATCAAGAAGAGACGAGAAACTTCTAATACCGTCGTTCCACTTTCTCTTATCTTCAATAATCTGCTTCAGGTCTGTATTTTTTAAGTAAGTAGTAAATAAGTATGGCGATGCGAATCTCTGTAGTTTTATCTTTGGTTTTAGAGGTGTCACAGTCTTGGTACCTTGTAATGTCATATGTCTTTCATATATGTTTGCAAGTAAGTTCACATCGTCTGCGTTTAATATATCTTGGATGATATTCTCAGGGTTCTGTACATCCAACATTTCGATATTATCATCAACTTCTTCTTTTTCTTCTTTAATGTCTTTGTCTGTGTAACGAAGTTCTTCTATGCTAGTTATTTCTCCCTCTTTTGGTGTTAAAAGATCTGGCACGTTATATCTTTTGAGAATATCGTACAATTCCTGTGCTATGTTGAGGGTAGCATCCATAATGCATACTTCAGTTTGGTCGTGAAGTAATGTAACGAAGACGGTAAGACATCCGATGGCTGCTAGTTCGTCTAGAATTTTCAGGAGTCTCTTCTGTATTTCTGCTTCGTTTAGTGTCACAATTTTTCTGGTTTCCCTTGAGAATGTAACTGGGGGGAAATTGCCGTCGAGCATACCTTGTCCGTTGAGGAGGGTGTAGTAGACTCGCCTCCAGAAGTTAAGAGCGCTGATCTGGACCTCCCAGTGGAAATCAGTGAGGGCGGAAGAAACCATGTGCTCGTATAGAGTCTGTGTGAAGCCGGGACACAGCCTCATGTTCTGGTACAAGTTGCTGAGGACGTTGCACGCCTCTTTTCTTACAATGCCTTCTTCGCTGTTGCGTTGAATGTAGAGTAATCGATTCTGGTAAAACGAAAATTAAGAATTATATAGAAATACTAGCTGAGCCGGCAAACGTTGTTCTGCCATATAAATAAAAAAAAAAAAAAAAAAATAGATGTTGGCCGATTCTCAGACCTACTCAATATGCTCACAAAATTTCATGAGAATCGGTCGAGCCGTTTCGGAGGAGTTCAAGTTCGAACACCGTGACACGAGAATTTTATATATTAGATAGTATCGGGTCACACTTGCAGGATGCATTAGAACAAGTGGACCAGACCAGCGGATCATCATACAGAGGGCGGTAGTCCCAAGACGGGCTAAATCAGCGAAGCTGGCGTAAAAACGCGTACACAGGACATGTTCTTGAAAGGTTGGTAAGAAAAGGCAAGAGAAAATAGTGGGGACGGCCTTTACCGAGCTGTAAGACGTAAACCAAAAAATTATAGAACATCAAACTACTGTTAATCATTATTTTTATGTATCATACCTTGATATCAGGGTATTCAGCGATCAATTGCTCCCAAACTGAGTTGATCCGGCTGGCCACGCCGATGCACTTGAGCGCGGACACCTGCACGTACGACTCGTAGTCGTTGAAGGCGATCGTCGCTGCCACGTTGATGAGGTTGTTCTCCAGTATCTGCTTTTGGAAAGGTGGGAATTCTGGAAAGAAAATTCGTAGCTTCTGTTAGCACTCACGAGTCACGATTCAACAAATGGAAAACCATTGTGTTTCAAAGGAGAGTTCCTGAGAGAAACTGTTTAGCTGCGGGAACGTTAGAAAGAATTACCGTAAAGAGCAAATGAAGGAAAATAATCAGTGAATTTAGTCAGTAAAAGTCTCTCACACTCCACCCTAGAGCAAGAGAAGTCATTTGATGGTTTCCCCAGCTCAAAAAATAGGGGGACTGTTTAATGGGACATTTTCCATCCTTCGGGAGTCATCAACTTGGGTTTGGCGTAATAGGTACGTCTTTATCTTTCATTGCATTATGTCAACCGTCACGCTAGCCTATCACTGGCTCCTTTATGTTTCATATAATTATTCAAAAAAATATATATTAAGACCACATACTTATATAAGCAATATCGGTGCAAATATACAACAGTTCTAACGCCGTATCCCTGATTTCCCAGTGCCGGTCCTGCATCTTCCTGTATATCAGCTTTCCGAGGTCGAGGATCGAGCCACCTGGTTGAGCATCCACCAACAAAGTCAAATTTGGCTGTAGAAACTTCTTCATTGTCAGCCCTATCACTTTTAACGATACTACAACAAACTGAAAAGAAAATGGTAGATAAATTTTAAGTGTAAGAGTAGACCGAAAAGAAATCTATTGTTTAAGTGGGGTCAAAAAGGAAATAAATATAAAACTGTGTCTATTTTAGGCGAGCCGAGCACGTGTGGAGTTCAAACTCATGTAGCATAAAAGGACTTTGAGCCTCGACCAACTTCACGACCATTCAATTCGCGCTCTAAGGGGAGCGCGATTCGAATGGTCGCGCTTCAGCGTAAGCTATATTTCTCAACTCACCTTACAACTCAAGTTAGATCTCTCCAAATTATTGATAACAATATTGTACAGACACATGATTTCCACACTCTCGTGCCAGTTGATGTTCCGATGAGTCACCAAAGACAACACGCTGTCCATCACATACGTCATTACTAGGTTCTTCTCCTCACCATCTTCAAAATGTTCTAATTTCGGGTCTCCGTTCATATCCAGAGGATTGTACTCTTGAAGTACGTAAAATAAAGCTTGAAAGACTAAATTAGCTTGCTCATCATTTAAGTGATCCTTCAAATGGATGAGTTTTTTAACACATTGCAGAATTACTGCCAATGTGTCGAGTTGTTCAGTCAAATCTCTTAGGGCATAAGCGGCTTTCGCTGTATACTCGCATGAGAGATTTAAAAGTCTCTCTATGTAATCATGGATCCTTTGATCAGTCAGTGCTGATTGAGGCTTCCCGTAAGTAACAAAAAGTAGAACAGGAACTAAAAATACAAACAACATTTGATTTTTCATTTTGATTCGCTTCTGGTCATCTTCCTGGTACATCCCTGGTTCCTTATCTTGGCACAACTTATTCCATATGATATTACAAGCTGAACAAAAGTCTAGAATCAATGATGCGCTACGACGCTGTACAAATGATTGGATAACATTAAAATTGAAAGCTGCTACTTCAAGGAAATCTTCCGCACTGTAAAGTGTTCCGGGCAGCATCGGTTTTGCGAGGAAAACTTTCGCAAGTGTCAACCAAAATATTAATTTCAAAAATGTTAACGACAAGTCGTCTGTGCGTATCCGGTCGTACGCGACGTATAAATAGTTAGAAATTGTGAATTCTTTGATTAATATTTTCATAAGTAAAGTTGTATTCTCAATGCGACATTCTTTGCTCACTGTAGAGAGCAGTATCTGTACCGTTGGTTCTACTGCGATGCATATTTCTTCTTCTTCTTCACTTGTTAGTGATTGAACATTAATGAAGTCGTATTTGCTGATGGGTTGTATTAAGTGGTTGACTATTATTCTAATGTTATCGGCATCGTTCAGATCGTTAAGTTTCCAAAGGAATTCTGACATGAACTTGTATATTTGGCGAACAACAAAAACGGTCGGTTTTTTATTACATAAACTGAGTATTTCTTTCCATACACCAGTTTCCAAAAGCCAAGCTATGCCTGAGTTGTGTGTCACAATTTTGAGTGCTGCTTCCATGTAGGCTACTCTTAAGCTTGGGCTGGTGTTTGGAGCGCAGATGTCTTTGAAGCCTGTGAGCATTCTGTCTCCCTGCCTGGCAAACATTTTAGCGAAATGCAGCTCTTTCTGAGACGCGATGGCAAGGACCCTCGTGAGAAACACCTTGACTGTAATGTGCGCATTGTCGGCTTTGTCCAATGCATCGATTATCAAATCAGAAAGTAGTGGCGCACTTTTGAGGAATGCTAACTCTGAAAAGATAAAACGATAGTCATGATAAATAAATTAAGTTAATGATGATAGGTAGGGGACCATTAACAGTAGTAAGTATGTGGATAAGATGTCAGAAGAACGTTAACATAAAGACTTCTAAAAATACTAATACTGTTTGTGAAAATTATCACAAACAGTATATCGTAAAAACAGTTCAGTTTAACTCGCTGCTATTTTAATTTTAACAAGCTCACGACGATAAATTATTGTCAAACCAATAAAAAAATAGTCAAGTGCTGATGACTGCGTTTATCGAGAGCTTATCGTCAAGTCACTGTCTGGAAGTTATTTCATCCAGTTAGCATGACGTTGATGTTATGGCTACTATTAATTATCTGCTTTATAACATTCTTAAATTGAACGTACAGCCTTAACCGCTTGGGTTAGAAGCAGGGATAGCAACTATAGGATATCCGAAAAAAAAACCAATACCTATATAAAAATTGCGGATTGTTTCGGATAAAGATAGATTCTAAAGGATAGGTTTTTGTTTATGTACCTGGGCAAACCTATACTAGAAATAAAAGTAAAATTATGCTATTTATATTTTGTTATCTGTATATATAAAAGGAGAAAGTGACTGACTAACATAGGTATCTATCAACGCACAGCCGAAACTACTGGGACTAAGAACATGAAATTCTGCACAATGCTTCCTTTTATGACGTAGGCGAGTACTAAGAGAGGATTTTGCAAAATTCACCCCCTAAGGGGATGAAACGGGGGTCCAAAGTTTGTATAGAAAAACCTATTTTCACGCGGGCAACGCCGCTAGCAGAAACTAGTTTTTAATTATAATATCCTCAACCGAAACTAGCGGATAATCCGAAATTATAATAAAAGGAGAAACTGACTGACTGACATATCAACGCACAGGCAAAACCACCGGGCCTAGGAGCGTGAAATTTTGCACAAGGTTTCCATTTATGACGTAGTCGGCCACTAAGAGAGGATTTTCCAAAATTCAAACCCTAAAACGGGAGTTCAAAGTTTGTATGGAGAAACCTACTTTTATGCGAGCAAGCCGCTGGCAGAAGCTAGTAATTTCATATCCGTAACGGTATCCGAAACCGGTATGATTTTATTCCTATATCTATCCGTATCCAGATCTAAAATTTCATATCCGATCAATATAAGATCCCTGGTTAGAAGTATGAAACTTTGCACAAGAGTTTCTTGTTTGTGGGTAAGCACTAACGTCTTGCCCCCCTAGCCAAATTACAATCGTTTCGTTTGCGTCGAACGCCTCGAGTAGGCCACGCCTCCGATTCCTCTGCTCTGACGTCATCTCAACCCTCAGTCACGTGGTCAGAACAAAGGAATCGGAGGCGTTCGATGCAAACGAAACGATCGTAACTTGGCTAGGGGGGCTGTTCACGACTTCGGTCTTAGCGTCAAGTGGCGCGGCGGTCGGGGCTGCATCGGTACACGGACGCGCGCCGCTATTAGCGGCGTCTCGTAGCGAGCTTCAAACATTTTCATACTTTTGCTCTTACGCTCGCCGCTGCCGCGCTTAGCTACCGCTCACAGCGGCAAGGTCGTGAACGGGCCGTGAGGGTGGATTTTTAAAAGTTATTTAAAAGGATTTATTAGGGCGTGTGTATTAAAAAAAAGTTACTTTTCCAGTTGTTTATTTGGGTAATGCCATAAGGCACACGGCTTTTTGTCTAATAAATCTTCTGAGCGTTTTACGAATTGATTTATATACAAAGTGGTGATATTTTTTGGCAAGTAAAGATCAATTTGTGAATTTTGCTAGGAATTGATAAGTCTGACAGAGTTAGGTTTGCGCAATGATATACAATGTAAATATCGCCACACATCAAGGCTATTAAAGCACTGGATTCGGATTTTATGATTCATCATAGTTCAAAGATTATAAAGGCATGACGACTATGCAAAAATTCAGCCTACATCTGCCGCAGCCGGACTCTACCCTCTTCATATCAAGGAGCTTTGCGGACTCTGGAAGATGTAACTTATTCTACCAGCAATAATGATCGTTAAAATCCAAAATGTTTGATTGTCCACCAGGGGCGCCGACTCCGTGGGTGCTCGGGGGCTCGAGCACCCATGAGAAATAAACAGTGGGTGCCGAGCACCCCTGAGAATAGACATCAAGAAACAGATCAGTAATCGCCTTTTAGGTTACGTATAAATTATAGTCATAGTCATAGTAGTCATAGTAATTTATTGGTAAGGGATTCTTACAAGTCATTTACAGAATGTTACATACTATACTATAATATTATATATATATTATATATATTTATATAATATATATATAATATTGTATATATTTATATATTTATACTATAATATTATATATATATTATATTTATTTTATAGAAAAGTTTCAAGTACTATACTATAAAATTGCTTGATAATAAAAACTACTTTAATTTTTATATGTTTAATGGTTTCATTTTATATTTTCATCAAACATAATTAGTAATTAAGTACGTAGTATGTAAGTAGGACATTTATTTATTTGTCGGTCAATCAGTGTGCATTTCTCTTCTCACACTTCGCCACTTTTTCGAGTCCATCAAATGAGCATGAGCACCCATGAGGTTTTCTAAAAGTCGGTGCCCCTGTTGTCCACCATACATTTTGGTATTTTAGACTTTGTACCGTACAAGTACCTAGCTGCTGAAACAACGTATTATAAATATAATAGCCGACTTCAAAAAAAGGAGGATGTTCCCAATTCTTTTTATTACCTCAGAACACAGCATTTATGAAACGATTCGGATTTTTTTATTTGAAAGGATGTACATCCTCTCTTTTGGATGGGAAAGATCGGTCTCATTTTTATCAAAATCCAGTTTTGATATTAGGATCCATGAGGGATTGAGTGAGGGAACTCTAAGCGGTTTTGGTACTTTTTTTATAAACAAGTTGAGCATTTGTATTCAGAAAGTATCATATGGAGATGTGGAACTGATGAAAAAGACCATTTAAAAAAAATAAAGATTATTATTATTTATGTCAATAGATAAATAGATATACTCTTTATTGTATATCATAAAAAATTACAGTAACAATGGGCAGTCTTATCACTAAAAGTGATTTTTTACAGACAACTTTTGGACCAGACTCTAGATTAAAATCACGGACTTCCAAAATTAAAGTCATTTGTCACTATGTAGTGTTTTTTTTTTTTTAAATTGGGAAACAGCTTTATATTGTTTTTGATTTTTCAGCGACATTACTTTGGTGACGTAAATTCTTTGAATAAGTAAATTATATAAAAACGCACAATAACCTACCGAGCAGCTGAGTCTACATCCCACAGGCTGAATGTCGACAACCTTGCGAGCAAAATCATGCCACTTGATTGCAATTGATGCCAAATTGATGATCATAATCTTATATAATAATCACTAATCAGCCTTATAATGTTTCCACTACCTCTGAGGCAGGGTCTCAGGCCTACTCTCCAGGAGAGAAGATGGGCCGAAATCCGCCATGACGAAATGCGGGTCGGCAGTGCGGGGTGGTGAATGTCACCTGTCTTCGATTTTTGTTTTGTTTCTAAGACATATTTTCCTTCACCGTGTTTTGAGAGCAGTTGTGATGAAATAAATTAGACAAAGTAAAGCGCCTACCTGGGTTTGAACCCACGATAGACTCGATCGACTCGTAGGTACTTACGTCGGAGTCGTCTCTACTGAGCCACAACTCTAAGAATAATTGTTTGGCGACCGACATTTAGGATATTATACCTACAACCCTACATAATATAATTCATAATAAATACCTGCATTAATGTGTGAAGAAACCGCTTATCAAAATTGCGAAGACATTGTAACATCTAACATTTATTTATGCGCCCAGGGGACTTACAATGATGTGTTAAAAGGGATGGAGCTACATACCCTATATAGCTCCATCCCTATAACAGTCAAGTTTATGTCGTAAACGTGATCCAACGTTAAGACCTCGTGGTAGAAATGCTGGGTTCGCGTGATGGTTTAATTTACAGCCCACTCCCCCTAAGAGAGAAGGCCTGTATCGATATCCGTGCCTGTATCCCAATAGTAGTCCTCAGGTTACCAGGCTAGGAGGGATGATTATGATGATGATACTGATGTCATATATTGTAAGACATGTTCAAAAGTTTTGGTCACATCACGCGACGGGCGATGCGCGTGAGCTATGTAATGACGTCATTTCATAACAAATGTTTAGCACTCGCGAAGTCGTGGTCGACAGAATTTTTTATAACTTAGTTAGTTTAGGGATATTTTAAATAGCTCCTGCTAGCCGCTTGCCCGCGTGAAAGTAAAAATTTGTCTGTTGTATCCCAAGTGCTATTTCCAGGAGATGGTCTACCTAGTAGCGTAGACGGCCTCTCACCAAAAGGCGCCTCGCACAAGCGAGGGCTCTTTAAGAACGAGAGGTTTTTTATAATTGATAGGCTCGCGTTTGACCACTATTTTACCTGATGGTACGTGACGATATGGTCGAATAATGGGTTGCGACAGTCGCTGTCTTGTTTTCGAATTTATGAAAGAAAAATGCCTCGCTGATGTGCCTTTGAACACGTCTAAATTATTCCACGCTACGCCTCTGGGTCTACCAGTATGCCAAATTTCTTTCAAGTCCGTTCAGCTGTTTGAGCGCTAAGAAGTAACAATATGTTTGTTACTTTTTTCGCCTTACACAAACTTTCGCCTATATTATATTGATGACTGTGATTATAACAATCTTTATTCAATTCAATTCAATTCATTTATTTATTCTCTCTTCACAATAGGTTTTTTGACAGTAACAATAGGACTTACAGATTATACTTCCACTATTGTAAGAGTCTGGTGCCTGAAATAGGTTTTTGAAAAAAAAACCTGTGGTACAGGTCACCAGGGCCCCCCCACAGCAAAAAAAGAGAAAGTACATTGTTAGACGACCTTGAGTGTCAGTAATACTATTTATGGTTACAGAACATCAGACCATAACAAGGAGAAAATAGAAAATAAACAAAAAATAATAACAATAATAATAGTTATATAAAACCAAGGTAAAAATAAATAAAAACTAAAACGTAACAGAAAATTACTGTTTTTGCAGAGCAGGTTATTGAAAGTGTCTTGGGGATGTGTATGTGAGTGTCATAGTGTTTGGGAGCGAGTATGAGTTTTAAATCAGCCGTGGAGGAAGGGAATGAAGGAATGAAAGTTTATTTAAGGACTGTTAAAAGATTTTCAGTGTCCTGATAGTTCAGGGTTTTGAGAAATGCCTTTACTGTTCTGTGACAATTTGATTTGGTTTTAGGGTATAGATTGAGGGTGACATTTAATTTGTTGTATAAGAACTGACCAAGAAAGCAAAGGAATCTCTGAGGGAGTGTGGATTTGAAAGGCGATGAGGGGCAGACTCTTCCCATGCGTCGTTTGTCTTTAATAATCTTGGGATCAAACTGAAGCTGGGAGTGTTTTTTATCTATTGCGTGGAGGATGAACGTTTGTCTAACCGTCAGAATATCCCATTTTTTATACAAATCTATAGTCGGAAAACGAAAAGGAAGACCAGCACCAACCTGAAGTATAGCGCGCTGCGCCCTTTCTACCTCAATAAGGTGAGTTTTGGCGGCACCGCCCCAAGATGTGACGCAATACTCGATTAACGACTGGCATAGGGCAAAGTAAATCAATTTAATGGTTTTTCGATCTGCAGTACGTCTCAGTGTTTTAAATATATATATAAGTTTGCGGAGCCTTGGAACAAGTATATTAAAATGAGGCTTAAAAGAAAGATGAGAGTCAATGATTATTCCAAGATATCTCATATTTGGAGTCCTTTCGAGTGTATGACATGTACATCTGGAGCTTGTAGAACCACACGTGTGCGCCGTAATAGAAAAAGTTGATGGAGGAAGAAGATTAGCTCTGGGTGCAAATGCTACATACTTGGTTTTTGATACGTTCAAAGTCAATAGATTGTTTTGCAACCAGTTACTAACAGTGTTTACACCCAGTTGCGAAGCATCAAACACATCATCCCAGCTATTAGCACTAAAGAACAGGGCGGTATCGTCTGCAAAGGTGACTATTTTTCCCTTGGCTAGAGAAAGCTGGCAGAGGTCATTGATGTACACTAAAAAGAGCGTAGGGCCGATAATACTACCTTGTGGTACACCAAAGTTGACAGTTAGCTCATCACTGAGCCTATTATTAATTGTAACTCTTTGCTTTCTCCCAGTAAGGTAATCCTCCAATAATTTAAGAGGAGTTCCTCTAACGCCAAGCCTATCTAATTTTTTTAGAAGGTGCGGAATAGAGACTGTGTCAAACGCTTTTGCAAGGTCGAGGAACACCGTTAAGCACTTCATCCTATCATCCAGATTAACAACAATAGAGTCAACCAGCTCATGGACAGCATCACTCGTACTCTTACCGGTTCTGAAACCAAATTGTGACGGAGAGAGCAGTCTGTTTGTTTCCAAAAACTTTAATAGGCGTGAATTAATTAGGCGCTCCAGGACCTTGGAAAGTGTTGGTAGAATGGAAATGGGTCGGTAGTTATTTACACAGTCTCTTTCACCAGCTTTATGGATAGGCTTGATAAGAGCAATTTTAAATGCTTCTGGGAAAACTCCTTTAGATATAGCCAGGTTACAAATGTGGGACATGGGAGAGGTAAGGATGTTTGCATATCTCTTGACTATTTTGCCACTTATGTAATCGATTCCTACTGCGCATTTATCCTTTAACCCGTTGATTAGTGTAAAAATCTCTTGCTCGTCGGTAGGAAGGATGACCAGTGAATTTACGGGGGGTTTTGAATTATGATCATTGCAGTATTTGGCCGGAGCTCGTATATCAGAGGAGATTTAGTTCGCTAGGTTTACACCGACGTTTGCAAAGAAACGATTGACGTTATTTACGTCCGTGTCGGGATTATCAGATGTCAAGAGGGATGCCGAATAGTCTATCTTCCTATCAGAGCCACTTATTCTTTTTATAGCTTTCCATAACTGTTTTTTGTTGTCCTTAGCATTATTTAACTCGTGTTTGTCGTACATCTTTTTTAACCGACTTCAAAAAAAAGGAGGAGGTTATCAATTCGGTTGTATTTTTTTTATCATTTTTTTTTTGTTTTATTGTTGTTACCTCAGAACTCCGTCGTTTATGGACCGATTTGCAAAATTTTTTTTTCCCTTTATAGGATATGCTTCCAGATTGGTCCCATTTTTTTCAAAATCCAGTTCTGATGATGGAATCCATGAGGAATCGAGGGAACTCCTCAAAAATTATAGGCAACCCTATGGTAATTTTAGTATTTTCATCAAGAACTTAAGCATTTACAGTCAAAAAGTGAAAATGAAAATGAAATCTTTATTTGTAAACATAGGTTTTTAAATGGTGTTACAATTAAATATAAGAGTCCCGTCTACGTTTTGCGTTTAAGCGTACAAATTAAATTGATGATTATAATCAGTTTTTATCAAAATTCAAATTACAAAAATAACATTAATGTCAGAATGATCAGTAAATAACAATATTTTAGATTATTAATTACGGTCAAAAATTTTACACATACAAACAAACTAATTGTCACATAAACATAGAGGTAATAATTGTAACAATTATTTCAATAATTTAATTCAGTGCAATGTCAAGTTTTTACTAATGTCATAAATCGGATATAGTAGTTCTAGCAAGTTTCATTAAGATAGTCATTAATAGTGTAGTAACATTTTTCAATCAAGAAATCATTTAACCATTTTTTGAACAGATCTGTATTACTAGCTTCTATGATATGTTTGGGTAATTTATTGTAGATTTTGGGTGCCATGCCTAAAAGGTTTTTGCTGAATATAGCTTTTTTGTGTCTTGTCATGCATATTGTATTTTTATAGCGTATGCTCTTCGGGCGATTATATAAATGTAGATTTGATTTGACAAAAGTAGCTACTTCATATATATAAAGACACGGGAGTGTAAGTAACTTAAGCTTTTGAAAATATGGCTTACAGCTCTCTGTATTTTGTATATATAAGTAACATTTGATGAAGTGGAACTGATGAAGAAGACCAGAAATGGTCAACGGAACTTCATACTCAAATAGATATCACAATGAAGATATACATAGTTAAGCGACTATGACAATACAAATAAATGAATGATTCTGAATAGTTACGTTGAAAATGGTATCATCGAAGTGATCTGATGATGATGATGGAGCCGGAAGGTAGGCACTGGAACTCCGTAATTAATCAATGTAACCTAGCCGTGTTTGGACTTATTAGAATTGTCATGAGATGCACTTTGGCTATAAGGTACTATCGAACTGATCTGATGATGGAGCCGGAAGGTAGGCACAGGAACTCCGTAATTAATCAATGTATCCTAGCCGTGTTTGGGCTTATTAGAATTGTCGTGAGATGCTCTTTGGCTATAAGGTACTATCGAACTGATCTGATGATGGAGCCGGAAGGAGGAAGGTAGACACAGGAACTTTATAATAAAACAATGTAACCTAGCAGTATCTGGGTTAATTGGAATTGTCATGAGAAATAGGCACTCTGTTTATAAGTGTATCGCAACTAAAAAGTGTGAAATAAAAACTTTTTCCAAAAAAGTCGGTGTTAAATAAAAAACAAACAATACCGAGAAACACAGACTTCCGATATTAAAGTTATTTTGATCCTTTTAGTGTTTTTTTTAGTGAAGTCGGTTATTTTTTTTTTTGGAAAAAGTTTTTATTGTTTTCTTGAGTAGTGTGTTACAATAGTTACGGTAGCGTTTGTATGTAGTTTTAATAATGTCGTCGTCAGGGTTCCGCTTTAGTTTTTTATGTAGAAGGTCCCGGTTTTTCATACAGCGTAATAGCCCGTTAGTAATCCATGGTTTGGAAATCAGCTATTTTTTGTTAGTTTTGCCTATGCTGGTATTGTTTTTGATTGCCGTAGATAAGTAAGAAACAAGTAGCTCGGTTGAGATGTTTGCGTCTTGGGAGTCAATAATAGACTGGAAATTTATATTCAACATTTCTTGATCGAGATTTTCGTAATTAATTGAGCTATATGTTTCGTTTATGTAATGGGGACGTGACTTGGGTTTACAGCTAATAGCTACAGTATCATGATCAGTAATGGAAGTTTCAAAAACAAAACAAGACACCTCCATATTGGTCTTCAGCATCATGTGATCTAAACATGTCAGTCCATGTATTGGCAGAGTGTGCCCTGGGAGCATACCGTGGCTAGCCAACAAGTTCAGATAATCATAAGACCGTTTGTCAGGACTATTTGGGACTATGTTAATGTTTATGTCACCACAAAGGACAATATTTTTAAAAGTTTTCAAGTTTGTGAGAAGTAAGTTAAGAGAATCGATAAATTTAGTAATATTAGTCTGACTTGGTGGGCGATATAATCCTATTATGCATGTATCTTTGTTTAATTTTAAAACTAAACAGTTAGCGTCGACAACTAAAGGTTCTTCGACAGTGGCTTGTAGATGTTTATTGTAATAAATAACAACTCCTTCGTTTTGTGTATTGTTCGAAGTTGTCGCAACATGATTAAGGTTGTCGAGGGAAGGAATGTATTTTGCAGACGGAAGCCAGCATTCAGAAAGGACTAATATGTCCCAAGATAGTTTGGATCTATGGAGAAGTGTTATGAGGCTTGGCATATTACGATTAATGGAACGAATATATTGAGATAAGATATTGATAGTGTGCTTATTACTACTCATACTTATGTGTTTTTTTA
This sequence comes from Mythimna impura, assembly GCA_905147345.3. NCBI lineage: Eukaryota > Metazoa > Arthropoda > Insecta > Lepidoptera > Noctuidae > Mythimna > Mythimna impura. The sequence continues at coordinate 6,303,562 of LR990346.1, forward strand.
CGTGCTCTATGTCGCAAGTGATTGCATTAGCCACCCGAAATGCGTCCAAATCTAAGTTTATTTCGTTATTTTGCATGATACCTAGTTGCTATAAATTACTTTAGAGAAAAATAAATAAGAGTCACGTGTAGTACGTGACGGCAAAAAGAGTATAATTGATTTATTTAAACCTATATCTGGACCACAAGCAGCTTCATCTATCAAAATAAGACAAAATGCAAGAGTTTGTACATATCGCACGTGTGTGGTGTGTGTGGGTGAGTAGTTGTGAGTGTAGTGAATGTTTGAAGTTTATCTGTGTAATTCTGCAATAACAGTGAGAACTTAAAACCTTACCATGAGACATAATCTCGTAATAGAAACTTAACATTAGTAGTAGACATACATAATAAAAACATGCTATAGTAAAAACTGAAATGTGGGAAAAATCAAAAACTAAAACTAGTCACAGTTCCTGTACGGACTGGTGTTGCATTCTCATTTTTCTTGACATAAATCTTCACATAAGAAGTCCAATCTTCGAGTCCAGTCTATATCATAGTTACTTAATAAAAAAACTTTATTTTAGATTTTTTTAACTGTTCTAGCCCATGCTAAAAAAAAAACTAAAATATAGTTTGAATTACTAAAACCTTTTCTATCCTAATAACGTAAAAATTAAATACGATAAAAAGTAGGTATATTACATAACAGGGAACCGTTTGAGGCAATGTTTGCGTTGATAAAGTTGTGTGATAACCGTATATAAGGTTTTTTATATTTCTATGGTGATAACGTATCTTATCACAAGTTCTAACAGAGCTTAACCGCTGACCTTTGTCGGTACGTGCTTACCTTATACAGCAATTTTTGACTCAAAAGGTTCCCATTATTGCTTTGCAACAAACCTAACTTGGATAATATTATATTGACAACAGTAGGGTTACAGAGCAGCACTTTGCTGTCGACAAAGCTAACTTTAGCTTTTTTTTTGTAGTTGGGAAAATCATCCAATGACAGACTTACTGACTAAAAACCCACTCCTATTCCTTCGTGCGTGAAACAGTACGCGCCGTCGACGACTTGGGCTCGGTCCGGACGGTTACCGGACGGTCGGACGGCGATCTACCCATTGCTTGCCGTCCGCAAGCCCGCGCCTACGGTGGCCGGAAATCGGAATCGGGATCCCGGCAGCTGGGGCGTGAGGGCCGCGCCATAGCGCGTGCACGTACGGCCGCCTCCTTTGCTAGCATTACTGCTTCGCAGGAGGCGACCGCCTGCCACTCCTCCTCAATTCGAACCATGGCCTGTACCAAGGCCCGTCGCGAGAGATATTTGCCACCGATCTCCCCCACGACACGGCGGCGCTCTGCCCAAGCGGGGCACACCTTTACCGTGTGCTCCACCGTGTTCTCCGGGCGGTCCACACAGTGGCACCCGGGCGTCACTTCCGCACGAATCCGGCGCAGGAACCTCCCGAACTGGCCATGTCCGGTAAGGACCTGCGTCATGCGGAAGGTGAGGACGCCGCGACTGGCCGCGAGGTCTTTCCAGCCACACCTCAAAGAGGGGACTTACCGCCATAATTATGGCGTGCTCAGCACTGGGTTACGACAGTCGCTGTCGCCATTTCACCATAAGATCCCGCCGGAACTCTGTCCGCGACTTGTCGTGACAGCGGAGTTTCACCACGGCGTGGCATCCCCTCGCGCAATTCGTGTATGAATGCAAGGACTGTTGCCTCTAGATCCCATGGTGGCAGGCCAGCAAGGAAGCTCGCCGCTTCGCGGGAAACCTTGCGGTATCCTCACACCATCCGTATGTATGGCCATGACCCTCTGGTTCAGCTGGGCCGCCGATCGCTTTCGCAGCGACGCCCCATAAAGGGCTATGGACCGAACGATTCCTGCGTAGAGCCTCCGACAGGAGACATCTGGACCCCCTAGGTTAGGCAGGAGCTGCTTGAGGGCAGCCCCAATCTGATTCGAGCTAACTTTAGCTGTCGACAGAGAAAACTGCTGCCGTCGACATTGTTCGGCAGTATTCGATATAGCGATAGCTGCTGCCCACCATGTTAAGGCGTATAGTCCCTTGAACTTCTGGAATTCTATGTCTTTTCTAGTTCTAGTCTATTCCTTTGTTCTGACCACGTGACTGAGTGTTGAGATGACGTCAGAACAAAGGAATCGGAGGCGTGGCCGACTCGAGGCGATCGACGAAAAGAGAATCGAAACGAAACGGTTGTAACTTGGCTAGGGGGGCTGTTCTGTCGACGCGTCGTCAGCAAACGCTGACCGATATGGTGATAGCTACAGTATGTGGATAATAAAATCAGGGACATGGCTTGGCACCTAATAAGCTTGTATCATTTGAACAATCCCCCCCTAGAGAGAGGAGGCCTGAGTCCCAGCAGTGGGAACATTAAAAGGCTGATTATGTTTATGCTATTTGAACAATCTACATCTGGTGGGGATTGTTACTTATTTTTCCAAAAATCCCCATTAGGCTGATATTGTATAACTAGTGGGGATTTCTGGATAAAAAAATAACATTCTCGCACTCATCTCATGCATATTCAAAGTACTAAAAAGGAAAGGTACACAATGTGCAGTGTAGCAACCACTCTCAATAGCAAATCATTATTTAAAATAATAATTTCAATAATAAAAGAGTGATGAGCTTACATGTGGATGGATGGAGAGGGAGAGGGAGACCAAAGAAAAGATGGATGGATTGTGTGAAGAGTGATATGAAAGAAAAGGAAGTTAGTGATAGTATGACAAGTGACATGGCAGAATGAAAGAAAAAAACGTGTTGCGCCGACCCCAAATAACACGGGACCAGGGCAGGAAGATGATGATGATGATGATGAATTTCACTGACCTTCAAACACAAAACTGGTATAGGTACAATGGAATTCTTGGAAATGTGTTAAATTGTTTTTTGTAATTAGTATCGTCTTAATAAAGGCATAGTAAAGAACAACAAACAAAGATAACAAGGTTATGATTTTATTATTCTATTTTTTTTTCTCTTTGTTTTGTCATAAATAAAACCAATAATTTGCTGAATAATCTTGGAACGTCTTATATGCCAATGATGTAGTCCTGATATTGAATCTTTAATATCTAAACACTAATTGAATTGAAGCTGTCATCACACACAGGATGTCATCTGGACGGACCAAGTCATGGCTGCTAACATATTATAAAGGGTAGTTTAAAAATGTGCTCTGGCTCCATAACAAATTCTGAGGCTATACTGCGATGTTATGGTCACGTTATGAGAAGACCAGATGATCATGTGCTTAAAAAGTGCCTTTTCATTGCCACAAACAGGACCTTCCAAACCAAGATGGATGACAAATGTCCAAAAGGACATAAAAGTATTGGGAATTTGACTTCACAAATAAGTAAGACATCCAAAATAGAAAAAAATAGCGGCGCATCATTAAAAAAGTCGACCTCGCGTAATGGGATAAGGTAACGCATCAGGAATGAGGAAAACTTGCAAAATAATAATTCTTAACAGCATACAAAGTTGCTATTTATGGCACTATTGGTTTGTTTTAATAATTAGTATGGAATCACAATACTCTCTTGACAATAATCATAAATAGTTCATAATCAGTTTCTGCATTTCCCGCTACTTTTGCCAGGAAATTTATCTCACCACCACTAAAAAGTAAACAGTTGTAAGTGCAGACAAAGATGTACCAAAGATAATGCTTACCAGGATCGGAACAGTCTGATAATTTCGTGATAAGCCCATCGGCGTAGTAGTTATCGAGCACATAGTTTGGCTCGGTAAGTTTTTCAAACAATAACTTTATCTTATTTTGTATCTTAACACATTCCATCTTTGAGTTGGTTTCACTGCAGTTAACATGAAAAAATACACCTTACTGTGAAGACCGTTAAACCAGAACTATGTTCAAATAAGCAACTATAATAGTTTAACCAAAAATGAGGCCTTATACACAAAATACATCTTCAAAATGTGAGACCATGTGAGACGGACGACCCGTGCCCGTGTTATCGACAACCAACCCTGCGTTCCGAATTGCGTCAAAAGCGATAATATCGCGAATCCGACCAATGCGCAACGTCACAATTATTACTCATTATCCCTTTTATTTTGTGACTATTAAATTTGGTCGGATTCGCGATATAATCGCTTTTGACACCATTCGGAACACGGGGCAAATGACATTGACAATGACAATAACAATAATGCATTAACGCTGTCAATGCTGTCATTAATGATAGATGACCATTGACAACAGAATATTTTTATCTGCAGCTTAGAGGAATCAATGTATAATCGACTAATACGAGATTGTTAAAATTCCTATTGTGTGTATAGTCTATTTGCACGCCCGCTAATTAGGCGTGTGTAACTCTTAACTGAACCGATTCACTGTTCTGAAACATTCTAGTGTTCCGAAAGATTGGAACATCAGTAATGTTTGTTTGTTAGTTTTAAATGCATCATTTGGAACAATTGGAACACTGAAATACTCAATAAATGACCTGCAGTCTTTTTAAAATTCAAATTAAATCGTAAATAGTGTGAATATAATTAATGACCTGAACTAAAACTAAACATCTACTTTAAATTATTCTTAAATCTAAATTCAATGAAACAAAAGTGTTAGTGTATATGACGCGACGTAACAGATCACGCCCGCATTCCAAATGTTCCGTTGAGCCGCTGTTCCAAATGTTTCGTTGAGCCGCTGTTCCAAATGTTTCGTTGAGCCGCTGTTCCAAATGTTCCGTTGAGCCGTTGTTCCAAATGTTTCGTTAAGTCGCTGTTCCAAATGTTCCGTTGACCCGCTGTTATAAATGTTTCATTGATTCGCGGTTTAAAATGTTTCGTTGAGCCGCTGTTCCAAATGTTCCGTTGAGCCGTTGTTCCAAATGTTTCGTTAAGTCGCTGTTCCAAATGTTCCGTTGAGCCGCTGTTCCAAATGTTTCATTGATTCGCGGTTCAAAATGTTCCGTTGAGCCGCTGGTAAAAATGTTTCGTTGAGCCGCTGTTCCAAATGTTTCGTTGAGCCGTTGTTCCATTGAGCCGTTGATCCAAAGGTTCCGTTGAGCCATTGCTCCAAATGTTTCAAATGATACATGACGCAACGTCGATCACGATTCATAAGATAATTCATGATCAGTGTCTGTGTTTGTATCTTTTGAGCCGATGTTCCAATTGATCCAAATGATACATATCTGTGTTCCGGAGCATTTCAGTGATTCAGATGCAAATGTTCCAATCACAAAGACGACACATTTTCCACGCCTACCACTAATAATAGCGAAAAATAATCTGTAAAATTCACTGCATTAAAATAGAAGTATTAATTTAGTATTGTCTTCAAATTCATGCTTTTTTCGCTAAAGAAGTCTCACACTACACACTCGCGAATCTCCAGTAGCGTGACTTCACGTAGATAAAACTTACATTTAGCGTTAATATTATTTATTTATTTCTTTCTTGTTCTAATCATGACTGATGCGGGATTTATTTTTTCATAGGAATGGATTAAATAAATAAATAATAAATTTATTTCACACAAAAAAACAGCATTTACATCATAAAACTATGAACATATAGGCTTATTACACGGTCACAATATTATGTAGGTAGGTACTCTGACTCCTAAACTAGGTGTGGGCCTGTAACTTAGGAGTCAGTGATTCTCCGTAACAAACAAAGCCATAACTATATTGAAAAGAGGACAATTCAAACAGTAAGCAAGTGGTGACTAAGAAAAGAGAAACGAATTTATTTATGTTACATATATAATAAGAAAACAAAACTATATGGTGAGTGTGTGTATGTTTAGGTGTAAGTGTAGAGTGTATGTGAGTTTGTAGTGAGTAAATGTAGGTATAACTAGAGCATACCAGTCTATGGACAAATTTTAATAAGAGTATCAACACCGTGAGATACCCAGCAGAAGATCCTCAGTCTTTTCATAATTTAGTGTTAGAAGATAGTCTCTAATTAATATTTTGCACTGTCATTTAAGGCATGAATACATTTTTATTTTTTTGTTTAGGAGGTTATACATTATAGTACTTATAACATAGTATTGACGTTTGGCAGAATAGAGCTGTACAGTGGAATACCTGCGTGGACGAGAGAGCATTACTTTAAGGACAGCTCTCTGGGCTCTCTCAAGGCGGATAAATACATTTTGTGTGGCACCACCCCAAACGGGAAGGCAGTACGTTAGCACGGACCGGCAAAGAGCAAAGTATACTAGCTTTAGTGTTTCACTATCAGCAGAGTTTCGTAACTTCTTGAAAACATAAATGAGTTTACGTATCCGGGACGTGACTTTGACTATATGAGGGTGCCAGTTAAGATGCTGATCGATAAGTACCCCCAGGTACCTCACACATGGGGATCTAGTAAGGGGGAAGCAACAACACTGCGTTAAGGAACCACAAGCGTGAGCATGCAAGATAAGGGAATTTGAGGGACAAAGATTTGACCTAATAGCAAATGCAACATATACCGATTTCTCAACGTTTAAGGTAAGTAAGTTATCGGACAAACATTTCATCACAGAGGAGAGCGAAGCTTCAGCGTTATGGTATACTTGGGGCCAGTCATTACCATCTATGACAAGGGCAGTATCATCCGCGTATGTATAGATCTTACAATTATCAAGAGATAGTTTGCAGAGATCATTTATATAAATGAGAAAGAGAGTAGGCCCCAGGATGCTACCTTGCGGAACGCCGTATGTGATTGGAAGCTCATCACTTTCGTGTTTGCCGATTTTTACCTTTTGCGTACGATCGTTGAGATAATCCGTGAAGATTTTCAATGGGAGACCACGTATTCCGATACTTTCCATTTTGTTCAATAAGGCTGGGGCAGAAACGGTGTCAAACGCCTTTGACAGATCCAGGAAAATACCCAGGCACTTGCGCTTTCTATCCAACATCCTAGCTACGTGATTAGATAAGTCCATAACCGCATCCTCGGTACTTACTCCATTTCTAAATCCGTATTGGTTGTTGGCTAATATATTGTTTGCACCAAGAAAGCTGGTCAGGTTTTTGTTTATTTCCTTGATCGTTACAGAACGGCATGTTAAACACAGAACAATTATACTTAGGATGCGGATGTTAAGATTCTGTTAAATCAAATAATTACCTACTTTCAGTTAAGTGGTTACTAAAATCCAACACAATTATATAAAATTATATGTCACAATTTGTATGTTTCATTATGTCATATAGATTTGTAGACATTGTAGGGCTATTTTCGTTAGGTAACGGCTTTATTAATGGACACACACGGTGATACGTTTTTAGTTTTAGTTAGTTATTAGTCTATGGTCATTGAGTGATGATTGTTCTAGAATTTGTTAGCGCTTCTGTCAAATTTTTATCTGCAATCTGCAAGACGAGTTGCTGTCTGCTGTTGAATTGAATTGAAAGAAAATAGTGTGAAAACTGTGTATGTGAAAAGAGTGCTATTACTCAATTCAATACGAAGTGACAATAGTTGTGTGATTTTTTTTATTTGTGCGTGAGATGCCTTTGAGAGGAAGAAGTTTCGTAAGTGATCATGTTATACGATATCTTACTTCCTTCCGATTTGTGTAGCGATGTCGTGCGCAGCATTGCTGTCTCATGCATGTATCTAACACTGCTCCCGCCCGGTGTCTCGATTCCCAGAGAAGCCTTGACTGTAGTCAACATTCATCTGCATTATTGACATACTAACCTAATAATACGGTATATTCATGCGTAAAGTGCTGTGACGATTGCATCGATGAGTTTCAGTTTTGCTTGCTTACAGCTGCAACACATTTTTGGCACACTCCCAACTGTAGTATCCTTGACTGTGTAACTAATATATTAATTAACATTAATTTGGGATCAAACTGAAGGTGTCGCTAGAGGTCTGATATGGTGGTCTTCCACAGGACGGTTGATGCGTGCCTGCTATAACACAAGTGTTCCCGAGTGCCTCCTAACAGCCTGCTTTTGAGGTTAGTCCCACATTTTGTTGTCTCTCTGTTGTAGATGAACCAATATTTGAACAAGAATTGGTCATTCATTTGTGAAGTTTGCATTGGTTTTGTTTGTGAAAATTATGTGGTGTCCTAACCATAAATTGTGCTTAAAATTGCATTTGCATTTTGTGCTAAAATTGTGAAGTGTGAGAGACCTTTTTACAGTACTGAGAAGCTAAATTATTGGACCATGAAATGACAAATATTGATGCGTCTACACATATGAACTGTATGTGCTGTTCTATGTATGGTGGCAGTTGCTACTGGACTGGTGTAATGTTGAAAGTTATTTTGTTTAATATAAACTGTATTTTATAGCTCTATTTTAGGGTTATCTGCAGTTAAAATTTTATGTTTAAAACTTATTGCTGTCTGTGTGTGTGTGCAGAATAATTAACTATACAATTTTATATTATATTACAAGTTTCAAAGTCACATCATTTACTAAAAGTATGTTGAGCAATGATTCAACAAAAAAAAAATACGCTCTTAAAATTGCCACTTTAGTCAGTTCTTCAAATAAGGATGTGAGAGCAACTAGAAAGTTTTCTGTAGAATTCTCAAAGTATCCTTGAAAGTGAAAGTATGTTACGCTATCACAACGGAAATGAGAATTTTATTATTTACAACATTGTAAAAGTTATTGGCTAAATTCTTTTGGTGTCTGGCCAAATCATTAACCTCTTAAACATTCTTTCATTTATTGAGAACTCGAATATTACACAAGAAAGTCTTGTTATTTGTTATATTATTTTTGTTTCTGAATGTAGACGATTTTAGAAATAGGTTGATGATGATAATGTTTTTTGTGTATATATGGAGCATTATTCTTTTTACTAACACTTGATCAGTAGATAAAACTGTGACATAGGTGTATTTCGTACGCTCTGTTATATAAATAAAAAAAAATTAGAAAAGATAAAGAGTATCATTTGTGTTACTCCAGGACAAAGGATACTCTCTCAGTATACCTGTGTACCAAATTTCGCCCAAATCCCTTCTACCGTTCATGCGTGAAAAGGTAACAAACATAAACACTCGCAAACATTCACCTTTATAATAATAATGGGATTATACCCTAAAGAGTTATTCTAACAAGAAAAAAGTTGCCATACCTTTTTCCTCTAACTTTAGAAAAGGAATTACTACAAAATATGAAGATGTCTGAATGACAGTAAAATGGAGAGTGCTGCTTTCAGAGGCGTAGCGTGGACTAGTTTAGACGTGGGCGAAGTCACATCAGCAAGACCTTTTTCTTTCATAAATTGGAAAACGAGATAGCGACTGTCGCAACCCAGTGTTCACCCACATCGTCGCTTACTATCAGGTGAAATAGTGGTCAAACGTGAGCTTATCAATTGTAAAAAAAACCCTTGTTCGTTCTTAAAGAGCCCTCGCTTGCTTGAGGCCCCTTTAGGTGCGAGGACGTGGGCGAGGGCCCACTTCGCCCACGCTTAACTACGCTACTGGCTGCTTTGGACTTATATAGTAGTAAATTCTGCTACCAAGTATCAGATCCTTGTACCATAATATAGCATAATCAGCCTTTTAATATTCCCACTGTTGGAACTCCAGCCTCCTCTCTAGGAAAGGGAATGTGCCGTAAACCACGACGCAGGCCCAGTGCGGGTTGGTGGTTGTCACATGTCTTCGAGTAAGATCCTTTTTTTTTGCTAGGAAATCATCAAATAACACCTGTCAGACTTTTTTTGACTAAAATCCATGTATTTTCCTTCAGCCGTTTTGGAGCCGCGATAACTCTTTCGAACTATCCCACAGTGCCCTTTAACTTGACAGTTTCTTTTTTTTTTTTTTATTCATATAAAAAAAAAAGAACCAAAACCAAAAACCAGTGCTTCACTGAACTTGACTTGACTTCTTTAAAAGGAGTAAAAAATCTAAATGATGTAACATGAACAAGGTACATGTAATGTTTACTCTAAGACTAAGGCCACACTTAAGTAGCTTCTTCGATGTTTTATGTTCACAAAAGGAAACTAATAGCAATACCACAAATAGTTGCCAGTACTAGAAAATGTGAATAAAACTGCAATAATTAATTTATTGGGTCCTTGAAAGGTTTCAAAGACGTCAATGCTGCCAGACTGGCTTTTTCTCACGACAATCGTTCATTTTACCGCCATAAAAAGCTTTCTATTAATAATAGAAAAGTACGGCCTACAGATTAGCTCTTCCAGGAAAACAACAATTTACCCGGTATAATATTAGTTTTGATACTTCACCCTATACAGTATAGCTTTTTCATCTCTAATAAAGATGTCTTAGGACATGCAAACCCTCGTAAGTCGGGGCCGTTACCACTCGGCCACCACTGCTCTTTTTCTTCTTTTTTTTTCGCTCCGGGTTCAATCTGCTCTCAAAACGGTGAAGGAAAACATCGTGAGGAAACCGGCATGTCCTAGAACCAAAAATTCGAAGACATATGACATCCACCAAACCGCACTGGGCCCACGTGGTAGATTACGGCCCATTCCCTCTCCTAGAGAGGAGGTTTGAGTCCCAATAGTGGGAACATTATAAGGCCGAATATGCTATGCTATAGGACATGCAAAAGCTTGGCCTTACTGACGATGATGTTCATTGGCAAAGTGAATGGCGCCGAAGGATTAGTTTAAAATACCGACACCAACGGTAAGGGCGAAAGGCAAAGAAGAGGAGGAAAGATGTCTTAAAACCATCAATTGTAATATTCATTGTCTTATTTTCTAAATGCTTTTTAAATATATCTATAATTGACTGGCTGTTAAGTCTGTCTGTACCACAAATTCGTCCTATTGTACACCAGTCGACAGCTACAACATATTTATGGGAACATCCATGCAGCAGGGCACACCTCACCCAACTTTATTTATACTCTGACTAAACTGATTGACATTTATTACTGCCTAGACAAGTATTCTCTACTAATAATAAATTTTGTTACCATAGCTATGTATGCGCGTATGACGCGAGCTCTTGATAGATTCTTTGCGTCTATTCCAATAGTACAAGCCAAATATTTTTCAATACTAAGTGTATTGAAAAATATTTGTCGAAAACCCGCTCTTATCCCACCGCTTTTAGGCACGCAATAGACTGTTTTCCGCACTAGTGCAGAAAAGTGCGCGTGCTCTCCCCCGCCACAATTTTATTACATTTATCGTATCAGGCTGTGCGCGCGTCGACCCCTACGAGTCGCCGGTCAACTCACGTTTATTTATTTTATAAGTGTATTGAAAAACGTCGTTTGATACACGTGCAAATTTGTCGCTGCAGCCCTCGGCTCCGTAACACACTCGCCTACGGCTCGTGCGGATTCCGCCTCGGTCGCAATGACACACTTTTTGCACTTAAATGTACTATATATGTACTTGTCTCTGCCATCGGTTTCGCCCGAAAGTCGGAATTTATTCCAAGGGCCGCTCTAAGTTCGACGTTCCAAGTTCCAGGGGCTGCTGTGTTTCCCTCTGCCCTGGGATGAAATCGGCAACTGATAGCACTCTGATGGGTTTTAATGAGTAAAACTTATTTGATAATTCGGTTAAGTTCCAGCATTGCATCTTTCGCATCTCGGCACCCTATGAATTTATTTATCATGCCCACGACTCAAAACCCATGAATTTGGTATATTATACCACCATATTGGTGTTGGAAGTAGGTACCTACTCTTCTTTAAAACGGCGCCAACGAATTTCTTTCTTCTTCTTTTCTTGTACTGAACCATGCCTACAAGCTGTTTTCAAGAGTCATCACGAATCGTCTCGTACGCAGGTTTTAGCAAATGATAAATAAATTCATGAATGCCAAGATAATACTAAACCGATGATTCCCCACTCTTAAAAAAAAAACGAACTATTTGGTTAACCTAATCTAGGATATGATCTACCAGAGTGCCAAGTGCCATTCAAATTCGTTCATCCGTTGAGGTAAGATTGATTTAGAAACAGTCTCTCACGTTTATAATATTTTTATTAGTAGCATTGAGCCGTATCATAGTCGAAAACCTACATTACACAAAATAAACTAAATTAAAAAGTACAAATCTCGACAATCTCTGACATCATAGTCCGATACTCCGAGAATTAGGTTGGGCTAACATTATTGTGTCGGCCATACTCGATTTACTGTTATTAGGATATTTACATACGCAACTACGTCCACAGACGACATGAATATTGTTTTACACGCGACATAGCATGTGTGTGACTATTGTGCTATGATATACATGCCTATCAGAGAATAGTTGTCAAGTCCATAACCACGCTTTTACAGGCTAATTGTGGTACTTCAAAGTTTTATCAGAAAACTACCCTTACCTTTCTGATTTTTTAAAGCACGAGCATAACTGTTATGGATCCTCTTTAAAATTCCAATTTGTATTTAATGATAGGATTTTAAATAGGCTCCAAATCACCTTCATCACCTTGCCCCGTATTTAGGCTGTAATGAAGACAACGGACATTTTTGGACCCAAAACCGCTTACGCAGTTCTACTATGATAATTAACAGTCGTTGAAAAGAAAAATGGAAGAAGTAGAGCGACGTAACGCTTTGTAATCTAATCAATAAGTCATATGTAGTCGCCTCATTTTCATATTAGGTTTATATTTTAGTAGATCATTTCAAAACGATGCGTACACGCAAGAGGACATGGGGCTGCGACACTGCTCTCACGTAGCACATGACAAGGGCGTCATATAAATATTGTGGGTGTTGCAAAATGGTTCTTGTTCCTCATTGAAATGCGATTTACTTCCGCTTTTATCGAAATGGCGAAAAGTTTTTAACGTAACACGTTATGTTAAGTTCTTTTTAATCCTTTCGGTATTTGAAATATCTTTCTTCAGTTTTCTTGACGTATTCTTTTCGTCAATTCATCTGTAGGCTGTGTTGCGCATGTGAAAGTCTGCATGTTTCGTAGACAGTAACTCTCTTTGTGCGATATGTTGTTGTCAATCAAATAAGGATCAAACTTGGCATGCAGACTGCGACCTGAATAATTAGAAGTTAGGACTTTCCCAGTGGACTACGGGATAGTTCGAAAGAGTTACCGCGGCCTTGAAACGCAAAGGGCAACTGAAGAAGCATGGGTTTTAGTCAGTAAAAGTTTGACAGTTCCTCTCACTCCACCCAAAGCGGGAGTTTTTTGGTGATTTCCCACCTCAAAAAAAAAGGAAAAGCCCTCTATGAGATAATTGTCGACACAAAATCAAGACACTTTATAAATCTAGGGTAAAGTTTCGGCTAATGAGGCAAAATGAATGGCCAGACATCTTATTTATAGAATCATTTATCATCATTGAGTTACGTAATCGACAATCATGTCCAAAAGACTTGGCCGTAGGTGTTAAGCTACTTTCAATAGCTCTTTCCGTGTTTACGGAGACGTAAACAAATTACAAAACTTATATCTCTCCTTATTTAACAGTTCATAAGTAATATCCCGCAGAGTTACTTAATTTGTACATTATTTATTGCCTGCATCAAAAAATGGTATGGCACGGCAACATTGAGAATTTGTACAAAGCGTTAAGTTATATTTTTATGCATAAACTGCTAGGAAAATAACAAATATGTACATTTTTGTTATTTTCCTAGCAGTTTATATTCGATCGATCGAACGGACATAGTCCGTATTTTATGATCAATTTTCTGAGCAAATCAACAGACGTAAAAAACCGTCCAAAAGTATGGAAGTATATCTGTTTTTACAACGAAATGATTAAGATTTAATGAAGCTAAAGTTTATTGTAGCATCGTACATTTCTAATATAAGATCAATACAAAAGAAGTAGACTGTTTTGTTTTCTATCATTTGATTTTTTTCAGCTGCTTCCAAACTGTTGGATGTTAATGTAGGTAAACCAGTTTGCAGTCATTGTCACGCATCTTATTATGCTCTGTGATTTATTATACTGCATAAATCATCTTGTACATACCTATTCCTTTGCCTGCAAAATGTATTATGTATAATTCCTATGCATATCTTGCTCGTAAGATGCGCATACTAATCTCGTGGACTCAATAAACGTCGCAATAAGCCATTTAATATCGGCCAGAAGATTGTATTAAAGCAATTTGCATGAGCTCTACGCAACTAATCGTATTAGCTAGGTTCATTCAGTACTATTGATGGTGTAATGAATGAAACATTACTGAGACTCTTTACTTCTCGGTCTGTGTTTTTTTTTGTGCTTGTGAAGAAGGTCGTTTTTAACCGACTTCAAAAAAAAGGAGGAGGTTATCAATTCGGTTGTATTTTTTTTTTTTTTTTTTATCATTATTTTTTTTTTTTTTTTTTATGTGTGTTACCTCAGAACTCCGTCGTTTATAGACCGATTTGCAAAATTTTTTTTTCCCTGTACAGGATATGCTTCCAGATTGGTCCCATTTTTTTCAAAATCCATTTCTGATGATGGAATCCATGAGGAATCGAGGGAACTCCTCAAAAATTATAGGCAACCCTATGGTAATTTTAGTATTTTCATCAAGAACTTAAGCATTTACAGTCAAAAAGTAACATTTGATGAAGTGGAACTGATGAAGAAGACCAGAAATGGTCAACGGAACTTCATACACAAATAGATATTACAATGAAGATATACATAGTTAAGCGACTATCACAATACAAATAAATGAATGATTCTGAATAGTTACGTTGAAAATGGTATCATCGAAGTGATCTGATGATGATGATGGAGCCGGAAGGTAGGCACTGGAACTCCGTAATTAATCAATGTAACCTAGCCGTGTTTGGACTTATTAGAATTGTCATGAGATGCACTTTGGCTATAAGGTACTATCGAACTGATCTGATGATGGAGCCGGAAGGTAGGCACAGGAACTCCGTAATTAATCAATGTATCCTAGCCGTGTTTGGGCTTATTAGAATTGTCGTGAGATGCTCTTTGGCTATAAGGTACTATCGAACTGATCTGATGATGGAGCCGGAAGGAGGAAGGTAGACACAGGAACTTTATAATAAAACAATGTAACCTAGCAGTATTTGGGTTAATTGGAATTGTCATGAGAAATAGGCACTCTGTTTATAAGTGTATCGCAACTAAAAAGTGTGAAATAAAAACTTTTTAGAAAAAAAAAATAACCGACTTCACTAAAAAAAAAACACTAAAAGGATCAAAATAACTTTAATTTCGGAAGTCGGTGTCAAATAAGAAACAAACAATACCGAGAAACACCGACTTCCGAAATTAAAGTTATTTTGATCCTTTTAGTGTTTTTTTTTTAGTGAAGTCGGTTATTTTTTTTTTCTAAAAAGTTTTTATGGTGTAAAAAATTTAGTCTTATTTTACACGAATACACCTTGCTGCCTCACAAAAGTTACTGTTGATCATATGGGTACGCTTTTATGATCGAGTAGTGTTATTTAGTTTTTTTATTTGGACTTTGACAGAAGCAGGCCGCAGTCCGGATTTATCTGATTGATAGCAATAAGTTCGCCCTCCTATTTATTTATATCAAATAACTTCTCTCGCTCTATGGTGGAGTAAGACGGCATTACAGACTGTTAACTGATGAAAACCCACCTGTTTCTTTACGGTCTAGGGTCACTGTAACTCTTCCAAATATTACTGCAGCAACCCCTCCTATACCATGGGACTTAAGCACTACTTGTTTCAGGTTCGAATAATATAGGCTGATATTATGTAGGATCCTTATTCTGATCAACAATACCAATCAAGATGATAATCATTAATTAATCATACCTACAAAGTTATCTTGAAGGTCATGTTCAAATACAAACAAGCAGATTGCTACTAGCATTTACGCTTTTACTAAGTAGTATCTCATAAGATTATGCGAATATGATTGCCCGCAGGTTCTGTTCGCGTGCTGCTTCGGAGGTTAAAAAAAGTCTTTTTCGAACCTAGTGTTCCTCGTTTTACATTTGTAAGTTGTGAGTACGTTTTACGCAAAAATCATATCGCGCACCAGGGTTGCGGAAATGTGTATTGATTGCTTCCATGCATTATGCGTAAAAGATGTGCATCCTAGGTGATCAGAGTGCGAGTCAGTTCCAATGGCATCCTGGGCATGATTGCTGACAGACTGGATTGCTGTGTGATAAATCGTTGCTTCAGTATTTCATCTGGTATACTAAGTGATTATTTATTTGTGTGTGAATGTTGTCGTTTTTACCTTAATAACATAGTTTTATAAGTTTATTTATTGTTACTAACTCTTTAAGAGTGTCATACATGAGATTGAAATTAAGAGGTATATATTATTTGGCGATTCTTTGGGCTATTTCGGTAACCTTTGTTCGCCTGCGTATATCTCGCAAGGAAACTCCGAGCATAGCCCTTTTCATTGCTCTTGAGTTACTTAAAGTCTTCTGATGAGGCCCATTGTAAGCGACCACGTTTCGGAGCCATATGTCATCACTAACAACACGCACAGGTCATAGACTTTCGTCTTGAGACACTGTGGTATATTGGACGAGAAGACACCGCGCTGCGTTCCGAACGCTGCCCAGCTGAGTCGGATTCGACGATTGACCTCTTTCGAAGTTAGACCTACCCAACTAGACCACTACTTCGAGTGTAGAGTTGCTGATCTTGATAGGAGTGGGTGCTACATGGATGTTTACCATGACTTTGGTTTTGTCCATGTTCATTTTAAGTCCCACTCTATCGGAAGCTCTACTGAGGTCACCGAGCATTGTACTGAGCTCCTCCGTAGTCTCAGCCATGATTACTATATCGAAGAAGCGCCAAACTTAAGTGGCAGTGGGCAGGGCACATTGCTCGCAGAACAGATGGTCGATGTGGACGAAAGGTTCTGGAGTGGCGACCACGTACCGGAACACGCAGTGTTGGAAGGCGTCCCACAAGGTGGACCGATGACCTGGTGAGGGTCGCGGGAATCCGATGGATGCGAGACGCGCAGGACCTGTTATTATGGCGACACTTGGGGGAAGCCTATGTCCAACAGTGGACGTCTTTCGCCTGAAATGATGATGATTATATAATAGCGTTAAGCGTGGCTTACTCTAGCTAGAGCATCAGGCAAATTGAAATATTTTCCCTTTGTAAATTACAGGTGCATACAAAGGCCGACATGGGTCACAAATAACCGTTGTTTGCCGTCCGCAAAATGTTTTTTAATCATTGTCATGTATGAATTCGAATAGAGCAAGTAGGTTGCAAACGCATAGGCACAGTGGCGTCAATTTGTTACGTGTTTCCGGCTATTACTATTCTCTTAGTAAAACATAGTTGTCATTATTTCAAGCCCATAGTGGATAACAGACAGCCATCAATCGTGAATATGTTCTCATTACGTCCATTCGTTAGCGCGACAGAAACTGATTCCGAATCGTTCTTCGCTCGTACTTATCTCACCTTGAACGTCGTGTTTTTCTCAGAAACTGCGAGGTGCTTCTGTCATACAAATTCCTCGCATTTTGTTTGTTTAGCTCGCATACTTAACGTTTAGCAACAACACAATGTGAGGTTTTAAAGTATGTGATATGCAATTATTTGTGTTTTCGTAATTTTCTTGCTCAGTGTTTCATTGCTAGTGATCGATGGTTGTGATGATGCAACCTCGTAAGCACAGGTATATATTCTGTGCAAACTTTTGTGGGTCAGAGGTCTTTAACCTGCAGAGTACCTTCAATTCGCTAGAACATTTGCTACGGAAATGGCTCCAAACGAAACAGCATAAAAACTAAATACTCGTACAAGTGGAAAGCCAATAAAGGCCTACGCAGACCGGGACGGCATGGCAAAGGATTTTGCCGCCAGTCAGCGCACACTAGCCACTAAGATACTGCGACGTTCCAGCGCCTTGCCACGGCATGCCGCGTCACGTCGAAGTTTGCCACAGCAGCTACTTACTGCCCGATACATATTTCAGTCATAAGTAGCGTTTGATAGAGTGTTGGCGGACGCTGGCGTCCTTCGGCATGCCGTCGCCTACCGCAGCGCGCCACGGCATCCTGCCGCGGGAGCCCGTGACGCGTCTTTTAATACCGTGCGATGATATTCCTTTCGATGCCACGGGATCATTTTAAAGCATAGGAATTTATGTCGTATTTCTATTTCCATATGGTTGAATGTCCATTGGTAAAAATTTAAATCCTTTGCCATGCCGTCCCGGTCTGCGTAGGCCTTTAGCTTTCTAAGTCAAACATGCTCTTTCAATGTTTACTGTATCTAACAACAATGGTAATAAACAATCTGGAAACTGATATAGGCATTGCAATCTGCTAGTTTAGATTTGGTGTGAAATAATTCATACTTAGGGCAGGCCCGGCGCACTCTCGGCGCGCGCTTGAATTTATACCTACGTATCGGGGCCTCCTTTAAAGGGCTAGTTCAGTTGAGTGTCACACGCGTGTTCGAACTGCCGCATGCCGCTTGACGCGCGCTAACAAAAAATATGTTCGCATTTCTACAGAGGTTTTATTATAAATATGGGCACGCAAAAAGCCAAAAGATACTGCATAGCATATGAGTGCATGACTATCAACAAAAATGTGGACTTTTCATTCTTTACTCTTCCAAAGGATCCCGAAAAGTAAGTAATTATAACATTTTCAACACTCTTATAGTGGCTCTTATTTTATGATAATTATTATGTAGGTGTAACAGGTAGGTTATTGTTGCAGTTTATAGACACGAGGACGATTCGTGTTCCTTTTCGTATCATCATTTTTCGCTATTAAGTAGATTCGTAATTTTTTGCTGGCGCGGCGGCCGGTGGTAATGTTTTTTAAATAATCGTGTTCACAATATTACTAATCGTGAATTACCTACCATCTTTTAAAAATTACCTACGAACGCATAGCCGAAACATAAAATAGATACTTAGGTAATTTTGTGGCCGAAATCAACAAAGTTATATTACAATATCCAAGTACCTACCTAGCTACCACTTGACTTTACTTTTGTTCCATTTGTTTAGTTAGACAATTAGATACCTAACTAACTAAATGTAAACAATCATAACATGTCTCTCTATAAATACATTTTAAAGTATGGAAATTACTACTTAGGTACATGTAAATCAATTTTATCTACCATGTAATTTTATCTACCATGTAATTTAAAAAAAAACTCTGAATTTATTTTATGCTATAAAACGTAGTGTACCTACTACTAATTTCGCATTTTACGAAAATATATTTTGTAGATAATATAGGTACATACTTACTTTAAAAGGCATTTCTTATCAAGAATGTTTACATTTAGTAAAGTACCTACCTAAACAAATGGACTCACGACCTTTTTTGGTGGAAAATCATTTCTTCTCACGCTCTATGGCGAA
The DNA here is from genome assembly GCA_905147345.3 of Mythimna impura. NCBI lineage: Eukaryota > Metazoa > Arthropoda > Insecta > Lepidoptera > Noctuidae > Mythimna > Mythimna impura. Next base: position 6,322,874 of record LR990346.1, read on the forward strand.
GCGAGAGGCGTGTCAAACTTTTACTAACTAAAACCACACCTATGTTCTTCTAGTTGTCCTTTGCGTTCTAAGACCAAGGGCTTACCCCTGTTGGTCCCAATGGACTAATGACTTTGTGTCTCACAACAACTCACAACCCTACAACAGAAGCGGCTTGTTCAAAGGTTCATAACGGGCATAATAAAAGAAACTCTCGTTGCGCGGACTTACGGTGCATTTTGATTCGTTACGAGCGCCACTGGATCTGGTAGGCTAATAAAATCAAGGTCGTGTCCGTGCCGTGCAATGTAATATGAACATTAGCGCTGTAGTTGTTATTAGGTTTAAATTCGTATGTTTGCTATCACGCAGTGCAATTTCTGTACTTGTACTATTTCTTATTCTGTGCTTAGGGTCCCTAATCTTGTAGCTCGCCGTCCGGTAATCATTCAGACCGAGCACAAGGCGTCGACAGCGCGTAGTGATGCGTAGGGGCCCAGCAATGCCGATGCCCGCTAGGGCCACGGGTATTTTCTGATAAGGAAACCCGTGATCTTAGAACGCAAAGGGCAACTGAAGGACAGGTGTGGTTTTAGTGAGGAAAAGTCTGACATGCCCTGCCTGTCATTGGATGATTTCCCACCTTAAAAAAAATGTTACCTTTTTAGGTGGGAGTTAGTTTAGTCCCTCTCGTTCCACCAAGAGTACGAGGAGTCATTTGATAACTTTCTATAATCTATAAAAGAAAAAATGTAAAAAAAAACACTCAAAAGTGCAAAATAACTTTAATTTCGGAAATTGGTGTTTCTATAATCGTTTTGTGTCATCGTTATTTTATTATTTAATCCCAAACACGGTTAGGTTACATTGATTTATTATAGAATTCCAGTGCCTACCTTCCGGCTTTATCATCAGATCAGTTCGATATATTCCTTCAGTCAATCATCGGCTACACTTATAAACAAAGCAATGAGGATTTCCGTTCCGAAGTTCGTCATCAGAGCATAACAATATTTCTATGGGATCAACTCGAAAATATAACCTATCAAACAAAAAAAATAATTTTCAAAATCGGTCCACAATTGACCGAAAAATCGATGAACATACATAAAAAAAATGCATACAGCCGAACATAGAATTTCTTTCTTTTTGACGTCGGTTAAAAAGGGTAACTATTTATTGGTTGTGCTGGTTACATCCTAAAGAAAGTGGAATTTACACGAATGTTTTACATTATTTACACAAGTAAACAGAAACTGTTGTTACCAGGTCGCTTCGTTTAAAAACACGTAAAACACTCCTACACACACTTTAGTAGACGATTCAAACGAAGGTCGGAATCAGAACTGTCATTCATCATTTGTCAATTTTTGACATCAATGTTTACTTTGCTAAGTATTACATTTTGTAAACAATATTTTTCCTTTTATTATTGTGAACGTGAGGACTATGTTGATTGCTTTTTTTTTCCTTTTCAGTAATTTTAACGTATGTCTGGCAATTTGAGTATTTTCTGCGGCCTACCCAAATGTCCTTTCCTTGGTATTGTTCGTCAAGTCGTTGAGCTCCTTAGTAGTCCTGAGTTGAGCTTTACGAATACTGACAAATACTTGCACTGACTGGACAGGTCCACTCAAATATGTAAGGTTCTTTCTTCAAAAGACCATTTCAGACAAATCTGCATGGTTCTCATGTGATTTGACCATTACATATTTACTGTATGGACTTTAAAAGAGACTTTGACCCCTGAGTTTGTTTCGGTGTTTCTTCACAGGATAGTCAGCTAGGAAACACCGGCCTCATCTAGTTTAAAAATGACGAAAAAAAAAATTGACGTGTAAAAGTGTTTTTTTAAACCTATTTACAAAATAAATATCATTTATCATTATCATTCATTCGCCCAATACTCTTTTATTTAATACTGTTTGTAACTTCCGTATAGAACGATTCTTGCTTTGACACTCAACCAATACTCCTCATTACTACATGAGTAATCTTACTTGCCGCCTCCCCAAAAGTAATGAATGGTTTCACCAGTGCCCATGATTTTTTTGGCTCCAACAATCACAGTGGGCGTTTTTGTAGGCGTATCATTGCTTCAGCCATAAATCAATGTGCCAATATTTTATTACTTGCTTTGTTTGAACAACGCTGAAATCTCTGCATCTGTATTTGGCCTACTCACATGTTAGGCCTCGCCGTAAATTTGTTTAGACGCTAATAAGTCGTAAACCCGACCTATTTTACCAGTTCATGAATTTTATTGATTTCCAAATATTGTGTCTGCTGCCAAATGTGTGCATTGTGTCTTTAGACTTTAGATAAAACAGTCGTAATATTTACTTTTAGAAAAGCTACAACAATTCAAGGGAACCCGGGACATTGTTTTTTCGCCCCCTTCTAATTCGTTTATTTAGCGTTAATATATTTTGCAAAGATTCTACTAACATTAACGTTAAGGACAAAAAATCAGCTTATCTCTTCACGTCTTCATTCTATTAAGCTAATAGCTAGCTATCGAGGCGTTATGGAAGCTCCTGAAACGGTCACACCTCCCGAAATTGAGTATATTACAGAAATTACCTTCTTCTTCTTTTCATGTCGATGTACTCTAACTAAATTTTTTCTGTCCAGTATTTGGCAACCTCTACGGCTCTATTATTGACCCCTTATAGATCCTGAAAACTGCAGGTGGTTGTGCAGGGTGGACAGCATAGCAAATGACGCATGTCCTATGCAGCGGCTCCACACTGGCACTGTGTTAGAGATGGGTCGAGGAAGCCCCATTTGGCCAAATGGTTTTTACAGCGGCCAATCTGGTCCGTCGGTTAAGAGATTGGCCACTGAAATTACCTACTTCATTACGTCATTTGTCTACCTTTTGTAAATTTGACGGCTTTAATGAGAAAGTTTAACTATAAGATACAGACATACAATGCAAACCATGTTTATGTCCCTGTGGTTTAAAATATTAGCGTTGTGTTGAACTTCTTGGAGTATTGTAGTAACGGAGTTACAACTCAGCTTGTTTGAAGTCATAGTCAATAATTGTGTTTCCGATTTAGACCACAATGGTCATAACTTCCATAAGTCCTTAGGAATCGTAACCCACATTTGACCTGCTTTCGGTTGAATGGACTACAAAACTGGTTAGCAGGTAGTTTGGAAACAATTTGCGGGCATTTAACAAGAGCGCTCCCAATTTGCTAAGTGTAGCACGGAAACGATTTCTGCAGCCTGTTGTTATGTAGCGGTTGTAAAACAGTTGACCCATACTGTGTACCTACCTGCATATGTATCCATGGCAGCTACTCCGACTACTCATTATGTCAGTGGCACATACTACGGTCTACGACTTATCTTTCGTAGTCGTAAGTCGTAGCGTAAACACGAAGTGCCTTTCCACCGACACTTACAAAGTGCATTCTCGCGGTCTGCATGCAAACTGCTCATAAGACGTAAATTGCATTTGCTATCTGAATACTGATCGCTTTCCGCAGTTGTTGCCCGACTTTTACTGCTTTAGCGACGAAACAAATAAATAGCAGGTGTTCCATTCCATGAATAATGTTAGTATTTCAGCCTTTAGCGTGTTTGGGAAAGACTTATTTTGGAGGGTTATTCCAAATTTATATATCGTTATGCAGAAATTCGTTGTTTAATTTAATAGCAGTTTTGGATTTATGCAAGATTGATATTAAAATAAAATTATTTTATTGCTAAAACATACGTTTGCAGACACTGTTTGTGGTGCAATTGTAATCAATTAAATGAATAATCGCATGTGATTCATACATTTTACTTCGACATCATGTATTGTTTTAATTTCAGTATAATTGATGTGCTGAGTAGCGTTAAATGTTTTAATTATGAGTTGTCAGGTTGGAGCGCATGTTATGGTTTTGAAATTGGTTGCTCTTCTGATTTAATGATTCTCCGACTTGATTGTGGATTTCATGGGATGTTGAACATTGTCTTTTTGATGTAAGGGCAAGACGCAAAAGTAAGAATCTCAGCTCAACGATTTCAGCTTAAATGGGTGCTTTATCAATTAAAATTGTCCATGCATTGACTTTGTATTATTGATTTATTGTCTGGATAAGTAAGACGTAAGTCACGCTAATTTCTCTTCAGCAGTCATCAATCTCATTAATTTCACGTAAACTGTCGTTTGCCGGCGTTTATGCGTACTGGAAGTCATCCCTCAGCTGCGTAAAATTGGACTTGGCACACTTTGATGTTAGTCATAGTTACCTGTAATGAAAAGTGACTGTTCATTCAGATCGTTGAAAGTAAATAATGACCAGAACGTGAGTTATTGACCAATTGATCATCGAGCTCGTTGTACCTTTAACTTCTTAGAGACTTAAATTCTACAAAAATGCAATCTTCAGCCAGCTTAAACCATTATCAGTGGTAAATAAAATATCCTGTATTTTATTTCCGAAACATTGATTTCACTTCCATTGATGCTACAAATAGGCTGATCTCAGCATCAATGGAAGTGATTTAAGGTCTATTTAGTTAAATAGACCTTAAATCGCACATTATTAGTTCAAATTAAACCATTATTATTGTTTAATTATTGTGTTTAGTATACAGTGATTTGGCCTGGCTTGTTTTTGCCTACTTTATCTGGCGCCGACCAGGATTATTAATTATGATTATTTTTTTTTACAAAGAAATATAGCTTTGAGCGATTTTCCAACTACATTATTTGTCCCATTACGCTATTTAATTAAATATAATAACTATAAATAAAAACTATAAAAATGTTTTCTTTTTACACAGAAAACTCGGATGAAAGTGTTTGAATCATAATTTTAATTTCAAATCTCTGGTTTTCCAATGCATCACTTGACTCTTGCGTGCAAAATTTTAATGAAATATTGATTTTTGGAGTATTTATTATAGTTGTTGTTATATCCATAAAATGTGCCATCTCATGTTCACGTGACCCATTCTTCTCGTCTTTAGGACCTTGGCATCTTATCTGTTTTCCTTGTTTGATGAAAATTTTAATTCTTGACGCATCCGCTAGCGCACGTAATTTCACCCAGGTCATACATTAGGGTTTATTATTCTGCGTTGTGTGCAGGATGTGGTGTTTTTTACAAATACAAAATAGTTTATTATCTCAATTAGCATAATCATATTTACAAGTATTTGGAGCATCCTTTTAAGCAAACAGTTTAACAGTGCCTGTATTAGGAGTCTCCGCGCTTCCATGTCATTGCCGTACTTAAACTGTGAAATACATTCACACTGGTTTGATGTTGTTAACCGTTAACCACGAGACTAATACCATAAATGGCTAAGGTGTTGAAATCTCTAGAATTTACCAGAATAAGTTCACATAATTATTGACAACCCTATTCTTTGAGCACAAGCCTTTTCTATTAGGTGCCATGCTTCTCTGGTCTACATAATTAGTCACAACCAAAACCCGCGATCTTCTGAATGTTACCATCATACTTATATTATAGGCGAAAGTTTTATTAGTGTCTGTGTGTATATATGTTTATTTCTTCACGTTCGAACTGAAGTATTAAGTAGTGAAAATGGAAAATTATAATGGATAATTTTCCATTTTCACTCGGGTGACGCCACTGGTAACAGTTAGTCTAATACATATATATTATAACTATTGGTCTGCTGACGGGGCCAACAATTCGAACGTCGGAAAGTTTGTTTGCTTATTTAATAAATAATAATAATATAATATTCCACTACTATCACAGAACGCCGTCTAGTCTCAAGCTAAGCAGAGCTTGTGATATGATTACTAGACAACTGATAAACATACTTATAAATTTCTAAATACATACATATTTTAAATAAATTACACCCAGAGACAGAACAAATGATCGTGCTCATCACACAAACATTTGTCCTCGGTGGGAATCGTACCCACGACCTCCGGCATAGCAGTCAGGGCCACTAACCACTAGACCAACAGGCCAGTCCAAATGATTCATCATAACAGCCGTAAAGCTTATAATGTAAAACATTTGAATAAATCTCAATGACTTAATTGTTGGCAAACAAAACGATACAAAATTAACTTATTCTTAAATGAATTGAAAAAACAATAATTGATTGAATGAATTCAAACGACGATGAATCAAGTATTCTAGGAAATTAGCACATTTTATTACAATTTAAATGGTATTGTACATCTGTGCAGTATTTAGAACAATGAGAAGAGCCGTCGAAGCATGAAGCGTGTCGTCTCACGGCTATGTTGTGTCATACAATAACAACGATATGTTACTCACATAGTCTACATAAAAACAGTACGAAGTAGATATGTTTATCTACTGTTTTTATATAGACTAATATTCACACTATTGACAGTCACTTGACGAGCCAGCAATGGGGAGTTCTGGACATTGGCACGATTGTGTTGTATTTACATAGTAGCTAGCCCCGAGATTTGTGTCTATATTGCTGATATCTCAATCGCAGATTGATCACACAATGCCAGCATTAGTTCCACAACAACATAAGCATAATTTCCAAAGATTGTACTCATATTCCGCGCATGTTACATGTAACTCATCAGTTTTCCTTTAACCCATGTACCTATATGGTTAGTAAATTCCATCACTGCAATTTATTGCAGTCATCAGAAGGTTTTTTACACTAGGTAATTTATTTATTTATTACAGCTTGGAGGACTTAAAGCTTATAAAAAAAACTGACTAAAAAGAATAACAATCATAGACTACAGCTAGTCAATTACAAATCCTCACGTATAGTGTTAGACTTAGAATTAAGAAGTGAGCATGAACAACCCTTAACACAATGAGTTAAACTTATTATAAGGTTACGGTTATGTTGTACTCGTTACTGTTGTAACGAGTAGTTAACTGAAACTCTTTAATGACAGTAAAATGAACAATAATAAAAACAGAAAAATAGGGAAACAATTAGAAGGTTACTTGAAAACCGGAGGCTTATGCGTCTTCTGGCTGACGTTACACTAGTCATATAATGATCAAAGTCATGCTGCTTCGTGGGTAATGGATGAGTTAAAATAATTGACTGTTCTCCTTTCATTAATGCATGTAAAATATCAACATCGACTTATGATCCTTAATCAAACAGTAAGCAGGACAAAGTGAGACAAGATTCATTAGATATCCGGCTACACAGTGATTGCATAAGCCATGCTAATATAATACGTAATAACACGTTTTTCTATATGGTATGAACACAACAAACTGCGCAAATGTGTACTGAATACTGATCATTAGAGACCGGATTATATGCAACATAAAAATTAGTTATATGCATGAAATGGGCACGAAAGTTGGCGGAATATGCGAAATTAAATGAAAAATTTAAGGAACTAAAAAAAGAAGAAAAGTAAGTTTGAATTTTTTTACTTCACAATCAGCATACAATTCGTTTCTGTGCCTATTATCGCCTATCAAAGGATAATTTACTTACTGTTAACATTACATGACATTAATAGTACATTATGATATAAGTGTGTAATGTTAGTGATTACCGTCGAGGCGGTATTTAGACCCGAGCCGTGGCGAGGGTCTTAAGAGAGCCAAGAACGGTAATCATTAATTACTCACGTGTGTCATACGATGTTTTTCAATACACTTGTGAAGAAAACAACAGTAAAACTAGTAAAATTTTCTGTAACATGGCGGTAAAAATCTGTTTTCATAATCGCGGGCATCATTTTTTTTATTTACCCCTAGAGGAAGGCTAAGGTATTTTGATCATACTGCCTAGTCTTACGTTTATGTTTTCTTGCGTGAAAAGTTTTTACGATAATGTCTTTCGTAGTGACAATAGAATACGGAGGTATAATTTCTAATTATTTTGTAGTATTTAATTTTATTTAATTAATACAGCCACTGAACTTCACTGGAATAAAAAAAATCACGCCATAAACCGCGCGCATCTTAAAATGGCGGCTATAGACCACAAAAAAAAATTTGAATGTACGATTTATTTACTAAATGTTTTTTAATAAATAAATCGTTTGTACAAGTTAAATTTGTCCATTTTAACTTGTAAATTGGATGAAATAAGTAAGACACTAATTTATATACTATTGAACACAATAACTTAATGGGAATTTTATTCGAATTCAAAATTTGTTTTGCGAACAAAGAGGTTGAACATAAAGGTTTTAACTACATTATAGCACTAGTGCGTAATGGTAATCAAAATGTCACAGTTTGGTAACGAGTGCCATTACGATTAGCCCATATACCTAAGTGCAGTGCAATAAGAGTCACTTTCTGAGCAAGTGTGTTGAAAAATTATTTGTTATTCTTGTAAACGTAAAGGAATCAAGTATTGTTCCAAATGTTCAGTGGTAAGGTTGTCTTTGATCATTATTTTAAAATATTTTTGTAAGTGGAAAAGGTTCGCTCCACATCCACTGAGGTAACTGGGTAGAATTTGAACTTGGGTGCTATGTTACAACTTGCAAAAGTTCAAATTCATAAAACTATCAATTTGACGCAGGGTGTGTACTGCACTCGGAAAAAAATTGTAAGGGTGTTTTTTATATCGTGCGGATTTCATCACGCATGCGGGTTTGGCCCGCATGCAAAAAATTTCAAAATGCAAAAAAAAACGTGTCCCGCGTGCGTATTCCACGCGTTACAATAGATACTTGTATGAAATGGATATTTGCGGAGGTTACGCCTGCGGAGCAATCCTGCAAGCGTGATCAAAACCGCACGATATTAAAAACACCCTAAATGTACCTACCGATAATATGCATCATAACTAGATCTTAGGTAAATATGCTATTACCGCTTGGCTTTAATATGCAAATGCAGATGCAAATGCATATAATCCGGTCCCCTCTGAAGAGTTCTTCGGAAATAGCAAGATACATTTTGTGGATTTTATGTAGCATCACAATTTTGCTACATCTCGAGCTTTCATAAATTACACTAATGAGTTTTTAATCGCACTTCTTCCAAGAATTTACAAAACCAGCAGTCGGGCCAATTCATAAAGAAAAATATAGTTGCCAATTTCTTTTATAGAAGCAAAGAGAATTATCGCAACAATCCTAACAGCCTGCTACAAAATAAAAGCGCAGTAATAGTATTATGACATAGCCTTAGTTAATAAACTTATTGTCAAGTAAAATAATGAGTGGATCCCGAGCTTGAACTTTGGAAGCCTTTATCTCAGCTGAGTAATAATTGTCTAATTGAATAAATCAATCAAAACAAAGTTATTTTAGGAATTCTTAGAGTCGGTAAGTTATCGGTCATTCCCCTGTTGGTGCCTTCTCTATTTAGTTTCCTTAGTCATAACTAGGGCTTTTATCCCGGGAGTCTCGGTCTCGAAAATATAGTTTCGACGAATCTTTTGCTTTTTCGAGGCTCGAGACTGATGCCTCCAGTCCCGGGAATAACTGGATTTAAAAAAATACTAATCCAGATACTCCACGGTACGACAGCAGATACCGTTTTGAACTTTGTCTACAAAAATTAGATTTCATGAAAAACTCTATAACTGTATTGAAAATATGTGAGAAAATAGGCTCACTTGTATTTTGCTGTATTTGCACAATCCTACTCAATTTTATTCAGAGGAAGTTGAGTCCTTTTAAACTCTCAATAATCTCTCTCAATAATTTGAATACGAAAGATAATAAATCACTGATTGAAAAGCCATCTGATAGCTATTCAGCAAATACAAGTACTACAAAACATAACGGGACTATGGCGCAACTCACTGGTTTTTTTTATCATTGATAGGCTCGCGTTTGACCACTATCTCACCTAATGATAATTGATGATGTGGTCGACGATGTAACCTATTCTCTCTTGACTTAAGTACCCCTAGGTTGTAGCTAGGTTTAACTGCAAAAAAAGACCTAGAATTTATTTAGCTTAAACGTTTATTAAAACATCAATATGGCATCTCTATGTATGACTTACAAACCATGTTGAACCAGTTGAACGTTTTACAGAATTTGAAATAGATTTCAAATTCTTAAGCCATTATAGCAGCGTAGAATCAGAGAGGGCTTTTACTGACGCAGGTTAATTTCGTAACAAAATTAGATCCTATCGTTCTGAAATCACAAAGATGCTTCATGATGTTTACGTGCTCACTTTAAAAAAGCAAAAAATAAATCGTCATAAGTCATTTATTCATTCGTTTAACATAGGTACAAGTTTTTGAGGAATTAACAATAAAGCCAGCCAAGCCTTAATTCTCAATTAAAATAAGCCTGGATGATAATAAAACAATTTTAAAGGATTCATAATACAAGATAATGAATAATAAATCGCAATAGAAATCAATGTCAAGGTGGCCTAATGTCAATTTATATTACTAATGTCAATTAACAATGCTAATGTCAATACTCAATATCAATGTCAATATCCAATACTAATGTCAATAAACAATATTAATGGCAATATACAAAAACTAATGTCAATATAAAAGTTTAAATACTAATTTTATTATTAATAAGGACAAACATTACATGTATTTTAGGCTTTTGTCTGTTAAAAATTCAGAAATACCACTACTATATGCTTTGTTCACCAGTAATGATTTCAGGCGTTTCTTAAATAGGTTCAAATTCAATTCTTTGATTGACTGCGGTAAGTGATTAAATATGACTGGCGCCATGCAAAATACACTTTTATACATTAATTTTGTATGGGACCTTTAACGCAAAGGCTACTGTTATCCCTTCAACTTCGGTTATTAATGTCCGATTTTTTTTTTAAGAATTTAGAATTCTTCTTAACAAATACAGCAACTTCAAAAATATATTAAGATGGAAGGGTCAATATTTTAAATTGAATAAATAATGGTTTACGTGAATCTATGACCTGTAATCCAAACATTGTCCTATTGCACCTTTTCTGTGCTTTAAAGACTATTTTCCTATTGGTGGAATTCCCCCAAAAAATAACACCATATCTCAGAACTGAACCAACTAAGCCATGATATGCTGTGACTATAGCGTCCACGCTCATCACTGAGGTAAGTCTATATAGGACATAGGTAGACTTGCTGATTCGTTTGGTTAACTCCTCCGTGTGTGTGTTTTCCAATCTAATTTGTTAAAATAAAAAAAAAAAAAAAAAAAAAATAAAAAAAAAAAAAAAAAAAAAAAAAAAAATAGCTTTATTTTCCTTCTACAATTTTTTTCCTTTATAACTAGTAGATAGTAATATATTTGGTCTGTACAAAGACCGCTAGACAGCGGTAAAAGCCTCCTCCAGTCGTTTCCACGTTGACCTTTCTCGGGCCACTCTGCTCCATGTTTTTCCTGCTGTTTTTATGATGTCGTCACTCCATCTCTTTTGTGGTCTACCTTGTCTGCGCTTTCTTCCCATAGGGTACCAGTTTGTAGTGATTTTGGTCCACCTTTCATCTGATGCTCGTTGGATATGTCCGGCCCATTTCCATTTCAAGCCAAGCACTTTCTTGACCACATCTTTTGCCTTGGTTTGACTTCGTATGATAGCGTTCTTCATTTTGTCTTTCAGTCTGTAGTTCATATAACTCCTTTCTATTCCTCTTTGGCATACTTTAAGTTTTTCTAAATTACGTTTAGTCAGGGGCCAAGTTTGACAGGCATACGTGAGGGTGGGAAGTAAACATGTTTCCATGGTTTTGGTTTTTATTTTGGTCGGCATCTTGCTCTTAAATATTTCTTTGAGAGTCCAGTATTTATTCCAGGTGCCTTTAATTCTTCTTTCTATTTCTCTCTCCGTGCAATCTTTGAAAGTAATTAGGTGTCCCAGATAGATATAGTCCTCAACGTATTCTAGGTTGGCAGATGAAATAATTATTGGTGTTTTATGTCTGTTTGTCATCAGTTTAGATTTTGTTTCATTGACTTCTAAACCAACTTTTTTGCTCTCTTCGAATAGCGACTCTATCATTGATTGCATTTCGTTTGGGTCTTCCGACATCAGCACTATATCGTCAGCGAATCTTAAGTGGTGAGACAAGTATTTTCCATGTAGATTTAGGCCTTTGTTTTCCCAGTTTATCGCTCTGAATATTTGTTCTAGCACAGCTATGAATATTTTGGGGGAGAGTGGGTCTCCTTGTTTTACTCCTCTTTCGATTTTGAAACTAGTTCCAGGGTTTTCGAGCATAATCCTAGAGTTACTGTTTTTGTAAATTACTTTAATTAGATCTATGTAATCTTTGTTTATTCCTTGTACTGATAGAGCTTGCCACATAGAGCTATGCGAAATAGAGTCGAAAGCCTTACTGTAATCGATGAAACACAGGTAAAGTGGTTTGTCGTACTCATTATATTTTTCCAAAATCATTTTCAAAGATTGTATATATTATGGTCTATGGTCGAGAAGTTACGCATAAATCCTGCTTGTTCTATTGGTTGGTTTTCATCTATTATTTTTGTCAATCTTCGTAGTAGAGTCGTCGAGAATATTTTGTAGAGACTTGACATGAGACTAATGGGTCTGTAGTTAGATATTTGGTTCGGGTCTCCTTTTTTAAACAAAAGTACGATGTTTGAACATGTCCATTGTTTGGGTATTTCCTTTTGACTCAGTATCAGATTGAATAGAGTTGTTAAGGGTTTACTTAAGGTGTTTCTTCCAAATAATATCATTTCATTTGTTATGCCGTCTGGACCTGGACTTTTTTCGCGCTTGAGTTTTTCAATTGAGTGTTCGATTTCTCTCTTGCAGAATTCTGGAACATTGTCTGTATTTACAGGATAAATTTGCGCTTCTGTTAAATTTTTGTCTTTTTTATAAAGTTTTTTATAGAATTTTGTAGCTACTTTTATTAAGTCCTTTCTGTTTGTTACGAGGTGGCCTGATTTATTCTGTAGTTGAGTCATAAGTGTTTTCGTTTTCGCTAGATATTTATATGCTTTTTTGACAGCGCCAGCGTTTTCCAAGTAGTTCTGTAGGGTTTTTTGTCTGTATTTTTTTGTGTTATTTTTTATCTTTTTGTGTATGACTTTGTACAGTTTGCTAAGTTGTTTTTTTTCTGGTTTGGTTTTGTTTTCCTTGTTTTTAAGAGTATGTTTTTCTTCTATAAGTTTAACGATTTCACTAGTGATGATTGTTTGTTTTCGTGAACTTTCTTGGGGTATGGCAGCGCAAATGGAGCTTTTCAAGATACTTTCCTCAATGTGGTCATAATACTCTTGTACTGTGTTCTTCTCAGCCTCTTCGTACTTGGCTAGTTCTTCTGTGAATTTCTTGAAATCAATATTTTTCTGTGGTTGAGATCGAAAGTTTGTGCGAGTTTTCTTATTTTTGATGGTGTTTATTTTTATTCTAAGGAGACAATGATCACTTGGGTGTTTAAAGTTACGAAGAACGCTAAAATCTTCGATAATTTGTGGTTTGTTCGTTGCGATATAATCTATTTCGTTCTTGACCATTCCGTTAGGTGACGTCCACGTCCATCTTAGCTTGGGTGATTTATTAAACATAGTATTAGCTATTTTCAGATTGTATTGAAGACAGAAGTGTATGAACCTTGTACCTCTTTTGTTTCTTTTTCCGTATCCGTATTTTCCCATCGCACGACTTTCTCCTTCTTTTCGTAGTCCAATTTTAGCATTCAAATCTCCGAGAAGAATTAATAATATAATAATAATAATAATTTTTATTTCCAAAAATACAATTTTACACAAATTATGAATATCATAATGCGGCATCGTTTCTATTAAAAATTGCATAATCACAGATTATCGACCTCTGGCACCCAAGCTAAGAGTAAACTTGTGTTATGGGTGACAGGGCTCACTCTATTTATTACATTTTCACTTTAAGCAAACAGTTTCTAATAATCATTTGTACAAATCATTCAATTTTTCAATCATTAAGTTTATCAAAAAAAACATTAGTTAGGTATTAAATCAAAACAATTCAATTATTCAAAGAACAAAATCATTCAATTAATAAAATTACTCAATCAATAAATTATATTATATTATAAATGATAAATTATTAATTATAAATTATATTTAATCACTGAATTATACAATTATTTAATTATTAAGAATTACTAAAAATTAGAATTTCTTACTCTAATTAATGGGGTATAAAGAAAAATAATAATAATAATGTGAAATGTGGGTGTGTAATGTATATGTGTTTAGTGTGTGTTATATGTTTGTATTGTATGAAAGTCAAAAAAGCTTTCCTAATAGCTTCTCAATCTCCTGATAAGTGAGAGTAGTGAGCCATTGACTCACTCTCTTTTTACAATCAAATTTACTTAAACCAGATATATTGCAATGCCTGTTAACTGCATTGTATACACGACCACTGACGACTCGGAAATGTCTCTCAGCCAGTTTAGTCCTACAACGTACGACAGGACAGACATATTTGGATCTACTATTGGCCAGACGACCAGCAGCAATATCCAGTGAACAATGTCTGCGCAAAATGATGTTGAGCACAAAGAGCTGTCTAACGGTCATGACCCTGCAGTCTCTATATAATTGTATGGTACTGTATCGGAAATGCCTGAAAGTCATGACCTTAAGAACAGCTCGCTGTGCCCTTTCTAGTTGGATCATGTACGTTTTCAGGGCGCCACCCCAAACCGTTATCCCAAATGTAAGTAGCGACTGGCACAGTGAGAAGTATACCATCCGAAGCGTGTCAATGTCAGCACTGTGTCGCAGATTCTTGAAAATCGTTATGAGTTTCCTCACTCTGCCAGACGTATTATCAATTTGCCCCTTCCACGACATTAAATTGTCGATCATGATGCCTAGGTACCTAACCTGATTCGCCCTGACAAGGGGAGGACAAAGGCATTGGTTTGTCTGGTCACTACAAGTATGAGCCCTAACAACATACGAATCATCCGGCTTAGTAGATGATTTAATTGAGAAAGGGATATATTTCGTCTTTTCTACATTAAGTGTGAGAATATTGCTACCCAACCAAGACATCACAATGCCGAGTGCAAACTCCGTTCTCTCACAGACCCCCTCCCAGTCCCGACCATTCACAAGCAGAGCCGTATCATCCGCATATGTATATATGTTACAGTGTGGGATGGATAGGTTACATAGACCGTTTACATATACCAAGAAAAGAGTAGGGCCTAAGATAGAGCCTTGCGGAACCCCAAATGATAAAGAGTGATCGTCACTGATAAAAGACCCAATTTTGACGCATTGTGTCCGCTCCGAAAGATAACTCTCAAAGATTGCCAGCGCAGGACCCCTTACTCCCATCCTCTCTAATTTAGTGAGCAGTATGGGGACAGAGACAGTATCAAATGCCTTCGATAAGTCTAGGAAAACACCCAGACATTTAGATCCATCATCTAGTGCTCTTACAGCACTGTCAACAAAGGCAGCAACAGCATCCTCGCATGATCTTTTTTTACGAAAGCCAAATTGGTTTTCTGATAAAATACCATGTGTTTCCATAAATTTAACCAAACGAGTGTTAAGCATCTTTTCTAAAATCTTTGACAACACTGGAAGGACCGATATAGGTCTGTAATTGTTCACACTGTCTCTGTCCCCACCCTTGTGAATAGGATGTACTATAGCCTTCTTTAAGGACCTTGGAAATATACCCTTAGAGATGCACAGTTCACATAAGTGTGTGATAGGTGGCACTAGGAACAGTCTGCTCGATTTTATCATTCTGGTTGTGATTCCGTCCCATCCCGCAGCAGAACCAGTACGAAGACTTGAAATGATCCTCTCTGTCTCAGCAAGATCCGGCGTAAGGAGCACGAGAGAGTTAAGCTGTGCATTATCACGGAGATAAGGAACATACCTGTCATCTTGATTATGTCTATTCCTATCCGCCAGGTTTTTGCCAACAGCCGCGAAAAAACCATTGACCTCGTTTATTGAGGATGATTTATCAGACCCAGAGATGTTCAAAAGGTCCGTCGGGGGAGATTTAGAATTATGTTTATTCAGGATGTTATTAATTACTTTCCAGGTCGCCTTTGGGTTATTTTTTCCTTTTTCAAATTCATTTTTCTCATAGTTTGTTTTTAGTCTGTTTAGTAATTTATTACAGAAGTTGCGGTAACGGAGGTATGTAATCTTGAGAGTATAATTATCTGGTGTTTTTTTGTGAATTTTATGCATATTATCCCTGTTTCGTATACATCTGAGTAACCCCTGCGTGATCCATGGCTTGAAAGTTCGCAACTTCGAAGAGACACAACTGACTTTGGTGTTTTTTCGTAGAATAGAGGTAAGTGAATTTATTAAAAGGTCAGCCGCTTCATTTGGATCATTGGTTGACATTATAGAACTGAAATCCGTGTTGGAAATATCAGTGGCCACTTGACAGTAGTCAATTTTTGTGAGTAGTTTGGTTTCTTTCTGTGGACTCTCGCTATCCTTCAAACAAACCAGAATGGGAACATGATCAGTAATATGCGTGTCTAGTATAAAGGAAATAACTGAGCTTTTTACTTTTATCATAGTATGGTCCAAACAATTTTTTTCCCTCGTGGGAGATGTATATGCCGGAAGCAATCCGTGTGTCGCAGTCAAGTTCATATACTCATTGTAATGGGGGTCATTGTTAATTGGGCTTATATTTATGTTTATATCTCCCACCAAAATTATATTTTTATACGCAGATACAGAGCTTAATACATTATCTAAGCTATTTAAAAAGTTATCTGTGTGTCGAAAAGATGGCGGTCGGTACACTGCGATAACTACTGTTTCGAAATTTAATTTACAGACAAGACAGTTTGCTTCCATAAATTGTGGTTCAGTGACATTATGCTGCATATCAGAGCGTATGTACATCACCAAACCATCGTTCTGATTAAACGAATTATCAGTAAAATATACAGAAAAACCTTCAATTTGGGGAATAGACATAGTTTTAGTTAACCAACACTCTGAGAAAATCATGATGTCACAGCTAGTTCGCAACGTAGATAACAAAACCTGGACGTTACCAAAGTTTTTGTTAATGCTGCGTATATTAAAATGCAACACTTTTATTAAGCCATTGTGGTTACCTAGAAACTGGGCGCATTTTTCGGGCAAACAGTGATAGAATTCATTTGAACCATAGGAATCCAGGTTATTAATAATTTCATTTATATCGTTCATTTTTATAAATATCTAGGAACACCTGTAAAACCTACCCTTACGAAGCAAGCTACAACCATAGCCGCTTGACAACTGAGAAGAGCAAAAGTACATCTTGACAAAGCCTTGCAACATAGCATTGTAAATTTTAGAGACTGAACTGAACTCAGGAAATTGCGTTTTTTTATGTTTGTGAAGTGATCTGTGTATAATGTGTTTGTGGTGTATCAAATGGATGTATTCTACAATATATAGTTTATGTACTAGAAGAAAACTTAAGAGATAACAACATGATTTATCTAAAAAATGAGACATTAATATAAAATAAAATTCTTTCTTAAACATGCAATAAATCGAGAAAACATTTCTCCGAGTGGATACGGAAAGACTTCTCACCTTCCCTTTTTCTTATAAAGATTTTCCCATTTACCGACCAGCAGTATTGAAACTCTTTAGATTTTGCAAATTTTCTAGCTTCATAAAAGAGCCGCCTTGATCTCGCCGATAGACGATCAGCAATAAAGATAGGCGAGCGCTCACCGGTCAGACCAATGTGCCCACTATGTAGTTTTTCAGTAGAAAGTTTTCCCTTGTTGAAGTCCCGAACTGCTTTTAGGACGAATTATATTGGGTGTGCTTTTTTCTATTGCTTTTTCTAAAGTTTTGTAAAAGTTTTCCATTTCTTTTTCTTCAGAACTGGATGTAGGTGCATATGTTTGGATTATAGTAAAAATTTCCTCGTGTATATTTACATGAATTAGAGCTACTCTTTCTGATAAACCTATGAAGTCATTTACCACTATGTGTTTTTGTTTTTTGACCATGAATCCGACTCCATTTCTTCCTTTGCTTTCACCAATCAGATAGAGTCGATATTCATTTCTATCTTCCACGATATACCCTTGCTTGCGGCTTTCGCAAATTCCCAGAATGTCCCAGTTAATGGTTGATAGCGCATATTCTAGTTCTGTTATTCTTGTTTCATTTGCCAGAGATCTGACGTTGAAAGAAGCAATGTAGGTCTTGTTTTTAAATTTTGGAGGGTTTTGGTCTACTGACCCCGCGGTGACCAACCGTATTGGGGTAGATAAGTAGTTTTTTCGATTTTGTGAATTGTTAGATTGTGGGGGCGTTGTGAAGGGAGGCTTATTTCGTTGCTATTCGGCGTCACTCTCGTCAACTGAAGTCGTAGAGATTGATCTTCCTCTTTGTTGGTCGCTTTGTTTCTGAATGAATTTTAAAATAGATTTTTGAGTTTCAGTTTGTATTTTATTTTTCTTTGCTGCCTGATATTTTGGTGAATGCTTTTTACCCGGTTGGTGTGAGTTTCCTGGTTTAGGTGGAGAGATATCTAGCTCTCGTTTCTTTGAACTTGGTGTTACTTTATATGGTGAATTAGTATTTCCTTTGATTATTATTTTATCGTACTTAATGAAGGCTATTTTTCCCTCACTTCTTTCTTTATTAACTTGTTCTTGTAGTTTCTTTCGTGTTTCTAGAACTTCTGGTGGGAAATCTTCTTTGATATACATACCAGTGTCCTTCAGTAGATTTTTATTTTTAAGAACGCAGAGCTTCTTACCAAAAGTCGTGAACGTGACGATTATTGGTCGAATTTTTCCTTCGCCTATCTTTCCCATCCTTCTAATAAATTCAATTTCGTTTTTATTGCACTCAATTATCAAGGATCTTCTCAGTAGTGTAATAATTTTAGTTTCTAACTCTTCATATGATTTTTCTCCTTCAGTTATTCCGAAAAAGATAAGGTTTCTTACCCTTACTTGTTTTTCGAGTAGGCATAGTCTGCTGTTCTGTATTGCTGTGGTTTCTTTAAGCTCGTTTATATCAGTTTTTATAGACGAAAATTTTTCGTCGATTTTATCGTTCACTAATTGAATGTTTGACGTTATTTTCGCCTCTAACGAGTTGATAGTGTCTTGTACATCGTTTTTAATATCCACTCTTAAACTTTTTATCAAGTTTTCTAGCACTTTTGCGTCTGTACTCATCTTGATTCGCTTTGTTTACTATTATGTTTCCTTCTATTCGATACTAGATGGCGTTATACTATTTGTTGCCTTTAAAGAATATAGATGGCGTTGTATTTACCTCCTTTCTCCGTTAGATGTCGCTGTAGGATCGATTTGGCCTGATATTTTATTGCTATGACTCATTAGATTTTGGTTTGAGGTTATAATGTCGATAATACGTTGCAATATATTTTCTTACTTGCCCGTCTATATCTTCAAAAACAATCCTTAATTTGATTTTTGAGATTTGTTGTTCACTAGCGGTGTGAAAAGCTATTAAACTGACTCTAATTGTGTAAGATGTCAATCACTTATTTGCACAAGTTTTGTCTTTCAAAGTCAATAGATGTTCACAGTTTATTGTTTATAACGATTTTCACTAGTACTAGTTCGTTGTATGACTTATTTCACTACGCAAAACTGACGAAAACTATTTAAAAGTAATATTTTATTACGGAGCACACAGATTTCTTTGTTTACTTCGCAACGCCCTCTGGTGGACTCTCTCTCATCTAATTTGTTATCAATTGTTAAACCGTCATTGTACTACTCGATTGTAACCACGGCAGAAAAAAAAAACAAGATTGAAATACTGTTTTTAATAAAGTTCTTTATTATAATTTTTGTATTGATTGCCTAGCATTTGAATATAAATCTTTTTCTTTTTAACCAGTCTCGAAAGTCTCGTTTTTCCTGGGAATCCCGACACTGGTCCGAGTCTCGATTTTTTTGTCCCGGGACTCGAAAATGTATCGAGACTGAAAGCCATAGTCATAATTCGATAGCATAATGTTATAATAGATTTTCATAGTCTAATCTTGTCTTGATTAATGAATAGATCTAATTAACAAGTAATTGTGCCATCTGATTCGAAGTTCAAGGGCAATAAATGACAATTACATCAGTCGTAAACTTGATCGGCGGTGACTGATTGATTCGGCACGGTCCGATGATGGAATTAACTGATTTCGTGCTTCTCCTTGATGAGGATTTAATTGAATGATTCTGTTGTTTATTCACGACGTTTCATGCTTGACTAAAGACTAGAAAAGACTGACTTTTCTGGTATTGTTGAGAATTTGGTAACTGTTTTATAACATACCGATATTATTACTTTTGGATCAACCTAGTCTAGGTCGACAAAATTGTTAAAATGTCGTCCACTAATAATGTCACCAGTTAAGGGTGCTACAAGATGGGTGAAATACTAGGAGCGTTTAAAAACCTCTTGTCAAGCAAAATTTTGTTAACAGAGTAAACATGATTTTCGTGAAATTAGTTCAGAAGATGACAAGAGTTTTACAAATATCGCGTGATATCATTACAACGAATAAGCAAATAAAATAAAGAATTCCGTGACACGAGTATTTAAATAAAAGCGCCCAAGGTCGTCCAGGTAAATTATGTTAAGACCTAAAATATCCTATGATTTGTCGCTTCAAATAATTCACCACGCCTATTTGCTGTTGACATTACAAGTGTTATTACCTTTATTCCATAGAATATAAAGTATAACTAGCGATAAATCTTCCAAAAATTACGCGATGGAAATTCTGTGTGCTTATGTTTTCTATGAAAATTGTAAGACGTGATTTCTAAAACTAATCTATTTAGCAAAATGTCTACAAAACTATCAGTAGTGGACCGGCTGTCTATGGCCAAAAGAGATGGAGCATCTTAAGAGAATAATCTTAACAACGAGATTTTTTTAAGCTTGCGGAGTACTAATGAAAATGACAGGAAACATAATCTAGAGTTCTAGACGATGAAACCAAACCCCAGCAACGATGAAATAAGCGACCGGAATAAAAAGACAGTACCGTATCGGATCTATTTATCTTCATTAACACGAGTTCTCACTACTTTATAGTCATTTGGGTTGAAAAACATTTTGTTCTTTATTTATTATTCTATAAATCTATATTACCCGGAAAAAAAAAAGAAATACATTTGTTAAAAATACTTTTTTTTTTGCAATGCATTGTTTATTGCCGAAAACCGTCTTTGCATTATTGGCTTTCTACCGAAACCAATTTGGAACGTCGGTTGGGTGGTTTCAAAGTCTATATAAGGGACATATTATTATGTAGAAGCAATTTTTGTGTTTTTATTAGGATAAAAACCGTTTATGCGTGTATTTTGGTTTAGGTATGGTCTGTCTGATTTTGGACACAAATCCGAAAACTGATACTTACCGCAAAGTTACTTAACGAAATAATTACTGCATTGCGTTATTCTTATCTGTACCCAGACGTCTGGTACTCCGATCGTTAGACTACCATTAAGTCCAACGGCGGGGTTCAACGTCTTGTCTATTGTTGCCGAACTTGCTTCGGAAAATAGTTTTACCAGTCATACGTCAATAATAAAAGTTTCACAAAGGATCAAACATTTTCGGTAGATATGGTAAAGTAAGACACTTTTGTTGCTTGGATTTTGGCTACCCGGCTGCTACATACAGAGGTGGTAAAATAAGAATTTAGGTACTCGTCCTATTTTGTGTCTCGTCGATTTGCGAAATAAGATGAGATAATTTTCAATCATGTACCTCATCACATTTCTCACTGAATAAATTGGTATAAACAAAAACAACAAGTAAACCACGATAAATAAACCAATTATTTCTGACTTCATACACTGTTAACCCTAACCACAAATCGTTTGCAACACTGCAGTGTGTTCTATCGAGAAATAACATGCAATTTGTGCGCGTGGGTGATAATGAATCAGTACAGTAGTGGGCTGCTCAAGGACTTCCCTTTTACTGCACCTATGGAGGAAGAGAATGAGAACGGAGCATGTGCCGCCTTGATCGCAGAAATCTTACGTCTTGTCGCTTTAAAGTCACTTATATGATATTCTACGATCTGTCCTGCAACAAAGTAATTTACAATAAAAATACGGTGGGGTTTACTATCAAGACAGTCAATTTTTTTTTTGTTTAACTGCGTATACCTATTCATTTTACCAGAACGATGGACTTAAAGAATGACTTAGACGTTCTTCGCCAGTCTACTAAAGGTCGTGAAGAGAAAGAAATGCATAGATTTTTGTGTATAAAACCCAAAAATAATTCAACATACAAATAGCAATGTAACAGACTGATAGGATATTGCGTTGCTCTCGCGTATAACCAACAATGTTCCCAAGTCAATCATCGTTCAGTTATTTGGGATCCTACTGTGACCCAGTTGTTCGCTTCGTTTACATTGAAACTATTCATTGCGGTCTGATTCCAGAATGTTGGATGTAAAATATTTAAAGTTAGTGTTCAACTGTAGTTTTTTGTGATTGCAATAATAATGCCAACACTCTTCGATTTCTTCGTAATAACAAAAATAAATTGAATGTTTTGTCTAGCTTTCTAAATACATTATATGCGACAATTTTCTAGTGCTATCCAAGTTTCTACGTATACGCTCTTGATCTTCATCTCGTCAAATGTTACCAGTGACGCAAGGAATATAATTTGTGTAGTGTTATTCCAAAAGTTCTATTTCGGTGATTCGCGGCACCCACCCACAGCACATGCAAAACGACGCGCAGACGTGAACGAGTGGTGCTGAGACGGATATATAAAATTCAGTGTCGATTCCAACTGCTAAACGTTAATACTGCAGTTAAAAAATATAATAACGTGAGATAATTCTGTGACGGTACAATATGAAGCGAAACGTGAGTACACCACAGTCATTGGTATTGGTGCGGACGTGCGGTGCCACATACAAAGTTATAAATACCTTTAAATGTTGTATTTGTTGGTAACACCGATCACACGATGCTGCCAACGATACAATGTTTTGTTTACACGCTTTAATTAACTAGTTTTGGCTAAAAATCGTCATAGAAAAACTTTATGCACCTCATTGAGACGTGAACGAAAGATATGCATGTGACGTTTAAATGATCCGCGCACTATTTTCTGGACGTTGCTACACACTTTGTCCCTAACGTCTTACCCAGGGGTCGAATTGTTTTCATATTGCACAACACTTATAATAATCGTAAGTTATTTGGAGCGAGTAGCGAGTTGCCCTCCTACGTCTCCGTGCGTCCCACTTTGCTTGTTTATAGTATTTTGATTAACCCTGAAGTATTTCTAGTTAGACGTTTACCGCAAACACGTTCACTTATAATTATAACGAATTGTGTCAAACTTGTAAGTTTCGACTCCCTTCTCGGTAAGTTTTCCGTCTTAATATTAAAATTGTATATTCACTGCAACTCTTGCTAGTCGGTTCTATTAAAAACGCTTAGACTAATCACGACTCCGCAATGTGAACTATCGTTGTTCGCTTCCTGTAGGAATCCTGACATTAAAGCTTTTAAAAATAGCCACTTTGCTGCATACCTGTTGAAATTAGCGTTCATGAAAAAAGGAACAGCGCACAATGCTGTATATGCTGGGACATGACGTGTAAACATTTTCTTTAACACTTCCTTTTCTTTGTTCAAAAACCTTGATTAAAATTCGGTTTTTTAATTGTTGATTACGTCTGGTTAGTCCTTTTGTAGCGCAGGAAATTAACCCAACTAAATTCAAATAAAACTGAATTAATAAGAATCTTAGTATTCCACCTGCGTCTTCGACACCATGTGAGATACTCGGTCAACGACCATGATTGCCAAATAGCAGTCAGCTGATAATAGTCCGTTAGGTAACAAAATAAGAATGAATGTTTCGGCTAACATTATTCCGCGATTTTTTGTTTTAATACTTCGGGGTGGGGCCGAAACATTTGCCCAATTTAATTTAGGCTGGACTGAATAGCCGTGGTAGTAGTTAATCAATTAAATATTTGGCAAGTAAAGGAAGGTCCTAGCCTCAAAGAGAAGTCAGCAAAGCGGAAGGGGCCCTATAGGGCCGACGCCTGCTAGGGCTGCGGGATTGTTCTAAAGAGTTACCGTGGCTCTGGAACGTTAGGGCAACTGTAGGAAGATAGATGAGTTTTAGTCAGTAAAAGTTGGAAGTTGATGATTTTCCACCTTAAAAAAAGAAAGACGAATGTCTTAAGTATATTAGTTTTCCAAAGCCTTATTTCATTTCGCTAGGCCTTGGTACAGACCATGGTCCGAAGCGTGGAGAAGTGGCAGGCGGTCGCCTCCTTCTGCGAAATAGTAATGCTAGCTAAGGAGGCGGCCGCACGCGCACGCGAGAGTCAACGGCCCTCACGCCCCAGCCGCCGGGATCCCGATCCCGATTTCTGGCACCCGTAGAGGCGCGGGCTTGCGAACGGCGAGCAATGGGTAGCTCGCCGTCTGGTAACCGTCCTGAGCGAGCCCAAGTCATTGACGGCGCGTATTGTTCCACGCGCGCCTCAATGAGATGTCGAAGCTTACTGGGGCCATGGGTTCACTTCTGAAAGGAAAATCCGGCCCTGGTATGAAAGGCAACAAAGGAACTAGGAGTGGATTTTAGCCAGTAAAAGTCTGTCGCGAAAAGGGCGGAAGATGTCATTGGATGATTTCCCACTTAAAAAAAAGCCTTATTTCATTTTATTTTAGGTTTCTCGTTTTTTCCTAAAGTATCATCATTACGCTGATTTTTGAAATATTGTTCGTACCTTGGGCAACGAACAGAACGCCTCTGCTGTCTGGACCGCGTTGAAGACATATTTATCGTGCCGTCGTAAAATAAAACAGATATTATGTCGTCGTGAGTCGCGCGCGAAAAGCGTATGTTTTTTTCAACACACTTTCGTACTACACGCGCCAATTAGTATGTAAACAAATGATTTGATTAAAAGCGCTTCTTACGTTTAAGCTCTTTGTTCATAG
Organism: Mythimna impura; assembly: GCA_905147345.3. NCBI lineage: Eukaryota > Metazoa > Arthropoda > Insecta > Lepidoptera > Noctuidae > Mythimna > Mythimna impura. The sequence continues at coordinate 6,347,726 of LR990346.1, forward strand.
CTGTGTTACTTCAATTTAAATTTTTGTTTTTGTTACCCTAAACTAGGAATAACTCCTGTAGCGTGGGCTAAATTCATATACAGAAGACACCAGACCGGAAAACTTATCTGTAGGCCATACAAATATTTGTTCCGTGCATAAATGGAACCCGCGACACGTAGCGCAGCAGTCAATCGCTCCACCACTGCGCCAACAGTCCCGCCAATCGCTCAACTACTGCGCCAACAGTCCCGCCAACAGTTTTGTTGAGTAAATTAATTCTCAGAAACATTTGAATGATGTTAATTAACCATTTCGCCTCGTCGTTTATACCGCGTACATCGAAGGACTGGATCAATTTGCCTGCTGAGGTCTTCCCTTCCGATTATAATTTGGGTGTTTTCAAGGCTAGAGTGAATAGGCTCTTAAAAAACTAGTGCGCCTTACCATCAACGATTGCATCACTGCTTACCATCAGGTGGGATCGCAGTCAAGTACTAGTTTATATCAAATTTAAAAAAATATATACATAAATATGTACTTCCTTTACTATTTAACTTATCTGTTGCTTCTATTGTTGTTACTTGATTTGACTACCTGAACTTCATTGTGAACCAAACAAAAAAGTCTCAACTAATGTTAAAAATTCTAGAGTCTCAAGAATGTACTCGTATTTGTGAGTTTCGTGGTAAAATACCACATTGTCGTGTATCGTAATAAAATATAAGTGCATTGTACAGAGTATTGTGATATCGAAGGAGATAGCATTTCTGCTCTTGCCCTTATTAACTTGCTAGATAATAATATTTTTTAAGGTTTATGCTTTATATAGAATAGGAGTTCGTATTTGATAGGAAAAAATGAATTTTTTTTCAAATTTTTTTTCAAGCCGCTAGTCGGAAATAATAATTTTTATATAGTAATAACATAGAGCTTCTAAAAATAAACGTAGTAATTTAAGTACAGAGAAGCCTTTCGTTATATATCCACCCTGATAGTATACATATATATACGTGAGTATGACTGATAACAATGAATAATATCAACCATGATGTCTGTCATTGTGGCTAAAAATGTATATGATTGATGATAATCTAATATGATTGTAATAGCCAATGATTATACTGTATTAATAGCCTTGCGATAACTTTGGCAGCCAGCTATTTATAACGATATGTCACTTGTTTTATTTAAGAATAGAAATTCCTAGTATTGTTTTGATTGTATAATTGTCTGGAAATTTTTAACCAGACCCATAATAGTCATGATCTTTTTGAATGGATTCCACTAATTACAAGCCATCCGACACAAAGCATTACAAATTATCGCAGAGTGCCTTATTTGTTTTTTACATTCCGTGTAGATGGAATATTATTCTTAGAGGAAGTTCTGGTAAAGTCCCCGGTTCGAGTAAGTTCTTAGGGTGCTTTTATTTATTTTACTTTAACAGAACTTGAGTTACAAAGAACGTAAAGTAAAATAAATAAAAGCAGTTCACAAGAGAGTTTTGTATAAATAGTTCATATTATTTAGGTTTCTTTGTGCATTATTTATAGCACATTTTGGTTGTAAAAAGGCACGATCATCGTTATTGGCAATCCATTTCAAATGATTGTGGTGTTATGTATAGGACGAGAGACACAAAACGTTTATTAAAAAAAATATGAAATTGCCTATGGTTAGAGTAGGTTCTCTTCTTCTCAAATTATCATGGAAAGTGTACTTATCTTTTTCAAATTGTCATTTTGCATGGCTCAGTAAAAATTTAAGAAAGCACTTATAGATTAAAGTGTATGGAAGCACGAAACAAAGAAGGTTTATTTTAAAACCCATCTTTAGGAGTAACGTCTTTGATTTGTATGCGATAACGAAAACCAATAAAATATTATACTGCCAATAAATACCATGAGTAATGACGCAAATAAAACATTACTTCCAGAGTTCAATAACTTCTAAATTGTAAAATACTGAAACTTACAGGGTTTAAGCCAAACAAAATTTTAACTAGATAGTATTATTTTAAGAAAAATATATTTTAGAAACTGTTATTGCGAGCTAAAGTCTAAACGCAGATTGCAAATTTATAAACACAAACATAACATCCTAACAAGAGCATCTGCATTAAAAATAATGTCTGTTTACATACAAAATCATAAAGATCCTTAACCATTTTTATTAATGAGAGTAATTTTAATTTCACGTCTGACCAACAAGGACATTTTGCCCTCAACGTCCATTTTTATTAAAGAACAATTGAAACGTAAATTAATCTATAGAGGTTGAATCAATGCAACACCCCAACATTAATCAGTTGGTTTATAAGGCACGCTGAAGGAAAAAATAAATAAATTCATACAAGCTGTTATTGCCATTGTGATGTCCATTATAGTACAAATTCATTGTCCACAATGATTCACACATGACGACCTGAAAATTAATTTTGTTTGTTTTATTTTTTATATGTATTATCTTGTTTTTTCATAACCTATACGACGAATTGCCCACAGCTTTTCTTGTGAAGCGTAGGTGCTCTAATTTATTCGTACCATCTAACGCGATCCTTCTCTAGACTTTTCGATAAAGTTCCTAAGGGGCTGCAGTTGTTTTGCACCGGGCTCTTTACACCCTACATGTGTTCAACCACCCCTAGAAGCATCTAGATAAAACCGACGCAGGCGCGATGGCGTAGAGTACGGGAAACTAAACCCTATCACCCGCGTTACGCTTTCATTGCTGCTTCTGTACAAAAAGCTCACCTTAAACACGCATTTTGGTAAAAGGGAACGAGCTATGTATATCGATCAAAAGCAACGCTTTAACGAGTGTTTTTGTTGTCCACGATACGGCGACTGTGCTGGGTCGTTCTCGAACCATCCTGACGGTCCGCGAACTCTCGGCGCCGCGCTCCTACACGCTGTATAAATACGATTGTACGGTGCCGATGGCCGCAGTATAAATCGAGACATAGTGACGAACGTTACTCCAAGTACGTCAATACTTTCGCGTTGATTATTAGTGAAGTGGTTTTATAAGTGAAATATTCCAGTGTTTTGTTTAATAAGGAAATGGAATCCCCTGTTGTTTTGGATAAACCACCGGAGTACCATGGCAGCGAAGTAAGTTTTATAAAACTTATCAGCTCACAATAGTTCGTAAATTCGGAAGTTCATGTTTACAAATTCATGAATTAAATATTAATGTATTTGCTAGAAGTTATAGCGATGATGTTATCTTTCGTTGTCGCTTTCCCGATGCACCTGCACTGAAGCATGCTAGGACCGTTAAAGACTAATGATTGGCAGTTGACATTGAACTACATGATGATAATCTTTCACTGATAGGTGTAGTAATTAAGTCCGTTACTAACATTGTAAATTTTTACATTTAAGGCATGTTACTTTTAGCATATAATTTATGTAAAAGATTTTTAATGACAGTGATTTTGAATTCATACATAATAATACTATATAAATCAGTGATGATCTAACACAAGGATTGTATGAGAAAGCAGAATGACCTGCAGAATGTTTCCTTGTTCGCATTAGTAATTGGAAACTGGCCAGGTGGTGGCATGGTCAAAGGCATTGCTTGTCTGGAGCACAGGTGTTCGCACAAATTATTACTTTCTGACTAATTCATGTGAAACTCATTTGTAGAACCGTAGACAAAATTACAAATCTGAAGTAAAAAGGATTTTGGGTTTTTAAAAATTCGGTAAAATTTTAACTTTCTCAATGTCCCAACGTTTTTTTCATATTACCATTAGCTCTCTCTTTCTTATTATATTTAAAATCATTGAAAAAAGGCAAGGTAAAACACTTTTTCTAAATGCCATGTGGCCCTTGTGTAAACTTCTCGAGTTAAAATTCTTTTAAAAGTCCGTATTTATACAGCACTGGCGGCTGCCTTCGCATATTTGCTCACAAAAACGTCCATAACTAACACGAGATCATTGTAAACATTTCGACGTCATGCGCCAAGTCTCGTGAGTCACGGGCGACGCCGACGAGGCGCTTTTGGTTTTATCGAAATACCATGTATAGCGACTACCTACGAAAAATAATTTTTTTAGCCATTTGAAAACCGCAGAGTATTGCATTTTTTTTTCAATGTTAAAGTATAGACTGCGGTTTTGCAGACCAACTGAATTTATTTTTAAACAGCGGTCGAATAAAATCGATATTAATTTCAGAAATTAAAAACTAAAATACATATTAGATCATCGTCTTTGGTCAGCGTTATTCTTGAGCGATTCCTCAAAGTTCATTTACCTTTTGTGCTTCTGTTAATGCTAAACCCCTTCTGTTTTGTTTATCTGTAAGTGCATGCTCGCTCTAAATACGCTCCCAATAATAGTGCTTCACTTTGCGATATTATTCCTACAGGGCTTCGACTCAAAACGATGCATGCCATAATTTTAAGTGATATTTGTACATTTACGACATCACTTTCATACTTGTATCCACGTGATATTTGTCTTTATAAGCGTAAACAAAATATTTCCAGCTGTGACTGCTGCTATTTGTAACGTGATTTTATCATTATCATTCGCTTTCATGTTTTGCCTTAGTAGTCAACATTGGGTCGTCCTTCAGACTTGGAAAACACTAATTTTTGTTTGGCCATTTTTTTCAATAGTCTTCGCGACTTGAGTTAATAAACACCACGCATGTAACAATCCACTCAAGTTTATTGATAACCAGTCTTCCGACTAAGAAATTATCTTTGTAAATATTCAGCTAAGTAAGACGGTGATGTCACTGATGTCAGTGTGATCTTAGGAGGTAAAATGTCGTTCACGTACATAAGCGGGCTTAACGTTGTGCCTTCCAACGGTGCGTCACGCGATCGCCCACGAGGATTAGTGTCCTATGCAAATTGGACCGACCGAAAGAAAACCTTCTACAGATTGGCTTTATTAGGAAGGTGAAAAAACAACGGATGTTTCATAGAAAACCTTAAAAAGTATCTGGTGTGGATACAACAGTCCCATCCCACGCTTTGATTCGTGTTTTTGCTTATGGAGATGTGGGTCATTGCATGATTATCGGGGGATCGATCTTAAGCTGATAACAAATTACAGTCTTAATTATGGAGACTCGATACTCCATATATAAGCCATTAATGTATTGTATGATGTATATTATTATTCAAACAGAAAGTCGACTGAAATTTAAACAGATATTCAGAAACGGATGGTGTTTTCGACAAAAACATTCAAATTATGCAAAAACCTGATTGCTTTTTTGCGTCTCATCTTTATCTCTTCTTAAACTATGTAAACTGTGTGTGTCTACATTTTTTACTTGAATCCGAGTTCAGACGAAAACGTTGGATGTTCGGCGGTCAACGACTTCACTTGTGTCGCTCACTTCCGAGATGAGGTCTCAAAATATTATTGGGCACTTATTTCTAACGCAATATAACTGTTATGCGAATACAACATTCCATTATTATGCGACTGTGTCAACTAGACGAGTTTGCAAATTTTGCGGCAATTACAAATGTAAATTAGTTACTTTTAAAAGTTTTTACTGTTATATAACAGATAATAAACCAGTCAAGCATAATTGGAACAGATCTTTTACAGTGTAATAATCCAATTCCTAATAAGGCAAGTTGCAATGAAGATAAGTGACTGTATTAACTCATCATCTATAAATGGCACACCTCTGTCTTATCTTCACTTCTGTTTAAGTGCAGTTTCGGATATATATGTCAACACTTAAGAAACCTCAATTACCGTTATCTGAGTTTTATCATCTTGTTCATTTATAATTGTTAATAATAATATCGGTTCAAGTGCCACGTGAATCGTGAAACAAGTATTTTTAAATGACCACAATTGCAGCATTATTTCTTATTAGCTCACGAGATCGTCCACGTGCCCCTCATCCCGCCAGCACACGTTCGTTACGTTTTCCAACAATCATCCACAATCGCATGACGCAACGATATCCATCGGTTTTTGTTCACTCCAACCCACACGCTGATGTCATCGTTTACAATCATCAGTGTCGCTTTGCTTTTGTACATTTTGTGTCTTAATGCCGCTTTCATAGCACAACATACATTCTTGGCTTTTCCCAAAATATTGCCGGTATTGTTGGCCTAGTATTCAGTTCGCGATCTATTATGTTGATGATGTTTTCTGCAACTTATTTCTGACATATTTTTTTCGAAGGAAGTGCTTAATCATGTTTACAAAGTTTTTGTCATAACGTTTTAAATTGTTTCGCAAATTATTAAACGTCGCGTAAAGATTTTAAGCCATGTATTCATCCTCCCACTCAAGCAATATGTGTAAATTGAATCCAACGAGTTCTAACAGTCTTAATTGCAAATTGCTTAACTATTATTAGAATGTATCCCCAAAATTGTTAACCTATCATTGACAATGCATTCCAATAAACTCGGTGACTAATTAACAGGAAAAACGGCGGAATAAGAAAAAGCCTTGTAACTAATTACATACGAAGGTTGTTCTTGATAACAATCTATTTTATTATAATAACATGGCTGCAAGAAACATCAAAGCGAGATAATTTCAGGAACCCTCGTAATTATTTTTGATTTTGTTAAAGTCATCGTAAACCCATGTTGAAGTTATGTTAATTGACCATTTTTTTGTGTCGAACATGTCAAAAACAAGTACTTATCGAAATTATTAATATTTATTCGCACTGCGTAAATCATTGGTACGTTCGTCCGCGTAATGATACCGTAGTATCAAAATACGAAAGTCTCGACTGTAAGGTCACTTCCTCGGCCGTCCTTGCCATATATGGTTGTATCTGGCGACGCAAATGTGACTACTATATGTACCTTTTCTGTTTTCTCGTATATTCTGTCTCTTTCGCACATTACTACAGAACGGGTAAGCTGGCTCAAAGTACGGAATGCACTATAGGTGCATGCACTTGCCGCTTTACATATTTATAGGAGTTCCATCCGGATACTTGCGAAATCGATGCAATAAATATGAGCTTCCTGTATTGACGTTCCTTTATGACAATTTATATGATGGTAGTTGTCTCGAGGATGTTTTTTCAATAAAGAGAAATTTAAGTAGCTGCTTTAAACAATACAAGTCGTATAAGCATACAACACTGGATATATTTATGTAACAGTCTAAGAATTACAACGATCACTGCTGGCTGGTCATGTGACTTCGTATAAAAATAAGCTCAATTATAGAATTCCATTTAGCTGATACACATACCTACTAATATTTTTACATCAGTCGTCATTCAGTATGTTAGGGATAAGCAAAATGATTAAGTAATTACCGACACAACCGGAGTTTCATGATTACCCTTGGTATTTAGATCTTGTAATGATGATTCCGCGTCATTCCGATCTTGAATCCAGTTAGTAACTCATCAAATTATACTAGTTTGTACGAATAAAAATCATCTAATAAAATCCGTTTGTCATGTTCAACACCAGTCCGAAGGAGATTGATAAATCTCTAGTTTAAGTTATTGTTTGCTACAAAACAAAGAATTTAACCGTTTTTTTTTTTTTTATCAACAGCGCGGTTTCCCGTTTGACGAGGAGGAGGGGTCGGGCGCGTGGAGCGAGCTTGCGTCGCGACACCCTGATATAGCGGCGCGGCTGCGGCAGCGCCCCGCCACCTGGGCCAGGAAGAGGCGCCCTTCGAGCCAGGACGCAACAGACGGTAAGAATTACCATTATCACATAATATTTTATCCAAAAATAAGACTAGCTTCCCCTGAACCCAGTTTTGTTATTTAAAGCTTTGATTTATGTTAAAAAGGTCATATTTCAGTTACCTACAGAATTATACATATTAAGTTTTTAAATACTTATATGTATCTGTAGAGATGTATCACAACATCTACTGAAACCAGACCTTCTTCTTTGCAGGTGTGCTTACAAAACGTTTCGTAATTCCAGATTTCGGCGACGGTTTCGGTGGCTTCGATAGATTCCCCTTCGACGACATCCCGCCAGAGTTTAGAGAACACTTCCCTTCACATTGGAACCGCAGATTTGGACCCCGCGACGAGCAACCGGAGCCGCAACCAACACAACAACAACACGTGCCACATCCGCCGCAGTCCCCGCCGGCGCAGCAGCAGACCACAGCTACACAGACTGAACAGGAACCTCAACCAGGCCCCTCAGAACCTGAACCACAAACGCACCTACCACAATACGGACTAAGGAACACAGTCGATCTCGGCCAGAAAAGCCCCGCTGACCCTAGCCTGGTCGATGCGGACGACAGAAATCAGAGGTCTATGTCAGCGCCGCCAGACAGTAGCGCTCCAAACCAAAGCTTCAAAATGAGTGGACAGAATCACCAGGAACACCCGCCACAGCACGGTGAACAGCACTCCAACGTGCGACACATACCGATATTCGTGGAGGGCAGGGACGAGCCCGTCATTAACAAATCGGTTGACCACGGCACGCACTTCGGTGAAACTAAGCCAGCGTACGTGCCACCGCCCCCACAACCGCACATCGATAGAGAACAGTATTTCGCCGACGACGGCCCCGTTGGCTACCACCATCCACCTAACTTCGCTAGAGCTTTCGGCACGCCCTTCAACAAAGGATTTAGGCAGGGACCACAACCATTCACGCAGCAAAAAGCGTACCCGCAGGCGGCGTTCGCTCGCGGTGCATCGCCACAGCGCGGTCAATCACCTAAACCACAACCGCCTCCACATACCGAAGAACATTTTGTGAAAGTGCCCGTGCACCATGAACAGAACACACCTAAGACTGAACCTCCGTCCAGAGCTCAGCAGCGGCCGCCGCAGCAGCAGCAACCCCCGCCGCCCCAACAGAAGCAACCCCCGCCCCCTCAACAGAAGCAAGCCCCGCCACAGCCACAAGCGCAGGCTCCGCAGCGTGAACAGACACCGCCACAACCCAAACAAGCCCCGGTCAACGACCCTATCACACAGATTCTTCGTATTCAAACAGACGTTCTAAATCTTATGACCGAGGTCGAAAACTTTGGTGGTGCCAAAAACGATAAGAAATACTTGTTCCTAGATGAAATGCTTACTAGGAATCTTATTAAATTAGATACTATTGAAACTGATGGCAAAGAAAATATTCGGCAGGCTAGGAAGGAGGCCATCAAATGCATCCAAAAATGTATAGCCGTGTTAGAAGCCAAAGCAGAAAGTAACGCTTGTATTAAGAGCCAAGCTCAGACAACAGATGTAGAAATGAATGAAAATACAGATGCACAGCCGGCAGCTGAACAGGCAACGGAAAATGGCGAAGAAGAAATGAAGGAAACCACCAAAGAGGAAGGTCAAGGTGAGCCGATAGAGCAAGCCGAAAAGCCCGCAGAAGTAGCCCCGGCAGCGGAAGCGAAGACTGAGAAACCAGAGGAGGTAACGACAGAGGTGAAAGTCGAGGAAGTTCAACCTCCAGCGGAGCCAACCGACAATAAGGACGTCACGCAAACACAAGCTGCCGACACACGACCAGAGGACACACCTTCCGAAAAACCAGTTGAAACAGAACATAAACCGGAAGGCGAAGACAAAAGCCCCAAGAAGGGCACCAAAGTTGTAAAGAAACGCAATAAAAGCAAAGAAAATAAGAAAGATATACCTAACGATAGTACTAAGCAAGAAGATAGCAATAAGGAAGAAAACGTGGAAGAAAAGAAAGAAAATGTAGATATAATGCAAGTGGACGATAAAGGCGATAAGTCGGAGCCACAGGTGATGGAAGTAGACGGTGCTGCTAGTCAATAAACTTAGTTCGCAATAGTGAATTGTCTCATTAGTTACACACTCGTAATCCGCGCACGGGGCCTCAGTGTATGCCTTCTTTAATCTTCAGTGTTAATTATATTGTGCATAAATAACACAGGTGTTGACATTGTATTGTTTATGTTTGTACATTTTACGTTTTTAATATTAAACAAATGTGTAAAGATATTTGTTGTCCTCTAGGATTTGAAATGGTCTCCTTGTCCTAATATTTAATAATTTATTGTTTATCATCACTTGATAACACAATTTTCTGAATAAATAATGAATCCATTTAGAAGTGTTTTTTTTTTATTGACTACATAATACACATATTTGGTAATACACAAAATATAATTAATTGGCTATATTACATATATATATTACTTAAATAATAATTTATTTATACAAAGGAATTCGACTCCGTGACAAGGATAACTTTATCACAGAATGCAAAGCACACGGAGATTTTTCCCAAATGTACATACTTTTTTTACATTTCATTTACATAGAATATTTACTCAATAATCAATCCATCAGTCTGACAAACTAAATATACATACAGTCAAATGGGGTGAATAGAAACTCAGGGGTGAATAGAAACAAAGCTTCAAAAGGGTATTTTTTACGATATTTGAATATTTTTTGCAGCATTTAACTATATCGATTTATTAACGAATTGTTATTATAAAAAAAATTGGTGCTTTGTTAGAAGCCGATAATATGGTATCAGCGTGAAAAACCAAACCAAAGTTTTGTTTCTATTCACCCCTGCGTTTCTTTTCACCCCGTTTTACCATGCTGAATCACTTACTATTAAATAATAATACGTAATAACTTATACTATCTACATTACAATAGAAAATAAAAAGCTAGTTTCTCTTTGATTGTCTACATTTTAACTTAATAAGTCACAGAGCAGTTTTTATTCAAATATTCTACTACAATAGCTGTTTAAATAAACAATATGGCCAGCAATATATACGATCAGACAACTAGATGGAATGAGAGACTCAGAGCTGAGAAAGAGCTCAACAAATATTTGCGAATGAGGTCACGCTAATTCAGTTGTGGTGTTGCATTTTTAACGAACCCGCGTCAATCATTATATTTCTATTTTATACCTTACTAGCTGACCCGGCGAACTTCGTACTGCCTAATAGTAAGGACGTTATCCTTGCCATCATGCCACCTACAATGCGTTCCAAATAAGAATAGGATCGATGCCATGTTGTGACGTCACGTCATACTGTCAAATCGCAAGAAATTGGGCAAAATTGAAGAACTCGGATATGAGCAAAATTGAAGAACTGGATTCTGATTAAACTAAATTTTCGTTCACAGTTCGTAAATAAATTAAATTTTAAAAATTTCTTGTTTTTCTCACCATAATAATTCTTCGATTTGACAATATGACGTGACGTCACTACCTGGCAATCGATGCTATCCTTATTTGGAACGCATTGTACTGACATTACCAGAACAGCATAATTCATTTCATAATGACATTTTAATTCGAGATAGCGTAGATAGTATTCGGATTTTTTCTTTCGTGATTTTTTTCATTTTTTCTCACCGTTTAAACCTTTCCTGGACTATCACGAATATTTCAAGATCAAAATTAGCCAAATCGGTCCAGTCGTTCTCGAGTTTTAGCGGGACTAACGAACAGCTTTATATAAATATAGATTATAATGACATTAGAATGACACTGACTCGTGAGTAGTCGTGAGCGTGAATTACATTATCTCTAAAACTACAAATATAAAAATATCTCACTCCCATTCCTTCATGACCCTGTCCCAATCCTCATCGGTTATGAACGGCTTATCAATACAGTTGATCATATACTCGCCGCAGAAGATGCACTCACTGGCCACGAGGTCATCGATCTCATTCCTCAGGATCTCGCGTAGAGGCAGGCCGTTGGTGGTGACAGTTGACAGCTCGATGTTGGACAACACGGAGAGCTGGCGTTGTAGGTCTGATAGTTTGTTGCGGCGGGCTGGTGCTGTGGATAATAAGAAGACTCAAATGGCATCCTTCGCGACTCTGGCAGTCTTCAAAGCGATTTCTAACATTTATGAAAAAGCGTCTTGGAAGTTGAGAAGGAATGTTGGCAGTTTATGGTCGGTATCAATCACCCTGTCAGAGGTACTACACTTGAACTACTAAAACCGCCGTTGGTGAAAGAGACCGCAGCCCTGGATCTCAAAGGGCAGGCCGGCTTGTACAGGGAACACCATAATGTAAGCCCTATTTCTTTTTATGTTCGAATTTCAAATTTTCAAATAAAGAAAACTAAAGAAACTAAGCCAACATTAAGAATTAAAGAGTTTCAAAAATAGACTTTTTTACTTACTGAGTATAGGCAGCGTCTCATGCGTTAGACAGTCGCTGTGGAATTTGTGCCCGCACGGGAATAGGTAGAAGGGGCGCAGTAACAGTGCGATGTCGCAGAGACAGCACACGTCTGAGACAAGCACGGTGACACTTCGGTTGCGGAACGACTGGATCTCGGCGCGGACCTGTAAGTTAAAACTTTAGTATGTAGCGACATCTGTCCTTGTCCCCACATAGGATTGGAACATATACACCAGTCCGAAATAAACGGACCAGACACAACATTCGTCTGTTTTCAACGGAGATTTGCTGAAATTTAACACCTTGTTCTACATACCTCTAAAAGTAAGAGAGGTAACGAAAGTAAAGACAGCATCAACAAAATATAGGGGCAAAGAAGCTCAATGACATAAGGGTGTTTGTTTGAGAATAAAAACAACCCTGACCAGAATTTCTAGAATATTTTTTTTGTCTCCTAATCATTTTGAAAAGTCTTTCTATCTATCCATTTACATTTTTTACGTCCATTACTAGGACTGTTTAATTTTACTACTAGTTGTTACCTGTGACTTCGGTCGCGTGGTTTTAACGAACAATTTTCACCTTTTTTGGGGCAACAATATAAAAAGATGTTAGCTACTTTGAAGTTGTACCTGCACCTTCCGCTCCCGAATTAAGATGTCACCTCCCCCTCCGGGAATTAAGTCCAGTTCCCTCGGGAAAATAGAAGATAGCGCATTATGACAAAAGCTATAAGTATCCCAGGGAAAGTCCCGTCGATTTTTTTTAGTCGCTTTGAAGACGTATTCCGTAATTTGAAATCCCGTTCCCGCGGAAATATTGGAAAGTAGGTATCGAATTTACTTTCATTATGGATTTAGTAAAAAAATATTTTGATATTACAAACAGACACTAATTGTGTATGAATACTTACATATTCAGCAGATGTTATCGCTTCCTCCATCTCAGCCTTCATTTCCTCTATTTGGTTATTATTTTCCTGCAAATAGGCAAGGGAACATTGTATTTAAGAGAATCAAGGTGACTTTAAAACTACAATTGCAACAGCCAAGTCAGGTCCAACTTAGAGGCTAAGCTACGCTTGCCGAGGTCGGTTTGAGGATGGGTGACTATTTATTACATACCGAATTTCATCCTTACCTCGAAAAGTAAGTTAGGCCGTTGGTCCCGGCTCGGGAGCTTGGGAAAAGGATAAGCAGGGCTTTTTGAAAGAAAGAAAGAAAGAAAGACAAAAAAAAACGTTTTTCGTACACCCTCATTATTTTGAATAATTTAGCTAGATTTTTTCAAATATTAAAACCGTAATGGAAAAGAAATCAGTGTCTCTATATCATCTGGGCTATATCACGGGCGGTCTCATCGCTTTTAGTGATAAGACCGCCCATTGTGACACTCTATTAATTGTAAGTTCCTGTTGTAATTTTATTTTTTGTGTACAATAAAGAGTATATCTATCTATCTATCATTCACTAGCTTCTGCCAGCGGCTTCGCCCGCATGAAAGTAGAAAATAAATAGCCTATGTTACATAGTGAAAATGTAACTTTATAATGGTAAAAGAATTTTTGAAATCGGTCAAGTAGTTTTTTAGTTAAATCTTAACATACAAACAAACAAAAAATCAAATCTTTCCTCTTTATAATATTAGTATAGATACAGAATATGTATATAAAATCTATAATGACTAATGAGTACTACTAAATAAGTTCAATCACTGTTCTTATAATGGTGGTTGAACTTATTTTGAAACTATGCTATCAAAAAGACGATGAATAAACATTGATATATTTTGAAAGTTTATCTTTTTAGGGTTCCGTACCTCAAAAGGAAAAAACGGAACCCTTATAGGATCACTTTGTTGTCTATCTGTCTGTCAAGACCCTTTATCTCGGAAATGCGTGGACGTATCGAGTTGAAAATAAAACCATATATTTAGGTCTGCGGTCCCTTGAAGCTTTGAAAAAAATCAAACTTCTAAATTGACGGAAAAAAAGATATGGCCGCTCGTGTCGCAAAAAACGTTATTTTCGTCACTCAAGGGAACCAAAATTCTAGAGTACTTCCCGTATATAACACAAGTACCTATAGGAATAAATCTGAAAAAAGAAAATTTGTTGTTACGTTTTGCTATTTGGAAAAAACTTCGAGACTCCAATCAGGAATTGAACTCTTTATATAGGTAAGTTGGTACAAAACCCTCAGGGCACTTGTCCGACTCGCACTTGCCCTTTTTTATGTTTATGTTGTTTATTTTTAAGTTTACATGTTCATGAATACACCCACGATACAGGAGTAAATCCTAGTATCTAGCAAAGTTAAAAAAAAATAGATTATGGTAGGTTACCTGTAAAGATTCACAAATAGGTTGTCTAAAGTGATCGATGGTAACAACATCACTGAAGAAAGGCAGTATGTCCTCTATTTTGATGAGTGGACACTCTTTGAGGAAACCCATCGCCGCCTGCATGTCTTGAGTCTTCGTGATTACGCTTTCAGCTGCAAAGTAATGAAATAATGTTCATATTAAATGAATAATAGTTATTTCGTTTATTGATTAGTCTAGCTTATTGTATAGATTTTTCAATATTTCAAAAAAAAACATTTAAAAACATAAAAAAATAGTATCCCACGGGTATCGGGAACAGGGTCCAAGCTACCGGCGGTCAGGGCTCCAAAGAAAGGAACCTCCTAACTATACGAGCCGCGTCCAGAAGTACCGCTTCCTGAATCAAGCTCTTGATCCAGCCGCCTAACGAGAGCCTCCTAAGATGTTGGTCGAGGCTCGTGGCTATTAAGTCATTGGCTGACACGACTTTATTTTTTATTCATATTTAATAAACCAGTGCTTGACTGCGATCCCACCTGATGGTAAGCAGAGATGCCATCATTGATGGTGAGGCGCAGTAGTTTATTAAGAGCCTATTCACTCTAGTCTTGAAGATACCTAAATTATAGTTGGACGGGAAGACCGCAGCAGGCAAATTGTTCCAGTCATTCGATGTACGCGGTATAAACGACAAAGTTAAACGCTTAGTCCGGACCGTTTTTTAATTATTTATTATTATCTTGTGTTTATTCTTGCATAACATTTTATAATAAACAACAAATAACACTATAAATAAATCTATTTTGAAAACAGCATAAAAATGGTTATTAAACGAAGCAACACTTAGCATTTAAAATATGAGTATGAGGGTAGAGGCATTTTTTTTTTGAGGTTGGAAATCATTTAATGACTTCGTCCATTCTAGGGTGGATCGAGTGCGGGCGTCAGACTTTTTACTGACCACACCTATGTTCCTTCAGTTGCTTTTTGCGTTCTAGGATCACGAGTTACCTTTCCAAAAGTCCTCACATGAAGAGTGGGAGCGTGGTGGAGACACTTAGATTATATACCTCTAGAGGTAGCCATGAGATTGTAGGGAAGTGCGGAAGTGAGAAGCATATATACGAAATAAGTAAGAAAATTGAGACAAAACATAACATGCTCTGTCTCGTTCGACGTGGCCGGTTTTTTGCTTGGCGAACTTTAAAAAGTTAGCTAAACAAAGGCCTGTCATTGTCACTGAGAGGTCGACTCAAGTAAATTTTTATGTTTTTAGAATAATTTCGGCAATTAAAGTAATAGTTTTAGTGTATGTATGAGAAATAGACTCCAATAGTTAAGTTTTTAGTGTATTTCAGTGGTCATATTTAAGGAAAAGTTTACGTAATAACCTCATTGAAGGCTTATAGTGCTGTCTCATGTGCGGCCACGAGGTAGCTACATCTATAGGTATTTAATCTAAGTGGAGACATCTCGCTATCTCTTTTGTACACACCTAACCTAATAGTGGTGACGTCAATTTTCAGTGAGTGCATCCTTGTTCTTTTACTTGACTGTTTCGCCCTCCATTAGTCTTAAAAGATTTCTAAAAATAATTAATATTGAATGGATTTGCCAAATTCTTTCTATTTGCGGTTTTGGATAAGGTTACCTTATAAAAAAAAAAAATTCAACTACCCAATAACATGAGCCGTAAGACCTTGCACACTCCGTGCCAGGAGTGGAATTATCTGCCGAAATGTATGTTTCCCGTCAGTTAACGTGGGTACTAAACCAATTTCACTATCGTCGGGCACATTATAGCTTGCTTTTACGTGGTCTAAGGCGCACCTACAAATCATCACTATCATTGCAACCTTTTCACGGGTATGTTGGGGTCGGCTTCTAGCGTAATCGGCTACAGCTAAATATCAGATAGATCAATATCCACACCGCGAACCTCCTTTGATGACTACCACTCCACCGTGCACATGATGTTAGAAAATAGCAGATTATGAACTAATTGACCTCCATTGGTGTAATTGCTGCAAGGCGTTCCGATGTGAGAATAAACAAATAAATAAATAAATCAGTATGATAATACATACATGGAGAGATGCCTAAGAACGACCAAAGCCTTTCAAAACCTAGTCACTGGATATGATACCTTTTAGATAAACCGGATACTCACGGTGGATAATCTAAAAAAAAATGCAAGCATGCTAGAACTCGCTAGCATGACTCGGGAGGCGGGTTGTGGGTACACTATCATCATATATTATACGTGGCACCGAAAGTCCAAATGTGCCTTCTAAGACGAGTTCCACCGCAGAGAGCCACTGACTGACTCCGGGAATGTTCGAAAGAGTTACCATGGTCCTGGAACGCGAAGGGCAGCTGAAGGAGTACAGATGGGTTCAGTCAGAAAAGTCAGACACGCCCTCTTGCTCCACCCAAAGCGGTAGAAGTTATTTGACGATTACCCACATCAGAAAAAAAAGAGTCCCACTGACAAGTAATGTTAATAACTAATAAAGAACTCACCAATATTAAGCCACAGCTGCCTCCTCAGCTCAGTTTGCTCCGGCATGTCTGCGATGCTCTTGGCGAGCGTTTGGCTCACTTGTAACGCGAGTTCCACCGCAGAGTCCCACAGACCTAGCAGCGCTGATAACTTCACACACGCTTCTGATAGGTTCTTTTCGCGACATAATCTAGAAAAATGGATCGATTGAAAGAATCTTATATGCCGGTGTAATATATATAATATTACTAGCTTTAGCCAGCGGCTTCGCCCGCGTGATTGTAAGTTTCTCCATAAAAACTTTGGACCCCTGTTTCATCCCCTTAAGGGGTGAATTTTGGAAAATGCTTTCTTAGTGCTCGCCTACGTCACAAAAGAAAACTTTGCGCAAAATTTCACGCTCATAGTACCAGGAGTTTTGACTGTGCGTTGATATGTCAGTCAGTCAGCTTCTCCTTTTATATACATAGATAATGGATGATCATTCGTGAAGGCTAGCAAGCTTTCAAGTCTTTGGAAGGCGCGCTACTCATCTTGGTCTCATATCTAATTTGTACGTGACAATGTGAAGATAAAGTTCAAAACATGTCTTTTACCAATTTGTTTCCCTTGCTTTCTCTTCTACCGCCAAGTAAGTTGTTACTCTGACTTGTGAATCTAGGTTAGATGAAGAGATTTTTTTGCCGTTACTAAGTCGGGACAAAATAAAGGTTAGCCTTAAGGCCTACGCAAACCGGGACGGCATGGCAAAGGATTTGCCGCCCATCATCGCACACTAGCCGCTGAGATACCACGGCATCCAGTCGCGGAAGCACATGACGCGTATTTCAATGCCTTGTAGTGTTATCACTTTCGATGCCACGGAATCATTTTAAAGCATAATTATGGGATTTATGTCGTACTAGCTTTTGCCCGCGGCTTCGTCCGCTTACATAAAATATAGCCTATGTCACTCAGGAATAAAGCAGGTTTCTACCGGTGAAAAAATTTTAGCAATCGGACCAGCACTTTCAGAGATTACCTCCTACAAACAAAAAAACAAACTACCTCTTTATAATATTAGTGTAGATTTTTATTACGATATGTTTCGAATATCTATTGGTAAAAAATCCTTTGCCACGCCGGCCATCCTGGTCTACGCAGACAGGGACGGCCGGCATGGCAAAGGACTTATAAAAAAACTTGGACTTTTTTTTTTTAATAATGATAGGCTTGCGTTTGACCACCATCTCACCTGATGGTAAGCGATGATGTGGTCGACGATGGACTTTATAAAAACGCTATAAGACAAAAGAAAACTCACCTCAATGCATAATGCACGTCATAATTCACCATCGTAACGTCCTGCCCTTGCCGAGACAGATACATCGTCAGCGCCTCATGGTCATGTTCCGCGTACAGCGTCAACAGATAGTTATGTATGGCCTTATCCTTCACGTTATAATGCTGCAGAATGAACTCCAGGTACCTGATCACTTCGGACAAATGCTCAGTGTCGTTCTTACAAGACAGAAACGCATGCAACAATTTAGATGGGCTCAGTCTTGCTCCCTGAGAAATCAAAGCGTTGACAAAATGCTTCGGTGATTGCTCCATAAGTACAGAAGCGAAATGGTAAAACAACTCCGGCCTCTTCAACGTTTTGAGCGTCTCAATAGCTTCTAAGTAAGATTTCTTGTAAATATACTGAGCTATTACATTTTCATAGTCTTCGTTTATAATCGTTAGTTTGATTAGGTTTTGTTTGTCGCCGTGAGAAGCCATCAAGTCGTATACTACAGACTTGACGTGCTGCATACATTTCGCAACTTTTGGATGAAGTAAAAATACTTCAAAGTTGCTCTGGATTTGGTGATATTCTTCAGAATCTTGCTTCCCTGTGCGTCGGAGCAAGCCTAACTGAGATAAATATAACTCGGTCATCCAAATGACCAGCATTGAGATCAACGTTTTTTCGTCTTCTTTCAGTGTATCCAACCTTTTCCCTAAGTAGACTTTCAAAGCATTAATTTGATCTAATTCCAGAAACTTGAGGCAAATGGTTTCGAAGCTTTTCTGCGTGTCGGCAAATATTTCTGCGCTTCTTTCATAGTCTCCTTGATTAAATAGTAATTCGGCTTGTTTCACGTTTATAACGTCAATGAAAGCAGGATTGTTGTAGCAGTACTCTTTGGCTAAATCAAACTGTCCTTTATCCGAGTAAATGATCCATAGATTCCGTTCCTCTCGTACTACTTTGTACCTAAACACGCATTTATCTGTGATGGCCCATATGGTTCTCTTTTTCGTGTCCCTCACAATGTTTTTCAATTTTCCGTGGGCTTCTGAATATCTATCTTCGAAAACTAATTCTTGGCTTATAAGTGAGATGACTTTGACTCTGTCGGAGTACATGAGAAGTACGTGGAACTCTGTGAGGACAAAGGATAGAGGAGCATTTTCCTGTTCGTCTCCATCAGTCGGGTAGCTGATCAGAGCGCCTTGTGTGAACAACGAGTTTGAATTCTGTTGGGAACTTGGGTCCAACTGTGAAGCATTAATTAATGAGATTAAAAATTGTCAGATAAGCTTTTTTTATTATTATGGATAGGCTCGCGTTTGACCACTATCTCACATGATGGTAAACAATGATGTGGCCGACGATGCCTAGAAGTATCCTATTCACTCATGGCCAGAGGTCGGAATTAGGTAGAGTTATTCATGTACTTGCATCGAAATGTTGATATTAATATGGATCTTCCCGGGATTTCTAATGAAAAATCCCGTGTGGCCAAGAATATTACAAATAAATAATAATTATAACCTCACGAGGTAGATAAGACAAATAAAAGAATGATAATTGATATACAATTTTAATTAGTATTTTTCATTGAAAAAGATCTCTCTACGTCAACTAAGGTAAGGTTAACAAATTTATACACTTCCTCCTTCTCGTCTTTAATGCAGGAAGAATTTTTTTCTGCTATATTTCTGATAGTGTTTTAAAAAAAATCTGCTCTTTAAAATTAATCTCGGGATTTGAGGCATAAGTATCCACTTTATTTTTCGCTCTAAAATGTTTACCTCTACCTAATTCCGACCTCTGCTCATGACTTAAAGACCCCTAAGTTGTAGCTATCAGGAATCAGATTCCGGCAGGGAATTCCACTCTTTAGCTGTACGCACAATAAATGTATTCCCACAACGCTTTGTGCGTATGGGTGGGATTTGGGATGTCCACCATGTTACCGGTGGCGCAACGCCGTACGTCTAGTGGTCCGATGATGGAACGGAGTTGGCGGAATTAAATTGTGCAATTCCAATGCACAGTCCCCCAAATATAAACAATAGAAAAATGATAGGCTAGCTTCACAGAGAGGATGTTTGAGCCCCAGCAGAGAGAACATTAAAGTTCGAATAAGTGTGATAAGGCAAAAATACAATTCAAATTAATTGAACACACATTTTGGTTGAAACCGTTTATAATTATTTTGTTACGATAATAGCATGAGTATAAGGAAAATTTTACTAATAAATAACAATGTAATGCATTGTTAGACTGAAACCTAAATGTATAGCTATGATGTTGAATTCAATTCATTGATTCGGACAGATTATTGATGGATCAAAATCCAGGCTGAATTTTCAAGGGTAGTACATATTGACATATGAGCCGGGAGGGGGGTGTAAGTAGGTGCACTTGCTCCCCCCTGGTTTTGAAAAACAACATTTAAAATGGCTCATTTTAAATAACTTAGCGTAACTGAGGCGAAGTGCTAAAATTTTCGAGATCCGTTCGGTAGCTCTTGTATCATTTCTGCATAGTCAACAAAGTTTGAGCTATCCCTGTGTATAAATGGGTAAAGAAAACTATTCGAAGCGGAATGCTCAAGATCGCTGTCGGCGCCCTTGTGCTTCTTTATTAACTAAAATATAATAGAAATGTTTAAAATCTTCTACCATCAGACAACCCGACGTACGGAGAGTATCCACCATTACGTTGTTGAAACCTCTTCGGTCCGGACTAAGCGTTTCTCCTCGTCGTTTATACTGCGTACACTGACTGAAACTATTTGCCTGCTGCGGTCTTCCCTTCCGATTATAATTTAGGTGTCTTCAAGGCTAGAGTCAATAGGCTCTTAATAAACTAGTGCGCCTCACCATTAACGATTGCATCACTGCTTACCATCAGGTGGTTTCGCAGTCAAGCACTAGACTATATCAAGTGAAAAAATATATCGAGTTGTACAAACCTGTCCATAAAATATCCCGGGTTCAGTCAACCAAGCAAAAGTTTTAGGTACTCCATTCTTATCAAAGAACTGAAGCTTTGAGTACTTCAAAGAAGACGGAATTTCTTGGAAACCAGTTTCGGGAATAGTCAAATATGAGTAGAATATAGACTGCAGGGAGGGTTTATCACCTTGGGTTGTGGCATGACCCATGAACTGATACAGCCTAGTAGGCGTAGTGATAAAGATGAAGTATTTACTCGTATTGTTTACTCTATGGAATTGTATGCCTGTGATAGGCATGTCTGTCGCACCTTTACCAATGTCGAAAATCTGAAAATAGATAAGTTCTTGTCAATGGTGGTAGTTGTTGAAATTAATAATGAAATGAAAGCTTTAAAGGCAAAAGATTTAAACAAGGTAACTCCAATAGCTGTTACTCAGAGCATAGAGAAGTATTGGCAGCTGTTATAGACATTGTCAACAATTTTCATAAGACAAGCGTATCTGTGGGCGTCGCTAATCACTCGTCGCTAATCAATCAACATACATATAACTAGTACGGTCGAAATATCGCTTTTGCTTCGAACTGCGAACAATTTACTGCGCAGTAATTTTTTTGTATGAAAACCATATGCGTGTGTATTGCGTATTTTTTCGAGTATGCGCCACAGTTCGGTACGCTAACTTCGGCCAACGCCAACATATTTTGACCGAAAATGAAGGTTTTAACTGGCTGCCTGTGACAGAAGAGCTAGGCCACATGACCCCGGCACAGCACTGTTAACGTGAAACGTTGCGGCATGTTGCCGCATCGTGTAGATAATAATATTGCCGACTGTGTTAAGCGGATGCAAGTTACGATACTACGTCGAACCACGACACGCGTCTTGTACAGGCGCTGCATCGTCAAAAATTTCGCGATCTGTGTTCAACCAAAAGGTTTTACGACGTCCACTTATCGTGCATTTACGTGATGCAGCACCATATATATCTGCAAGATGTGGTAACAAGTGCCGGATTAAGCCAGCAGGGCGGACCTGTAGCAAATTCTACTAAAGGGCCCTTTTTTTGGGTGGGATATAATCCAATGACTTCTTTCGCTTTTTTCGTGACAGACTTACTGACCCATTCCTATGTTCCATAATTGCCTTGCGTTCCAGGGCCCCGGGATTCACTTTCACTTAACCCATGGCCCGGCCAGTAGGCTTCGACCCTGCTGGACCCCTACGATTTGCTGACATCGCCTTAAGGCGCGCGTGGAACACTACGCAACGTCGACGACTCGGGCTCGGCCCAGACGGTTACCGGACGGCAGGACGGCGACCTATTCATTGGTCGCCGTCTGCAAGTCCATGCTTACGGTGGCTGGAAATCGGGCCCGGCGGCTGTGACATCACAACATGGCGTAAAAATCAATCCTATTCATAAGAATTGGAACGCATTGTACGTATAACGCCCATTAGACAGGCGCCGCACCTTTTCACGTTATCGGCGCCGCACCGTGGTATTGTAGCCAAGCCCTACCGCGCTCTACGCACTTTCGGCGCCACGAATTTTATTAATACTGCGGAAATTCCACGCTCTGTGTAATAACTTAACACCCCACAATTCAATTTCTTTAGCAGTTTGTATATTTACAGTATATTTTAATTAGCTACAACAATAGGACTGCTCTTGCCAAGTGCTATTCAAGCCAATTAAGCCAATTCTTTTACCTAAACTGCTTGATATTAAAAGGGCAACATATCTATTAGGATGAAATTAAACCTTAAATTTAAGTGAAAACAATTTACAGCAAACCAAGGCAAGCTCAGATTGAAACCTTGATTATCTCACAACAACATTATAATAACATTATAGATAGAGGATGAATAAATGTTGTAAGGAAACCTAAACATTTTTTATTTATTTCTTTGTTGTAGCTCTCAGGATACACAGACTCCGGGATGTCCAAAATGCACCGATGGCGCATCTCTGTACGTCTAGTGCTCCGAGAGTGGAACAAGCTTGGCAGAATTAAACAATGCAAATCTGAGGCACATTCCCCGAAAAGCAACCAATAGAAACCCAACCGGCTTCTTGGTGTTGATGCCCAAGACTTTGAGGCCTTATAGTTATTAGTCTGAAATTTGCAACACGCCTTGAGCAGTGGCTCTAGTGGGACAGTTACAAGCTGGTATTATTATTAGTAACGCATTTTAAATTGTACAGATTTTTTATAGATACACCAGAGAGAACTCCAAAAGACATATTACTCAGATAATCAAGATTCCACAGAGCTTTATACACACATTGTCATTAGATAAAAATATGATTGAAAGCAAAAATGTTTGTTTACCAAACCATCAATATCCTTGCTTCCGTACAGAGGAAGGTAGCTAGGCAGCTTGTGTAGAAAATTAAAAAAATAATTAAATGTAATCAAAATAATGTAGATTACAAATTAGGTTATATTTTAGAGATAAGTGCGGTGAGTCAAATAATAATGAAATATTAGAATAGAAAAGAATGGAACCAACTTTATTGTTCACCATAATAGTAATAGTTTTACAGAAACTTAAATCTATGGTTACAATGGCAGTCTTATTGCTGACAGCAATATCTACCAGACAACCAATTAATCATTAATTCATTAAACTCCAAGGGAAGCTGGCGTTTGCTCATTATCTTTCTATTGTGTCTCTAATTACGCTACTCAAAAGGTTAAATAACATTGTGTTAGGTTATGAAAATATAACAATTAATTCATATGCAAACAACCTGCCTCCCGAGTCCTTGTTATACACAGCTATTGCTGACTTGTGTTTATGTCCAATACCCAACTAGTAAGTCTAAATCTAAATAAGCATAGTATACATAGATTTTTTTTTTTAATTTTAATTTATTTTATGCCCCGGCTCTCAAGTCCTCAGAACTGAATGTGTTTAAGTTGTGAGTGACAGCAACCTGACAAATGTACAAATCTCAAGGAGTCTTTAACAATAGGAAATCATTTTTACTTGACTCAGTATCACTAATAGCTGTAAAGTGTATGAAACTAATGAAATTTTTGAAAATATAACATCAAAAGTTTTCTTAAGCTCTTACCTCTCTCCAATACTGGTTACTAGCTGTAAACATCTTGTCACTGTCTGCTTCCAATTCAGTCTCAATGATATGTCCCTGTGATGTACCAAGCAGTATCGGACCCGTGTTAATCTCCGAAGTGTTCTCCCAGTTCCAACCTACTTCCGTCACTTCATATTTCTTAGATTTCGTAACCTGTTTGGACTTCGAACTGTTCTGATGCAAGTAAATAAGTTCTGGAGAGCCATCTTTTTTGTTTCTAGGCGTAAATGCCATGAGGAGATGCTGTCCAAGTGGATCAAGGAACATGCCTGTTAGTTTTGAGTTTGGCTGGACAAATTTTGAGTATTGGATTTCTGAAATTGTTTAACTATTTCTTTAGAGCGTAATGAAATTGACATTTTATTTCATTTAACACTAATAAAACTGGTTATTTTACCAGATTTACAGAGAATGTTACACATCTTACCTTGACCGCAATCAGGCTTCTTTAGATTGAGCCGAAAAAGATTTCCATTAGCCATGGCCAGCACCAGGTAGTCGTTAGACACCGCTGCATGTGTTATCAGATCCGACAGATTCTTCAGAATCATTTTATTCTTGGAAAACATGGGTGTATTATCTTCCAGTTGCATGTTTATGTATCCCGAGGAAACCATTGGCTCGGACACAGGTTTGGGTCGCTGGGAACCTTGCGATGCTTGCTCGTACTGATCGAAAATCGAAGTCATATTGACTGAAAAAATGGGTGTTGTTGAAAATCACTGAAACTTTTGCTTGTTTTGCTCAATATACTTCTATGATTTATTTCGCAACGGTAAAATCACTATGATGATATGATCTCATTATTCTTGAATTAATTTTTTTATTAAAAAGTTAATGGAACCCGTAAATTAATAAATTTCCATAAAAACGCGAATTCCAAACAATAGCATCGAAATTCAGAATCGTTTATCAATCAACTGACAACTGACGTCAAGTGACGTCTTTCATGTCAAACATGCCCTGCGTTCCGAATTGCGTCAAATCGCGAATCCGACCAACGCGCAATGTCACAATTATTACTCAATAGTTCTTATGTTTTATTAATTTATATATACATCTTAACTATTAAATATTATAACTTAATAAGTATATAAACAACCTGAAAATAATATATGTACAAACGGGTAGAAATAAAACTCATAGGGCATCAAAAAATTCGTCTACATCGATTTCAATGGGAAAAGTGCCCAGAACGCTGGCAGCATTGCCACGCTGGATGGCAATGCTGATTCGTTGACCGAAGAAAAAGCCCAGCCCTGTGGTCACGCAAAGAGTCGACCAGCTGTTTGCTGATATCCCGACCAACTCGATGAGCGCTCGGACCCCATGGCCCTAGTGTTTCAAC
Source organism: Mythimna impura (assembly GCA_905147345.3). Taxonomy (NCBI): domain Eukaryota; kingdom Metazoa; phylum Arthropoda; class Insecta; order Lepidoptera; family Noctuidae; genus Mythimna; species Mythimna impura. The sequence goes on from LR990346.1 coordinate 6,373,316, forward strand.
CCCAAACGGCTCAAATATATAACCTCCGATGAGGTTATTATATTTACGCCGTTTGAGGTTTTCTGCACCTGCAGCAGCCGCCCCAGCACAGCCCGCCGTACTCAGAAGATGGGATGGCGCAAGGGTGTCGACACATGTTGCATCCCACACCAAAGGCCTACCCAATTTCCAAGGCATTATAGTCATCCCGTCTGGCCTCTTCCCATCGTCACGTGCCAAGCCATTGGGTTCTAAAACAGCTGGCACCCCGGCGCCGGTGACAAGAGCTCAGTGGATGATGTCATTAATACTGGCATGTCGTGTTATCCGACCAGCGCTTCTACTGGATGATAGGCCATGGTGTCCGAGGCGGTCGACTGCTTCGCTGCGCTGACATCGATGTGGGGCTCCACTAGGAGCACCCAGACGCAGGCATGTAGCGATCCGGAAGGTGGTGTCACTCAGCATAGTACCTATGTTAGGTGACGGTAGAGCCTGTAACCAGAGGCCCGACTCCCATTCACCCACAGCCAGTAGGCGGGCGCGCTCAGCAGTATTGGTGGACGTATTAATAAGATTATTTCGTACCAGCCTGCAGAGCGGCTCATCCCACTGTCTCTGGGAAGATGGATTCTCGGGCAACGCCTTGTCCGGGCAAGCCACTTTCCAGGCGTTCACGGCGTCGGTCAAGCACGGCACCTCACAGTCAACCAGTGATGGAGTTAAGATACGTTCGACTAACTGTTGAGTGCTGTGGACCGAAGACAGAAACGCCAGTAGGCTTATACTAGAAATTTTGCGGATGCCGAGTCCGCCAAACCGGATGGGTAACATGACTTGTACCCACGCTCGGTCATCCAGGGCCACATTTAAGACGGACGTTAAAGCGGATCGAATGGTTTGATCAATTTTATCCAAGAGATGTGGTTGTTTCCATAAATAGGAAGAGCGAGGAAAATACATAAAATTTGGAGCAAAACAGCAATATTTAATGAGGGTGAAAGCCGAATGTAAGTTAATTTTTGAAAGTCTATCTGAAATATCGTTGAAACGTTTAATTTTATCGTCAACGAATAAAGAAACTGTCTTCTAAAATTGGAGAACCTAGAAGGCGCAGTGAAGATTTTTCTAAAATTTTGATCTCTTTGATCTCTAATATTAAACAATAAGTATATTCATTTAATCAGTGTTTCCTTGGTTTCTGCAACCATTTTGAAGTTTATTTTTCAATTATTTCTTGACCATGAATACAAAGTCCTTTAGGCGGAATAATAAAAATAAAGATTGCATAGAATTTTCAATTTAATAATCGACCTGGGGGGCTATTGGCTAACTTTTTCAATAACAGTTGACAACTAGCATTCGTTGCACACTAAACTTAGTTGTCAACTGACAATTTCATAAAATTGGTATTACGTATCACACAAGTGACTAACAAACTACGGTGGAAATGTGGTGAGTTATAAAAAATTACGGTGCCTATTGTGACCACTCTAAAATGTTATCGACTAATAGACAGCTTCAAAAGCTTACACAATCGCAATTTTAAAATTATCGAAACAATAACATCTGTCAAAACGTGTTACGGTGGCTATCAAAGGCACCAGTGGCTAATGACGTCACTGCAGTTGGTCACTGAAGATAGGCAATACGAAACTAGCTGTTTGACAGTTCAATGATGCACATTGTTAACAAGTGATCATCACTTGAACTGTCAACAGAGTTACGCAATAGCCCCGCAGAACATTTTTTTTTTTTTTTAACATCATTTATTATATCAATAATATGCATTTGGTCGATTGATAAAAATGCATACGAAATACAATTATTTTGTTTATATTATTGAAAAAAATATTAATTGCGTCGTTTAAAATTTTCGGGTGTTTTTGGCGGGATTTCTTGAGTGAAGTTCAGTGGCTGTATGGTCTTAAGACCTTAGCCTACCCAAATAGGGCGAAAAGTGGCGGCAAAAAGAGTCACATTTTGCCGCGTAGCATTTGAATTGCGACTATTTGCTTCAGTTTGTGAATATTTGCTGCTATCAATTTTCACTTTCATAAAGAACTCTGCACTCGCTTTTCCCGACAAGCTCAGCCTGCGAATTTGCCATGTACGACAATGACCCCGGCTGCTCTATCTCGGACTCTGTTTCTACTTCTTTGAACAACTCCAGCGTCCCACAGATGGAAACCAACTCGTACAATATTTCGACCCGCAGAAGCCAACGCTGTGTTAATTGTGCTTTAAATATTACTCAAATGAGACGAAATTATTTGGAAGTTGCTGAAATCTGTGATCTGTGATACAATAATGGATTCATCCACGGCAGGTAAGAACTATTTAATTTGTACCAATACATACCTAACTAACAAAAATAAAATTATGTAAATAAAATACTACAGATGTTAATGTTGAATGATACTTGTTGATGAATAAATAAGCTAATACTTAGAAGTCACTTACATAATGTTTTTAGTCGTTGTTCTAATTTTAAACGACGAAGAAAATGATTAACCAAATGAATAAATAAATGTTTGTTTATTTTGCTGTGTTACAGCCGCCATTTTGACTCTAGCAATATAAAAATTAAAACTGATTTAACTCATTTCCTCCAACTTTTAGATAAACCGTAATTCGGAATTCGGAGCGTTCCGAATTCCGAATTACGGTTTATCTAAAAGCTAAAACTAAGGGATAGAGTAATATTACAATGTCAAAGTCATTATGTTAGGTCTTTGTTATGTTAGAGTTCGTTCCGAGTTCCGAGTATCATAAGGAAATAAACTTTAATGCTGATTAATGCAGCCAATTTCAACATAAACCAAAAAATATGCATGATATTTAAAATCATTTAATTTTCTGACCAGTCTTTAACTTTATGGTCACATTTACGGTCACTCGAACAGCTCGAACTGGGGCGCAGGGTGGCGCGGCGCGGCGCTTGGCGCGGCGCGGCGGCGTGGGCGACGACGGCGTATGATGCACAAAAGCGCTTTCACTTGATTCGGAACGCGGCTTTATAGTGTTACTGTCACTAAAAATTGTTTTCATTTTTCAAAAGTTTTTTACATTGAGGTTTTTTACGATGCTTAGAATCATGATATTCATTGTTTATTGAAATTAATAAACAAAAACAATATTGAAACCCTAGGCTCTTCAAATTATTAATTCCGTTTACTCAAATCTATGCGCTAGGAAATACTAGGAATACCCTACGGGAAACAGAACGTTATTTTTACAAAAATGTCAAGTGTCAATGTTCTGTCAAGTGTCAACGTTATTTTTACAAAAATGTCAAGTGTCAATGTTCTGTCATTAAAACGAAAATTGTTGTTAGTTTTCTGTCACCATAAAATGATTCTTAAAGTGTGGGTATTAAGGCCTATAATGAATATAATCCTAAAATAGTAAAGCTACTTATATAAAAAACGGAATTAATACAATACTACTGCTTTAATCGGTGTTTGAAGAAGTAGTTAGCTGCATTATTGTGATGGGCTGCATTACAGTGCTATTTACTTGTGTGTTGACTTGAAAATCGTGACACAATTTCGTGAACCGGTTTTTGGAAGTTGGAGGTACTTTTGTAGAATGTTTGCGTGACCTTGTTGGTTTATCATTATCATTCGTATCGCAATTCGAGTGTCAACTGAGAGTTAGTACGTTTGTGCTGTTTCGGTGATATAACATCAGTTCTTATCTGCATTTTAAAATGGCTACAAGTCCGCTTTTGAAATCCTCGAAATTAGGCAGTAAGTACCAGAAGTTCTTGAAAAAAATACTTTTTATTTTGATTTTGAAAATTTATTACCATGCCTCAGCGCATGTGATTTACTTACAATGGATATTAGAGCCGAATTTAAATGAATGAAACTTGTGTGTGGGTGGCAAGAGGTTATTTAGTGACCTACAACTATTATTTAAATACCTATAAATTTATAGTTTTATTTTTAGATTTTAATTCACAAAATTTTCTTAACAAAATCAACAGTTGGGAAAAGGCTATGATGATGATGATGATCTTTCTATACTTACTTTTCCAGTTTACTCTCGACAATGCCTAAAGACATTGTCTTCACGCCGCACCTTCACAACACAGCTGACAGAGCAGCAACAAAGTGTCCAGGAGATGGCAAGGAACTTCGCTAGCGAGCACTTGAAGCCTGTAGCAGCCCAACATGACACCGAGGCCCGGTTTCCATTCGAACCTGTGAGTTGCTTCACTTTTGAACTAACTTAGCCATGGACAACTAACTATAAAGTTAAAAACTATTTTTCATTTGACACAATATGTATTGTCCATACAAATCTTACTATTGTCAAGAAAAATATTTAACTTTGTGAATATTATTCTAATATCAGAGGAATATAAATATCAGATCAGATAATGATATTGTGGAGGCAAATAAACTAAATTTTTTTGTTATCAACCAGTTAATCTGCCAGGGTTCAGCTTCCAGTCTTCTCATCTCTGCTGTTTTTAGGAATTTTTGAATTAGTTAAACTTATTGGTTTGTTGGCAATGTTTCCTTGGTTGCTGCCAATCCTTTTTTTTTGGTGGGAGATTACCAATGATTCCTCCTGCTTTAGGTGGAGTGAAACTTTTAGGGCCGACGCTGCGTTACGCGATCGCCCGCGCGATCCCATACAAAAGTGCTCAGTCGCGGGCAGTCGCGCCCTGCGCCCGTCTTGCTACGTAAAAATAGATTAAAGTTCTCCATCGACACGACTACATGCACACCGTTAAAGTTGAACTAGCAACACTGCGCAGGTAATAATCCGGTTTCCGCTACGGGGACCACCGCGCACGACACACGCGCATAGCCCCGCGACGGGTGCCAGCGAGTGCGCCTGCTTTACGCAGCGTTGGCCCTTACTGACTAAAACCCAACTGTTTTCCTTCAAACACCGCACATGCCCCTTCCCTGTGGCTCCTGTTGCTATATTGTATATTAAAAAAATGTATTAAGATTATTTCCATAAAACTACAAGATAATACTTCTGACATAACATTTAGTATTATCATATCAATGTAACATTTGTGATTATATCTCTAAGATCTGATAGAAAACCTTTCAGTGTTTTTTTCATATATAGAAGTACTACCTATTTTTTTACATGACTGCCCAAAAAAGGAGTGTTATTTTTAATTTTGATTGTTTGGTTCAGAAAAACCTAACATTGATTCAAGAACTTGTCCCAATATTGAATTTAAACTAATAAACTAGTGCGCCTCACCATCAATGATTGCATCACTGATTACCATCAGGTGGGATCGCCAGTCAAGCACTGGTTAATATCAATTAAAAAAAAAAAAAAAATTTGTTAAGTATAGGTTTAGCTTTTGTGAGCCTAGTCCTTCCAAGCCCTGGTAAGGCCTCAAGTCCAGAGTTGCGGGAATATTCAAAACAGTTATCAGAGATCTAGAACACAAAGGGCAACTGTACACAGGTGAATTTCAGTCAGTAAAAGTCTTAACACCCCTCTCGCTAAATAATTTCTCCCCAAGGGTCAAGTCCAGATATTTTAACACTAATCCTTAATCCACAAAGATAAGATAAGGTGACCGCAGGGAAGTAAGGCCAAGTAAGTCTTGAGTTTGACGGACGCTTTTTAACGCGATTACGGACGTTATCCGTTTTCGGGATTTTTCCGTGTGCCACACATCTGGACGCGTCGGTCTCCATACATTTTTATGTATGGAGCTATGAAAACAAACAGTTCAATTCGGGAATTGAACTGTTTTCATAGCTAAGTTTGTACGAAACCCTCAAGCCACCTCGAACCAGTCCTTGCGGTAGGCGTTTAGACATCTCGCCACCTCTGCTGTTATGATGATAAAATATTAAAATTAGAATCAATTAGTTTACATTATATAAGAAAGTGACTAAATGCGTAAATAAATATTTACACATCACACCACAAACGTTAGGGTCGACAGAAATGACGTTTATTAGAAAATCGAGCACAAATAAACATGTTATGATGGTCAACATAATATAACGCAATATCCGGCATTGTTTGTAAACCTACACAGTTTAGTACTAAAAGTGCATCTATATAATAACAGAGATAAGTAACTAGATAGATATCTGCCTTTTCAATAAAACTGTTCATTTTTAATAAAATTTTATCACTAGATAAAATTATGGTGATGCATGACATGTTGTTACCATGACATTTGAATACTTGAGGAGTGGTTAGACAAGCTCCACGGCGTCCTCACTTTCCGCCTGATGCAGGTACCACCGGACATGGTTTTGACGGGTGCCTGTTTTGAATCCGGCGTGTAGAAACACCCGGGTGTCACTATTGTGTGGATCGCCTGGAGGACACTGGCTGAGCATACGATAGAAGCCTGCCCCGCTTGGGCGGGGCACCGCCGTGTGACACGGCGGACACGGCCCGTGTCCTCGTGGAGGCGATCGGCGGCGGCGACCTCTCGCATCCAGCCCTGATAGAGTATGGGAACCAGTCACCCTATTCTGCGAACTAGTAATGCGAGCGAAGAGGGTGGCTGGAACCGTGATGGAGAGGGCATCATCACCCCCCGTCTCTTTGTGTTTCAGCCGTGCCTTGACGAGATGTCAGTAAAACGGACGGGACCCACTAGTGCCGATACTAGCTAGGCAGCTAGGGCTGCAGGATTCTTCCTAAGGGTTACCATGGCCCTGGAACGCAAGGGGCAACTGAAAGAACTCAGATCGATTTTAGTCAGTAAAGCCTCCCTAGCTAAGTTACAACCGTTTCGTTTCGATTCTCTTTTCGTGGATCGCCTCGAGTAGGCCACGCCTCCTATTCCTTTGTTCTGACCACGTGACTGAGCGTTGAGATGACGTCAGAATAAAGGAATCGGAGGCGTGGCCTACTCGAGGCGATCGACGAAAAGAGAATCGAAACGAAACAGTTGTAACTTGGCTGGGGGGAAGGTCTGACAGTCTGGTCGAAATGGATTTCGACCCACTCAGAGCGGGAGAAATTATTTGATGTTCTCCCACATAAAAAAAAAGATGGGATCTCCTTGCTGAATTGTATGGGTTTGGAGATATCATTTGTTTTCTGTGTCTGCATGCTTCATCAGCAAGCTCCTACATATAGCCAGGATTAAGTAAGATTGATACTAGTTCGTTTATTACAGTCAACCACTCGTTTATAGGTTTTTGACATCGTCAGCGCCCTTATTACGTAGCAGTAAGGGCAGTTTTCGTAGTTCAAAACGTTACTACTGACGAGAACGGTTAACTGAAAAATATCTACGATAAAGACAGGGATTACTCTTATCGTTTTATACGACAACGTCCGATATTTATGAGGTCACCAGTCCAAACAAGGCATGTGCATTGCTACCAACTTTCTGCAAGTTTATCAGTTAACAATCTGACGAAAATTAATGCCCTTTAGAAGGTCAGGTGCAAATAAATCGCTACACGTGCTCTTGTTGATAAGAACGTTGTGACTGACCCAAACACGATTTGCAAACGAATCTGTAAATGGTAAATCATTTCGAAACTCATTTCACAAATCATCTCGAATGTCACACTCAGCGAATTGTATTTCAGAATACCAAATCCTATAGACAAATTTGTAGATAAATGTCAAAATACTCAACCGTTTTAGTTCCTCTCACTTTGATCATCACTCGGTGGCGCCAGTGTCCAATTCACTCCATTTTAGAATACGAAACTTTAATTTCACCATGAGTTCACTGCGGATTCAGAAGTGATTTCGAAAATGAAGTTTTCAGCTGCTTCCAGTTTCGGCCGTAACTGAAACGGAAACTGACGTTGTAACAGAAAAACTGACAAAAAATAAAAATGTTTCATAACGAAACATTTTTGTTTTTTGACAGTTTTTCTTAAGTTAGTTTATTTATGCTTAATTACATAGTTACTAGCGGTCCCGACAGACTGTCCTGTCCGAAAATTGGCTTTTCGTCAGAAAAAATGAGAACCTAGTTACACACAAACCGGATTCAATTGTATTTTCAAATCATCCAAGTATCCACTCAACTATACTCACAAAATTTCATCCAGATCGGTCAAGCCGTTTAGGAGTTAGGTGACAAACACACGTACGGAAGAATTATATAATAAAAAGATAAAATACAAAATAATCAAATAAATCAATGATTACATAAAAATTATAACACACATAGACGAACGAGTCGGTCATCTATCACAATCATCAGCTCAAAGACGCTGGTTTCGGTCGAGCCGAAACCAGCTTTTTTGACCAAAACCGATACCAAAACTTTAGTCGGCCTCGTTGTATAGTTTAGGAGGAGTTAGCGAATAAACAGATTAACAGACAGACGCGGAATGGGACTTTTTATGCTATGTAAAGAAATTACTTTTTAAGTCGAGATTTGTGTCGTCACATTTTAACAGAATAGGGGACGAATACAGACCCTGGGCTGCTTTTGAGATGCTTGATGGAAAAACCAATATAATTTTAACAGATTATATGGTAATCTATATTTTATATACTTATCAAGAAAAAAACATGTTGCGCTGACCCCAAATAAAACGGGACAAGGTCAGGAAGATGAAGAAGATGCTAATCTATACTAGTGTAATGATCATTCATCATTACAAACAAAAATACAAGCTTTTCCTCAAAAACTACGGGACCGATTTTAAAATTATTTCACCAGTAATTTGCTACTTTATCACCGAACTAGCTTCTGCCAGCGGCTTCGCCCGCGTGAAAATAGGTTTCTCTATACAAACTTCCAACCCCCGTTTTACCACCTTAGAGGTGGAGTTTCGTTAAATCCATTCCTAGCGGATATCTACACCTTATAAGTAACCTACCTGCCAAATTTTAAGTTTGTAGGTGTTATAGTTTCTGAGATTTCGTGATTAATCAGTGAGTGGTATTTCGATTTTATAGATATATATGTATAGATGATATCATCAGCTATATATTTTCTACTTTCACACAAGCGAAACCGCAGGTAGAAAGAAGCTGGTCGAATATATGACCCCACGTTTAGCAGCGTATGCACCACTAGGCAGGGATGGCGAACCTTTATATGAGAACGTGCCACTAAAAGTATTAAAAAAAAATAAGTATAGTCATTGCGTGCCGCCAAAGAATCTCTTTAAACTAAATGCTATTAAGTTTTAATTAGCAGCCCAAAATTAGTTTAACGTAATGTTTACAGTAGTTTGTTTATTCAATTATATGTATAAAAGTGAAAATTGGTGTGAATACTATTGTTTCAAATCAACTACATGTTGTACTTTTTTCACTGGCGTGCCCGAATGATTTTGCCGCGTGCCATAGGTTCGTTATCCCTGCATTAGGCCAACAGTGAGGAGAATCATCTACCTACCAAAGTTGAATACACTTTAAGCCTTAGGTAGGGCCTGCGCGCACTTGAGACAAGACTGTCTTAGACAGAATTGTCTACGACGTCGCACACTTGTCTGCGACAAAACTGTTTTGTCAACGTCACGGCGCACACTATCGCAACGCATTTTCTCTCTTACTTCTCTGCAATAATCTAATTTTAAACAGTTTCAATAAAAAGTCTTCTCTCCTTTTTCAGATCAAAAAACTCGCTAGCATGGGTTTGATGGGTGCTTGTGTCAACCAAGAGAATGGAGGTCTGGGCCTGGATTACCTGTCTTTAGCCCTGGCCGTTGAGGAGCTGTCCCGGGGCTGTGCCAGCACTGGCATGATCGTGACTATACACAACTTTCTCTACCTCAATCTGGTGAATGAGAAAGGCACTGACAAGCAGAAAGAGATATTCTTGGATGAATTCACTAAAGGCGCGCTTGGGAGCTTCGCTTTGAGTGAACCAGGTACCTACATATTGTCATGTTCATGTCGTAAAAGATGAATTAAATCAATCAGGGACCTTAATTAAAAAGAAATCCTAAAAACATACTATTAGATGCCTTCGAAATAAATCGCAATCACAGTGTGGCTTCGAAAGTCGCGGGCGTATCCTGGTCACCGCAGGCGCGAGCTTGCGGACGGTGAGCAATGGGTAGCTCGCCGTTTGGTAAGGACCAAGCTCAAGTTGACGTCGTGTTGTGTGTGTGTACCTCAAAGTGATGTCAACAATTTTTTTTTTTTGTCTGCGGGTCCCAGTAGGGCCGATGCCTGCTAGGGCTGCGGGATTGTTGGAAAGAGTTACCGTGGCCCTGGAACGCAAAGGGCAACTGAAGGAACGCAGGTGGGTTTAGTGTTTACCCAAAAAAAAATATATATCGTAGTGTAAATAAACATGATCGAGCGATTCAATGCTACATACAATGGCACGTCGCGTCAGTAGTAAAATTTGATTTACGAAAACCGCCCGTATTGCTACGAAATACAGGTGCTTTTATCTGGACTAGGCATAAATCCATTTGATTGTTCATTTCTGTATCTCGACCTCAGAACGTTGAACCGATTGCCCCGAACTTGTAACTGTTCTACACTAATCAATTACAACGTTAAATAAGGAATGTTTACTAATTACTATTAGATAACAATGTTGACTAATAAGTTTAACTACCGCTATCGCAGTCACCTGACGAAATAAATTGGTCATAATATAATGACATCAAATGACAAACAAAATAAAATATATAAAACAGAATATAACTTCAATATATAATATAATAATAGCATAATCAGCCTTTTAATGTTCCCACTGCTGGGACACAGGCCTCCTCTCTTCCTCGTGGAGGCAATTGGCGGCAGCGACCTTTCGCGTCGGGCCCTGGTTCAGGCTATGGTCCGAAGCGAGGAGGAATGGCAGGCGGTCGCCTCCTTCTGCGAAGCAGTAATGCTAGCGAAGGAGGAGGCTGCACGCGTGAGGGAACGAAGGCCCTCACGCCCTAGCCGCCGTAATTCCGACCCCGACTACCAGCCACGGTAGACACGGGCTTGCGGACGTCGAGCACTGGGTAGCTCGCCGTCCGGCTGTTCGGTAATTAACCGGACCGAGCCCAGTCGTCAACAGCGCGTAGTGATCCTCGCGCTCCTCAAAGAGATGTCAGCAAACTGTAGGGGCCCAGCAGGGCCAATGCCCGGTAGCTAGGACCGCGGAGAATTTCTGAAAGGGAAACCCGTAGTCCTAGAACGCAAAGGGTAATTGAAGGATACAGGTGTGGTTTTAGTCAGTAAAAGTCTGACACGCCCTCCCGCTCCGCCCAGAGCGCGAGAAGTCATTTTGATGATTTCCCACCTTAAAAAAAAAAGGCCTCCTCTCTTGGAGAAGGAAGGGGCCGTAATCCATCACGCGGGCCCAGTGCGGGTTGGTGAATGTCACATGTCTACGAATTTTTGGTTCTAGGACATCCGGTTTCCTCACGATGTTTTCCTTCACCGTTTTGAGAGCAGTGGTGATGAAATAAGTTACACAAAGTAATGCGCCTGGCTGGGTTTGAACCCGCGACCTACAACTCATAAGTCGGACCCGTTACCACTCGGCCACCACTGCTCAAGCTGGCACTGCTAACTTCAGTATATTTTTTCTTAAATATTGCCCCACGCTAAGAACTACTTCTTTATGGTGGGTGAATTCACAGGCAGGAGTTGTTCCACAACTCACAACAATTTTTAGGCAATACAGATATCTGTTCCGTGCGGGAATAGAACCTGTGACACGCAGGGCAACAACTAATCGCTCAAACACTTCGCCAACCGTGACGTCATATTTACAAAAACTAATTTTAATTAATTTAATTGGTATACAAATTGGAAATATCAGTACCTATGTATAAATGCGTATAAAAATATTTCATTGGGCATAAAAAAATTCATCCACATCGCTGTCAATGGGAAAAGTGCTTAGAATGCTGGCAGCATTGCTATTTAACTTGGCAATGCTGCCAGCATTCTAAGCAATTAAAAGAGATTCAAACTATTAGACTAGATTTAGATCTAGTCTAATAGTTTGAATCTTTTCCAAATTTGAAATCCAGAGTTTTTGTAAAAATACATGCGCAACATACATGATAAAGTTGAGATTCCTATGGACAACTTTGTATATTTTTAGAACCTTTTTATTATTTATAAAGATCACGCAAAACAGAACTTAGACTACGTTTGTTTAAGGAAGATAGTTGAGTAAGTGGCTTTTATCCCAATTTATTTGGAGGCAGCGTGTCTTCCTTCATATTATCTTCTAAGGGCTGGTATCTGAATTCAGTACTTTGAGTTAAAACGTGTCAATACCAAATCGTCTGGTTTTTACGCTAAAGCAAAAAGAGAACAGAAAGAGAATACTTAGAATAGAATAAACTTAATTTTACATTAAAATAGTCCAAACTGTATTATGTGTATTTAAATTTCATATAACGTAGTAGATACATACTTAACATACTACATAGGTACATTCTGTAAATAAAGTTTAAATAAATATATATAAAATATTAATAAAAACTGTTTTACTTTAAATTGTATGTTCCGAAATCGGGAGTAATTGTAGTGTAAAGTAATTAAGTAAGAGGCAATCAATTCACTATGTCTAACAGCTCCTCAAAACAACCTCCAATAAATGTGTTTGATCTTTCCAGGCGCGGGCACTGACGTTGCTGGGATTCAGACGAGAGCCAGACTTGACGGCAACCACTGGGTGCTGAACGGCAAGAAGACCTGGGTCACCAACGCTATTGAGGGCAAAGGGCTCATCACTTTCGCTACTATCGACCCGGAACTCAGGCACAAAGGCCTTGCCTGTAAGTTAATTATTCACTAGTGATCCGCCCCGGCTTTGCTCGAGTTCAAATTATATTCATAAACCTTTTGCTTTTATTGCTATTTTTATTAGTTAAAACCGCAACAAAATCCGCTCAGTGGCAGAAAAGTGAATGGATAAACAGATAGACGCGAAAGTCGACTATATTTTATAATATGTGAAGAAGATAACTAAACAAAATACGCGGATATACGGACACAGGCGTGGTATTAGTCAGTAAAAGTCTGACCCCTCGCGCTTCACCCTAGAGCATTCTAAGACCGTGGGAAAGGGCTTTCCAGATATTCCCTGTGGCTGTCTTGGCGTTGGATCAGATTACCCAAAGACAAGCCTTTGCCCTGCTGTGGAACACTACGGGCTTATAATAATACGAATTAATAATAGAGCCTTTACATACTACAAGTACTAAAAAAAAAAAACAATATATAGCATTTTTTAGAGTATAGACTATTTGTTTTTTTACTCGTATCCAAAGTGAATCCTTTTTTCTAAGCTGTACTTGAGGACCAACATTTTCTTGTATAGCTTTTGAATTAAAAACTTAACTAAAGTTATGAGTGATTAATTAAACATTATTACAGCAAAAATGATTTTAAAGTTCACAGCACTCAATAATGAACACGAAAACTCAAACTATTTTTATAAGAATAATTTAACAAGTTTCCATTAACTTAGGTTTCCTGATCCCAATGGAAACGGACGGTGTCTTCAGAGGGAAGAAGGAGCGCATCATGAGCGTAAGGTATATTGTACTAGAATCTATTACGTGTACACATATTAACTCTGCATGCAACACAACTTGGAGTGGCCATTAATTAGTCATAGTTTGCTTTACACAATCAGGATGCGGACATTTTATGCTTAGGTATATTTTGGTTTTTGTTAACAAGGTGGTAGATATCTAACTAAAGCCCAATTGCATCGCATATTACTAAACGCATTTAGCGCCAAACGAATTTAAAAACACGTTTTATTTTTGTCATTGCTATGGAATATTAATGAAAAATGAAATAATAACCTAAACTTAAAAAAAAATGATTAAAATGTACAAAAAAGGTGAAACACTCTGTTTTGGCAATAATTGCTTTGACTTACTACAATATTATTTATCACTTAAATGTCACTGAATAAAATAATATAAATATCTTTAACTATACAAATGCATATAAAAATTGTCGGAAACAGAAACTTTTATTTTTTTGAGTGTTTGATGGCCGAAAATTGCCTCTTATTAATCCTCCTCCTTTAGTAGCAAAGCAAATAAGATATAACAATTTTAAATAAATATATCCATGACTCTCGTCAAAACGCAGTTTTTTATGGCGGCCGTATGGGCGTGATAAACTTTAACGTCAAAGCCCACGTCGGACTTCTCTATTTTATTAACAGCTGTGAAGCTTTATAACTTCGTTGTTCATGATATTTTAAAAATTCTTTCATTTTGTTTATTAAATTATTAATATTTTATATTTGTTTATTTTATTTTTTTAAACAAATAACATGCATATTACCTATTGTTAAGACTAGCTTCTGCCAGCGCCGTGTTATCATGTACATGACGTTATATAGCTTTAGCCTTCCTCGATGAATGGGCTATCTAACACGTAAAATCATTTGTAATTCAAACCTGTAGTTCCTGAGATTATTGCTTCATCCAAACAAACAAACTCTTCAGCAATATGATATTAGTATAGATGACGGTGACAGAATGATTTTAAACACGTTTAACGTTAAACGCGTTTAGTGATTTGTGGTGAAACTGGACCTTAGTACAGGTAACAGGACTAAGATAAATATTATGCGCTTTTAACAAGTAAACAATATAGTATGTCGTGGTGTCGGGTCTTCCCGTCCAACTATAATTTAGGTGCCTTCAAGACTAGAGTGAATAGGCTCTTAATAAACTAGTGCGCCTCACCATCAATGATTGCATCACTGCTTACCATCAGGTGGGATCGCAGTCAAGCACTGGTTTATATCAATTAAAAAAAAAATAAAAATATTCAGATAGCAAAGTAAACGATTTTGGAATAAATACTGCATAATTAGGTAATGGTATAATAAATAGGGTTCAGGTTCATTAAAATGCATGGCTGGACTTAAAGTATGCTTTTATTATTCAGAATAATCGCTTTTAATTTGCGATTGAATATCTTTCATACATTTCAACAAACTGTGTGGTTCTTTTCTCAAATTATCACCTCAGACATTAACCTACATGGTTTTCAAATGATTGTTTGAGTTAATTTCGGTATTTCTTCTGAGGGAAGCTAGGAAATACCGACCTCATCTAGTTTAACTGGAGAAAAGGATGGTACGGCTGTGACACTTTTTTGCTCGCCTTGGCGGAGGCACAGTAGTGCCCCCAGATTTATACCAACCAACTACTAGCGACCTGCCCTAACTTCACACGAGTGTTAGAAACTGCCTTTTTTATCTTATAATATCCATGTATTATACAGCTAAACCTTCCTCATGAATCACTCTGTCTATAGATGAAAACCACATGAAAATCCGTTCGGTCGTTTTTGAGTCAATCGCGAACACACAGACAGACGCGGTGGAGGACTTTGTTTTACGATAAGGATTTGCAAGCAAAATAAATATATTTTTTTAAATATCGATTATAAAAGTCATAAACTAATAAAGGAGTAGGCAGACACACTGCACCCAGTGCGTTGAGTGCGAGTTGTTATCACGTTTACGCGATCGAAACGTTTGGCTCTCTGATTGGTCAAGAGCTTGAAGCGAGCCAATCGGAGCGCCGAACGTCATAAACGTGCCAATCGCGTTAACGTAAAACAAAGTCGCACTAGGCACTCTGTTCCTACTACCATAAATTCAAACCAGGAAACTAGAGGAGCTTATAAAATAGATTTGAAGCGAAACCCTCAGGGCGGCGACCGCGTGCCCCGTGACCTTGGAGGACGTGCGCATCCCTCGGGACTACATCGTGGGCGAGCCGGGCGAAGGGTTCCGTATAGCTATGGAGCAGCTCGACCAGGCTCGCATTGGCATCGCGGCACATGCTGTCGGTAAGTCTCTAAAGGCCTTCATACCTCTGGGTCACTCATTCTTGGGAAGCTAGACTAGGCTCTCATTTGTATCATTGCACATGCTGTGGGTAAGTCTCAATAGCCCCCATGCCTTTGCCCCTTTGGGTTACTCCATACTTATTCAAGGGTTTTAATTTTTTATTTGCATGACATCTAGTGGACGAAATATGCCTCTCCTCTCACACTTTTTTTATACTGATCAGTTATCGGAAAAAAAGAAAAAAGACGTCCCATATATTCGTTTACATCGTGGTGTCTAAATATCGAGTTAAGCTCATAGATACGACCAAACTGTAACTTATTAGCTTATTTTATGTGATATTTAATTTGTTTCATGTCACCACAGGTATCGCCCAGTCGGCACTCGACACAGCAATTTCTTACGCGAAAAAACGTGAAGCTTTTGGTAAGCCTCTGTCCAGATTGGCGTCTGTAAAGGTGTGTAAATTATTTTTATTATAATGGTTATAATTATATAACATTAATTTTGATACAAACTACTATCTACGCTATCTATTTACTGATTAATATTTGGGCTATTAACAGAACTGACTCATCGCATTCTATTTGGTTAAGATGAAAGGTACGGGCCCGGGCATGGCCATGCAATATAGCTATAGTGCTTAAGTATAGCGCTATAGTTTAGCTTCTTAGTTAGAGGCATGAACAGTCATAATTAGGTCGATTTTGAGGCAATGATTTGACTAAGTTCAATAAAGTGGAATATCTAATTTTAGCAAATACCATTTCCTTGACTTAATAATGCTTCCATACACTAAAAAGTAACTAAACTAAAAATATTGAGGTCAGCGCCATCTAGCGAGAACTTGACCACACTCGTGTTTGTAGCTTTCACCTTTTAGCGGATTTTCGCACAAATAAATGTTTTTATTTCAATCGATGTCCCTAAATAAGTCTGCTTGTAAAAGATTATTCGGCATATCGAATAAAAATCGCTTTTTCCCCAGGACCGCCTAACAGAAATGTGCATGTTAGTCGAGACCGCTCGCCTCGCGACGTACCGGGCCGCGGTAGACGTCAGCACTAAGAACAGCGCGATGGCCAAGTACCTGGCCGGACGGAACGCCACCGCAGTCGCGGACCACTGCGTTCAGATCCTCGGAGGACGCGGTCTATCGGTTAATTATGATGCTGAGAGACATTACAGGTAAGTTATTTTTGTTTTGTAAAGAAGCTTAAATTACATAATTAATATGTATATTGACAGAGAAGTTACAATAACTCCTAACTGTAAAAGTCAAGAATTTACAAAAACTGAAAAAATAATTTAATTTCTTGAGAAGTTAAGAAATAGTAATTTATTTATTTATTCTGAATAATAATAACATAGGCCGTAATTATTAGGCTGCATTAATATATTTTATGATAGTGAACATAGCATTATTTTGTCTCTCACAGGGACGCAAGAGGCACACAAATCTATGGCGGAGTCACAGACATACAGAAGCGACTAGTCGGCCACTATCTGCTGAAGGAACACGACGCCCTCTGATGTGTTGCCGGTAAAATTGTTGTAATCTAGTCTAGCTGTAAATACAGTAGTAGTCTACTGTTGTAGTCAGTACATACAATAGTAGTCTACGGTTGTAGTCAATACATACAATAGTAGTCTACGGTTGTAGTCAATACATACAATAGTAGTCTACGGTTGTAGTCAATACATACAATAGTAGTCTACGGTTGTAGTCAATACATACAATAGTAGTCTACGGTTGTAGTTTATGCATACAACAGTAGTCAACGGTTGTAGTCTATACATACAACAGTAGTCAACGGTTATAGTCTATACATACAATAGTAGTCTAAGGTTTAATATTCAATAGTAGTCTATCCAATTGCTAGCGTGCTTAAAGAGGAATGGTATGTTCCCATGCAGTTAGAACAATAACAATAAAGCGTGTTAAAAAATAAGCTTATTACACTACTCTGAAGCAACTTGGACGTGTTAGAAATATGGAAAATATTCTGACTGGCTTGGAATCCTAAACGTCCTACTTCTTATCCTATTTAGTCCATTTTCAAGATATTTCATTTATCTTATATGTTTCTTAATTCCTTCATTATTTTCTTCTATAAAACCTAATGAGAATTCTTTAATTCAGAATAGTGTCATAAGCATTTTGGTGTGGTGCATGCGCTGCGTTCCAAACTATTATGGTAATCGACCTTATATTTTTACGGTCGACGTTAAACGTCAAATTAATGGAATTTTGTTTTGCATATAATTTATGTACATGAACTGTATAGAGCATTATTATCATCACTCAACGTAAAAAATGTGCCAATGAATTAAAAAATATTATTGAAAAACTATGCATTCACTGTAAAATAATTATTGACTCAAAGGACCAATATTATTGTCTTATATTAAAAAAATTTGTTCCTTTCTGTATAATCTTTAAATAAACGAAACGAACGGTTTATATAACCGTAATTGTATTTAAACTGAAGTAATAATTATTTACTTGTTAAAACGTACATAAAACTAATGTAAATAAGGGAAATAGGACTTTTTGTATTGATAAGCTAATAATTTAGGTGTTTTCAAGGCTAGAGTGAATAGTCTCTTAATAAACTAGTGCGATTCACCATCAATGATTGCATCACTGCTTACTATCAGGTGGGATCGCCGTCAAGCATTAGTTTATAACATTTAATAAAAAGCGACCCAATAGGTGCCTACTACATTTGAATTCACCCTTATATTAAAAAATAATTATTATTAATACTTTCAGACCATGGTGTCCAATTTGTGCAACTCGTGTCTCTTTCACTTCAAATTTTATTATAACGACCGAAATACTTTTGAAAACGTCTTAAAGTTATGAGGCGTTTTAGAATTCGGGAGATAATCGTGTTTGTTTTCCTTGAGCGCATCATAATTTAATCAAATATCTTAAAAGACCGCACTGGCTAAAGTGGACTCTTGTAAAAACTAATAAATAACCTCGAGAAGCTCCATATCAAAAACAAAGTAAATCTAATTTATTACAAAACCCACTTTAACCTTTTGACGTGCGTAATTAGAGACACAATAGTAAGACAATGGCTTGCGGGCGCCGGCTACCGCCTGAGCGTTAATGAATTAATTCTACGCCTCTGACGCCATGAAAAAATGTTAATTGTCCAAAAATATTCGCTTCATGAGTAAACTTTGATGTCTTTATGGGTATTGCATTTATAACGTAACCTTAGAATTTTTTTTTTTTGAAGTTATACTTCTTTTGGCGCGATAGAGAAAAATGATAAGAGTGAATTTTACGATGCGCGCGCACACCGCCACCTAAATTCTACATCGTGAAGTTAGTTCTAGGTGGCATGCATAAAAATTGATAACTATGTTCAAGTTGTATATTCTAGTATTTTTATATTTAGAACACGTGTTTCGTAAGAGTACAATTAAACAGTGTGAATAAATAAATATTATTTTGGTGTTTTTATTAAATCAATTTCATATACGACGGTGATACTAATAATTTATTATTTATTAGTATATCTATATATATATATATTGAATATTAGTGATAAAACTGATTTGAAGAAGTATAACTTCTAACGCGTGTACATAAGTACACACACTCTTTTTTCTTTTGGCTTCGCCCTGTCTGTGAGCCAGTGTGTCAAGTTTAGAAAGTAAGTTTAAATACAGAATACAGTCCACTTTGTTTTCCATTACAATGAGGATGTAATACATTCTAATGCTATTAGAAGTATTTGACAGCAAATGAAAGTCAGCGTTCACGGCAAGCTTCGCTGAGTCAATATTAGAATAAAATTCTCAGCTCCACTTCCCCAAGGTCGAGCCTGTTTCAATGACTCCGCATATTGTGTAGACACTGGAAAAACAAAACTACACCAATTTTATATCACAATATCCATTAAGAATCAATTTAAGAATATTCAACCAGCCACTACACCGAGGAAACCCCGTCAAACACCAAATAAATTTTTGGACTTACTTTTACATGTGACATTCCATTTTTTAATTTCTTTTTTCGAATTCCTTTTTTTTTTCTTTTAGAAACTATCTAAACGGTGCTAAATGTATTTGGCTTTTCGTTTTAAGCTACATGCTAGGTTTGTACTTACTTATCTTTATTGAAATGTTGTTTGCATATACCTAGGTCAATCCTGGTTAAGGATTTAGATAACAATATCAAGTGACTGATTTAGCATAAAGGTTAACAACTAATAAATACAACTAATTGTTCATCACACAAAATAGTAATCTGTATTGTTTTTAATAGATTATAACGACCGCTAAGTTATAGGGGCCAATTTGATGACTTACGAAAACTAAGTTCAAAATGTTGAAATGCAGATATCTTCATAAGTATAATACATATAATTATGTTCATTTGTTCAATATTATTATGACGTATTTGACTGTTATATTTTAATAAAAATGTATTTTTGTATATTTGTTTTTTTTATTTATTCATGTGGTAAATTAGTAATAGTTTATTAGCCGATCAGGTTGGTATTACTTAATAATATTTTTAAAGGAGATTGACCGGTTAGGACCGAATGCAGTCCAGAGATGGGAGTAGCTACTTACAAATGGTTCCGTCATTACATCGATAAATAATCAGAGTGAATTTTTCAAGTGGGCGTGGATGGTCAAATTTGAAACTAAAAGTAATAGCTAAAAAGAATCACAGGAGTCTCTGGCCCGATTTTGATGAAAACTATAACTACATCATTGGTTTTTTAATAAATCGATAATCCTAACCAGGAAACGAACCCATTAATTAAACCATTTGATACTACCGTTAATAAGAATCAAATTCTAGGAAGTAATGAGTTGACGATGCTGACAACTGAAGAAAATTGTTGAATTTTGTAATAAAAATGATTCAGATATTATTCATGGTGTTTGATCAACCATACCTTATCCCATGTTTGAAATTATGCTACACCTGCACCAGTGTTAAATTCTTATTCTTAATTTTAGTACTCTACGCAGACAAAGGAAAAAAAAAACATTGAAATTAAAAAAATATCATAAGAAAATAAATTATTTTGTTAAAATTTGCCCTTTCCTTTGCCATATCCTAATTAGCGACACTAAAAATAAAAAGGCTGATTAAACGGGCGTAAATATAAATGAAAAAAAAAAGGATATAGCTCGATACTAAAAGAGAGACCAAAATAATTCTAGTATTTCTATGGTCCTCTGATCTGAGACGAATAGACGCCAAATTATTATAGGCTTCTTTATTGTCTTAAGTTTTTATGTTTTACTACTGTTTTTTATAACTTCGAATAACCAGCACCAGTGCCATCTTCATTTTATATTTATTTATTATTATGAGGAACACCATTTTCCAAGTATACCTGTACAAAATTTATTAGGTACAGCGGGCTACTGCCTACTGAAACGGTCTTATCCTTTTGTAGTCTCGTTAAATCAGTGGGGCGAATTCCCACATAAAAATGCATCATTTAATCGCCGTTAACCCATTTATACCCCGGCGAAATATCAGTTGGCCAACATGGTCCTACTTGACCTAGTTTTTACAAATGTTTTTGAGTCTCAAAGGGCTAGTATGCAACCTCTTTTATTATCGTACTGTTGATTGTTTTGTTCATCGCAATACGATTAAAAAAAAAACTGGGCCTGTGCGAGTCGAACTCGCGCACTGAGGGTTCCGTACAAACTTACCTACATAGTTCAATTCCCGAATGGAGTCTCGAAAATTTTTCGAATCGCAAAAAATTTTTTGTGACGTAACAACAAATTTTCTATTTTCAGATTTATTCCTATATCTATACTATATGACCTTGCTTTATGCCAAATTTTAGGATTCTGGGGCAACGGGAAGTACCCTATGAATTTTGATTCCTTTGAGTGTCGAAATGCGCGTTTTTTGCGACATAAACGGCCATATCTTTTTTTTTTCGTTAATTTAGAATACAGCTTCAAGGGACCGCAGATCTTAGTGTATGGTTTTAATTTCAACTCGATACCTCCACGCGTTTCCGAGATAAAGGGTCTTGAGAGACAGACAGACGGACGGACAACAAAGTGATCCTATAAGGGTTCCGCTTTTTTCCTTTTGAGGTACGGCACCCTAAAAAAGGATGAATATGAGTCCAATCACACGAGAAGGGTTTTAGTTTTCACCCTACGGATCCGGAACCCTAAGTTTCTTATATTTTTTTTTAATTTAGGGTAAACCTTCATAAGGTTAGGGGCCTTACCAACGTGTTAAAATGTCAGTCTTGCGAGAGAGAAAGAGGGATGTAGCTTTACAGATACACCCTATATAGCTCCGTCCCTTTAACAATTCAGTTTAGGCCCTAAAATGGATCGCGCTAAGAGCTCGTGGTAGGACCTCAGGGGGGTTACCATGACGTTCAAAGTAAGATTATTTCATTCTTATTTCAGTGTGGGTAAGAGACAGCGCTATACAGGTTGTCTAGCGCCATCTCTTACCCACACTGGAAATAAGAATGAAACATAAACGTCATGGTATAGGTCCAGTTAAGTCTAGACGCTACTTTGAACGGCTTGTATCTACATTTTCGCTGACCAATTTTGGCAAATGCACCTACACGTTCATCGAAATCGGATACTTGTTATTGAATCAAAGGTCACTGGTATACAACCTTTTGTTCATGTACCTATTATTAGTAATTTACTTATAATAAACTAATTTCTAAAACAGATCAAAGCAACCTGTTCGGTAATGGTGTCACATTATATCGCAATCTTTCCTTGGACAAGTCATTGTGGTCAATGTATCTCGCATTACGACTACCTACGACGACTCGTGTTGTTCTATCATAATATCCATATTACACTTACCTACGGATAGATACTGAATATCTACTAGTAACCGCGCTTCGTCCGATCGTTACGTGCCTCTTAATAGCGTTTGTTTTAGTTCAGTGAGCATTATTTGATATTAAAGTGCTTATTAATACAATTCGTTTTTTTTTTAATTCTGAGTGAAGTGCCTCTGTAATCTGTGTCTCCCTAAATCATCGCGTTTTTTTATTATTTTAAACTGACATTTAAACTCTGTTTACTAGTGGCACTTGCGTGCGGAACTTAAAATGCATAAGGTGTATTCCAGAAATATTGAAGACTCAGTTGGTCGATATACGTCCTTTGTCTTCTAAACGTAAAGGCATTTGTTATAACTTATTCCTGCTTCACTGCACATTAATAAAAACAAATAAAACATTATGGTACATAACTGATCTACCAACCAGATCATCTGTTATTCTACTTAGTTCGGTAACACGGCCCCTGTTATCGACCATGCACAATTATGTCTCGGTAATTGTTTAAAGTTTTAACATGTTCCGAATACCTTTCGTCAAAGGACCGGTAGCTTGCGTACTATAGCACCATGAATCACATAGACTTCGTATTAATCTCCCATTATCTTAGTGTGCATCATCAGCAATGTACACACACAACGCCGATGGCGATAAGACTACGATAGGGAAACTTATCATTCCACCGCGATTACGAGTCGAACGCAGATGGGCCAGTGTCATCATTTTTAAAAAGTAAAAATGCGCGCCCTTATTTATTTGACTTGTCTTTTTTTAATTTTCAAAAATGTAAGTGCTCAAGACGTTTACGAAGAAGCTTTTAACGAAGAGGTGTTAAAACTTATTAAGTTATGTGATGTTTGTACATGCAGTGAAATTCATGATATGGATGGGACCCATTTAGTGTTGTACGTTCAGTGTTCTGAGTTTGATAGGATAGATAATTTTGCCGACCTGGACAAGATCGCCTGGCCTTTGAATCCAAACGGATTGAAGATATCGGCCACCTTCGACGGACTGGGATTGTCTACATTGGGCAAGTAAGTAGCCGTTATTTATATCTTAATTTTATAGGCCAAAGCTTTATAAGAATCGTTAATCTTCTCCCAAAATCACTTAATCCGGAATGCTTCTACCGGCAATACCGGCAATGAACGTGGGCGTAATCGTTCTCCAACGTTAGGTCAATGTCCCAAATAGCGCAGCGACAATTTCTTAGACCAAGTCGTAAGTTCGAATCAGGAATGCTGATAAAAATCTATTTGGTCCTTTGGTCCGCCGAGTGATGTCATTCTGGGTAGTGGGAATTATATTGTAATACTGGTGGAAGTTACCTGATAGGAGTAATACCTATTTAGTTCATACTCGGAAAATTGTCGAGTACCTACTTGCAACCACGAAGTCGATAAGTTTCAGATTGTATTTCATAACAATTGTTGGTAATATCATAGAATCTACAATGATACCAAAATACTTAAAATTACCCAACTCTATACACTTAAAACATGCATCCATACATAAAATCATAACACAAGGCACACATTCGCAACTTAACTTTAAAAAGAAAACTTACACATAAAACGCAAGACGACGAAACAAAATATAATTAAGGGCACCTAGAACTAACTATGGCAAGAAAAATATACTATTCGAGGGAGACAAAAAAGCCCTAGAAGAATACGTTAAAATGAAATACTAACACCGAATGTCACCTATGAAATCGCCTAATAATTCTGTTGTTTTATATAAGTGCATGTGATCACAGAGACTGTATACACTTTCATTAAATAATTTCTATACATTTCTCAATATGTAAGTGAACCGTAATGTTCTTTTTTTGATAAATAAATGACTTTAAACCGATAATCTACTTGGGGTCGGCGCAACATGTCTTTTTTCTAGCCATATCATCCAACATGGCAACGTCAATCTCTTAGATTTCCTTCATTACCGTACTTTTCACGTACCTTACCCAATCTTAAAATCCACGGGGTTATTGGTGATTGAGATAAGAATGAGAAGAGTATTTAATAGGTCTACATTGGGGCCCCTTGATCGAATTTGCTACAGGCCCCGCACTGGGTTAATCCGCCACTGGATGAGACTTATCACAACAAATTCAACCATTGACTGTCACAAAGTACTGTCACGATTTTCCTCCCACCACTTCTATACTAGACTCTCCTCAGACTCTGACCCTGACTGTGCATTATTTTGTTTTCACCTTGACTGCTTATCGCATCGTTCGCTGTAACTATAATAAAACCACGCTAGGCACAATATAATAAAGGGCATTGAAATATTGTTTACTTTTTGAGTATCTTTATAATCTGTGTTTGCTTGAGCTCTTTTAGGGAAAATCATTATCAGTTGCGTAGTTACTTGCTGTTGACGAAAGTAAGAATGGAGACATTACCACCAGCGTAATTACTATCCGACTATACATTTGAAGATTCCAAATGAAGGGGGCAGGAGAATTTTCTAGGCAGAATCAACAAATTATTTACTGTGACTTACTTTCTGTTATGATTTCATCAAATATGCTCTTATTTCTTCCTCCTATATTAAAAAAAATCTGGGCAAGTGCGATTCGGACTCGCGTACTGAGGGTTCCGTAAAACTTATCTATGTAAATAGTTCAATTCCCGAAGATTTTTCTGAACTGATTTTTTTTTGTGACCTAACAAGAACCTAGTAGTAGTTACCATGATCCTCGAACCCAAAGGGCAACCAAAGGAACACTGGTGGGTTTTACTCGTAGTAACTAATAGTCTAAAACTTCCTCTCGCTTAAAATGAAATAAAATATGTGAACATAAGTACATAAGAGAAAACACACCTTGATTAAGCCTAACCTATAATAAAAATAAGCAATTTCTTGGTAAACTCTCACGAACAATAAACATAACAATTTGATATTATCAATTAAAGATTAGATTACTAAGACAAGGCAGACACCTATATGAAAACGCACGATTCTACATAAAACGTAATGAAAATACTCAGAATACCTTATCACTTCCATTCAAAATATCTAAAACAAATTTATAAAAAAACTAGCTTCAGCCAGCGGCTTCGCCCGCGTGAAAGTAGGTTTTTCCATACAAACTTTGGAACCCCGTTTCATCCCCTTAGGGGAGGAGTTTCGTAAAATCCGTTCTTAGCGGACGTCTATAACACTAAAATAGTACTCTGTGTATAACACCTTAAGGAACCTACCTGCAAAATTTTAAGTTTGTAGGTGTTATAGTTTCTGAGATTTCGTGATTAATCAGTGAGTGAGAATTTCGCTATTATATATAGGGTGACTGGCAATTAGTGTACGATACTTAAACACGTGATATCAAACAATCTTTATTATGGGAGCAAAGCCGAAATCGCGAAAAAAATAACAGCTGTTCAGTACATTAGGCAAACATAAATGTACTGAACAGTTGATTTTTTTTCGCAATTTCAGGTTTGTTCCCATAGTAAAAGTTGTTGGTTATCATGAGCACAATCACGTGTTTAAGTATCGTACACTAATTACCAGTCACCCTATATATAGATGTATACTGATATTTACGTAGTCAATTTCATACTGACCACAATTTTATCGATACTCAATGATGATGTGCAATAGAATTCACTTTTTCAAGTGGCTTCTTATCTTTGTTGTGACATCGGCATCGTGTTCGTGATTCATATTGGTGCTGGTCCTATGTAGGAACAAAGTTACTCAGTGTTTCTAAGAAAGGGGTTTTTTTTTTAAAACTTTGCCCCACACCAAAATGACTCCTGTATTGTGGGTGCGTTCTCAAACATGTAAATTCACATACGCAAGACACCCAGACCAGAAACAAGTATCTATAGGTAGCGTTGCCAGACGTCCGGATAAAGCCGGACAGGGTCAGGCTTTTTAGTTGCGTGTCCGGCCAAATTAGGTGGAGTCCGGCCTTTTTTTTTTAGATTTGTCATGTCTTCTACTTTATCTTGTATCGCTAGCGTAAGCGGACCGGACTAGCAATTATAGCAGCCAATTTTATAGTTGTTTCATTAGAATTAAAAATATAGTTTAAACATATTATGGTCAATAATAAAAAAGTCGAAATTAACTTTAAAAAAATATGTCGGCCATTTTACTCAAATGTCCGGCTAAATTGGCTGGTCTGTCCGGCTTTTCGGTTTGAAGACCTGGCAACCCTGTCTATAGGTAATACAAATATTGGTTACGTTAAGTTCCGTGCGGGAATCGAATCGCCGGTTCGGTTTACCACGCAGCGCAGCAGCCAATCGCTCTAACACTGCGCCAACCGTGCGGTGAATTATAGAGCCTAATTCA
This sequence comes from Mythimna impura, assembly GCA_905147345.3. Lineage (NCBI taxonomy): Eukaryota > Metazoa > Arthropoda > Insecta > Lepidoptera > Noctuidae > Mythimna > Mythimna impura. The sequence goes on from LR990346.1 coordinate 6,400,184, forward strand.
CATCCACACACATTGTTTCTTTAATGATAAATCGTCTAAAAAATTGTCCTTCTAGAAGTTCTTCTGGAAGGACTTTGAAAGTCCTGCCAGCAGGTCTTTAATTTGTATGAAATTTGACGCACGTCCTTCTGGCAGTACGCCGACTGCTGGCAGGACGACTTCGATGAATTACAAAATCAGGGGAATTAAACATTTTGTACTACCTACTTTTAATTATTTATTTCTTTGAAATAAACGAATAGCGTATAAATCTATATTATTAGCGCTGAATTAACAACGATGATGACAAATGGTTTGAAGTAGGACCGCTCTTACTTCAAACCATTTGTCATTATTGTTTACTTTTTCAGGTGTAAATGACAATGCCATAAGGATTTCCTCAAACCTTTGTCGACACATACCAAATCTTTTGCCAAATTTGGGAGTGGGAAATAAACCATTAGACACAGTACCCCAATAACTTCTTCTTTCAGGAAGCCGTTGAGTGCACATAGCATACATTAGACCAAAAAACTTGTATAGCTCATTTTCAGTAACGGCTTTAGCTGCATTTCTTAAACACGAGTTTGTACATGCCAAAATATACGAAATCTTCTCCTCAGGAAAAAATAACTGCCAAGTTTCCAGTTCATTTAATTTGTTTGATAAGTTTAATAGTTTTGGTTTATACGCACCATCTTTGTAAACGTCTATCAAAAGTTCTTTTTCGGATTGCCATTCTATTTCTCCAACAAGCACGTTATTTTCTTCTATTTCCTCTTCCAACAAACTTTCCGAATTACTTTCAGATTCGTCTGATTCCGATGAACTCGAATCCAATGAAAAGGACTGTGTTTGTGTTATAGGTTCATTATCAAGAGCATTTGCGCGCTCCAAAAAGTTCTTATATGTACACAACTTACATACCCATCTAGTTCCCATACTAGATACCTTTACTTTATTGTTTCTATAAACTGCATTCACTACACCATAACAATAAGATGTTGCAAACGCATCACCAAATTGTTGACGACTCCACGCGATATTCGTTCCCGGCGCATCGTAGTGCGAGGCTAGCGAGCGCACGCGATCTCCACGTCTAAAAATCGTGGCCATCTCGCTCACACTAATGCTATGCTACAACAATGCGACAAACACACCTACAATCAGAAAGAGACAGACTATCTACTTGTATTATTACAAATCCTGCTAGCAGGACCATTCGCGTAATATTCATAAGAAAAGTTGCGTCCTACCGGAAGGACCGAAAGTCCTGCTAGCAGGACGCTGGTCGATTTATCATTAACCCTTTTGTTTAATCCACGTTTTAACTTTAGTCTTTCTATCTCATTCTTCTCATGGATATGGATTAGGTACTGTACTGATATCGAAAGGAGATCGCATGAGTTAGGTTTTTATAGCTAACGAACTGGGCTTGTAAAATATACTTTTAAGGATTTTGCAGTTCTAGTATAGGTTTGAAAATTGAATAGAACAAAGAAAGGTCTAGTTTTTGCAGTTCAGATATAGCTCAGTTATAGGTATATTGTAGCGCAATGAGTTGTAAAACGTGATAGCCTTCCAAGAGTTTTATTCAAGTAGAAGATCCCCTACCGAAGTTCTACTGTCGCAGAGAAACCCTGGCCTGAACCCTGTTTTACAGAAGCCCTGGCTTTATTTTTTATTTCACATTATCCTAGAAAATCTTATAGCATTCTACTCTTCACGGTGTCTTGTCTTCTACGATCTAAGCCACCTTCATCATCATTTTAGCTGAAAGACGTCCACTGTTGGATATAGGCCTCCCCCAAGTGTCGCCACAACGATTGGTCCTGTGCACCTCGCATCCATCGGATTTCTGCGACCCTCACCAGGTCATTGGTCCACCTTGTGAGGCTTTCCAACGCTGCATCTGCCATCCAGAGCGAGAGATGTTATTTGATGATTTATCACAACAACAAAACAAGCGGTCGCCATGTATTCTACAGAAAACTCTGCTTATACTTAGAGCTAAATCTTCTTTTGGCCCATGTTTAAATGTATGAAATATAAAGTATCTTGTTGGTTAGCAACAGTTCGATGTGTTCCTGGACACAGGGGCGCTGACTTTTAGAAAACCTCATGGGTGCTCATGCTCATTTGATGGACTCGAAAAAGTGGCGAAGTGTGAGAAGAGAAATGCACACTGATCGACCGACAAACAAATAAATGTCCTACTTACATACTGCGTGCTTAATTACTAATTATGTTTGATAAAAATATAAAATGAAACCATTAGGTATATAAAAATTAAACTAGTTTTTACTATCAAGAAATATTATAATATATACGTAACCTAAAAGGCGATTACTGATCTGTTTTTTGATGTCTATTCTCAGGGGTGCTCAGCACCCACTATTTATTTCTCATGGGTGCTCGAGCCCCCGAGCACCCACGGAGTCGGCGCCTCTGCTGGACATAGTTCATGGCCTTTCCTCGACCTCGTCTATCATTGTCGGGAACAGGGACATCTTAATTCTCTTCCGGATTATTCCCAAATTGGAGGAAACTGGCCATCCGTCGAAGGTCGCTCTAGATCGTTTGTGTTAATTACTGTCGTCATTTATTTAGCCTGTTTTCACTTAGTATTGAAACAGGTCGAGGACCGAAGCCTGTTAACAAAGGCTAGAGGGCAAGACTGACCAGCTGACATTAAACGTCCTCTTCGTTTCAGGTTACATATATTTTTTGACATAATCTTCTTAAAATTACAAATTTAATTTAAAAGAAAAATTCTAAAAACGTTGCTGATGTTAAGAATGTCCGAGTGACCAATTGACCAATTTGGATGAAATATTTTTAAAACTATTTTTTAAGAAGGAAGGTACTCATGATGGGAAAAATAGAAAAAATAAATAAAACCTATAAAGCCCTGTTTTCTTTATTACATTTTTTTTTAGTTGTGAAATCATCTAATGACATCTCGCCTTTAAACTGAGCGGGAGGGCGTGTCAGACTTTTACTAACTAAAACCCACACCTGTTCCTTTTCTTTGCCTCGGGGTTCACTTTCGCACAACCCATGGCCCCAGTAGGCTTCGACCCTCCTACGATTTGCTGTCATCTCCTTGAGGCGCGCTTTGAACACTACGCGCCGTCAACGACTTGGGCTCTGTCCGGACGGTTACCGGGCGGTCGGACGGCGAGCTATCCATTGGCCAGACTGGCCTGTTGGTTTAGTGGTTAGTGGCCCTGACTGCTATGCCGGAGGTCGTGGGTTCGATTCCCACCCAGGACAAATGTTTGTGTGATGAGCACGATCATTTGTTCTGTGTCTGGGTGTAATTTATCTATAATATGTATGTATTTAGAAATATATAAGTATGTTTATCAGTTGTCTAGTACTCATAACACAAGCTCTGCTTAGCTTGAGACTAGACGGCGTTGTGTGATAGTTGTGGAATATTATTATTATCTATTATTGCTCGCCGTGCGCAAGCCCGCGCCTATGGTGTTCTTTATTACATTTAATATGTGTTCCTAGCTTAGGCTTATTTGGAGCTCATGGTAATATACCAGTTCAAGTACTTAGCTGCATGGCTGCATCCAATTAGACTGGAAACGACTGTAACATAGTATTGTAATGACTAGGCGGATTGATTGATACACTATTAAAAGAGACCTAACAGTATTTTAAGTAGTAAGCAGGCTTAAGAGAAGGATCGTTAAGTTTCTACTTGGAACTACGAAGTCCCCGAACATGGCTCAAACTCAGCCTAAAGGGCCTATTACACCATTCGATATTCAGACAGTTTTAGTCTATGATTCGACATATCGCGTAGTGTAATAAGAGTTAGACCGGTCTTACTCGGAACAAAAAATAAGAGTCTGAATATCGTGTGCTGAATATTGCGTAGTGTAATAGGCCCTTAACTGTGTACTTTTAGCTATCCTTCGGATGACACCTTGAGCACGTCTTGAAATTAGTTACTAAACGAAACATGATGTTGACAATGTTAGCCCTTATGTAAGCCCCGCAATGACATATATGGCGTTGCTAAGTAGTTATCAGATAATAATTATATCAGTAAAAGTTTAAAATAGGATGCCTTACTATCTACTGCGCGATTCTAATAGGCCTCCTAAGCCCTTTTTTTTTAGATGGGAAATCATCTAATGACATTTCCCTCCCTTGGGCGGGGCGGGGTGGGGTTTTTGTCAGACTTTTACTGACAAAAACCACTCTTGTTCCTTCTTTGCCTTCGTTCCAGGGCCCCGAAGTTCTCTTTCGCATCACCCATGATCCCAGTAGGCTTCGACCCTGCTGGGTCCCTACGGTTGCTGACATACCGTGGTTGCTGACATCTCTTTGAGGCGCGCGTGGAACAATACGCGCCGTCGACGACTTGGGCTCGGTCCAGACGGTTACTGGACTGTCGGACGGCGAGCTACTCGTCGTCCGCAAGCCCGCGCCTACGGTGGGCGGAAACCGGGATCGGGATCCCGGCGGCTGGTGCGTCAAGCAAGGCCATTGCCTCGCGCGTGCGGCCGCCTCCTTTGCTAGCATTACTGCTTCGCAAAAGGAGGTGTTTGCCTGCCACTCCTCCTCGCTCCGGAACATGGCCTGTACCAAGGCCCCAGGCGGGGCACACCTCTACCGTGTCCTCCGTGCGGTCCACACAATGGTGACGCCCGGGCGTTTCTTCCGCACGAATCCGGTGCAGGCCTCCTTAGGCCTGCAACTAGTGGGAGTGTCAGATTTTTACTGATTAAAACCCATCCGTGTTTCTTCAGTTGCCCTTTGCGTTCCACTTCCAAGGCCACGATGACTCTTTCGAACAATCTACTTGTTATTCTGGCTTCCATAGAGAAAATTGTTCCTAAGTGTCTGCGGTAGGACAAATCTGTAGTAAAAGGTCCGTTTTATTGATTGTATCAGACCAGCTTTCAGTCACTAAGGTGCATTAAAACAGCTTGGCAGGTCGACTTCAGCAAGACTAGAGCAAGGGATCCTGGGTCCTATATTCTTGGGGTCCACAAAACGATGTATTCTATCCGAAATTCCACGCAAATCTAGACTATGTTAGTCTAGTTTGGTGTCCGATTAATAACCCAACTAGTCTTAGATGAGACATCAGATAACTGGTGGAGGCAAATATTTGCGTAATCCCTTAGGAAAAGGTGCCAGCAGTGCTACCACGAGCGATTAACGCGGTCTATTTTACGACCTACAATGAACTAGCCAGAACTAGCTGTTAAAGAGATGGAACTATACACCACTAATTTTTAATTAGTACAAATACTTAGATGGCTTATTAGAAAAGGTCTTGTTATTATTTAAGTAAAGTCTCAATAAATAATATTCATAAACATAGCGTTGGTATCCAAAAATGTCACTCAATTTATGGAAATATTGTGAATAATATGAATGAATTGCGATTAAAATTGAAAAACACTACGCGTAGTATTTTCTAGTAGCAATTGTTATGAATTATTGATTCAATTATGAATTTACCAATTATGACATCGTGGACAATTTTGGGATTTCGTTTTTTTTACTTTTGACTACACAAATATGATCAGTAACGGTTATAACGGATAGAGCCCCATGTTTTTTGTAATAATTAAAAAAATGTGGTCTGTGGTCTAAAGGCTGTATGTATAGCTTCCATCCCACTTTCTCGCTCCCACGTCTGATATTTAAACACATCATGGTAAGTCCCCTACTAAAGCATTATTTTTAATTTTCTCCATTGTTACATTCCCAAAACGGAGATTAACCTGCCACCCCTTGAAATCCTTTGTCTTACCTACTAAGTAAGGTCATTATTCCGCATATCTCAAGATTCGCCGGCTGTCACATCAATCAAGTACAAAACCGTGTCACCTGCGTTTGTTTTGCGAATCATCAGCGTTGTTGGCGGGAAGTGGCCGACTTGTATTATCAGAGGTTAGGCGCATACCTACTTCTGGCTACCTACCTAGTTAAGGCGTATAGTGTCTTAAACATCTGGGGGGCTATTGGCTAACTTTTTCAATAACAGTTGACAACTAGCATTCGTTGCACACTAAACTTAGTTGTCAACTGACAATTTCATAAAATTGGTATTACCTATCACACAAGTGACTAACAAACTACGGTGGAAATGTGGTGAATTATAAAAATTTACGGTGCCTATTGTGACCACTCTAAAATTTTATCGACTATTATACAGCTTCAAAAGCTTACACAATCGCAATTTTAAAAGTATCGATACAATAACATCTGTCAAAACGTGTTACGGTGGTTATCAAAGGCATCAATGGCTAATGACGTCACTGCAGTTGGTAACTGAAGATATACAATACGAAACTAGCTGTTTGACAGTTCAATGATGCACATTGTTAACAAGTGATCATCACTTGAACTGTCAACAGAGTTACGCAATAGCCCCTCTGGACGGAGTTAAATGTACACATTCTCGTACTGCCGCCTGCGCCCGCATAGAGCCCCGCTGACCTTTAAAACTATTTTCTATGCAAAATATTGATTGATATACATCTGCTATATAAATTTATTCATATTACATTCTAAAGAACACTTAACCAGCAATTTTTTTGTGTAAGCATATTTCTAAGATCAAAGCCGTTTGAAAGGAGTAGGGAAAACAAGCGAAAAAATATAATTTTAATATCTTTTTTTTGGCAAAAGCATAAATGAAAACATCATATTATGTTGATAATGTTATACAGGGTGTCTTTAACATCGACGCACAAACGAATACTTTTAAAATTAAAAATGTCATCGGGGTTGATTAGAATAACGATTTTATCAACCCCGATGACTTTTTAATTAATTAATTTAATTATTTTTTTATTAATACATTTTTTTTTGTTTTTTTTTTACTATAATTATCATTGGGGTGGTTAGAATAACGATTTTATCAACACAGATGAAATTTTTTATTAAAAAAAAAATAATGAAAAAGTAATTAATTCATTTTTTTCACTAAAAATGTTAGAATAACATTTTATACAGTTTAAATTAAAAAAGCACAGATTTAAAACAAAAATGGAAAAAAACCGACGAAAAATTCCACCACTGGGGGTCCAGAATGATATTGTACTGAATCCATGGTATTCATTTGTTCGTCGATGTCTGACACACCCTGTATATTTATTACCCGACTGCGCGACGCAAAGGAGGGTAATGTGTTTATATTACCCCTTGGGAAGATTTGATTGGAAAAATTTGAATGGGCCCCGACTGTGAGTCGTTTCTGCATTAGAATTTATAATTTGTTTTATGTGTGTATCGATTATAAAACTATTTCAATTGTGTAGTTATTTAGTATTACATAACAGAATTCTAAACTACTGGGCTTGTTTGTTTCTTTTTAGTTTTTATTTAAGTTAATTTTTTCACGTATTTTTTAAAATTAGTTTCGACGCAGTCGGGTTTTTTGTTTTTCTTTAAATATTTTTATTTTATTTTAAATCTATTAACCCAGCCGTTACCGAGGAGTAGGCTTTAGAAAGTCACTATTTTATGGCACTAAATGAGAGCAAGGGCTTTAACAAACTCATTATGCAGTTTTAATTTGTGTAGGTACTGTCTTTTAATTTTAATGGCATTTTCCGAGATTTATTTTGGAAATTGTTTGTAGAGTGAGATAGTAGTAATACAAAGAATGAGCGATCTAGTACCTGCGGACCTATATATTGTAAAACAAATGCATAACTATGGTGCACGATGATTGTAATTACGTGGGTAACTAAAGAGGATCTGAGAGGTTCCAGGAAGTGATCAATGATTTTAGACGTCTCAAAACATTTAGTATCAATCTACCTACCTACATAAACATTTAAGCAAGTTGGTACCTAATTGGTAAAATGCTTGTTTTCTTTCATTCCTTCATTTTGACAGCTGCTTTGCCTGCGTGGAACTTGTGCTTCCCCCATTATAAATTATAACCCATGTGTTAATCCAGGATATAAGCTATCCTGGTACCAAACTTCATCCAAATCCGTTCAGCCGTTTGAGCGTCAAGGTAAACATACATACACGCATAAAAAAATACAAACTTTCGCGTTATTTGCAAAATAAACATAGGCAGGTTCATAATTGTTTAATTTATTATGGTAAATTCCGATTGCTTTCAACAAAATTAATGAAGGTTTGTTTATTTTTCATATTTGCGGTTTTCCGCATCTAATTCTAGACCAAATACGCGTGAGATAAAAAAATATTAATTAAGTAATCAATTGTGTATACGCAATGCTTACGCATGATAACTAGTGTTTAATTGTAGTTAAGTATTTTTTTTAATTTGTGACTTCACGTATTGCACACGTGTAGGTAAGTTTAGATTTAGTTCCACGCGCTCCTCAAGGAGATGTCAGCAAATCGTAGGGGCCCAGCAGGGTCGAAGCCTACTGGGGCCATGGGTTAAGTGAAAGTAAACCCCGGGGCCCTGGAACGCAAAGCAAAGTAGGAACATAGGAGTGGGGTTTGGTCAGCAAAAGTCTGACACGCCCTCCCGCTCAAAGTAATTTTTGAATTTATCTCGAACAGACTGACAGACAGACGCGGTGGAAGACTTTGTTTTATCATGAGTGAGGATCAATTAATATTTTGTTCATCCTTTAAAAAACCATATGTGGGAAGGATCTTCCTCTTTCTTTTCCACTCAATTCTGTTTTCTGTGCGCTGAGTGCGAATTGAAACGTTTATCTTGTTTGGCTCTCTGATTGGTCAAGAGCTCGGAGCGGGCCAATCGGAGCGCGCAACGTCATAAACTTGTCTATCGAGTTAGCGTAAAACAAACTTGTAATAGGCACTCTGCTAGTGAGATCATGAGAGATTTGCTCGACTCCCACCGTAAAGACTGGTTGTCCATGTCATCTGTTGTTTGATGGGTATTTGGTGGTTCTCAGGTAGCAGGCGCTCCATGTAAACACTGATATTCAACTGCTTTCGGTTATATTCATCATCATCATCATTTCAGCCGAAAGACGTTCACTGTTGGACATAGGTATACATATTTTTTTGTTGGACATAGTTGTCATAATCGCCACGCTTGGCATGCGGGTAGGCGATCGCAGTGTGGTTGTTGCAAATCACAGAGAATGCCTGCCCATTCTCTGGTATGTCCCTTAGTCGCCTCTTACGACACTCACGGGAAGAGATGGGATAGTGTTATTCTTTACGTCGTGTTATTTGTTTCGGTTATATTGCTGGAAGCCAAACCCAACATAGTTAGGAAAAGGCTGGGCAAATGACATCCTTTGATAAGTATCAAAGGACCAAAGGTTTAAAACGACGTGCGAATTGGTCCTTCAGTCCATTACAATGCCATTACCCACGGTCATGAAACCTTGCAGATGAATGAGCCGTAATCGTGTGCTGTCATGAATTGATATTGATAGTAAAGTCTCCTAGAAATAAAGTGCTCAAGTCCCGACAAATGTCATCATTACCTCAACTAGCTGAAGGTCCTTGCGTTTTCTCATATAAGTATTATAGGGTGGCGCAAAAGTAATGTCATAATGTGAATGTGCCTTAATTTTTGCAGATGGTGCCAAATTTCACTGTGCTTTAATATTTATATTGTAGAAATATAGAGACTTAGTTTTCCACAAGCCACAGAGCGATCATATTAACACACCTCAAAAACGTGAAATTGTTATTGTTACTGTTAATTTGACAAATTTTCAATGAACTAGCCGTCCAGATTGCCAGATCTATTGGCGCTAGATTTCTCCCTTTGAGGCTTTTTGAAACGTCCCGTTTACCACAACAAACCACGAATTTTGTAGGCCTTGAAAGTTAACATTGAAGAAGAAGTAGCCATTTTGGAGTCAGATGTTTTGCGAGCAACAATTTAAACTGCCGTAAAATGAGCATTTTGCATCAACTCGGGAGGTAGCTATTTTCGCGCTATAATTTTTTCCAATTAATATCATCAATTTCACACTTTCAAGTAAACTTTTCATGAAAACAAAATCCTTTTTTTTATTTCTAAATAAATGGAAGCCAATTCAAATTATGACATCACTTTTGCGTCACACACTATATATAGGGTGACTGGTAATTAGTGACTGATACTTTAACACGTGATTGTACATGATAAAGAACAACTAAAAAAAGGGCTTAGAAAAAAAATCAGCAAGTTCAGTAGGTACATTTTGACCAGTTATGCGAACATAAATGTACTGACTAGCAGATTTTTTTCGCGATTTTAGGTATGGTCCCATAGTAAAAGTTATTTGTTTTCATGACTAGAATCACGTGTTTAAATATCGGTCACTAATTACCAGTCACCCTATATAGAGATAGGACGTTGTTGGAGTTATTTACAAGTGATGAATTACGAAATTTTGTCGGTTATGACAATGAACTTACCGCCACGACTCCGACCGATTTTTTCTATCTATGCTCTAGGATAACTAGAGCACTGACTTGTAAGCTGGGTGGAGCGAGATGGCGTGTCAGACTTTTACTGGCTAAAACCCACGTATACTCCTTCATTTAGGTTTTTTTTATCTTAAGTTTCTAAATGTTGTTTCTACTTCTACAGTGTGTGTAGTGTGTATCTGTGTGCAAAAAAAAAAATATTTTTCTTTCTTGCTTTCTTTATTTGTCCTTTGCGTTCTAGGTCCACGGTTTTTCAAAATTTCCCGCCAGCGAAAATATGTTTTCACTGACTTCCTATACCTAAGTAGTTATAGATACGAGTACAAAGGTAGGTAGGTATGACTGTGAGTGATCATCAATAGGCATAGTTAATTGGTTAACCTAGAGCTGTTGCTTTGATTAGGATTTATGTATTTTATATAACGCTTCTTTCTAATAAAACTCTCAATAATTACAGCACTGTGTTCTTAATTTTTTCAGGTTGCCGCCAAATTCACAAGTGGAGACGCTCAGATTCATAAACAACGCCATAAAAACGTACTGGCCAGATCCTTTTAGTGACGTTCCAAATTTGAAAATCCTGTCATTCTCACACAACGAACTGACAGAAATCACACCTGACCTTTTTACGAAAATCGAAGGTTTAGAAGATCTAGACTTGTCGCATAATAAGTTAACGGATTTCAATCCTTTGGATTTCAAACATCTACGTCATATAAAAAAGTTAAATTTGAATAGTAATAATTTGAAGAAGATTCCTCTGGAGGCCCTCCAGCCTATGACAGCGTTAGAAGACCTGGATATCAGCAAGAATGGGATATTCGATTTATTACTCCAAAGAAGTGATGTTGAGAATTTGGCGCGGTTGAAAAGGCTGAATTTGAATGACAATAGAATCAGGTCTATTACGAAGGATTCATTTCCTCCTAATAACAGCCTGTAAGTATTTTTTAAGTAACTAAAACTACATTAAAACTTGTGTTCTAAATTTAAAATCTGATATTTTGAAAAAGGCTCATCATATTAAGCCGAGTACAGACTGCTGTAACTTAACATGCAAGGTGACATGAAAGGACCATTTCATAAGTGTAGACTAGACGCAGCACGCGCACGAACCGAGCATCTACCTACTCACATAGTTGAAATGCTCGCGCGCTCAATGCGTTCACAGTTTCACACTATAGGAATTCTGTTACATTGCATGATACATTGCAACAATGTGGACGACAAATTCATTCATTGCGCGTTACAAACATTGCATGTTACCTTACAGCAGTCTATAGCCGTCATACAGTCATATCAGCAGGCTTAAGGTATATAAACTGACTGAATAAAAGTTTAAAGGTACCTACATACAAGATACACCTTCACTTGACCCTCAGAAAAGAGGAGAGGCAACAATATAGTTTATCAAGAGTAGGTAATGGTTTTTATCATAACCAGTACTAACAGGCAACATTCTACCTAATATTCACACACATTAAATTGCTAGTGGCTGGTTTTACCGTCTACAAAACTATGACTGGCAATTTTATCACTGTCATAAAATTGTTAAATCAAATACAGCTCTGGGTATTATTTTTTGACACTAAATTGTAAATCTTATTATAAGGGCTATAAAGTGCAAGTGAACCCGCAAGAAGAAACTGGGTAAGTCGGATTGTAAATGACATATTTTGCACTTCAGAATCAGTTCAATACTATGTATCAATATGTAGGTACTAAAGTTTAATAGCATAAAAATACCTTTGAACAAATATATTTAAAATGTTATAGTTTGAATAAGTAATTTGTTTTTAAAAAAAGAACTATTTAACGTAATTTATCTTTTAATAATAATATAATATTCCACAACTATCACACAACGCCGTCTAGTCCCAAGCTAAGCAGAGCTTATGTTATGAGTACTAGACAACTGATAAACATACCTATATATTTCTAAATACATACATAGGTATAGATAAATTACACCCAGATACAGAACAAATGATCGTGCTCATCACACAAACATTTGTCCTGGGTGGGAATCGAACCCACGACCTCCGGCATAGCAGTCAGGGCCACTAACCACTAGACCAATAGGCCAGAATGTTTATGGATTTACCATATATAATATTAAACCAACATAAGTCTATAGAAAACCACTAGAAGTACTGCTGATATTGATGCTTGTAGATAACACATATCGGTCCAAATAAATAAAGGTAAGTAGGTACAAGTTCTGAAGTAGTTGATTCTAATTCTTTGCCTTATCACATTTATACACAGTTTAGCTTGTGCTATTATCTAGACAAAAACAAACACAGATTTTTATTAGGACATGAAATATAACCGTAGGTATATTGGTTATATAGATCATTTTATTTATTTATTTAACAATTAATGTACACAAGTCTGTCTCCTGCCATTGTGGGCCAGTCCCTCAAGTAAGAGTCAAGTAATTCATCTCTCCACCTTCGTCTTGGTTTGTCTGGTCTGGAAAAGGGAGAGGGAGGCTTGCCCAGCAGTGGTACGTAATGTTCTAATTAGATAGACAGCATTGATTAGACAGACGGTTAGATTAGTGTTTACGACTTATAATAAACAGACAAGAAGAAACAGAAAAATCGGTATAATAGGTAGGTACCGAAGTAAGGACACCAACCACATTTCGTTACATTTAACTCTGCTTAACCCTACGGAAATTTATTTATTTATTTATTTTAGGAAACTCAACAGTTTATTTATAAAGTTACATGAGTTAAGAAGGCCCACCCCACTATCAATGAACAGCTGCGTGAAAGATAGCATGTAAACGTGAGGTCTACACACGCTGCACAGTGACAGCGAAATTATGACAATTATCACTTGAACCAATTACAGTTTTATAAAACTAGGTTAACTAGAAAGATTGAAAGGGTAAAAATACACCATTAAGGAATTGACGTGATAATGTTACTATTTTAATAATAACGTGATTTCCTTTCCAGAGAATTATTGGACCTATCAAACAACATAATAGAAATAGTAGAAGAAGAGTCTTTTCTCACATGTACGAATTTAAGAGAATTGAACCTTGCGCAGAACAACATAACGTTTGTATTTGCACTGCCGCCATCGCTTCAGATTGCCATACTGAAAATCAATACTTTGTACCACTGGCCCAAGTTTCCTAGTGGTATTAAGTATATTGATTTATCATATAATAGATTGTCAGACTTGTATGATGAGAATACAGCGAACTTTGACAGTTTGGAGGTGAGTTTTTTTTTTATTTTGAAAGAAAGAATAACATTTAAATGTGTCTCACACAGGACTAACAGTAATAAAATAAAAATGTCAACTAATCTATAAATAACTTAAAATAAAAATATAACATTAAAAAAAAAGAGAAAAGACCTGTACGAAGTCAAAAGGACTCCTATCTCAGCATCTGCTGCGATATTAAAAAAAAAACCAAGCAAGCTATTGCCATTACTTTAGAAATAACTACTCAAATACTAGAACTAAGAAACTTTGAAAGAACACTTACCAAAGACACAAATCAGCAAAAGCATCACACAAAAAAAATGAAAGCAGTGTCACTTAGACATCATCATCTTCTTGCCCTTGTCCCGTGTTATTTGGGGTCGGCGCAACACGTTTTTTTTTCTTCCATTTTGCCCTGTCACTCGTCATGCTATCAGTAACTTCCTTTTCTTTCATATCACTCTTCACACAATCCATCCATGTTTTCTTTGGTCTCCCTCTCCCTCTGCATCCATCCACATGTAAACTCATAACTCTTTTAGTAACATGCGTTTCATCGCTCCTCTTCAAAGCAGTGTCACTTAGACACATATAAAAAAAATCTATTTATCTGGTTCTCCTTCATAAACAATGACCTGAGAGCAACACCCTATAAATGTCCTAATTATCTGGGTTATGTAAAGTTATGAGAAGAGTAATAAAATATATTGCGTATTTGTGGTATAACTCTTATGCAGATTTTACAATATACTCAATGCAAACTTTAAATTCCAGGTCCTGAACATCGGCGGAAACCAAATAAAGGAAATGAACATCGAAAAGAAACTACCAAGCCTATACATTCTCGACCTATCCTACAACTTAATAACCGAAATACCAAAAACGATAAGCACTCAATTTTTTCCCAATTTAGAAGAACTTCACTTTGATGGCAACCCCATAGAGACGGTTTATTTTAAAAATATTGTAGCTGTGAAGAGTTTGTACATGAATGAAATGAGAGGTTTGGGGGTAGTTGAAGAAAAAGCTTTTAGCAATGTGGTGGGGAGACTGGCAGATGAGACAGAGGATGATGTGAATTGTTTCTCTCTCTATCTCTCTAATTGTCCCTCTTTGAGTGAGATTAAGGCGGGGGCTTTTGATGGCACGTCGCTGTGTATGGTGAGTTCTCCTTCTTTATTGTTTATATTAAAAATAATAATAATAAATTAAAACCCGGCTACGAAAAAAATGATGAACTAAGTAACTAGTGTATTTCCACGGGTTTTTTTTATAACATCACCCGAATCTATTTCAGCTGGACATAAGCAAGAACAACTTAACCTACCTACCAAAGAGCCTGGTCGACTGGGCCGCAGTAAGCGAGGGAGTGAACCTGCAGTTCAACCCCTGGACCTGCAACTGCGACATGCAGTGGATCGTGGACGAGCTGCTGCCGCAGATGTACGCCACCAAACACTCGCGGCTGCTGACTGAACTCAGGTACGTTAGCTGAATCTATACTTCTTCTAATTATAGAGGGTGTTTGGTGCATCGTGTGCCAAATTAAAATGGTCGACGGGAGGGGTCATCTGCTATCATTTCAGACCCCTAAAAACTTTTCATGCCCTGTGGATTTTTTTTCATCCACTTTTTATTGTTTTATGAAAATAATACCCAAATTTTTCATTCAAATATAATTTTAAAAAAATATATGAGTCGTAGACTCTGAATTTTAATTTTATTTAGATGTGTATTGTATTAAAGTACTTTTAAAATTAAAATTAGTGACATTAGCTGTCAAGTTTTTTTTTAATTTACTTGCAAAGTGTTGGACTTAAATTAAAGCTGTAAAAGCTGTTCATGTTACAGCTATTTACATGGCTATAAAAAAAAAAAAACAAAAAGCGACCGGAGTCTTCCAACTTCCTCAAAAATTCTCTAGTTTATCCTCTTGCTAGTGATGTGCCACATGCCATAAAAATCTTTTTATAACTTTGTGAATTCGCTAGAATTATGGATCGAGTCACATACGACTAATATTCAAAATTATGATTTAAAAAATATTTTTGTTTTAATGATACCTGAAAAACTTATTAAAAATGTTATCTCACTCTTATAAGGTAAACTCTATCTCGTATCTCGCTTTTTGTGAGTTTTACTAAAAAAAAAAAAAACGTAATTGCATTTTTAACATTTATTTCATATTTTTTACAAATCCTGCCCAAATAGTTGGCCTCCGTTGTAAATGCAGGCCCAACATCTGATTCGTATTTCAACAGTTGTTGTATGAAGTCGTATTTCCTCCTTATTTGTACTGAAAGCCGTTTCAATACGTTGTTTGCAAGTTAGTCTTATGTGAATCATTCACAATTTTAGTGAATTTACAAATTTGTAGCAGTCAACAACTGCTACAAATTTGCAGTTATGATAGTTGGAAAATAGGGAGATACTAGTTCAACGCATTGAAACGGCGCAACAAAATAAAAAAGGATTTTATTATTGAAATTGGTCCAGCTGACCAAAACAGCCGTGTGAATTCGCTAGAATTGTGAATGATTGCGTTGAACTAGTACCTCCCTAGTTTCCAAATATCATTACTGCACAACAACTGCTACAAATTTGTAAATTCGCTAGAATTGTGACCTAGTTTTATATATAAAACTAGCTTCTGCCAGCGGCTTCGCCCGCGTAAAAGTAGGTTTCTCCATTTAAATTTCCAACCCCCGTTTTACCCCCTTAGGGGTGGAGTTTCGTAAAATCCGAATACCTAACTTAAGGTCTAAGCTATCAACAATTTATTAACCTACTAGATTCTGACAGCGGCATGTCTACACCCTTTAAGGAACCTACCTGCTCAGTGAATGGTATTTCGCTTTTATAAATATATACATATAGATAGATTCTCGTGTCATGGTGTTAATAAACTGTTCCGAAACGACTTGACCGATTCTTATGAAAATTTGTGTGTATTTTCAGTAGGTCTGAGAATTGGACGTAAACCATTTTTTACAATCCTACCCCCACGCCCCATTTTTTTTTCGAAATAAAATTATATGGCAGAACAACGTTTGCCGAATTAGCTAGTAATATTATAAAGAGGTATTTGTAACTCTGTATGTAGAGGCATATTCTGTGGTAGAGGCGAGGGTAATCTTTGAAACTACTGAACCGATTCTTCTTTTTTTTTATTGGGTGGGAAAATCATCTTATGACAAATCCCGCTCTTGGGCGGAGCGCGAGATAGTGTCAGACTTTTACTGACTAAAAACTCACTCCTGTTCCGTCTTTGCCTTCGTCCCAGGGCCCTGGGTTTCACTTTCACACTGAACCGATTCTGAAAATTCTTTCCCTAATATGTAGCTGTAGGTACTATTTCCAGAGTATGTTGTTATATATTTTCTACTTTTGCGCAGACGAAGCCGCAGGTAGATGCTAGTTGACTATATGATTGAACGTATAACGAAACCGATTTTGACCATGCACTTTATTAACGATATAAACAAACTCAAAAACGCCTTTGATTACATTTGTGGCGTATTATGTCGCAACACCGTTTATAATATTTTGGGTGGCAACACTAAATGCTTCCGGCGCCAGACTAGAGTCTGCCGCCATATTGCAAAAGGAGACTGCTATTCCAGCCAGCGTGAGCTCTGTCTATCCTTTTACCTTACATGTGTTTAATACAAGTAATTAGGAATAGAAACCATTTTCCGTATATCTACGAGTTTCATTTGCGTTTATTTATACCTCCAAACATCCAATGTTCGACATCAATGTTTGTCAATATTTTTCGTCAATTTAAACTAGATGAGACCAGTGTTTCCTGACAGACTACCCTGCCCTGCGTTCAAAACTAAGATTAGAGTTAACTCTAATGACGTCATCGGGTAGATACTCTAAGCTCGCATTTTTGAACGCGAACGTAGAGTTCAACTGTCAATGCCAAGCAACAGCGCTTACACCAACCTACCCTGCTCGGAGTTAGAGTTAGTTGGGTTAACTCTAGCTAGGGTAGCTACTCGAGTTAAAAGAACGACTCTGGGTTGCAACTCGAAGCTACTCGGGTTATTTTTAAACGCAGGGCTGAGAAGAAATACCGAAAAAAAAACTCAGAGGTCAAAGTCTCTTTTAAAGTCCATACAGCAAACATTACTTTTATTAAGCTGAATCCTTGAGAACAATCCATATAATGTGGATGACGCCAATCAATTGCATTAAAAATCCTTAAAATTTAAAAATAGAAGTGCTATAATTTATTATATGTCCTTTCAAGATGCGGTTCACCGCGTGCCTTCGCGGGTCTGCGCCTGGTGCACTGGTACAACTGGACGGAGCGCGCCATGTGCAGCGACAGCAACTCTCGAAGCATGCATGGGAACTATATGGTCAGTATTGAAGTAGAACACTTGACTCCATTTCGTATCGAAATATTGAAACGCGATCTCGGTAAACTGAGATCTAATGGAGCTGAGATTTTTTTTATATTGATTACCGAAGTTTGCCGAGACGGTTAACTTGATACATTTGCTGCCAAATACTACAAAAACATTAGAATATGTATAAAAGTTCATTGGTGTACCATTAGATTATGCATATCCAAATTAACTTTACATACGAAGATATTGCTTAAAAGACTTAGTATCCAAGCCATAAATAATATTAACAAAAAAACGGTGTCCCCAACCACAGTTTCTTATAACTCGCCTGTCTTCAATTAATAGGGAGCATCTTGTGGGCTCGCTCGCTCTATTGTAGACTACATCAATATCTTTCTATCAGGCGATCTTGCGGGCAAGAGAGAAATAAAAAAAGTTCGTCTTTAACTTGCCCCTTGGCCAAGGGGCGACTGTTGATTTTTATTAAAAACTTTTCCAAAGAGGTACAGAAAATAAATGTAATGTATCATAGAGCTTACCCCTCTCTTTATTTGGAGTCCTACCTCACCCGCCCTTCTCACCAGACAATGCCCCTTTTCTGATTATCACCCGTTCCGTTCGATGGCACATGTATGGCCTATCTGAGAAGCACTTTATACGAAGATACCAAAAATTGAGTCGATTTGTGAATAACTTCGAAAGATGAAGAGTTCTCCCGACTGCTGCCACAAAGATTGGGTAAAGTGGTGGATATTGATGGACAATTACTTTGAATTTATATATATAAAAGCGAAATACCACTCACTGATTAATCACGAAATCTCAGAAAACATAACACCTACATACTTCAAATTTGGCAGGTAGGTTCCTTATAGGGTGTAGACATCCGCTAAGAACGGATTTTACGAAACGCTACCCCTAAGGGGGTAAAACAGGGGTTGGAAGTTTGTATGGAGAAAACCTACTTTTACGTGGGTGAAGCCTCAACCAGAAGCTAGTAAATTATAATTGTTTGTTTTGTTTTTTTGACGTGGCATTCAAAAACGGCAGAAACTTATAGTTTTTAGAGCTAGAAACCTGTTTGCAACAACTAAATCTCCATCAACTTCTTTCAGCTGGAACCTTCAAGAGAAGACGGCTTCAGCTACAGCCCCCTCACTCTAATCCTGGGCGCCTCCATCATCGTGTCTCTGCTCATAGCGATAGCACTAGCAGTCTACCTCATCACGACTCGAAAGAAGTACCGCGTCAGACGAGCAGCCATGAAGAGGAAGAGGCAAAGTGCCACGGACATCACCAACGGGAATAAGGAGCAGTTTACTTCACTGAATACTAGCAAAGTTTAGAAAGGGGAGTTGAAAGGGGGGGGGGAAGTCATTATTGATTACTGGGGAAACGGTTGGATTCTCAAATGACACTTACACTATACAAGGCGCCAGATAAACGTGGAATAAAGTACATTGACTTTTTCCTGATCTCTCTGCGTAGGAACCCCACTAGAAAATGTAAAGGATCGCAATAGATGTCGATTCAAGACAGCTTTGTCTATCCGTTTTTTGAAATTAAGAATGTCAATAAATGTAGGAGGGTCAATGACCGTTATTCCAAGTTTATCTGGCGCCTACCTTACATTTGATAAAGGATGGTGCGGGTGACAGCTGTCGTATTCATACAAGTAGCTACCTATCCTTTTCTCTCATCATAAAGATGCATATTTTCGTCCTGCTGTCATCCTACCCATGCTATGTGAAAAGACCTTAATTTCAAAATCTTGTTCTAAGGTGAAAACTACGGGCCCGAGCGTAGCCAAGTTCTTACTAGATGGCGTCAAACTAATTTTGTAAAGTTTAATTTTGTTTTTAGTGTATGGGAGCATTGTAGGTCGCGGGTTCGAACCCAGCTAAGCGCATTACTTTGTGTAATTCATTAATCGCCACTGCTCTCAAAACGGTGAAAGATAACATCGTGAGGAAACCGGCTTGTCCTAGAACCAAGAAATTCGATGACATGTGACATTCACCAAACCGCACTGGGGCCGCGCGGTGGATTGAGGCAATTATTTGACTAAGTTAAGTAAAATGAAAGGTCTGATTTTAGTAGAAACCATTTCCTTGTCCAAATATTGCTCACATACCATCACATCATTATTTCAGCCGAAAGACGTCCACTGTTGGACATAGGCCTCCCCCAAGTGTCGCCATAATGACCGGTCCTGTGCTTCTCGCATCAATCGCATTCCCGCGAACCCCACCAGGTCATCAGTCCACCTTGTGGGAGGCCCCCATAGGTACAGTAAAAATAAAATAAACAAAAATTGATGAGTTCAGCGCCATCTAGAAAGAAGATGTCATACAATACAAGCAACTATAGACTCACTGGTGCTGACACTTGATAAGTAAAAGTGACAGTGACAGTTTCCTACCTTAACTTAAGCAGCTTTTGACAATTCAGCTGTTTATTTTGGATCGCAGGAGTTCTATGACAATGTTTCAGAAAGTTAAATCAACCAACGGTTTCTGAAAGCCTGATCATTGTCCACAACCTTATGGCAAATCATGTGATTGAATATTATGTCAACCATTTTATCCCTTCAACCGCCTGCTTCGGAGTGCTCCGACGAGCGTTTCGCGTCCTATTCGCCAGGATCGTATGTTTGCAACTTGGTACTCCATCTCGTTTAGCTCTTCAACCCCAGTTGCGTAGCTAAGCGTGGGCAAAGTGGGCCCTCGCCCATGGCCTCGCACCTAAAGGGGCCTCGCGTGTGCGATGACTCTTTAGCAGTGAGGGTTTTGTTTTATAATTTATAGGCTCGCGTTTGACCACTATTTCACCTTAATAAGCAATGATGTGGTCGAACACTGGGTTGCGAGAAAAAGGTCTCGCTGATGCGCCTTCACCCACGTCTAAATTAGTCCACGCTACGCTTCTTCTTTTTCGGTGGGAAAATCATCTTATGACATCCCCCGCCCTTGGGCGGGGCGGGAGATAGTGTCAGACTTTTACTGACTAAAAACTCACTCCTGTTCCTTCATTGCCTTTCGTACCAGGGCCGAGTCTTCCTTTCAGAATCAGACCCTTGGCCCCAGTAGGCTTCGACCCTGCTAGGCCCCTACAGTTGCTGACATCTCCTTGAGGCGCGCGTGGAACAGCACGCGCCGTCGACGACTTGGGCTCGGTCCGGACGGTTACCGGACGGTCGGAAGGCGAGCCACCCATTGCTCGCCGTCCGCAAGCCCGCGCCTACGATGGCCGGAAATCGGGATCGGAATCCCGGCGGCGATTGGGGCGTGAGGACCGTTGCCTCACGCGATCGGCCGCCTCCTTTGCTAGCATTACTGCTTCGCAGAAGGAGGCGACCGCGTGCCACTCCTCCTCGCTCCGGACCATGGCCCTGTACGCGCGGCCCGGCGCGAGAGATCGCCGCCACCGATAGCCCCCACGAGGACACGGCGTTGCTCTGCCCAAGCGGCATAGGTGACAGAAGAGATGACGAGATGGAGTATTTGGTCGTGGATGTGCGACCCTGGCGAAATAAACGTGTTTGTCGGATATATTCGACGTATGCGGACAAAGCGTTGACCCGATTTTCAGAATTCGGTAGTTTTTAGAATAGGCCACACAGTCATTTAAGTAATCTAGGTATCCCATATTTATGGGTCAGTCATTTTTATACTTAAGTTATTAAATTATGTATAATAAACCAAATCAACGAACCAAAACTAGATTAACTAATTAAATAGAGAAGTTTTTTAAACCTCCTGATGATTTTGTCGAGTCGTCGGAGAGCCCCTCTCCTGGACATGAGTTGCCATGGCCTACCTGGAAAACTCTAAACAGACTCCGCACCCAAGTTGGGCGCAGCAAAGACAATCTCCACAGATGGGGGTTGTCGGACGGTTCCGATCTTCAGTTTTTGAGCGGCGTCTCTCCGCAGACCATGTCCCACCTTCGATCCTGCATCACGTGCCCTGTTACCTGTTCACGTAGCGTAGGGACCTAATGACAGAATCAGCGGACGGCACTGCCGTGGCCGAATACTGGGCCAGGCAAGGAATTTAACTAGTTTTGCCATCGATACGCTAAGAAGAAGAACTAGATTAACTTGAAGTTGAATAAATACTGTTTGCTATGTTAAATAATATGCTATTGTAAATACTAAATGTATGTTTATTGCAAAATCATGGTTTCCTTGGTAATAAGTACAATTAATTTCGTAGCCTTATATAAATCAGTATTTTCAATGTTCTTTTTGTATATACTTGCCGGTTATTTTTTTTGAGGTCGGAAATCATCAAATAACTGCTCCCGCTCTGGGTAAAACGAGAGGATGTGTCAAATTTTTGCTGATTTAAACCCGGGTTTGTTCAAGAGTTACCGCGGCCCTAGAACACAAAGGGCACCTGAAGGAACACAGGTGGGTAAAAAATCTACTACTCCCTTTCGTCCAACCAGAGCAGAAGGAGTCATTTGGTGATTTCCCATCACAAAAATAGCTATATGTTTACATATCGGTTCTACGGTGGTTAGGTTTAAGAAACAAGAATAAACGTTATAATTAAGTAAGTATATTGTATTTTTCAGGAAGGATGCTTCCTAAAGTGAGATTTTCTGAATAAGATTTACAAAATGTAAACACGTTAGTATTATAAATCGATAGATTTCACACCAGCTTATGCACACTGCGTTTTTTTATATACGCGTTCCATTTTACGCGCATCAACGTTGCGTGAAAAACGCTGATTTTTACAGTAAAGTTTATAAATCTAAAATTAAGACTCATCCTACACGAATAAGACCATTTACTTGTAAAATATTAGTGAAATAAGTTGTATAAAAGTTTTAATAAAATATTTATATGAAGTGTAGCTGTTTTACGTATCACATCCTGAAAGGATTGACAATATGGCGGATAGTGCTGGGTCCATTCCACGTCCCCTTGAGCAGCCTGCGCCAGTACAGGTGTGGGAAGATGTGCTTGTTCAAATGGTAGATCAGGCGACGCTCTTTAGACTGCAAATAAGGTTCAAAAATGTAGTGTGAGTGGGCCGCGACCTTGTAGAAAAACAAGTAGATATTCACAACTTTTTATTCTTATGAAAAAAAACCTTCTAATAAAAATTAACACGCCTTCTCCTTATCGTTCAAAAGTCGCCATTCCTCGCCATCTTTTCTATTCTCCCTTTCATACCCTTCTTTTCTCTCGCTCTCACACTTTTACGCTTCGTTTCACACATCATTCGTACGTTCCTTTTATCCATCCTACATAAATGTTTACTTTGTACAATATTCTATACTAAACAATAAATGACAAGGACTGGTTCGAGGTGGCTCAAGAAAAGAATACCTGGAAGAAGTTGGGGGAGGCCTTTGCCCAGCAATGGGACAGTATAGGCTATTAAAAAAAAAACATAAATAACATGAAAAAGAAATCGTTTTTCTGAAAACAGCCTCGAAATTAAGCAGCAATTATGAATTTCAAATATTGGTATGTGGAAGTTTGGGGCGTGGTGGGAAATTCTCACTCTCTTTTAAACACACGCACCCTAAAGAATGTGATTCTGTTGCTAAGGTAGGGTCCAGATAAACTTGGTATAACGGTCATTGACCCTTTTACATTTGTTGACATTCTTAATTTCAAAAACGGAAATAAAGACATAAAGCTGTCTTGAATCGACATCTATTGCGACCCTTTACATTTTCTAGTAATGTAAATAATAATAATAATCAAGTGTGCAAGTCACCCCCTGCCTTTTGTCGATGGATATTAATAACATTGTTTAGGCAGGGGCTATAGTCCTAACATAGTTCCTGGTAACCAGTCCACAACCATAGCCTTATATCTTAATTTTCCATATGTCGCAATATTTTCCCACCAACCGGGGGTTGTCCTTGGATGCACTAGCATAGTGCGTACAGATTATCCATCACCGGTTCGTACCACTTTCCATTAAAAGCGTCTAAAAGGGCCTCTGCGAGTTGGTTTCGGCTCCTCGTACGCCTTCCAAAGGACCTTAGGGTGCTGAGATAAATAAATGTATAAAAATAATAATAATCATCTTTATTCAGGTAAGTTACACCCATATCATTAAATAACACAACACTATACATAACACAATTTACATTAACTTATTAGGTACCTAAGAAGACTAATGAATAATAATAAATAAATAAAATTGCCTCAAATATTGAATTAATTAATAAAACACAATAATTACCTACATGAATAATACAAAAACATAACACATATTGAATTAATTAATAAAACAGTTAATTGTTTGTTTTTCGGGTTCCTACGCAGAGAGATCAGGAAAAGGTCAATGTACTTTATTCCACGTTTATCTGGCGCCTTGTATATACACCTACCCTTCTACCAGATTTCAAAGATTTCTAACTTACTCCATATTGAACGTAAGGATTTCAAAAATTCTTTCTATGATTATGATTTTGGATAGAGTTATTTTTTTGATACAAATATTAAAACAAAATCAAGTTAACTAGCCATCCACGTATCATATATAAAAAAACAAAACCGTTCGAGTTAGTGTTTAGTGATGATAGTGAATAGTGTCATGTAGCATTATTGCTACCTAATAAATACAAGAACAAAGTGTATTCGCCAATAATAACTGCTTACCATCAGGTGGGATCGCAGGCACTGGTTTATATCAATTAAAAAAAAAAGACTATAAGAAAAGTGCTATTGGACACATTCTTAGTAAAGACAATTTATTAGTTTAGGATATAACCAAATTACTTATTAGTCTATTAACTTCTTGAGTAGCGTAATTAGAGACACAATAGTAAGACAATAGCGCACGACCGCCGGCGTTCGTGCGGGGATCAACAGCTTAAAAGAGCTAGATTGTAATAAAAATAGGGTCCATCCTTTGGATGCACTATAGGATAAGGGAAAAAAATTGCCAATTATGTAATATGAATGGAACCTCGCCGAGGGGCATTATCTACATTGCATCTCTCGGCGCACCCTGGCTCCGTGCCATGACTAAAACTCTGAACGGCTGGAACAATTTCGTTAATTTTGGTCTTGAAATATTCGTCCAGGGAAGGTGCGACATGACCGCCATTGTATGAGGTACCCATTTCAAATATTCTTATGTTTTTTTGCATTTTGCAGGTCAGTATCAGGTTCTATGTTCATCAAAATATGTTTTGCGGCTGTAACAAATATAGCTTTACCGAGTCAAAATCAACGGTGAGAAAATTCACGATAAAAAATCCGAATACAACGCCATCTCTAATTAAAATGTAATTTTGAAATGAATTATGCTGGTTCTGGTAATACCAGTAGATGGCGTTATCTTTTGACAGTTCAGCTAAAAGGTATCACAACATTCATTGACTGTATAGTATGGCGGTACGAAGTTCGCTGAGACACCCAGACACAGAACAAATGATCGTGCTCATCACACAAACATTTGTCCTGGGTGGGAATCAAACCCACGACCTCCGGCATAGCAGTCAGGGCCACTAACCACTAGACCAACAGGCTAGTCAAAATGTCAGGTGTGCGAGCGAGAAAGAGGGATGGAGCTATTTTTTTTTTCGTTGGGAAAATCATCCAATTATATCCCCCGCTCTTGGGCGGGGCGGGAGATAGTGTCAGACTTTTACTGACTAAAAACCCACTCCTGTTCCTTCGTTGCCTTTCATACCAGGGCCGAGTCTTCCTTTCAGAAGCAGACCCTTGGCCCCAGTAGGCTTCGACCCTGCTGGGCCAGTACGATTTGTTGACATCTCCTTAAGGCGCGCGTGGAACAGTACCCGCCGTCGACGACTAGGGCTTGGTCCGGGCGGTTACCAGACGATCGGACGGCGAGCTACCCATTGCTGGCCGTCCACAAACCCGCGCCTACGCTGAGGGATGGAGCTATACAACCTATACTATAGCTCCATCCCTTTACCAGTTCAGTTTAAGTCGTAAATGGATCGCGTAACGAGCTCGTGGTACAGGGCTTTTGGTTTGCTAGCACTCGGTAACACAGAGTCTAGCTGACTAATTCTTTCTTTATTCCTTTCAACACAATTATTGTACAACCAAAAGACCCAAACAGTATGATTCAATGTACTATGTGTGTATGTATTATATGTGTAATGTTGAAAGGAAAATAAGCAGAAGAATAACAAGATAAGTGGATCAAAGTACGTGAACACTTCATTTCTATTACAAAACAAGGTTTGTTACAGAAAAAGGAAAAAAGTGACTGTATGTAAATGTTTTTACTTGATCAAGATTAATTTATAAATCTGAAACCTGTCTTGAAGCTTTCCCTGTTGTTTTTAACGGAGCAGTTTGGGCGTGTTTTAGTCACTGAATGGGCAATATCCACTATATACGTTTTGATATTAGAATATAAAGGAAAATTCTAAAAACATTTGGAAGGTGGCCTAGCCAGCAAAAGGAGATATACAATGGAAACTCACGTAATCATAAGGAAACGTCTCTCGCTCACGGCGAGGATGCCTCTCGTATAAGGCATGAGGAGCGTTCAGGCGCTGTAGCCGTTATGCTTAGCGGTAAGAATCTTTCTAAGGAATAACTCGTGTAGTAGAAAGACCCTCCATAAAGTAGACCGATGACCTGATGAAAGCCGCAGGATTCCACTGGCTGCGAGACACACAGGACCGGGCTGATGTGGTGACACTTTGGGAGACCTACGACCAGCAGTGGACGACTATGAAACTCACCTGATCAAAAGGGAACGTCTCCCAGACCTTCTTGTCATACAGGAACTCTGCGAGGATGCCTCGTTTGTAAGACGTGAGGAGCGGGCAGGCACTGTAGCCGTTGTACTTGGCGGTCGGCGTCTTACCGTCCATTACATTGGCGAGGTTGCGCTCTAACACGTAACTTTGAGGAGCTGTGGGTTTGATAAAGAGAATAAAAGTGTTTTAGATTTGTGTACAGAGTAATACACTTTTTTTTTGAGATGGGCAATTATCAGCAGCGTCACCTGTACCTAGTCCTTTACGTTCTAGGGCCGTGGTAACAGGTTCGAACATTCCCGATGCCCTAGCAGGCACTTGGAATAGTTATTTGTCCAAAATTTGACGTTTCTCGTATATATACTATATATTACTTTAGACACATTGGAATAATGTTAATTTTGTAGCACCTAATGCAATAACGCGAATATTTGCACTTGTCTGCCAAAAGCCTCGTTAGCACTTCAGCTAACATTACTAGAAGGTATAATTTGTGACATGATAGTTTATAGGTAGATCTTCTAGGTAGGTAGGCACACCACACGTCTGTTTATGTGATCTTCGAACTATGAAAACTATTGAAAATGGTGGCACCCCGGTGTTTGGTAATTGACCTAAGTATCTACAACATTTTCAAATTGGATACAAGACTTTATGCCAGTGACCTAATAGTACCAAAAAAAAAAAAAACAATTTGGATACATGTCTTTATGCCACTACATATCAGTACCACTTTCTTAGGAAAACTCAGCTTTACAAGAAGTCCTTGATCTCTCTCACCAACAGCAGCAGCAGTTTTGCCATTAGGCGTGTTCGTACAGTCTCCCAATCCGAACACATTAGGGAACTTCTTGTGTTGCAGAGTATGCACGTCCACATTGAGGTAGCCAGCCGTGTCCGTGAGCCCCTCGCACTTCAGCAGGCAGCAGGGAGGGGACATGGGCGGCGTCACGTGCAGAATGTTGTAGGGGAGGCTTATTGTCTGGGGCAGAAAGGTTAGATTGGAATAGCTGTGCACGACCACATCGGACTTTCTTTTTGTTACGATGAGTTGTGTTGTGTCAGGATCATAATCTTCAAAAAGGCGTGGGCAGTGGGCAGGCAGTTCGGAATTTGAGGGTACCTACTCCCTGTTTATTTTATTTTTTTTTGTTATTTTTTTCCACTTTCACCCCCTCCATGATTCTGCCACTATGTCAGCACAAATACGAGTACCTTTAGTTATTGCCAAAACATATAATCATTTCCTATCTTCCACTTTAGTACTGTAAGACTGTAACTGTCAAGGCAGTGACGCAGAGTAAAAGCGAACCTATTCAGTCGAATGTGTCCTTTTGATATCTAAATATTTTTGTATTTCGGGATGGAAATAGGTAACGAAATGCCTTCAAAACCTACACTATATTGTTGTTGCTTTTTTGTATGCAGGAGGTAATCTCTGAAAGTACTGGTCCGATTGCTTCCAGAGCTTCTGTCAGTCTTTCTTCGGTCTCTTAGGTACTCTTAAATTGCTCTGACTGCCTACTAACCTCTCCGCCGGGACCCTGGAACACGGCTCCTGAGGATGCAACCTCCACCAGGTTGGCATAGTAATTGGGCACGATGCCTCGGTTAGCCGCCAACCTCCTCAGAGCGTCCGAGTACTTCGGGACACCGAACATGGTCTCAGCACCCGTGTTGTACGTTATATTCGTCTTGCTGGCGATTTTTTTCTGAAATTTTTCAGTTGTTTTTTGTAAATCGTGATCAATTAATTTAATTAAAGGAACACAACACATACTGCACTGATATCCAGTGCAGTGTTTGAATTTTCGTCAGCAAAATTTTAACCCAGTAAAAACAAAAACCTATCTTCATAAACGGTATACCCTATCTTCTGGAAACAAAATAAGAAAGGATAGGCTGGCAGTCAATTCAGGCATCCAGAGTTGTGGAAGTTTTTGCAGACAGTATGATTGTTCAACCCTGCGCTCCATAACTCATGTGGCAGATATCAGGAAAAAACCAAGCTGATGTGGGAGTGGGCTGGCCACGTCGCACGAATGCACTCGGGCAGATAGGCGAAGATAGTCACTCACTGGATGCCTGAGGGAGGACGATGTCGTCGAGGTCGACCGCGGCGAAAGTGGTGTGACGATCTGATCATGTTCGGCGAACTTGGCCAGGGATTGCCTAAGACTGAGAGATTTGGAAGGAGAAGGGGGAAGGTCTTTGCCCAGCAGTGGCGAAATACCACTCACTGATTAATCACGAAATCTCAAAAACTATAAATAACACCTACAAACTTAAAATTTTCCAGGTAGGTTCCTTATAGGGTGTTGACATCCGCTAAGAGCGGATTTTCCGAAATTCACCCCCTAAAGGGATGAAACGGGGGTCCAAACTTTGTATGGAGAAACCGACTTTCACACGGGCGAAGCCGCGGGCAAAAGCTAGTAGGTTAATAAATTGTTGATAGCTTAGACCTTATAGTTAGGTAGGCAAACTGCACATCGCCGTCGCCGCGTCCAGTAACTTTTGAAGTATAAAATCTGATGAAATCTACGGTACACGTTCGAAAGATTTATTACTGTGACCCTGGAACATAAAGGGCAATTGCAAGAAACAGGTGGGTAAGTGGGTTTTACTCAGTAAAAGTCGGACAGACCCTCTCCCTTCAACTAGAGCGACAGGAGGAGTTATTTGGTGATTTTCTTCTTCAAAGAAAGGAGTCCGCTGCTGCTTTGGGATCACGTGACAGTAAATAGAGAGCATACATTCACTCTTTTTACATGTGACTTACCTCTAAAGATGGTGGCATACCTACCTACCTATATACCTATTTTCCTTCAACCACACAATTTTGTGTAGGCACCTAGAAATCTCTCCACTATGGGAAATCCATAACAGAAAGTATTTTGTAAATATTTACTTCTAAAGCAGAAAACTTCCATTAGTTAGATCATTGACTGACTCCTTGCTCTACCGGTCACGTACACCACTATAAAGTAATTAATTATTACCTACTTATTTTGTGGCTTTCCTTGTGAGTTATATTCAGTTGGTTTCTACCTATAGGTAACAGTTTTCCTTTCCTGAAATCCGGTAAAAAAAAAACTGAGGTAACTACCTACATACCCACTGGTAAATTAATGAATAGAACGCGCACACTATACTTATTATTATTATTATTATTCTTGATAGGTTCTCGCTTGACCGCTATCGCAGCTAATGGAAAGCGACGATGCGGTCGACGATGGAGCGCGCTTACCTAGAAATAACCTATTCACTCTTGACTTATAGATAGATTCCCGGGTTGTAGCCATCAGGAAACACAGATTCCGGCAAGGAATTCCACTCCTATTCATATTTCTTGTTTATAAAAAAAATCGTGGCAATATTCTCTGAAGGATTACAGTAGTCACGAGCATTGAGTTCAACATGTTTATACTTCAAGTCTATTAGTTCCACAGTAATCGGACACCAATTTAGACTCTTTTAACCCAACTACGGCAAAGCCAAAGGAGGGTTATTATGTCAGTAAGCATCAAGTGACTTCTCCCGCCGTGGACTGGATCGGAAAGGGGTGTCAATCTTCTGCAGACTAAAACTCACAGTGTTTTCAGTTCCCTTTTGCGTGGGTTACGGTAACTCGATCTTGAACAATACGCAGCCCTGGCAGAACAATTTAGACACTGGACTGCTTTTGAGACATTCCAGATGGAAAACTCTCCAACCTGGCAATCGAGCCTTGGACCTCACGTTCAACAGTCACAGTAACGACCACCATACCAACAAGCAAGCTGCAGATACTCAAATACATAGTCCAAATTACCTTCCTCCAGTGATCCTGCGCTAAGAACATGATCTTCATGGCGGCACCAGCGCACTTGCCGCCTAGCACCGGGAACGTGAACAGAGCGTGCCCTCCAGAGAATTCCTGTATATTCCGCCAGGTCTTCGTGCAATAGAACGGGGAGTAGATAGTGGAGACGGTGCTGCAAGGATTGTCCAGAGCCTTTTGTAGACCTATGACCTGTAAAATATGAAATGAAATGCTTCCGTGAACAGATGGTTGATAGGTACCTACAGGCTTTAATGAATAGCTACACACCCTGTAAAGCTCCATCCCTTTAACAGTTCAGTTCAGGTCTTAAAATGGATCGCGGTAAGAGCTCGCGGTAGGGCTTCTGATCTGAACTGTTGCGCTAGGGTCGGTAAAGCCCTTAATTTTTTGGGTTCCGTACCTCAAAACGAAAAAAACGGAACCCTTATAGGAACACTTTGTTGTCCGTCCGTCTGTCTGTCTGTCTGTCTGTCAAGACCCTTTATCTCGGGAACGTGTGGAGGTATAGAGTTCAAATTAAAACCATATACTCAGGTCTACGGACGGTAAGTTAACGAGAAAAAAAGAGACTTCTGTTTATGTGGCAAAAAACGTTTAATTATAACATTTCGACACTCTCGAGGAAATCAAAATTCATAGGGTACCTACTTCCCGTTGACCCAGAATCCTGAAATTTGGCATAAAGGTCTTATAGCACAAGTATAAGAATAAATCTGAAAACTGTAAATTTGTTGTTACGTCACAATTTTGTTATTTTTTGCTATTCGGAAAAATCTTCCGAGACTCCATTCCGGAATTGAACTATTTACGTAACGTTTGTACGGAACCCTCAGGGCGCGATTCCGACTCGCACTTGCCCAGTTTTTTTTTAGTATTTTTTATTATAGCGGTAACAGAAATACATCATATTCTATGAAAATTGCTACTAACTACCACGGTTCATGAGTTACAGTCTGGTGACGGACGGACAGTGGAGTCTTAGTAATAGGGTCCCGTTTTACCTTATGGGTAAGGATAAGGAACCCTAAAAATTACCTGTAAACGGGATAAGCTAAGAAAATTACCTTATCGTAATCATTTTTGATACCAACAGCGATGACCATAAACTCGTAGTATATTTGGTCGCCGTTCCAGGTGTAGACCAGGTTCTGGCAAGGGTCGAAGTTCTCAGCCTTGTCGTGAAGCCACGTGACGCTTTGAGGCAGGAGCTTAGGTACGGACTTGTATGATTGGTCTAGCGTTTTTACGCCCGCTGCCACTAACGTGAATGCAGGTTGGTAGAAGTGGATCTGGAAAAAATAACGAAAGGGATCTAAATGCGTGTTGCCAGTGATGACATAATTATGGTTCCGAAACGTGGTCGATCACAATGGGCCTCATCAGAAGGCTCAAAGTCACCAAAAGGGCAATGGAAAGGGCTCGGGGTGTTCTTGCGTGATCGAATCAGAAATGAAGATATCTGCAGGAGAACCATGGTTTCCGACATAGCACGAAAAATCGCCAAACTTAAGTGGCAATGGGCAGGGCACATTGCTCGCAGAACAGGTGGTCGTTGGGGCCGAAAGGTTCTAGAGTGCCGACCGCGTACCGGAAGACGCAGTGTTGGAAGGTGAAGGTTGCGGGAATCCGATGGATGTGAGACGCACAGGACCGTTCATTGTGGCGACATTTGGGGGAGGCCTATGTCCAGCAGTGGACGTCTATCGGCTGAAATGATGATGACCTGGTGCCCAAGACCAGTGCTTGTAACTAAGGCGGTGCCGGCGATACAGGCACAGGGCGCAGACCTTGGTAAGGCGCAGAAATTATCAATCCTAGAACAAGTTTTGTATCATTGACAGCCGGGACTACCAACTTAACGTGCTTTCTGATTCGAGGCACTGAAGAATATCGGTATGTTAAGATGATAGTTGCCCATCCACAGATTGACCTCGGGAAGCGTTGCTTAACCTTGGTGATGGACCCGTGCCGGTACTTATTATGTTAGTAACAAACATACACAATGGTTACCCACATGTGCAAAAGGCCTACCCTGACACTGACACCCTGACACACACACACACACATATATTTTTGACCATATAGGTACAACAGCCTGAAATCAACTATCGGGCAGTTGTCTGGATCAGACATAATAACCGTCTAGTTGGAGAATCCTCCCTTTTCAATGGAGGTTTGCGGGACTTTACTCTCTGTTCCGCTTACCTCTAAAACTCCATACTTATGTGAGCAGTGTTCGTAGTGGCCCCGACTTACGAGTTGTACACAGAGGAATCGAATTCTGATTTTTGAATTATTTCCGCTGTATTAGTAATTGTAACTCATTTATCTAAATACATAATTATTAATTAAGTTAGTATTTTTTTTTTCTCTTTCAAATATTTAATGTAAACCACACTTAATACAAAAATGATTGTGACCACTGGCAGCAGTAGGTAAAGAGGTAAGAAATTCTTCCTGCTCCGCGACTGGACTTTAGAAAGTATTACCGTAGAAGGCTCCAACAAAATTATGCTGTTCTCCTTCATCCGTCGGGAGAAACGCCAGGCCACACTGCAGCCACCAGCGCCGCCACCAACCACCAGCAGCTTACATCTGATTTAGGACATTGTAACTTAGATGACTAAAAACAGTTTTGTAGTGTCCGACCGAACGTACGGTTTCAGCCGGCCCGAAACTAAATTCGAGAGATGTCGACCTGCGAACGGACATGTTTTTTTTTTGCGTTAGGAAATCAACAAATTTTAATGATATCTCCCGCCCTAAGGTGGAGACTGGTGTCAGACTTTTACTAACTAAAAACAACAGCTGTGAAAAGTTTTTGGCGATTTCTGTCATTTCTAGTAATCATACCTGGTATCGATGCCTGCTAGAGCCATGGGGAAAAGTATGAAAGGGTTACTCGTGGTCCTAGAACGTAAAAGGCAACTGAAGGAATATAGTAGGTAACGGTTTTATAGATAGTAAAAGTCAGACACGCCCTCCCACTCCACCCAAGTGCAAAAAAAGTCATTAGATGATTTCCCATCTAAAAAAAAAATACCTTAAATGGTTCCCTAGTCTTTTGATCCATATATGAAACAGGATCGATAGGCATAGAATAGGTAATTTTTTTTTGGTATTTTTGCTTTTAATTTGTTATGTTTGGGGACCCAGATGGAAGATATTCTGCCTGTCCCCTTTTATGTGTCATGCGATGAGGTGATGATCGGAGCGGGAAGTAAAAATCCAACTTGCGGTGTTCAATGTGTATTTATAAATATTGGTGATAACAAATAATAGTAGGTAGGCCGATGTAGTCAATTATAACTAACTTGAAAGATCGGACTAATGATAATATGGTAAATAATCTAGTCCGTGCTTCGCGACGGTAAAAGGGAAGAGCGCGAGAGACGCTAAGTCCTCAAAAATTCTCGCCTCGTGTTGCCCGTTGTTCACAATATATTAATGCAATGCAACATTAAATCTCAGGTGCGTTCACATATGCAATATGTGACACCACATGTGTAATTCTTTTCCAATATCTGTAAATGCAGTTCGAAATATCTTAAAAGTCATGGATGGTCTCTTAGGAATGTTTTCCAGTAACTATAACGGTTAAGGCCTCTGCCCTTACCGATCCCTCTCAAAAATCTATCCTGCTATACAGTACGGATTTTTATAAGCCTTACTAGAGAAATGCACGGGATATCCAACACTAAAAGATATTTTCAATTCGAACCAGTAGTTCCTGATTTAATATCCGCATTAAAAAAAAAACAAACACTTCAGCTTTATAATACTATTAGCTTCTGCCAGCGGCTTCGCCCGCATGAAAGTGTTTTTACACACAATCTTTAGAGCCCCGTTTTACCCCCTTAGGGGATAAATTTTGAAAAATCCTCTTTGTGTTCTCCTACGTCATAAAATTCTACACACAAGGTTTCCAAAAAAAAAACCTTGTGTAGAATTTCACGGTCAAATAGACCCTGTAATTTCGGCTGTGCGTTGATGTCAGTCAGCCAGTTTCTCTTCGAGTAACCTCGGCCCGAAGAATCGCCAAACTTAAGTGGCAGTGGGCAGGGCACATTGCTCGCAGAACAGATGGTCGATGGGGACGAAAGGTTCTGGAATGGCGACCACGTACCGGAAGACGCAACATTGGAAGGCCTCCCACAAGGTGGACCGATGACCTGGTGAGGGTCGCGAGAATCCGATGGATGCGAGACGTACAGGACCGGTCATTGTGGCGGCATTTGGGGGAGGCCTATGTTCAACAGTGGACGTCTTTCGGCTGAAATGAATGATGGATGATGAACCTCGGCCCTGGAACGCACAGGGCTAAATAGAATCCTTGCTCTGTAGCTTTGTGATACTTACTTGTATGTTTTCCTTGCCGTACAGTGCCATCGGATCCCATGTCTAGTGTAAGGAGCGAGCCTATTGTAGACCACACGCATGTTACATTTTATTTTAACTTTTTATGAAAAAATATCATTTCGCTATTTATACTTGATGATTTTGACTAAAAGGCCAACTAGATTTTCTGTCTTATCTGGCCAATCGTCGTCGGCCGATCGCATGAGGCAACGGTCCTCACGCCCCAACCGCCGCCGGGATTCCGATCCCGATTTCCGGTCACCGTAGGCGCAGGCTTGCGGACGGCTAGCAATGGGTAGCTTGCCAACCGAACGTCCGGTAACCGTCCGGGCCGAGCCCAAGTCGTCGACGGCGCGTACTGTTCTACGCAGTGGCGTGCCAGATACCTTTAAAGGGGGCAAGCCAAGGAACCTTGACTTATCTACTACCTACCCAAGTACCCATTTACCTAATATTTCGAATAAAAAAAACTCGCGCTATAATCCGCCGTCACGTATCATCAGTGCAAAATCTCTTGCTGTAATGCTGATTAATTGCTACATTTTCATTTGTTATTAATAAGATAGAAATTAATTATACATCATACCTGTATCATAAATGATTTAAAATATGTAAGAGCCATCTATTGATATTTTTTGGCAACTCTTGCTCGCTCACAACAAAATTCTAGCTGGCTACTTCTGAATAATCCACTAGATGGCGCACAAAGTAGTAATCAATGAAATCAATCATTTGTTTACGTTATATATGTAATATAATTAGCATAGCAAATACTCACAATTTAAACAGCCATAGAGTATACAACAGCATAGCCGTTCTTCGTTTCTTTATCACACACTTAGAAATTTCATCACATAACTGTCGAGAACACGGATATCGGTCGAGAAATAGAACCAAGTTTTTGTTCGCGGTTTACCAAAACTACACAATGAAATAACAGCATTTGAGAATTCTGATGTCTTTTCATAGCACCAGCGAAGTTATTTAAGTCATTATAACCTGATGTATTCCAAGCATTCTTATCGTTTGAGAAAAATATGCAACACGAATGAAACTGCCTATTATGTGATTTAGTTTTCTGAGAAATATTCAAATCAGGGGTATGTTTAGGCGAAGTTACGAGATCATATTTATCTCTAAAAGTCAAAAGTCTTTACCTGGCCAAGTATTTTTTCCACACATTTTAATCCGTCACAAGAAACAATTGCATGTATTTCCGAATTCATTTCAAAGATAATAAACTTTAATCACTTCAAAACAAAGTAAGTTACAGTAATAACTAATCATAAAACTTTAAATGACAGAAATCAAAAATCTTTGTTAACAAAACACACGTAAAAGTAAACACGATTTAACCGCTCAAAGCAAATTTGAACTAATTTGTTTGCGGAACTTTTAAGCGTCATAGATAGAGGGCGCCTCGGAATTTGTATAGTAAAAGTGCGCCTTGTAGTAAAATTCATTGATCAAACATTTCAAGCCCGGAATATTTTAAAGAAAAAATGTTCGATTAGTACTTGCACACAGTATCAAATTTTACTCACACAGACTCACATTTTTATGTTTTTATAGGGAAAAGTGAGATGGCAGATCAAGCCTCATAACAAGCCTTTGCGCCAGACAGAGGCAGCAACACACTAGTGTTCATCTCTTTTTTTTGTTAAGTGTTAGAGTGAGATCGGAGAGATGGCGCTCAGAGCGGCAACTGTGCTTACGTCCTAGGTATCGTGCGTGAATGAACACGAAATGGCAACAGCGCGTAAACGCATAAGCGCGCGAAGTTTAAAAATTAGAGTTTTATTTAATTTAATTCATTTGTTGTGTTTTATGATATAGATGACTGTGGTGTGGTGAGGTATTATTTTCACATCAAGCCCGGCTTTTTAACTTGTATTGCTCGCACGTCGCTGGTTCTACGCGCGCCTCAAGGAGATGTCAGCAACTGTACGTACCCAACTGGGCCCAGCAGGGTCGAAGTTTACTGGGCCCTCTGCCACTATCTCCCGCTTCGCCCAAGAGCGCGGATGTCACAAGATGGTTTTCCCACCGAAAAAAAAAAAATTAAAGAAAAATCTGGTCAATCGCCTCCTTGGTGTAGTGTTCCTTTGTCTCTGTGTCTATGGTTCTTCCTTCAAAAGAGAGAGAGACCATCTCAGACAATAATGGTTAAATCATATGAGAACCATGCAGATTGGTTCTCATGTGATTTGACCATTACATATTTACTGTATGCACTTTATAAGAGACTTTGACCCCTGAGTTTGTTTCGGTGTTTCTTCTCAGAGTAGTCAGCTAGGAAACACCGGCCTCATCTAGTTTAAAATTACGAAAAAAAAAAATGACGTGTAAAAGTGTTTTTAAACCTATTTGCAATAGTACATTTTGATACAAGTGCAGAAAGTTTGTCATTGCGACCGAGACGGGATTCGCACGAGCCGTAGGCGAGTGTGTTATGGAGCCGAGGACTGCAGTGACAAATTTGCACGTGTATCAAACGACTTTTTTCAATACACCTACGAAGAAATGAATAAACGGGGGATGACCGGCGACACGTGAGGGTCGCCGCGCGCCCAGCCTGATGCGATACAATGTAATAACATTGTGGGGGGGAAGAGCACGCGCACTTTTCTGCACTAGTACGGAAAACAGTCTATTGTGTGCCTAAAAAAAGATATTGAAAAAAAGAATTGAGTATTAAAAGCGGTGGGATAAGAGCGGGTTTTCGAGTAAGTGTATTGAAAAATAAATATCATTTGTAGAAAGCCGACTATTATGGGGTCCAGTAGCTACCACGAGCTTTTAACGCGACCCATTTGACAACCTAAACTGAACCGGTAAAGGGATGGAGCTATAAACGTTGTAGAGCTCGATCCCTTTACCAGTTCACCAGCAACAACAGTTCAGTGTAAAGCTCCATCCCTCGTTCTCACTCACACGCACACATTTAACTCGTCATGGTAAAGGGCCTATTATTACACTACGCATATTTTTCGCACTACGTCTTATTTTTTGTTCCGAGTAAGACCGGTCTAACCCTTATTACACTACGCGACATCG
This sequence comes from Mythimna impura, assembly GCA_905147345.3. Taxonomy (NCBI): domain Eukaryota; kingdom Metazoa; phylum Arthropoda; class Insecta; order Lepidoptera; family Noctuidae; genus Mythimna; species Mythimna impura. The sequence continues at coordinate 6,438,092 of LR990346.1, forward strand.
ACTAAGACTGTCTGAATATCGAGTAGTGTAATAGGCCCTTAAGTCCTGGTATCGATCTACAAGTCAAGCAAAGTGGCGTTGGTTCTGTCGAGAAAATTCTCAGTAGCAGATCGGCATCTCAATTTTTCAAGCTATTTAGGATTGCTTCTTATTTTATGGAACTTATAACTGAGGAAATGGAGGAGCAATATAACATACACCTATTCCTTGTTTGAAGCACGGTTTTCACATGTATAGCTGCGAGATTGTTTGAAAGAGTTACCGTGGCACTGGAACGGAAGGGCAACTGAAGGAACACTGGATTACACGCACGAGCTTGCCGACAACGAGCAATGGGAAGCTCGTCGTCCGGAAGGCCAGTAACTGTCCGGACCGAGCCCGAGTCGTCGACGGCGCGAGTGTTCCATGCGCGTAATATAGAGATGTCAGCCAAAACCGTAGAGGCCCAGCAAGGTCGATACCTACAACGGCTATTATGGGTTGAATTCTGTAAAGGTTACCCGTGTTCCTAGAAGGCAAAGAGAAAAAGAAAGAAAGAAAGAAAAAACGTTTATTCGTTCGTTCGTTTCGTTTGTTTGTTTGTTAAAAAAAAAAGAAAGGTATAATCAGTGCGAGCCCAAAAAGGCACCTAACTCAGCATATGCTGCGCAAGAGCAACTAAAGGAACATAGCTGTGGTTTTAGTCTGTAAAAACCTGTCGCCCTCTGGCTTCACCCTAGAGCGGTTGAAGTCATTAGATGTTTTTGAACCTCAAAAAAGGTGGATATTTAAAATAATAACAATAATGTTTATTTTCTCACCACAATATTTTACAATACATCAAATTCTTAAAATGTAGTGACAAGTGTTTTATTATTGTGGAAGACGGGTGCCTAAACTAGGCTGCAAGCCTGTATTTCAGGACACCAGGGCCCCGCCTTTTACACAGTAATTATCTCGTTAGGTCATCAATCATCCCGGTCATTGTGGCGACATTTGGGGGAGGCCTATGTCCAACAGTGGACGTCTTTCGGCTGAAATGATGATGATGATGATGATGATTAACATTAAGTCTTGAATACTGATCGGTGAACTTATACATAATTAATTTCAATAAATCAATAAATAAATATTGGTTAGTATGAGTGTGTGTATATGGGCATATAAGTATATGAGTGTGTGTTGTGTGTGGAAGTGTAAGTATGTGATGGTGACGGTATGTGTAAAAGTAACTAACGTTCTTCTCGCTTCACCCAGAGCGAGAAAAGTTGTGTGATGATTTCCCACCTAAAACAAGGCTTCAGACATCCAACTGCTTACCTATAGGTATAATATGGAAAAGAAGGTAATTAAAATAATACGCAATACAATATTAGTCAAAAACGTGTATAACATTTATATAATAATATAACGAATGTATACAAAGGCTCACTATGTACATATAAACATTTATTATATAAACGAGTCCTGGACACTTAGTTATCACTATGTGCTTACAAAATAGATATAAATATAAGGATTGTTCTAAAGTAAATATATTAAATAAATGAGTGGCAAAAGGCTTTACGGTATTTTCGTCCATATGCTAACACTATTACAGTTGAAAATGTATTGTAGTTATTTTAAGTTTCATTTTAGAGTTTCCAATGCGTATTTGCAACTCGTGTTAAAGTTGTACGATCAAGCATAAGGTAAACAAGAATAAAGCCGCCGTTTAAAACTATATTATGGCATAAAAACAATTCGAAATATATATATTTTTAATGTATTTTTCACAAAAAACATATTTCAGGTGTTTATGGTGTTAACACACGCTCCAACTTAGTATGACGGTTTTGGTCCGTCGTACCAAGGTCCAGTAATTAGTATTAACATACGCTCGAACCTGGACGGGCCAAACTTACTCTCAATCACTCGACTTTGGTACGGAACGGACCAAACCCATCGTACCAAATTCGAACATGTAACACTATTAGGGAAAACTAAGAACGTTATTTTTCAGGTGTGAAATGAGTACTAGAAATCACTTTTTGTGACCACAAATCGTGCTAGTTTTACCGAATTTCGTCGTTAAGTTGTGTCGCATATGTTTCATTATCCAATACAGTGTTCACAGAACTACAAATAATTATCTTCTCGACACATTTCGAGTTGACTAAATTTTCACTCTCGATAGTTTCTCTATATACTATTTAAATCGCTCCTATTTACACATAGCTGTTTCTCTTATATCATTTTATATTATATTACAAGGTTACTAATAGCTAAAAGAAATTAGTTTTTATCGATATCTATGTATGTCGCAGCGCAATTCATGTTTAAAACCAGAGACTAGAGAGTATTTGTTTTTCTCGTGATGTGTGTGATGTGACAGTTTTAGGTAATGCAAAATTAGAACATCTCGAAACCCATAGCCACGTCTACGAAGTTCATTATAAAAATAAAATTTTAAAACATTCAAAAAAAGAATAAAGACTAAAAAAATAAACGAAAGTAAAAAAAATACATAGGCCATTATTCAACATTTTAAACGTTCATCAATTTACATGGGAAATAAACATGAAAATATAATAACATTTTATTTCATGTTTTAGTTAAATATGCAAAAATACTAACTGTGAATACGAAACAAAAATTGATATGAAATTAATAGAAAAATAGGGATTTTTTAACAAATATGTCTCTATCTCGCAATAACGCCGTTTTCAATGTTATCAATATGGGTGTAATGTACTTTGACGTCAGATTTCATATCGGACTTCTCTTTCGAATTAAAAAGTGAAGCCTTATTAGTTTGTCGTTGATGATAATATTATTTTAATTCTTTCTATAAGTATTTTATTTAACCCAAGATTATTATTATAATTTAAAAAATGACGTGCGTATTCCCTGTTCTTGTGGGATTTCTTAATCTCATAAGAATTTCCGTATCACCACAGCTGACTTGAAGTCACACACATCTTCATCTACCCTCTTCCGACGTGCGTCCTAGTACATAGATACCTGTCTGTCATACAATACTCCAGTATCGTTCAGTCTCTGAAGGGGTTCAGTATTCTCCTAATTTTCTCCGGACCATGGTAATATCCTTTGAGCATGAAGTGCCAGTAGATGAAGGGAAACAAATCCTTCTTCATGTAGAACGCTATTTTGCTCTCGGTTGCCTGTAAGTAATTTGATTTCGTTGTAATCGTTTTTTTTTAATGATATAAAGCATTGCTTGACTGCGATCGCACCTGATGGTAAACAGTGATGCAGTCGTTGATGGTGAAGCGCATTAGTTTATTAAGAGCCTATTCACTCTAGCCTTGAAGACATCTATATTCTGATTTTTTATTAGCTGTACTAAACTGACAGCAGTGGACAATGCCCAGCTGTCAATGTACAATGCTCCGATGACATTAAACCATTGTTATAGCTGTCACTCAAGTCCATCTAATTAAAAATTATGGTATAAATTATAAATCTAATACAAAATGGAAATGATCTAGTACAGTACAGGTAGGTAATATAAAACATTACCAACTTGAAAAGGTACCAAAGGACTGAGGGATTCTTCGAAAGAGTTAATGTGGCTCTGGGACGCAAATGGCAACTGGTCCGCAAAGAGCAGGTCGGCTTCACCCGACCCCAAGGACGGCTTCCAGTCAAATTGGAAGCAGCTGGATATCAGTACTTTACATGTAAGTCGCCTATTTGACGTCCACACCCTAGTAACTGGGCAACACTCCCATCGGCAAGGCTGGTGTCAGATTTCCTGGCAAACGATTAAAGACCTACAAATGACAGCCGGGATCGCCACAGTCAAGTACACATGACAAAAAAAATGTGTCCACCACGCCCACGACATGACTACATGACAGACGCTACGTGCTTTAAACGCTAATAAATCTTATAAAAAGTATTGTTTTTCTTATTTGTATCGTTAATTATGTAGCTAGAGTCATCCCAATTTATATTATGTGAACTGCTTACTATTTATTTCATCCATATAAGCATAAGATCACCAAAACAAACACTATGAAATCGTACATTGGCACTGAGAGCTCGCTTTTGTTTTTTTTTTGACGTGGTGGTCAAAGGCACCATGGTATGGTACGGTAAGGTGGTATGCTTTCCGAGGTACGGGGAGTTAAGCTGGTCACCCATCCACAGAACAAAACTCGCCATGGGCTGCTTAACCTTAGATCGACCCGATTATTTATATAGATAGTTACCTGATTAAAAGGCAAGGTCTCTCTAGGGATGCCTCCGTAAGTGAACTCTGCCAGTATGCACGTGTTGTACGACGTCAGCAGCGGGCACGCGCCGTAGCCGTTGTACTTCAACTTGGGCTCGTCCTTCTTCATCGTGCTGAGCAGGTTCTGTTCTAGGACGTAGCATTGCTGGGCTGTGGGAAGGGAATAAGAACTGGCCTCATTTAAACTGCGGGGGTAATAAGCTGGTAAAAAAAATATATAACAGACCAAGGAAACCGAATCTAGCTCGCTAGTGTATTTCATGCACTATCTGTGTAATCAAAAGACAAGTCGGAGCCGCGCTAATATTATATATTTTTTTATTTTTTTATTAATGATAGGCTCGCGTTTGACCACATCTCACCTGATGGTAAGCGATGATGTGGTCGACGATGGAGCACGCTTGTCTAGAAGTAGCCTATTCACTCTTGACTTAAAGACCCCTAAGTAGTAGCTATAAGGAAACACAGACTCCGGCAAGGAATTCCACTCCTTGGCTGTACGCACGAAAAGGACTTACGCACGGCATGTATTATCGTTTAACTTCTAATTTCAATAAGATATAAATATGTTACATAAATCCGTTTTTTGTGCATGTGGTGTTTTAATAATAATAATAAATTGTTGCACTTGTAAATGTTACTCTAGTCATTAATAGCAGTAATGTATACACGGTGTCTTTGACATCAACGAACAAACGTATACCACGCATCCAGTAGATGATTCTGGCTCCCCCAGTGGTGGAATTTTTCGCCGGCTTTTTCCTATTTTTTTTTAAATACAATCTGTACTTTTTAGGGTTCCGTAACTCAAAAGGAAAAAACGGAACAGGTCTGTTTGTCGGTCTGTCAAGACCATTTATCTCGGGAACGCGTGGAGGTATCGACTTGAAAAAAAAAAACCTTAAAGCTGTGAAAAATATTAACTTCTGAGTTAACGAAAAGAAAAGATACAACCGTTTATGTCTCAAAAAACGTATATTTTGACACTCTCAAGGGAATCAAAATTCATAGAGTACTTCCCGTAGACCTAGAATCCTGAAATTTAGCATAAAACAAGGTCTCATAGCACAAGTATAGGAAAAAATCTGAAAACTGTAAATTTGTAGTTACGTCACAAAAAAAAGCTTCTTTTGCGATTCGGAAAAATTTTCGTAACTCAATTCGGGACTTGAACTGTTTTCATAGGTAAGTTTGTACGGAACCCTCAGTGCGGAGTCCGACTCGCACTTGCCCGGTTTTTTTTTTTTAATTTAAACTGTGTCAAATCGTTATTTTTAGTGAAAAAAAAAATTATTACTTTTAAAATTAAAAATGTCATCCTGATTAGCTCTTGTACAGGAATACAAGAGCTAATCGCGAGTTTAAGTAGTTAAGAGGACTTAAGGGATAATGATTGGCACAGACGGACAAAAGCTTTATAAAAAAATCGACTTAAATTTTTGGAATATAAACAATAAAAAAGGTCAGTGTGTTTTATACACAAAGGAGTAATAGCCACAATATGAACCAAGAGAATTGACATACATTTTGTTATGTCATAAAGTGCAAAGTTGTGTAAATATCAACCGCATTCTACTAGACTTCTAGCGCGCTGGTGCCATAAATGTTCAAACAACATAAAACTTTATTGCTTCTACAATAAAGTTAATTTGTTAATGTCATTATGCATTATAGACCACTAATTTTTAATTAGTACAAATACTTAAAGGGCTTATTAGAAAAGGTCTTGTTATTATTTAAGTAAAGTCTCAATAAACAAAATTCATAAACAGCAAAGTCATGAGCGTTTGTTTATATCTCAAAATGTTACTCAATTTATGGAAATACTGTACAGGCTATCTGAATGATTATGAATGAAAAAAATGGAAAAACACTGCGCGTAGTTATTTTCTAGGAGCATGATTGATTCAATTATGAATTCACCAATTACGACAAATTTTGTGGACATTTTTAGGATTTCGTTTTTTTTTTACTTTTGACTACACAAATGTGATCAGTAATGGGTACGGATATAGCCCCATTTTTTTTTGTACTAATTAAAAACTAGGGGGGGTGTATTACTCACCAATAGCAGCAGCAGTTTTACTGTTGGGTGTGTTTGTGCAGTCCCCAATGCCATATATGTTAGGATATTGTTTGTTTTGCAGCGTGTACATGTCAACCTCCAAATAGCCACAGTTGTCAACGAGAACCGAACTGTTTCGCAGGAAAGCTGGCGGGTGCATAGGTGGCGCCACGTGTAGCATTGAGTAGTCCATTGTTATTTCCTATTGGAATTTAATTTTTTTTAGTCACTTCAGTAATAAATATGATATGTTACGATAACCCGTTGGGTCGAGGATAACCCGCGAAACTCAAATTTTCGAAAGTTACTTGCAATTTGCAGCTCAGTATCGGATAGCATGGTAACCAAAATTCATATTTGCAGTGAGGCTACACTCGGGTGGCTCGTTCAAGGGGATGGTGAGGTAGACCGGGACGTAACACATAGGATCAACGAAGGATGGGTGAAATGGCGACAGGTCACGGGAACAACTTGTGACCCACGGATGCCACTCAAGTTGAAGGGTAAAATCTACAAGTCCGTGATAAGGCCTGTCATACTGTATGGATCAGAATGTTGGGCTGTGAAAAAGACGGATGAAAAAAGATTGCTTGTAGCGGAGATGAGAATGTTAAGATGGATGTGTGGTGTGACGAGAAATGAGTATATTAGAGGAAGTTTGAAAGTGGCGCCAGTGACTGAAAAGTTGAAAGGGAATCGTTTGTCTTGGTATGGTCATGTGAAGAGGAGGGATGAAGTGCACGTTGCTAAAAGAGTTATGAGCATACATGTGGATCGATGGAGAGCAAGAGGGAGGCCAAAGAAAAGATGGATGGATTGTGTGAGAAGTGATATGAAAGAAAGGGAAGTTAGTGATAGCGTGACGAGTGACAGGACAGAATGGAAGAAAAGAACGTGTAGCGCCGACCCCAAATAAAACGGGACAAGGGCAAGAAGATGATGATGATGCAATGAGGCTACGTAAGTATTTACACATCTATACTTATTTAAACCATCACCATAATTCTCTAATTTAGAAAACAAGGTAACGTTAAGTTTTTTTATTAAAATAGCACATTTTAGATCATTTCCAAGTTAGAGAATGACAACACGACGGCACGACGCTGCCGTTTCGTCGTCAGAGTTTCATAGTATTGTATGTAAGCTGTGAGCCGTACACCAAGCGTATAATGACGAATATGCGTCTATGAAGCTGTGCGTCCGTGGGCAGTAGACCTTATCCTTACCTTAGTCTCATCTTCTTTATTAAAGAAGACCGCTTCTTTCTTCTCATGTCTGACTTCCTTCAGTATAGTCTTGTAGTTGACGTTGATATTCTTTCGTTTGACGACCTTCATCAACACTTCCGCGTATTTCGGCACGCCGAAGATGACCGGCAAGCATGTGTTGTAGATTATGTTCGTTTTTGAACGGACGTTCGTCTGGAAGAAGAGAAATTTTTACTTGTTGTAATAAATCGTTCTAACCTGTGTGCACAGACTTGGTATTTGATTAACATCCAAAAGTCCAAACTCAAGGTTTGCCAACGTGCTATGGAGCGCAGAATACTATGCGTTAAATTAACAGACCACGTTCGAAACACTACACTGCGCTCCAAAACGCAAATCGTTCATGTGGCTCGAAAAGCTGCCCAACTTAAATGGGACTGGGCAGGACATGTCTGCCGCACGTTTAATAAGCTGAGCTGTGGGCCCATAAAACACAGGATTGGTACCGGGACACAATGACACGGGGCCGCGGCGGACCACGAAGGTAATGGCGGGACGACCTGGATGTCTTCCTTGGAAATTGGAAAGAGGAATCGTGATCGTTGGTAGGAATGGTATTTTCCCGAATTACGAATTAATTTAATTAATATTTATATTATATTGTTATATTATTTTATTTTATTAATACGGGCTAGTATTATTACCAGCCCGTAATAAATCGTGATGAACAATTGTTTAGCTGACGACGACGAAAGAAAACAATTTTGGAAGGGAAATTATTAGGAGGTTACGAGAGTACAAAAATAAATCATCGGAAAGAATCTTTGGAAAGAAAATAGTACAAATAGATGAAAACATGTTTCGCTACGGATGAGCATTTGAATATTTAATACGTAGGTAATAATATTATCATATTTTTTTTTTCAATGAAATCTTTTACACAATAAAACTATTAATCAATAACCATTTATGGAATTCTTTCTTAAATAATTGAATGTTTACAGTTTTTTGATCATTTGGTAACATAATTATAGAGTATCAGAAATAATTAGTACGCGTTTTAGGGAAAAACTCAGTTTTAGCAGATCTTTGCACACGAATACCTAAGTACCTAACTAGATTCACATCATGTGCCCACGGACAAACACAATAGAAATAATAAAATGATGACGTCATTTTAGGGTGGAGCAAGAGGGTGTCAGACTGTTTTGACTAAACCGCACCCGTGTTCATTCAGTCGCTTTTTACGTTTCAGAGCCGCAGTGACTTTCGCCAGAGTGGCGACCGCGCACCGGAAAACGCAGCATTGGAAGGCCTCCCACAAGGTGGACCGATGACCTTGTGAGAGTCGCGGGACGGTGGATACGAGACGCACATGACCGTTCGTTGTGGCGACACTTGGGAAGGCCTATGTCCAACAGTGGACGTCCTTCGGCTGAAATGATGATGATGATGAGTGACAGCACAATGTGCGATTGCTGAGCGTCGTTTCCTGAATTCAATAACTTCGATACCCAGGTCGTGATATTCAGTTTTAAAATAGGATTGGATTGAATATAGGATTTTTAGTTAGTAGCTCTTGTACCAATATAAGTCTTGTTAATAATTAATTCGTTATGCTATCATCATCTTCCTAACCTCGTCCTAACTAGCGGACCCCAAGGTCCGCTTCCAGTCTAATTGAATGCGGCTGAATATGGAGCGTGTTTTACATGGAGCGACTGCCTATCCTTCACGACCCATTTACTAAGCAACACGTTAGTCCTCGGATATACTGATGGTCAGACATTCTTTAAGTGTCTATACATATCACAGACATATGGGCTGCGAGCCATATACCTCAGGTATCTACATATTAGTAGGTATATAGGTATGGTATTTTCCCTTCTACAAATAATGCAAAATGTGATATATATAGGTACCCATATTTCTTGGATACCAGATCCAAATGCATCTAATAGATGTTTTTACTGCCTCTTGGACATGATAATTAATTTCTTTTATGTGTTTTACGTTGCCAATCAAAATATTGAGAAGTGGCTCCTGGATCTGTGCTGCGCGGGGTATGAAACGCCGGTAACATATACTTACTTACAGCACCTATACTGGCGAGAATAATGTTTTAAGTTACTACTATTCTAAAGTCAGAATGACTCGCCGATTTGTATTTCTTTTTGGCAACTAACTCGTATATTTATCTTCCTTCTCAACATTTTACGTAATATAGGTAAATTACATAGGCGCCAGTGTTTTATATAATTAGGTATCATTCTATCGCCCATTCCGAGTTTCTTAATTTATTTGATTGCGTAAAGGTTCTTATATCAAATCGTATAGAAAGAAATAGTACATTTTGATACAAGTGGAGAAAGACTGTCATTGCGACCGAGGTGGAATTCTCCCGAGCCGCTGGTGAGGGTGTTATGGACCCGAGTGCTGCAATGACTTTCACAAACGACTTTTTTCAATACACCTACGAAAAAATAAATAAACGGGGGCTGGTCGGCGACTAGTGGGGGCTGCGCGGCGCCCAGCCTGTTAAGATAAATACAATAAATTATGGCGGGGTGAGCTCGCGCACTTTTCCGCACTAGTGCGGAAAACCGTAAATTGCGTACCTAAATGCGGTAGGGATAGGAGCGAGTTTTCGGTTATTATCACCAGACGGCGCTTTTACAGTTTTAGTATAAATTGACGTTTACTTTAAAGCGATCCAGAACTTTTTTTTTTTATCTTTATTTTTTAGGGTTTTTTTATATGCGCATGTCAGCCCCGTAACTAGTGCGTCAAAACTTTCTAAAGCCAACAACAACACTAATAAATATTTAAAGAAACCTATATGCTGCACGCTGCGATCGGAGAAACTGATAAGCTTGAATCACACAGTAATAAATTAAGAGAATATGAGCATTTTCCTCTTGTGAAACAATACACAATTTATGAATCATAATGTAATAATTCCAGATTCCCTCATTCATTCATAGAATTATTTCTAAATAGATTTGTTTCATTTGCCTGGAGGAAAAATGTATATTGTCTGAAATAATTCCCATAAATATTGTAGTCGTTCTATTGTTAGACCAATGACGATTGCATCATTTTGTTCATTGATAAAATGTTTACAGGATGGACAGACGTGGGTCTCTGGATTGTTCGAGAAAACCACTGCGGCCCTAGAACGCAAATCTGAAGGAATTCGGGTGAGTTGTAGTAAAAGTCTGACGCTCTCTCTCACTGCACCCAGAGCGCGTAAAGTTATTTGTTGATTTCCCAAATAAAAAAAAAAATAGATAGACACCCATAGAACCTGATATGCATAAAAATATTTATACAGTTTCTAAAGTCGGTTTGCAGGGCTGGGAAAATGTTCGAAAAAGGCAACTGAAGGAACACAGGTGGGTTTTAGTCAGTAAAAGTCTGACACTTCCTGTCACGCTCCACGAAGAGCGTGAGAAGTTATGTGATTATTTAAAAAAAAGGCAACGTTTTAATCCGTCAACGAAGATGCCTAGAAATCACAAAACCTATTTGTTTGATTTTAAGACTTCAAGATTACCTATAGCACTAAACTCTCTTTATGGTACCTATTAAATTTGGGTACTACTACCTTGTACTATTACTTATTCTGTGGTACTACTGACGCTTTAATCACTTTTGTCGGTGCTGTGCGCAATGCTTTGAAACACAGGACACGTCCTAGAATTAGATAGACGTGACCTGAAATAAAGATATCCGCAGGAGAACCAAGGTTACGACATAGCCCGAAGAATCGCTAAACTTATGTGGCAGTAGGCAGGGTATATTGCTCACGGAACATATGGTCGATGGGGACGAAATGTTCAGGAGTGGCGAGCGACCAGGTACCAGAAGACGCAGCATTGAAAGGTCTTTCAATGCTGCGGTCATTAGACCTAGTGAGGATCGGGAATCCGATGGATGCGAAAATCACAGGACTGGTCATTAATAAAAAAATAAAAAAACCCGACTGCGAAAAAAATAACTTTAAATAAAAACTGAAAAGAAAAAAACAAGTTCAGTCAAGTAGCGTAGAAACCAATTTAATTAAAATAAAACTGCAACAGTCGGGACCCATATTATATGGAATGATTTTAGTCTAGATTATTTTAATGGGTCCCGACTGTTGCAGTTTTGTGTTGAATTTTTTTAACGTCACCTATTTAAGAACACTTGGGTTATCACGACAAATCTAACGATATCTTAATTATGTAAATCCGTTCAGCGGTTTGGAAGATATGAGGTAATAAAAATATTACATACATACATATATTTTTTAACCCTTCTTGCAGTCGGGTAAAAAATCAAAAATCAAAAAAGTGTTTATTTATCTCCACAAATTACACTTCAAACATCCAATATGTTATTTGGCAGAAAATGACATAAAACTTAAACAGATGAATTTGTAATTTGTGGGAGATCTGGAGTCTAAACTAAGCCTAAGCCTGTATCTTAGAACTCCATTAGAAGGTCATTGTCGCGACGATGGGGGAGGCATATGTCCAACAGTTAGACGTTTTTCGGCTAATATGATGATGATGATGGACCTTGCATAGCACTTGTTGATGGTACTGCTTGAAATCCATCATTGCATTAGCATTATTAGCATTGATACTACACACGTGACAAATGCAAACAACACAAGAACCGGATGAGTAATCATCAATCAATTAATGTGGAAACAAAAAGGTTTACAATACATTCATCAAAGAGGTGTTATTTATTTTGAATGACCAGTTGTGCGGTGACCATTGTGACTTTGTGAGCAGAAGAAAATAAAGTTTTCACCCGGATACGATACTTCCTAGAGTCAATTAGGTGCCCACTTGCATTAAAGTCTATTATCGTACGGAATACGTCAAAATAAGTTAACCGTATCTTAGGTATCCGGATATCTGCAGGAACGTTTGAAAGAGTTATCACGGCCCTGAAACGCAAGGGGCAAATGAAGAAACACATACGGGTTTTAGTCAGTAAGGGAGAAGTCATCTGATGATGAATGAACCACAAAAAAAAACGTACGGAAATGACGAAACAGAAAATAAGAGTTTCAAATTACCCCAATTAAAAAAAGCGCAGCGATAAAATCTTAAGCCATGGCATTCTAAAGTAAACCCTAGAGGGTTTATTGAGTGTTCCTACGCAAAAGTACACAATTTTATTGTGTACCTTTGTATATAAGTGCGAGTCGAACTCGCACACGAAGGGTTCCGTACTACAACATTAAAATCGAGCACCCACTCATACCATAGGCAGGCATATACGGTGACTGGTAATTAGTGACCGATACTTAAACACATGATTGTACTCATGATCACAAACAATTTTCCCAAAGAAACTTTTATAGAAACTTTTATATTCTCAATAGTTTTATAACAATATTAAAACAGCTGTTTAAATACGCGCGCGCGCCGTCGTACCTACAATAGTGATAGAACACCCGCGCAGCTTGCAAACCCATAGGTGTACGTACCTAATCAGTGAATGCACCTACACTACTACTTAGGCTGCAGGTACTATATAGGGTGACTGGTAATTAGTGACCGATACTTAAACACGTGATTGTACTCATGATTACACACAACTTTCCCAAAGAAACTTTTTTTATATACTCACTAGTTTGTAGGTGCATTCACTGATTAGGTACGTACACCTATGGGTTTGCAAGCTGCGCGGGTGTTCTATCACTATTGTAGGTACGACGGCGCGCGCGCGTATTTAAACAGCTGTTTTAATATTGTTATAAAACTATTGAGAATATAAAAGTTTCTTTGGGAAAGTTGTGTGTAATCATGAGTACAATCACGTGTTTAAGTATCGGTCACTAATTACCAGTCACCCTATATAGTACCTGCAGCCTAAGTTTGGCAATTCTTAGTGCTATGACGGTAACCTTGGTTCTCCTCTACTATAGTACTATAAGTACGGAAGATGTCCTCTGTTGGACATAGGCCTCCTACAAGGTGGACCGATGACCTGGTAAGGGTTACGGGAATCCGATGGATGCGACACGCACAAGACCGTTCATTGTGGCGAAACTTGGGGGAAGCTTCTGTCCAACAGTGGAAGTCTTTCGGCTGAAATGATGATGATAAAAAGTAAATCATACCTTATTAAAATAAGAATCCGCCAGGTAGGCAATCTTCTGCGGCGCCCCGGGGCATTTGATCATCGTGTCGGGGTACGTGAAGATGACATTTCCTTGTTTATGCTGCTTCATATTCTCGAACGTTTTCTCACAGAACTTTGGGTCGTATATCGAAGACACGGTGCTTGATTTGTCGTGTAAAGCCTCGAATAGACCTGGCACCTGGTAAACATTAAATGTTCTTTTTTAATCCTGAGATGAAAATTAATTAAGATTAGCTTTGTTAAATATTGTAAGAGAATATAAGGTCAAGATTTGTAGAGCGTAATTGGGTATTTGCCTGTGCTTATTTTTGTACAATATAATAATATTCCACAACTATCACACAACGTCGTCTAGTCCCAAGCTAAACAGAGCTTGTGTTATGAGTACGAGACAATGGATAAACATACTTATATGTTTCTAAATACATACATATTATTGATAAATTACACCCAGACACAGAACAAATAATCGTGCTCATCACACAAACATTTGTCCTGGGTGGGAATTCGAAACAACCTCCGGCATAGCAGTCAGGGCCACTAACCACTAGACCAACAGGCCAGTCAAATATTTTATACTAAAAAACAAATAACACTAAAAATAAATCTTTTTCTGAAAAGAGCTAAAGCTATTAACATTTCAAATATTGGTTTGAGGAAATGTGGGGGCGTGGTGGGAATATCTCGCTAACTCTTTTGACTTTTGAGCACATGTAACCATTAGATTGTAAAGAAAAATATAAAGCGGTCTGCGAATCTTGCCCTCAGTTTTACAATACCAATCCTAAAACCGAAGTGTCAATAAATTGGAGATGAATATTTAGAAGAGACAGAACAGCTCCTTACCTTTTTATAATCATTTTCTAATCCAACCGCTACGATGAGGTACTCGTAGTTTATTTCATGTCCTTCTTTCGTTGTCACCTTGTTCTTATCAGGTAGGAGTTTATCCGCATAATCTCGTATCCATTTAGCACCCTTAGGGAGAACGCTGACCTCAGATCGTCGAGTATCGTTGACTCTAACCACTCCAGCACCTACAAGGGTCCACAGCGGCTGATAGTAATGATCCTGGTGACAAAAAAACAAACGTGAATAAAATAACACATTTACCTAAAATAACAATTTCATTAAAATATTGATATGTCTAAAATAACAAATATGCAGATAACAATTTAATTAAAACATTAAATCAAATCAAAAATATTTTTATTTCACATAGGCCTACATGGGCACTTATAAAACGTCAGAAGCTAGTGCACATTGATTTAATCAAAATAACAATTTCATTAAAACATCGATTTAAACAAAATAACAATCGTATCTAAAAAAAAAATCTAAGTATTGATTTAATTAAAATAACAATTTCTGTAGATATTTAGTAGAGATTCATACGACAAAAGAGATAAATAGCTAGCAGTAACTAATACTATATTATGTCAGGTTGGAAGTAGATTATTTTTAAAACATGCAGGTAAAGTTTTGTTTTAAAATTCAGTATAATCCCCACCCAGGCAGTTACTAAACAATCTGAAATATTTATAAAATAATATCTTGCGGTAGATCAAAAACAGAACATGTCTGCAAAATTCAGCTCAATTGGTTAAGTAGATAATTATATTGTTTTAAAATTAATTTGTAAAATTTGCTATTTGCATCATTATAATATGAAAAAACATAACAAAGTGTCTAACCATTCGCAGTGGAATATAATTTTGAGTATGATAATTGAATTATTTGTATAACATAATTTTGAATTATACATGTATATAATTCTCTCGTATATAAAACTCTTCCTAAACGGCTTGACCGATTTGGAGGAAATTTTGTGTATATATTGCAATCGGGTTCTCAATTTTTTTCTAACAATAAACCAGCTTTCAGACCACACATCTGCCGGGACCGCTAGTATTTTTATAAATACTTTTAAATTGTGGAAGATATTGTGAATTTTAAATTGTGAATTTTAAATTTTTATAAATACTCTTTCCTGCAAAAAACACAAATCTTCGCTTACGTTGTTCTTTCTGAAAAGGTTCGACATAATTATAAAGTCACTGCGACTGTCTGTTTGTTTGCGATAAACTCAAAAACCACTGAACGGATTTTCACAAATAGACAGGGGAAGGTTTAGATATTACTAGCTTCTCCCAGAGACTTCGCCCGCGTGAAAGTAAATAACATAATTATAGCCTACTAGCTTTTGCCCGCGTCTTCGCCCGCGTACATAAAATATAGTCTGTCACTCAGAAATAAAGTATCTTTCTTTCTTTTTTTTTACCTTTATTTTGGTGTACAATAAAGTTCATTCTATTCTATTCTTTCTATCGGAGAAAAAAATTTAGCATTCGGACCAGTACTTTCAGAGATTACTTTCTACAAAAAAAAAAAAAACAAACGTTACTTTTTTATTATATTAGTGTAGATGTCGTTTAGTGATAAAGTAGCATTCTAATGGTGATATTTATTTTTTAAAACCAGTCCAATAGTTTTTGAGTTTATTAATGTACTTAATAAACTCAAAAACTATTGGACTGGTTTTTTACAATTTTTTAACATTTTTTTTTCTCTTTATAATATTAGTATAGAGCCAATATAAGTATGTGGTATAGATAATACATGATGTTATAGTAAATTAAACTTGGGATTTTCAATGACTTAGATAGATAAAGCAGTACATAGATAGGAGCCTTAGTGCGGTGTGCATCTCTGTGTTGCACCAAATGGGAGTCCAGCTCAGCATGTGTCAGGCAAACATACCTGACGCTGTTATTCTGCTGGATCCTTACGGTGACATTCGCATGCTCAGCTGGTTTTGTGAGAAAAGTTTTATGTGCGGAGTGAATTTAATAGGTGGTGGATCTATAAATATATAAGTTGTCAAATTGAATAATGCATAAAATAATGTAATGTGTTTGTTTTTTTTAGGTCAAATTATAAGGTTTTTAAGGTAAATGATCTAATGACATCTCATCAAATCGCGCTCTTGGGCGGAGCGGCAGATAGTTTCAGACTTTTACTGACTAAAAACCCACTCCTGTTCTTTCGTTGCCTTCGTCCCAGGGGCCCGGGTTTCGTTTTCACACTACCCATGGCCCCAGTAGGCTTCGACCCTGCTGGGCCCCTACGATTTGCTGACATCACCCTGAGGCGCGCGTGGAACAATACGCGCCGTCGACAACTTGGGCTCGGTCCGGACAGTTACCGGACGGTCGGACGGCGAGCCACCCATTGCTCGCCGTCCGGTCCAAGCCTGAGCCTACGGTGGCCGGAAATCGGGATCGGAATTCTGGCGGCGACTAGGACGTGAGGACCGTTGCCTCACGCGATTGGCCGCCTCCTTTGCTAGCATTACTGCTTCGCAGAAGGAGGCGACCGCCTGCCACTCCTCCTCGCTCCGGACCATGGCCTGTACCAAGGCCCGGCGCGAGAGATCGCCGCCGCCGATCGCCCTCACGAGGATACGGCGTTGCTCTGCCCAAGCGGGGCACACCTCCACCGTGTGCTCCGGGCGTTCCACACAGTGGCGACACCCGGGATGTAATGTATGTGTGTGTAATTTGAATAAATAAAGTGAGTCATAAACAGTATGTACTAAATTATCAAGCACAAGCTACCAAACGAGATATGTAGATACGTCTAGCAGACTGTCTCGGAAACAAAGAAAGAATTTGTAACACCCATGCAAAGCTGAGGCGATTCGCTAGTTAAATATTTATTTAAAATGAAATACCACAGGCCATTAGGAAAATATTTGAGAAAATAATTTTAAGTTTATGAGTACATGAAATTAAAATAATTTCCTCAAATATTATCCTCGCGGTTTCTTGCTAAGAAATGATTTTCCTAAATACCATTCCTATGGGTCATAACTTGAAGCTTCTTATGAGTTTAGCCTCGAACAACATTAGGTATATTAACAGTTTGAACGCTGAAGGCCATAACATCGGAAGTGGTTTTCCCATCAAACAGAATTAGCTAGACGGATAAAACAATTAATTTCTTTTACATAAATAAAATAGACATATGCCCGCTACATTGTGTAATGACACGATAAAATAACAATTTCATTAAAATATTGATTTAACCACAATAACAATATCATTTAAATATTGATTTGACTAAAATAACAAATATGCCCAAAATAACAATTTAATTAAAATATTTACCTAATTTTTTTTAATAACCATTTCAAAGGACTCTTTACTAGACCGCACTATTTAATTGTTTTATTGGCTTATCGCGAATTGCAATTTCTTACAGACAACCTATAGATGGAATTGACAGAGGAGAAAAAATACGCAGGCAGTCCGTGGTGTAAGATTGTCTTCCATTCATCCCTGAAGTATAATATCTTTCTAAAAATGACTTGTTATTCATAAAACTACTGATCTATCAGAATAGGCACTATTCACTTAATTATCATAAATAATTTTTAATTAGTAAAGAAAAGAACCCCTCTTTTTACTGTCGCTTACGATGTTCTTCCTGAAAAGGTTCAATGACATCTTTGAGGCTTTTTTTAAATTATTGACAAGATCGCGCTTGACCTCTTTCTCACATGATAGAAAGCGACGATGGGACACGCTTGCTTGCCTAGAAGTAACCTCTTCATCTAAACCACTCGTGACTGACTTTTATTGCGATCGCTGAAAGATGCTCTGCAGTGACGCCACTTGCACGTGGAGTTGCCCAAAAACAAATAATGTATAATTACCAAACAAGGGCACGGACGTCATGTCCGTGGTTTAAATGTAAGGTAGGAGTGCTGTTTTAGTCAGTAGGAGTCTGACACTGCCCAGACTGGCTCGTTTGTGAGGCAGGTTGGGCGTCCATGAGGATTTCCCACTCCTAACGAGAGAAAAAAAAAAAAAAAAACACTCGTGAGTAGGTAACAGACCATCAGGCAGACTTTGAAAATCATTACCACAAGTCCACAATTCGTAGAATTACATGACTAATATATACACTTCACCTGTGGTTACTACACAGGTGTTCACACTTCCTTCCTCCTATTTAATTTTACAAATTACCTGTTTGTATATCGACTACTACTAGTATGCTAACAGGAAGTCCCTTTCTTTTGGAGTAAGAAAACAGGTGTATAATTTTATTAATGATGGACACACGCCCAGACTTCAGGCAGACCGCAATATTGTGGTTTTCCTGTCGCTTATACAATTAATGGCTACAACTCTACAATTGTATATCACAATAAATAGTTACTATTAATTAGCGTAGCTATGATGTGTACTTTATTATAAAAAAGCCATATGTTTCATAGAGCATTGAAGACATGTATGTTGATTAATATTAGGTACCTATGTGCAATAACTCTTGCACATAGGAATAGGGCTTGCGGACGGCGAGCAATGGTTAGCTCGCCGTCCAACCGTCCGGTAACCGTCCGTACCGAGCCCAAGTCATCGACGGCGCGTACTGTTCCACGCGCGCCTTAGGGAGATGTCAGCAAACCGTAGGGGGCCCAGCAGGGTCGAAGCCTACTGGGGCCAAGGGTCTGATTTTGAAAGGAAGACTCGGCCCTGGTACGAAGGCCAACGAAGGAACAGGAGTAAAAGTCTGACACTATCTCTCGCTCCGCCCAAGAGCGGGGGATGTCATTGGATGATTTTCCCAACTAAAAAAAAAAAAATGTGCAATAACAATAACTCTAAAAGATTTTATTCACTTACTAGGTTTTGCCCGCGGTTTCACTCGCGTGGATGTAGAACATATATATTATGTCTATGTCACTCAATGACAAAGTAGCATTCAATTGGTGAAAGAATTAAAAAAATCGGTCGATTAGTTTTTGAGTTTATTCATTACAAACGAAAATATAAATCTTTCCTCTTTATAATTCATACTTGACATTATAAATGTGAAAGTAACTCTAGTCGGTCTGTTTGTTTTCACGGTGAAAATACTGAACCGATTTTGATGAAATTTGGTATGATGGAAGCTTGAACTCCAAGGATGGACATAGGCTATTTTTTTCAACATTCACGCAGACGAAGCAGCTGACGGAAGCTAGCATTATTATAGAAGTCCTAACTTTCGCTAGCGGCTTAAAAAAAAGAAAATAAAGGCCTATGTTACTCAGTGACAAAGTAGCTTTCTACTGATGAAAGAATTTTGAAAATCGGTCCAGTAGTTTTTGAGTTAAATCGTAACATACAAACAAACAAACAAAAAATCAAATCTTTCCTCTATATAATATTAGTATAGATAGATGGCCTGTGTTATAATCCAGGACAACCTATGCTGGTACCAAATCTGTTCAGCCGTTTGAGTGTGAACACAATATTTTGCCATATTAGTGTGACTAGGGGTATGGAATATTATTTTACTGTCTATTGTTTACTGTAGCTACGATCAATGACTGTATGGCGATAAGCGAGGGGATTCACGGTCTTATAACAAACGTATATATTTAACTATTATTGAAAAGTGTTACAGGTATAGTCACGCCACACGTGTATATTACATATCTATGAACATGAATTTATAGTTCATAATTTTACAGTCATCGTTCTAGGAATATGCAAAGCATAAACCATTTTTTTTTCATAAGAAAAAGGTGTGCGCAGCAGTTTTCCGCTGCATATTGATCAGCTCTTTATAAACTCTTAGTACAGTCAATCCATTATATTTCTTCAATATATTAATATATGTGTACAAGTGTATATTTCATTAAACTCCTCCTAAAGAGCTGGATCAATTTTAATAATTTTATTTTTGTGTGTGATTGATTGGGTCCTGAATAATGTAGATTCACGATTGGACCAGATAGGTACGTAAGGTAGGTAGGTAAGGATGTTTTTTTTTATGAATGGTGTGAAAATCATCTAATGACATCCCTCGCTCTTGGGCGGAGTGAGAGATAGTGTCAGACTTTTACTGACTAAAAACCCACTCCTGTTCCTTCTTTGACATTTTTTTTTTCCAGGGCCCCAGGGATCTCTTTCGCATCACCCATGGCCCCAGTAGGCTTCGACCCTGCTGGGCCCCTACGGTTGCTGACATCTCCTTGAGGCGCGCGTGGAACACTACGCGCCGTCGACGACTTGGGCTCGCTCTGGACGGTTACCGGACGATCGGACGGCGAGCCACCCATTGCTCATCGTCCGCAAGCCCGCGCCTACGGTGGCCGGAAATCGGGATCGGAATCCCGGCGTCGGTTGGGGCGTGAGGACCGTTGCCTCACGCGATCGGCCGCCTCCTTTGCTAGCATTACTGCTTCGCAGAAGGAGGCAACTGCCTGCCACTCCTCCTCGCTCCGGACCATGGCCTGTACCAAGGCCCGGCTTTTTTATGACTGGTTACGCTCTTATTGCTGTGCTGTTTTATTTGAAGACCTATTAATTATTTAATAAGGATTATTCTATTATTAGATTACAGTTTTGAATTCTCCTATATTTTAAACGGGAAATCCGAACTCCTTCATGGTTTTTATTTTCTAACGATAAGTAAAAGATGTTGTTATTAGTCAATCGCCTTAGTGTAATCGCTAAGGAATAAGGATCATATGTAAATAAAACCGCTTGTAGAACACATCGACCGACGACGACAACATCGATACGAGCGAACATGTTGTTCGTCTGCCGTCTCATAAAAAATATCAGTTTATTGTTTGGTACATTTTTAGAAAATCACGGCTTTCTCCTACTATAAGATGCATGCATTATACACCTAAACCTTCCTCATGAATCATTCTGTCTATTGGTTAAAACTGCATGAAAATCCGTTCAGTAGTGTTTGAGTTTATCGTGTTCATACCGACAGACAGACGCGGTGGGGGAGTTTGTTTTATAATATTTAAGCAAGAATAATATTAGTTTACTTATAATTGCGTTGATCAATAAGTACTATTGGTACCTAATTGTCAATAATGTATGTAGGAGTTTCACGAGAGTAATTAATATTAATATTAAATTGATTACCTTTAAATATTTTAGTTTTAAAAATTGATTATAAGAATAATTTGATTTTATTTAAATAAAAATATTGATTTGTGGTGTCAAAAATATGAATAAATTCATTTTAAATTATTGATAATATAAAATATTCAGTTTGTTTTATTTCTTTTATTTTTAATAAGAGTAGTTATTTTTTTATAGTTTATTTTATTATAAATAATATAATTATTATAATAGAATGTATTATTGATAATTGTCAATATTTATAAGGTACCTATATAATTAGATATCACGTCAGAATCGCGCTGAATACCTTACCTTGCTAGGCTCTAGGACTATGACAGAATCTTTCGGCAGCTTCCTTGCAAACTTGGCAGCCATGGTGCATCCTCCAGTGCCTCCACCCACCACCAGTAGTTTGCATCTGGAAAAAAAAAAAAACTTATTTATAAAATCTTTCTAGCTTTGAAATTAGAATCTGTTGATTTTATAATTAATGACCCCATGAGTAAAAACTTAACATTACCGGAAAATACGCATGTTACGTTGGGCAGGTGGGATTCATCTCAAAGACAAAGTACATAAAAAACACGTAAGGGGGAGTTTCAAAGTAACACCTATTACTGAGAAAATTATAGAGTGGGCTAAGATGTTACGGACTTGTTACCCGCAGACTAGATGTCTATATCGTGAAAAAGAGCCTTTCCATGGCTACAAAGAAGACGCTGACGAGGCAGAAGTAGACCGCTAGTTTTAACTGAATGATAATTGGCCGTAAGGGCAAGACAGACGACATTTCTATATTAACTTTTTGAGTAGCGTAATTAGAGACACAATAGAAAGACAATGGCGCGTTAACGCCAGCGTTATTGCGGGGATCAACAGCTTAAGGGTGAAAATCTTAGTAAAGATTGGTACCATCTGTTCAGACCTGCCAAGGTCTGGACAGATAGAGGGTAGAAGAGTAGAGAGACCTTTGCCCAATAGTAGGATAAAATGGGCAGATAAAAATAGTACATTTTGATACAAGTGGTGAAAGTTTGTCAATGTGACCGAGGTGGAATTCGCCCTAGCCGCAGGCCAGGGTATTATGGAGCCCAGTGCTACAGTAACTTTCCACGTGTATCAAACGACGTTTTTCAATACTCATAAATAAATAAACTGGGGTTGACGCGCAATTCCTCGTGGTCGCTTAGCGCCCAGCCTGATACGATAAATACAATCAATAGAGGCGGGAGCTCGCACGTTTTTCCGCACTAGTGCAGAAAACAGTAAATTGCTTGCCTAAAAGCGGTAGGGATAAGACCGGGTTTTCAAGTAAGTGTATTGAAAATATTATTCAGATGGATGAGGAGAGCAGCAAAAATAATGTACCTTACAATCAATTTGTTTTTATCATAGACCAAATAAGTTCTTGAGAAAGGTGCTATGACTGAAATCAGAAACTATAAATAATAGGGTACAATTATTTAGGAAAACTTAACCTTTTCCTAAATAATTGTACTCAAAATAGTTGTAGTTAAAATGGTAGAATTAATTTATAATTACTGAGACTGAGGCAATAGCAATAGGCATTATGTCTAAGAAACTATGAACTTTGAAATATATAATTATGTAGTTAATAGTGCAAAGTGTAATAATTCTACATTGTATTTAGTATTTATTAGCATAATTCTATAACATTAGGCATTAACTTGTGAAAATCAGTAGCAAAACTGATTAGCATTTAAAAATAAACTCAAACTGATATCAAGAGTTATTATTATAGAGTATCTGTATGGAGTATTTATTTTATTTCTGTAAGCTTTAATTTTCTAAAAAAGTATTTTATTTTATATTGTTTGTCTGTTTTATTGTTTGTTTTGGTTTCTACTCATTGTTTATTTGTGAAATATGTTAAGAGTTGAGTTGTGTAAATTAAAAAAATAATAAAAAGTTACTGTTATGTAACATAAAATTATAAGGTCTTATTTATAAAAAAATCTAATCATATGATTACTTTACATGCTAATTATCAGATTCCAAATTTAAACTTTCTATAATCAGATTTAAAAATCTGCTCATCAGTGTTTAAATTACCTAGTCAAGAATGATTTATAATAACATATAACAATAATAACAAATTAATATTATTATATTATTTAATTTTGGACACACCTTACTGACTGCAGAATGTTTTTAACCTTTTGAGTGCGTAATTAGATACACAATAGTAAGACAATGGCGCGTGAACGCCGGCGTTAATGCGGGGATCAACAGCTTAAATCAATGTAAATCCAGTCATTACCACTCTTATTAGGATAAAAACACACATAAACCAGGAACCAACCATTATTTATTAAATACTAGAAGAGAGATACTGACTCTAGTTTTATCATATTTTAATTTTATGTTTTAAGTACTCAAGGATTTTATATATGGATAAACTAGATTGATAGCAAAGCAATATTACAAACTCCAAAGTGTACTTTATTCCCATAGACATTAAGTTCATATGTTTCATTGATAACCAAAAGGGGGAAAATGTACCAAGCAAGACAACAACAAAGAGGTGGAGTGTCCCTTTATTACCTCTATTTTAACTAGGGTAACCATAAATTTACTAAATTAATTGTTATTATTTTTGTCACTGTAGCATTTTATATCAATTGATGCTGACAAAGTACCAATAACTCCTAACTGTCTGTGAAACTTGAAAAAATAGTTTAAAATATTAAGAAGTCAAAAATTTGTATTTAATTAATTTATAGTAATAATAACTTCTGGTTCAATTATAATACTTCTTTAATATATTTTAATATAGTGTTTCTCTAACCACTTGTGTTTTATAACTAAACCAGAAGTTATTCGTAAAATAGTTATAATTAGTATTTCCACATTTTGATTTAATGCAGTTGTAACAAAAAAAATAACTTTGGAGATTTTACTAAAACTTGCGGTAAAACACTTTTAAATTCATAGAGGTAAGTAAATTACGATTTTCTCAAAAAAAAATTTTTAGGAGGGGTAGTACGAACTAGTCTATGGACACACTAGTAGAGAGATAACCTTCGGTATGCCTGGTGGCAAAAAGTTACACGGTATGCCTGGTGGGTTTATCAGACCCGGATTTTTAACTTGTAATTTCTCAAATATTTATTGATAAATAAGTTATTAAAATGTACTAATATTTTTACTAGAGGTGTATGTTAGAAAATAAAATAAAAAAATATTGCAAATCAACAACTTGTAATAATTATTTTTCCAATTAAACTTAGGTAGTGTTTTTAAAAAAGTTTTTAAACTTCGTTAGTCTTATAACACACTTTACTTATTAAAAATGAAAAAGGTCTCAATCAGACTATAAAAACATATAAGGCACTTCTATGTACTTATAAATAACTAAAGAATATTCAGTCTTCACCACTTCTAGCAAATTGCAAATTGGAAAATTGCATGATCCAGACATAAGTGACTCTTACAGGTCTCACAAATATATTGCGTTTTGCGATTTTTCTTGACTGGGCATACGTAGCATCTACGTTTTTTACCAGGAGTCAATTTTTTCAACGGCGAGTCCTCCTGGGTGCCCAAATGACTACCTATTCGTTTGCGAAGATCTTTAGATAGGTGATTGTTGTTTTTTCTTGACTACAAATGTTTTTCAATCGAAAAGAATAATAAATTACTAATAAAAACATCACACAGATAGCTCCCCATTTTGAAATTAAAATAATGTAAAAAATATTATATTTATACCTAAAAATAACTTTAGTTTCCAAAAACACAGACAACAAATACTAACATAGAAACGTCACGTCGTATGCCTGGTCGGGTCCGTGAGACCCGCGCAAACTATATGCATATCCTACTACCACAGGAGCGCGCTCCGGACTGAAGTAGCGGGCGGTGGGCGCCTAGCAATTCATAACGGCCAGCTACTAAGTGCGGTTAGGCGCGAAATTCGAATTTGAAGGAAATACAATGGTTTATGTACACAGGTGGGTCTGACGGACCCTACCAGGCATACCGAAGGATAACATACCCTTTTGTATCATACTCTTTGGTAGATTTTTAAGGTTGACGTAATCAATCTAGATTGTATACAATATTCTTGGTTTTACTCAGAAAGGTAGGAATTTTATGACAATTTGAATAGTAGAACTGCCAACTTCTTAAGGTATTAAAAATATCTAGTATGTTTTTAATTGATTGTAGGATTTAAAAGGGTTAAGCCCAACAACCAAATTAAAATATTTTAGTGATTACAGAATAATAATTTGAAGCATTTAAAAAAACAAGGCATATATGTGGTCAAAAAGCTTCCATCAAGATGGCATTATAAACAGGTAAGCAAATAAATCAATAATATTGATTCAACATTCTCTGAATTGTTCTGTTATTCAATAATTGAATTTAAAAAAAAAAATACATTCAGCCGAACATAGAACCTCCTCCTTTTGAAGTCGGTTAAAAATTACTGTGAATGCATCGAATGTTGAATTTGAGTAATGTTATTGGTTGTCAAATATTGTTTCATTACTTATAAAACATCAAGTGAAGTGCAGAGAGTGCAAAGTTTGATAACCACGAATTGAGATTAGATTGGCAAATACTATTACAAAATTCCTATATTGTGCAGTGGCCGACACAATTAGTACTTCAGTTAGCACTAGTACTCACGAATATGTTGCATTATTTGTAGTGGAGACGGAGAAACTCCTGATAATACCCGGAGTTGCGACCGCGGTGAGTTTTCGTAAAATATTCATGTTGACGAACAAACCGCAAGCCGCACAACAAGCGCCTGGCTCAGTCGCTAGCACATTAAACGATGATCCCTCTCGCAGTAGTTAAGTAACCGCGGCGTCGATGACTGTGCTGTGTGCAGTCGCGATAATTTGTTGATATTTGAAGAATATGACCTTGTTGACGATACTATTGCCTACTCCGGCAAATTGACGTAAGTGACGTCGATTTTCTTGACACTCGTATGTTTGACACAATTTTTGACATAAATAGTGAAGACCAATCAATCAAATTAATCAATCAGCTGCAATACCATGCAATACAAACACCAAAAATCATAGATTTGATAAAAACAAAACCGAAAAGTGCGAGTCGGACTCGCGCACGACTTCCGTAGAAACTTATCTATGAAAACAGTTCAATTTCCGAATCGAGTGTCAAAGATTTTTAAGTTTTTTTTGTGATATAACTACAAATTTACAGTTTTCAGTTTTTTTCCTATACTTATGCTATGAGACCTTGCTACCCAATGAATTTTGATTCCCTTGAGAGTGTCGAAATATACGTTGTTTGCAACATAAACGGCCGTATTATTTTTGTTCGTTAACTTACAAGTTTGATTTTTTCACAGCTTCAAGAGACCGCAGACCTGAGTATATATGGTTTTAATTTCAACTCGATGGCTCCACGCGTTCCTGAGGTAAAGGGTCTTGACAGACAGACAGGCGAACGTACGGACAACAAAGTGATCCTAAATGGGTTCCGTTTTTTCCTTTTGAGGTAAGTGACCCTATAAAACTAGGCCTACGTGCGCTTTTGCCTTCATAAAAAGATATTAATTAATCACAGTAGTTGTGATTTTTTATGCCATCCAAAGTATTCTACATTCTTCAATAATATATAGATCACTGATGTGATGCACAATCAAGGTTTTATAAATAACTGTCAACGGACTAATTTTAGTTGTTCTTCTCAAATAACTTTCCAAGTAAGGAAAATATGGACCCTCATCCTGGATGCACTGTATAATTCAAAGTTCACAAATTATACAATCCCCAAATCTATTACCCAAACAAATTACAGTTGTCTAAATATGTAATGAAAAACAAAGCTAGAAGTGTTAAGTAAGAGCCCCATATACGGTACGATTTGTTTGTACGATCGATCTGATGAAAATTGTGACGATTGATCGCATCAAAAATGACGCCCATACACAAAACGATTGGTCATAACGATCGATCATTTACTTGTTTGAAACTGAAGGAGAACTGAAAGACATGCCCCATAAAAATGGAGTTTGAACTTCTTTTCCTTACCTACGTGGCGTTAACTTTGATTCGGCTAATAAAAAAAAAAAACAAGTGCGAGTCAGACTCGCGCACAGAGGGTTACGTACAAACTTACCTATGTAAATAGTTCAATTCCCGAATGGAGTCTCGAAGATTTTTCCGAATCGAAAAAAAAGTTTTTTTTTGTGACGTAACAACAAAACTAATATTTTTAAATTTATTCCTATATCTGTGCTATAAGACCTTACTTTATACCAAATTTCAGGTTTCTGAGTCAATGGGAAGTACCCTATGTATTTTAGGGAATTTTGATTCCCTAGAGTGTCGAAATAAACGTATTTTGCAACAAAAACGTTCATATCTTTTTTTTTCGTTAACTTAGAAGTTTGATTTTTTCACAGCTTCAAGGACCTCAGATTTGAGTTAATGATTTTAATTTCAACTCGATACCTCCACTCATTCCCGAAATATGCAATTTAGCTTCACTTGTATTTTTTTTGACTGACCGACATTTTGAAAATTCAAAAGTGCCTGTAATTGGTCTATTTGAAATAAACGTTTCTGATTTCTGATAAGAGGGTCTTGACAGACAGATGGGCAACAAAGTGATCCTATAATAAGGGTACAGTTTTTTTTTCCTTTTGAGGTACGGAACCCTAAAAACAAAAAAAGAAAGCCTAGAAAAATGTGTAGACATTTTGTTTGTTTCGTTCATTGAGTGTAGGTGGCTAGGAGTACGAGTACGTAAAGCGATAACCAAGGCGTGCGTGCGATGCGTGTAGCGACTGGCAGCGACTGGCGTCAGAGTGAGTGAGGAGACATAATTGAATCGTTGATTGTAAAAGTCCCCATACACGGTACGATTTGTCTGTACGATCCGTTGCTTCAGACCAAGATCGTAACGACGAATCGATAGTGTATATCAAGATCGTTAACGATTTACCTCGAAATACATTATCGATTCGTTGTTACGATTGGTCTGAAGCGACGGATCATACAGACAAATCGTACCGTGTATGGGGCCCATAAAGAGTCGTACACTGTCGATTCATCGTTACGATATTTATGACTGCATGGGTTTTTGTTGCGATCTCCGATATCGTCTTCGATGAAACAAATCGTTAACGAACTTGACATACACTATCGATTCGTTGCTACGGATCGTACAGACAATTCGTACCGTATAAGGGGCCAGATGGGTTGTAACAGGTTAAATATGATATCTGTTACCACTGTTAGTGTTACTTATAAATAACAGATCCAAATATTTGTTATTAAATAACAGCCTGTTATTTTTGTACGTATGCGTATTTAAATCTCAATTGAATATCTTCTTTTTTATAACAACCTGTTATTTTGTACGTATACGTATTTAAATCTCAATTGAATATCTTCTTTTTGATTTTCTCCAAAAATCCGATTTCCGACTTTAACTAAGTCGAAAATCAGATTTTTGAGACTTCAACCTCAACATAATGTAAAAGATTAGACAGAGAATCAAAATAAACTTATTTTTTACAACGTAGGTACACTAAGTACCAACCAAAACTATAAAACGAGTAACCTAAACTAAAACAACTAAACTTATATATAAACCAAATGAACACTAGGACGCCGTAAACAAACACTGAGAAACAGAGAAATCTTTCCGAAAATTTTAAAATTACAATTCACCATTTTGCTTTCGTTTTAGAACAAGAATAAAAATTAAATTCAAAATTTTAAAAATGTCAACAAACAAATTAGCCTAATAACTTTCAGTTGAATATCATCTTTAAGATTACAACAGTAAGGTTGTAAATACATAAAACATTTTTCAACCAATCCCATCAAAAGTCAAACCATAGATAATAAGGGCGTCCAGACACGATCAATGTAATTGTTTTTGGTTGCTTGGCACACTTAAAAAATGTAATTAAATAAATAATACTATATCTGTCAACAAATACCAACAAATTTGGCAAATTACTCTCGTTAGAATTGATTTACATACTGGTTGGTAAAAAAATCGTGAATTTCTTGACAGTTTTTTTATTCATTCTTTTAAACCAAAAAAATAGATACGATTATACAATTACAATTCACTTATTTTGAGCTATTTAAATTTAATTTTTTATTGCTTTCGTGTTGCTTTTGCGTTGGCAGGCTTAACACTATTTTTAAATAATTATTACGGACCCATTTTTTAAAATTGTATCACAAATTGCCACAAAGAAATTAAAATACATTATAAGTTTTTTTTATAATGGTCAGGTCACTGGTCAGTAACAGGCCATGTAACAGGTAATCCAACTACATTTAAGAGTCACTATTTCGTTACTATTTGCTCTTGTAAGACCACTAACTATATTTTAGGGTTAATAAATACTAGCTGCTTCTCGTTTTAGCGTAGTTAACGCTTTAGTAAGAGGGAGATAAACATACCTATTACGAAATAAATAATAGGTGTCTCTTTTTAGCAAAGGTCATTGGTCATTCTATAATGAGGAAAAGAGAATGAGTATGTAACGAAGTAACAGCCGTACGTAGTAACATGTAGTAACAACTAACAACAGTCAGTATGTGAATAACAGTAACAGCCGTTATTAAATTAACAGATAAAATAAGTTGGTAGGAGCAATTATTATTTGTAAATATCTGTTACTTCTACCTGTTATTATAAATATGCCTCACTCCTAGGCCTTTTAGAACCTGTCAAAATGTGTCACAACAAAAATGGCGGACGACGACGAAATTGACATTTTAGGAGATTTCTCTTTTAATTCTTGTTTTGCTCAAAATAGTCAAGGAATGTAAGTAAATTTATCATATTAATTAATTCTCCCCATCCATAATATTTATCAAGTAATTTGTGCTGGTTACACAACAGATATGCGGTTATGTTTACAATGTTTTTTTGTTGACACCAATTCTTCTATCAAAACAATGATATTTTATCTTCTACTCCTGCTATAACGTATCCGATCTATAGAAATAAATTGTAACGGCTATTCTTCACATATTACACATCTTAAACTAAGATTAATTGTTTTAATCGATCATTCATTTCATGCCATAAAAATTGTATATCTATCGCCTTTAGCCCTTCATGCTCCAACAGAGAAGACACGGTGCATCCGCAGTGGCTGCTGGACTCCACAGAGACGAACTGGTACGATAAGCACAGTAAAAGGTAACTTCTAATACACATGCAATTCAACATTATGTACAATAATACCCTAAATTATCGGTTGTCAAGTTTTTTTTTATAATTCATGTAAAAGCTAACAATAGAAATAAAACTTATATTTGACAGGTTTATAGAAGGCTCTCCAAGGAAGCTTTATGGGAACAATTCTTCAGACAAGCACTACAGTGATATACACACTGCTTGGAGCCCGGCAGAAAGGGAAGTTCTCATTAAAGAAATGGTGAGTAATCTATTGTGTTTACAGTATTCTATGAATTTATTTTTCATCTCACACCCAGTTACACAGTGTACTGTTGATACAGTTGACAACAGTATAAATGATATCTATTCAATACCTACATATTGCAACTGTCATTTTAATGTTAGTATAATTTTCCTCATAGTGATCATTTGTTACTACAAAATGAAATGCTTTCAAGAAGTATGTTGAAAGCATTTGATTATGTATATATCACATTATAAAGTTTATATAACTACTAGATACCCTAGCTTATGATTTATGTATTTTCTACACATGATTCTTCTAATTATTTAAAGTATATCTTAGATGCAGACTACATAAGTTCAAATATAAGAAAGCTAAATCACTTACCTAACAATTAACTGTTAGTGTTTGCCAAGGACAAGATTTGGACAATATGCTTTTTTTTGGCTTGATAATTCAGAGTTTCAAAATTGTGCAAATGACTGTCATTGAAATAACCTTGTTCTTTACAGTCAAAGTATGGAAGAAATGTACGCAAAATATCACAAACATTGAAAACAAAGACTGAAGCTGAGATACAGGCATTGATCGAAGCTGAATATGGTGTCAACTTAGAGACTCCCTCATTTGGCCTTGACAAACCAGAGGACCATGAAGATATACCAGCAGTAGTTCAGGAAGAAATAGTAACTGATGACATGACCAATATAAATAATGTTATCAGTATGGTGACCACAGGAAAAACTACAATAAATATACCAAAGAAACCATTCAGAAAGAAAAACACTAACTCCAAAAGCTTGCTAAAACCTGACTTGTTGATAGATAAAAAGGCTGAATTAATAGCAATAAATCCAGCAGACATATTATATGAAGATGACTTGATAATAGGGTCGACAGAATCCATTGGTTCTGATCTAGACTTGACTGATATTGTGTCCAAGAACATAGTTAAATATCAGGCAAAAGTAAAGGCTGAGAAGAAGATTGGTAATCATAGGAGGAAAAAGTCGAGGAACTTTGATAAAGGTCCAACTAGGAATAAGAGTAAGGAGTTGTTGAAGTCACCTCCTGGGAGGCAGCGAAAGGACTCGAATTTGTCAGAAGATAGTGTGAAGAGCCCTAAGATGCAGATAGTATTGGGCTCTGGGTTAGCTTTACCAGTTTCTGAAGGTGAACAAGTGGTGAGTTAATTTTTTCTTCACCAAAGAGCTATATCTTCTTTATTACATATTTATCATTGCCTCACTTGTTAC
Organism: Mythimna impura; assembly: GCA_905147345.3. Lineage (NCBI taxonomy): Eukaryota > Metazoa > Arthropoda > Insecta > Lepidoptera > Noctuidae > Mythimna > Mythimna impura. The sequence continues at coordinate 6,470,318 of LR990346.1, forward strand.
TTATTGTTATTTAGACCCAGTTGTGTAAGCATGCATAATGCATGAATTTTTTTTTTTTCATTGTTTGCTGCAGATTTAAAAAGGAATTCAAATTTATTAGATCAGTTAAAAATTCTGACCAAAAGTGAACAATGAGTTGGATTGGTTTATGATCTAATTTAACTCCAGTAATTTATTATTTTATTGTGAGGGTATGATAAGAGTAATGTGTTTCATAATAATATTATTCCACAGATCAAAATTGAGAAGAAGAAAGACTCTGACCCTGAGAGTGACATAGAAGTTGATGTAGACAGCGGCAGTGAGAGCAGCACACCTAAAGTTACACCTAAGAAGGAAACTAAAGCTACTGAGGAGGCCCCTGTGGCTGTACCCCTTAGCAGATTTGAGCCTATGCGGAAAAGATCTAAGAAAATAAACCTGGTATGACTGATGGATTTGACAATAACTATCTATTTTAAAAGATTCTAATAGATTAGAATTTAACACATTTATCTACATTGGAGATAGGATAATTTCCAATGTAGAAGAAATGCTGAATGTAGTATAATAATAAAAATAAATGCTGTCAAATAAGGTGTAGTTATTTTATCATAATGACATAATATATTATGGTAGACATAAAGAATCATATTGTACTTGGTCATTGATAGTTTTGTAAACATACTAATCATTAGTTGATGATCATTCAAAAAAATTAGTAGTTCATTCTTTTGAATAATCTGTAGCTAATTAGTATGTATATCGCAGGACGGCGGTGGCGGCTACACGATAATGCATACGGAATCAGGCGACCTATTCGCAGTGGGAGCCGAACCTAGGAGAGAGAGAGCACCGCGGAAACAGCCCATACAGTTACTACACTGTCGAGTTTATAATGCTGAGAAACCGGTCAGTAGCATTACTATAAATATTGGCATATATAGTGAAACTAGCTCCTGACAGTGGCTTTGCCCGCGTGAAAGTAGGTTTCTCCATACAAACTTTGGATATGCATACCCACTTTCATCCCCTTAGGGGGTGAATTTTGGAAAATCCTCTCTTAGTGCATGCTTATTTTATAAAAGGAAACCTTATGTAAAATTTCACGTTTCTAATCCCGGTAGTTTCGGCTCCGTTGATATGTCAGTCAGTCAGTTTCTCCTTTTATATATATAGATTGTGATCTGGCACAGGCTTTTGGTTGCATAAACCACAATAGACAACTAACAATAAATTTAGTTTACTGCAGAAATATTATTCTTTAAACAAATGTTTTTTTTCCTATTTCTACTGTTGAAAGACAAAAGTTAATAAACCTTAATAAGGTCGTAATAGACGTTCACGTAGGTAATTAATATTGGCGTCCTTAAGGGACTAATATTTGGTCCTCATGTTTCCAGCATGTCTTTGATAGCTTGTCATCTCAACTTATGTTTTTTTTTATGTGTTTGTACAATGAAAAGAATGTTTCAAGATTTAAAGAATGTTTCAAGTTCCTTCATGACACACATAGGTTCTAGATATCGTAGGTCATCGGAAAACATGAGGCTAGAGATTCCAAGCCACTCCACCAATTTTTATGACAAATCGTTTGCAGTTCAAGCAGTGCGGCTGTGGAATGCTTTGCCCGTGTCAGTAAGGCAAGCTCAAACACTCACAATTTTAAAAATATGGTTAAGGATCACTACCTTTCCTCTTGAACGTCGTAGAAAAAAGAATAGAATAGAAAAACTTTTATTCGGTACAGACACAGCACAACGGTTATAATATAAACACAAAGACAAAGTAAACAAGAACTAAGTACAAAATGCGTCGAGCGTGCCCGCTCCGAAAGGAGCGGACGCGCTCGACGCTGGAGGAGGGGGGAGGGGTCGTCATTAAATACATCATTTCTTTGCTTTCGTAATTATAGATATATATTATATATTGTTTGTATTATATGAAATTTATTAGTTTATGTATTGTATATATGTAAATAGTACACCACGAACTACCTGCGTAAAAAACCGCACCTGCGTCTTTTTTCACCTTCTCTGTCAAAACCATCCACAGGCTGTCTGTAAAAAATAGCTTTTAGCGATAAGACCGCCCATTGCCCAATTTTTATTTTTGGTGTACTTACAATAAAGAACATATCTATCTATCTATATATCAATGGTATTTTTCATCTTATAATAATAATAACTTTATTTCTGACTTTTAGATCTAAACGATACAGGATCATATTAATGTTATTAATGGTAGTAGTATCTTATGATGAAATTAATGTGTTAGCTGTACTGAGAACTTAAAGATAACTGTCCTTTATAGGCGCCATTCGATGTCCGTGTGCACGTATCAACGCTACTCTTAATGGACGGTCACGCGCACACGTCCCGGGGCGAAGTGATGGGCCTGCTGGGCGGAGCTCTGAGTGAGGCGGAGCGCCTCGCGGTCACGGTGGCGGCGTACCGGCCTGCTGCCGCCGCCGCCGGCAGTACGCACTGCGACATGGACCCTGGTAACATAAAACTAAACTGACAACACTAACTGGTATAATAAATAAAACTCATAACATCATCAAAAGGCTTTGAGAACTCACATCAACTTATAATAGGTTGCTTAACCTGTTGTATAACGCAGAACTACGCGGGGCACAATGTCTTTTTAATTGTGTCTCTAATTACGGCATACGAAAGGTTATTGTTACCCAGAATTTCAATCCGCTATCGAAACGAGAAAAATATCGCTCGATACTAGTTTTGCTATATCACTTTATGGCATGCACCTTCGGTTTTAATAAATTGTAATCGGAATTAGGTATTACTTATTGGAGGTACAAAAATTTATATTTCTCGTGTGGGGAACCTTCCTCCTCCCGCGCCTTTTGTTGATTACTCTTTCAGTTTTGTGAAATTCTCATATCGTATACCCTAATGCCAGTATCGCAGTCGGTCGCGGCGGAGTCCCTGCGTGGGTCTGGGCAGGCGGTGTGCGGCTGGCACCACTCGCACCCTCGCTTCCCGGCGGCGCCGTCCGCGCAGGACCTGGTGTCGCAGCGCGGCCTGCAGCGGGCGCTGGAGTGGGCGCACGTGCCCTTCCTCGGCTTCATCACCAGCCAGCACTGGCCTACAGGCCGCACGGCCTCGCAGTACCGGTGAGACATTAATCATCATCAGTACTAAATACTGCTAGAAATAGGGCCTCTGAATTTATCGGCAAGTCAAATTCAGCCGCTTCCAGCTACTGGTAAAGATGACGATCTTCTCAGACAAACGCTCTCATAGGCTTGAGGGTGTTTTCAGATTCGCCAGTGCGAGATTATGTTATTGGGCAAACAAGAAGGCAGCCCATGTGGAAACACGAATAGATTCGATAGATGATCTTAAAGTTAGCGTCACGTATTCATGTTCCTGCGATTGCAACTACGTTTGAATTTATTATTTTATATTTTGACGGTAATTTGAACAGTTTCAGTTTATTAAACCTGATTTTATTCGATTTACAAGAAAAACTCAGGACTAAAATTTACCGACGAGACCTAGAACAACTAATTGCTGCCAACAGCTTCGCCCGAGTTATAGTAAAAAACTATCCCAAGGGAAACATACTTCCGGGATAAAAGTATACTATGTGCTATTCCAGGAGATAGTTTACACGTGTGCCAAATTTCATCCAAATCCCTTTAACAGTTTCATTGTCAAAGAGTAACAAACATACAAAAAAACTTTCGCCTTTATAATACTGGTATGATTATTCAATTATGCAATAATTGTAGCTGTATCCGCGTCGAAGGTGATGACGACGCAGAACTGCCCACCGGCTTTCAAATCAGCGTGAAACTGCTAGCGGACCTCACACCTGACAACCTGCCGACTTTCCTGCAGGAGTTGCGCGCCGTGATGGTTGATGACCACAGTAGGAACGAGTTCAGTGTCGACTTGATGAAGGATGTGTGTCCACAAGCTGGGATCACGTATTTAGAAAAGGTTGGTGTTTTCATTTTACTCTATTTAGTGGGAGTTCAGGCAAGTGCAACTGTTGTGACTTAGGTCGTGTCCTGGATTTGATGTCTCAATGTCAGATTTTGTTATTGAGTAGTTCCAGTAACAGCACAATTCTGGGTCTGTGCTAGTTAATGCCAGTTTAGTTCTCCATTAGCAGTCCATTAATATGGGAGGCCTTTAACATATGGGGAGACCCCTCTCCCCCACATGATGTTATCTTTATATCTCTCTATCTATAACCCGGCAAGTAACACGTAAGGATATTGTTTACGCAAGAATCTGTAAAATCCAAGAAAACCTGGGGTTATGGGTTATAATAAAGTTTTTTTTTTTTATAATTTCAATTAAGTCAATATGTATTATATGTACAATACAAGGTAGACCGATGACCTGGTGAAGGTTGCGGGAATCCGATGGATGCGAGACGCACAGGACCGTTCATTGTGGCGACATTTGGGGGAGGCCTATGTCCAGTAGTGGACGTCTATCGGTTGAAATGATGATGATGTATTATATGTATTTTGAACAATCTCACGTAAGCCAAGGGGGGGGGGGGGAGAGTAAATAAGGTTAGATCTAAGTTAAGTTACATGGGCGTCCCCTTATAATTTGTTTTCTATTTGCCCACAGTGCATATCAAGTGCATCGCACCACATGCGTTCAGCGGGTTACGACGAAGCCGACCCGCTCGTCGAACAACTAATACAAGGAATAAGAGATATCTTCAGATAGAAATCTTATATCACAATTTATGTGGATTTAACTTTTTACTATGTACCTATAGAGCTCAAGAAACTGAAGCCGTGTTTCATTGCTGACTTGTAGCAATATAATGTAGTTCAATTTAGTTTCACACACCGCTAGTATTGAAATAGGTTAAGTGTTTTAAGCCTATACACCCTGCCAGTTAGAAAAATGATGATATGTGATGCTGCATCAAGAACTAAGCAAAAACCAAGGTCGCCGACATAACCCGTTGCTCGGAGAACGGATGTCGGTGGTGACGAAAGGTTCTAGAGTGGCGACCGCGCACCGGAAGACGCAGCGTTGGCGCAGCCGTACTCGAGCGTTCACCTAGTGAGAGTCGCGGGAATGCGATGGATGTGGGTCGCACAGGACCATTCGTTGTGGCGACACTTGGGAGAGGCCTATGTCCAACAGAGGACGTCCTTCGGCTGAAATGATGTTCCATCTATAATTTCATCCTGGCACAAATACGTGAAACTTTAATTTAATATAACTTATAAACTTACTTCTAGAAGCTTTGAACCAACTTGTTTGCTAAATGTGATAACTTCGGGTTGTACTTCTCAGAATAAATAATGTAGGTAAATTATTTTATAAACAGGTTGGTGCTCTCATTGATTGTGACAGTTATCGGTCGTGATTCCCAACAGAGATTTTCAAAACACAATTTGTAATTTTCGTCTAGATTAGGGAATGTGATTGTTGAGACAATAAACAGTATATAAACTTATTTTAAAATAAAAAGCATTATGATGATAGTTATCAAAGCTCACTATTGCAAAATACAAAGCAAAAATGTTATTTTTAAATTATTAGTGTGTGTTTACATTATTTTGGGTATCTAGTTTTATTTCTAATGAAATCCCATAGTATACTTTTCCTTTTAACAGTTTTATTTTTCATTATTTTAGTAACCTACAGATTTGTTCCACCTGAATGGTTGACGGTTGTGTATGCCGATCGTGCTTTATAAAAGGTTTTTCTTATGACCGCTATTCCACTGGCGTTTTCCAAGCCTTTTCGTTTATGGAACGTTTGACCAGCGCCTAAGTTACGCATTCGTTACGTTGATGTCGTACCGTTGCTGAAACGCCAACGCTCGTAAAAGACCAGTTGGATAGCGGCCTAATGTTTCCCTATTATTGATATTTTGAGAGGAATGTACTTTTATCTCATTTGGACAATTGTAAAAAGCCTATTGAAGTCCTATTTAAAGAAATAAATAAAATTCGACCGTAAACCATGTTGTTTTTCTTTAAATGAATATATAAAATTGAGTAAAAAGTTCATATTGAATGTTATGTTTGAAAGAGGCCTTTATTTGTGTTTTCATTCGGTAGGTACACTGTAAATTATCTTCATGAGGGTCTAGCAAACGAGCAAACGTTACTCCAGCAGAATCTTGAATATCTTCGCCATAAAAAATATTAATATAAGTAGCAACAGTTACCTCGCTAAGCAATTTAGGCGTGTGTAATAGTGTTGCCTTACTATCGATATCCTATCGATAGGTTGTCGATACTATCGTGACCTCGAAAAATAGTCAGAATATCGATATCGAGAGACGAAATTGCTTACTGTACGCCAATTGTACATTCTGTCAGTGTTACTTAAATTCCACAAAAGTGCAATTGTCACTGAGGTTGTAGACCAGCGCACACGCAGAAAGCCTAAGTGGGACAGGGTTTTCTGCAAGCTTAAATTCGGTAATAAAGCTTTTTCATGCATTGGGCCTTTTCTGTATGAAAGAGTTAATAAAAAATTAAACATCCTTCCATTAACAATGTTTGAGTGCAAGAAGCAGGTTCAAGTTTGGCTGCTAGGACTTAACTATGCCGAAACGGAAAACCTCATATCAAATATCTATTAAATTGTAATAAATTCACTAACATTGCACACACCTATTTATTTATTTATTTCGCACTTATTCACACTCATCATAATATACATACTCGTACATTTGGTTACCTTTGGTCTTTACTAAACTATATTGTAAAAAAATAATAAATATTGTATGTCGAAAGAGACTGTATCCTGCGACACAGGGTATCCTAGTGCGGGATCCAGTGTCACATTTAACTTAGTAACACTGTATGTAAACAAATAAACTTATTACTTAAAATAACAGTCACTGACAAAGATAATATTATTAATTAGTAATTTTTTTTTCTGCTTATGTCGCTCATAAAGGTTTGAATCCAACACGATACTATTGAATTTTGGTAAAATATCGATGTAGTAAAACTATCGATAGTATCGACAGTGATTGCAGTAAAATACACCATAATAGTGATAGTATCGATAGTATCTATACCCAATATCGATACTATCGATAGTATTGCACTTTATCAATAGTATTGCTCAATTTCTTGGATAGATACTATCGGTAGTATCGATAGTATTGTAAAATTTCTATCGATATTGTGACTATTTTTCGAGGTCAACTATCGATAGTTAGGCAACACTAGTGTGTAACTCTACTGAACGGACTCACTGTTTCGAAACATTTTAGTGTTCTGAAATGTTCTGAAAGATTGGAACATCAGTAATGTTTTAAATGCATCATTTGGAACAATTGGAACACTGAAACACTCTTTACTTTAAGTGACCTGCAGTCTTTTTAAAGTTCAAATTATAACGCGTAACGTAAATAGTGTAAATATAATTAATGACCTGAACTAAAAACATCTGCTTTAAATTATTCTCAAATCAAAATTCAATTATATAAAACTTTTAGTGTATATGACGCAACGTATCAGATCACGATTCATAACAGTCAGTGTCTGTATGTATCTTTTGAGTTGATGTTCCAAATGTTCCGTTTGTATCTTGTGAGTCGATGTTTCAAATGTTCCGTTAGTATCTTTTGAGCCGTTGTTCCAAATGTTCCGTTTGTATCTTGTGAGCCGATGTTTCAAAGGATCCGTTTGTATCTTTTGAGTTGATGTTCCAAATGTTGCGTTTGTATCTTGTGAGCCGATGTTTCAGATGTTCCGTTTGTACCTTTTGAGCCGATGTTCCAATTGAATGATGATGATATTACTGTTTCGGAACATTTCAGTGATTCAGATGCAAATGTTCCAATCGCAAAGATGACACACTTTTCCCACACCTAAAGCAAATGATTTGGACCAAACAATTTGCCTGCTGCGGTCTTCCCGTCCAACTATAATTTAGGTGCCTTCAAGGCTTTTTTTTTATTTTTTTTATTCTTGATAGGTTCGCGCTTGACCGCTAACTCACCTCACTCACCAGGCTAGAGTGAATAGGCTCTTAATAAACTAGTGCGCCTCACCATAAATGATTGCATCACTGCTTACCATCAGGTGGGATCGCAGTCAAGCACTGGAATATATCAATTAAAAAAAATTAAAAATAATAGCTAGGTATATACCTAGCTATTATTTGGTCCAAATCCTTTAAAAATCGTTATGTCTGCTGGTAACGTTACTGTAGCAGAACTTTTTTTTTTTTCAATATTTGCACACACAATTTAAAAATCTTTACAATTACAGAAGGCGAAACACGAATTATTTCTTCCACTGAGATGACATTATTTTGCTGTAGTACTACTGTACACGTTTTCTGCTATTGGTAATTTAGCGCTACTGGCGACTAGAGCGATTGATCATGTCACACTAGCCTGCCTAGGAAATTTTGTTTCAAAGAAAAGACCTCAAAGTGAATGTCTTCGATACAAACAAGAATCACTCTTTAATTAGGATGCCAACTAGATTAAGTATCTATTAGGTTAAATCTGAGACGCCATCGTTGCTGAAACACCAAGAAGCCTGGGTCGTTTCTTGTTTATGGATCTTTTTACCCGCATAGTACGGACAGAGCCCGGCACTTATGTTGGCAAGGATTTGGCGTAGTGGGGGTAAGTCCGCGCATGTTACACTTGGTGCAAAATAAATGGTCACTTTTATGGCTTCTCATTACTTTACGGTTAATAATTTAGTTTTTAAACAAATGCACACAGGTTCTTACCACAGACTGGTCAAAAGTATCGATCTGTGATGATTTTTTTTTTATTCCTTTCTTATTTCCGGTGAAGTCTATCTGTCCTTGCTGATGTTTTGTTAGCTTCTGAAGTTCGTTTTACTGACACTTTTTCAGTTTTCGCTTTATTTTCCATGTAACAGTACACATAAACCATATATTTTCTGGCTTGTCTGCGTAAAATTGTATTGGATCATGGCATTACATATAATAAATTTAAAAATTAAAACAATACGACCACTACAACAAGAAAACAATAATTCGAACTCATAACAAAAACTCACCGAAAACAAAGGGTACAACTTTACTACATGCAAGTGTAATCGGGAGCAAACGTAACGTAAACGGCGCCATTGGTCGATAGGAACAACAGTCGACTGACCAACCAATCGCGCGCTCGGAACGATGGTACCTCGTTCCCCGCGTCCCGCTTGATAACCAAAGAGAACTGGCTAAAAAAACGACTTCTGCGCATCTAACGACTCTTGCCAACTTAGCTGCCGTCCAGTATAAGTGCTGTAAATTCTAGATACAAAAAATAAAAGTCAAAAGCATATGGCACAGTTCCAGTTTATTTTTTAAATGTTACATGTGCTAGATAAAAAAATAATACAGTCCGATTAGTGAAATTCTTTTTACTATTAACCATCGGCCGTTGGCGTACAAGCAGCCGAGTGACGTATCGTTGCTGAAATTAATACTTAGGATTTATTACAAATCGTTATCTCCACATTCGTACACTCTAAATTGGAAAACATTATATTTTTTTTACAATTTTAACAAGCATTTTAACCGACATAGTTTTGAGCCCTTGGCTTAACTCTGCGGGTATCGACTTGATAGTGATTTAGCGAATCAATTTATTATATAATATTAGTACCGATGGTAATCGATGCACGTACCGAAGTCGACACGCACAGACATGCCTCTGTTGGACCTTTTTGGTAGTACAAAGGTACTTTCACATCGTAAGTGCCTTGTATAATATAATTTAAAAACGATATAGTAATTCATCTATTTATACAGTCATATTGTCGAGTGGCCGAGCGTCGCGCGGGCACTGTTTAAATTACTGGGCATTGTAAAAATGTACTGCACATCAAACACAAAATATTGCGATTACTTACAACAAATGTAATAATGTAAAGTTACACTGAGCCGCAATATACACGAACCTATAGCTTTAGACGAATTGGCAAGCGGAACTTACAAATAAATGGAAAACACACTGGCAGTGATAAAATAATATTGTGTAAAGTAACACACAATTCTAAATTTGAGCGACGTCTAAAATCCGGTGAAATTGGCACCTGGAGCTATTACATATTCTCTAAAACACCGAATCGATTATTAAAATTCTAAACCATAATTTACATTATCGTGATATTCTGTGTTTGATGTTTCGCGTCACAACGCAACCTTAGGCAATAAATTAAAAAAAATGATTTGTTTAATTAAATTAATAAAAAATAAAGAGTTCGAAACGATCGTAGCGTTACTTCTATATTTACAATGTGTTAACTTACAACTAATTAGAAGCATCAACTATGAAAATTTTTATCAACATTGAAGGCACATGATTCCGCACCCGATTCTCCTCATATATGTGCAAACATTAGGTGCACTCTTCGCTGGCAACATTCCTCTGTACTTCTATTTTACATGGCAACACTGCAAGTTATATCGTCTGTCAAAACTTTGTAAACAAAGTTGAATGTAAATAATTTTAAGTATTATTCCAATGTGGGATAATTGTGGTTATAATCGTAAATATCTATGACACGTACGGTCTATGTGTTTTGCAAGAAGTTTGGACAAACAATACAAGCTGAACTGTTGGTACATAATGGACCGGACGTGACGCTAACTTACACAATATTATACATTATGCGAAATAAGTACTGGTATCAAACAGTTCGCGTTGCATGACGCTCGCTCCGAAATAACAATATATTCGAACATTATATATAGGAAGCTAATTAATTAGATAAACAGCTGATATGATATAATTTAGTCGTCAGGTGTCAAGTTTCATGCAACGTAAACCGTAGACTAGTTAATATAGGTAATTGAAGTTGACTTAGGGAAACTCAGTCTGGCAATGATATTATAGCAAAGTACTTTGGCTCAGTCGCCGACACGGTTGTACTGCGCGTCATAGACAACGGGAGTAACAAGATAACTAATAGCAGCCTTATCAAGTTTACTGTACCAGTAATGACGAGTCATGTCATTTAACCCTTTAATCGCTTACATCGCATTAATCTGACAAATACTTTCCGTGTCCATTTCGCCAGGGTCGTCTATTTACGATCAAAATCAAATCCATCTTGTCACCTTCTGTCACATACAAGCGACACTGGGAATTGAAGTGTTAAATAATAATATTTGATCATAAATATACGACACTGGCGGAACGGGCACGAAAATATTTTTCGGATTAATGCAACCTAAGCGGTTAAAGGTCATATGAAGTCAGTCTCCATTACTGATCAGTGTAAGAAGTTTAATAAAAACTAAAGTTGTACATAGATAAATAACGGAACTAAAAGTTTCAGCACAGTATAACCGCGCAGACGACTGAGCTCGGCTAAGACCGGTCGCAATACAGAATAAACACAAATTTATTCTTAAAAACTATTTCGCTAATTAGTTCTATTCACAGCTGCGGAACGGAAATTATTTATATAAAACATGTCTACACTTATAAGTGCAGTTTAATTCATTACATTGATATTTGATTGAGATCCCGTCGTGCGTACGATTGTTATGTCAATAATTTTGAATTGAACGGCAAACTGGTGGAAAACATGCTGGCGTCTGGCCGTTTATACATGTAAATTTTCCTATAATAAGACCTAACGATAACGAACAAATCTCGATTTGATAATTCGATAATGCAATCGATAAACCGATAATTTAAGCCTTTACATGTAGTTATAAAACTAATTGTACTTTGTAGTAAATAGTAAATAATAAATACGAAAAGCCAGTTGCCAGCATTTTCTCCACCATTTTGGTAAAATTTCATACTCCCAACACAAATACGAATCCCCAATTTCAACGAAACTATATTTTATATTTAAACAGAACACGTCATTTTACATCTAAAATATTAATTTAAAAATATACAAACTAAGCAGTCATTCATGTAACACTAGGAATATTAAAAAAAAATTGTTTGCATACCGTCATTCTGCGATTTAAAAAAATATCGTACAATAGTAAGCGTACTCAACTAGCTCGTAGTAAAAAAATAATTAAAATTAATTAAAAAAAAAGCTTAAAGAGTCAATGAGGAACAGAATTTATACAATGTCGCGCAGTTACACCTATTACGATTATACTTATCGTAACATTTTTAAAATAAATAATTTATTTAATCTATAGCCGCCCTGCCGTCGCTGTACAGTATTTTAAAAAGTTTATTATCATTGTTCGATAACGTAACTTTATTCATAATAATAAAATGAATAATGGGCCCACGTATAACAGTTATACATGAGCCGTGAGACAGGGCGACACGTAAAGGGCACTACACACTGGCGCATGGCGGGCTGCCTCACTTCGATGTCTAATGTACAACGATTCAATTGTTCCTAACCATACTTTTATTTTACGCGGAACAACTCTTCATAAGATTGTTTCCTATAACACTAGGCATTCCGATTTTAGTTTAAACACTACGAAAGTGAAAAAAATCATCACTTTTTTAACGATAAAGAACACAATGACACGTCATTTGACCAACTTAATTAAAACGAAAGTAACCTTAGATGTAAAATTATAGTGAATGATCTCTTTTACTTCCGTGGCGTTTCAACTAAGGCGTGATGGAGCTGCCATATCTATACTTACTATGCAATCGAAATAAGAATATAATATAGTATGTTTGAACTGGGATAAATAACTTCACTGAGATGACATTCGCAATAACATTACACATTTAAACAAACCTGTTTTACTGTCTGTTCAACCGATTTTGGATTCTATTCCGTAGACATAAGAATAGGATTAAAAGTAAAAAGTGGTTACAATACTATTTACTGTAGCCGCCATTCGTCATGCCACCCACGCAATAGAAATCAAAATCGGTTAAACGGACAACAAAAAATGATTGTTTAATTGTCTAATCCTATTGTGAATGGAGTATAGATTACAGCAGATTAATGTGAATTATTCAGATTGATTCAATTCAATATAATCGTCTAATTTCATTTTGAGACGATCAAATCACAATCTCGTTGCACTCATCAGGTTTATTTTTTTGCATAGTACTTAAAATAAACAATCCTTCCTGCTGATGGCATAAGTAGTGTTGTTCCCACCGCGTAGTGTCCAACTTTGTAACAATAAAATAGTGTGTACTAGTGTTGTACCTAGTCGACGCTCTTGACGCGTGCCATGACCTTCCCTTCGAACATGGGCAGCGTGTCCGAGTCGCAGCTCACCTCCTCTTGGATCACGGTATCTAGATCCGCGCAGTTCGTTTTGAAGAAGTATCTAGAACAAAGAATACGGGTGTTATAGCATAGATGACTTAAAGATATGAATATAATACAAAAATAAAAATGAACAGGTTACATCTTAGATCCAAGTAATAAGTAGCCTTGTGAACAAGAAGATAGTTTTTCTCATATAAATCTTTAAGATTGTCTTCGAACAATAATGGTAAGATAGTACAAAAAATATTATAAAATAAAGCCATAGTCATCATCGGCAAACAATAGGTAAAACGCCTTATGGTTAGATGAAAGTAGTCGAGGATTGAGTAGAAAGGCGTATTATTGAAGAAGCCTATGTTCCACTGTGGCTTGTTTCAAAGCTCATCTTAAACGTGAGCGTGAGTGGCGCGGCGGGCACCTTGAAGCGGTACGGCACGTGCTCGTCCAGGAACGTCACTTACCTATAGTTGCCCTTCCTCGGCAGGTAGTCCTTGAAGGTCTTGAGCGTGAGTGGCGCGGGGGCATCTTGAAGCGGTACGGCACGTGCTCGTCCAGGAACGTCACTTACCTATAGTTGCCCTTCCTCGGCAGGTAGTCCTTGAAGGTCTTGAGCGTGAGTGGCGCGGGGGCATCTTGAAGCGGTACGGCACGTGCTCGTCCAGGAACGTCACTTACCTATAGTTGCCCTTCCTCGGCAGGTAGTCCTTGAAGGTCTTGAGCGTGAGTGGCGCGGCGGGCACCTTGAAGCGGTACGGCACGTGCTCGTCCAGGAACGTCACTTACCTATAGTTGCCCTTCCTCGGCAGGTAGTCCTTGAAGGTCTTGAGCGTGAGTGGCGCGGCGGGCACCTTGAAGCGGTACGGCACGTGCTCGTCCAGGAACGTCACTTACCTATAGTTGCCCTTCCTCGGCAGGTAGTCCTTGAAGGTCTTGAGCGTGAGTGGCGCGGCGGGCACCTTGAAGCGGTACGGCACGTGCTCGTCCAGGAACGTCACTTACCTATAGTTGCCCTTCCTCGGCAGGTAGTCCTTGAAGGTCTTGAGCGTGAGTGGCGCGGCGGGCACCTTGAAGCGGTACGGCACGTGCTCGTCCAGGAACGTCACTTACCTATAGTTGCCCTTCCTCGGCAGGTAGTCCTTGAAGGTCTTGAGCGTGAGTGGCGCGGCGGGCACCTTGAAGCGGTACGGCACGTGCTCGTCCAGGAACGTCACTTACCTATAGTTGCCCTTCCTCGGCAGGTAGTCCTTGAAGGTCTTGAGCGTGAGTGGCGCGGCGGGCACCTTGAAGCGGTACGGCACGTGCTCGTCCAGGAACGTCACTTACCTATAGTTGCCCTTCCTCGGCAGGTAGTCCTTGAAGGTCTTGAGCGTGAGTGGCGCGGCGGGCACCTTGAAGCGGTACGGCACGTGCTCGTCCAGGAACGTCACTTACCTATAGTTGCCCTTCCTCGGCAGGTAGTCCTTGTAGGTCTTGAGCGTGAGTGGCGCGGCGGGCACCTTGAAGCGGTACGGCACGTGCTCGTCCAGGAACGTCACTTACCTATAGTTGCCCTTCCTCGGCAGGTAGTCCTTGAAGGTCTTGAGCGTGAGTGGCGCGGCGGGCATCTTGAAGCGGTACGGCACGTGCTCGTCCAGGAACGTCACTTACCTATAGTTGCCCTTCCTCGGCAGGTAGTCCTTGAAGGTCTTGAGCGTGAGTGGCGCGGCGGGCACCTTGAAGCGGTACGGCACGTGCTCGTCCAGGAACGTCACTTACCTATAGTTGCCCTTCCTCGGCAGGTAGTCCTTGAAGGTCTTGAGCGTGAGTGGCGCGGCGGGCACCTTGAAGCGGTACGGCACGTGCTCGTCCAGGAACGTCACTTACCTATAGTTGCCCTTCCTCGGCAGGTAGTCCTTGAAGGTCTTGAGCGTGAGTGGCGCGGCGGGCACCTTGAAGCGGTACGGCACGTGCTCGTCCAGGAACGTCACTTACCTATAGTTGCCCTTCCTCGGCAGGTAGTCCTTGAAGGTCTTGAGCGTGAGTGGCGCGGCGGGCACCTTGAAGCGGTACGGCACGTGCTCGTCCAGGAACGTCACTTACCTATAGTTGCCCTTCCTCGGCAGGTAGTCCTTGAAGGTCTTGAGCGTGAGTGGCGCGGCGGGCACCTTGAAGCGGTACGGCACGTGCTCGTCCAGGAACGTCACTTACCTATAGTTGCCCTTCCTCGGCAGGTAGTCCTTGAAGGTCTTGAGCGTGAGTGGCGCGGCGGGCACCTTGAAGCGGTACGGCACGTGCTCGTCCAGGAACGTCACCACCACCACGGTGTGCGCCTCCGCGCCGCCGCCTCCGCTGGCGCTGCTGGACTTGCTGCCGCTACCACTGGAGGATAAACCACTTTTTATAAGTCTACTTCAATGTTGAATGAACTAAAACTCAATCTGTATTCCGTATTTCTGAGAAATCTAATTAATAAAAAAATCTGTTGTTCAATACAGTTGGAAGAAATGTTGGTATTGCACTTTTGTAAGAAAAATAAAATAAGGTTTTGAATACTTCATCGCTGGACTCTTCTGTAAGAAAAATATCAAACTTCTTAGTCTAGTGATTTTAAATCAGTACAGAACTGGTCGTCGTGACGACACGTGTCTGGGGGAGACCTACATATGTCTATAGTGTATTCGCGTAGAGAAAATAGTGACTCATCGTTGTTACTTAGCTTAGCCACGCCCCTTGACCAACTAGATCATAGTAAATTAAAGAGAGGGTTCACATTGACCAGTCTAAGCAAGCCCTTCAGACAGTACGGAAGCGACTTTTGTCAATTTAAAAAATAAACACCAATTTGTAAAATTGATAGTAAAAATTCCAATAACAATGATTACATTTTTAATAATTATATTTGAAAACTCCGTGTACTCAGTTTACCTTGATAAATAATTTAATTTTTACCCCAGTATGCATACCTCTTTACTTTGCAGTTGCAATGATGAGTCACTATTTTCTTAACGCGAATAGACTACAGTTGAAAATTATTTAAGAGCATTCATCCGTTAAAACTACGCAGAAGCCAAAATCAATGATTTCCGACGGACAATATAACAATAATGTGTTTAATTTCTAGATAAGATATTGACGTCATATTATTGGGAATTTCATAATCTAGTGTAAAATCCAAAAACATTTTCAAATGATCGTATAGTTTTCCCATTAGAACAGTTCTTATCCAAGCCGTTTTTAAAACTAGCGGTCGACGGTCTACGCAGATGCGAGATAGTAGTTAAACCGTGTATGGTAAGCTTACAACATTTTACTTTTAAAAAAAAATGATAACATTGACTAGTGCATGGCCCAAAAAAAAACACGATTGCTGTAAGTTTTCATTCAAGAAAAGTAATCTCAAAACTGTCATTTTTAGCCGTTTTTGGAGATATTAAACGTGTTAGTTTAGGATAATATATGAGGCATTTTTGTTTTTTTTAGACTTATTAATTGAACGCATTTACGATCTATGACATGGTACAATATTTTTTTTAATAACTTATTTGTTTACACTACAATTAATTATTTAATATCACTATATAATAGACGCGAAATCGCGTCAGCGCTTTGTACCGGCCGAGGTCTTTCAGATTTTTAGTATTTCTATTCTACAGTGATCCTAAATAATTAATTGTATTGTAGTGCACATTATTGTTATATTTTCCGTCGGAAATCATTGATTTTGGCTTCTGCGTGGTTTTAACGGATGAATGCTCTTAAGGTCAAAGGACGACAGTGTGATAATCTATATACAAAGTGGTGCCGTCAATACGACAATAAATTAAACTGCGTATACCTCATAATGTTCCCAGTCTGCATATCAAAAATTTATTGTCGTATTGTCAGCACCACGTTGTATAAAAAGGAGAAACTGACTGACTGACATATCGACGCACAGCCGTAACTACTCGGTTTAGAAACGTGAAATTTTGCACAAGGGTTCCTTTTATGATGTAGGCGATCCCTAAGAGGGGTTCTCAGAAATTCAACTTTTAAGGGGGTGATAAGGTCGAACTCAGTTTTGTATGCAAAATTTTATCCCTTAGTCCAATATACTTGAAACTTAGCATAAATAGTTACTTAAGTGAATAAAAAAGGTTTTTATTATTCGTTTTTCAAAACTACCCCTATAAAACGAATTAGAGGGTTTTAAATATTGTATGGAAGAATAAACTTCCTTGGATGAATAAACTGAAAACTTGGCACAAATTCTCTAAATGAATAATAAAGACTGTCATTATTAGTTTTTATGAAAATATGTTCGTGAACGAAATCGCTGGAAAGGTGCTAGTATTTATTATAAATTCGTATGTACCGTGTGCTGCGCGGCTGCTTGTCCTTGCGCCGAAGATCATCCCTATCGGCCGACGAGGCGCGCGAGTGCTCGCGGTGCTGCCTCCGCTCTAGCCTCTCACCCTCCGCCATCCACAGCAGTATGCGCGGCTCCACGCCGCCTTCAGACACCACTGATACTCCGCTGTCTGTTAGCTCTGTTACGGTCTTCTTGGAAAACGATCTGAGGAAAGTAAACACTCATTTAGTTAATGAGAAAGATGATTATTTTATCGTTGCACCAGAGTGGTGATTAAACCGGTTGTAACAACTGTGAATAGTCCACTTTAAAAAACAGATTGAAAAACAGATAGAATGTAAGTTTAATAATTTGTTAAATCGCAAGAAGGTAATGGATAAAATATAATTTCAATAATGGAGAAGCGTAATGTTGTAAATATTTAGTTTTAGATTTATTAGAATGTTAAAGTGATTGAAAGTAACAAGGTGGCATATCCATACCTGCGCGTCTGCGAGTGCGGGTGATGCAGCGAGTCGGGCGGCGCGTCGTAGTGGCCCGAGTCAGCTGACAAGGCGGACGGCGCCCTCCGGTTGGCGTGCGGCGCCGCGTGCTGCGCGGGGCGGGCCCGCGCGCGCCGCCCGCCCGGCGGGGACGCGCCCGGCGTGCGCTCCGACCACACGCGCGACACGTGCTGGTCTGCAACACGGAATGTTCTAACATCAACACTCTATTCACCTTCATTTATTTTCATAACTTTAAACCTTCCCTAATAACATTTTAATACAATAATGATCTAAGTACGGAAGAAAGAAAAAGCTATACAAGTGTGATAACACCATCACTGTTCAATGCAAAATAGCCTCAATACGTCCTCTGTTATAATAAATTAATACAGGATGGCGCCGACAATACGACAATAAATTAACGCAATTGCTTAATAAGTGTATTGAGAGCAATGGTGGCCTAATGGTAACGGCCCCGACTTACGGGTTGTAGGTCGCGGGTTTAAACCCAGCCAAGCGCATTACTTTGTGTAATTTATTTCATCACCACTGCTCTCAAAACGGTGAAGGAAAACATCGTGAGGAAAACGGCATGTCCTAGAATCAAAAATTCGAAGACATGTAACATTCACCAACCCTTAAGCCCGCGTGATGGATAACGGCCCATTCCCTCTCCTAGAGAGAGGAGGCCTGAGTCCCAGCAGTGGGAATATTAAAAGGCTTATTATGCTATGCTTATGTTTTTATTGGGCATTAATAATAATGCCGTCAAAATATTACGTTACTATATGACACGGCGCTGTTGACGTTTTTAACACAGGTTGATGTACCGATATTTATAAATGGTGTGGTTGCGCCTATAATAATAATAATAATAATAATAGCCTTTATTAACAATCTATGACACTGTTTAGTTAAGTAATAATAATGAAATATAAAAATTATTTTCCGACATCGGTTTTAGAAGATTGTTTTGCTTTAGCATAGGCCTCCCCCATATTCTTCCACAGTTCCCGGTCATGGGTTTTCCTCTTCCACATTGATCCCGCTTCCGCCTTTATGTCGTCGTCCCACCTTCTTAACGGGCGTCCTCTCTTCCGTTTGCCTTCTCTAGGGTACCATTCGGCTACTAATTTAGCCCATTTCTCCTTTCTGTTTCTGACTAGGTGACCCGCCCATTTCCATTTTAATTTTTTGATTGTATATGCCACGTCCGCTATTTTTGTTTTCCCTCGGATGAATTTAAGGCTTAATTTGTCCTTTCTCTTAACATTAAGCATACTTCTCTCCATGTTGTGTTGGCATGTTTGCATTTTTTTTGTATCTTGCTTAGTTAAAGCCCATGTTTGACAACCGTAGGTCATGGTAGGAAGTATACACGAGTTAAATACTTTACTTTTTAGCGTCAGTGGAATTGATTGGTTTTTTGTAATTTCTTTTAGGGACCAGTATCGCTTCCATGCTACATTCACCCTGTTGTATACTTCTTTAGATGTATCGTTTGAAGGAGATATAATCTGTCCAAGATAAGTGTATTCGTCTACAAACTCGATGAGGTCGTTGTTGACCCGTATGGGTGGTTTCGAACGATTCGTCATCAATTTAGTTTTTGTTAGATTCATCTGTAGACCTACTTTTCGACTTTCCTCTACAAGTTGTTTGAGCATAGTTTGCAGCTGATTCGGGTTATCAGAAATTAATATAAGGTCGTCTGCAAATCGAAGGTGGTTCAGCATTACTCCATTTACTCTTATTCCGTAAGTTGACCATTCTAGGTTGCGAAACACAAGTTCTAATGTTGCTGAGAATAATTTAGGTGATAAGGGATCACCCTGTCTGACGCCTTTTTTAATGGGGAATAGTTCTCCCAGTTTTTCCGTTTTAATTTTTGCGGTCATGTTTTTGTAGATGTTTCTAATAATCCGAATATATTTTCTAGGTACTCCCTGACTGGCCAGGGCTTCCCAAATCTTTTTGTGTTTTAAAGAGTCAAATGCCTTATGATAGTCTACAAACGCCAGATAGTAAGGTAATCTATATTCTTTGTACTTCTCGGTGATTTGTTTAATTGTGAAAATATGATCTATAGTCGAGAAACCGCTGCGGAATCCTGCCTGTTCTTTTGGTTGATTTTCATCTAAACTGTTTGTAATCCGATCGAGTATGATTTTTGAAAACACTTTGTAGAGGTTGGACATGAGACTAATTGGTCTATAGTTGTTAATATCATCCATTCTTCCCTTTTTATGGAGCAATGTAATTATTGACGTAGTCCATTGTTTTGGAGGTTTTTCTTGTCTGAGGATATCATTAAATATGTCTTGCAAAGTCTTAAGTAAAACATCCGAGGAACCTTTTAACAGTTCGTTCGAGATTCTATCTTCCCCTGGCGTTTTCCCACTTTTTTGTGATTGGATGGCTTTTAATATTTCACTTTCCAATATTTCTGGGATCTCGTCTTCTTCGTTTTCCATTTGGTTTAGACATGATAGTGATGATGTCATTTCGTCGTCGTCGTTGTAAAGGTTTCGATAGAAATTTGTCGCTGCTTCTAGTATTTCGGATCTTTTCGTTTTATTCTTTTGATCTTTTTGTTTATTCATTTCTGGTATCCAATTTGTATATTCTTCTAACTCCTTCCAAGCTTTCTTGACTCCTCCAGTAGATTTTATGTGAAACATGATTCGATCTTGTCTTGTTTGCTTTCTATGATTTCTTATGCATTCATTGATTTTTTTACTTATCTTAGTTATTTCTTTCCTATCAATTGGTTTTTGCCGTTTTAAAAACTGTCTCGTTTCCATCAAATTCCTTGCTTCTTTTCCGATTTTATCTTTTGAAGCTTTAGTTGACTGTGTGTTGTTTTCAATCTGTTTTAGTTCTTTTTCTAAGATATCGTATTTTTCCAGTAGAGTATGAGTTTTGTGAATTTTGTCTTGTAAAGCATGTTCTAAAGGGTCCAAGATCGCTTTCGGTAAGGGTAATTTGAATGGTTGCTTACTATTTCGCAAGTGTTTGCGTGAGTGTTTCATGTGGGACACGGTCATTGTTCCACGAACCATGCGATGGTCGGTGTTGAAGTTTAGTTGGTTTATAACATGAACATCAATAATGCCGTCAAAATATTACGTTACTATATGACACGGCGCTGTTGACGTTTTTAACACAGGTTGATGTACCGATATTTATAAATGGTGTGGTTGCGCCTATATCGCTTGGTAATTGCCGCGTAAAAATTAGTTCCGTAATTAGCCGCATAAAATTAAATACCGCGTTTTGTTTGTGTGATAACTTGCAACACTTCCCATTTTGCATCCCTTTCCTGCACAAACCTCGTCAGAAAGAGATGGCAGATGGACTCGCTCGGTACCGCTCGCATCGCTAAGACGACGTCTCGCGCATTTTACAAGAAATTTTAGTTATTGTAGAACGTATCCGCTAAAGACATTAAAACCGCTAACGCTTTGTGCTTGAGAACTGTGCAGTGTTCAGTGAGTGTTATATCTCCTCGTCACTGGAGCAGGAGTCGCGAAATCCAGAGAACGCCGGCCGTCTGACACATGGACACGTGGAGTTCAAAAGGTTGGTGCAATTTCCTCCCATATACGAGCTGTTTTTCTTTGCTTCCTAATCCTAAACGGCTCTAGTAGGATCCATCTGCTGCAAGATGTCAAGTACATTATCTGAGAAACGCTAATCCGCTAAAATACAGTCCACTTCCAATATTAGTAGTATACGCGCATCCAATGGTGTTCTTTTTTGTTTACGATTTTAAGCTATTTAGATTGTTTGAAAAAAAAATATATATTCGGATTTTAGAATTTTTTTGGTAGTTTAATAATATTCCTATGGAATAGTACTACGTGTATTTTAATTTATTGTCGTATTTTCGGCGCCACGTTGTATACAAAGCACACGAAAAATTTTAAAGTTAACCATTTCAACCTTATTCTCAATAACAAAATCTGGAATAAAAAGGAATTTTCAAACCCTGTTTGTTTATCAAAGAAAACGTTTCACAAAAAGTACACTGTAATCCATATAAATTTATTGTTTACTGACCGAGAATATCTTGATCGTTGTCGTCATCAAGCTGCAGCTTTTCGCGAATGGCGGCTGCCACGAGCTGCGGAGGTAATGCTTGACTCGAAGCTTCCTCGCCATCACCCTGTATAACATACATTTATAAATTAGGATTAAGTGTATAAGCTCTTAATAAACTAATGCGCTTCAACCATAGTACAGAAGTCCATTTCTCGTACCATTTTTGAGATTTTTGACCTTAAAAACCAAAAAAATGCAAAAATACACACTTATTACGTTTTTGGCTCGTATTTACCTTAATTACATGTTACAATAATCCTAAAATAAACTAAATTAGAATATCTTAACTATTTTAGATATCCTGAGTGAATTAACATCAAAACTCTAGCTGGGATTAAAAAAAAAGATTACAATACAATCAGTCAGAAAAGTATCGGGAATGGTTTGTTTATGGTTCCAAATTAAATTTTTTTTTTTTTTTAGTTGGTGGATTGGCACAACTGTTTTCCATTTTGGCGCGGAGTTTGAGTTGCATCTGTTATTTATATTAAATACAGTGCTGTTTTTAGTTATATTATATCTAGTGTGTATTGCGAATTTTATAATCACAAAACATTGAACAAAGAGTTTGTCTTAAATTTTGCATCGCCAATGGAATTTCGTGTTCGGAGTCACTGAAAATGTTACAGAAGGCTTACTGTGAATCGACTTTATCAAAAATACGTGCTTATGAGTGGTACAAAGCGTTCAAAAGCGGTCGAGATGTTATGGAAGATTTGCCTCGCTCTGGTAGGCCATCAACGTCTTCAACTGAAGTTAACATCGCAAAAGTGAAGGAAATAGTGACTGAAAATCCTCATTCAACTTTGAGAGAGATAACCGCCGAACTTTCTGTATCTCACGAGTCGATCCGTACCATTTTAACTAATCATTTGGGTATGAAACATGTTACCGCTCGGCTAGTCCCAAAAGACCTGAATTTTCTCCAAAAACTCAATCGCATGAGAGTCGCTGAGGACATGCTAAAACGAGTCAATTCCGACCCAACAATCATGAAACGCATT
Organism: Mythimna impura; assembly: GCA_905147345.3. Lineage (NCBI taxonomy): Eukaryota > Metazoa > Arthropoda > Insecta > Lepidoptera > Noctuidae > Mythimna > Mythimna impura. Next base: position 6,493,403 of record LR990346.1, read on the forward strand.
GTTACTGGTGACGAGACGGGGGTTTACGAGTTTGAAATGCAAACTAGTCAACAAGCTTCGGAGTGGCGCCTTCCAACTGAACCGAAACCGAAAAAACCACGCCAAAGTCGATCAAAAGTCAAAGTCATGTTGACTGTTTTCTTTGATTATCGCGGTTTTGTACACTCGGAATTCTTGCCGGAAGGTCAAACGGTATGAAAGCGTTATGCGGAATTTAAGAGAGCAAATTCGACGAAAAAGGCCAGATTTGTGGAAAGAAAATTCTTGGATTTTGCACCACGATAATGCGCCTTCGCACAAGGCTATCATTGTGAACGAATTTTTGACCAAACACTCAACAAATACCATCGAGCAACCACCATATTCAATCCAGATATGGCTCCAGCCGACTTCTTTCTTTTTCCTAAACTCAAATTACCACTTCGTGGCACCCGTTTTCAATCGGTAGAAGACATAAAGGAGAATTCGCGGCGAGAACTGAACTCAATTCCGGAAACAGCATTTAAAAAATGTTTTGATGATTGGATTATTCGTTGGCGTAAGTGTATCGCTTCTGAAGGAGCATACTTTGAAGGTGATAAAATAAATTTGTATGAATAACAAACATTTTGTGTATTATTGATCTTTTCCCGGTACTTTCTTGACAGAGTAGTACAATTAAAATAGTTGCATGTACACATCATTACTTTGAGAAAAGATAGTAATTCAAAATTTGAATACTATCAGTTCCATGTAATGGAATTTTTCATAAAATTTTCGAGAAACTTGATGGAACTGAAAATGTAGACGTGATGAAATTTTTCTTCTTTCAAATTCGAACTCAGGAGCCTTCAAATATAACGAAACACATATGGTCATATCTGTTGCATTTTAAAAATAAAAAATGTAGACTTAGTAATATGAATAGGGAAAGCTAAAGGTTTCAATGATACCCTACTAGACATCAACTTATATTTTTTTTTTTTTACACCATATGGAGTCTCGAGTGTTGCTATTAGATTACTGTTGTTGGTTTATGACACTCGCAGGATTAAGACAAATCGATTGACGTAAGAATCACAAAAATCGGCCCATGTATTTGGTCTCTAGAGCGACACAAAGAAACGAACATATAAATATAGGCTGATAAACACATTACCATTCTTTGCGTCGCTTAGACGGAGCATTTATGTTTGTCATTTCACTTGCACTACGAAACAAAGTAATCATTATATCTTCAACCAACCTCGGCGAGACGCCTCTCGAGCCGTTCCTTGGCCTCCTGGTCGCGACGCACTCTCTCCAGCTTCTCTATGAGCAGCGGCGCGAACTCTGCCGGAGGCAGCACGCGCAGCTGTTCCGACTGCACACGCAGGGTTCGAGGAATCACCTGGAGACAAAACACAATTGAACTCACGAAACACAGAGGACGTTTAAACAATTATTGGTAAGGGAAAACTGCACGGTGCAGGTGCTTGGTGGTTGAACTTAGAACGACGCAACAGTTTCGTTCAAACTGAGCCGTATATGAAGTTTCTGAAGAAATTAAAAAGGATGCTATTGCTGGTATCCTCAATTGACAAAATAAACCACAGTACATATTTAATCTGTATGACAGGGCAGAATTATTATAATTTTGCCATTTGATATTGCTGTCTTCTGTCACTTTAGGTGTAAGGTTCAAAATAACTAACAATGAACTTGAACATAATTTTTTTTTTTTTTTTTAATTGATATAAATCAGTGCTTGACTGCGATCCCACCTGATGGTAAGCAGTGATGCAATCATTGATGGTGAGGCGCACTAGTTTATTAAGAGCCTATTCACTCTAGCCACATCAATCATTTTCACTTATAATATACACCTTCATTTTAAGCATGCTTTTCACTGCATATCTTAAATCATATTTTTTTATTGTTATCACGTACCTAACTACTCAATGCTTGTGTAAACTAAACTCAGGTGGCGTCCTGCACTTGACTGCTGAGGGTCAGAACAATGGTACTAATATTAGTTGCAGTGTGTTTATTGATAATAAAAGTCAACAATGCGAGTCGAACGTGCCTTATCACTGATCATATTGTTGCATTATTAGATATTTATTTGAAGGGAATTATAACTTAAAGGTTCAGAGCTTATTTAAATTCATATTTGTTGACCTTGTTTGTGTTTTATATATTTTGTTTGGAGAAATAGTTACATAGGAAGTTAATTACTATTCATATACCAGCCCCCCTAGCACAGTTACGACCGTTTCGTATCTTTTGCTTCGAACGCCTAGAGTAGGTAGTAATCAGGGGAAGGTAAACTTACAATTATTACAATATTTGTGAAGTTACGAGATCATATTTATCTCTAAAACTCAAACTCTTTACCTGGCCAATTATCGATCCCACACATACACCACAACCACAAGTATCGTTTCCGAACTCATTTCAAAGTTAATAAACTTTTATCACTTCAAAACCAAGTACGTTACAGCAATAACTAATCATAAAACTTTAACTTTAAATGGCAGAAAACTTTTTAGAAAAAAAAAATAACCGACTTCACTAAAAAAAACACTAAAAGGATCAAAATAACTTTAATTTCGGAAGTCGGTGTTTCTCGGTATTGTTTGTTTCTTATTTAACACCGACTTCCGAAATTAAAGTTATTTTGATCCTTTTAGTGTTTTTTTTAGTGAAGTCGGTTATTTTTTTTTTTCTAAAAAGTTTTTATTTCACACTCTTTAGTTGCGATACACTTATAAACAGAGTGCCTATTTCTCATGACAATTCCAATTAACCCAAATACTGCTATGTTACATTATTTTATTATAAAGTTCCTGTGTCTACCTTCCTCCTTCCGGCTCCATCATCAGATCAGTTCGATAGTACCTTATAGCCAAAGAGCATCTCACGACAATTCTAATAAGCCCAAACACGGCTAGGATACATTGATTAATTACGGAGTTCCTGTGCCTACCTTCCGGCTCCATCATCAGATCAGTTCGATAGTACCTTATAGCCAAAGTGCTAAACATGACAATTCTAATAAGTCCAAACACGGCTAGGTTACATTGATTAATTACGGAGTTCCAGTGCCTACCTTCCGGCTCCATCATCATCATCAGATCACTTCGATGATACTATTTTCAACGTAACTATTCAGAATCATTCATTTATTTGTATTGTCATAGTCGCTTAACTTATTGTGTGTGTATCTTCATTGTGATATCTATTTGAGTATGAAGTTCCGTTGACCATTTCTGGTCTTCTTCATCAGTTCCACTTCATCAAATGTTACTTTTTGACTGTAATACTAAAATTACCATAGGGTTGCCTATAATTTTTGAGGAGTTCCCTCGATTCCTCATGGATTCCATCATCAGAACTGGATTTTGAAAAAAATGGGACCAATCTGGAAGCATATCCTATAAGGGGAAAAAAAAATTTGCAAATCGGTCTATAAACGACGGAGTTCTGAGGTAACAAACATAAAAAAAAAAAATACAACCGAATTGATAACCTCCTCCTTTTTTTGAAGTCGGTTAAAAACAAAAAAAAAAACTATCAAAATAATTACGTACAACACGATAACCGCTCAAAGCAAATTTGAACTAATTTGTAGTTTGCGGAATTGTTTTACGCGTCATAGAGGGCGCCTCGTAGTTTGCGTAGTAAAAGTTCGCTTGTAATAAAATTCATTGATTCAAAATTACAATCATGGACTATTTTAATATGATTTTAATAGAAAAACGTTCCATGAGTACTTGCAAACAGTATCAAATTTTACTCACACAGACTCACATTTTTATGTTTTTATAGGGAAAAGTAAGATGGCAGATTAAGCCAAATACAAAGCCTCTGCGACAGAAAGAGGCAGCAACACACTAGTGTTCATCTCTTCGATAGTAGGTCAGTAATGGCAATGCTTGGGTTGTGGGGATCTGATGACAGTCGCTCCATGTACAATGCGTTCCAAATGGAGACTGTATGAATGGTAGACTCGAATCCGCCAGCAATATTAAAATCCTACTAATATTATAAATGCGAAAGTTTGGACGTATGGATGTTTGTTACTCTTTCACGCAAAAACTACTGAATAAATTTCGATGAAACTTGGTACATGTCCTGGAATAACACGATACTTTTTATCCCGGGAGTATGTTCTCTTGGGACAATTTTCTACATTCAAGCAGCAAGAAGAAGCTAGTATTACATTACTCCTTGGCAAAAGACTAGGCTACAAAAAGAATTATGACAATCCTTACCATGGCAGTATCCTGTTCCTTGTTGATGACAGCGTTGCGGTCGAGACCGTGCAGCCGCGGCCGGTGGCGTGATTCGCGGGACTCGCGCACGTTCCGCACCGACATGCCGTCGCTACAGGGGGATGCAACATACGGGTTAGACTTGTGTGCCACTGAGAAGGCGATGGTGGAAGACTGAGAATCGAAAATTGACTTGAATTTACTTTATTAGTGCTTTGGAAATATGGTTGTCAAATAATAAACTTTTTTTTTATTTCTTACTCTCTTTATAAATGGTTTTAATCAGCACGTCTTTTTATTTTGCCTTCGAATAAACATTTTTCAATATTGAGTGCTGATTTAATTAAATATAATACAGAATATTTATAAAAGAAGTGGAGGATCTATTTTTTTTTTTCACAGATAAAACTTTAGGTACTTACTTGTATTTATTTGTGAGTATGTTATTAGGATCATCGGTCTGGTGCAAGTTAATGCGCATCACGCGGATGGGGTCAAAATGATAAATTAGTGCTAATAAAAAGTTAAGCAGTTCTAAAGCTCAAAAGTACAGAAAAACTAAAAGATACTTTCTATAATATAGAGTAAAAGGTATACTTACTTGATAGCATTTCGATTGCCTCTTCTTACTTGTGAGAAGGACATGAAATCCTTGTTCAAATCCTGTTTTGTTTGTTGTTGAATCCTTGTTGTTGTTATACGTGAACATTACTAATTATAAGTCCAGTTATGCCATAAGGAACCAATACGAATCAGCTGGGTGCGATGCTCAGGTAGACACATGTCTACTTGTAAAAACTGCAACTTTTTCTAACTGAAGTTTAAACCAATGGTACATTGAATAGATTGTTGATTGGCCACCCAACTGTTGGTTTGTTTACGCTAGTGAGCACAATTTTAAACACAGGATTAAATAAGAAGTGATCATTCAGGCCAAGGAAGATTGTTCCGAATTTGAGTCATAATAAACTAAGATGCAGTTTCTAATTTATAGATCAAAACTATACTGTGGCTTTTGACTCGTAGTAACCTATAGGTTAAAACTACTACAACGCCTAATCTAAATTTTATTTTAGTTAAACTATAATAAGATTTTATGCTGAAATGCAGCTACTTATTTTGTTCAAATTCTATACTACAGTTTTTGACCTGTAGTAATTTATAGGTTTAAGCTATTCTGCAGCTTGTGATCCTGCCCTTTAGGTCAAAACCTATACTGCAGTTTGCAGCTTTTGACATATAGGTCAAAATTGGACAAATACTATGCTGCAGCTTTTGGGCGGTGGTAAAGCGTACTTTCAGATGGAAGACATCTCCACAGTTACAACTGCGTTGTCATAGATTTTTTTTTTAATTAAGGGCCAGGGGTTTAATAGGCTAATTCAAAATAATGAATTAGTTCCTATATTTAAAAAAAAGGACCCTTAGGCCGGATAGGTTATTTCCATTTTGAAGATTCTGTAACATGTTGTCGTCTATAACTTGTAGTGAGCGGGTTACTAAAATATAGTGTCTATGAGGACGTGAAACTGGTGTGGCTTGGTTCGTTGAGGCATAACCGAGACAACTGGTACTCACTGTTGCTGTAGTAATGTAAACCGTCCACTTGCTCTGCACACTTCCATCCTTATCAGAGGTGTCATAACACTAGATATACTCACACACTGCTGCCGGAGAGCGAGACGGCGTCGGAATCGGTGCGGCCGCTGCTGAGGCTGGCGCGCTCCGAGTCCTGGCGGGACGCGGGGCAGTAGCCCGCGTACGACACGTGCGCACTGTACACCGACCGCTTGCGGTGCCTGCCGTGCCACCCGGTACATAACACTAGATATACTCACACACTGCTGCCGGAGAGCGAGACGGCGTCGGAGTCGGTGCGGCCGCTGCTGAGGCTGGCGCGCTCCGAGTCCTGGCGGGACGCGGGGCAGTAGCCCGCGTACGACACGTGCGCACTGTACACCGACCGCTTGCGGTGCCTGCCGTGCCACCCGGTACATAACACTAGATATACTCACACACTGCTGCCGGAGAGCGAGACGGCGTCGGAGTCGGTGCGGCCGCTGCTGAGGCTGGCGCGCTCCGAGTCCTGGCGGGACGCGGGGCAGTAGCCCGCGTACGACACGTGCGCACTGTACACCGACCGCTTGCGGTGCCTGCCGTGCCACCCGGTACATAACACTAGATATACTCACACACTGCTGCCGGAGAGCGAGACGGCGTCGGAGTCGGTGCGGCCGCTGCTGAGGCTGGCGCGCTCCGAGTCCTGGCGGGACGCGGGGCAGTAGCCCGCGTACGACACGTGCGCACTGTACACCGACCGCTTGCGGTGCCTGCCGTGCCACCCGGTACATAACACTAGATATACTCACACACTGCTGCCGGAGAGCGAGACGGCGTCGGAGTCGGTGCGGCCGCTGCTGAGGCTGGCGCGCTCCGAGTCCTGGCGGGACGCGGGGCAGTAGCCCGCGTACGACACGTGCGCACTGTACACCGACCGCTTGCGGTGCCTGCCGTGCCACCCGGTACATAACACTAGATATACTCACACACTGCTGCCGGAGAGCGAGACGGCGTCGGAGTCGGTGCGGCCGCTGCTGAGGCTGGCGCGCTCCGAGTCCTGGCGGGACGCGGGGCAGTAGCCCGCGTACGACACGTGCGCACTGTACACCGACCGCTTGCGGTGCCTGCCGTGCCACCCGGTACATACGGGGGAATGGAGGAACGGACATTATGGACAAGGGGAAGCGGAGGAACAGATTCGAGCGAAAGGGTTGATTGATTGACGAATGATTAACATTTATTATAAAATGTGTTTTTTTTAATTGTGAAAGTCAAATTGATTTCGATCATGATTATTTTCGAAAAATATTTTTTTTAATTTTAAAATTGGCAGGGATAAATAATTTTGGAACAAAAAGGGCATTTTTATCGTCAATCAGCAGGTTACAAAGTTAAACGGACGATGGGAATGGAAGGTATGTATAAAATATGTAAGGTGGCAAGACAGAGCGATTAGCGTGTAATGCGGCGAACGCAGCGAACATGCAGCGCGGAACAAAACATGGGGGCAAACAATACATGGGTACATCAGTCAAGCTGACGGGAGCGAAATTAAAGTAAATAAGGCTAAGTGCTGGATCGCTCATGCAATGCTGGGGTCACACTTCATGAACTCTTAGGCCCGCCTACACCACAAATTACTAAACATGTATAGCGCTGAACGTACTTAAATAGTGTTCTGTTGTTAGAGAAAAAGTGATGTATTAAAATCGTTTAGCTTTAAACGCTTGTAGTGATTGGTGGCGCAAGCGTGTCTGGACTATGGCGGGTTGATCATCTAATAACAAAGTACAGGGTATTTTTTAATGAATAGGTAGTTTACGAATGTGTACGGGTATTGGTATCATTAGATACCGATACCGATTGATACCAATCAATAGTTTGTTTTTAACTCCTGTATTTTGTACTCCTGCTATAAAGTATTTTGCTGTTGCATTAATTGACTTTTGTATGTTATTAACATTACAATGACTAGATATTGGTCATTATTACAACCCACCTCATGTGTCCATTATGAGTACATTTTGAAACGTCAGTTTTACCAACTGTTCGTTTTTTAAAAAGAAATTTTGAATTTTGATTTCTTTTTCTGTAGTTATCAAAATTGGATCTATGTAGTAACCTAACTAGTCCAAATCTATGTACTAAGTTAATAAAAATAACGTTTTGTACACATACTCGAAACTAATTCATCAAAGTAAAACTAGGCACTAAACATTGATAAAAATATTTACAACAATTACTCTACAGTGACTAGAAGAGTACAAAAAATCTAGCGTTTGATTTTTTAATTAAAAAAAAATTGCAAGAAAAAAAATCGAACCAAAAGCCGTTTTTTGTACACTTTTATCTAATCTGACATTTCTAATGGTGCGTAGACATGGACAACTAAATATAGTTTTCCTTAATTTTTTTGGTGTTTTCAGAACCCAAATTAATTGCCCTTGCAAACGCATCTCAAATCTATTTCGTCAACATCTATAGTCTATAACTGTAACTATACAATAAGTGAGGTATGAATAAAGCGGTCTACTCACGGTGCGACATCAGACTGCAGCCGACGCGACTGCGTGGCTAGTAACGCATCGTGCGTAAGTCGTGCGGCGGGCGCAGCACCCGTGCCCAATTCTTGGCCTTCGTGGAGGGTTGCTAGACCACCTACTGCCCCCTGTTCGAAAAATAAACTTTGCTGCAGTTTCTGATCTATGACATACAGTTCAAAAACTAAACTGCAGCTTCTGACCTAGATTCTGTAAATCAAAACCTAAAATACACCTTCTGACCTAGTAGCTGCTATGTTCTGACTGTCCCCAGATTTCTGATTTAAGTATTTGAAGTTGAGTATTTCTCAAACTCTAGGCTGCAAACCTTTCATTTGGCATTTAAGTAGGGTTTGAGACATTCTTAACTCAAAATACTGAATTCAGAAACCCACCCAAAATCAAACAAATGTTTTTATTCTATTCTAAGCTAGGAATCAAAGCTATATTGACGTTTCAGGACCTGGTATAATCTAAGGATCAACTGCTATACTTTTACTTCAGAAGTGTAGTAACCTTCGGGTCAATTCTACACTGCAGCTTCTGACTCTAACCTAAGATTAAAAATCATACTGCAGCTTTTAGGTCCGGAAAGTTAATCTGTTGGAATTTAAAATGTTTTCTCTAATATTTTATATTATTTTCAATACCTGAAAGAGCTGGTCAATAACAAATACAAGGGGCAGTTTTCAATCTGCAAAAAAAGGTCAGGAGGTAATTATGTTACTGATTCTCGACACGAATCAACAATGAAATGATTAGGTACTCTTTTTTCTTATTTACCGACATCGGTAAAAGTGTTTTGGAGAGTAAGTGGGCGGAGCCTCATACAGGCTATCACACTCACGCACACAGTGACTGACGCACGATAAATCGCAAAGGGTGAAGTATTATTGATTTATTGACCAGGTATCGTATGTTTATATGATTATTTACGAATTTTATAACAACCTCCTGAAATTTTGTGCAGATTCAAAACTGCACCCTGTATATAATGCCAATTACACTACTTCTGCTACTTTTAATTCAAGTTTACGTCCACAAAAACCTAAATCGTACCTAACTGTAAATAAATACAAGAAAATAAAATCTTACCTCTCTCGGAGGATGGGGCGGCGAGGCGTCTGGCGACGACAGCGGCTGTGTGGCGGCGCTGACATACGACACGTACGCGTCCGACCGCAGGAACGACTGGTACGTCGTCTCCGTTATCGCGCGCGTCACCTACGATGCGATATATTGCGATTAAATGTCGTAACATGAAGAGGTGGCTTTTTGTTGAGTCAATTGTAGAAACATTTTTTTTAGGTAATTAATGATTTATTAACTGATGAAATAACCACCGTAGCGATGTCCTAGGAGTATCATCATAAAACTGCAAAGTCCGTAAATAAGCAATACAGCGCGAGCGCGAGCGTCGTAGTCAAGCACTAGTTTATATCATTTAAAAAAAAGTTTAATCCATTAATTTAATCCAAAAATTGTGACAACCATATACATTGTAGATTTGAGTATTATTTTCGATTTTTTGATAGCATGTTCGAATTCTATATTTTCACACACAAAGAGGATCCTTTTAAAAAGATTAAGAGCACATTTTGTCGATAACAAATGTTTTTTCTCTTATTATTTCAACATTTAATTTGCAATAAACGATTTGATTGACTTCTTGTAATATGATAGTGTGACATACCTCCTGCTCCATATTGTCGAATATAGTCTTCTCGATGTTGGAGCCATCCTTGAGGTTCTGCTTTACTTGCGTCTTCAGCTCCTCGGGCATCGCTAGCTGAGACTTGCGCAGGAATCTACACAGATATCAACTTTTTAGTGGTAGTCCTCCTAAATCATGGTCGAAAAAAGGTCGAGAAAAGCCTAGAACTTCAAAAAAAATTATGCTCAAAGAGTTAGAGAGGTCCAGATTAGTCTATGTGGTTAGTATGTTTTGTACATATATTTTTTTCACCAAATTTTAACCGCAGTGGCCAAATATGCCCGAAGGACACGGTGGAGCATACGGTAGAGGTGTGCCCCGCTTGGGCAGAGCATTGTTGCGAGATAAACATATTTGCTGGAAAGTTGTTAGTACAAAATACTGCAAAGGCTCAATGTCTTGAACCAATGAGTTAATTTACGAAAAGATGATAATTTTCATATTTCTTTCCACAGAATCCAAATATATATTTGTTGATAATTATTTAGGAAACTCCAACTGATAGCTGCAGCTAAAGGGGTTATTTATTCCTCTTCGACTACGCATAGTTGTGAGTGTACACATGCGTGCAACTCTCGTCCTCACAGTGATGTACATAAGGCCGTGAATTGCATTGTCGGATAAGAACAACCAATTGATCACATTGCACCATTTGCACCTCAGCAGCTCGCAATGTATTGCACCTTGCATCCAATTTTCTTGCAGGTGGAAACGCGGCTTAAGGTGTAAACTTACTTGTATATGGCCGAGACGACCTGCCGTATCTTGGAGGGGTCGCACTCCTGGCGCAGGCCCTGCACGGCGAAGTAGAAGTTGAGTCGGTCGACGTGCAGTCCGCCCGCGCCGCCCACGTACTTGCGGAACAGGCGCACGCCTTCTGCGTCCTAACGGTGATGAAACATTTAAGTTTTCTTAATGGTTGGTTATGAGTATGAGAAGGTAAGGTCAAAGGTCAACTGAATCACCAGCATCAGTAGAAATGAACCTTTTTGACGCAGTCGTGGGGTACACGCTAACTAAAGGCCAGTTCACACCGAGACACGACACGACGCGACGCGACGCTGTGCGGAAGAGCGACTCAAAATATAACTTTATTTACTACACAAAAAGATACACATTTTAGATCACATCAACGCTGTGTGTGCAACGTATTCTGAATTATCACAAGCCATACAAATATGCAGCGCAGCAACCAATCAACCAGTGCGTCAACCATGTCGTCAAACGACAACTCAAAATTAGCATGCCATTAAGACGACTGTCGAAAGTTTTCTCAATACCAAAAATAACACAAGCTACGAGAACTTATACGAACCTCAAGCAATTCGTGCAGGCTGCGTGCCCAGCGCATGTAGGGCGGCGAGGCGGGCGAGCGCGCCGAGCTACCCGACGAGCCTTCCGTCTGCTCGCGCCACGCCATGCTGACCCTGAGAACAATACATGCATGTACACCTGCCCTTAGGTCTGCCAATATGAGACTAAGAATGAAATATATGTATGAACACCCGCCTGCAAGTGGCTGCCATGCCACTCTCGCTAATTTTTGTGTTAACACAAATTTTAAGCTTCCTTGGAAATTGGAAAGAAGATACGAGGAATCCGTTATCTTTGGAAGGAATGGAAAGAGGCCTTTGCCCAGCATTGGGACAATACGGGCTAGTAGTGATAATAATAATAACATAAAAATACAGACAATAGAAAATCTATCACAAGTGCACCACTCGATTTTCGAAGTAGGATAAAAATATCATCATCCTGAAAATATGTCACGCGTCACCTATAGTTAGACGTTATAATTTTCATGTTTTCTTTTGCGCTAAGAGTAAAATATCATCGTCTCCTAAATCTGCGACACCTAGAAGCCTCTCGTAAGCTCTCGTCACTTACGAGAGGCTTTTTGCAGCACGATGAAAAATTGTCTAACAAAATTTTTGTTGACAGATGAAGGCATTACAATCATTTGTATGCATGTGACTCACTTGGACAAATGTGGTTGTGCGAACACATATTTGGACTGAGATTTGCTCTTCTCCTCCCCAGAAGCCGGTGGCAGCGACGACCTGTCAGCAAGCTTGTGCTCCCAACCTGCACAAAAAAATCATTATTCACACATTTTTCGTGATCCCTATGATTTAAACATATCCTATGGCTCTTAAATTTTGTGGATAATGTAGTTAACTTGTGTGTGTACTATCATTTAACCATAAAATTGATTAAGATAAAAAACGTGTGCATTCACAAGCTCCCAAATCACAATGAACATTTTTGAAGACATAATACAAATTACCACCACCAATTTTAATAGAATCAGGTTAAAAAAAGCGTTACCTTGCGGGTGGCCGCCTATAGGAGTGTGGCTCATGGCGCACAGGCCCTTCTCCCACCCGCGCGCTGCATGGCGAGACACCACCTGCACACAAACATACACAATACATCATTATTTTACTAAGGGTAAGATGAAGCAAAAGGTGTTATATTTATTTATCTAATCTAAGCTTCAGTAAGACAGTTTCAAAATCATAATAGTGTATTCTCTGTTGATGTATGTTTATTCATCACTCTTCACCACTATAAATTACCTCTGGTGCAAATTTTCCTAAGAGGTATGCTTTATTAAGCCGTTTTACACCCATTCTTAGTAACATGGATTACAAAAACTAAAATTCCACTAACTGAAACCCAAATAAACACTGTTAAAACTGTAATCTGTAAGGATAAGTTTATTATAGTATCAATAGCTGACAAAAAAACTATATGAATACACCCAAGCGCTCCGTTCACACTTTAAAATGTTGGTTATGCTGCAAGAACCGCGCACCAAGCCACATAAAAAATCAATATGGCAAACAATAAGGATCATATCCAGTGTATTTGATTTGTATAAGTTGAAAAGAGACAGCAAACAAAAAATGAGACAGCGTGGCAAAGTCAAGAGTCTCCGGCATCGATCGGTGCTGGAAGGAAACATCACTTCGGAGCGTACCATGCTATAGAAACTCATTGTGCAATCTATACCATTACACATTAATCTGCTTAGTATAAGGAATAAAATATCATATTTCATAACTCTCTTTACACAATAAATTATATTACCAACTTTACACAAAACAGAAAATATTAATTTTTAATTTCTATTCAACCATCCTTAAGTATTAGAGAAAAAGGGACGGATCATAATAAGAGCATGTCAAAACAAATTAAATCATAACTTCATGGTTCAATAAATAAGTTATGAAGAAAAAAATACATAATAGGGTCTCAAAAAAACTATAAAGGACCTTACCATGTTCATTGTGCTTAAACAAACAATACAGTTCGAGTTACACCAGTTTATAAAATTAAATATTATAACTTGTTGTTAATAATCTTTATTGAGAAAAAAATATTATACTTAAGTACAGCACAACTGCACAACGCTGCGGCAACGGTCCGAGTGAAAGATCCGTAGACGGCTGAATGTTCAACACAATAGGGTACGGACTAATCCCATGCCTTTATATTTTGTATAGTGGTTATACTTATGATAGGGTTTATTATAAATATGAGATCAATAACTGACTACAAAAAGTTTTATTGAAGAAGGGGTGTACAGGACTCTAAGTGTTGTTGTTATATTATCTTAATAGTCATGGCATGTTATAACTTGCTTTACTTATTTTAAGGACAAATGGGACTAGGGACTTTTTTGAAATAATATGAGGTTGTTGTTATGTTGTGTTTTAAAAATGTTTTATTTTACAAGACATCTGCAACAATTGTCTTTTGAGCAGGTCACGATTCACGGGCGTTACGAAGCCTCACATTGTACATAATTCAACAAATTTTCAATGAACATGACGAGCATAAACACAGGAAACAAGTTGTAAACAAAGGCACAGCTCGTAAAAGTATCGTCACGGTAACAATCAAGACGTTTAAAATTATCAATAAACTATTAGAAACAAGAGAAGACCTTCGGTTTTATCTAATAGCGGATCATCACAGACAGAATTGACGGCAATAAATGCTATTTATGCCGAAATACCATGCCGAAACCCGGAAGGGCTATATTTATACAACGATAATGTGAGAAAACTTACATGAAAGCGAAGGTTCTTACTTAACACGTAAGTTTTGAAGGCCGCTCCAAAAGATAACTAACGACATTAATTGAAAACTTTCTTCGAAATAAATAATAAATTAGCTTCAATCCGTTTTGTATACAACAGCGAGTTTGACATTTGTTTGACAACCAGCCATGACAGACAGCTGCAGTCTAACGCCATCTTTCGACGACGCTTTACATCACGTCAGACAAGCGCCAAGCATTTTTAATTTCAAAAAGTGCCACTAGATGACGGTAGCTGATCCGCGACTTCGAAAGCGCGGCAAATATAAAAGTAAACCAAAATATTCTAACTTTATACGATAACTTGTATTTACTCCACAGACTTATGTGATTTACTCTATATATGTTAGTCTGTAAGGTATCTATGAGCCAACATGCCTGAAAATAAATTATTTGTTATAATTTTTTTTTTAAGGAGGACGTGTTGGTATTTTTTTGGATGTAAATGAGCAAGTTTCTACCATATACCTGTGTAGCAGCTTAATGCCGCTGCATTTCGGTGTTTTGTGTCTTGTCTATTTGCTTCGTATTATCTGAAACAATAAAAAAGGAATTGTCAGGAAACGAAGTGTTAGTTACCTACGAGAACAGAAATATTCAATAAATAAAATCTTTCCTATTCAAGCATACTGAATAAAAATTTCAATCAAAGTTTCCATCGGCATGCTTGCAAAGTTATGTAGGATTCTAAGTAGGCAGGTGTATCGCGACGTCTTGATGTTCACCTTTTGAAGGCGAATTAATTTGAGGATTCCAACTCGATTTACAGATGAAATGAATAGATAGATATCAAAGACGTTTCTCTGAGTATAGCTCTGCTATTTGATTTCACGAAGATCAGACCGACGGCAAAATTGATATGATCGAGTACATTTTGTCCAAATATATATCGGTAATAAAGTTTTACTCCCTCGCTAATAATGCTTTCTATGTTCGCGACTGATCTTGTATCGATACCTGCGAACATCCCCAAACTTCATTAGCTGTAGCGATTAATCGACTATCGATATCGATAAAGGCCCGCCCCCAAAGCGTCATTAGCCGAGAGCACGCACTAAGCGACTCTTTGATGTGCGCAAACTTTTCGTTTCCCTTTGATTGGCATAATGGAACTGTGCGTTGTTATTACTCTAATTGAATTTTCGCAAAGTCCGAACCGTATTACTGAAACGGATTTAGTACCGTTCTGTTTGTACCTGTCTATGTTCCTTAGGGTGGCTTTTAATTCATTTGCATGTTCGATTTAATTAATGTTAGTTTGTCTGTCTGTTCGATGTTGTAAGGCATCTGCCCTACATAGAGACTTTTCAGGAAAAACGACAAGTTCGAAATTCTTGCGAAAGAGTTTTTCTTTCAGTAGTTTTTTTTTATTGATATAAACTAGTGCTTGACTGCGATCCCACCTGATGGTAAGCGGTGCTGTAATCGTTGATGGTGAGGCGCACTAGTTTATTAAGAGCCTATTCACTCTAGCCTTGAAGACCGTAGCAGGCAAATTGTTCCAGTCCTTTGGTGTGTGTAGTTTTATGAATAACAAATCTTAACATTTTTAGAATGAAATTATAGAATAGAATAGAATTTATTTTATATCGGACACAAAAAGATCCATACAGTGTTAGTAACTTAATGAAAAACTCATTATCTAGTGTTAGTTTTATTATCATAAATACTCGTACTTTTAAATTAGGACAGAAATTTTTTCTTGCTGAAACTGTCGGTTACGATGTTGTTCCTGATAAGGTTCGACATGTTGAGTTACTAAATGAAAGACTAAGCCTTATGCAATATCAAAGGCATCGAAGAAAAATCTGATTGCCGTTTTCTTCACGACCAGATTACTCTAGACGTCATCTTATGGACTATACAGAGTGCAATGGTGCAAGTTTTCTAAGAATCCTAGAATATTCAGAACCTTTTAAGCTTAAACTTGAAATAAAGTAACAAAGTACCTAATAACATTCATAATGAATTAACATACCTGAAACATGATAGACCACGGACGGACGGAAAATACTACCTGAAACGTGATACGGACGTTAAGTCAAAAACTTAATTTCACTACTGTATCACTCAGTAAAGAAGACAAATTCTCAATGATGAAGTGAAGTTAAAAGGGAAAATACGACTGTATGATTGGTTTTACAAGTCAGCAAGATCAAAGGGGCCGAGTCCTTTCATTTTGGGCCGCCATTCGCGGATTACATTAAAAAAACAGATAAAGAAAATGTAAAAAGTTAATTATAGGTATTTCAGTGAAACAGTCACAGATAAAAGAATCACTGATTACAGACTAAAGCCTAAATAAATCCTTTGAAGATGTTTTGCTTTTTTGGCACGTGGCCGTAGTAATACGACTTGTATAAAATTACTTACGCCCAAACAAATTGCTTTCCTTTGAAAGTTCTTTTAAGTCCATTTCGTGTATTTTCGTATTAAATATTATATTTATATAAATATTTGTTTCTATGATTAACAGAAGCTTGTTTGACCTTATTTAAGATATCAGATTTCGACAGATCAGATGCTAGTCGAAAGCATGCATGTCAGCGTTTTGATTGTCTTCTTTTAGGGAAGAACGATAAGAATTGAACAAAACAAGTCTCAATCAATTTACTTCATCTCCCAGAGTATCGTCAGCAAACACAACATTTGACCATAGCCTATCACTTATAACGTAGCGAAGAACCTTTGATAGCGTTCCCAAAGTCCCGTCCCAATACATCAATAATAGTAACCATCGGTAACAAGAGATCAAAATGATAAGGGTACTGATTCATCGTATTAGCGTTCACTCATCAAAGGGGCTCGGCCACTTTGATCGGGCTGCTTCCTGAGAAATTCCTTTGGCACTAAACAACACACTAATCAATCGGGCGGGGTACACCCATACACCGTATACCCAATCGGAAAAGGCATTAAGGGCAATAGTTCCAGCTTGCGGTAAACTGTTTGCGAGTAGGGAGGTGTGGAGGGTGGGGGATGTTCTCGCCGTACATCAAAGGCGGGCCGAGACAAAGCTTGAGGAGCCTTTTAACTTTATTTAGCGGAGTGGTAAGTTTAGCCGGTCGCGAATCGCGCAGGTTAAAGAGTAACACACTCACTTTGAGCCCGGCTGTGGGGAGGCGGTAGGGTTGGCCGGTGCTGCTCCAGCGAAAAACCACTATGTAGCTTTATCATAAGAGAATAAATTAGTGGAAAGTTTACAGAATATTTATTTTAAGCTAAAGCCTTAAAATAAATATTCTGTAAACTTTGAAAGTGATGAAATTAGTTACAACCGGTTGGGCTTTATTGTGTCTTATCACAGTAGAAAAACCACTTTATTAGAAACGTAGCTACACCAATCAAACTGGCGACGTACTTTATCATTCGGGTCAATAAATCCTCAATATTCTCCACGTTCAACGAGAAGGAAAATCCATCAAACAAAATTAATCCATCACATCATTTAAAAAGCAATTAAACTTAGATGCTCGGTATCGTGCGACCGGTTTGTCGTAGGTCGCGGTTCGTTGTCAACCCTGCGCGAGGGTGGGGGTATCAAACGGGCCGCTAATGCCGCCCGCACCGCGCCGCGGCGTCGCTTTGTCGGTGCCCTTTGACTCGCCGATGATACCGCGCACCAGCTAAACCTGCAACTCTTTGGATACGACAATGTGGGGAGTTGCGATTTGTCGCACCTCCTGTGACGTTGAGTGTCGGCTTGAGTACCGGACAGGGTGTTAAGGAGTTGTATGTGTACTTTACAAATAACAAGGGAATGGCTTAGAATTCTTTTGACAATGCATTTTTTTTTTAAGAAAAGGATTTTTCAAGTCCTGACGTCACTGAATGCAGATTCTCTTTATAAATCAGGTATCTTGACCAATGTCTTGTTAAAAATCAAGCTTGCTTTAACTCACTTTTGGTTTAAGTTTTTATTAAAATCACATTTATGTATTTTTTATTACTGTAGAATATTCAGGTGCAGGGTGAATTGGTCCTTCGAGCAGGATCGCCCTGAAGTAACCCATTTTTTAGAATATCCGGCTCGAAGGACCAATCTATCCTGCGCCTGAATATTCTACAATTACCGTACTGTCCGATAATTAACTGCAAATTGCAAAAAACGTAAGAAACTTTGAATCTCGCGGTTTACCCTGGAGCATTCACCTCAAGGTTGGGCGCAGGCTTTTACCGTCCGGGTATATTGATTTTATCGTACATCCATGACGGCGAGTTTTAATTGAATTAAGTCTTGAATTAAAACATATTTTTGAAGGAATTTAAGAAGATATCGAGTGAAGGCTCAGCTCGTTCGTCAATAAATGACGAAAGAACGTGCTTGTACTTTTTTTAAAACTCTATGGATCACTCCTGTATCGTGAATGCGTTTACACATATATAAACTCACATGCACAAGACATCCAGACCCGAAACAACTATCTGTAGGTCATACAAATATTTTTTTCGTGCGGAAATCGATCCCGTGAGGTATTCC
The DNA here is from genome assembly GCA_905147345.3 of Mythimna impura. NCBI lineage: Eukaryota > Metazoa > Arthropoda > Insecta > Lepidoptera > Noctuidae > Mythimna > Mythimna impura. Next base: position 6,512,040 of record LR990346.1, read on the forward strand.
ACTTTGGGCACCCGCATAAACGGCACCCAAGTGAATGGCACCTGAGGTATTCCACTTTGGGCACCCATTGATATTTTTCGCAGGTGCCCAAAGTGGAATACTTTATTATTTAAAAATTTTATTCCACTAATGGCACCTACGGATTAGTAGCTACTAGTGTTGGGACGTTGTTTTATTATTTTATTTGTGACACGTAACGCAGCAGTCAATCGCTCGTGTCGTGAAAGATTAGAGCTCCGTAAAAAAGAAGTTAAGTTAGACTCTTATTTTCCTTCCTAAGAAATAACCTCTTACGACTACTGTAGGAAGCTGTGTGAAGATCAACAAAGCAAACTGTCTAGAATTTGCCTTTTCGCTCTAGTTGGGAATCTAGAACAGGAACAATCATTTGATTGGCGATGCATATCGCAAGGGGGACGTATGTAGGTAAGCGTCGTGAGAGCAGCACTGTTCTAGCTATCACACGTGATTTATGGCTATACATGATAATAGATTTGTATGGTAGTTCCGGTTAGTTAGACGAAGCTGTCAATGGTATACAGGGTCTATGATCAAATGTGTCCGAGGTCTGAGGCGAATCTGTACAGAATTGTAACTGACCCAATATATAACTAATATAGACGAACATATTGTAACTGCACTATTCACCTTCCTATTAGCTCAATCACAACAGGTCATTTATGTATAATCAACTAGATCCATCATACTTGCAAAAAGATTTTCAGTGTGCAAACACATACATACTACAGCTATTCATTCGCTAATCACCCCGACCTCTGGCTGTATCAATTCCATCCATCTGGCCATTGACAAAGAACCTTTAATTAACCGAAATCTTTACGTAAAACAGATCACCTAACGTACCTAGTTAATAAATCCGATCATTAAATGCAGAGAACGGCGCAGCGGCGGCCACAACGCCTACGTTGATTACCATAAGCCGGGACAAAGCGACGCACGCGCCCTTTGACGAATTAGCCCCCACTAACATTACCTATGTCCGACGTCCGTCCTCTGCCGCGGCCGCGAGCTTTGTGCCTCAAACGTCTATATTTGCATTCGATTTTTAAAAGAAATCGATGGACACAAAGCTGCTTCAAGCTATTCTGTTCAACTAATTAATGTTCAACTGGTCACAAATGATGAAAAGCTTTAGAAAAAAGCTGGAGCTGAAATCCTGGGCAAAGAATCTTAAGATTTTGAAGAAGAAAAAAATTCTTGGTTTAAAAGCCAGCTCATCTTCGGAAACTCCAAGATTACTGCGGCATTCGCTGGTGACAGGTTAATGACCGGACGTGAGGCATTATGTTTAAACTCGAAATCAGATAACGAAACTTTAAAGGCTCTGTGTGTTTGGGGACTCGTCAGTTAAAAAAAGAGGAAAAGGTGTTAAGTGATATGATCTAAATATCGTATTGCGCTGTTTTAAAGTTCCGACAAAGGCATTATACATTCAGGAGATAAGAAAAGGTATCCTGACATTCCAGACGATGTAAATGTGATCTATTCACTAGTTTGTTACAACAACGGTCAGTAATAAACCACTGAACCAGCCGTTTCGTCGTAGTCGCTCCGATGGGCTCAATCCCAATGTCGATTACTTACTAGTTCCGTATCCACACGCCGCAGACGCAACTGACACATTAGTTTTCGAAGTAGCCTTACTAAACCATAGAGACATTCCAATCTGTTACTGCAGGTCTGATAAAACCGATTTTGAAACGTATTTATTTTTTCAATCGTTTGTGAATCATAAAGGCATTTTGGATTCTTTTACATCTAGAGTCCAACTAGTCTTGATGTGGGAGAGGTCATTTGATGATTTCTAATTGAAAAAAGAGCCCAACTAGTCTTAGTTTTAGCACTCGTGAAATAATAATATTGTTGTATTGCAGCATCAAATTGCAATTGCAAATGTCTTGAACATTCGCCATCCCCTTCATTTCAATTTCCGATTTCTACATGTAAGAGGTCCTCTACTAATGTAATAGTTTAGCGTTTTCCTTTAAAGTACGAATTTTAACTAAATGCGTGTCACGTAAAGTGAATCAGCCCGGGAGGCGTAACGTCATTACCGATAGGCACCACATAATGAGAATAGTATTTTGTACACGAGACTTGCATACGTAAAGTAATTTCCTTAGTCAATTATATCTAGGCCGTAATTAAGTCTACCTTCTCTTCTCTGTGATACAGAGTAATGATTCTGTCAAAGACAAAACGATTAAATTAATGCAACGACAACCCCATTTATGGGGTTGTCAACTTGCCAATATAATATATTTTATGATAAGGACAGTCACTTGACAAGCTCCGAATATGGACTTTATTCGAGATGAATGTTTAGATTCTCCAACTCACATAGAAAACTGTGTATGACGTTTTCAAGAACAGTTTGAAATATTTGTTATGAACTAGTTGAATGGATATCATTCAAACGTTCAAAATTCCACTACCCGCAAAAATGCAGTTACTTCACGAGAGCCGTATCTTGAAGCATATTCATGCTTAAAGCTGACGGGCAGTATGACGCAAATTCCGTGTTGCGGAGAGCGCAGTCGACCGCAGTGGGCGCCGGGCAGCTAGCCGCTGTTGGGACGCCTGCAGCGGATATTTCGCGGTCGGCCGACCGAAAGTTCTGCCGCACGCATCTTCGGCGACCGGCCACCGGCTCACCGGCATCGATATAATAAATCTATTTTCGTAAATATTCTGCATTTTCCGACCAGCCGAATATTTGGCAGAATCTTGGCATTCTGAAAATTCAGGTTGCGGTTAAATTTTTATGTATTGTTTTTGTTTTCGACTTTTAGACAAAACAACTGTAAATTAGTGAGGTGATAAATCGTGCTCGCGAGGGTACTTTGTCTTCGAGACAGTAAAACTTCCTTTGATCTTAATTTGGCCCTTGTAGGTGTTAATTGCGAATAACAAGTGTTTAAATTACTGTTACTCGATACATTTGTTTTGTCATGCTCTTTTATTCGTAATGATATTGATACATTATGCTACAAAGGTAGTAAACCTGAAAAAAAATACGCGGTGCAAACATACAAACGATCTTAAACTAATTGACCTGTTCCAGCAGCTTTCCAATTGAGAGCGTCCAATCGAAGGTATTCAAGTGTCGCCAACTGCCTTCACGTTCAGCGTCATCAATTTGTACATTTGCCTACACTTACAGGAAATTGACCGGTGTCGTTACAAATCCACATAAGTACGACTTTGTTTACGTCAGAAGGATTTTAGACTTTATTTGCAACGACAAAAGGTGTTAACTCAATTTGTAGGTGTACACAAATGATGGGGAAAGTCACGTGTTGTCTCGTAGGTACGGCGAAATTCGATAGAGAACTATTCGTGCGAAATGTCTTATGAAATGAAGGATAAATTGTCGCGGGGGAATTGAATAAAGTTCCAGCGGGGACGGAAACGGGGGCGTAAATTGTATAAACCTACTAAGCTATTCTGCTGTAAAACGCATTGAAAGTGATGGTACTGTAAAACCAGGCCTGAAGATCTACACGAACGATCTGTGTGAATGAAAACAAGTTGAGAGTTCAAAACAAAATCGTTTACCAAACACAATACTGCACCAGAAATAATAAATAGATCAGAACATCAGTAAAACACCAAAGACAAGCGATCACAACAAGAGAGCGGTAAACAAACCCACCTGACATTTCTTTTATCTCCTCCTCTTTAATATCCCACTCAATCAACCTAACATTCCTCATTCCTTCACTGCTCATGCAAAAAGCACATTGTCCCAAGATTCGTACGTAATTTGCGAAACAGATTGGTTCGTCCCGTTGTCCCGGCGCGACAAAAGCCAGGCCCGCCCGAGGGCGATACCTCCACTCAATAGCATTGTTTTTCCGATTACAGGCCTGATTAAATGTCTGAAACGTCTCAGGTGCGTCGCTAGAGTGCCCAAGATTGGGTAGGGAAATACGGGACTGCGAATAATATGGATCACGTGTTTGTAAAGAGGTATAGCCAAAACGGGAAGTCAGAAAACGTGACGGGAAATTAGTCAGTTTTCCTGTGGTTTTAATTAAAAATATAAAGATTTGCTATGAAAGACTGTTGAAATGGTTTATTTTTTTAAAAGGGAAATCATCCATTGACTTCTCTCGCTTTAGGGTGGAGCGCGAGGACGTGTCAGACTTACCGAATAAAACCACCTGTGTTTTTCAGTTGCCCTTTGCGTTCTAGCACCACGGTTTCCCTTTCAGAAATGTGCCGTAGTCCTTGCCAGGGAGACTGTTGATGTGGCTGACTTTTATTTTAATTGAGTTTCATTTCCATCGTTAACATACATAGAGTTTTGAACATAGGTTTGACCAGTCAAAATCTTGACTGGTCAAACCTTATGTTCGGTATTTTATTTGGTATTTTTAAATATGAAAGTGCTTGAAAACTTTTGTTTTGAAAGTGCCTGAAGACTTTTTTTATGAAATAGCCATTCTATAGGGTTAGGCGAACTAGAAATCTCTCAGTTCCTAGTTCGTCTAACCCTTGTCGTGTTATAATGTTGATTTTAATGATTATAATTCCGTGAAAAAATACGTGCTAAAGTCGAAAATCACCCTTAAATGGGAATCTTTTTTTAGTTGGGAAGTCATCCAATGACTTCTCTCGCATTCACCTTAATGCTGCACCTTTCTCATGCAGCATACAACTTTTTTTTAAATATATTCCCCAAAATAGCTCAGAGCGTCTAAAATAGCGAGTCATCCCACGCAAACGGGGCACCAGAGAACTCTGTCAGGTTCGCAATCACCCGTGGAATAGGGTCCCGTTCCTCAGGCTTCTTGCATAATGGACGTGCCCCCGCCTTAATCTCATGTGAACAATAGTGCCGTCTGGCCGCGACGTTTTGCATACAATGACTATTCGCGGCGGGATGCGGACGGCGCAGGAAAATGCAGCTGTCTCCGACGGCGACGGAGGAAGGGGCTTTTTTCAGACGGAACGTCTCTAATTTGAATCTCAACGTCAATTACGTCAGTATTGGTTTGCGGTTATTTGTAAAGAAAAATAAGGGGTTGGTTAGAGGTAGTTGGTAATTTTAAAACTTGAATTAAAAGATATGCGTCGGTCTTTGTTAGCCTATTTGTGTCCCACGGCTGGGCGAAGGCCTTCTCCTTACAAACCTTTCTGCCTTGAGCCATCTCTGGCTAAGTTTTCCCTGCGAACATGATGAGATCGTAACACGACAGACGCGCGTTGGACCGAAACGTTGACAGGTGGCTTGATTGTTGAAATGTAGGTACCTACTAGCTACTGCAAGAGGTTTCGCACGCGTGAAGATAGAAAATTGTCCCAAGGGTATCTACATACTTCAAGTCCTATTTGCTATTCCAGGACATGTTCTACCAAATCCGTTCAGCCGGTCGAGCGTGAAGTAGTAACAAACATACCTACACACGCCAACTTTCGCCTTTATAATATTACTGTGATTAATCCAGACCATAATATAGGTACAACAGCAAATTGCTATGTCGTGCTCGTGTATCTTCAACGGTAGCCGAAACTAGTTTCTCTGTAAAGATTTTTTACCGTCGTAAACAACTCAATCGGCCTCCAAAACCGATCAATTTCCCTAATCTACGGCCCCTCGAACAAAAAACTTTAAAACTTTAATAGACATCTGTCTAGTCAGCTCTCCTTTCCGTCCAAAACAGACCGTTAAATTTTCCAATTTCGTCAAAAACTATCGAACTACGATAAAACCGCGGCCCGTCAAAGGACAGGTTATCCGACAGAACACTGTACAATACATTTTTTGCGACCACAAAGTTGATTCAGTTTTTATCGGCACGTCACTGAAATGGACATGTTCGATGGATGAGCCGCCTGGCCGCATGGGCCGCATCGAGCGACAGGCGGTCAGGCCGCGTCTCCCTGCGGCCCGGTATGTATTTGAAATTGGCAGGATGACAACTACTATAGACAACGACTTCTGGATTTTTATCACACTTACATCGTATGCATTTCACGAATTTATAAATTTTTCTTGCCCCCGATGATGGTGAAATCAAGTGTTTCCAGTTTACCTTTGAAATGTAAATGATACGATTTATTTTCAGAATCATTGACTAGGTATAACAATTTAAAGCACAACATTATTACATTAACAATATTATGCTAAAAACATCATTATTTAGCTTTCGAAAACATACCAAATGAAATGAGAACAGTGGTTAACAAAACCAATTGTGGTCTAATTGAAAATTTCGAATCATCCATCGCACTCAAGCGTAGAAACTGTATAAGTAAGAGAAAGAGAGAAAATACACAGAGATTTCTTATTTCGATAGTCTCCGACGCCCGGGAACAGCCCTCAGCGGTATGGATGATTGGATTAATGAATAAAAGATTCGTCAATTTGTGTAATAGCCCCGTGGTGTATTATGCAGTAGTCGATTTAATTGTTCCGACTGAGTGGGAAACGATTTTGTTCCTACGTTAGATATTTTAATTAATAAAATTGATAGGCATTTCAGTCAATTTACGAAGAAAGATTATGCTATAACTAAATATTGACGAGTATCGGCCAAGATGAAGATGAAAAACTACATTGTTTTTGACCAACTCTTAATCTTCCACTTGATTTTATTTCACTGATTTTGTTAGCACGATCCAACAAAAAAAAAAACGTATACACAATTATTTTTCTCCTGTCAAAGTAACACAACCCAACTTTGGTAAAGTAACAAAATTAAATATTTAGTTTAAAAAATCTGTTTATAATTTATTTGCAACTCGTATCACAAACAGATACCTTGCGCATCAATTACGCTATCTGTAACACGGAAGGGGTGAGGTGTAGCCGAGCAAACAATTGTAATCGATTCGATAATTTTTACACAATAAAGAAAATTGCATTCAATCATTGCCAGGGAACTAGGAAACGAGAAGAGGGGTTTGTTATCGATGGAAGCGGATTCCATCGATAATATACTCCGGATAATCCTGCTATACGACTGGTCTATGTTCAGCAGGGGCCGTTTCATGGCCGAACGTCACGGACGATGATACATCTGTGTTCCGTCTCCCTACGCAACTTAGGCAGTCAGTCCCTCAAACGAATTTGCAGACCGACCAATTAAAATTACCAAAAGTTGTGTCGTAAGGCAAGATCTGAAAAATTAAAAGGCTGTATCATAACCATAAACGCATATTATAGAATGGAGACCCGAAACAATAAGCCAGCAATAGAATGGTGCCTCGACCGACCTCAAACTGCCGACAATCCGTTTTTCTGCTGTCCATTGACAATTTCCGAAAAGTTCATCGTTCATAGAATGCGAGCTGTATTGTAAAGTTACACCCATTTGCGAGTATCCCGGACGTAGAGTTTCATAGCGTTCGCAAACTAATTTAACTGATTTTGTACAATAGCCTAACGATATTTCAAAGCGTTTTAGCAACAAATATGCTCGCTAACATTTCCATTGAACTTTCTAACTTTTATCAACAGTTCACATGTCAATGAAAACTGCTATAATACGAATACGTTACGTTCAAACGACACAAACGAAATATGCTCACTCAAAACCAGCCAAAAGCAACAAAGGCATCAATCATAATTATAATATCGATTTTAGTTTTAACATAGTTGCAGAAAATGCAAAAGCACAAAACTCTTTTTGAAATACACTGGACTAATAATAAATCAATCAATCATTCACTTAGAAACATAACAAATATGACCCCTGCATTCAGCAAGAACTTGCACGGCAATTAGGCACCTGCACCCTTTTATCTTCACTCCCCGATCAGCAAAACAAACAAGTTTAACTCCATAAAATACCCTGTAATTTAATCGTAGGTAGTAGGTACTATTAATGATATACATGGTAGACGTAGATCGTTCAGGAGGCCACCCACCGCGCGGGCCGACAGTTCTGCGGATGACATTAATGACATTCACCGAGGGCCGCTCATTGTCAAACACATCTAGTCTATTGATATTACTGGGTTTATATTTGTACCGTCATCAGCATCAGGTGTTTTCGTAAGTTCATTCAAACGAAGGATGTGTGGTTGACATTAACAGAGCGGAAAAGCTAACTCAATAAAATTGACAAGTGTCATCGCAGACATTTATTGAATTTTAGCATTCTTACATTAACTGTAAGAAGATGCGGATACTGATAGACATGTCGGCAGTTTTGAAATAAGATCGTCTAAGTATGTAAAACCTACCAAATCTCACAAAGGCCCAAACGAGGATAAATAAACACAAAATAAACCGTTAAGGTAATTTTATTGTTACCTCATTGCCGGACAGTCTCGTTTCGCATTTTCTCAAGGAGCTGCACAAAATATTTTTCAACAATAGCGCTTTAGTCCGGAGACGACGTGCCAGATTACACTATTGTTACCTCGCTGCGAATGGACGCAACTCTTTTATGAAGGAAAATTGCTATTATATAATCCTATTAATTTGATACGAAGGTTGAAAGACCTTCTTGAGACTGATTGGGAATTAGATGAGATTTCATTCGGATGCGAGGAGTAGGTATATTAATTACTAAATTTCTTACTTCTTGGTGAGCTTATTTGATTCATGCTGATAATATTATATGGTTAAAGGGTTCGTTTAAATTCCAATAAAAAATAATATTTATTCACCAAAAACATAAAACAATTTTAGGTGGTAAGATGTACAAAGTAAAGCTAAAATTACAAACAATGAAAACCTAACTTTTAAACTACTGCATGTATCTTAGAAATTTTATTTCCCTCTAAGTAGAATATAAATTTATTTTCCATAACGTTTCACTTGTCCAGCTAAGATGTCTTTTGGGCCTCAAGTCTGCTATTACAATAGTGTCAAAATGGACCATCATTGATTTCATAATTGTTGATTTTGACAAGTTTGGTAATCTACTAATATAATGGCGTCATTATGACTTTCCAATGGTCAACCACTGACACTCCATTGAAAGAAGTAGTATAAAATGGTAATCTCGTAAATATTGACATATGAATGTCTGACGTATGCGGTAATCTGCTAAAATTTTGACAGTTCCTTTGATCAGTGACCTATCATTAGAACATTATTGTGCATTCATTGCTTTTAATAAGCTCGATATTGTCATTCTACCAGAACTCTATTACGAGAACATTGACCGATCAATGATAGATCATTATGAATTAGCAGATTACGAACTTTTAGCAAATGGGATCGTGTTGGAATGACGGATTTATAAAAGTAGCAGACTTGGGCCCCAGTTTATGTTGAGTAGCCATTTCCACAATATATTTTTGCAGAGATAGTAGATACTCGTAACTCATGCTGTAAATATTACGGTGTCTGTTTATGGTATTATTTGTCTTGGGGCTAGGGGTATGATAGTGACGACTAACGAAAATAGAGAAGGTGCGAAAGTGTGGGCTCTTAGTGTGTAATTCACAGATGGAGATACGAGTAAGTTAAAGGAAATCGAGAACGCTGTGTTGTGTTTTAGCAATGTTGAGAGTTTGGTGATAAGTTCTCAACCAAGTCATGACCAAAGTGAGTAGGTACGGATTCAGCATTTTTATAGGTTTCTACCCAGTAATCCCTACTTAGTACCCTGAAAAAAGAGTGCGGTGCCATCTGTATGTTGTTCAGTTCATACAGTTCGTTAATGTATGACAAGAACAAAGTTGGCCCAAGAGTACTGCCATGGGACACCTTACCTTGTTCCAACCTCTTACCTACAATTGTTACAGATCGAGTACGATCAGATATTAAATGCATTTAATTATTTTTTAAGCAAGATGGGAACAGAGACATGGTATTAAATGCCTTGTTTAGGGGTTAAGATCCAGAGAGAGGTTCAGAAAGGGTCATTAAAACCCTACCTGCTAATGCCTGTCTGAAACCGTATTAGTTATTATTAACTGCTAAAATAGAGTTCGTATTCACAATGAGGTATTTTATGAATATATTGTACTAAGCAATTGCTCAATTGGATCTTCGATTTAACCGATAGCTCTGATATCGTTTTATAGTTGCTTACATCGTCTGTTCCCTGTTTTGTGGATTAAATAGACTATGGCTTTTTAAAAGCTTTAATAAAAGAACCAGACCTGAAACCGAGAACGCACACATGTGTTATTAGAGGCACCTGTCAATTTTGAAATGAACCTATATTGTTTTTGTCGCGATGTGAGTTTAAGTTGCCTTAAAGTTGACTGTTAATACCTTTTGCTTCTTCAAAGGTACTCGTAGCTTAACGGTAAGTAACGCAAAACCGTAAACAAGAGGTACCGAGAATCCGTATCATATTGTTATCGCAATTATTTGCACCGATTTCATAAGATCGATAGTTGAACGGACACTGCATAAAATTGAAAAAAAAATAATTGGACCCGAAAAATTCAACAAATTAGATTCGTTGGGTAGAATCAAATTAACTTGTGAGAATAAGTACATTATGTAGAATTGGTCCAGCTATAGTTCTCATTTAAACAAACACTGCACTCTCTTAGAAATGATGTACATCGGTATACACTTCATCTACATACTTACACATATTTTCATTAGACTTCAGCCTTCCAATGCATACTCTCTTTACCTCCGCATCTAGTGTAAACTTATTTGCCTCTCGGATTTCTAACAAAATCATTCCTATCCAATTTAGAAGAAGCGTATTTCCACTTTCGCTGTACATTTGTTTTATAGTGGTTTTCGTAATAACGTAGACGTCAGAATGAGAAGTGCATTTCAGTTCTTCGTATTGGTTCAATGTGGTTATGTGTCGTGATTGAGTTTCCACCATAGAGCTACACAGGTAGTTTTTGCAGTCTTGTATTAGATTTGACTAATTTATTTTTCCAGGTAACCCTATTACGGCGACATGAGCTGCCGGTAAGGTAGTGATACAAGTATTTTGTAAACGAGAAGTTAAAAACGTTAAAAGTGAGTTTTTATATTGTTGTCCATTACCTGGAAATACTATCCAATAAAGAGTTTACAGTAGTGATTTATCAAGCACACAGAGTAACGATCCAACCAATCCCAACCATTTTACGCGCCTTCAATTTCCTGGTCAACACGGAAATACATGGGAGTACCTCCAGTAAAAAGTAATTACAAATGCATTCCAATCCGGGATAAAGTCGAGTGCGACAGACAGGCTGGCCTCAAGGCCTCAACACATTACCGCCCCATTCAATAACAATAAAAGTCGCGTCGCTCAGAGAAATCTATGACCGCCTCACTCGATACGTTTTTATCTAAAGCATTTATTTATAGCGTAATTAATGCGTCGCCGGCGCCAGCGCTAAATACACCGCTATTTGTGGAGACAATACATGGACGCCACATGGACAGGGACAGGGGGTAATACAGGAATACTAATATATTCATTATAATATGCAAAAAGATAATATATCAATATTACCTCTGTTAAAATCTGTTCTTGATTATTTTTCGCACTTACAGCCTTACGTCATCTCTTTTTTATTTAGATATTGTCATTAATCGCACATACTGTCATTTAAATATAAACCCTTAAATTTATTTATTGGTTTAAGGCGTTTAAATTCTCAAATATTTACAAGTGTTGTAACTGAAAATCTCGTGTTTCTAATTGGCAGCCCTGTATCTCCCGCATGTCAGTTTTCAGACAGAGGCAAAAAATTTCGTCTGGACTTAAATATATCGCTAGTTACCCACATTACTCTTGTTGCTAATGACGTGTGCTAAATAAGTCAAGCACTTAACTTACAGACAAATTGGTATTTAAAACTGATTAATTTATATTAGCTGTCATCGGGGTTCCCTCTGTCTCGCTAGTTTGTTTTGCAAGGATTTACGGGTTAAATTAGAAAATACTGAAACATAATTGCATAGCTAAATTTTCTTTGAAAAAAAAAAATTATAATAATAATGGTTTCTGTAAGGATCCTCGACTTAGTACCATTCTACAGATTTAAGGAAAAAACGATCAATTACGAAACTTTTATCTTTGTTGATAATGGTGATATAATACACCTTGAACTTGAGAAACTCCCGTTAAGATGATGGGAAAGCAATACGACTGTGTGTTGCTTCAAAGCTTCACGGTAGACCAACTGGATTTTTCAGTCAGAAGATTTTTAGGTACACTCACTTCCAAAATAAATATTCAGTGGGCAGTCGTAACAACATTACATCGAAAATTAATAAACCAAATCAAGGAGCCACTCTTCAAAGGTTTCATAACTAACAATTTATTAATGTTCTATCATCGAGCTCCACTGAATTCGTACAAGAGAAAATGAAAGAAATGAGGACAAAATTAAATGAGGAGCAATTCATAAAACCGTTGAAATAAGTCGCCGTCCCAGCTGCCGAGTGATCGGTTAGAATTGTAGATAAAAAAAAAAGTAATTCTGTTACCGACGCGTCGTTTTCAATTGTCTCCGGATCTGATAAAAAATTTACACAATTCGTTGGTATCATTTATTTGCTGATTATTGAGTTTGGTAGATAAAGTATGTTGAAATTTCAATCCATTGCCGAATCGCGAGTAGGTTAGGTTAGGAAGAATTAGATGCACTTTTTAAAAGCTGACTAACATCTCTAAATCTTCAGTCAAAGACTTAAAGCAATTTTAAAAGTCAAAACTTTGATTCTTAAATACCTACAATTTATAAAAAAAAGTATCTCAATAAGTTAAACAAGTCGGTTATATAAAATGACTAAAGGAATTTGTATACAGTGCTTCAAGATTACCTACAATCTTCTATAATTCTGAAGTGGTATTGTAAAGCTTAATGTTTCTTTTAGGATTCTCGATTCAATTATTTTTCAAGTCCATGTAGAAAACGCATTGTAAAAGCTTCGTAAGTTGAAGATTTGTCCCATGCCTCCCTAAACTCTCCCCAGGGCGGTGCTCTGCATTCATCAGGAAAGGTAGTAAGGAGTGGCTACACTATTCATAATAAATGTTATTTACAACTCTAAGGAAATTCATAGACGTTTCTTAAGTATTGAAAAGCACAATCGCCAACAGAGCGTCGCTGAACTAGGCAGCAATGCAGCGCTTAAAACGGCTGCAATATTTTCCAGCGCTTAATCGGCATCCAGGTGGTGAGCGTCTGTTGGTGCACTCCACGGACTAGCGTACCGTCGCACAACAGCACTCCGCTTTCACGTCTCCCTTCCACGGGCATTATGCCTCTAATGTCACTTAATTTGCCGTCTAGGGCCTCCTCACGTGAATGCAGCCTACGAGAGCCGGTTTAATATAAAAATTCGCTTTTTTACTGCCTCGAAGCGAGATTTAACGTTAAACTGTTGCCTCTTTTGAGAGTAAACGCGTAGAAGTAATGGGATTACGAGATCGCTAGTTTTGGAGTCGAAAGGTAATTAAATTATTGTATGTAAAATATTGGGTTCACGAGTGCTCGGTGGCTCGCTAGTTCCAATGGTTGATGGGTTTTCAGATCGAGAGGTGCTTCAGTTCAATCGAAGTCTAACTTAATTGCGTATTCATGTATTTTTTTAATTATTTATGAAAGCGACCCCTTGATCTTAAGTGAGGTGTAAACTTTCCTGCTTTTTGCTAAAACTAAAAGGAATCTTTGCTTTTAAAGTGGTTGTCGCCGGAGAAAAGCGGACGAATGAAATAAGGGAAAGTAATAACTCATTGTAAAAATGACGGCTTCCATTTAACCGAACCATTATAACCGAAAGAGCTGAATCAGCAACACGCGCTTACGCCGCACACGTGCGCGAACAGTTTTATTGTTATCGAAGTAAAGTTGAAAATTGAATGTAACGTATTAACTGATTGTGCTTTCATGACAAAAGCGATATAACTCGTTATTATGTCGTAAACGAAATAAATCCGTAGTGTACCAGATTGCCGACGCGACGGATTACTTCAGGACGTATGAAATAAATTGGAAGCTGTAGGTGTAGGCCGATACAGCTATAGTTGTAACCATGGATATGTTATTGCAACCAACCGCTATTGTCTGCACTTTATTGGAAATCGACGTTGTAGCTAAATTAAATATTTTTTTTGTCAGATTTCCTGGTATAAATTCAGTTAGGTATACTTATAACAATAATAATAAACTTTATTATCAGACCAGAGATCCATAGAGACTTATGCAGATCAAAGATACCGCTCGTATAAATTGATCACGACTTTACTAATTAAGTCATTACAAATGTATAAAATATGCAAAATCAAGAAGTTAATTTATTTAAATAGTTACAATTATAAGATTTATTATATCTGGCTTCTATTTTATGCACTTGCGAGTAGATTAATACCAGCAGGACCCAAATAAATCATGGTACCTACTTGAACAACGGCAATTTGTTTACATCACAATAAATCACAATTCAATTGGCTTTCAATTTCGCTGTAAGACTGCGTAGCATAAATTATTACGATTGGCTTAAATTAAAGCTTACCTTTAAATCTTAGCTGAATGGTGCCGTATATGAGGAGAGTATCATCCTGAAACAAAACAAATAAACGTAAGTATGGAGTCTTTCTTTTTTTAAGACCCTTTGAGATCGTACAGTGCAAAGTTTCCATCATATTACTAAATTAAAATTGAAGAGAGACTGCATGAAATTAGAAAACTATGTTACATGTTTATTACTGCGCGTCTCAAAGGCGCTGAGAATGTCCCTATTATTTTGCTCCGAGCATGCTGATAAAAGTGCTCAGGTAACTTAGGTAGTGAGTAAAAGAGTAAGTAGGTAGGTATATTTTTTTAAGATCAGTTTGTCAAATCAAAGATAATCAGAGGAAAGTCAGCGCCTGACAAGATTTTAAAATCAAAAGACTTACAAAAATCCGTCCAATATTAAAAGTATAGCAAAATCAGCTTTATAATGTTCCCTCTCAGGACTTAGGAAGACTCCTCTCTAGGAAAGGTATTGGGCCATATTTCACCTCGAGAGCCCAGTGCGGGTCGGTGCCATAGATCGTCACATGTTTTGTTATAGGACAGCTGTAGGTTTTCTTATAATATTTTCCTTCACCATATTATACACATATTATCACAATATTTTCCTTTTATTGGAGAAGGCCTATGTCCAACAGTGGACGTCTTTCGGCTGAAATGATGACGATGATTTTCCTTCACCGTCTCAAACCCGACTTTGACATAATTGAAAATTCTGTACTAGTTTGTTGTATGACAAGGAATCACCACTGGTATCACTCATCACTCAATCAGGTATAAAAAAATCAATACCTGTTTCAATTAGGGATTGAAACATACTTAATAGAAGTCGTAGGAGTCGTCGACGAATAACCGTTTAAAGTAATGAAAAACTGAAGCCAAACAAAAGTTATCAAAATATGCGGAAGAAAGATTTTGCTGTTACATAACACAATAAGGCTGAGGCTACACTAGACCGCGATGCGACCGGCGATACATGAGCGATTAAAACAAATAATTGAAATTCACGTTTATGGCTACACTGTACGCCAAATATTACTAGCGATATTTGATTTTTGTAATCATAGCATCGGCTACATCAAAATATCAGCGAAATTTAAGCGAATTTATTTACGCGACAAGTTCAACATACAAGCTACTTAATATGTCTGTGGCTACATTACGCGTATCGTCAACGACGACAGACAATTGATCGCTGATGGATACGCTCGTAAGTAATATTATGTGGCTAAACTACTTGAGCAAATTTAAATCAAGGAGCGATTTATTTTGCGTAAAGTTCTAAATAACAATTTTAGAAGGTTCGCTGTCTAGTGGCTACATTATTATTACGCTAAAGATGGCGATCGCTCACGTCGCTGCGACGCGTTCAAATCAGTTTGTTTTGATCGATCGTTGAAAGAACATTTGTCTACAATAGACGTTGAATTGTTTGTGTCCAAAGTACAAGTGCGTTCTTGTATTATTTAAAGAATGTTTCTGGAAATTGACGCAAGTCTTTATTTATTTCATGAATCCAACACAATCTATTTTTCAAGAATAGTTCGTACTTAAATTAAGAATTTTCTAACAAAAACACAAGGTTTGGTTTTGACAAAGCTATTCAAATAATACACGTCTTCACAAAGCCGACAACGACTGGGCGATTGCCGAACCAAACGAGCTCCCCCCGCGCGCATCTTGTACTTCATCTCTGTACCGCTTCTATGTAGCCGCCTTATCACTGAGTCACGGCGAAATTATTGCGATTAGTAGATAATAATGCGAAATCGCTGCCTTTCTCCTTTTACAGTGTAGCCGTATGTATTGCTCATCTAATTCGTTGTAAAGCATATGTGTAATGTAGCCACATCATCGCCAGATTTTCGCTTATAATGTAGCTATACCATACTTAACTCGTTTCGCTCTTCTAGTGCATCGCGAAACGCTGCTCACTGTATCCTCAGCCTAACAGGTATACCTATATCCATACTAATGTTATAAATGTGAAAGGAACTCTAGTCTGTATGTTACGCTTTCACGGTTAAACTACTGAACGGATTTTGATGAAATTTGGTACGGTGGAAGCTTGAACACCAAGAACGGACTTAGGCTTTTTATCCGTCTTCGACTTTGACTTGGCGTCCGTAATAACCAACATTCACGCGGACGAAGCCGCTGGCAGAAGCAAGTAGGTAGATGTTGTATTGATACTCTTTTTAAGTCTTTCCATGATTTACCGGCAGAAACATTTTTTAAGATAAAAAAATATTAGGTAATTACGTGGAGCACAACATTGTTTCTGCATGTGTTTCTTACGTGAAAGAAGCCCCTTTTGGTTAACACTTTGAAATTAAAATTAACATCGAAGTAAACCATAAAAGTCCATAGAAAACATAATGAAGACGAAACAACAAAATATAAGGCAAATTATAAATGATAAATGATATTTATTTTGTAAATACATAGGTTTAAAAAAAAAACACTTTTACACGTCAATTTTTTTTTTCGTCATTTTAAACTAGATGAGGCAGGTGTTTCCTAGCTGACTACCTACTGAGAAGAAACACCGAAACAAACTCAGGGGTCAAATACAGTAAATATGTAATGGTCAAATCACATGAGAACCATGCAGATTTGCCTGAGATGGTCTTTTGAAGAAAGAACCATACAGATTTGAGTGGACCTGTCCAGTCAGTGTAAGCATTTGTCAGTATTCGTAAAGCTCAACTCAGGACTACTAAGGAGCTCAACGACTTGACGAACAATACCAAGGAAAGGACATTTGGGTAGGCCGCAGAAAATACTCAAATAGCCAGACATACGTTAAGATTACTGAAAAGGAAAAAAAAAAGCAATCAACATAGTCCTCACGTTCACAATAATAAAAGGAAAGATTTTTCAAAATTAGTTTACAAAATGTAATACTTAGTAAAGTAAATATTGATGTCAAAAATTAATAGAAAAAGAAATGTCAAATTGCAAAATAAAAATAATCTACAATATCAAATTGTAAAAAAAAATAAATAATAAAAAGCACAATTGAAAAAAAAAATAAGACAACAGTTGTAGTGCGTACTGGAGCAGGTCAATCCCAAGCCTTTTCGTCCTCAACATAGTCCTTTATAGTGTAAAAAGCCTTTTGGCAAAGTTTTCCCTTTACAAATGATTTGAATTTATTAATAAGGCTTAGTTGTTGAATATGACTAGGAAGTTTATTATAGAAGTGTATACATTGGAATCTATATAAAATCAGTTAATGGTGTAAACCGCTGAATTTGACATTTGTCAAACAAGTAAAAATGGTTATAATTATGTTGTTATGTTGTTGTGTGTTCTGGCCATAAATTTTGTTACAAGAAGTCGGATATTAAAGAAAACAGAATTGTTGCGATTGCTCTACATAAAGTGAGAATCCATTCCGACTTTATGTGAGCAATCACAGGTTTCAACCTGCCACAATTTTTAAAACGCTGCTGGAGCTTGGTATCAGTTGTATGTTTGTTTATCGTATCATAGACAGATACACCAACACTTCTGTTGATCATAAAAGATCAGGCTGGCTGCGTGCTGTGAGGACTCAACAGACTCAAAAAATCTTATCTTATGGAATGAAGATACCCGGTAGAAGGCAGTCGTGTATCATCAAGGAAGACCTGAAACTTGGTGCTTACCGGCGATATCTTAAGAGTCACTTAAATCGAAAAGAGTGAAAAGATCAAAACGTTTGCCCGTTCGTTACGCTGATGGAAAAGACAAAGATATTCTTTTTACAGATGAAAAAATCGGGTGTATGCTCGTAGCTCCAAAGGCCGTCAGAGTTCTGTGTGGTCATCAAGCGGCATCAGGAATGGTTAGGTTGGGGCCTTGGGGGTATCCTACCACGAATTTACCAAGTTTGTGTAAAAGGGGTGAATACTTCAGCGTATGCTGTGTATCAAGAATCAAGATACTGTCTTAGATGGTGTAGTAAAGCCTTAGATGCTGTAGTAAAGTCTTAAAGATACCCTTTTTGATAACATACTATGGACTTCTCAGCAAAACTCAGAACCCGGCCATAAGGCACACTGGCCTGGCTTGCAGTCAATATTCCGGACTTCATTAAGGCGACTAGCCCTTCAGCTAGCCCAGATCTCAGCTAGCCCAGACCTCAGCTCCCTGGACTCCAAATTGTGTCGGTCTGTGTTAGAAGACATGACCTGCTCGTCACAAAAATTTGGAATCGTTAAAAAATTCTTTATCAGCAGTGAACAACATTCCAATGGATACAGTGCGTAAAGCGATAGACGCGTAGCCTGAACGCGTTTACATTTTAAGTAGAAGTATATAGAAATTTCTTATTTAGATTCTCTATCACCTCCTTTAAAAATCAACGGGGGATGGGAGCGTATGTACATCATAAGAAAAGGCAGAAACATTTGCCCATTTCCTTGCAAATGTATTTTGTCCCAATGAGGCTAGTGACTCGGACACTGAGGAGCAAGTGGATGATATTATTAATCAAGGCCTGCAAATGTCACTAATGCAAATTATAAATTACTACCTAATCATGTGATTAGCGACTATTTATCGAATTAAACTGCAACAATCAGAAGACTGCAGCACAATTTCGGGTGATGATCAAGTCATTCAAGACAATAAAGAACTAGGTTATGATTTTTAAAAGTTAAGAAACTAAAGGTTGTGAAATACTTACGGTTAAATCTAATCAAGAATTAGTCAGTCGTTCTATTCGTTCAATGGTCGAACAAGAATTCAACAGTAAATTCCATAGGTGTATAAGGCGGACTGCTATAGCTGTGTAACTCTCACTTCCCATAGCCGCTATGGTCATAAACCAGTGTAACGTGGATACTTCGACCGACAACATTTTACGAGCATCCACACCCTATTGAATTTCTCTGGTGTGTCCAAAAAGTATGAACTTCAGATAAAAATTGATTTGAGCGCATCCAGCTTTGAAAATCCGTTGGCTTACTAAAGGGTCCTCTAACGTTCATTTCCGTTTGACAATATTTACGTGATATTACTAATTGATGCAAAAATTTATCGTTTACTTGAAACGATTGAAACAATTGGATTGCCAATTGTTTGACAATGTATTGACCTTGTCATTTACGTAAACATTGTCGATCGGAATTGAACGTTTCAGGGGTCCTTAAAGTTCAGAATCAACAACATAAAGTGGAAAAAAAAGGTCGGTTATTTCTTTTTTCGTAAAAGGTTTTTTTTTTTACAAAAAAAGAAATAACCGACTTCACTAAAAGGATCAAAATAACTTTAATTTCGGAAGTCGGTGTTTCTCGGTATTGTTTGTTTCTCATTTAACACCGACTCCCGAAATTAAAGTTATTTTAATCCTTTTAGTGTTTTTATTTTAGTGAAGTCGGCTTTTTTTTATTTTTGTAAAATATTTTTTAATTTCACACTTTTTAGGTGCGATACACTTATAACCAGAGTGCCTATATCTCAAAAATTAAAAATTAACCCAAACACTGCTAGGATACTTTTTTTTATTTATTCCGGATTTTTATTACATTCCGGCTCCATCATAATCATCAGGTCACTTCGATGATACCATTTTTAAAATAACTATTCAGAATTTTCTTTCCTCATTGTGATATTTATGTGAGTATGAAGTTCCGTTGGTCATTTCTGATCTTCTTCATCAGTTCTATTTCATCAAATGTTACTTTTTGACTGTAAATGCTAATGTAATGTTAAGCTCTCGATGAAAATACCAAAATCGCTATATGGTTCCTATAATATTTGAGAAGTTCCCTCAATTCCTCATTGATCCCACCATAAGAATTGATTTTGAAAAAAAAAAAATGGGACCAATCTGGAAGCATAATTATCCTGTAAAAGGAAAAATAAATTTTGCAAATCGGTCCATAAACGACGGAATTCTGAGGTAACAAACATAAAAAAAGAAATACAACCGAATTGATAACCTCCTCCTTTATTTTAAGTCAGTTAAAAAAAAACCATGTAACAGTAATCAAAGATTGAAATTTCCTAAAGATGTGCGAATTTTCCATGGCGATTCCAAAAAACGATTAATCATTACAAATACAATTTCTAAAGGTATTTTTTTCTAGAGACATTCAAGCTACAAGCATTATAAAATATACAGTCGTTATTAATCCCGTTGCACAGATAACAAGCAACAATCAGCTAATGGTAGCAGGTAAGCCAGCATTATTTGCAGTGCCATCGAGTTGCCGCGACAGCCAACAATTCTTGGCGCGCATTCCGCTGAGCACACCATTCCTTTCCTAGTCATTGTTAAGTACCAATGACACTCAGATGGAGACGGATGAGTCAGATATAAATACAGGAATACAGTCTAAACGCTGAACTGGAAAAAAAATATCTTTTTTTTTTAAGCTAAATAACTATGAAACAAAATATTGGGCGGCCATGAGTTCAACATGTTTGGAACCGTTCAGGTAAACAAATTCTAATCCGATTACCATGGTAGTGCCTTTAAAGCTTTAGGATAAGGGATGCACCATATTTGTAAAGAATCGTGGACTACAAATTACAAGCTAACATATAAGTTGTGACTTATATTGTTCTTTCTAGTGGTTTGTAGGAGTTACCGTCAAGAGTTTTAGGGAAGCCTAAATTGAGCACAATCAAAAGTTCGTAGGTACGACTTTTGATTGACTCCGAGAGATAACAAAGAGATTATAAATCATCCAGTCTATCTAAGCGATTGCAGGAAGCGCTTTTATTTATCTTATCTGAAGTTTAATAATCTTCTTGACAACGTAACTGCAAGGACTTTAGACAGCAAACCGACGTCAATAATAATTTTAAATATAAAATTACATCAAATATTTGCAACGTGTCGTTTATCAGGCATCAAACGTAAAGGCGGGAAGCGGCGCTGGCGCCGGCGGGCCGAGGCTCCAAGCCGTCCGCGTGGGCTGCGCGCACGCAGCTAAAGCAAAAAGCCGCCCGGACACTGCGCCGCGGCATTCCTTATCCAAACCGGTCTCGGTTCAATGGAAGCCGATTGTAACAACTCAAACAAACTAAACCAAACCTTAACGTTGCCAACACTAAAGTTCAAGATTTGTTGAGATGAAAAAAGGTATAGCAGATGCGAGAAAATTATAATCATATTACAGGAGTAATAGAGGACAAAAAGTTGAATGATGGCACAAACGCAGAATATCAAATGGAGGTTATAGCCTGACGTATTAAATCACAGACTAGTTGATGGATGAATTGTAAATGAAAGGGAGAGCAATGATAAATGCAGAATCGTTGAAAACGTGATATCAAGGACTTAAAAAGATGCAGTTTTGTCATTGATTGAAGCCTTGGTATTTAAGATATATCTGCCTGACATTTCAGCATTTTGAAGCTTCAAAAATCGAAAATAACATGAAGGTTTAAAACAAAGAATCAAGCATGCTATAATCTAATTCAAAAGTCTTCTCCAGTTTCAATTGTGCTCATATCAGGAGAAATCGGTAAAAAGTATGCCTTGGACGGCACATATTTGTCTTGTAGTTTAAGATAAAGTACAAAAAACTGGATTCATAAAGAACAAACAAAAAGAATGGTTTATCATGAATGCTCACACAGGAATCCTAAAACAACGAGGCAGATGAAATAACGAAGACTAAACAATACACTATAGTTCAATTAAAGGGGAAACAAGGCAAACATTGAGATGGGTGACGTCATACAGGGGCAGCGTTTTAGGTAGGCGGTCGGCGGCGTACGACCAGGGTCCTTACATCTTTGAAGCTTTTCGAGTCCACACTTTATGATGTAGGTAATAAAGTTTGAAATACGGAATCTATTGGTATTGGCGTCGGTAAGGTCCCAGTTCCTGGAAGCGCGGCCCCGTCGCCGTCATAAACTCTTGCGCACAATGCCAACACCCCTGCGCCCCGCGATAACTTGTGTTGGATTTCAAAATTCCAAACTGTTTTTTTTTTAGAACTGGGCTTGTTAATAAACGCTTTGCCGACGAGTTATCGACTTTGTAAGACAGTGTTAACGTTAAGGAGTTTTTTATCGCCTATTTAGAGTGACGGGCTTTACTGACTAAAAGACTTTTAACCCTTTGAGCTGTGATAAATGTTAGAAAAATATTTAGTACTAGAAATTATAAATACAAAATTTTGCTGTTTAGTCAGTTTCCGTAAATTATTTGCAGGTATTCATGTTCTTAAAAATTAAACATTTGGTAGAAACTCAGTCAATTGAATGCAGAAAGTACCTTTCAAAGAGGTTTGTAAAGTAAAGTAATAAGTACTTATTTCTCTCAGAGATTCAGACAAAAGTTTAGTAAGTAGATTACCTCCACAGAACGCTTAAGATTTTTACTTTACCCTATAGTTAATGCATGCAAGTAAATAATATTTTTATTAAACTGATACGCTTTGACATTATTAACAAAATGTCCACAGTGAAACGTTACGAAACGGTGAAAAAGACAATTTCCAAGAAATAAGAATACAATTGCCAGCTTGGTGTTCAGAAATTCGAGTTTCGTATTAAGTTTAAAACTTGTTTTTAAGGCTTCAGACCCTTGAGAAGCGAAGTTTTTATTCCGCATTGGCGATGGAACATTTCAAAATAAAGGCGATGATATCTATCTGTAAAATTAATTGTAGTAAAATAATGAGAATCGTAAAATCATATTCCAGCCCGCTTAGTTGTAAAGTCCATCAAAGAAACTTAGTGTCGTTTAATTAAAGGGATTGACAACATGGGTGGTGTGTACTAGTACTTACGTATGTACAAACATACCCATACGATTAAAGTTTCCTTACAGTTGAGCCGCGTAAGTGTGTGCCAGCCTTGCGGGAGTTACAACTTGATAGGACATTCCGTATTAATTAACTAAATAAGTTTGGTAAAGCGGAGTGAGTTTGAAACAGTCGGCGGCGTTGGCGACTTGCGAGTTGTCAGTCGCGTGTCAATAAGACAGCCAGAGACACGGCGGATTTAAGTATGGGGCCGGGGGCGCCGGGCGCGGGCGGCGCCACCCCAGTGTGTGGTTTCCTTTTGATGTCATCTTCGCGCAAACTTTGCTACGGATCGGCTTTGAGATAGAGAGACGGAGAGTGACTAATTTGGCCCAGCATTTGATCTCGAGAGCTCCAATGTGTGCGTCCCGCTCGCACCCACCGCCCGCTGCCGCCGCCGCCGCCGGGAAGCTCTTTGCAAAATTTCGCTTTGATCGCAAAGTTAAATTATATGGGAATTGAGCATTAAATGGATAATACACATGTGAAGCGAGGACGCGAGCCGCGCCGAGCGAGCGGCTCCCGGGTGCTCGCGAGAGCCGCGTGTGGAGTCCACGGCCGGCCGGACCGCGACTCAGCCCAAATAAAACAGCCGTCGTTTGACGATTACGGCGACTTACATAAATAATGAGCGAGGAGTCACTTTCAAAGTTATACATTTGTGAGAGCGGCGCTTGTATTTAACTCCGCCTAATTTGCCGCGAGTACGCAGTACCTTTGAGAGCTCCGTTTTTACTAGTTTACGAAACAGATATTTGCGCCCGCCTTTCCTTTGATACGGCACTTTGTAGAGCATTTTACACGAGTTTCTTTTGAGGCCATTCAGACGGTGAGTAACGAAAGGCTGTCTTTGATAAACACGTGCGAGGACTCTTCAGTACTTATTAGGGGTGCTCTCTTTGAAAGTGCTTCTTGTGAAATCTATTTGAAACGTTCACAATATCAAAGCGGGCCCGATGAAAGCTACGCTAATTAAACTGTTACTAATAAAATTATGCGAAAAATTGAATCTACGAGTGTTTTGTTCGCGATAAAAGGCCCGTCTAATTTTAATATTTCATTACTTTTATGAACACGTTTTTGCTGAAGCTCGTGTTAGCTGACCTGAAATTAGTATAGACTATGGAGGGTGCTTAGTTTGAGCACGGCTTTGTGTTTTAGTGTAAACTTGTTAGGGGAGGAGACATAATCTCATATCAATTGAGCGAAGCTGGAATAGTGTTGAGAGGGGAAGAGCTATTAGTAGGTTATTAATGTTGGGGCACACACTCATGTAAGTCAAAGACGAGTCCGCAAAGTGGCGCGTTTGTGCTCGGCGCGGCGTCGGCGTCAGCAAGCGGAGCGCGCCGGGCGCCGGGAAGCGCTCCGTGTTTCAAGTCGCTCCGTGCGACAACTCTTTGTGTAGCGACGCCTTTACAATGCACCGCTCCAACACAGCGCAGTTTAGAAACATCGCCATTAGAAGAAAGAAATCTTATGTAAACGTTAGCGTGGAATTGCAGATGGTATCTACTAATTTGTTGGTAAACCACATGTTTTTTTTTTTAATTAAATATAGCTTATTATCAGCAGAATAAAATGTATATAAAAGGCAATAACAGATGCCCCTAGGTAAATTCAAATCCCAACATAAAAATAACAAGCGTATGACATTGAATTTCCTTACATCAATGGCCCGATTTACATCAAAGACGTTCGATAGACTTTGATGTTTAAATCGAGAAATGTCTTTAACTAGTGCCCTTGTCATGTTAATAGCATGGGTGGTGCCGTAGTCACAGGCAACTTTGTGCGGCCTCTTGCCACAGAACTTAGCACAAAGGAGCGGCTGCAGCGCCGAGCGTCAAAATAACTGATGAAAAACTAACAGGAACCCAAACTACGCCTCTAATCAACTTATGTCACTAATAAAACAGTATTTCAATCCTCCACAAATGAGCTTTTATGCTAAAAACGAGTACGAAACTGATAACTTGAAACCCTTTGACGCTAAACTAAGTTAAGGATTGATAAAGACAACTTTAAATACATTATACCTACGTTTCAAATTGCCTTTAATCCATTACACGATTATTTAGTTTACAAACACAAAGGTCGACAGCAATATTCATCATAGACCAGTGTGTAAGCTCTAGATATTAAAGGTTCCAAAAATATCAAAGGAATAGCACAAATGAAAAATATAATCAAATCTCGAAATATAAGCGCTTCTAAGAAACACTCGAAATCAAAGAGACACCTAATTTATAAATTGCAATTACACCGGCATGCGGCAGTCGCCGCCGAGTTCGGCGGGCACAGAAAAAAAATTAGAGAGAACAGATTACGAACACTAAATTTAATTACAAAGCGAACTCGAATATTACAAATTGGAGAGGATAAACGCGACAAAGTAAAAGAGAAAACACACCCAAAAGGAAACTCGTAGCATTGATATAAACGAAATTTAAATTAAGTACAAAGGGAAAGAAGATGAAAAAAATCCTTTCATTGAAAGCTCTCACCCCCGGAGTCAGAGGGCCGGGCCGCTACATCAAAGACACCTACCTCCCGTCTCTAGCCTTATCTGTGCGAAACCGAGTTTGGAAATTAGCACACAGCGATCCTTTCTGAGTCGACTCTGTGGCTCAAAGACGCCGCGTGCGCACCCTTTCAGCTGCTTTTAGCATTACGCTTTCATGAAGGGTTTTTTGTATAATTTGTCTTCGGACATAATGTAGCTAATGACATATCTTATTCAAGTCGTCGCTGAATTGGCTTTATTAGCTTCGCAGAAGTTCGTCTAATGTTTACAAGGTGAACTCACAAGTGCTGTATAATTTTCGGATACCTGTAGACGATAAAAAAATATCTATGATCTTTTTGTTTCTGAAGCGTGATGTAATTTATATTTAGACTTGTTTTACATATAGCTTTTTAGCTATTTTTAAACTATAAAGAGTCTGTCGTTGGTTTACTTTGTTTTATTTCTCCGGACTTTTTTTTCGGAGTCTTTTGTTTTCCTATTCAACTGATATCTTTTATGAGAAGAATAACATTGATATTTGTCAGATTTTGTATGGAAAAATTAATAAAGTCGTCACATGGTCGATAAAATAAACCCGTTCTGATTTATTTGTTAGCGGCGCCGAAATTGTTAACCGATTCTTTCTAGTGTTCGATTAATGTTGCGGAGCTAACTACCTACTGATAGTAAACGAATACTTTGTTTCGAGTAAATAAATAATTAATTTCAAATTTTTGCCGAAGTTATTTAGAAAAAATTACCAAAAGAAAATACAAAAAAAAAACTGCGCCTTAAAGTGTTTTTCATGTAGTTCGTATAAAGACATTATAATACTATCTAAACTATATTTCCATTCCAGTAAAAGATCGAGAATTGTTAAGTTTTTCCGCATGCACCCAAGACGCGTTGATGTCTTTTCTTTAAGACCATGCTCTAGCGATAATTTACTTTACTTCCAACGATAAGTTTTATTTTAATTATCTATACCTTAATATTGTAAGTATATGTGTTTAAGCACTTTGTTGAAGAACTTATTGTTTTTTTGTTTTCAAAGAAGTAACAATGAAAATTGCACTATAAAGTACTCACAATGTTGTATGAACACGTCTTAGTATACGTAACAATAAAGCTAAAACAACTACTTTAATACACACAATACAACTAAATGAAAACAAAAAGCATCAAAAGTGCCACTAAAGCGAGAGCAATTACAATAAATCTATACAGTAACAAAACAATATTGACGCAACGTGGAATACAACCGAACGTACGAAACAATAGACGCATTCAACTAAATATTTAAAATAACGACTAAGTTCTGACAAAAACTTGCCCACCACCAACTGAAGAGCGATGCCGACAGCACACTCGATATAGGACCCTTTGTTAGTTCATTCGTTATTTATTAGTTGAGAAAAGTTCAAATTACTACCTGTACTAAGTTTTAAATCCAATTAATTTATCGTACAATCCAATTATGTTAAGCGATAAACACTGACACTAAAAACACGCGATTATACTAATTATGAACACTGACATTAATACGTTAAAGTTAAATTAACGACTAAGACACAAGAAATTCAAGTTGATACAGTTTTTGAGAACGCGATCGTAGCGCGGAAAACTGGCGGAAAGCGACAAAACGCTGCGTCACCTACGGATGCCGACAAGCAACTGTCAGAATTTAGCACACAACAGTGCGCGCGCCGCACGTGGCCTTAAAAGTGGGCGGGGCCAAGCCAATCCGAGTCTTGTGATTGGACTAGCGGGCCCTTTGATCAGCCGCCGGCAACTAACTACATCGCTCTGCGCCTTAATCTCGGTAGTAACGTCCTTTTAAAACAGGTAATTTTATTACAAAAATGTGGATACTTTTTATGGTCAGTCGAGCAAGCGCTGTGGGCTGGCAAAGGACCCCTCGGCCTCCGGGCGGATGATATTTTCCACATGCATGCTACGGCCGGCGCTGAATGCAATCCCAATAATACATTACCGGGTCAGTTACGCTCAAAGGATGAAACTCTATGACTTTTTTCAACGAACAACGTTTTGTAAATTCTACGCATCTCTTTGAAATCAACTACAGATCAAAGATGCGAATTTATGCGAAATTAAAAACAACTTTTGAAATACACAAAGGACAGTTTACATAATGAACGATGTAATTGAAGACGATACCTCCTTCACGTTCAAAAGAATGACTAAGTTTTATAAGCCACAGGCATCCTATAGAAAGATTGAAGATATTCATGTTTTCAAGTAATTTAATTCATTCGGCATAAAAGTTCGTGGGATGTTTCTCAGGAAATTATTTCTTTGTAGCAGCTATACCCATTTTGTGTATAGCTGCTAAGTGCGAAAAATGGACATATGCTAAGAACTGTGTGATGTATTATGAGAACTTGAGACAATAAACAAATACGTATGAGAAAATAATTAAGGTTTGCGAAGAGCATCGCGAGTTTATAAAGCGCCTCAGGGTGCTGGCGACATGTTGCACTTGGCAGATCTGCGACACGATAGTTTGCCGATGCGCTGCGATTGCTGATATTAATAAAGCGCGCGTGTGTGCTGCCGCCTGGCGGGCCGGGCTGCACCCGCGGCGCCGGCTCGTCTCGCCCTGCATTATTACTCAGCTCCCGGCACACTTGCCCACACTCGCACACAAGTCACCGACGCACACAGCCTCGTGCTCGCCCGCGCCCCACATATAATGTCAAAGGGTGAGCGCGCCGCCTCACAAAGCGTAAGTGCAACCACTAAAAGCCAATCCTAAGTTTTATTGATACACATTGTATTGCGACAAAGTCTCCGTCGGCCCGGCCCGCCTCACCCCACGCGCCGCACAAAGACAATATCGCAACGTCAAAGGAGCGGCGTCCCGCGGCCGGGAGGCGCCGCCCCGCCCCCCGCCGCCGCCTAAAGGAAATGAAAAATTAAATTGTCAACACATTTAATATCTGCGAAAACGTGCACGGCGTTGCCTTTGAACGTGCCTCCTTTGCGGAACCTCAGCGGCTCTAGCTTTAAGTATTAAAATTTCAGTCGTAAAATTGAAATTCTGTTTAAGTTTAATTAGACGTCGCTGGCGAAGTTCGAAGTCGCATTAGATCAGTAGCGCTAATGAGGCCCGCGGTGAGCACACGTCACAGGTGCGAGCGCGGCGAGGGAGGGACTGGCGGCGGCGGCAGGGAGGGCGCACCCCCTCGCGTTTGATCGGCGCCGCCGCTTTGACAATTATTAAAATTTGCCTCGTACCTCTCGGGCCTCATCTTTTTCCGTCGCCTCGATTACGCCACGGGTTTGTCTCATTAGGGCTTTTGTATGGTATCGCGGGCTCCCCTTTGATGTGAGCGCGGAGGCGCGGGGCGGCCGCGGTCCACCTGCACTTTTATTGTTCCCGCCCGGCCTCGAATTTGCACGCTCCACTTTGAGTTGTCTCTTTGCGATTAAACCGCGCGTTGCTCTTTGACGTCTGAACATTGGAACGATAACATGGTAGCAGGTGGACTGCACAGCGGAACTACCTGCCGTGTGTGCGTTACGTATCCCTGGTTGTATGTAAATTGACCATTTTTTAAGTAAAAGGCACATGAAATTTGTCAGGTCAGCCATAAAGTCGTTAATGTATCGTCAAAGCAGTATAGCGGCAGCGTGCAGTATCGGCCGCTGTTTGTTGGGGCGGGTCGGGGCTGCGTCGCTTGTGAGCACTCGACACCCCTTTATTACTTCTGTTCTCTTTGTACGCGCGCTATCATCTATCATCAAGCATACGGTTCGAATTAAAGCTTTCATAAAATGTCAATTTGTCGCCTTTTATGAATTTCATTGGCGCCCAACATGGGACACAAAGGGTAAATGCAGCTCTTTGAAATGAAAGACAAATAGAAAAGCTTGATCCTGTCCATTTGCTTGGGAAACTTTTGTTGCGAATAATTTTACTTTAAAGCTAAAATATAGGAAATAAGGTTTTTATGCTAAAATAAGGGGATGCAAGCTTTCCTGAACATGGTCTTTACCAAAAGCAACCGAACTATTGCAAAAATTTTACACCGGTTGCGACACTGAGTGGCTAAATTGACCTCTCTAAAAACCTGGTTTGTAATCTCCAAATTGTTAGAGATCAAAAATTATAAACAGCTATTTTATTTTGGCGCCCACTGTGGGACAATATTTATTGAAAAAAAAAAACAATTATAAAAATAAATCTAACAGTTATGACATCCAAGAACCACTTTGCGTCTTTTAAGAATATCATTTAATTAACTACCGAGCTGAGTAGATAGCAGATATTTTTTGGGTTGGTTTTTGGCGCCCAGTGAGTTAAAAATAAGTAATAAAGAATATTTAATATATTTTAAAAAAATATTCAAAAATGTAATTTATATGGTGTTTACAATGAATAAAGATAATAATATTCCACAACTTTCACACAACGCCATATTGTCCCAATTTAGTCCCAAAATAAGCAGAGCTTGTGATATGAAAACTAGACAACTGATAATCATACTTAAATATTATGGATAAATTACACACAGACAGAGAACAAATGATCACGCTCATCACACAAACATTTGTCCTGGGTGGGAATCGAACCCATGACTTCTGGTATAGCAGTCAGGGCCACTGACAACTACATCAACAGGCCTGTCGAAAGTGATATTTTTATTTCGTCTCTGGAGCCACATAAGGCTAATTCTGCAAATTCAATAATTCTTTATCAACTAAATATTAATATTCCGGTAGCTCACCGTCAGTCATACTAAATCAAATGTGTTCGAAGGTCCAATAGGCGTTGGCAGCGGTTGGAGCCACGAGTCAAAGTTAACGCGAAGGGCGCGAGGAGACAAAGCTTTGTTGTGCCGAACACAAGCTCGCAGCCTTTCATCTTTCGCCGTACGCGTCCTTCAACCACCGAACTGACGCCACAGGGCTGCCACGAGCCGGACACTGCCAGCTGGTTTGAAAGTGTTTTTTTGCAGTTTTTTTTTAGAAAAAAACAGACTGTAACAAACATAATTTACCTTCCTTATTGTTGTAATTAGAGTAGAAAATACAACAAAAACAAAGCAAAAATGGAAAGAAAAGAAATCGAATCATTTCATTCGTTGTGTAAGGACTAACGTAGTTTAGAACTCATTAGCTTTTACGAAGTTCTTTTTTTAAAAAACAAAAACTTGTGTTCCCAGACATGTAAACCAGACCACCCTAGACCTTGAATACCTATCTGTAGGCCTTACAAATATTTGTTCCGTGCATGAATCGAACCACAACACACAGGGCAGCGAATCAGACAAAGTATCATAAAAAATATAAAAATAAAATTTCTTCGTCAACCCTGTCGCTAGTGCATTCCGTTTGATGTAAAAGAGTATCCTTTAGGCGAGACGCTTTTCTTATTATCAACTTGTCCGTAAATTTAATATAAATATTCTTTTGCTTCATGAAATATGCGTCAAATGTTATTTTATAGCATGATTAGTGCTACATAATAACGTTTCAACAACAGAGTAGCTCTCAAAACTTATGAGGGTACATACATATTTGGAGATTTCAGTATAGTGAATACGTACTGTGATTTAAAAAAAACGGTGAATTATACCTCGTTTCTGATTTGTGAATTCTTGGCTAAAAAAAGGGTTTTTATCTGTTCATATTTGTTTTAGCATCATTGCGGTTCCTGACCATTAAAAAAAAACGACGAAACGAAAAATGACCACGACACAAGTGAAAGTCCTTCCGAAAAAAGGTTTCCAAAAATACTCCCAATTATACAACCGATGTGAATAAGCGCATAGGTAGCCAAGGAAGAAAGAACTCTTGAAGGGTTATTACTTCGATCGTAAAAAAAATATTAACCTTATTTTTTTATTAGGTACACATGTAAAGCTATCGTCAATTTACGCTGAAAAAGACGTAGAATTACAATCCCACAAACAAAATGTCAATCAAACTAATATTATAAAGGCAAAAGTATGTATTTCTATATATTTGTCACTTCTTCACGTTCAAACAGCAGAATGGATTTGGACGAAATTGGGCACACGAGTAAATCATGACCTAGAATACGATATAGGATACTTTTTATTCCGCGTGTAAGTTTCTTTGGGATAAATTTCCACTTTCACGTCAGCAAAGCCCTTATAGGCTAGTATCCCATATTTTAAATTCGACAATGTACTGTTTTTTCCATAACGGCAATGAAAAAAGAATAACAAAACAAATGCTACATTGGATTGTCTCCGCAGTATTTCCTCGAGTTGACGGCGAACCCGCGACTCAGATTGAAATAGTAATTTGGGCGGGCCGCACTCCGCTCAGCTAAGTCAATTCAGCAAGGAATGCGATCGCGCCGATAAGATTCACGAATCATGTTGGATATGACAATAATTTTATCTAAAAGTTTATTTTATAGAAAATCTCATTTTAGCCGAAACACGTCCACTCTTAGACATAGGTTTCTCCGAAGTGTCGCCATAACGACCGATCCTGTGCGTCTCGCATCCATCGGATTCCCGCAATCCTCACCAGGTCATCGGTCCACCTTGTGGGAGGCCTTCCAACTAAAAATACTTAAAACTACTATATTTACAACAATTCTCTCCTTATCAACCAATATGGATAATGGCGATGGTCATCTTCTCCTATAAAAGTATATAGTAATATCATTGCATAACTTCAACTGCCCTTAATTAACTAGACAACCTAACAGCGAAATGTAGTATTGGATAATAATAACACCTTCAAACCTTAAAATTTTTAAAGACGTTTTGGCACTTGTTTCTTAACTCTTGTACCATTGACCAACAACCATACAGAACCACAAAAGCAAGCGAAGTCAATAATCCAACACCATTCACCAGAAATACAGTTCCACGATACTTTAATTCCTCCAGTACATTTTTCTATCCATCAGGCAGATGTTACTGGGGTATTGAATAGGCAATGCTCGATGTGATAAATTCGGTTTGTGGCGGAGGCTCGGAGGCGAGACGGCTCGCTCGCCTACAATCTACATAATGCAGCAAGCGGGCCGGTAGACATCCGCGCCTAAATTGCATTGTTGTGTTCATCCCGTGATTTGAAGTGCTTCAAGACATCCGCCTTCGTATTTTTACGTTGAATTTTTAGTACGGGAGATATGAGGTGCTTGAAGAACATCGTATTGTGCTCTACTGAGTTAAGTATGTAAGTATATGTATTTTTTATAGAATAATGTAGGCAAAACTCCAACGCTTTGAACATTGACGCCGAGTGTCACTTTCATTTTGGGAAAAGTATTAGTTGTATAATCTAATTCCGTCGAGCACGTTCCATTATCGGACCACCAGACGTACGGCGATGAGCCACCGGTACATGGCGGACATCCCATCCCACCCGTACGCGTTTCGAGAACACAGTCACTGTGCTAAGGACTAGAATTCACAGCTATTGTCTGTGTTTCCTGATAGCTACAATCTGGGGATGTCAAAGTTAAGAGTAAAAACGTTATTTCTAGGCAAGGGTGCTCCATCGTCGAGCACACCAACGCTTACCATCAGGTAAGGTAGTAGTCCTAACGCACGCTTAACAGTTAATAACAAAAATACAAATATAAAATAAACAGAACCAATCATTATCAAGCTAATTAGTCTTTACACATTATTTTTGCGCTCTGTGGTAAAAACGAATATTACTGCAGCACAAACAGGCTGATATTGAAATTAAATTACTGAAATTAATTTCAACGCTCATAAACATCAATGGGTACGTGTTTCGATTACACAAAGAGCTTGTCAAATACCTTGTTATTATGTTGGTAGTGGTACGTTGACAATTCTCCAGTGGATATTATGAAAGTTATTGAAGACCGACTCGAGGCTGGCAGGTATGATGAGCCGAAACTAATCCAACTTTGCCTAGTTTAACGCCAGGTGGGTGTAATCAACTGGGAGAACCTTCGCCGATACGTTTGCTCCAGAAAATAGATTGGGATAACTTTCTATAAATTAAGAAACAGGGTTTAAGATTTTGATCTCTTTATTCAAAAAGAAAAACAACAGGAAGAAAAACAATTAAGAACTTTAATTTTCCACAAACTGGTCCTTTTTAGGATTTTTTTATTTTATAGCAATAAAATTATGATATTTCCACTTTCACGATAGATATGCGCGAATAGCTAATTCTTAACGCCAATGACATCAGCACTAGGAATAATTTTCTGTAATAATATTTTCCCTTTACAAAAATTCTAAGAAAGCGACATGAAAAGAAATAGATCAAAGAAAACAAGTATTCATTAAGTTTGTAACGTATTCAGTTGCTACAAAAGCCCTGTGTTCTACTGCCCTGTCATTTACTTGTGACAGACGGCTGTTTGAACATGGATTATTTAAAAATGTGCCCTAGAGCTACCACCGGCACTGTCGCGTCGCCTTTCGAAGAAATTCCACTTAGAACTAACAAGTGGAATTCCCTGCCGGAGTCTGTGTTTCCTGGTAGCTACAACCCACGAGTCTTCAAGTCAATAGTGAATAGGTTACTTCTAGGCAAGCGTGCTTTATCGCTTACCATCAAGTGAGATTAAATGTGGGTAGTTGAAAAAAAGAACTACTGAAATACTAGGTACAGAATATAAACGCTATTTGCATTTTGCGAGAGATGAAATTTTATTTACGCGTTATACACAGAGATATAAAAAATTAACACAGTGATGATAATTCATAGACATTAAAAAGCATGCAAAGAGGAAGCCGACACCTTTTCCTCATACCACTTCCATTCCATAGACGGGGCGAGTCAAAAGGCTCACTTAACCTTAGCGAAACTCAATAACTTTCACTTTAAATAATAAATTCCCCTTTGAAGCACGCCGACGCTTAACAACTGATTCAGGGTTGCCATCATTCTGTGAACTTAATTGGATTATACCTAATCATAAACGTGTAATTAATAAGATATTTCAACTCACAATCTCAAAGAAGAGCTATAGATTGACTTGGCTTGCAAGAATTTAAAAATGACAACGTTTTGACATGTCACGAACCATGAGTATGGGAAAAGTTTTTACTTGAAAGCAAAGACATGTTTTAAAGTGGTATTTTTGAAAACAACATACTCGGAAGTAAATATATACCAAATAACTACATCTTGGTTTCCGAGGCAATGTCGAATTTAGCAGCCCTAAAGCGACAATATCGGTGTTACCAAAGTAGTGGAATCCTTTTAATACAGACAATTGTTTTGAAACGTAGACAAAGCTTCGCCCTGCCTTTATTCATTCGTAGTTTTTGTTCTTTAAAGATAAAATACTTTCGACTTTATTATTAAAATGCGTCTCATTAAATCGTCTCTTTACTTTGGTTCTTGTTTGGGTACTGTACTCAGAATAAAATGTTGCATTTTATCCGTATGTGGGCCCAAAGACAAAATGTATTTCAACGTACAAAGTTTTTAAGTCGTCAAAGACAACTCATTAGGCACTCTACACACCAAACGGCGGAGGCATCTATAAAAAATTCAGCAGGTCCTTACATAAAGGAGTGAACATTCTCATTTATATCTCCCTTTGAACTTCAGGCTTTTTATTTTAAGGTACATGTACACGAAACGACTTTTCAGCGACTCTTCAGGAAAATTATTTAAGATGAAATAAACTTAAGACTGAGACGCTGTGTCGAGAATCTTACGTATGCGTATGTAAAATAAAAAGTGCATTGCTTCGTAGCAAATAGGTCTTTGACGCGATGTTTCGGAGATTTAAAAAACTTAATTATGAAAGAACTGTAATTTTTAGCTTCTTATTGGTAGCAAATTAATACAATACGAATAAATCGACCTGATATTGGAACAAGACTAACTCCACTGGTATGTACAACCAAATAGAATTTAAATATTTTTCTAAATGTTTCAGTATCACATTTTTTATCCTGTACACACATAGCAGTCGTTCGTAGTCTTCAAAATCTCATAACATATACAAGGATCTTAACAAGATGTCAGTGCGCGGATCGCGTCGTGTCGTCGAGTAGAGAGCGGATCGTGTTGCGACTCTGTAATTAAATCATTCCTTCGTATTAAATCGGCCTCCTTTGATACCTATCGCCTGTATTGAGCCGTCGAGTGCCCTCCACCCGTGACTCCCCGACCTCGGCTTTCATCATTTTTTTATTAAAAACTCCTTAAAGGAAGGGGTTGAGGGAGGAGGACTCCTTTTAAAATCCCATTCCGAAAACTCTAGTTTGGAAAACAATTTAAAGAATTGGACAACATTGAGTGCAATATTTCACACGGAATTCGAATGGTTGTTGATTTAACAAGGGTTTAGATTGTAGTGTATTTTTGCATTGTTTTCTACAACCCAATCGAAATGTGCTACAACAGTACAAAGGCTCATACAGAATCAAGCTAAAATTAAATTCGTCATACAACGCAATACAAAACTTCTCTTTTTAACCGGCGTAGTATTATTATGTAAGAATATTTCGTTGAGCTAATGGAGTGGAACGCTTAATTTGTGTTGTGGCTTGGTCGGTTTGTTCATAATTAGTTTAATATTCGGAGGGCGAGCGGGGAGGCACCTCGCGCAGTTGCCGGCCGGCCTGCGCCACATCGCGGGCGCAACTATCGAATTAACTAAAATTGCATTGTCAACGAGAAACAGGGATGTTCTGAAATCACGTTTTAGTTTGTGGCTGTGAGACTTTACTGCTACGTTAAACAGGTCACAAAATCTCAACAGATCAAATTGCGGTCCTGGCTGTGAGACTTTACTGCTACGTTAAAAATGTCACATAATCGCAAGAGATCAAACAAGGATTAGCCAACGATCCATAAAGATCGGTAACAACCAAACATATTCACCCCTTCATATCGGAGATGTCTAGGTCAAAATAAAAAAAAAAACAATAGAAGCCGTAGACATTGCAAACGAAACCAGACTCTATAAAAGAAAATCCTTCTTTCAGTATTCTCATGAGACAGGAAATATTAAAATTGTAGATAAAACTACGACAATCAAAAGTATAGAGACACCCAATGGATGTTACGCATCGGTTCATGCTTCGGCGTCTCATTCTGATCTTGTGGCAAACAAAGAGCGGCGTCAAAGGCTCTGTGTGAAAAGGAATCCAGTGATAGAGGCAGTCAACAATGGGCCAGATAAAGGCCGCGCCAAGCGACACGCGCCAGCGACTGCTGAAACAATACTTGGGAAGGATGCAAATATTAAATCCTAACAAAGTATCCGAGATGCTGCAAAGTTATCAGAACACTGTATAGTTGGCGTAGTGGTTAAGCGATTGAGTGCTGGGCAGTTTTTCGCGGGTTCGATTTTGTTTTTATGAGTGGCCTCTCGCAGGTCAACCTATGAGGTTCTCGCCTGCTTAAACTGGACTACCCTGTGGAGGCCTTAATAAAATTAAAGCTTCCAGCCAGGGCTTGTGAAAATTTAAATACTAAGCGACTACACCTCAGGGAGATGTCAGCAAATCGTAGGGGCCCAGCAGGGTCGAAGCCTACTGGGGCCAAGATTAGTGTGAAAGCGAAACCTGGGGCCTCGGGATGAAGGCAAAGAAGGAACAGGAGTGGGTTTTTAGTCAGTAAAAGTCTGACACTAGCGCTCGATCCGCCCAAGAGCGGGATTTGTCATTAGATGATGTAGCCACCTAAAAAAAAAGCGACTACACGCAAAGGGCACGGACCTCAGGTTAGGGCGTCGCGGGTTCGATTCTCATACGCAACCTATATTTGTAAGGCCTACAGATTGACTTCCCGGTCTGGGTGTCTTGTGTATGTGAGTTTGCATGATTGTGAACATACCTACGACATACTAGTAATATCTAGTGTGGGGCAACATTTTTTAAAAAGGAGAAAGAAAGAAGAATGTTTTAGTAAAGTACTCCATAATTTATGGACACACATTGCTCATCACCTAAGTAAAGAAGCTTAAAATTTGTTCCATAATGCAGAATGAAACGAGGAAGTCAAAACAATAATTAAGTTCACCCGGAAAAAAAAAATATTTTATTTTCACTTGTCCCTTTCATTTACTGCTTTTAGAAGTTTTATTGTTTTTATAATACTCCAAATGAATCTCTTAACTGAGGGCTCTACCAAATTTGCAGGGGAAGCGAGGTATAGGGTTGTTGAATGTTATAGTAAATTGTTTCCAACGACCTTACAGCCACTAGACGTCTTATAACAGGCGTCGCATGTCTGTCAACACATATGATTATAGATCTGATGTCTCGACCAATCAGAACGCCCCCCATACCAATCAGGACGTAGTACCCCGCTACCCCGTACCTTGGCTAGTTGACAGAATTGTTATGGTGCGCTAGTTCAAGCATAAGGCGTCTAGTAGCTCGTTGATTGTTTCCCTCAGAAGCATGTCACCCGACAGAGGTTCACAGCTGGGTATAGGTCAGCAAGCGTTACATTTGTTTTTGTTTTGTTTTAGCATGGTTTGTGCATATAAGCCAATGTCAAGTTTAAAAAAGTATTTAGTTTTTATAGTCTCTGTTTTACTACGAGTTCCATCAGAATGCGGAAGTAACACATTCTAATGTTTTTGCAGTATTTGGCAGCAAATATACCGAGTCATCCTTCTCGGCCAGCTTCGCTGAAGTAGTCTATACTACAATAAAATTCTCAGCTCCATTTAACCGAGATGCGCATGTTTTGAATGTGTAGACACTTGAGATACAAAACTATATCAATTTTACATTACAATGCCCACTAGGAATTAATTTACGAATACTTAAAACAGCCGACTCGAAAAAATCCCATCCCCACATTAACCGCTAGAAAAATGTATTCGCCAAAAAATCCGCTGGCGCGTATATTTGGCGCGGTAGTGTTGTCGCGACGCGGCGAGGTGGGCTTCCGGCGTCGCTTTGTGCCGCATTGATACAGCGCCGCCGATAAATATTGTGGCGAGCTTTGAGCGGCGACGCGTACTCCACCCTTTATACGTATTACGAGATCTTTATCTTTATAATGTTATTGTTTTACTTTACAAAGAGCTGTTTAATGGTGAATTCGTGACATATTGCGATGAATAATTCAGTTATTTTATGGCTGTGACAGCCAAAACGATTCTTGTTTCAAACGATAAAATATTAATGTATAGAGAATAAATAAAAGTGATACTTATAAGACTTCGTTTAAGCCCTCAAAATAAGCAATAAATTGTCACCGGATTATTGTGAATTCGAATACAATAAAACCGAGCATAAAAATAATTTTATGAGATTTTTTGTAAAATTCTGCAATTACTGGATGACATATACTCCAGTAATATTTAAATAGCAATTACAAATATAGCAGTAAAATTTCCGAGAACCATGAAGTCATGGCTCGTAGTAGCTATCCCAGTAAATAGAACCCGAAGGCAATTAATATTCACTTCTTGGAATATAATCTTGGAGACTCAATCGGAATTAGTTTGATTTGCCGCCTGATGTGAAGCGGAAACCCTTAACGTTAACTATGTTTTCTGCGATTTGCGATATCCAATCACAATCATAGTAGTAATTAATAACCTGCATGTTCTTCTTTTCGTGTCGACGGACTCAATTTTTTTTTCTGACCAGTATTTGAAAACCTGTTATTGGCCTCGTATAAATCCTGAAAAGTGCAGGAGGTTGTGTAGCACGGGCAGCATAGAAGGCGACGCATGTCCTGTGAAGCGGCTCCTCACTGCCACTGTGTTTGAGATGTGCCCCATTTGGCCAGTTTGTTTTTGCAGCGGTCAACCTAGGTCCGCAGTCGGTTAAGAGATTTCCAGATTGGCCACTGTAATACAATATGCGTCCAGGATGTTTAAATCTAATGACACTAAGTTATCGTGCTACTGCATTTCCATAGATTTCAGATCTTTTCTACAGAGTTCCCACAGGCACTCCGATTGGCCTGCTCAAAGCTCTTAACCAATCAGAGAGTCAAACGCGGTAAACGTTTTTATCGCATTAACGTAGGTAAAATAACTCGCACTCAGCGTCCTCTTCTAAGTCTCTTCAGTTAAAACATCTAATCTAAACGGACAATTCTATACTGAGCGGACAACAGCCTCTCATCATTATCGCCTCCTTCTGCGAAGCAGTAATGCTAGCAAAGGAGGCGGCCGCACGCGCGAGAGAACGGCCCTCACGCCCCAGCCGCCGGGATCCCCATCCCGATTTCCAGCCACCGTAGGCGCTGGCTTGCGGACGGCAAGCAATGGGTAGCTGTAATGGTAGACCATCCGGTAACCGTCCGGACCGAGCCCAAGTTGTCGACGGCGCGTAGTGTACCACGCGCGCCTCAAGGAGATGTCAGCGAAACCGTAGGGGCCCAGCAGAGTCGAAGCCTACTGGGGCCGTGGGTGATGCGAAAGAGAACCCCGGGGCTCTGGAACGATGGCAAAGAAGGAACTGAAGTGGGTTTTTAGTCAGAAAAAGTCTGACACTATCCCCCGCTTCGCCCAAGAGCGGGGGATGTCATTAGATGATTTTCCCAACGAAAAAGAAACCTCTCATCATTAAATCATTATTTTTCCTTTACTTCTAAATTAAAGAAATCATCTAAAATTTAATTCAGCTCTACTCCATATTCTCGTGCAGCGAGTTCGAGAAAGCATGTATCCTGACTTGTATCGGTGCTCGGCGACTCCTCGGCTCGCCCAACTCAAATATCATAAGTCTTCGTCTGAGCGGTCCTTTGGCCCGCCCCCGCTCTGCAAACATCTGTCGACAATCGTGATCTACGTCTACAAGCCTTTGACGAGGCCACAGATTGCGGTGCGGTGACGAACCTCGTTTGTGTGTCATAAACTCATTTCTGTTCTCATATCTGTGTGTTTTACTTTGCTTCGGCTTTACGGACTGCTTACTGGTTTGGTTTAGCGTTGATATGTTATTTAATTAGGTAAGTCGTAAGAGCTTATTTTTGGACTAGTATATCGTCTGTATGTTTGGTTTGTCTGATTTATTAAGGGCCTAACTAATTACAAAATAATTGAGAAATCTCATGAATAAGAATGTAGAAAAATATATAATGATGATGATAATAAATGAAGAGTCATTTAAAAAGAGCCGTTGTCTAAAACCAAAGAGGTGGTTGTGGGTTAAGCTCGCTTGTGTAGATCAGCTGTCATATTTTTGTTTAAAAAAGTTGTGCGTACAATCCACTTACATAATTGGGGCCACGGGTAGTGCGAAAGTGAAACCCGGGGCCCCGGGACGAAGGCAAAGAAGGAACAGGAGTGGGTTTTTAGTCAGTAAAAGTCTGACACAACCTTTCGCTCCTCCCAAGAGCGAGAGATGTCATTGGATGATTTTATTAACCTAAAAAAAAAAATGTGAAAGTAACTCTGTCTGTCTGTCTGTTACGCTTTCGCAGTTAAACTACTGAACCGCTTTTGATGCAATTTAGTGCGGAGGAAGGAAGCTTGAACTTCAAGGATGGACATAGGCTACTTTTTATTCGTTTTCGACTTCGACTTCGCCTTCGCAATAACCAACATTCATGCGGACGAAGCCGCAGGCAGAAGCTAGTAAACAATAAAGTGAGAATAAAGAGGTCATTGTATTAAACAGTGTTCCCCATAATAGTTTCTATAATTCTAATTTTGAATCACTCATGTAAAAGCCTGTCCATCAGTCCTGAAAGCCAAATTTGTGAATAATTTCAGCGAGCATTTGGCTACATGTCCTCACAACACACAATAGGGGTGACTCTAAGAACTAGGTACACATTATAAAGTGTGCTTTAATAATAAATATGCTTTGAGAGCTTATATCATACTGGAAATATGACTCGGCGTACATCAAAGGGATGGAAACTAGTTAAATGTATTAAAAATGTTGTCAAAGACAAAAGCTAAAGAGAAGAAGGAGCTCACCGCCACCGGTCCCACACGAGTTCTTGAGCACATGTTGATTAGTTGGCACGTGCAATCGCATAGCGGGTAAGGTCAGCAGAATGCTGTGGCATAGGGCTGACACAATTTTATTGCAACCATTTTTTTTGGGATTTAATGGAAGTAAATCCTTTCTGGTAGTTGATATTGACTATTCTGTTTAATTAAGTACTTTAGATTATGTGTGATAAGAATAACTAGCATTAAACGGCTGTAAGTACCAGGTCAAGTGCAGAAACGTAAAGTTTTGTAGTGCTTCTTAAGGAACGTCAATAATTTAGATCAAATGTAAAAAGTACTAGATATTACAGCACTTTATTATTCACTATTTCATTTAATACCATCAAAAGAGTACGACACGCCTTCAAAATACAGCATACCTCAATAAAGTCATTCATTTACAGTAGCGAGTGATATTTCAAAAACAACGACCGGCAACCCTATGTGAAGTGGCCAGCGGGCCGCGCTGCCGACCGTACCGCGGCGCCTTTGTGTCTCCGCTTTGATCTCACGCGAGTCGCCGCCTTACACCAGCTTTGATTGATTTCACGTTTTGTTAATTACATTAACACTGTCCACAAATAGTGACATATATTTTGCAGCGAGTGTCAAGCGAGTTGGAAATATTGCGCGCTAAAAGCACGGTACGTTTGCAGGCTCGGCAATGCATGGCAATAATGCATTGGTGGTTTTGCGAAACGTTTTGTAACACGGGGTGTATCACGCCTACGTTATTGGTGTATTCGGGAATACAAACAATGGATTGGTATTTCACATGAGTAAAATGTCCTTTGTATTTGTACGTAGTTTAGGATATCTTTCAACATATTAAAGTTTTTTAATGAACTATGCAGTATTTCATGATAATCATTAGTAAGGCTGCGAGTTACGAGTCTGTTACTGCGACAAAAAGCTCTGGATTATGTCGCGTTGTCGCTGGAGGTCGCTCAAACGCTCAAACGTCGCGGAGTCGCTAATGAGTCCGCGCCCTCGCTCGCCGCAAGTGCCGACAGAGGCACGTGCCGCGCTTTGGATTTTTTGGCACTCACGTATGTGCTGCGCAGGGCTGGAACTTAGGGTTAGACGAATAGAAGTTTTAAGTGAGCAAGCTTATGTTTGCTTTGGGGTAGAGACACTTCATCAGGAAGTGACGAGTACCCTATCTTATTATCTGGTTGAAGTACAGTTCTATCTGTATGCATAGATATTTTAGCAGCTTTTCTTATAATATAGTAGGTAATTTTTTTTATTAGGATTAGGTATCGAAATGGTCCTTGTGTACGATTCCTTTTAGCTTACATCTGTAATGGAAAATTAAGTCAGTCATTAAATTCAGCAAATATGATTCTCAAAAATACAATAAACTAACTAGTTGACATCCCTAGTTGTCAGATAATTTTTAGTGTGTTATTTTGAAGAATTTTATTCACAACATCCCTGACTTTTGACTTCGTCTGGAATTCGTTAATTTTTAGCGGTTAGTTATTCCCGCTTAGTATGCATATAAAATATTGCTGTAAGTTGAATATTTTATTTAACTCCTAATTCGGTAAATAAACGTAGAGAAACTAGCTGACCATGCAAACGTTCTGACATATAAATTATCAAAGAAAAAAATAGATAGTGGGGGTAGGAGTATAAAAAATAACCTACGACTAATAGGTCGAATATAAGACCTTCAAGCAGTTTTGGAGGAGTTCGGCAACAAAGACTGTGACACGAGATTTTTATATGTAAGTAATAATTAAAACACTGTGGTATTCAGTTCTCTTTATTTATAAAACAAAAAATACCTACAATGACAAAAAAAAAGAAGTTTTTATCGAGACACAGAAAATAAAG
Organism: Mythimna impura; assembly: GCA_905147345.3. Lineage (NCBI taxonomy): Eukaryota > Metazoa > Arthropoda > Insecta > Lepidoptera > Noctuidae > Mythimna > Mythimna impura. Next base: position 6,555,445 of record LR990346.1, read on the forward strand.
CATCCCAGATCCCGTATAACGACTCAATATAATTGGTGCGAAGCGCATCGGTCACGGCCTGAGGTGCGAAACGTTATGCACCCATGAAATTGTACAAATAAATAGCGGTAAAGATAATAAATTACAGGGAAATTGCTAATGATGAGAGGCGCGGGGGCCGCGGGCGGTGCATTAAGCCGGCGGCAAACATCAAAGGGCCCTTTGACCGAGCCGACACTCCCACACCCTCCCCGCCCCACGACTTTCACGAGAGCTACGAACCGCAAGTCAGATCATCTACAGTAAATTAATTTGCTTTTATAACTTTGTGTTTTAATTAAGCAAATGTATCGTATTAAAAGAGGTAGTTTTGTGTCATTTATGCTTTGTGTAGGGAGGTAAAGCAAATTACACATCAGACTCATGAAATACGCATTTCGTACCCGGAACTTTTTAGTGCCATCGTAAGTTAATTTGTTTTTTTATTTACTTATTTATGCACAGATTTTGTCTTGAATAAATCATTACTTTCAAATGAAGCAATTTATTTTAGACTCTCTCTCATAGAAAAAAATAACCATGTGATTAGTTTAACTACTGGTTAGCACGGTCTTCCTTCAGGTTCTCAATTTAGAATCCACTATTTAGTATTTACAATAAGGCTAGCGACTTATATAAAAAAATTAAGCATTTTGGTCAAAAACAGGTAAACAAATTATCTTCTTCCGGTCCTTCGAGCCGGATGCCGCCTTTCAAAAATCCGTTAAACGCAAGGTCGTATTTATAGTCTTATCAACCTATTATAATTTTAATCAGTCCTTATCCTGTGCTGATAGAACACTTGAAACAAGATCATCCTGTTTATCACTAACTTCCTGTTTACTTTATTTCTTGACAGAGTACAAAGAGTTATAAGAGACTTTTGTTGGTTTTTGCTGTTACGACAGTTATATTTATTAATTTCCATTCTCTTAATGATTGTCTAAAAGTCTGTCGAACGGAGTCAATCAGTCAACAAATATAGACGCTGTTTATCAAAAATTAAAACAACTGTTGTTTTTTCCCTTAAGCCATCACGGGATATCTTAACTTTGATAAAGCAGACAAAACGGGTCCCTAAGGATTTTTTTTCAAAGCTGTCCTTCTGCGGCTCATCTGCTCTACGTCTGCTACCCACAACACACCGCGAGCTACTAACACTAGCTAGAGCGCAACGTCTGAGCTACTGTTATCAATTAATCAAACCATAGATTCGGCTCACTTCTTCTTCGCTTCCTGCGACCGCCTTGACATCGTTCTTATAACGTGTTTGTCACAGAATTATTTTCTTGATCATTAGTGAATTTTTTATTATCATTTATCGGATGTCACATAATTGTCATGTCATATCAGTATTGCCATCAATGAGTACAGAAAGATTGCAAGAGTAAAGAACAAGATGTTAAGATGAAAGACCAATAAATTGATCCAACAATCCAGTTTTTGTTTAATCCAATTGAACTCATCGTTTGGTTTTTGCCACACATCACACAGATCAAAGCAAAATAAAATACGTCTTAAGATGTTATCCAGTGTAATTCTGCGTATCTTCTCATAGAGTGTGGCGGCTGGCGCGCTCGCAGCTCGTTGTGCGCGGATGGGCGGCGCGCGGCGTGCCTCGCATCAATGCCAACTTGTGAACTTCAAACTTCTGAACGTGTGAAGTGTCGATTTATCTTCCTTTCCACGAGTTTTGTGACATTTCTGAAGCTCTCATTAATATATCCGAGTTTCTATCAAAGGCGAACCGTTGCGTCACACCAAATATTCTGCCAAATTATATTATGTAGTACAAGTTTGCTACTTTGATTGATCTTGTTTATTACTAACATCTTCTTTTACACGCTTGTTCTTGCGAAAAGATCAAGCTTTAGTTAAAGAGATGTATATCAAAAGCTTTTACATTTGGCAATTAAATTCACGTTTAATTAATTTACGATATTATACTTTTAAAAGGTTTTTTCAGTTACGTGACGTTACGGCGTAACATTTCTGCCACTTGCAGTTTTAAGGTAGCAAGTCCATCATCCAATTTTCTCGGGTAGACATTATATCGTAGAGTATCTATAAAACGTGAGCAAAAAGATCAAAGGAACTGAAGTGATCTTCATAAAGAAACGGAAAATTTGTAATTTAGATAGCAATATTTGTTATGATCTGAAATAACAAAATAGCATATGCTGCTATACGTAGCGTAGTGTTTAATGTTATTACAACAATCTATAACGGCTGTTTCTTCAACAATATATGCCTAAGATACTCTAATATTTTATCCCGTAGCGATCCAAAATAAACTCACTGTGGTTCATAAACAGTACTTTCCTCCAAATATTCCTCAATTCGGTTGCACCAAAGCGTCCAAAGCGAGCAATAAAGAAATTTCCGCGTACGTTTGCATTCCACGATTCTATTTTGGTCGCAGTTGTCGAAAACTGTCTAGTTGAGGTGCGAGTAACTACGTTGGTACGGTGACCGGCACTCCAGGGTATCGTTACCTCGTCGCTCGGCGGCGCGGCGGCGGCGGCGGCCCATACACGGCGGGAGTGCGATAACGAGCCACTCCACGCCCGCGGCCCCTCGCTAAGCGCACTGATTCCACTGCCACCGTGTCATACACGGTCTTACTACACCTCTTTTACTTTCAACCAACTGTGAATGTTACTGAATCTGATAACTTCACAGTTCACACAAGTTGTGTAGCTTTTTACAATTTTCGCAGTAACAAAATGTAAACAGAACAAAATATAATTTCCTTCTTGCTCTTCCATAAAAAGAGTAAGTTAAAAAAAACTAGACGAGAACTGTTAATTTACCAACTACCGTGCTCAAAGAACCCTGTGTAGCAATGAGATAAACTCTATCTGATAGAGACAACCTGACTTATTTCTCGCCGTAATCCCCTCAAAGGCGATGAGCAAGAAAATCTTCAAGATAGAATTCACATAAAATATAACTACACACTGACATAATACAGAGCAAGACATGTTGTGCGGTTGTTGGCGAACGATCATAAGTTTTAATTCGTTGATTGCCACCGGCACTTAAATTATCTGATCTGTAAACCCGATCCATTAATTCAATTAGATTAACAAAGGAATGTTCAAAGGACCAAACTTTTGACTTTGATCGTCCATTGCAGCTAATTGGGAAACGTTATTTGTCAAAGCTGATTCAGTTAATGAGGCGTTGTGTAACCGTCATGTCGCTCCGTCACCGTCTGTCAGACACCACTATCAAATAACAGAGAGCATCTACAACGACGTGTTCATAAAAACCGTCTCTATTTACATTGTATGCGAACGCTTTGCAATGAGATTTCATTTGCATGCGTTTTGTGAAGTTAATGACGATATAAACTTCTGAACTGTGAAACAACACATGAAATGCTACATTTCATACTTCCGTAGTAGAGTAATTTCGATCTCATATTTGAAATGTTACCAATTCTGCCTCCATTCAGTTTATTTGCAGATTGTTTGATGACGAAAGTAACTTCAAAGGACCAATAAGTTACCAAGGACAATGTCTAAGTAGTACAGTAATTCTATGCCCAAAATACAAGAGAAACACTCTCTAAGTCCCACTCTAGAATCAGGGCGTTGACAAAGATTAAGAAAATGTTGTATTAGGGAATGGTCTCCACTCTTCCAAAAATATACTATCTTCAACAGTAAATTAACACTCTTCAACAGTATTAAAGCCATATCAAAGCCAAGTGGAGATAGCCATCATGAAGATGAAATGTTCATCAGTACGTTGTGCTCTACAAACTTCAAAGCGTTTGTTCCTTATTCACATATTTACTTAGAGCGAAGTCAAAGAGAGAAGTTTAGAATATCGGTCAAAGGTATTTAATTAAAACCTTGCTGTTAATTTTAATAAATAAAGTCTTGGGCACGTATTAAAATTTTCTAGCTAAATACATATTGGATTCTTTGATGCATACGTTATACATTATGTTTCACTCGTTCACTTTGCCATGATTTTGAAATTCGGTCTCTTTTAGACTTATTTCGGATTCAGTTTTTTCCTCAATGTCGTCTTTTAGCATCCATTCTTTATCTCTATCGTTGTTTTCTTGTCAATTTAATACTTCGGCTTCACCAATAAGAGACAGCTATTTTTAATTCCCAGTTAACTGCAACAATGGCACGTAGGCACGCAGCTCCTTATTGGGTACGGCTGCACGCTAGATACAAACGCCCTCGAACTAATGCTGTGTAATTGGCGTGTTCTGTCCAAGACAGTCCGGCTGAGCAGTGAGCACCATCGTCGGCCACGGAGCGTCGACTGTCTTGCATACTGCACATTCTTGAGAAAAAGGCATTTCTAAAGGAAATTGATGCTTTGTTGCGGGTTTGAAAAAAAAATGCAATTGATTTTCGCTATTAGAGTGTCTTTTGTTGGTTACTTGGATGTTTTTACTTTGCTTGTACATTTTGGGTAAGTTATATTAGGCAGTTATAGCTCTGTCTAATAGCTCGATCTATGCATACGTAAGTTAAACCAATATTTTGTATCTTGCTTTCATGTAATCCAATTTCCCTGTTACAGTATTTAACCGACACTCCTTGAAGTTCCGATTTAACTACAAGTGCTTGTCAGCCACAAGACACCGGATACGTCTTTTAAGTGTCACCAAACAACAACACACTCCTGTTTCTGGTTACGTCTACAGTCCAGTGTTCCTATTATTGAAACCTTACATACGTACGTGTACAACAGACGCATCCAAAGCGTCTCAGTACAATATCAACAGTACACAAGCGAGCAGAGGGGCCGTCTGTCGACGCAGCGGCCGCCTCAAGTGACACTAGACATCGGCAGCTCAAAGGCGAGTGTTTGCCCCTTTGTCTTACCGGGCAATTAGTGCAGTCCGTTCATTTAATTCTATCGGTCGATTAGCAACGGAGCCAGGTGGCCATTAATTGTTCGCCGCCAATTTGCGTTGCGTCCCTGGTTGGGCGCCAGTCACGGCGACGCACAAAGTGGACGAGATAGCGCGGCGATTCGATTTGATATTACGTGTGCATAGCGAGATGAATATTACGTGTGTGGTGCTCCATAGAGCTGCCACACTCGGGATTTATATTGCGATTTTGCTGCTGTTATTTGTTTTGATGTTTCATTTAAAAGTAGTTTTCTTCCGAGTCTTTATAACTAAAGTCAATTGGAGTGCAAGGCATTAAGGTCAGCAGTACTAGTAATATTATTAACGAGTTAACTGGTTATTCGATCGCCATCGTATAACCTACTTTAAAAGAATAGTAGTAGGTAAGCAATTCTAGTTCAGATCGCAGTTGCGGAGAGCAGAATCCTTTCAAATCACGGTCCCACTCCGATATTTATCTTGGGCTTCAGAAAAAGTTGCAAACTTGGTGGATCAGGCCGGGTAGCCCGCATGCAGACTTCTTACTAACTTTTGTGTTACAAGATTGGATGAAATCATTGGATTGTACACCAATTGCACGAAGTTTTTCTTATAAACTAAGGATTGAAAATGATGTTTGTTTTTATTAGATCGCAGTTCTGAGATTTTTTTTGATCTTAGGTGTTTCTTTCATGTGTTGTGTTGTGTGTGAGTAATCTGAATGCATTTCTCATTGAACCAAAAATAGTTTTTCATCGTGTTCAGTGGTGAAAATAGTAGACATTCTTTCTGAAAAGCATCGCTTTAGTAATTCCTGCTTCGAATGGTAATACGCAGTGAGCACAGACCTCAAAAGTAATAAGTCAAACTTTAAATACGAAGAAGACTCTAAATAACGAACAAATAGTAGAAAGTACGCTATCAAGAGCTCAGACAACCAAAAAAGACCTTTAAATACTTCCTACTCACTTTGAGTCCACTACTTCTCGTTGGCAAGTCAGTAAAGAACAGTAAGTATCACTTCTGCGACAAAGCTATGAATCGTCCCCTTTAGCGATCTGTCTCGATTCAGCCAATTACTGAAACGTCGCAACAGCCCTCTATTGCCGACTCACGCAGAATTAACTGAACAGTTTTTTTATCTTCCTACTGTATTTATTTTCTTCTTGAAACTCCTATTTAATGTACTTCCCTTTTACAGCTCCAGATTAGTTTATTTCGGAGAAATCTTTTAAGTTACAAAGAGAATGTTGAGCAAAACAGTGACAAACGTTGGTAAGACGAGATAAGGACATTGGATTTGCAAAATACACAATTAAATTAAAAGTATGATGTTGGGGCCGACGGAAATAGATCTGATACGAGTTTTTTATAGAAACACGTGTAAGTTCCACCAAGCATATTTTTTACAGCATTGATTAATCGTTAGGTGGCAGTAATTAGCTGGTACTTTTGTGCTCCCTGTGTTTTTGGAAGTAATCAGACGATTTTTGCTCTTGTGATATCAGAAACTTCACGTTGTCTCAAGGTCCAAGGACAAAAATTATTGTAAAAAAAAAATAGAACAAAATAATTGTAAACCACTTTCTTATTTCTCGTACATTTTGTTTCTGGTATTAATTACGCATTTTTTTGGGTCATCCGTTTTTTTTTGGGAATACTGGGATGTTCGGGCTCGAAACTAGACAAAATAAATAATCGAGTACAACCATAACCATAAAAACAATAAGATAATAAATCAAAAGAATACAACTAAAACTCTACTCATCTCATCCGCGTCCACGTAGGTAATTAAAAAGCAAAATGTGATACACCAGTTTATTTTAGTCGAGTCAAATTAAGGGGAGATAAAATCGACTAAAATTATAATATCGTATTTTTCGTGCACGCGAGCATCAAAGCGGCGGTTGCGCCGTTGTTCCGCGGGACGGCGGTATTAGCGCTCTGTCGCATCTTCAGAGGGCGGCGAGATCAAAGGATAGGTACACAGTAACCGCTCCCATTGATGTCGCGCACAAAGGGAATTGATTGTTGCAAACCTGCTTTTTTTTTTAAAAAAGAGACGTATTGATGACACATTCTGTTCTTTTTTGTTTTGTTTTCTGTTTTACGTTCGTGTTTACAATGTGCGATATTGCAGGGGGACATGTGGATTTACGTCGTTTTGTTTTTTCTTTTTTGTCTATTATAAACGGATTTTCATGGTTTTTATTTATGGTATTCACAACTTTTTAACTGCTATGAGAGTTATTTGATAATAAAGTTCACATTTCATGAATGAAAGATTCGTATGATATTTAGGATTTTAAGAAATTATCTTTGTAATAATTATGTACAAAAATATAGCTAAAGCAATCATAATTGCTGTGCCTTGAATTTTCATGAAAGTTCAACTTAAATGGCACTCAGTGATTATAGTTACAATTATTATCAATGAAATATTATCATCCAATAGTGTTAAAGTTAGATGTAAACAAACTAAAGCAATAATAATGTTATGAATGAATGAGACATAAGTAGGTCAATTAACAGTATTTGCTCATATTGGAAGCAAATTAAGAATACTTTAATTTTGTGCTGTTTAACTATACCAATAAATTAAATACTTTGTTAATATACAAAATAAGTAGATAATCAGTTAACGTCAAAACACAAAAGTGTGCTGATTGTTGAAAAAGTGGATAACATACTGCTTTAGAGCAATTGTTTTCTAACTGTAGGGTGAAATATAATTGCCCAGTTTATCTTTATGATTTCCTAATATGATAAAAATACAATTTACTCTGACCACTTACAGGTACTAAGTACCTACTTCTGCACGGGAAGAGATTGATAAAGCTCTGAGACATAAGAAAAACTTTATATTTCATAGGTTCTGGTTATTACTGAGTTACATACTTACATTGGCTATTTATATTACATAATAGATACATAATAATACAAAACTATTGATAGTGCATAGGTCGCTGAAGCCTATTATCAATCTCATAGTACATTATAGAGAAATAAAAGTTTTTTTACCAATTGCATCCTTGTCAACCAGTAATAATAAGTAAAGTAGTAATAAGTTTCTATGGATGAAGACAGGACACAAAATCTTAGGCATAACTTTATTTCAGAGTTAACAACATTGAAATGATGAGAAAAACTAACTAATAAAACAATAACATCAAACTTTTGTGATCAAAATGATACATGTTTATATAAATAGAGCTGTATCTCTCATCCTCAAGGAACCTCACACATGAAAAATATGAGGTCAGTAGGTAAGTGGGTAGGTACTTCACAAGTTTGTAAACAAAAACTTTTTGTGAGCGTCATACCGCCACGAAATAACCAAAATCATGTGCCATTCCAGTTACAATAACAAAACTTGCACAAATGTCTTCAATACAACCTAAGACAAGATCCTAACCTTACAGTGAATTATTTATAACTATTACCTACCTGTGCATACTTGATGTTGTACCGAATATAATATTTGGGGCTAATCGTAACTTGTTCGGACGTAATAACTCATGGTAACATCAAAAGCGTTAATTTTAGAAGTCGTAATATTGGAATAAGCATCAGTTTCTTACCTCGTTGACACCTGAACTCCAAAGTGATCCGAGAGTTCGTTACAACTTCACACACAAAACTTCCAACTTTTGAGGTTCAGTATTTACACTAGACAACACGTAGACACAGGGAGTTAGTTTATTTCAAGTCTTTCAACTTACAAACAATCGGATAACAACATTATCACGTAGAAAACAAAAATTTATTCACACGCTTGACGTCGCTTTCGCCATGGTGTTGATGCACTTTAGCGCGCTCTCGCGGCTTGTTTTGGAACTAGAAACTCAACGTTTCATTTAACGCAGCACATAACGTAAGGAGAGCTACGCATCATTAGGTTTGTATCGGTCACTGTTGTTTTTTTTTTATTAGTTTAATTTTTTTTTTTTTTTTTTTTATTATTGATAGGCTCGCGTTTGACCACCATCTCACCTGATGGTAAGCGATGATGTGGCCGACGATGGAGCACGCTTGCCTAGAAGTAACCTATTCACTCTTGACTTAAAGACCCCTAGGTTGTAGCTATCAGGGAACACAGACTCCGGCAGGGAATTCCACTCCTTAGCTGTACGCATTATGAATGTGTTCCCAAAACGCTTTGTACGTATGGGTGGGATGTCCACCATGTACCGATGGCGCAACGCCGTACGTCTAGTGGTCCGATGATGGAATGGACTTGGTGGAATTAAATTGTGCAATTCCAACGCACACTCCCCGAAGTGTAATCGATAGAAAACCGACAGGCAAGCAACTCGGCGTCGATGCTCAAGGCTTTGGAGTTTTGATTCGACAAGTGCATCATCACCGATGATATTTCTGGATTAGAACGGAAAGGAGGCCTTTGCCCTGCAGTGGGACATAACAGGCTCATAATAATAATAACTACGTATCTTGACTTGGCTCGCGAGGTGGTCGACATGTGGGAAGTGGATAGAGCAATCATTGTGCCTCGTGACGGCCAATGGTTTAATATCAAAGAGTCTCGACCAAAATCTGAGGCTCTCGTTGGGCAGTTGGATATCAAGTACTTGATCCAGAATGCTGTACTCCTGGACACGGCGCGCATTGTAAGGAGATTCCTCTCTCAGGAGCCCTGACCAACGGTAGCTTGGACCCTGTTCCCGATGCCAGTAGGCTACTATTTTTTTTTTTTAAGGAAATATTTAAAAATGTTACTTATTAAATTTTGTTTAAAAAAAATAAATACTTAAATGAAATAATAATAATATAGGATTTATTGTTACTATTTTATAAGTGATATTATATATTTTTACCAAGTTGGGTACCTACTTTCTACAACCACGTCATGTTGAAGTGTAAGGGTCAGCGCACATGTACTGAAGCACAGAGGTTTTCGGGAAAATTTAGATTAACAGCAAGGATCTTATACACCCAACGAATATAAGTCGATGGGAAATTTGAAGTTGACGGACTTGTCTGAGCGTTGGTCTATGGCTCATATTGGCTATTCTAAACCTCTCGCTATTAAATGTAAAATAGGTATGTACTATTCTTTAACAGCATCGTACGCAGACTTGTACTTGCGAGATAACGTGATGTATATTGGTCTGGTTATAGGCTCAAATACTAATTAGTATCCGAACAAAAAATTAGTAGTTTTCGAGATAATCAAAAACAGACACCAAAAATAACATCGTCCTCAGCAGCTCACACACACGCCATAACTCTGTGGCCGTAGTTACTCTTGAGCACAGCTCGAGAGGTGCGCTCAGAAAACGACACGCTGCTGACTCCTCTCGGCGTCAGTAAGCCATGCTTCCATGCTTTATGGCAGGCAGATCTGGACCGCTACTGAAAGCGAGAGGATATCCGCAGCATTGCACACATGCAATGACGCACTTTGGCGTCCTTAGCTACTTCAGACTCGTAGCACATTGCGCCGGCAAAGCAGTTTATAAACATGTCACATGTGTATAGTGGCAGTAAAAGCACACTACTGTGTGATCTAGTAGTAATATCACAGTTGCACAGTTTTATGAAGGAGTAATCAGGTTTGTATTAAAACAACGATTATTTAAAAAATGCTTTATTTTATCCAGACAAGTAAACAAACATAGATTAAATTACATCATTTAGACTGGAAGTACGTGATACGCCATTCATAACTTTAAAGTTATTTACGTCACCATATTGTAGACATGTCGTGGACATAGAAAAACTTCATTAAATATGAAAAAAAAAATGTTTTCAATAACAGCTTTAATTTCGCTTATCATAGAAAAGGAGAACCTATTATTTTTCTCGCGTGAAAATACTGATGTTTTTCTATATCCATACAAAGATTTCATATAACAGAAAATGTAAATTAAAACGAAACAAAACAATTATTTTCATTACTCTTGTTTTATATTGAGCAGGTACAAAACAGCAAACAAAAAATCATCAAACTAAAAATAAAACATGCCTGCGACGGCGCCTCACTAAACACTACAAAAATGACTAAAGCAGCATGACTGTTCCTTAAAACGCTACATTAATAAATTAACTATTCAATCGTAGAGAAAAATCAAGTCATTGAGGTAATTTCTTACACAAGGAACCTTACATTGAAAATAGCTTTGGCCAAAAAAGCACTGGCAGGCAGGCGATTACTTAGCGAAGTAGAACAAACGTTCTAAAATGATCGTAGTAGGCAGCACCGCATATTTGGAGCCTAAAGGCGGCGTTACACTATACCTGTAGTAGGTACAAAAGTATGCAAATAGCTTGCATGCCAGTGTGCCATGACAAATTCTGATTGGTGGATAGCATGCCACTATGCCAGCTACTTGCATATTTTGGTGCCAGCCACAGGTATGTGTCACCGCTTTTGCTATACCTTGCCCGTAATACGTACAAAAGTATGCACAGTAGTAGTAGGTGTACCACAACTTCTGATTGATGTATGTCACTATGGCAGTCAAGCTACTTGCATACTTATGTGCCTGTTACAGGCATGTGTATCGCTGTCTTTATGCTAGGCGACTCTGCGAAGGCCTACCAGTGCGTTTTCGACCTTACCGAACCACACTACTGAAATGTTTACGTACGTAGCGAGTAAATAAATATGTTTAAAAATAATAAGCATGGGTCAGTGATGCAGGTTACAAACGTTTTAAATCTAAACTAATTTGGTTTGCTCACCTAATATACAAGTAGTTAATACATTACTTTACTTTCTTAAATAAAGAAAAAAAAAAAAAGAAGAAGAAGAAAGAAAGAGGAGGAGGAGAAGTTATTTATTTCTTAAATCGTTAAATAAATAAATAAAGAGATGATGTAATGATAAGTGTTATCTATCAATATTTGAACATTAGAAAAGTATTGTGAAGCTAACAATGTTAAAAACTAATGCATTTATATTCGGTTTCTTTGCATTATTAATAAACTTTTATCCATATGAAACATGCATGATTTAATATTATTGTCTATTTCTAATTGCGTTGCGTCATCACATAAATATCATAGTATTGAAACATTTATTATTATATTAACATTCATAAAAGCCTGACTTGTAATTGACGTTATTTTAGAAAGCACAGTGCAGTTTTTCTTATTGAGAAAACCAGATAAACTTTACAGTTTTAATTGTAATTATTTAATCATTAACGGCGTGTATAGTGTTGCTACACGTAACAATGGTGAAACATCGATGTGATGAGACTATTCTCTAAGAACTACACAATAGTAACAATTACAAGATCCATAGAATATTTACTAAGGCAACTCGCTAAAGCTGTCTGTGTCTACATCTATTTTATATCTACTAGAATGGGTCAGCCTCTTCAAACATAGCAACCTACCTTCAAAGAGAAACTTTGTAAAAGATAGTTTAATTTTGTATCTACCTTGAAGAAAGGTCATCGTTACGAGGGGTTTGCACTGACGTATACGTATTTTATTTACTCTTGTTTTTAAATTCCGAAAGGTCTCCTGAGATCAAAACGAAAATCCAAGATGGTGGCTGCGAAAATTTTCAATTTTTCCGTCATGACAAACAAATTTTTCATGATGCCTTATATCGAGTGCAGTTCAAAGTATACATAATTACGAGTCAAAGTACACGCGTGTACATGACCAGTGCGACCCCATCCTAACTTGGTACATTGTACAAATCGCCTAAAATTAAATTAATAAATTTGTTTTTTTCCAAAATCGAACGTCCTCGAAAGTAATTTTAAAAAAAAGTGTGTAAAGATTGTGGCACATAGTGTTTTCTTCTCATCCACATAGAAAAAACTTGAGTTCACCTATTAAAGGTATTTACTATAAAATTACAAATTGTGTAACCTTTTAAACGCTTGTGCATGCTTCACCGCAAGGACTCGTCGGATCAATCCGAATGCGACGAGTCCATGCGGTGAATTGTGGCTTCGCGTCCAAATTTTTTTTATAGACAACAATAGCTCGTTTGATTATAAAAATCTTTCTTGGTTTGAAGAAATCTATCCTATGATTTCGCAAACATTGTCCCCTATCTTACGACCTCATCATGTGTTAGCTAGGCGCTCATTTTGTTTAGACCCTTAATAAAGTTGGTCATGTCATACTCTTCCTCATACTGCTTGTCGTCCCAGAGGTCCGGCAGAGTCTCGAGCACGGACTTGGCGCCGGACGGGCCGGCTTGGTGCTGCTGCTGCTGCTGCTGCGCGGGCGCCGCACAGTTGCTGCTAGACAAGTTGAACAAGTCCAGCAGCTGGTCGGTGCCCATGGTCTCCATTGCGGCGTTCTCGCTGCTTATGACTGTATTTGCTGTTAGCAGCTTGAATTTTTGTAGGCTGTGGAAGAAATAGAATAATGAATACTTTTGTAGGTTTTTAAAAGTGAAATAGAAAACATTTATTCGATACAAACACAACAGCAACCGATATGCTTTTTGTGTGTTAGTTTTCTGCGACGTGCTCAAGCTATTGCCGCTTTGCAGAACTAAAATCGATACATAATGTCGCAGGCTTGATTCGTAACTCAAAAAAAACGTTCGATAACGTTTGATTACTTGCCTAGCATAATCAGCCTTTTTTTAATGTTCCCACTACTGGGACTCAGGCCTCCTCTATAGGACAGGCGATGGGCCATAATCCGCCACGCGGGCTCAGTGCGGGTTGGTATATATTACTTGCCTAGCTCAGTCATAAAAGAGAAGTTGTTGCAAGTCGAAAAAATTAATTTTAATTTGCGTTCAGCCGGCAATGTGCTCACGACGACGGTCGCGAAAATATGACGACAGAGCGAGGGCCTCACTGAGGGGCTCCTATTTCTGTATGCAAGGTTCATAGGAACCAAACGTGTAGGAGACGTCATCTACTTAACTTCGACCCTAATCTATCTTTGTCGGGGTGCCACATGATCATCTTATTTTAAAATGGTGTTGGCAAGCTAGTTTATGAAATGTTGTATTAGACATTTTGGTTTAATATCATGCATGCCGCTGGTTGAACGTCGCCGTTTAGTGGTCAGGCTAGAACTCACACAATCAATCTTAAAACCTTTCAGGAATCACTAGTAAGTCAAAGAAGAAACTACTCATCGTTTGATACTTTATGTTCTTTTTGATTAAAGGCTATTTTGCTTACTACAGGTTATTACTACGCAGTGAACACGGTCTTAAGTACATGCTAAAGTAACTCTGTTTTCAATTACGAGGAGGTTTGATAAAAAAAACCTATGATTACTTAATTATTATTAGACTACGGTAAAATCGTCTTGGGCTACCGTCCGCTGGATTCGAGGGGCAGTCGATATGAGGGATTGCTTATGTTCAGCGAAAATCATTTACCGAATAATGATGATTATGCTATGTTGACAGCTAAGCAGTGGAATTTTCTGCCGGAGTCTGTTAGCTGATAGCTACATCCGAAGAGTTTTTAAGTCAAGAGTGAAAACCTCTAGGCAAGCGTGCTCCATCGTCGAACACATCATCACTTACCTTCAGTTGAGATGGTGGTCAAACGCGAACCAATCCATACCTTTCTGAGTTACCTGAGTGACATAGGCTATATTTTATGTACGCGGGCGGAGCCACTGGCAAAAGCTAGTCTACAATAAAAATGTCAAACGTACCCCATAATCTTCTCCTCGAGCGTGTCCCTTGTGATGAGCCGGTACACGTTGACGACCTTCTTCTGTCCGATGCGGTGCGCGCGGTCCATGGCCTGCAGGTCCTTCATGGGGTTCCAGTCGTGTTCCACGAAGATCACCGTGTCTGCTCCCGTTAGGTTCAGCCCGAGCCCGCCCACCTGTACCGAGTTAAGAAACAAGTTTAATATTTGTTGTCTTATTATCCACGTGAGTACAATAACTGTAAAACATTATGGTAGCTGTGACGTATATGATGTTTGCTTTTTGTAATTGGGAAATATCCAGTGTTTATTTTTGGAAAATAATTTATACTAAACAACAATTGGTTATTAAATGAACGTAGTATTTAACATTTATAATATTGACATGAGGAGGAGTGGGGGCGTGGTGGGAACATCTCGGAACACTTAGTGCACCAACTGGCATTTGGCTCAATTTGCTTCGGCGTATTTAGATCATATATTAGGTACTTGACTATTTTTAAATATTAGTTTAAAAAAAATTGCAAGCAAAAAAATTTTTTTTCAAATCCGTTCAAAATTCAGAAAGTTAAAACCTTTCGAATCTGGTGGAAAAGGAAACTATTAATGGAAAAAGAATACACATATTTTTTGTTCAGTATAAAATTTTGAACAAAGTACGCAAACTTCCTGCTCTCGACCAGGGTCTGGCCTGCGGAAGCTTTTTTGTAATGCAAAAGCAAACATTCGTCATAAAAAAAAACTCACCGCAGTAGTAAGCAAGAGTAGATCAATAGACACGTCATTGTTGAACCTGGTGACGATGGCGTGTCGCTGGTGCGGCGGCACGCTGCCGTCCAGGCGCAGGTACGTGACGGCCGGCAGGTGGCGCTTCAGCAGGTCCTGCTCCACGATGTCCAGCATCTTCTTGAGTTGGCAGAACACCAGCGCGCGGTGCTGCGACACCACCGCCTCGGGCTCCACGTCTGACGCTGCACAGCCGATGCCGCAATCCAGGAGCAGTTGTCTGGGGAACGAGGATGCCAAATTACTTTTTTTACATTCGCGTTAAGAAAATAGTGACTCATCGTTGTCACTCAGCTTAGCCCCGCCCCTTGACCAATTAGATCATAGCAAATTAGAAAGCCGTGTTTACATTGACTAGTTAATGTACGCTAGGGTTTTTCAAGTTTTTTAAATATTCGATTTTTGACTTTGCTCGAATTTTTGATAGTGGTATCAAGAATTCGAGCAAAGTCATGCACAGTGTTCTTATATCAAAAATCACCATAACCGGTTTAAAGGTTGCATAACGCCAATAAAGGTTTCTCATACATCTAGTACGTCATCAGTGCAGGTAAAATTTTTAAATTATTATTTTTTACAGAGGAGAGTAGTAAGTGTTACTTCTGTGTTGTTGTGTCTAGCAAAACTTACTTCCCTCCTCTAAAAATTAAAAAAATAAAATATGAAACACCCTAATGTACGCGTTTTTTGTTAATTTTAAAAATAAATACTTCACATAATCGTAAAAATAAAAGTGAAAATTTTGACGATACTGATTAAATTTTAAAAGAAATAATAATATTTGAACATCATCATCATTTCAGCCGAAAGACGTCCACTGTTGGACATAGGCCTCCCCCAAGTGTCGCCACAATGAACGGAACATACTGTGTAATAAAAAGTTTGGTTTAATTTTTACCCCTAATTATTACTACTAATTATTATTTATATAATAATCGCAATTGTGATATTATTATCTATTGCCGAACTTACCAATAGGCTGTTGGTATGTTTGGCGCGAATATAAAATGTTCAGATATTTGAACACGTCATCATCGGCAGTCACCGCTTCAAGCAATAGCCAGTATGCATTTTCCATAACATTATGAAGTAATATCATCATCATTTCAGCCAAAAGATGTCCACTGTTGGACATAGGCCTCCCCCAAATGTCGGCACACCAACCGGTCCAGTGCGTCTTGCATCCATCGGATTCCCACGACCCTCATCCGCCGTCCATCTTGTGGGAGGCTTTTCAAAGCTGCGTCTTCCGGTACGTGGTCACCACTCCTGAACGTTTCGGCCCTTTGACCCTTTAGCAATATAATATAGCATTTTTAGGATAAGATACTCACTTGAGTGCAGGCAGCTTGGCAGAATGCTGTATATCGTCCAGCGTGGAATGCTGCTCATGCAACTGTTTGGCGATAGCTCGTGCCTCAGGGTGCTCCGCAGTCAGCACTAGCTTCGGGTGGTTGCACACGTTCTGTAGGTAGTGGAGGGCCTGCGGGAACAGATACTATATAGTTAATACGTAAAGACCATGAGAATTTTCTAAAGACACACCGTGACCCTGGAACGCAATGGACTACTGAAGGAATACGGGTGAGTTTTAGGGCCGATGCTACGTTAAGCGGGCGCCCGCGCGGGCCCATACAAAAGTGCACCGTCGCGACTAGCCCTCTTTTTGCCACGTAATAATAGATCAAAGTTCTCCATCGACACGACATGCACACCGTTAAAGTTGAAATAGCGACATAGCGCAGGTAATAAATAATCCTGTTTCCGCTACGGGGACTGCCGCACACGACACACGCGCATAGTCACGCGACCAGTGCCCGCGCAGGCGCAGCGTTGGCCATTAGTCAGTAAAAGTTTGAGACGCTAGTAGTCCCTACTGTTGTGTGCTTGACTATAACAATACAACTGTCACTATACGGTGCGTTTTTTATATCAAACTGTACTCCTTTAGTACACGCTTTCCCTTTACTATTAACAATGAATCAGGGATGTTATGGAGAACCGTAACCGAAACTATCCGATACCAAAAAAAAAAAAATGATGTAACCATAAACAAAACCAATATAAAAATTTCTGATAGTTTAGGATAAAGGCCGAATCTAAATTACAGGCTACGACAGATGATAATCTGAACTAGGCATAAAAGTCAAAATTTACTATTTGTATTTTACTTCCATATTTTAAAATTGTTACATTCATGACCGAAACTATATCCTCTCTTACCTGGAAAACATGCGTCTGATGCGAAGTGATGCCGTGCGGCATGTGTTCCTTCGACAGGTCTTCATACAGCCGCTTCTGTAGCGGACTGAGGTCGCAGTAGTAGTCCTGAGTTATCTTAGGAGGCAACTCTTTTAGTACGTCTTCTTTCACACGACGCAGGAGGAATGGCAACACCTGGATATGGACAGAACATCGAGGTTAAACTAAATTATTGACAATATCTGAATCTGCTTTTATTGATTTACTAGCTGGCAAATGTTGTTCTGACATATAAAAAAAAAATGGGGGTAATAGGCTAAAAAATAGCCTACGACCTATTCTCAGATCTAAAGAAATTTCATAAAAATCAGTCAAGCCGTTTCGAAGAAAGAGTTCGATAACAAACACTGTATTTTTATGTATCAGATATATGTTATTACTTATTAACTCTTCTAGTACTCAAATTGTAAGTACACAGCTGACTTAAATTTTCTATCAACCTTTGGGTGACGCAAAACCAAACAATAGTAGCAAATTGTGTTTTTCCGATTACTTCGTCTGTAGATCGTTGCTAGTACGACTACTGACTGATCACGGTGTCCAGCATGGGTCTCAGATTTTTGCTCCGCCATGTCTCGGTAGCCTGTGTAGTTTTCTGCTGTCTGGGTCGACAACAGTCTTACATTAATAAGACGTTGTATTTGTTTGTTGTTGTTGGAGTTACAAGGGCTGATCTATGCATAATGATGTCTGTTTGATGGACAGTGAACCTATTGCTAGCGAAGTGTTGCAGCTCTGTCAAGTCTTGTGGTGTAGAGGCATGACGTGTTACCTGTCGATGCAAGGCCTCGCAGGCCAGCGCGCCGGCTTGCAGCTGGTGCGGCGTGGCCTTGGCGTCGCGCGCGGCCAGGATGGGTGAACTGTTGTGGTGTAGAGGCATGACGTGTTACCTGTCGATGCAAGGCCTCGCAGGCCAGCGCGCCGGCTTGCAGCTGGTGCGGCGTGGCCTTGGCGTCGCGCGCGGCCAGGATGGGTGAACTGTTGTGGTGTAGAGGCATGACGTGTTACCCGTCGATGCAAGGCCTCGCAGGCCAGCGCGCCGGCTTGCAGCTGGTGCGGCGTGGCCTTGGCGTCGCGCGCGGCCAGGATGGGTGAACTGTTGTGGTGTAGAGGCATGACGTGTTACCTGTCGATGCAAGGCCTCGCAGGCCAGCGCGCCGGCTTGCAGCTGGTGCGGCGTGGCCTTGGCGTCGCGCGCGGCCAGGATGGGGCGCGAGTACCGTGCTGTAAACTGCCGCTCCGTGCCCAGCAGGCCTGGCATCAGGAAGTCGAACAGGGACCATAGCTCGAGCACGTTGTTCTATGGGAAAAAAATGATAAATATAACCATGAACTAAATTAAAAACACTTTTAATATCCTAAGAGGTTTGTATAACAAAAACGATGACAAAAAAGAAAAAAAATAGCAAGCTTTTCTAAATAATTTAACTAAAATAACACAGCTGTCACCAACATTGTGTCGACCGAATAACAAAATAGACTTTTAAAAAAGGAACTATTCTCTTAGTTTTAAACTATTTACATTACATACATACATTTCCTGCTGTTTATACGGCAAATCGAGTTAATGGTCAAGTATGGCTTAGTATAACATTTTCACTGTTATCCTTATCAATGTTAAAAAAATTCTAAGACCAAGGCCTGAATATATTAAAACTATGTAGTATGAAATATTACCTGTATCGGCGTCCCCGACAAAATCAGCCTGTGGTTAGCAACCACCTGCTTAATGGCTTTAAAAACCTTCGTCTTTCCATTTTTAATGACATGCCCTTCATCCAATATGCAGTAGTTCCACTGAATACTGCTGAAGAACTCGATATCCTTGCGGACAATATCGTAGGACGCGACAATGAAGTTGTAGTGTTTGACGTGGTGACGCAGTCTCTCGCGTTCGTATGGGATCCCCACGTACTGGAGCGGCTTCAGGAACTTTGAGGGAATGAATTTGTTTACTTCGAACACCCAGTGGCCTGCAAATGGGAGATTAAATCGGTTGGTAAGTTGAACAGAACTGTTAAAAAGATGGTTCTAAATAAAAAGCAATCCATAAATGACGTCACACGAATTTCATGATTTTTTTTTTTTTCAACTTCGTCGATCCCCTCCCCTCTCTTTACTACATGTGATGTAATTTGTGGATAGCCCCTAACTGTATATAATAGAAAAGAATAAATAAACATTATTGTACACCAAAATAGTAACAGTTTTACAAAAACTTAAATCTATGGATACAATGACGGTCTTATCGCTGACAGCGATATAATCTGCCAAACAACCTGTATTACTTACTGTCTTCACACTTTTCTTCAGGGAATGGTAAAAGAAAACCCGTTGCACTGACCTCAAAAAACATTGGACAAGTACAGAGTTTCTGATGACTTTTTTCATACTATTTTTCTTTAGTCGACCACAAACAAATCTTTTATCTAATGACACAGTCAAAATATAGTAGAAATTAATCAATTGATGTTCAGCTCTAATATCAGACACGGAGGTTTCGTACTCACATTGAAATAATAAAAAGAAATAGAAAAGTATCGAGGTTCACGGAGGCTCCTGTCGGTTTCCTATTGTTACGAACGTGAGTAATTAAATGCCGGTTTACTAGCAGAGAACTTTATTCACCACAAACAATAACAAATTTGTCCAATCTACAATAATCCGAATCTCAATGAACACGAGTTCCGTTAAGTATCGCTCAGGTCGTTAGGTAAGATCACTTCGCACACTTAGGCATCGTACTCGTTTCGCAGTCGAAAACATACCGACGTTTCCAGAAAATTGTCGTCGAATCGCGGGGTAAAATTATTTTTATTACAAACATGTACCGCCCTCCTTTCAGGCGAATTTCGACACTATTGTTAATTTCGGAAGGTACTAATTCCCTTATCTACCTACGTACTTACCAACTAAACCTTATTCAATAATAATAGTGGTAGGTATTTTTGTCGGACTTTTCTAGAAATTGCCAGGCCTGAGTACGTACTTCCATTCTAGAAGTTTCGAATAGCAATGCGTTTTAATTATTTGATGCTATTGTTGATTTAATTGAAGATATGTCGTGTTCAAGTTTCACGGCGTAACACTATGAATGTATTTAAGGTTTATTTTGCCTTTGCACTTTGGCTGCTTGTTAGAGATGTGCAGAATGTGTCATTGAATTGAAAAGATATGTACATATCTTTTGACCATAGTGAAGTATATCACTCTTTTAGTTCAGTAGTTCATTTAGTCCAATGGCTCAGGTCTTAGATAATATCTCATCGTTGCTTTTCGTTGGTTACTTCATCGATCAGCGCGATGTTTTCGACTCTTATAGTTCAGTAGTTCATTTAGTCCAATGGCTCGTGCGGTGTTTTCGATTGCTGAGAACTGCGAACGAGATTTTGTCTTGGCTACGACGAGATACATATTTTTTTTTAATGTTACTGTGATTAGCAGATTTCCCTTTATACTTTTAAAAAGATATGTACATGGCTTAGGAGGACTGACAATCTAGATTATTTTTATATCTATTTAAATATTTATTGAATTATGTATATAGAATTATTATAGAACTACAGCCCGCCATCACCACGATGGACTGCAGCGTCTTGCCTAGACCCATGTCGTCGCACAGTTTGTATCCGTACCTGTAAGAGTGGGCGGGCACACGACCAGCGAGGGCAGTGCCGGCGCGCGCTGGCGGCTGCGCTCCCAGTGCGAGCCCGCCACCACCACGATGGACTGCAGCGTCTTGCCTAGACCCATGTCGTCGCACAGTTTGTATCCGTACCTGTAAGAGTGGGCGGGCACACGACCAGCGAGGGCAGTGCCGGCGCGCGCTGGCGGCTGCGCTCCCAGTGCGAGCCCGCCACCACCACGATGGACTGCAGCGTCTTGCCTAGACCCATGTCGTCGCACAGTTTGTATCCGTACCTGTAAGAGTGGGCGGGCACACGACCAGCGAGGGCAGTGCCGGCGCGCGCTGGCGGCTGCGCTCCCAGTGCGAGCCCGCCACCACCACGATGGACTGCAGCGTCTTGCCTAGACCCATGTCGTCGCACAGTTTGTATCCGTACCTGTAAGAGTGGGCGGGCACACGACCAGCGAGGGCAGTGCCGGCGCGCGCTGGCGGCTGCGCTCCCAGTGCGAGCCCGCCACCACCACGATGGACTGCAGCGTCTTGCCTAGACCCATGTCGTCGCACAGTTTGTATCCGTACCTGTAAGAGTGGGCGGGCACACGACCAGCGAGGGCAGTGCCGGCGCGCGCTGGCGGCTGCGCTCCCAGTGCGAGCCCGCCACCACCACGATGGACTGCAGCGTCTTGCCTAGACCCATGTCGTCGCACAGTTTGTATCCGTACCTGTAAGAGTGGGCGGGCACACGACCAGCGAGGGCAGTGCCGGCGCGCGCTGGCGGCTGCGCTCCCAGTGCGAGCCCGCCACCACCACGATGGACTGCAGCGTCTTGCCTAGACCCATGTCGTCGCACAGTTTGTATCCGTACCTGTAAGAGTGGGCGGGCACACGACCAGCGAGGGCAGTGCCGGCGCGCGCTGGCGGCTGCGCTCCCAGTGCGAGCCCGCCACCACCACGATGGACTGCAGCGTCTTGCCTAGACCCATGTCGTCGCACAGTTTGTATCCGTACCTGTAAGAGTGGGCGGGCACACGACCAGCGAGGGCAGTGCCGGCGCGCGCTGGCGGCTGCGCTCCCAGTGCGAGCCCGCCACCACCACGATGGACTGCAGCGTCTTGCCTAGACCCATGTCGTCGCACAGTTTGTATCCGTACCTGTAAGAGTGGGCGGGCACACGACCAGCGAGGGCAGTGCCGGCGCGCGCTGGCGGCTGCGCTCCCAGTGCGAGCCCGCCACCACCACGATGGACTGCAGCGTCTTGCCTAGACCCATGTCGTCGCACAGTTTGTATCCGTACCTGTAAGAGTGGGCGGGCACACGACCAGCGAGGGCAGTGCCGGCGCGCGCTGGCGGCTGCGCTCCCAGTGCGAGCCCGCCACCACCACGATGGACTGCAGCGTCTTGCCTAGACCCATGTCGTCGCACAGTTTGTATCCGTACCTGTAAGAGTGGGCGGGCACACGACCAGCGAGGGCAGTGCCGGCGCGCGCTGGCGGCTGCGCTCCCAGTGCGAGCCCGCCACCACCACGATGGACTGCAGCGTCTTGCCTAGACCCATGTCGTCGCACAGTTTGTATCCGTACCTGTAAGAGTGGGCGGGCACACGACCAGCGAGGGCAGTGCCGGCGCGCGCTGGCGGCTGCGCTCCCAGTGCGAGCCCGCCACCACCACGATGGACTGCAGCGTCTTGCCTAGACCCATGTCGTCGCACAACACGCCGTGCAGTTTGTATTCGTACAGGAAACGGAGCCAGTTCACACCAGCCTAGAAATTGTAGAAGAAAGAAAGTTTGTAGTTGACAGAAAAAGGCCATTAGCACAAGATAGAGTAGCGCTATACAGGTTGTGACAATAAAAATGGTTTTTTATGGTAGGAAGAACAGCGTCATTACTTTTGGAGACTGTATTTATGCCGTCTCTATGTCTTATGATATATTGACGCCTAAGTGTTAATGAAGTTAACAAATCTTTTCTGTCATTTATTCAAGTTCATAAGGAAATCATTGATATTACTTTGTGAGCTCGAATCAGTCTCACTCAAGTCAGTCGAAAAGGCACTAAAAAGTACATAAGAAAAACGACGGGTTCTATCTACTATTATTAAGCCGATAACATGGTGTCCAATAAACACGATACAATGCGAACGCGATCGCGAATCAATGCGGAGTGAGTGGAACAAATTGACACTCTATTGCGGTGGTTTACGTGACTAGTTGCACGTGAATGCAGTGCACCAACGAGCGAAGCGAAGCCAACGCATTTAGTTGGTTTAATATTTTCAGGCGAATATTCGCGATAAACACACTTAGGACAGTTGACACGTCGCGTGGATTTCGCGTAAACCGCATTGTTTACTTCACCATCGAGTTCGGGTTTAATCACCTATTTAAGACCTTCCCCCCTTAAAGGCTCGGACTATAAGGGAAAAGTTTTAGTTTAGCACTGAGAACATAAGGTACCTGTTGGTAAGACCTAAGCTCTGCCGACACAGGCACGGGTATCTTGTAGTCCGGGATGGTCTTGGGGTTGAAGAGTTGATCGAGGAACTGTTTGTCAGTGCGGCGGCGCGCGCGCAGCTCGGGCGACAGGTCGGGCGGCTCGGCGGCGCCGCCGTCCAGCGGCATCAGCTGGATCAGCGACGCGAAGCAGCGCGTCGACATGATGCGCACGGCCTCGCAATGGTCGCTCATGCGCCCTGCCAACGAATAACGTTTTAATGTTCTGATATCGTACTTTAAAGTAATGACACATGAAATCAAACTGAAGCGGGATTTATAATAGCCAAATTGAGACAAAAACACAGATGACAGATTGCGAAACTTATATGTAATTTAACTTAATTGCAATTAGTCTATATTCTACCTTGAATGAAACTTTTTCAAATTCAAACGCTTGAAAACAGAACTATTTAAAAAAACAAGTGTAGATTTAAACATTAAGGCTATGATAAAGACCACGGGAGTTTTTGAAAGAAATACCATGGCGCTAGAACGCAAAGGGTAACTGAAGGACATAGGTGGGTTTTAGTCAGTGAAAGTCTGACACGTGCTCTCACTTCACCTTCAAACGGAAAAAGTCATAGGATGATTGCCCAATTCAGAAAGAAAAAGGTGTAACGTTACTCAAGGAAATTTGATAAATAAAATATTGACCTAATAAAGGCACGACTAGTAGCACGATGTAGGGTACGATCTGCAGCTGCAAGGCGTCCACCACCCGCGCCAGCGCCTCGGCCGCGCCGCAGCGCACGCCCTCGCTGCGCACGTCGCTCAGCGCCGGGATCAGCTGCAGGGGAACATTTAATACATTATATGAATATAACTACTTTCAACCCTATAACATAGTTAAACAGAGAGCCAGCTCCGTACAATGTTCGCAAACGAGCGTATGCATACTAAAACAACACGAACAGTTAATGCAAACACATTCGCGACTGACATACAGTAGAATATTTCCACTGTATAACAGTCGTCGAGAGATCAAGATGGCCGTGAGTACGTATAATGACGGTTCTCTTAAAGTACTCCACGCGATTTGAACATTTAGAACAGCCCGAAATCATCTATCGGGCAGTTGCCCACCAGACGTAACACCCATCTGGTCGGAGAATCCTCCCTTTTCAACGGAGGTTTGCGGGACTTTACACTCTGTTCCGCCTCCCTCCATACAGGTGAACCTCGACAAAGAATGTCAGCGCAGCCTTCGTGCAGCTACTACTTCCTGACGTCATAATCACTTCCTCAAGCTTTCAAGCAGCGAACCATACAGCCAGCACCA
This sequence comes from Mythimna impura, assembly GCA_905147345.3. Classification (NCBI taxonomy): domain Eukaryota; kingdom Metazoa; phylum Arthropoda; class Insecta; order Lepidoptera; family Noctuidae; genus Mythimna; species Mythimna impura. The sequence goes on from LR990346.1 coordinate 6,580,402, forward strand.
CGGAATAAAGAAAAGTAGGGAAGTGCCCCTCAGATATCGCACGCGTGTCAACATTAAGCACAGCTGTGCAAGAATTAGCTTATTCGCTGTCAGATACTTGTCGCGATTGGTTGTATCAAAAAAACCCGAATAATTACAAATTATGCCTTATTGTGCGGTTTTGACCTGCAAAAACCAAAGCAGAAAAAAAATGTATCTTGTGGAGGTGTATCGTATCATCGGTAAGTACTAAACTTTGTTAATTTTTAATATATTTGATTTTAATCACAATTCCACATTTTATGACTTCAATGCAAACTATAAACAACCTTATATTCATTGAAACAAAGTCTAAATGCACTTGGTCGTCATCTGGAAAATCATAACATAAATTCTAGTAACTTCGACGCTACTCAATTAGGGATGGGACACATCCGTGAAGTAGGTTGGTATCGATAATTTTTATTTATTTCTAACTCTTCATTTCATGGCTGGCCCCATCATCCAAAATTTGTGTCGGATGGTTCACGTGTATAATTTATAAATATTTAACTAAGATTGCACAGAAATCTCGAGGTTGTAACAACACGTAACCTGCATCCATCCGAAGTAAGTGCGGTTTGCTAATCACTTTCTTTTACTTCTTCACGTTCGAAAGGCTGAACGGATTTCAATAAAACTTGGTACATGGGTAGACCACGTCACGAAAGTATGTTCACTCGGGATAACTTTCTACTTACAGGCGGGTGAAGTCGCTGGCAGCAGATAATAGTTAATGAAGATATCATTATCTTCCTGCCCTTGTCCCATCTTATTTGGGGTCGGCGCAACATGTTTTTTTCTTCCATTCTATCCTGTCAACCGTCATGCTATCACTAACTTCCTTTTCTTTCATATCACTCTTCACACAATCCATCTATCTTTTCTTTTGCCTCCCTCTCCCTCTCCACCCATCCATATGTATACTCATAACTCTTTTAGTAACATGCGTTTCATCTCTCCTCTTTACATGACCATACCAAGACAAACGATTCCCTTTCAACTTTTCAGTCACTGGCGCCACTTTCAAACTTCCTCTAATATACTCATTTCTCACTTTATCCATTCTCGTCACACCACACATCCATCTCAACATTCTCATCTCCGCTACATGCAATCTTTTTTCATCCGTCTTTTTCACAGCCCAACATTCTGATCCATACAGTATGACAGGTCTTATCACGGACTTGTAGATTTTACCCTTCAACCTGAGGGGCATCCGTGGGTCACAAATTGTTCCAGTGACCTGTCGCCATTTCATCCATCCTGAATTGATCCGATTTGATACGTCTCGGTCTACCTCGCCATCTCCTTGGATAAGCGACCCGAAGCGAGTTAATGAAGATAATTACATAATATTAATCGTTCACGATTCGTAAATAAATTAAATTGTAAAAATTTCTTGTTTTGCTCACCCTACCCAATTTCTTCGATTTGACAGTATGACGTGACGTCACAAAATGGCAATCGATCTATTCTTATTTGGAACGCATTGTACTTGATTATATGAAAATAAGATTACCCCCTAGCTTTACATAAAAACATACTAATACCTCTGTAACATTGATATTTTAAAGATCAACCTTTTCCATTATTAAGCATTTGTATGATGTTAAATAATTATTACATTGCTCACCCGAATAAATTACGTAACATCAATATTTAAGTATCGATATATATCTACATCTCTAATTGAGTAGCAAATGAGATAACATGTCCATGGGAATATGACATCTATTTCAAAGGCGCTAGCGTTCAGAATAGCATGAATTGTTTACGGCGCCATCTAGCGTTGAGTAGCTGAACTCGTTGTAAATTTGTCTATTTAAAGTTTTTGGACGAAAAACGTCTTTATTGTTTGTGTCATGTCAAATAATAACAACTTTCACTCGTTGTAATAAGACTTAATTTTTGAAAGCAATAAGAAGATGATTTGTAAAAGTTCCGTTTGTAATTTGTAGCCAATCAAATCACTGTTTTTTATGTGTGTAATGGACAATTTTATATGCAAATGTGTGAGTTTGACGACACTGGTTCCCGTGCTTAACCAGTGTAGGGGCACTTCTATGTACTTTTTTGTTCTGTGGCCAGCACCCACGGCTATAAAGGGTATCCTTACCACCAGCATGCCTACCTGGTAATCACCCTCAGCCTCATCAGCGACCTTGGCTAAGCACACCGCACCTTCGATCAATCACATAAAGAGCCGAGAAGAACCTCTCCTGGTCGACGCTAGCAGTCAAGCCCTGCGTCCCACAGCACCGCTCTGACTCACTGGAGCCAGCAGCAATACTCGGACTCACTGGAGCCTGCAGCATCATTCCGACTTACTGGGGCATCATCCCGACTCACTGGGATAGCACCACCCCGACTCACTGGGGCATCACCGCAGACAGTTCAGACTCACCGAGAACTATGCGGCAGTGGTAGGTTAATTCCGACCCACTGGAATCAACCTACCACTGGCCTGGCACGCATCAAGAAGCATCAAGAACCATCGATCTCCGATCTCCGGAGGGGAGTGATGGAGTGATGTGGCAACATCTATGGCGTCACATCACTCCAGAACTAATCCTGTATCGCGCAATTCAAGTTCTGTCCGCGCGATTTGAACATATAGAACAGCCCGAAAGCATCTATCGGGGAGCTGCCCACCAGACAACACCCGCCTGGTCGGAGGATCCTCTCTTTTCAACGGAGGTATGTGGGACTTTTCTCTCTGTTCCACATATCTCCAAACTCGTATATTTATATAGATAAAATGACGCTACGACTTACGGAAGCGAAGCAGTAGCCAAAAAGCCATATTACACAGCTGATCTCTTATATAGAGCTAGCTTTCTGTACAATTCTGTAAAGGAAGTTTGAAAGCTGTCGTCTGTCTAGTCGGTGAGTCTCCAAAACAATAATCCTGTGAATATGAATTACCTCGTGTATCACAGTGTGCATGACTCCCGGGTAGGCCGCCCGGCACATGGCCGCGAGTGTGCGCGAAGCCATGTGCCGCAGTGCCGTGTACGTGCTCCTGGCGAGCGCTGCGGCGGCGCGCGCGCAGGCCGCCAGACGCGGCCGCAGGGCGGGGCCTAGCGCACCGCACACTGCCTCGAATACTTGCAGCCGCGTGATTAGTTCTTCAGCTACACTGCATTCTTGTTGTTCTAATTCTGTACGAAACAAAATGTCTATTATGTTAAGTTTATAATAGAATAAAATGGATTTCTTTATCAGTAGGTTTGTTCCACTAATTAATGAAAATTATTATTACTTAAATAAAAGCTACGCAACATTGCTGCAGTATATTTATGAAAATATCATGTACGTTAGAAAAAATCTTCATCTTTTTAGCAAAAGAGGCGATAGACATAATTATGTTAAAAGAAATAGGGACCAATTAGTTCAACCAGGTTTCAGACTGGCTAAAGTGGCCTCTTCTTTCATGGGGTACTGTTTGAAATGTTATAATAAAATACCTCCTCAAATATTAGAACTCAATGAAACGAAATTTAAATCTTGTATTAAACGCACACTATGCAGGTGTTATATAATTTTAATATTTCACGAATATTGTTTGTAGTATTGTATACATTGGTAACATTTATGTAGTTCCAGGGCCACGCAGCACAGTGGGCTGAAAATCGAGTTTCATAGACATCTAATACTTTTTTCCCAAATGTCCACTTTTATGACTTGAAAATGTTTTGGGAGACTAAATACATGCCTAAAAATATCAACATTATGGAATAGCACCACAAACAACGCAAACAGAATTTTTTGTTTAAAAATTTGTATGGAGCTGGCATGAAAAAGTCTTGTATCTCCGCCATCGCTCAATTGGCCCTAATTCCCTTACAGGTTTACCTTGAATTATTTAGGATTTTTTGGCATACTCTCCGAAGCGGCCACTGGTGCGACCTTTTTTTTAAAAATCGAAAACGATTTTTTAATTATTTATTTTATTAAATCAAATTTTTGACTTAATTTAAGCTACACAGACTACTTAAACAATGAACCTGACCACTACCTTGTATAAACACACCACATGATCATAAAAAAATAACTTTCAAAGAACATAATTAGGTTTTTGAACATTATTTTAACGATCTTAATTATAATAGAATAGTATTGAGTAAATGAATTTGTGTGATATGTAATTAAGGAATAGTAAGTACCATAAATAATAAATAAAAACATTGAAAAATTCAAAGACTATGCGTACAAGACTGCTGAGAAATACGTAGGATTATATAACTGGTACTATATGTCTGCAACAGTCCACAAAGTTCTTCGTCATGGAGCTGAAATCATTGCTTCTAACGCAATAATCTCATTTGGGAATCTTTCGGAAGAGGCATCGGAAGCCCGTAACAAGGATTTTAGAAGATTCAGGGAACACCACTCCCGTAAGAAGAGTAGAGTGAGTTCTAATGAGGATATTTTTAATTTCCTACTTCTTTCGTCAGACCCACTCGTTTCATCAATATTATACATAATACTATTCTATTGTAATTAAGATCGTTAAAATAATTTTCAAAAACCTAATTATGTTCTTTGAAACATATTTTTTTATGATCATGTGGTGTGTTTATACAAGGTAGTGGTCAGGTTCATTGTTTAAGTAGTCTGTGTATCTTAAATTAAGTCAAAAATTTGATTAAAAACAAAAAAATAATTAAATAATCGTTTTCGATTTTTAAAAAAAAGGTCGCACCAGTGGCCGCTTCGGGGAGTATGCCAAAAAATCCTAAATAATTCAAGGTTTAATACCCTGTAAGGGAATTAGAGCCAATTGAGCGATGGCGGAGATATAAGACTTTCATGCCAGCTCGATACAAATTTTTAAACAAAAAATTCTGTTTGCGTTGTTTGTGGTGCTATTCCATAATGTTGATATTTTTAGGCATGTATTTAGTCTCCCAAAACATTTTCAAGTCATAAAAGTGGACATTTGGAACAAAGTATTAGATGTCTATGAAAGTCGATTTTCAGCCCACTGTGCGCCGCCCCTGTGTGCGGTGCACACAGGCGCCAAGACAATAGAGGCGCCGCCATCGAAATTATTTTTGTTACACTTTACACAACAACATATTCTTTGTAGTGGAGTATCGCGCTTATTGTACAAGTCTTTCAAGATAATATTCACGTGTGTAGTTTAATTTTTAACCGACTTCAAAAAGGAGGAGGTTATATGTTCGGCTGAATGTATGTTTTTTATTTTTATTTTTTATGTATGTTCACCGATTTCTCGGTCAATTATAGACTGATTTTGAAAATTTTTTTTTTTGATTGAAATGCTATGCTTCCAAGTTGGTCCCATAGAAATATTATTATGATCTGATCATGAACTTCGTAGATATGAAACAGAACTCTTCATGGGATCACAGCAGAACTGTCGTAACAAGTAAAATTGCTTTGTTTATACGTGTAGTCGATGACTGACTGAAAGAAGAGGGGTAATATATCGAACTGATCTGATGATGAAGCCTGAAGTTAGGCACCGGAACTCTGTAATAAATTAATTTAATCTAACCGTGTTTGGTATTATTAGAATTGTCATGAGATGCACTCTGGCTATAAGGCATTTAAGTATGGCTGAGGGGTACTTTTTAGTGGTGGTACCATAACTAAAAAGTGAAAAATAAAAAACTTTTTCCAAAAAAAATACAACCGACTTCAATGTAAAAAACACTGAAAAGTGCAAAATAACTTTAATTTTGGAAGTCGGTGTTAAATAACGAAGAGACAAAACTATTATAGAAACACCGACTTCCGAAATTAAAGTTATTTTGCACTTTTCAGTGTTTTTTACATTGAAGTCGGTTGTATTTTTACGCTTTGGGTTTTACCTATTTAGGAAAATATTATCTAAGTACTACTCTGTCAAGAAAGTACCGGAAAAAGATCAATATATAATCAATATACACAAAATGTTTGTTATTCATTTAAATTTATTTTATCACCTTCAAAGTATGCTCCTTCAGAAACGATACACTTACGCCAACGATTCCAATCATCAAAACATTTTTTAAATGCTGTTTCCGGAATTGAGTTCAGTTCTCGCCGCGAATTCTCCTTTATGTCTTCTACCGATTGAAAACGGGTGCCACGAAGTGGTAATATGAGTTAAGGAAAAAGAAAGAAGTCGGTTGGAGCCATATCTGGTGAATATGGTGGTTGCTCGATAGTATTTGTTGAGTGTTTGGTCAAAAATTCGTTCACAATGATAGCCTTGTGCGAAGGCGCATTATCGTGGTGCAAAATCCAAGATTTTTTTTTCCACAAATCTGGCCTTTTTCGTCGAATTTGCTCTCTTAAATGCCGCATAACGCTCAAATAATACTCTTTATTTACCGTTTGTCCTTCCGGCAAGAATTTCGAGTGTAGGTACAACACCGCGATAATCAAAGAAAACTTTGGCGTGGTTTTTTCGGTTTCGGTTCAGTTGGAAGGCGCCACTCCGAAGCTTGTTGACTTGTTTGCATGTCAAACTCGTAAACCCACGTCTCGTCATCAGTAACAAGGCGTTTCATGAATGTTGGGTCGAAATTGACTCGTTCTAGCATGTCCTCAGCGACTCTCATGCGATTGAGTTTTTGGAGAAAATTCAGGTCTCTTGGGACTAGCCGAGCGGTAAAATGTTTCATACCCAAATGATTAGTTATTAAAATGGTACGGATCGACTCGTGAAATACAGAAAGTTCGGCGGCTATCTCTCTCAAAGTTGAATGAGGATTTTCAGTCACTATTTCCTTCACTTTTGCGGTGTCAACTTCAGTTGAAGACGTTGATGGCCTACCAGAGCGAGGCAAATCTTCCATCACATCTCGACCGCTTTTGAATGCTTTGTACCACTTATAAGCACGTGTTTTTGATAAAGTCGATTCACCGTAAGCCTTCTGTAACATTTTCAGTGACTCCGAACACGAAATTCTATTGGCGATGCAAAATTTAAGACAAACTCTTTGTTCGATGTTTTTGTCCATTATGAAATTCGAAATACACACTAGATATGATATAACTAAAAACAGCACTGTATTTAATATAAATAACAGATGCAACTCAAAATCCGCGCCAAAATGGAAAACAGTTGTGCGTATCTACCAACAACAAAAAAAAAAAAAACAAAAATTTGAATTTGGAACCATAAACAAATCATCCATTCCCGATACTTTTCTGACTGAATGTATTCAAGATGCTGGTCCACTACCACCGGGGTGTACAAATTGATTAGTTTGGAAATTATTATTAAGTATTATTTTTTAATGTTTTTTTTTTAAATTGTAAAATATTATAAGTATTGTATAATGTAGAAGCATTTTTTTCAAAGTTTGTAAATGTGAGTACCATGGAGCTATTTTATGGTTTTTAGGTTACTATTGGACTTGTTTGACATAAATGAGCATAGCACTTGAGAGTTTGTCATGCTCACTCATGTCTCACTGATTGATGGTGGCGCGTGTGTTGAATCATTCGGTTCCCTTCAAAATGGTTGAGCTGAGTGGTGCTAATATTCGCGTCATTTCCGTGAACGGGCGCTGTCAGTTGAGACTGGTCATCTCTTAGCTGCCAGTTGCTATTTTAATATCTATATTTAGTTTTTATTTTTACTTTATTTACATTGTTCTCACATGATAGCGACAAGATACATGTAACAGAGATATTTGTAATTACAAAACATGATTGAAAAGAATGTCCATGGAATTTCTTGCACATTCTTCTCCATAGAGATCTACGCTTTGGAATGTGCAATTAGAATAGAATAAAACTTTATTGTACACCAAAATAGTAACAAAAACTTATAAACTTAATCAATTAATTTTAATTAGCATCATTTTTTCTGACTGACTGACTTCTTGACATTTCAAAAGTGCCTATAAATGGTTTATTTGAAATAAAATGCTTTGAATCGTTTAGTTACACTGTAATGTATAACTCGGATGTTCGTAAAATATGTTAAAAAACGATTGCCACCGTTTGATTTTTTTCTACATTGTGGTGGTGGGCTAAAAAGAAGATTTTGTAGTCCTAGTAAGTATTGTATACCATTTATTTAAGTTTGCAAGTACTTAATAACTTGATTTTAAACACCGATTTTCTTTATGTTTCAGTACCATTAGTGTCACCAAGAAAACATCAAGAGAGACAAGCTATCCCAATGACACGTCGGAAGCGAAAGTTAATTAAGAATCTTAAATCAAGTTGAAGTATTATAAAAAAAAACCTCTAACAGGAAGTTAATAAGATATAAAAAAAAAACATCTGTCTTGAAAAGTGCAATCATCAGTGCAAGTTTCATTAAAATGGGTTCAGTAGTTTTTGATGTGTTAGTCACTAAAAAATTTGTTGACTCAAGTTATTGTTTATTGGCATTTTTTTGTAACTGTTTGTTTTCCTAAACTTACCAAATATATAAATAGCATGCATAGTCGCATAGTCGGCCTTATAATGTTCCCACTGCTGGGACTCAGGCCTCCTCTCTAGGAGAGGGAATGGGCCGTAATCCACCACGCGGGCCCAGTGCGGGTTGGTGGATGTCACATGTCTTCGAATTTTTAGTTCTAGGACATGCCGGTTTCCTCACGATGTTTTCCTTCACCGTTTTGAGAGCAGTGGTGATGAAATAAATTACACAAAGTAATGCGCCTGGCTGGGTTTGAACCCGCGACCTACTACTCGTAAGTCGGAGCCGTTACCACTCGGCCACCACTGCTCTTACTCGGCCACCACTGCTCTTGCTCGGCCACCACTGCTCTGCATAAATAGCATGGGTAAATTTAATTCGTTGAATAAATATGTATTAAAACAATCTCAGTTTCGAATTTTTAGTTTTGTTTATTTTCTGAAAATGAACTTTGAATTATCGATATCGGCAATTTTTCCTAACGGGGATTCCGTTACGAAAAATTGCCGATTTCGATAATTTTTCGCACAACCCAGTACATCACTAGTAATGTTGTCGTGTTGGCAGTATGTACTCCGCCATAGTTCTGTAATTCTGGTAGGTTGGTATTGATCGAGGACGCACGTTTCATACATCGGTTTTTTCTATGAGAGTCCCGCTTCTTAAAGCGTTAGCTTTACATACTCTTTGATAGTATGGGCGAACCGTAGGGAATAATAAGATTTGAATGACGAAAAACAATTATTTTGAAGAAAAAAAAATACACACTGAATTAAAACGTACGTGCTTAAAACAAGTTTTAAATTAAAAAATCGAACTAACAAAAAGAAAATAATAAAATGTGGTTATTGACGAGTTTCTAAAAAAAAGTAATGAAAGAGCGAAGCGTTATAGAAAATTAAATTAAAACTATAGAATCAAAGTAGTGAATTTTGTTAGTTTTAAATCTAGTACTTAGTTAAAAATATTTCGAGTGTTAGTTAAAATTAACTAAATAATACTTATATTTCTCTAATATATAATTTTTTTCAGTAAATTATCTTTTAATTATCTCACAAATGGTGTAAAAAGTATCCATGTCCAGGGGATAAAGCTGTCTTTGTCTTGGGTGGCTTGTATTCCTCACTTCACTCAGGTTTCTATATTAACTCCCTCGCAATGCTCGGGAGTTAATTACATAGATCCCTTACTAACGTTCGGGATTAAATCTTAGCAACCTCGAAATGAAGGTTTCGGAACTCAATATGACGCCCGCGACGTAAAGACACTGCTTTATCCCCTAGTCACATAATCTACTATTATCACTAACTGAAGTACTTTTAATATTTTTTTTAAGTAACCGTTTGTATTGAAAATACCTTAAAAAATGGTCAGGATTTCAATGGAATTTAAACTTTGCCTGGTATGATATCAGAGTTGTTTGTTTCAAAATTTGGTTCAATTTACTACATTGTTGTTAAAGTATTTTTACTTACCAGCATCAGTGTATACCCTCTCGAGCGGTTCGGTGATAAACTCCCATAGCTTGGGCAGTTTCTCAGGTAATTCGTCGCCGAAATACGTGGCTAAGCTCGTGAGCGCTAACGTAGCGCCTCGTCTTTGTATCCGCAGTAGTTTACGAGCCTGTTGGGTATAAATACTTTTGTTATACTAAGAAAAACTGCTTTAAAATCAAAATAATCTTATGACATCTTGGAGAGAAGGCTCGATATGATACGACTAGCTTCTGACAGTGGCTTCGCCCGCGTGAAAATAAGTTTCTCCGTACAAACTTTAGACCCCCTTTCATTCTCTTAGGAGGTGAATTTTGGAAAATCCTTAGTATTCTTAGTGCTCGTCTACATCATAAAAGGAAACCTTGTGCAAAATTTAAAATGTTCCTAAACCTCGTAGTTTTGGCTGTACGTTGATATGTCAGTCAGTTTCTCCTTTTATATATATTCATATAGATTAGTTTTCTAAAGCCTTAATCTAAAATCTATATTTTTTAGGTGGAAATTCACCAAATAACTTCTTCTCTCATCAAGATTTAAGAGGGAGTATCAGACTTTTACTGATTAAAACCCACCCGTGTTTCTTCAGCTGTTTCAGGGCCTCGTTAGCTCTTTCCAACCCCGCAGCCCAAATAAAATGTCTCTCAACCTCATAATTTCATTGGGTTTGGCCCTGAGTCGGGTACCGATAGCGTTACAGTACATCAAAGCCATCAAACCATATAAAATAAAATAAAAATAAAAAAGCCTTATATTTCCAGTTTAAAAAAAAAATTAACTTAAAAAAATGTTGTTTTCTACCTATACTTAAATAACAAAAAAATAGAAAATTTATTATCTATGCAACTTAAATTATCTTATTTAAATTTAAATTCTACTAATATGAAAAACCATACTTTAATTAGGTAAGCAGTAGGATTTAACTGTACTGGAACCCCCCTCAGGTAAAGGCCTCCTCCAAAGCTTTCCATTTCGCTCGGTCTTGAGCTATTTGTTGCCATTCTGGGCCAGCAATTTTTTTAATATCATCGTCCCATCTAGTGAACGGTCTTCCTCTATATCTTTTGCCCGGTGGGCCTTTCCATGTCGTAACTGTTTTTGTCCATCTACGATCTTTAAGACGTGCTATATGGCCGGCCCATTTCCACTTTAACTTTTGGCTATAGTTGAGAGCATCTATTGCTTTTGTTTTTGATCGTATTTTGTTGTGTTTTATTTTTTGTATTTTCTTGATATTCAACATACTGCGTTCCATTCCTCGCTGGCATGTGTTTATTTTATTCTTTATTTTGTTGGTAAACCTCCATGTTTGGCATGCATACGTCAGACAAGGAATGAGACACGAGTCCATGACTTTTTTCTTTAATTTGTTAGGCATTTCACTTTTAAATATTTCCTTATAACTCCAATATTTTTTCCAAGTTTGTTTCACTCTTCTCTCTACTTCCAGTTCATTGCTATCACGGTTGAATCCAATTTGTTTTCCTAAATATACATACTGGTCTACATAATCTAATGGTTCATTTTCGATTGTTATTTTTGATTTTTTGAAGTTGGTCATGAGTTTGGTCTTTGTGATATTCATTTCTAATCCCACTTGTCTGCTTGCTGTATGTAGAGTATCCAACATATATTGCAACTGTAGGCTCGATTCTGATAGTAAAACCAAGTCGTCCGCAAATCGTAAGTGGTTTAGGTATTTACCCTGGATATATAAACCACAATTCCTCCAGTCTAATTTGCTTATGATGGATTCTAAAACCGCAATAAAAATTTTTGGGGATAAGGGGTCTCCTTGCCTGACTCCTCTCCTGATTGGAAAGTTTGGGCCAATGGTTTCTAGTTTAACTCTACTTGAGCAATTACTGTATAGGTGTTTGAGTATTGTTATGTATTTTTGCTCTACATTTTGGGCTTTTAGCGTGTTCCATATACTTTCGTGTGAAATTGTGTCAAAAGCTTTTTGGTAATCAATGAATATGATATACAGCGGTCTCTGTTGTTCTTGGTATTTTTCAATTATCAGTTCTAGTGTGTGTATATGGTCTATAGTAGAAAAATTCTTCCTAAATCCTGCTTGTTCAATTGGTTGACTTTCTTCTAGTGTTGTACTAATTCTTTGATTTATTATCGTAGAGAAAAGTTTATAAATACTTGGTAAAAGGCTTATCGGCCGGTAGTTGCTGATATCTTTAGGGTCTCCTTTCTTGTATAGCAAGATGATATTAGATTCAGACCATTGAGAAGGTGTGACACCAGTTTCAAATATCAAATTAAATAATTTGGATAGTGGAGCAGCTAGTATGAAGCAGGCGGTTTTTATGGCGTCGTTAGTGATATTGTCTGATCCTGGGCTTTTGTCTGGTTTTAGTCTATTTATTGTTTCAATTATTTCTGAACATTCTATTGATTCTATGTGGGATTGTGGCGTTTCGATATCGATGTGATCATTTCCAATGTGGTTTGTGTCTCTGATTATGTTTGGTGTACTATAAAGTTTTTTATAAAAATCTGTAGCAATGTTTATTATGTCTTTTCGGTTATAAGCAATGTCTCCCGAGTCTTTCAAACAATCAATCCATGGTTTTTCTGTCTGTAGCTCTTTATATCCCTTTTTTAAACTTCCACTTTGTTCTAAATGTTTTTGAAGGATATTAATTCTATGGTTTTTATAATCTTTTTTTATATATTTGCTCAACAACTTGTATAGTGCTTTAAGTTCATTTTTCATTGTTCGCGTTTTATTTTTAGTTCTTTGTAATTCTTGTCTTCGTTTTAAAAGTCTTACTGTATTTTCTGTGAGTGCACTGCGCACTTCTGTTGAATGTGAAGTTCGTGCGACTTGTAAACTGTCTGTTATATTATTTATTATTTTATCGTAGTAGTCTTGTACTGTCACATTAGTTTCAGTATGGAGTAGAGATATTTGAGTTTTCAAGTTTTCCTTATAAATTTGTATTTCTTCTTCGGTTTTGAGTATACTGTTTTGTTTATTTACAAACCTGGTTCGTGTTTTCACTGGTTTAGTGAGTGATATTTTGGCTCTGAGTGGACGGTGGTCTGATGTAAAGTTCACACTTAGTGTCTCAATGTTTTGAAATGAATGAGGATGATTTGACAGTATGAAATCTATTTCGTTTTTATGTCCATTCGGAGATTGCCATGACCATTTTCTTTTATCTTTTTTCTTATAAAAGGTGTTGATGATAGCTAGCTTGTTTTCCATCGCAAAGTCTATAAGTCTTTGACCTCGTGCGTTTCTTGTTCCATATCCATACTGTTTCATTACTAAATGTTCATCTTTTTGTGGTTTGCCAATTTTGGCATTAAAATCACCCATCAAAATAAAATCTTCGTATGCCTTATTTATTGCCTCGTAGACGGTGTCATAGAAAATATTTATTTGTTCTTCGTCTGCAGCTTCTGTTGGGGCGTAAACTTGTATGATGGTGAATTTCTTTCCTGGTATGTTCAGATTTAGCAGGGCTACGCGTTCCGAAACCCCGATGTAACTTTCTACATATTGTTTCAAATATTTTTTTATTATAAACCCGACTCCATATTTTCCCTGCGTTTGTCCTGTACTGCAGAGAATAAATTCTTTGTATTCTATTATGTTATTTCCGAGGCGTCGAACTTCTGATATACCTATTATGTCGTATTTTATATATGTTAATGCTTTTTCTAGTTCTATTATTCGTTCATGTGATAGCAGAGTTCTAACATTGTAGGTTAATATGTAGAGTTCTTGTTTATTTGTTTTTGACTTTTCATTATGATCGTTTGGAGATATCTTTGGAGGGTTGTGGTCATATTCTTCCACGGTGACCAGCCGGCTTGGAAGATATTTCGTTGTTGGCCTGTTTTCAGTGTAGTTTTGCGCGTGAGAGGGGGTCTTTAATTGTTATACGTTATTAGTTTGGTTTTCCTGATTATTCGATGTGTTAGTTGGGTGCTTATGGAAGAAGTTCAATATGCCCGGTTTTATTGGCCCCTCTGATAGACTGGATGATCTTTGTATGGAAGTCCCTGTTTTATTTTTCTTATTGGCCTGCGTTTTGTGTTGATCGCTAGGGTTTGTGTATGTGGTAATACTTTCAGGGGAGTTTGAAAGCATTCTTTTATTATGACTTGATGTATTTGAGTTCTTATTCATAATAACTATTTTATCATATTTGATTCTAACTGAGTTTCCTTTCTCTTTTTCAATTCGTACTTGATCTTGTAGCTCCTTTCTTTTATTTAGGACATACTCAGGATAGTCTTCTTTTATATAATAGGGGGTATCTTCAAGTACTTTCCTCTGTTTAAATATGGCTATTTTTATACCAAGTGTTGAAACAGTGATAATTATTGGTCTTGGCCTTTCCCCTTTTTTTCCAATTCGTTTAGCCTCCTGTACATCTCTTTGGTCTATCTTTATAGAGAAGTGTTCATTTATGAATTTTATAATAATATTTTCTAAGCTGGAGTATGATGATTCAGTTTCCTTTAGGCCGAATAAAACTATATTTCTTTGTCTCGCCTGTTTTTCGAGGAAATATAGTCTTTTTTCTTGATTATCCACTTTATCCTTGAGGTTTTCATACTTTTCTTCCAAGGTCTTAAATTTCTCGTCTAATATATTATTTATATTTTGCGTTACTTGTTCTGTTACGTTTTCTCCGCTTTTCTGGATAGTTATTTTTTGTTCATCTAGTTCTTTTTGGATTTTTTGCAATGCTTTCAATCAAACCATAACCATATCAATATCAAACCATATACATTATTATTATTATTATATCTAGCCTGTACTGTCCCACTGTTGGGCAAAGGTCTCTCTCCATTCCTTCCATTGTTCCCAGCTCTGAGCCACTTCTTGGCAATGCCTAAGGAAGACATCTAAGTCGTTCTGCAATCTCCTTCTTGGTCATACGTATATTGATTTTAAAATTATATTGTTGTGACATTTTTGGATATCATCGAAAAACTGCCGATAAAGTAAGACACAGGGAGGAATATCGTCCGTAAACTAACAGTGATAAATAAATTAAAACTAATATAGAAACATTCATTTTTGGAAGAAGTATTGGTTAGATTTTTGCTGATTAGTTAAAACGGAGTATGTGATTTTTCTAAAACGAAATGGCGTTCTTTTTCAAACCGCCAATTTGCGAGTATTATATGATCACTTTCTATTTTGTCAGACGTAATTAGAATTATGTTTATTATTATTACTGTATTTGTTATTTAGTCTCTAGAATTTAAGTATAAGTATCATCTAAGTTTTAATAATTTTAATTGGAAGGAGCATTTTGCATGTGGTGTTTGCCTGTAACTGGTTGTACAGTTAGGTTTAAGAAACAATTACTTTTAAGTTCCTATCTTTAAAATATCTGTAACAACTGTTGGTGAACCGTAATTAAATAAATAAATAAATAAATTTAGACAGTACTTTACAACGCGGTCTTCTATAACGTAGGCGATTCAGATAGAACGCGAAGCGATGCGGCGCCAATGAAACAAACAAAACAATTGATATTTTATTGTGGTGGCTTTCGTGGCAAACCGCACGTGTATGCAGTGCGGCGACTAGCGAAGCAAAGTGAGTTTGATCAGTAAGTTTGATATTTTCACGCAAACTCTTGTGAAGCAGCGACTTCGCGCCACGCAAGTTAATCATCCCGTACACGGGATTAAATCGATCAAAAAGTAACGGTGAATATGTGTGTAGGAGAAAGGCCGACTTTTTTTTATGACCGACTGCGTTGAGTCCGAAATTGGGATTTTTATTTATGATTGTTAATAAATATAGGTGCATGTGGCATCCAACATTAGCTGATGTAGTCACTGATCTCATCCTCGTGCGGCAGCAGCAGGTCCAGCGCCAGCGCAGCGGCGGCGGGCGGCCGGCCGCGCGCTCTGTACAGGTGCATGTGGCATCCAACATTAGCTGATGTAGTCACTGACCTCATCCTCGTGCGGCAGCAGCAGGTCCAGCGCCAGCGCGGCGGCGGCGGGCGGCCGGCCGCGCGCTCTGTACAGGTGCATGTGGCATCCAACATTAGCTGATGTAGTCACTGACCTCATCCTCGTGCGGCAGCAGCAGGTCCAGCGCCAGCGCGGCGGCGGCGGGCGGCCGGCCGCGCGCTCTGTACAGGTGCATGTGGCATCCAACATTAGCTGATGTAGTCACTGACCTCATCCTCGTGCGGCAGCAGCAGGTCCAGCGCCAGCGCGGCGGCGGCGGGCGGCCGGCCGCGCGCTCTGTACAGGTGCATGTGGCATCCAACATTAGCTGATGTAGTCACTGACCTCATCCTCGTGCGGCAGCAGCAGGTCCAGCGCCAGCGCGGCGGCGGCGGGCGGCCGGCCGCGCGCTCTGTACAGGTGCATGTGGCATCCAACATTAGCTGATGTAGTCACTGACCTCATCCTCGTGCGGCAGCAGCAGGTCCAGCGCCAGCGCGGCGGCGGCGGGCGGCCGGCCGCGACGTGGCGCCGCGCGCTCTGTACATCGCTGTTGCTCCCACAACGTGAGGATGCCCTTGTGCTTGTCCACTGTTCAATAAACATACATTATTATTTTAGCTTTACAATTTCAGGTGGGATCGCAGACAAGTACTAGTTTATACAGGGAAACTTGATTCAGTGAGACCTGGATTGGTGAGAAACCTGAAGTCCTGACACTTTAGCACTGAATTACCTCTGTTAGTGAGACAAAACAAACCTCTGAATCTGGGATTCGTTCTTTCGATATTATCGTCATAGTTATCTCTATAATTGAGACAGTGAGTATATTTTACCTCTTTTACTGACTTTATTTTATAGAATATTTTTTGCCCGGAGGACACGGTGGAGCACATGGTGGAAGTGTGCCCCGCCTGGGCAGAGCAACGCCGTGTCCTCGTGGGGGCGATCGGTGGCGGCGATCTCTCGCGCCGGGCATTGGTACAGGCCATGGTCTGGAGCGAGGAGGAGTGGCAGGCGGTCGCCTCCTTCTGCGAAGGAGTAATACTAGCAAAGGAGGAGGTCGCACGCGTGAGGTAACGGTCCTCACGCCCCAACCACCGCAGGGATTCGGATGGCGAGCAATGGGTAGCTCGCCGTCCAACCGTCCGGTAACCGTCCGGACCGAGCCCAAATCGTCGACGGCGCGTACTGTTCCACGCGCGCCTCAAGGAGATGACAGCAAACCGTAGGAGCCCAGCAGGGTCGAAGCCTACTGGGGCCAAGGGTCTGCTTTTGAAAGGAAGACTCGGCCGGCCCTGGTAAGAAAGGCAACGAAGGAACAGGAGCGGGTTTTTAGTCAGTAAAAGTCTGACACTATCTCCCGCGGCAAGGGGGGGAGGGAAAGCAAGGGAACATTTTTAACAGACTGTTCAACGCTGCTAGGGCGCGGCCGCCGGCGCCGCTGCGACATAACAACGTAGCGGCGCCGCACCACGCGTGTGCCCACCGATACAGGGAAATTTTTGCGGAGCGGCGCTGCAACTCATCGTGAGCCCCTTCACTTACTGAGATAACATCAATTTTTCACCTCTCTAACTTGTACTATTTGTTTACAACTCATGTATAAAGTAGACAACTGAAATAACAACTATTCTCACCTCAATTAATGAAACCCTCTATATATGAGTCAGATATTTATTTATACCTGGATATCTGAGACACTGGGTAAGCGGAATACCTCTAAGTAGGACAAAGGGAGTGGTCCGGATACGGCCAGAGGTTTTCAATGCCGTGGATAAGATTATTATTTATACTAAAAATCTTAATAATTACTAGAAATAATTATTAAAATAATATCACGTCAGTTAAAGTTCGGAAAAATAATATTAAACAATAAGTATATTCATTTATTCAGTGTTTCCTTGGTTCCTGCAACCATTTTTAAAGTTTTTTTTTTTTTCAATTATTTCTTGACCATGGATATAAAGTCCTTTAGGTGGAATAATAAAAATAAAGATTGCATAGAATTTTCAATTTAATAATCGACCAGAACATCAATTTTTTTTAACATCATTTATTATATCAATAATATGCATTTGGTCCATTGATAAAAATGCATACGAAATACAATTATTTTGCTTATATTATTGAAAAAAATATTAAATGCGTTGTTTAAAATGATTCGATGTTTTTGCGGGAGTTTTGAGTGAAGTTCAATGGTTGTTTTGATTAATCGCAAATTGATACCTAGTACCTAGATATTGTGATGTGAAATTAGCGTGGTTTTGTATTAAAAATACGCTATTTTTTACAACTGGACATTTAATTGGCAAAATGGCGCCGAGTATTTTATTGTAGTATTGACTACCTCAGCGAAGCTTGCCGAGAAGTCAGAAGGTTGACTTGACACATTCGCTGCCAAATGCTGCGAAAACATTGTGTTGCACTTGCACCCGCATTCTAATGTAACTCGAAAAATATTTATTACTGATGGCGTAGGCGATATGTTCTTATGACCTTAGCCTACTGGGAGAAGAAAAAAACAAGTGTCATATTTTGCCGCGTTTCATTTCAATTGCGATATTTCAGTTTGTGACTCTATTCTCTTTCATAATGAACTCTGCACTTGCTTTTCCCGACAACCTCAGCCTGCGAATTTGCTATGTACGACAATGACCCCGGCCGCTCTACCTCGGACTCTGTTTCTACTTCTTTGAACAACTCCAGCGTCCCACAGATGGAAACCGACTCGTACAATATTTCGACCCGCAGAAGCCAACGCTGTGTTAATTGTGCTTTAAATATTACTCAAATGAGACGAAATTCTTTGGAAGTTGCTGAAATCCATGATCTGTGATACAATAATGGATTTATCCACGGCAGGTAAGAACTATTTTAATTTGTACCAATACATACCTGACTAACAAAAATAAAAATATGTAAATAAAATACTACAGATGTTAATGTTGAATGATACTTGTTGATGAATAAATAAGCTAATACTTAGAAGTCACTTAAATAATGTTTTTAGTCGTTGTTCTAATTTTAAACGACGAAGAAAATGATTAACCAAATGAATAAATAAATGTTTGTTTATTTTGCTGTGCTACAGCCGCCATTTTGACTCTAGCAATATAAAAATTAAAACTGATTTAACTCATTTCCTCCCTCTTTTAGATAAACCTGTAATAGCTCTAAAGGTTTATTATTTCATAAACTATGAATTGAAGTTATCTTAATATATGTCCACTGTTGCTATACTGTGGCCAAAGTTTGTATGAATGGTGGACCATACCCTTTGCAGGTCCCTTGAAGTCCCTGTTTTCCAGGTTTCACTACATCAACTAAAAAAAAAACTCGTCTATGGTGTAACAGATACTGGTTTTTATTCGTTTTAGTTAGTAATGAATAATCTTTTGTTATTTATTATGCGTCTATTCAGGCAGAATAAACATATTTTCTTTCTTTCCGGAAATAATGTACATGACAATAAAAATAAAGTAAAAAACTAAAACCCGACTACGACAAAAAAAATGACGCTGAAAAAGTATGAAACAAGATTTTCATACTTCGAACAGAACAAAAAGAAAAGCCGTAGTCACACGTTTTT
Organism: Mythimna impura; assembly: GCA_905147345.3. Taxonomy (NCBI): domain Eukaryota; kingdom Metazoa; phylum Arthropoda; class Insecta; order Lepidoptera; family Noctuidae; genus Mythimna; species Mythimna impura. The sequence continues at coordinate 6,599,852 of LR990346.1, forward strand.
AAAGTGTTTCGGTTGGTACCTATAACGTGTGACTGCGGCTTTTCTGTTTGTTCTGTTCGAAGTATGAAAATCTTGTTTCATACTTTTCCAGCGTCGTTTTTTTTTTGTCGTAGTCGGGTTTTAGTTTTTTACTTTATTTTTATTTAAACAATTTTGGTGTTAAATTTAACACATGACTTTTTGTCCGCTAGAGGGTGTCACTTTAAATTTGAGCAATATTTTGGAAATGTTCAAGTGAAGCCCTTTCAAATGATACCAAACACGGCGTATTTATTTTTATTTTTTAACACATTACTTTTTGTCCGCTAGAGGGCGCCATATCGACGTTTTGTGACATGTCACGTAGCCTATGTTCAGCAGACAATTAAGACGGTTCTAACGATACCTTATACGTCGAGTTCCGATAAGTAGATTAGGAGTTATGAGGGAACAGATGAACATACATACATACATAGCCTGTCCAAATCATAACCCTCCTTTGGCTTTGCCGTAGTCGGTTAAAAAGGTGTCAAGAATATGGATAGAAAACTAATTTTGCCTGCCTCAAATCTCTTACTTATATTACAAACAAGCTAGTACCCGTCACTTCATGCGCGTCTGTGGTTAGCTAGACTGGCAGCGCGGTGCGGTGTGGAACATGGGTGCGGGTACGCACGCCATTGTGCTGTTCGCGTTCGCAGTTAAACGCATCTTTGTTCCAAATGTCGGTCGTCGTGTCCAGTATTTATATATAATATGGATAATAAAGAGGACTTATTTTCACTGGAAAATTCTTATTTTAAATGGCAAATGTAGTTATGAAGAGGATAGCGATGATTATGAACTTGGAAGTAACACTTACTTGCTGGAGCATGCGGTATCTGCTCTCCTTTCCCCTCAGGCCCGCTGTCACCGCTACCAGAGTCGCCATTCGCTTCCTCCGTACTCTCCAGGGAAATGCGCGGCGTGTATTCTGGGTCACATCTGTAGAAGCACAAAAACAATATGAGAAAAACCGGCCAACTGCTAGTCGGATCCGCGCACAAAGGGTTCCGTATCAATCGTGGCAAAAAAATCACATTTGTTGTATGGGAGCCTCGGTAATACTTTTGGGTACGGAACAGGAGCAAGGACTGTTGCACAAGAGATAGGAAATGAGAGGCCTATTCCCAGGAGTGGACCAAGTTAGGCTTTAGAAGATGATTATGATGTATTGGAAAGAAAATACACCAACAAGAACAGAAGTAAGCACCAAATTACCTCAAGAACGCCTTCAGATTAATAAGCACCTTGTTATTCGGACAGGGCTCTCTCGTAACAAGCTGCGACAACAAGGCGGCGAGGGTTTCCGCAGAGTTCTGCTGCAGCTCCTCCGAGGGTTCCTTCTTGATGCTCTCCATGAGCGGCCGCACGACGGGGTTCAGTTTCTCTGGCAGGAGGTGCAGGTTCGCGCAAGCGCCGGCTATTGCTGCTTGGACACTGAGAAACAAATGAATACATTCATTATGAAATAAAATCTTAAAATAAGTAAAATTATAAATAAAAAACGGAAATTAAAAAAAAATATTTAAGAAAAATACTGAGTGCTGTATATGTATGTGGGTAATATGAAAGAAAAGGAAATTAGTGATAGTATGACGAGTGACAGGGCAGATTGGAAGAAAAAAACGTGTTGCGCCGACCCTAAATAACACGGGACAAGGGCAGGAAGATGATATGACTGAGTGCTGGTAATACTAAAATATTTCTCTAATCGAGTTTGCCTGCTACCAACTTGCTGAATGAGGTCCAAACAAGCCATACAGGTATTTTTTATAACGTTCTAGTGACGATACTGGTATGTAGGCACCTAGTACAGCGCAGCCTGGACGCAAAGTAAAAAATCAGTCAAGACACACAAGTTAGCGCGGCCTTAACAATCAGTGGTGCTGGACAGTGTACAAGCTATGCAAATGGTTCAAGTATATTGCGGAAATATTAAGTGTACGAGCTACACTGTTCATTGACCTTTGTGTTAGTTTGTATGTCACACTCATGATTGCACATATTGTTTAGCTGTGCATTTAACATAGCATTTAAATTGAATAATTATTATGTAATTATAATATTAAGTAAAAATAAATCCATCAAGGGAATTGTTTGTCTACTCATTTAAATAACATAACATGCTTCAAAAAGTTTACATAACATTTTCGATGTTGGGTTGTACACCCCTAACATTAAAAGAAGAAACTTACGAAATATTTAGTGATCCTTGTTCGATGGTGCACTGGTTGACGGCAGTTTGTAGGTTCTTTCGTCTTTCTTCCAATGTTTGAGCCACTCGCTTCAGTTTCATTGCGGCCACTAGGGGTTGTGACACATTTGTCAAATATGCTACCTGAAAATGTAAAAAACTCATTATATTTTTTTTTTCTTATTTCCACAACTATCACACAACGCCGTCTAGTCCCAAGCTAAGCAGAGCTTGTGTTATGAGTACTAGACAACTGATAAACTTACTTATATATTTCTAAATACATACATATTATAGATAAATTACACCCAGACACAGAAAAAATGTTCATGCTAATCACACAAACATTTGTCCTGGGTGGGAATCGAACCCACAACCTCCGGCATAGCAGTCAGGGTCACTAACCACTAGACCAACAGGCCAGTCGACCATTATAAACATAAAGCCAATAGAGTCGTGGGGAAAAAAGGCCTTAACAAATACGAAATAAGAAGTCGGATCATAGAAAAAATGGCGCGACAAGCTAAGCAAAAGGATAAAAGTTGGCTACGTAAATACGCATCTTGGAAGAAGCCAATTTTCAGTATTAGATTACGATAGACTAAGTTAATTGATTAATTGACTAGTAGAGTTTCTGTCAGAAAGATCACCACAAATTCACATGGAGAAGAGAGTTGGTGTGGGTAGATCCGTGGAGTTTCTTGCCAGTTCTTATCCATAACGGAAAACGACCAATCGGAACTGTGCACTAGACACCACACTTCTGACGTTTTATAAGTAACACAAGTAGTGTGAAATAAAATATTTTGAATTTAATTTAATTCCGCCGAAAGAAGTCCACATCAGAACGGAAAATATAGGGCCTTATTTATTAACAAAAAAAAAAACTGGGCAAGTGCGAGTCGGACTCGCACACTGAAGGTTCCGTACAAACTAACTTATGTTTAAATAGTTGAATTCTTGAAGATTTTTTCGAATCGAAAAAGGTTTTTTTTTGTGACGTACAAATTTACAGTTTTCAGATTTATTCCTATATTTGTGCTATAAGACCTTGCTTCATGCCAAATTTCAAGGTTTTAGGTCAACGCGAAGTAGACTATGAATTTTGATTCCTTTGAGAGTGTCGAAAACGTCTTCGGCGACATAAACGGCCATATCTTTTTTTTAAACTTAGAAGTTTGATTTTTTCACAGCTTTAAGGGACCGCAAAATTGAGTACATGATTTTAATAAGTCGATACCTCCACGCATTCCCGAGATTAAGGGCCTTGACAAACAGACAGACAAACGGACAACAAAGTGATCTTATAAGAGTTCCGTATTTTTTCTTTTGCGGTAAAACCCTAAAAAAAAAACTAATTAGCGGATTCTAAATTCAAAAAACACTGGTCTAGCAGGTTCTCAATTCAATATGTTAAATAGAGAATTTGAATTAAGAATCTGCTAATCAATATTTAAACTAACCACATGGCTAGAGTTTCATAAATAAGTGAGTTTGTTACCTGTTCCAGCCTCAAAATATTGCTCAACTCTTCACCGTCCACAGGTAATTTGTAATGCTTCATCATCGCGTGTAAATCGCGAGCTTCTTGCAGTATTCTGAAAATGTCAAGAATGTTGAACATACACAAAAAAATTATACAATTTTATTTCCAAATGTATGCAAAAAAAAATATCCAAAAAGGAATGTCATCTAGGCAAAATCTATAAATGCTCCACATCTTTAAGTGAAAAAGTCGTTGTGACAATTATAATTTAATATTCGATTCATCTTCAATAAATATAAAACAAAAATACAGCATAATGCAGACTTATCTTACCTATTACAGTTCAACGCGACCTCATCGTAGTAGAGAGCTTGGTTCAGCGCTGTATGTAACGTGTTCGTGAGCAGCGGTGGCGCCAACTTTGATACGGGATCTTCACTGCTTGCTTTGTCAGTTTGATCGTCCTGTAAAAAGGCATAGATAAAAAAATATATTGGTTAAAAATTATAAAAACAAATTTGAATATGGACTTTAAACCATTTATGGTTTACTTACTGTTTCAAGACTTTCCCCAACTTATAATTACAATTTGAAAACCTGGCTATTCGTTACTATTATATTCATGAAACCCAAAGCGTTCGCTCTCTCATTGTATTTCTATTGTGTTTTTAATTACGGTATTCGAAAGGTTAATGGGTGCTAATTAAACAGACTTCTTTTTAATAGCATTATTCGTCTATAAAAATTTACATTGCCTTCTAAATGACTAAGTCAGTCACAAATAACGAGCGTCTGAATGATAAGACACTATCGTTCAGACACTCGTTAATTGTAGTCACTAGTTATCTTCTATGTAAACCAGTTTCTGGAAGTTTATAAAAAAATAACCACGAAGGCTAAGGCGGGAGCGAAGCGGAGCGGAGCTTTAGTCTAAAAGAAGCAAAAACAATATGTCAGGATCGTAGCATGTGGTGTTGTGCAATTTTTTTTTTAGTTTGGCTCTTTACATAATTTTTCTAGCTCCACCAAAAGGCCCTGCGTTCCTTCATTGGCCATTGCGTTTCAAGGCCTACTAACTCTTTCAAATATTTCCGTAGCCTTCCTGCCTACCCCCATGGGATAAAGGGGAAGTTTTAGGTACGTATGTAAATTAATTTTAAATATAAGTTACCGTATGTACAACATGGCCGTTGGCGTGTTGTGCGCGGGGCGTGTGGTGGCGCTGCGCGCGCGTGTGGCGCGCCCACGACGACACCACCAGGCTCGCCACCAGGCGCTGCAGCGCGCTGCCCGAGCGCAGGTACACTACCATAACCTGGGAATACAATTACAATATACCATTTAACAAATGATTGCATCACTGCCTAACATCAGGTGGGATCACAGGCAAGCACTAGTTTATACCAATTTAAAAAAAAAGTTGACAAGACTTCAAATGGGAATTATAAGAAAACTAGTCTCTTTGTTTCCTTACTAATATTATAAATGCGAGAGTCACTCTCTATCTGTTCGTGTGTTGACTTTCATGCCTTAACCGCTGAACAAATTTTAATGAATGTTCGTACAGTTAAAGACTCAACCGCGGACAAGAAGGTATTCTAGGAGTCCGTTACTTTGGGATAAATTCCAACATTCATGCGGGCATAGCCACTGGTAGAAGCACTGGCAAGCACAGTGGGTAAAATTTTCATAAATTCTTAGGTCAACCGCCTAACCACAATACCCAAATAGAGTGCCTATTTGAAAATTGTAAATCAGGCCATTCTCTTCCCAATTAATAATATAACTAAACAGAAAGGACTTTTTACCATCTGAGATTTATAATTATATTCTCGGATTATTATAGGGTGACTGGTAATTACTGACCGATACTTAAACACGTGATTGTACTCATGATTACAAACAACTTCCCCAAAGAAACTTTTTTTTATACTAATTTATTTTAGCGTAGCGCGCTCGCGTAAAGTACCAAAATACTAGTCTTTGGATATTATTTTACTGAAACATGTAGGTACATTGCTTACGTCATCGATAACGCGGGCGCGGGCGCCGCGCCGCTAACAGCTGATCGGGCGAAGGCGCGCGCGAAATTCAAAGTTTCAAACAGCTGTTTTGTTATTGTGATTGAACAAATCAGTATAAAAAAAAGTTTCAATGGGAAAGTTGTTTGTAATAATGAGTACAAATAAGTGTCGTTCATCATCGGTCACTAATTACCAGTCACCCTATATAACCAAAGTTTTATCCTGAAAGGTAGGTAAAAAAATTAGCAAAAATCCGAATACGAATCCTTTAACAACGCTCTTGTTGTTCTGAACGCTGAGTGATTGATATTGTCCTTACCTTAACATAACAGTCTATAGGGCTCTCATCTTCAGCTTTGTACTCTATACCAGGTGCAGGTTGGACTAGGTAACATGACAGGTATCCTGCAAAGACATGAAAACAAAGTGAATATAAACACCAATAGCAAGGGAGAGCAAAAGTATTTAGTGGGGTTGAGATGGACAGGGACGTGTTCCACCACGCGGGGCAATGCATGTTGGTAGGTTGCCTCAACAATTCCACAATAATGTTTTCTTTAAATTTTTGACTCAACTGTAGGAAGGCAAATTTAAGATTAATGTCTATGTTATAGTTTACAATAGAGAGTATATCTATCTATATAGGGTGACTGGTAATTAGTGTACGATATTTAAACACGTGATTGTGCTCATGATAACCAACAACTTTTACTATGAGAACAAACCTGAAATCGCGAAAAAAAATCGGCTGTTCAGTACATTTATGTTTGCCTAATGTACTGAACAGCTGATATTTTTTTCGCGATTTCGGCTTTGCTCCTATAATAAAAATTGTTTGTTATCATGAGCACAATCACGTGTTTAAGTATCGTACACTAATTACCAGTCACCCTATATAATTGTCAACTTTGCATAGTTTTTTTATTATTTCGTCATCTAACAGATTAGCTTATATATTGAAACTCTGTTAAGTTAGGACCTGGATAAGTGAGAAACCTCCATAGCTGGAACTCATGCTGAGGTCCTGTCTTTTTTTATTTTGTCATCTAACAGATTATGTATTTCTTTAGCTGAGGTGCCTAGGCGCCATTTTTTGCTATAAAGTACATTGAACCTCTTAAATTTATTGATATTATTAATTTCAGAAACGAAAATAAAGACATAAAGATGTCTTGAATTAGCGTCTATCATGATTCATCACATTTTTCAATGGAAAACAGCTCATTGTTTTTTTTTGGATAGCTACGATATTTGGAGAAGGTCAGTGTACTTTATTGCAAATTTATTTGGCGCCTACCATAGATAAGCTATTCTTATATATTTCGTGCTTATACTCTAATCAGACTTGTGGTTTTCACAATTCGAACAAAAGTGAAGTTAGCTACGAGTGCCTTTGGACTGGCCTGCATTGCCTGGATGAGGATCAATTATATTTTGTTTTAACTTAGCTTCAAAGGTGCAACAATACCATATTAGTTTCAATAATCTATGTCACTTATTAGACATTTCATGGGCATGGGTATCTAAACCTGGTCATGAGCTGCGGGCTGGGAGAAATTAAAGGCTAAAGCTTGATTTTTAATCTTTTATTTTTCCTATATAGCCTACCGCCTGAAGATTACAGGCCCAGGCTCTCCCAATTGTAGTGAATCCGAGTTTTTTTTTTTTTTTTTGAGGATGTACCTGGCGCCCGAATTATCCATTTACGTAATGGTGCATCTTCAACCCTCTATTAACACACACATTTAATCACCCAGCACATTTGGCATTACATTTACGCGCAGGTAAAGTCAAGTCGTCAATAATTTTGCCTCCAGTTAATTATTTAACAACTAAAGTTATATTTTAAGAGCACACAGCACTTGGTTTACTAAATAGCAAAAATACATCAACGAAGTTTATATCCATCTACAGATAAGTTGACGTAAGTTATGTAAGACTTTGTTTCTCTTTACATAAATACAGTTTCTTAGTATTTTATAAACAGTACACAATAACGTAATTAATGAGCCGATAAAAACACAGCAGACAAATTGCGTTCTGCGCACTGAGATGTACGATGTTCCGTGACGCCTGTAACTTTGAATTCCACTTTACCTAGAATCTGTGCAGCGAGGCAGCGCGCGCGCATGACGTTGCGGTCCCTCGTGGCACACGGCTGCGACTCCGAGCCGCCTATGAACCACTTCCACTATACCTAGAATCTGTGCAGCGAGGCAGCGCGCGCGCATGACGTTGCGGTCCCTCGTGGCACACGGCTGCGACTCCGAGCCGCCTATGAACCACTTCCACTATACCTAGAATCTGTGCAGCGAGGCAGCGCGCGCGCATGACGTTGCGGTCCCTCGTGGCACACGGCTGCGACTCCGAGCCGCCTATGAACCACTTCCACTATACCTAGAATCTGTGCAGCGAGGCAGCGCGCGCGCATGACGTTGCGGTCCCTCGTGGCACACGGCTGCGACTCCGAGCCGCCTATGAACCACTTCCACTATACCTAGAATCTGTGCAGCGAGGCAGCGCGCGCGCATGACGTTGCGGTCCCTCGTGGCACACGGCTGCGACTCCGAGCCGCCTATGAACCACTTCCACTATACCTAGAATCTGTGCAGCGAGGCAGCGCGCGCGCATGACGTTGCGGTCCCTCGTGGCACACGGCTGCGACTCCGAGCCGCCTATGAACCACTTCCACTATACCTAGAATCTGTGCAGCGAGGCAGCGCGCGCGCATGACGTTGCGGTCCCTCGTGGCACACGGCTGCGACTCCGAGCCGCCTATGAACCACTTCCACTATACCTAGAATCTGTGCAGCGAGGCAGCGCGCGCGCATGACGTTGCGGTCCCTCGTGGCACACGGCTGCGACTCCGAGCCGCCTATGAACCACTTCCACTATACCTAGAATCTGTGCAGCGAGGCAGCGCGCGCGCATGACGTTGCGGTCCCTCGTGGCACACGGCTGCGACTCCGAGCCGCCTATGAACCACTTCCACTATACCTAGAATCTGTGCAGCGAGGCAGCGCGCGCGCATGACGTTGCGGTCCCTCGTGGCACACGGCTGCGACTCCGAGCCGCCTATGAACCACTTCTGACTGGGCCGGAGCTCCGGAGGTAGGGAACACTCTGATGACTGCGAGTTTGTACGGGTGCGGCGTTCCTGGAGCGAGAATGAAAATACTATAAGGACTACAAATGTCATATAACACGAGACCAGTTGCATTGATGAGTTCACGTAGAAAAGTGGTAGCTTATATCTGTTGCCACCACACCACACACAAGATTCGTTCAAGAAGTATGAAAACCGCCTGCCTTAGCCAGTGATGGTAGCGTTGGCAGCATTAGTTGCGTGGAATGACACTTTTCAAGCGTTAGCAATAAGGCATCAGTTACTAGATTTCTACGTGAACTTACCCCTAGGATACCGTCATTCTTATTTTCTTGAGTAAACTTACTTTAGGAGGAGGATGCAGCAACAAGCCAGGTTCTACAGGTAAACGAGCCGGCTGCATCGCGAGACACAGCCATGTGGCCAACATCGGACACGCTGCTAACAGTATTACTCCTAACGAAGCGTATTTCAGAAAGTTTTCCCACACCTAAAAATAAAAAAAACTTATGTCAGTCATGTACATAAAAGAAGATTAGTAACCACTATTTTTCGAGATACCCTACAGCATCATTTATCTTGATTCAAAAGTTATATAGATTAAAGATACAAGTAAAATCTACGCACTCAAAAGCGCACGTACACAAACGCACGTACAGTACGGCTGATAATTATATATTGACCGCTACGAACTTCAGACAATTGGCTGCGTAGTAATTCTTTTTAAGAATCATGTAACGAACGAGTAATTTTTTAAGAATGCGCAATAGTTCGGAACGCCAACTTCAGTGTTGACGTATTTTGACAGTATTGTACATACGGAGATCTCAAACAAATGACAGTCGCGTGTATGCATTTTCGTCCATTATGTGGGTTCGATATTCAGCTATGGGGTTGAGACTTGGACTTTGAAAAAGGCGGACCGCGACCGCATTGATGCCTTCGAGATGTGGTGCTGGAGGAAAATGCTTCGAAATCCCTGGACTGCTTTCCGTACAAACCTCTCTATCTTACGTGAACTGAACATCAAGATCAGACTGTGGACTACCTGCATGCGCAGAGTTCTGGAGTTCTTTGGCCACATTGCCAGGAAAAATGGCCACAACCTTGAACAGCTCATCGTTACTGATCGTAACTGGCATGGTTGATGGGAAACGACCAAGAGGCCGCAGCCCAAAAAGATGGGCAGATCAGGTCCGCTCCACGCTGGACACCCAATTGCACGTCGCACTTCATGACGCTAGAACCGTCACAGATGGCGAAATACCATAAGCAAGAAGCTAATCCAGCGGGAACTTCACGACCCTCAGTAATGAGGAATACGACTCGAAGAGGAGGAGGAGGAGGATGTGGGTTCGATATTTTATCAAGCTAATTCTGAAAATTCTACTTACTAGAATTCACAAGGGATAGGTAGTAGATATAAAAATGCTTTTGTTTTTTTTTGACGTACCTGCACAGCAATCTCCTGTATCTCATGCACGTGCTCAAACAATACCCTCTGGTAGATATGACGCATCGCCTCCTGCAGCAACTCTGGTGTCCAGTTCAAGCACTGATCATCCTCCCCGTTCGTGACGTCATTCACTTTGATGGCGTCATCTCCGTTCGTGACTATATTCCCTTTAGTCGTGTCATTTCCGTTAGTGACCACATCTTTCTTGATAACGTCAGTTGTCTCCATATTTACGTCATTGTTCTCATTGGTAACGTCATTGCTTCCCTTTAAAACGTCACTGTTCTCTTTAGTAACATCATTACTGCTGTTGGTAACATTTTTCTCCACGATAACTTCATTATTCCCGTTAGTGTCGGTTCTGTTCTTTCGGTGGCTTGTGACTAGAGGCCTCGTGAGGGTACGTAGAGTTTGTAGCGTGGCTTTACGAACGGAACTGGTCGAGTGGTCGAGGTATGGCCAGAGGCGAGGTAGGACGTCTGCTAAGTCGATTGGGCTGTGGAATAATAATAGACAAGTTAATTTTTTTTTCGAGATCTATTTTCGAAACTTAGGAGTGTAATGCGGCGACCTAAGTAGGCGATTCAACGCGAAAACAATTACAAAGCGATCCGATGCGATTTACGCAATTTCAACGGCAGCCTAGTCCTACATACGTGCAGTCGCACTACAAAAGTTCGCGCGAAAATATCTAAATTCGTACGCTTCGCTCGACGCCGCAACGCACCCACGTGCATTTGGTCACATAGACCACCGTAATAAAGTATAACACTAACACTTCGCGATCGCGTCCGCATTGCATTGCATACAAAGGACACCGTGTAAGGACCCTTCCAGGGCAGCGGGGTTGTTCGAAAGTGTTACAGGCCACTTCTCTCGCTCCACCCAGAGCGGGTGAAGTCATTTTTCATCTTAAAGGTGGGTGTAAAAGCCAACATGGCACGGCGGATACGATATCGTAATGAAAACTTGTACCAATCTGCCTATCCTTGGTATTGGTGAATACCAATATTGGTGAATACTGGGTAACACAATTCTTCTTGCCAAGACAAGACTGATTATCTGGTTTCTGACAAGCCGAGAAGTCCGTCATGAATCTACAAAGGACAACAGCCTGACCCTGACAAGAGTAGCTTAACCTTGAAGATCGACGTAAGATTTTTTTTTTAATTTACTTCGAATACTCACTGCAACAAACTAGCCGGTTCTGGCAACGCCATTAACGCAGCCAGCAACGCCATATACGAATTCGCAGGCGACGCCAACTCATCCTGGTCAGCCAGTAGCCTCCACAACCTTGCCACGACCGCACGAACAGCTCCAGCACGCCGGCTGGCGAGAGCAGCGGCCGCGGGGGCCAGCGCGCCGGCGGCCACAGCTGACACGTCTTCAGCTGAGTCGCCTAAACCTTGGATGAGGTGTTCTAGTGCGCCGCTCTCACAGGCTACTTCCTGATGAGAATGATTAGATCTGTTACCAAGCTTGCAGTTTTTGAAAGGTGCCATGCGTCATGCAGCATTATGTCAAATATTAAACGTCGGATTATTCAAATATCACTGGGTAAAGAACCCACACACAATGATTATAACCTTTCTTTTTAAGAAAACATTAATTCAAAATTTAACTGGATATGAAAAAATGACTCCTACTTCGCCTTCTACATATCTCAAAAGAAAACACAAATAGGTCTGAGTCGACTAATAAAGCACAACGAATTTATCTATTGTCTCGAGAATCCCGGGAGTCTTAAATTGTTTTAAAGACTCATTTACATCCGTACACTCAAAGTAAAGTTCAGTTGAAAACCAGCGTCAGGAAACTGCTACGTAGTCTGGCATTGTGCTAAACTGCACCTAATTGGCGCAGCAGCCGTAAGATACATAATGTTGTTGTTTTTTCTATTATTTAAGTTTCTGTAAAGGTACTTTGGTTTCATTTTTGTGGGTCTATGTGCTAAATAAATGTTTTTTTTTTCTTTCTTTTTAAACCAACCTGTCTCGCCGCCAACAGATACTTGAAACCCAGCAGTGCGCCATGCCGCGCCTCCCACTGCGGATGTGTGGACAACGTGGCCAACAGTTCAGCCACGCGTCTCACTCGTTCAGCCCCGAGCTGCGCTAGCGCAACGCCCAGTGTTTGAGCGCAGGTTTCACGGACTGGAGCTACTACCTACAATAAAATAAAATGTTAATCTTTGAAAAAGAAACTGGCAAAGAATTTTAAAATTGGGTAAAAGAAATAGTGCAAGAATATTACCTGATCTGAAACGAAGTCTCCAAATCGGTCCAGAGCGAGAACACATAACAATCTCAGTGCCATGTCTTCTAACCATTCTTGATGTGCTTGCTCCATCTGTTAGAGGACAAACAAGTACGCAAATAATTTAGTCATTTATTTATACTAATATTATAAAGCTGAAGAGTTTGGTTAAACGCGCTAGTTCTAAGAACGGTTTGAATTGAAAAATTATTTTCGTGTCGGATAGATAGCCATTTATCGAGGAAGACTATAGACTATAATAATCACGCCACAACCGAAGAGAGCGGACCATTAACCACAGATGCAGGTGAAACGTCGGGGGCAACTAGCCTATAATATCTAAACCTACTCGTGATTCGGCGCTAAGTAGCGTTGCCGTTACCGATGCAATTAGTAAGTTATTTGTATCAAAAAGTAACTTTATCCAAAAACGAAACATTAAATAATTTTTAATCCGTTCAATATTAAGTACAAAAGAGATATTTCCACCGCGCCCACACTCTTCCTCAGAATACTATTTGAAATGCTAATTGCTGCTTCATTTAATAACCAATTTTAATGCAGTTTTCAGAAAAAGATTTACTTTTTATTTTACAAAATAATACTGAATCACAAAACCTCGAGACATGGCCACTTTTTCTATGAAATGAAATAGTTTATTATTGATAGGCTCGCACTTGGCTACTATCTCACCAGATGGAAAGCGACGATGTGGTCGACGATGGAGAACGCTTGCCTAAAAGTAATCTATTTACTCTTGACGTCTCTATTTACCAATAGATAAAAAGCTGGTACTTGAAAATGTCAGTGTTCACTCACCTCCTGACTAGTCATATTTGCGTCATGCCCCGCAGAGCTAACAATCCTTGCCCGCAGCAGTTCTCTGAGCGCACTGGCCGCTCCATGCCTCGCCTCCCAAGCCGCGCTGAACAGCTGCGCCTGTAGAGCCCCCGCCCAGGCTTCTAGTGGCCATCGGGTACATTCCACCCAAGATCCAGAGCAGTCAGGTACTGGAGCTGTGCTTTCAACTGGGGATTGGAGAGAGTTCAGGGTTGTAAATAAAACAGAATTTTCGAGAAAAGATCCAGATTTGTTTAGATATGATTAGAAATAGGAAGAGCAAGCGTAGATACCCACTAGTACCTATCTAAGTCTTAAGAATAAGTTTGTGATGAAGTCGATTGTCAAAGAATGAACGTTTTAGTCATAAAACGTTTCTTTCCCAAAATGTCTCTTTCTCATACCTACTCCTTAGTAGTCCCAAGTTTGAGCTACACGAAAACTGACAAATGCTTGCACTGACTGGACAGGTCCACTCAAATCTGTGGTTCTTTCTTCAAAATACTATCTGAGACACTCATCTGCATGGTTCTCATATGATTTGACTATTACATGTTTACTGTATGGACTTTAAAAGAGACTTTGACCCTTGAGTTTGTTTCGGTGTTTCTTCTCAGGGTAGTCAGCTAGGAAACACCGACCTCGTCTAGTTTAAACTGACGAAAAAAAAAATTGACGTGTAAAAGTGTTTTTTTTTTTAACTTATTTGCAAAATATATATCATTTATCACTAGGATAGGGGATTTCTGATCTCTACTTTTGCTTGAAAACCTGTGAGGCAATAATGCAGTTTTTATTTTATATTTATTTAATCATAGGAGAACCAACAGTTTAAACAAAAGAATAACAATAGAGACAATTTTTGACGTTCAACTCAAAATACTCGTCCATAATATCGCTTTCGCAGAATGACTTTTTCTCAAAAGGTTCCTTTCTTAATTAAAAGCCTCCTTTGCAGAATGCGTCCTTCTTTTCGTAGGAGTGTTAAAATTATTGATTCTCATATAGCAAGTAGGTACCTACTTGTCGATCACCACTTCTGTATATCGTCATACAAAAGATCATTTAGAGGTCATTGTGCAAACATAAAAAAACCGTATCGACACAAAAATCGTGTTTTCTCGTTATCTATATATAACTAGACTGCATTTGTTTAAAATATCGTGTTCGTTACATAAAACATTGACGTCAGAACTGCATACACGTAACTGCATGATGCAAAAATTACGATCATCGGCATCGTGTATTAAGCTAAGTCTAGACCGAAGCAAAGTTGGTAACTTTTAAGGTCAAACAAAACTGCGATGCAACGACGCTTCGTTAAAATCTACGAGCTCTCATGACGCATCACCTGAATTTGCGAATTTATTCACAACACTATATTATTATAAGGTCACCTGAACAGGTGCTTTGCCGCATCGCAGTTTTCTGTGGGAGCCCTTATGTTGGCATCATGTGTTGGTGATAAAGTTTCTACAAATTCCTCAAATGTGTCAATAGTGAAATGTTGGTAATGATGATTCCTTCTCCCGTTTTAATTAGTCGCAACAAGCAATTGAAATCTACTCAAATATTTGAGGATTCTGTCATTCCTAAAGTGGTCCCCAAGATATGCAAAGTTTGTATGACTTCCTTCGGTATGAATTTCCCCAAGAATCAATAATATAATCAAAGCATTAATTTCATTTAAATGACTAGCTTCTGCCAGCGGCTTCTCCCGCGTAAAAGTAAGTTTCTCCATACAAACTTCCTACCCCCGTTTTACCCCCTTAATCTCTAAATCATTTCGTAAAATCCGTTTTTAGCGGATGTCTACACCCTATAAGCAACCTACCTGCAAAATTTTAAGTTTGTAGGTGTTATAGTTTCTGAGATTTCGTGATTAATCAGTGAGTAGTATTTCGTTTTTATATATATATATAGAAGATAGATAAGAACTTATGAATTGTCAAGAAATGACGAGTAACCTACATGAGTGTATTCAATTTAGATAGGCCACAGAATAAATAATAGTACAAGTGATAGGCTTGATCATAATTTTGGATTCTCGTAATTAGTCAGTAGTACTAAAGAATTACCAACAACTGTGAATACGCACCCTTACAACGAGCACGATTGTAGCCGCAGTTAACAGTTAATAGGTCCTAATGAAGTGAGTAGGCGTAATAGATGTAAACTAGGCCGCGAGATCACGCGAGCAATTTAGCCTACAATCAGACATCAGACCTTATCGCGCTCGTGATTAATACTAATCAGAGATAAAGAGGACAGATGTGCATTGTGGAGGATGCGTGCTGATCAGAATGTATCGGAATAAGTTGTTGTCCGGATTAAATGCGTATCGATTAACCGGTTACGCTATATATACATCACAATAATAGTATAAAGGCAGGGGCGCCGGCTTCTAGAAAACCTCATGGGTGCTCATGCTCATTTGATAGACTTGAAAAAGTGGCGAAGTGTGAGAAGAGAAATGCACACTGATTGACCGACAAATAAATAAATGTCCTACTTACAAACTGCCTACTTAATTACTAATTATGTTTGAAAAAAATAAACCATTACATAAAAATGAAACTAGTTTTTATCATCTAGAAATATTATACGTAACCTAAAAGGCGATTACTGATCTGTTTCTTGATGTCTATTCCCAGGGGTGCTCGGCACCCACTGTTTATTTCTCATGGGTGCTCAAGCCCCCGAGCACCCACGGAGTCGACGCCCCTGTATAAAGGCACAAGTTTGTGAGTGTGTATGTTTGTTATTTCTTCACGCTCGAACGGCTGAACGGATTTCGATGAAACTTGGTACACGGGTAGACCATGTCCTGGAATAGCACAGCCCGGGAGTATGTTTCCTTGGATTAAGTCTAGATCTACTATCCCTATATCCTAATTTAACTAGTTTGGTTAAGTTATTATTACCTACGCTACGCCTAACTAGAAGTGACTAGAGATAAATTACGGTCAGACTACGATAGCTATTCTTAAAATGTTATTACTGCAGCCGTTTAAATGAATGATAATAAAATATCAGACGCTTTATCACATGAACATCCATAATTATGTATGAAACACATCAACAATGTTTTGTAGAACAATTCACTTTGATTAACAAGCTAGGGCGTGGTTATTCTAATTAGTCATTAAGCCACCATTTCAATTACTTAATGAACTACTTGTTTTCAAGTAGATGATTGTGTAAGTTTATTATAGTGAGCTGATAGACACACCCATCTAGACACCCACACCTCTGTTTAGTTTCGAAAGTGAGGCACGGCCCTATAAACAATTTGGTAATCTAGAGCTATGCAAACAACATTGTTTGTACTGGATGTTTATCTTTGACAAACTTGTTGTTGAGGTGGACTAAATGCCTAGCAACTAAATCAACTTCACGAAATATAGCCTTTTAGGGTTCCGTAGCCAAATGGCAAAAACGGAACCCTTATAGATTCGTCATGTGTCTGTCTGCCCGTCGGTATGTCACAGCCACTTTTTTCCGAAACTATAAGAGCTATACTGTTGAAAATTGGTAAGTAGATGTATTCTGTGAACCGCATTAAGATTTTCACAAAAAAATAGAAAAAAAACAATAAATTTTGGGGGTTCCCCATACTTAGAACTGAAACTCAAATTTTTTTTTATCATCAAACCCATACGTGTGGGGTATCTATGGATAGGTCTTCAAAAATGATATTGAGGTTTCTAATACCATTTTTTTATATACTGAATAGTTTGCGTTTGCGCGAGAGACACTTCCAAAGTGGTAAAATGTGTCCCCCCCCCCCCGTAACTTCTAAAATAAGAGAATGATAAAACTAAAAAAAATATATGATATACATTACCTTATAAACTTCCACCGAAAATTGGTTTGAACGAGATCTAGTAAGTAGTTTTTGTTTAATACGTCATAAATCGTAAACCGCAATTTACCTTTTAAGTTTTGTACGGAACCCTCAGTGCGCGAGTCCGACTCGCACTTGCCCAGTTTTTTTAGGTGGGAAATCATCTAATGCATGCATGCTCTAGGGCGGAACGAGAGGGATGTTAAACTTTTACTGACTAAAACCACACCTATGTCCCTTCAGTTGCCCTTTGCGTCCCAGGGCCACGAGTCCCCCTTTCAGAAGTAGACCCCTACGATTTTGCTGGCATCTCTGTAGGCGCGCGTGAAACACTACTAGGATCTTTTGTAGGATATACTTTAAAGAGAACCATGCAATGGATCTCCAAGAGCGGCAACGCGACAGGCCCAGGAAATGTAAGAACTTATCTCATTTTTTAAAGATTACACTTCATCGCATGATACTGTCAAAAGTGAAAAAAGATTTTCACTCTTGACTTAAATACCAATAAGTTCTAGCTATCAGGTAACACAGTCCTGCAGGGAATTCCACTCGTTAGCTGTACGCACAATGAATGTGAGGGAATGTCCACCCGTACCGGTGGCCCTTCTCCTTGCTACGATGCGTTACTTAAATATTATGATTTTTCTACGTATTGTGTTGTTTTATATGTGATTGTTTATTTTTAATAACTTAATTTGATATTGTGATGGTTTTTATCGAATAATTATAATTTTTCTTTTAATTTTTTTTATTTAACTTATGATTACCGATGACGGTGGAGCATCGCCGTATACTAACTTATTTTATTTCATGTTTTGGTTTTGGATGTAATAGTATATTATTTCGTGCACATTGTTTCCGTGACAGCAAGCGCTACGAGATTACATACAATTACGACCACCCTTTTCTTTAGATGGAAAATAATCAAACAACTCCTCACGCTCTGAGTGAAGCGAAAGAATCAGACTTTTACCGGCTAAAATCCACCTATGTTCCTTTAGTTGCCTTTTACGTCCAACCGTTGCCGTTTCACTCACGGTAACTCTTTAGGACAAACCCACAGCATCTATGACCCATGGTTAGATAAAACAAGCACAGCGGTGCCCCCTAACACTGTCACTCAACAGTAGCATTAGAAATGTCTATATCGTAATGGTGCAAATTGGTTTGCCAAGGTCAGGTCAGGCGGGAGTGTAAAATACTAAATGATGACAGTATTCAACTGCATTAAGACTGACAGGCGACCTCAAGTTTGTTTGCAAATGGTTAGGTTAGTTTATTTTTAGTTCTTCTCTAGTGGGAAGTGCAGTGTTTGTTTCAATTTGCGTGGGTATCACATGAAGATAAATCAATCATATTTAGCGCTGAACCGAAGCGATCGAAAGATTGAACAAACTCGATTAAGCTGTTGATCCCCGCACGAGCGCCGGCGGTCGTGCGCTATTGTCTTACTATTGTGTCTCTAATTACGCTACTCAAGGAGTTAAGATACCTACAGTCATAAATAAAACAAATGTGAAACTTTCTGCAGTCTTTTTTTTTTAAGTTAAGAAATCATCTCGCTAGGTATAGGGTGGAGCAGGAGAGCGTGTCAGACTTTTAGTGACTAAAACCACATCTATGTCCTTCAGTAGCCCTATTGCGTTCTAGGACCACGGGATTCCTTTTCCAGAAAATACCCGCGGCCCTAGCAGGCATCGTCACTGCTGGGACCTTACGCTTTGCTAATATCTCTTTAAGGAGTGCGTGGAATACTACGCGCTGTCGACGCCATTTACTCAATCCGGACGATTACAGGACGGCCGGACAAGCCACCCATTGCTCATCGTCCGCGCCTACCGTGGCCGGTAGACGGCGCCGGGGTCGGAGCGGTCGTGCCCGTCTGTGTTCAGCCTTCAAAGCAAAAACTGCAAATACAATTTATTGCTGGTCACGCTTATTCCATCTGAAACCTCATTCATCGCTTGACATTATCAGGGTCTAGAGCAGCCATCATGAAAAAAGCAATGATTAACTGCAATCTAATTTCGTTGGAACAACAAATTGACAGATCATGTCACAAGATTATAATTATCATAAAAGTATTTCATCATGTCTTCTTTTTATCTCATAACAGATGATCGTTATCACTCAGTTTCATGAGAAACATAATCGCCAATATAATTTACGACACAACGATAGGTGGGCTCAGATAACATGAGATTAATTACAACAGAATCCGCTTATAATGACATCAAAGGGAATTGAAAAACGCGTCTTACTAAGCGGACTTTATACAAAGACAGAAAATAACTTCCTATTTTTGTTAGGTATATATCTAAAAGGCCCCATACACGGTACGAATTGTCTGTAGGTACGATCCGTCGCTTCAGACCGATCGTAACGACGAATCGATAGTGTATTTCAAGGTAAATCTTTAACGATCTTGACATACAATATCGATTCGGTCTGAAGCGACGGGTCGTACAGACAAATCGTACCTTGTATGGTGCCTTTTATTGGTATACCGCTCACTAAGCTTCAGCGAGCAACTTCGCCCGCGTGAAACTAGGTTTCTTCATACAAACTTCGGACCCCCGTTAATCTACATATGGAGTGAATTTTAGAAAATCCTTTCTTATTATTTGCATACATCTTAAAAGCAACCTCTGCTAAGTTTCAGCGATCTAGGTCCCAGGGTGGAGTTGATGAGTCAGTTAGTGAGTCAGGACTTTGGCTTTTATATATACAGATTTGCGACAAGGATGACATAAGGATGATATATCGTTATAAGTAAATTAAGTTATAAATTGTGTCATATTTTTTTGCCTAATATTTTTAAAAGTGGAAAATGATCATCATCTTCCTGCCCATAACCCGTTTTATTTGGGGTCGGCGCAACACGTTTTTTTCTTCCATTCTGTCCTGTCACTCGTCACGCTATCACTCTCTCTCTCTCAACTCCCTTTTCTTTCATATCACTTCTCCCACAATCCATCCATCTTTTCTTTGGACTCCCTCCCTCTCCATCCATCTACATGTAAACTCATAACTCTTTTAGCAATATGCGTTTCATCCCTCCTCTTCACATGACCATACGCGCCACTATCAAACTTCCTCTAATATACTCATTTCTCACTTTATCCATTCTCGTCACACCACACATCCATCTTAACATTTTCATCTCCGCTACGTGCAATCTTTTTTCATCTGTCTTTTTCACAGCCCAACATTCATACTCGTACATGGGAGTGAATTTTAGAAAATCCTTTTCTTTTATTCTTTGCATACAACTTAAAAGCAACCTCTGTTAAGTTGCAGCGTTCTAGGTCCAAGGGTGGAGTTGATGAGCCAGTGAGTGAGTCAGGACTTTGGCTTTTATATAAACAGATTTGCGACAAAGATGACATAAGAATGATACTTCGTTTTATGTAAATTAGTTTATAAATTACGTCATTTTTTTTTTGCATAAAATCATCTTTATTTATTTGTTTAAACCATCGATCACTAATTCAAACTTAAAAATGCTCTCCTGTAAAATTGTGATTTTTCAATTGTGTCATCATTGTTGCAAATGATCGATACTGAGCAATATGTCATACTTAATCAAAACTGTTTATAGTACAAAATTGGTTCTGTTTGCAAGAATTAATCAGAAGTAGGTACTTTTGACCAGTTAAAAGTACATGCTTTAAAATTGACTCGATAACCTGTTAAGTTGGTAGGTATATTTTGTGATAATTTTAAAATCATTCTTTGTAATGATTCTATGTACTTATAGATAACTTAAACGTTTCGTATTAAATTAAATAATAAAACCAAACACGTTTTAACATAGCAAGAGTTTTAGCTGTAACAAAACGTATGTATCTATAATTAATGATAACAAGGAACAGAAACATGAACTGACACAGAACTAACATATTATATTACAATATAGAATAGAATAAAGATTTATTGTAACACAGTAAAATCTGTTTTTACCCGACTGTAAGAAGGGTTTTTTTCTTAATGATATCGAAGGGAAATGACAAGCATGTTATAAGCACATAAAATTTCTTAAAAATTTATCATTACAAGCAACATTTCATTATATCCGAACTTTGGTAAAAAGGATTTTATGCGAAGACCAAACTTCGCACTGCAATTACTACATATCAAGCGCTTGCTCAATACATACAAGTAGATTCACAAATCTACGGATTCCACTATATTCAGTTATAATTTTTTTTATCAATTTTAAGGAAGCTAACTGCCTCACCTGCGTGATAGTAGAAAATTATCCCAAGGGAACCTAATCCCAGGATAAAAAGTTTCCTATGTGCTATTCTAGGACATGGTCTATCTGAGTACTAAGTTTCATCGAAATCCGTTTAGTACTTTTTGCGTGAAAGAGTATCAAACATCTATACATGCAAACTTTCGCGTTTATATTACTAGGATTAGCATCTGATCTAATGTTGATAAAAACCAAATACCTACATTTTCACTCATAACAAATAAGTTAACACCTCGCGCGGAAGGGGGAGGGGGGGTATTATTATTACGTAATAGCGCGATTTTTAGTAGAATCACAAAAAAAACTTTTTCTGGTTTTTTCCAGGCAAAACAAAGATATAGAGACCAAAATTTTCGGCCGAATAAATTTCGTACAGCCATGTGTACAGTAGGTACGACAATTAAGCGTTTTTCAAGGTTATTCAAGATGTACTACCATATGTACCATCGACGCTTAAGTACTACATTATCAGGTGTACCAACAGCCATTGACCCCTACATCAGCTGTTTTACTTCCGATGAGCTCGCTCTTGACCTTGATTTGGCCTGAAAGTAAGCGATAGATGGAATGGAACAGAGCGAGTCTAGACTATACCCGTTCATTCTTGCTTTGAAGGCTGACTTCAAATTAGTTTAGAATGTTTCTATTTGTTTATCGTCATTAGATAGGTACTTAAAGGTGTATTTCGATGTTGAGCCTTCAGGAAAAACATCGTAGCGAGTTTCCGCTTTTTGCAGGAAGGGGTGAGTGAATAGGTTACTTTTTTTTTAATATTGATAGGCTCGCGTTTGACCACCATCTCACCTGATGGTAAGCGATGATGTGGCCGACGATGGAGCACGCTTGCCTAGAAGTAACCTATTCACTCTTGACTTAAAGACCCCTAGGTTGTAGCTATCAGGGGACACAGACTCCGGCAGGGAATTCCATTCCTTAGCTGTACGCATTATGAATGTGTTCCCAAAACGCTTTGTACGTATGGGTGGGATGTCCACCATGTACCGATGGCGCAACGCCGTACGTCTAGTGGTCCGATGATGGAACGGACTTGGTGGAATTAAATTGTGCAATTCCAACGCACACTCCCCGAAGTGTAATCGATAGAAAACCGACAGGCTAGCAACTCGGCGTCGATGCTCAAGGCTTTGGAGTTTTGATACTTCTAGGTAAACGTGCTACATCGCCGACCACATGGTCGCTTTCTATCAGCCCCCCTAGCCAAGTTGCAAACGATAAACGTGAACGCTTAGTAATCTCCAATAGATTTTCAACTTTATACCTTAGTGCATAAAGTTGAAAATCTATTAAAGACTACTGAGCGTTAGCGACCGGAACGAACGAAAACACTATGTAATCTTCAATAGATTTTCAACTTTATATCCAATAACATAAAGTTGAAAATCTATTAAAGACTACTGAGAGTTTACGTTTATCGTTTGTGACTTGGCTAGGGGGGCAGGTGAGATATTGGTCAAGCGATAATATTGTTCTAAAAAACTACTAATCTATTAGAACAATTAGTTATGATAATATGTCAATAATTCCTTTATTGACATATTATCATAAATAATTTTTAACTAGGAATGAAAAAAACCATTTTACAAAAATTTCAAATTGTCGCGTACAATGTCCTTCGTAAAAGACTCGATATCTATATGTCTGCGTAATTTCGATTAACTTGATTCACGTTCTCTGGCTAGAATTTCGTATCTAAAGCGTGAATTTGTCAAATGGGTGTGGATGAGTGAGAAACTATGAGGAATAGTGAGAAACACTCAAAGGAATCTTGGGCCCAATCTTGCTGGAAATTAAAACTGCAACATTGAATTTTTGAAAAATCAATAATCCTAGTCATAACTTAAACCAGTTCATTTAAAAAAAAACCCGGCCAATTGCGAGTCGGACTTGCGCATGAAGTTTTCCGTACCGTCCCGTCCGTAGCAAAAAAAACGGCAAAAAAACCAAGTTTTTTGTATGGGGGCCCCACTTAAATATTTATTTTATTCTGTTTTTAGTATTTGTTGTTATAACGGCAACAGAAATATATCATCTGTGAAATTTTCAACTGTCTAGCTATCACGGTTCATGAGATACAGCCTGGTGACAGACGGACGAACAGCGGAGTCATAGTAATAGGGTCCCGTTTTGCCTTTTGAGTACGGAACCCTAAAAAAACACTGATTTATGCAGTGATAAATATCCGCGCGTACACAGTGTCGAGCGGGCATATACCTAGTATATAACAGCATAATCAGCATTTCAATGTTTCCACTGCTGGGACTCAGACCTCCTGTCTAGGAGAGGGAATGGTGGCCGTAATCCACCACGCGGGCCCAGCGCGGGTTGGTCAATGTGACAATGTCACATGTCTTCGAATTTTTGGTTCTAGGACATGCCGGTTTCCTCACGATGTTTTCCTTCACCGTTTTGAGAGCAGTGGTGATAAAATAAATTACACAAAGTAATGCGCCTCGCTGGGTTTGAACCCGCGACCTAATACTCGTAAGTCGTTACCACTCGGCCACCACTGCACCAGCAAGCGCGGAGCCAGTAGCAAATTCTACCAAGGAGCCCATTAAATCTTTATAAAATGAAAACGAATCCAAAAAAATTCAAATTATTTTTCTCACAAGCCGCCGGGATCTTGGGTAGCGACTAGCGATAGCCCAGGCAGTTGTCTTTAGTTTTGAATAATTCGGAATAGATTAGACTTTATACGGTATAGGTACCCCCACATTGTTTTGTACGCCCAAGCCGGGCCCCACGATGCGCAGGGACTGTAACATTTGCTACTCTTGCTATGAGGCTAAAGCTAGAACTACTAACTAATTAGACCGACGCACACGTGTAACACGCCTGATTTGTACATAGAAAGACGTCGCGTGGCGTGGATCAAGTGTAGCTCTACAAGTTTAGTTTCCATATAAAATGTATGGATACCGACGCCGACGACGCGCCCAGATCGGCGTGTGTGGCACACGTGTGCGCAGTGTAGTTCTAGCTTAATCAGGCACATTATGCGTACTTACATAGGTCTTTTGTCCACCAGTAGGCGAATTAAATAAAGTCATTCGCATGTTCCAAACAGACGGCATTGAAATAGTATTTACAATGTAATGAATACAAAAGCAGGTAACGCTATTATGCAATTTACTCAACATTATTACAATTAGCATTTTTTGTTTTTAAACCATGACGTGTTTGTTGTGATTACAAGACATTGTTCAATTATTATTATACTAAGATCCCAGAGCTGTCTGACATAACTTATTTTCACATGGATGAAACCTTAGGTTCTCAGTAGCGTCTCATGTGCTTTGAATACCTGTGTACTTGTGGAGCTCCCCCCTTGGGGCCCCTGAGCAGGTACCAGATGAGAAAGGGAACTAAAAATAACGAGTTACTAAACTTAATTTTTTATGGCTGATTTTTATATGTTTTGTAGAATATTATTCTAAAGTTGTATCATAAGTGTCAGACACTTTCCATGGACCAAAACTTCTGTCAGACGCTTTAAAGCTCCACAAAAAGTAAATAAACTTTACTTATTTTTACATGTCTGATTTTATATTTATAAATATGTTATTATGGTAACTATTACAAAGTTATATTTCATTAGTTAGACAAATTGTAGTGACGAGTCTTATTACAGCTGAAAAATATTTTAATTTTGTAAATGTAATATTAAATTACTTTCAACAACAAAGTTGTTTATTTAATTAAAATCCGAACAAATGCGTATTTATTTCAACATAGAAAACAATTATATAACTTCCAAAGGAATGACTGGCATAGAATCGTTTTTAACCGACTTCAAAAAAGGAGGAAGTTCTCAATTCGGTTGTATTTTTTTTTATGTTTGTTACCTCAGATCTCCGTCGTTTATGGCAATTTTTTTTTTCCCCCTAAAAGGATGTGCTTCCAGATTGGTTCCATATTTTTTCAAAATCTAGTTCTGATGATGGGATCCATGAGGAATCGAGGGAATTCCTCAAATAATATAGGCAACTATACATATGTGATTTTAGTATTTTCATCGAGAACCCAAGCATTTACAGTCAAAAAGAAACATTTGATGAAGTGGACCTGCTGAAGAAGACCAGAAATGGCCAACGGAACTTCATTTTCGTATAGTTATCACAATGAAAATAGTTAAGCTACTATGACAATACAAATAAATAAATGGTTCTGAATAGTTATGTTGAAAATGGTATCATCGAAGTGATCTGAGGATGATGATGGAACCGGAAGTAGGAACTGAAATTCTGTAATTAATTCATATATCCTAGCCGTAATTGGGCCTATTATATTAGAATTGTCATGAGATGCACTTTTGCTATAAGGTACTATCGAACTGATCTGATGATAGAGCCGGAAGGTAGACACGAGAACTTCATAATAAAACAATGTGTCCTAGCAGTGTTTGGGTTAATTGGAATTGTAATGAGAAATTGTTACTCTGGCAAGCAAGTGTATCACAACTAAAAAGTGTAACATTAAAAACTTTTTACAAAAAAAAAAATCGTCTTCACTCAGTTGCCGCGCCGAGGCACGTCCTAAGTCTGTCTGTTCGCAATAAACTCAAAAACTACTGAACGGATTTTAACAGAAACATTTTAGACAGAGTGATTCATGAGGAAGGTTTATGTGTGCATGAAAGCCGAGATTTTAAAGATTTCTAACATCAGAGCAAAATGACTTCTCCCTCTAGGGTGGAGCGAGAAGGCGTGTCAGACTTTTACTGACTAAAACCCGCCACACGGTCACACTTTCAAAGTTCTCGCAGCCCTAGCAGGCATCGGCTCCTTCCGTGTTAGGTGACATCACGCGTCTTCGACTGACGCTGGGGCTTACCAAGAGCAACATCTTTCTATCCAGGGATACTAATGACCAACCCTTGAGTCCATCCCACCATCCCCAAATACTCACAAACAAATTCATCCGGCTGTTCCAACTTGATCTTCTTCCGATCAGGCTCGACAGGTGGCGTTGGCGGCGCAGACGGGCCATCCTCACTGCAGTCCCGAGACTTTTGCTTGTTGAACGCGAGGCGCGCCTTGCGCTTGGCTAGGTTCATCTCCCTAGAGCTCAGGTTCTTTGAAGGTATTACTATTTCTTGTACTGGTCTCTGTGAAGAGAAATGGTGAATTAGGACCTTATAACATACTCAACAAAGTCTGTGATAAGGATATGTATTTGGTTTGATGTTAAAAAAATATATAATTATACCTACACATAATTATGGTGTCACTTATTAGTAATGCATAAATAACATTGTTATGTGTAATATTTATTATGTATGAACAGAATAGGACAATGAATTATACTTAACACTAATAAATAGTTTTATTAAAACGGTGGACCGCCAACTGCCTAACATACAAGCAGGGTGCTTAGTTTGGGAGTTGTTGAATCACTTTTTGAACTAACCTAACAATTAATGTGACGTTACCCTGTCATTGTGTTTTTGTACTTTTTGGAAAAATTATTATTAGTATAGTATAGTAGCCCACCGGTATCGAGAACAGAGTCCAAGCTACCGGCGGTCAGAGCTCCAGAGAGAGGAACCTCCTAACTATACGAGCCGTGTCCAGGAGTACCACCCTCTGAATCAAGCTCTTGATCCAGCCGCCTAACGCGAGCCTCCTAAGGTGTTGGTCGAGGCTCTTGGCTATTAAGCCATTGGCTTTGTTATTATTATTATTAAAAGAAATATGTCACTTCTTCCTCCCAGCGTAATGGGTTGTAGGGTGGGGAATCTTGTAGTTTTTGATGACTAAAAAGTGCTGATTCTCAGTCACATTTACACAAGTAGAATTGTAACTAAAAACTTCTTTATTGACTATTAGTAGGGTAAATAATAGTTATTTATGTTGTAGTTAAAGAATTACAGGAAGTATGCCTAACTGTCCCAGACATAAGTCAGCCTTAGTGTAGTTATTTTTTCTTGTTTAAACAAAGTTTGAATGCCTAAATCTAAATATGGTAGCTAGGTATAGTTAGTAACCATATGAGTACTTTTGACCTCTGCAACCACAGATGTTTTTTTTTATATATCAATGGCTAAAACATAAAACGCCGATAACGTTTATGTTGTAACGGTCAAGCGTGTGTGGTGCGCCACACTTAACACAATGTTTAATAGGTACATTTATATATGTAATTACATAATTCGATTCATTTTTGAGGCCTACTGGTACAGGTATCTCCATACTTATAAGAAGGCTTCTACAAAACTTGCAATAACCGGTTGATTATGAAAATAATAATAATAAAGACTTGGCGTGTAGGCTCGAATATGTTTGTATCTTCTATTGAAGACTGTTTTGTTTACATAGTGATTTAGTAACTATTAATCTTCGTTTATATCTTACCCGGCACGCATCAGTCTTATTTAACACAGGTTTGACGGGACACAGGTCCTCATTAGTGTACATGGAGGTGAGATCCATCCCAAGGTTGGCAGCCACATCGAGACCCAGCCGCACATTTAACTGTTGTCGTTGTTTCGCCAGCCGCTCTTTCGAATCTGAACAAACAAACATAAATAAGAACATGGAACACGGCTTATCATGACGTGTTAAAATGTCAGGCTTGCGAGCGCGAAAGAGGGATGGAGCTAGTACACTCTATATAGTCCATCCCTTTAAAAGTTCAGTTTGGGTCGTCAATTGAGCTCGTGATAGGGCCTCAGGACGTAAACTGGACAAATATTACGTAGTACAAACAAAGAGAATAGGCTCCTAATAAACTAGTGCGCCTCACCATCAATGATTGCATCACTGCTTAGGCTTACCATCAGTTCGGATCGCAGTCAAGCACTGATTTATATCAATGGAAAAAAAAAAGATTGTTTATATATTAATCTAAAATAAAATATATAATATATCTATTTTACACAGGTACCTATGACACATTTTTGTAGCTCAAAAATAGGTCACGACATTATTATTCGATGATACCAAATAACCACTAATATTTTAAGCAATAGGCACGAAGACTACTTAAAAATACTTTGGTATTGGAGGAAAAGTCTTCAACGAAGTAAATAAATAATAAGAACCATTATTTTCCTTCCTCAAAGATAGTGGTGGGTAACTAATAACTACGTTTTTTTTTATTAATAAGTTTTCCTACAATTAATTATTAATAAACTAGACTGCTGCCTGTTCTGAGTAAGTACGAGTATTTAGACAGGGTGATGACGTCAAAGGCTGTCGCATCAAATAACAGTATTCGACGGCGTATTAAATTGAAAGTGATGTTTAAATCGAGCATGTTTACAAGGTTACACCAAATCGGTTCATCAATGATTTGTTGTGAATGTTGGAGATATCGATCGTCCTCGTGTCCTAGATCATTATGTAACTACCTACAGCTACATAAACTGTATATCTAGATCATTATCTGAGACTGATGTGTTTACCAGTATTTTGTAGCGAGGAGAGTACAGTTTAACACTTCTCTTTCGTGTTTTGAAACGATAAAATTTTTATATATTAGTGTCGAGATGGCCCAAAGGTAAGGGGTGCCTCTCATCCATGAGGTTACGGGTTCCAAAGTAAGTACCAGTCATTCATGGATCTTTGACAGCCGTCTGACAGGTAGTCAGTCGCCATCGCCAGAATGTCTGACTATCAGTCTACCCAAGGAGTATAGTGTTGCCCAGTAACTGGTTTGTGGGGGTCTGATAGGCAGTCGCTCCATGTAAAACATGGGTATTCAGTCACATCCTGTTAGACTGAAAGTCGGGCTAGTTGGGAAAAGGCTAGGGAGATGATGATAAAAGATGTTCGGTAATCGCATAACCATTCTGTGCCGATATAGGCCGACTGCGGCGAAAAAGATATTCGGTAATAGCATAACCATTCTGTGCCGATATAGGCCGACCGCGGCGAAAAAGATGTTCGGTAATAGCATAACCATTCTGTGCCGATATAGGCCGACCGCGGCGAAAAAGATATTCGGTAATAGCATAACCATTCTGTGCCGATATAGGCCGACCGCGGCGAAAAAGATGTTCGGTAATAGCATAACCATTCTGTGCCGATATAGGCCGACCGCGGCGAAAAAGATGTTCGGTAATAGCATAACCATTCTGTGCCGATATAGGCCGACCGCGGCGAAAAAGATATTCGGTAATAGCATAACCATTCTGTGCCGATATAGGCTGACCGCGGCGGAAAAGATGTTCGGTAATAGCATAACCATTCTGTGCCGATATAGGCTGACCGCGGCGGAAAAGGTGGTGTCCTAATTTAGACATATTTGCAGGATAAATGTACAATTTTGTTGATCATTATTGGTGTTTACCTGAAGCGTTGATGGGCTCCTCATCCAAATCGTACTCGTTGCCCTCGGAGCCCATGAGGTGTGCGCCATGCTGCAGCACTCGCTGGATGTCGAACGTCTCGCAGCGAAGACGACCGCTGTCTTCTAGTTCTGTCTTCTCTTCTACATAACAAAAAAAAAATCTTAAGCAATGTGGCCTTCCGTTTCTTATAAACTGAGCTAATACTTAAACAGATAACACAGAAAGGGCGGGTGGAACTAGATTCGAAAGGTGGATAACCGAATGAGGTCACACAATATAATAAGCCTAACTGTAGTACTGATAGTTGATGAAAATATAGAGAATTAATAGGCTCGCATTTGACCACTATTTCACCTGATGGTAAACTACGATGAAGTCGACGTTGGAGCACGCTTTCCTAGAAGTAACTTATTTCCTCGTATCATAAAGACCTAGACCCTAGGTTGTACTGAAGGTCTTTTCTACATAGCATGGGTATAGGTGAGTTACTTCCGGGTAAATATCGTTAATAATTAAAACGTGGTACGTTACACATATTTTTCCAATTTACTACAGTGCACGTATATAAATACCGGGCCCGCGTGGTGGGTGGATTTACAGCCCATTCCCTCTCTCAATGAGGAAGATTAGAGTCCCATGGTTCCAGACAGCAGTAGGAACATGACATGGCGGATAATGCTAATGCTAAGTATTTAAACGATCAGAACTAATAAAAGTTATAAGAAAATCGATTTAAATATGTAAGGAGAAAATCAGTATAACGATGCAATCTACGAGACTGCGAGACCACTTTCAGATCGATGAGCTACACAAATAAAACTGGCTTGTAACATTACTTTCCCTACAAGCAGATGCCACGCAGAATATTGCGGTTAGCCTCTCAATGAAATTAATGTTTTATTTAACACTATTGATTAACAGAACGAATTCGATTTAGCACAGTCATGCTTCAAAAATTCTAAGAAATATAAGATCGATTCACCTGTACGTTAGATATCATGCCAGTGACTGAAAAGTTGAAGAGGATTTGTTTGCCTTGGTATGGTCATGTGTAGAGGACGGATGAAACGCATGTTACTAAAAGAGTTATAAGTATACATGTGCGAGAAGTAAAATGAAAGAAAAGGGAGCCAATGATAGCGTGACGGCTAATAGCATAGAAAGGAAGAAAAAGACCAGGGCAAGAAGACGATGATGATGGTTTTTGTCACCAGCATTGTTCTCCTGAAAGTCGGATATGATTCAAATGGAACATACTAGGGTAATAAATTTCTTTTTACTAATCTAATACTACATATCATGGTGTACCCCTGTGTTCCATTTTATCGAAATTGAATCAGCTGTTTGAGGCGAGATTGATTTACAAACATCCAAACATAGAGATTTATTTACTTCATTGGTAGGCCATGATTTGTCTACCTCATCTACATTTAATTCCTTCTAAGCAAACTAAAACTATAATAGTTTTAGTTTGCTTATCGATAACAATAACCTATCATAGATAATATATCAATACCTATTTAATAATAACTCCATAATATCGAGATTACTAATCTATGCTCTCATACTGCCGACAAAATAACGTAGGTCCTATGTGTTTTGACGCAATTTCTTATTAACAATATATATATATGTGTACTCATCGACTTATATTCTAGAGATAGACAAGCACGTTCATGGAAAATATTTGTCAAAATACTGAAAGTTAAAACAAAAGTTCGTTGCGGCGCTATATTGGCATTATGCCGTTTAACAGAACTATTAAAACATACAGCGCTAAGATAGCTTTTAGAGGATACATTTTTCGCGACCAAAATGTCTTAAGCGCCATGAATTTCGTGGCACAAAGTTACGCGTTTCGTTCAACATAGTGTAATGTTCAAGGTGTATGGATTACACTACACCTGAGTCGATTGAAGTGAGTGTTCGGCACGCGTAATCTAGTGCGTAGTACATAATATATATATCGATGTGTGTACTATGTTTATAAGAAATTACATTAATTACTTCTACATAACATCATGCCTTTTAAGGTTAGGATATCAACAAATAACTTCTACCGCTCTGTGTAGAACGACCGTTCCTTCAGTTGCCCTTTGCGTTCCAGAGCCGTGGATCTCTTTAGAACAATCCCGCAGTTATATTTCGCCAGTTATGTATACTCGTAATTCTAAAATAGTTCTCTAATGTAAGCTGTTGATCCCCGCATTAACGCCGGCGTTCACGCGCCATTGTCTTACTATTGTGTCTCTAATTACGCACTCAAAAGGCTAAGCTTAGAACTGAAACTGAGGAGTATAGAAGAACCTAAAAACTCTGCCTGACCTGGAGATCAACCCAGGAGGCCAGGACCACATGCATAGCAGTAGCGCTTGCAAGTTTATGACCAAGTTTTTAATACAAAATATAATATTATTATGGAAAACCATTGGCATGTGCCACTCGTTATTCATTAGTTTTAGAAACATAGTCGGCCTTTTCCGGAGTAAACGTGTTAGATATTATGAAAACACACCGATATACTAGGTAACACGATGAATGTAATTAACTATTACGTTGGACTTTAATTATACTTGTATTTGCGTGATAATGACGTCATTTTACCTTATTTATTTATGGCCTTATTTAATTGACAATTTTAATTGTATCTGTGGAGGTATGCGAAACAGAGTGTAAAGTCCCGCAAACCTCCGTTGAAAAGGGAGGATCCTCCGGCCAGACGGGTGTTATGTCTGGTGGGCTACTGCCCGATAGATGATTTCGGGTTGTTCTATATTTTCTAATCACGCGGAGAACTTTGATTGCGCGATGCAGGATTAGTTCTTATGTGACGCCATAGATATCGCTACATCATATCAATAGCTACTTAACAAGAAGTGAGATATTATTATATGTATGAACGAATGTTTGAAAACTTTACAAAATAATATAGTTAAAGGACTATACCGATATTGTTAGGAATTACAATGGGAAGTTATTGTGGTTATGTTTCCATTCATCATCTTAGCATAAGTTTGCTGCTAACAGACCCTAAAGAGGGCACAATCGGAAAGATAATTCTGTTAAAAATTATTGACCATCATATTTTCATGGTTCCGTACCTCAAAAGGAAAAAACGGAACCCTTATAGGATCACTTTGTTGTACGTCTGTCTGTCTGTCAAGACCTTTTATCGGGAACGGTTGAAACTATATAGGTACTCATGCCTGCGGTCCCTTGAAGCTTTGAAAAAATCAAACTTCTGAGTTAACGAACAAAAAAGATACGGCCGTTTATGTCGCAAAAAACGTATATTTCGACACTCTCAAGAAAATCGAAATTCATAGGGTACTTCCCGTTGACCTAGAATCTTGAAATTTGTCATGAAGCAAGGTCACATAGCACAAGTATAGGAAAAAATCTTAAATCTGTAAATTTATAGTTACGTCACAACAAAAAAAACTTTTTTGCGATTTCGAAAAATCTTCGTAACTCAATTCGGGAATTAAACTGTTTTTGTAGGTTTTTTTTTGGTGGGAAATCATCCAAATGAGAGCGTGTCAGACTTTTACTGACTAAAACCACACCTGTATCCTTCAATTACCCTTTGCGTTCTAGGACTACGGGTAGTTTGTACGGAACCCTCAGTGCGCGAGTCCAACTCGCACTTGCCCGGTTTTTTATTTTTTCACAGTAGGAAACTACTCCTCCTCCATTCGCAAACAAGTATACTTACATACACAAGACACCCAGACCCGGAACAGCTATGTGCAGGCCATACAAATATTTATTCCATGTGAGGATCGAAATTGCGACACGCAGCGCAGCAGCCAATCGCTCAACCAGTCAAAGAGGTAGCTTGGACTAATTTACGCGTGGGCAAAGGCATATCTGCGAGGCCTTTTTCTTTCATAAATTTGAAAATGAGACAGAGACTGTCGCTACGCTACCCAGTGTCCCACCACATGGTCACTTACCATCAGGTGAAATAGTGGTCAAACGCGAACCTATGGCCGTAGGCAAGGGCCCACTTCACCCACGCCTATCTACGCCACTGCAACCAGTGCTCCAACAGTACCATCGTTTATAACCTCACAGAGAAATTTACTTCCAGTTTCCAATCATTTGTAATGAATAAGGTGACTCTACAAAGCATGGTCAATAAAAACAGCAGGTTAAACACCACACTTATAAGGTTGGCTGAAGGGAAAGGCTGTAGTTGATAACTGGAATCGCTTTAGTGTCCGCCTGCTGTACTATATGCAGCTATAATGAACAGTTTAGCGACAGCTTGTCAATCCATTTCAATACACTGCAGTTAGCAAGATGACATGGCGTTTTCTGTGAAAGTTAAAGACTTCTCATCAATTTAATGAAGGTTATTACAGTCTGGCATTGTGATCAAGTATACGGTTGTAAGCAAAGCTAACCATACGATTATAACTTGTTGCTTCGGAATCGTTTGTAACAGCTACCGTGGCCTTTGTAAAGGGCAACTGAAGGAATACTGTAGGATTTTAGTCAGTAAAAGTCAGACACTCCCTTTCGCTCCACCCAGAGCGGTAGAAGTCACTTGATGATGGTACATGTAAAAAAAGGATAATAACTTATTAAAAAGGACAGTAACTGAAGGAATACTGTAGGGTTTTAGCGGGATTGTACGAAAGAGTCACCACAGGTCTGAGATGCGAACGGTAGCTAAAGGAATATGGGTGGGTTTTAGTCAGTAAAAGACTGAGTCCCTCTCGCTTCACTCAGAGCGAGAAAAGCTATTTGATAATTTTCCATCCAAAAAAAAGTATATAAAAAATTTGACTAATCGAAAAATGATAATCAATATAGGTAAAAAAAAGACTCAACTCAAAGGCCTACATGGACACTTATAAAACGCCAGAAGCTAGTGCACGGTTCCAATTGGTTGGTTCGTATTTAAAGAGAAGAACCGGCAAGAAACTACATGGTTACTCTTTTACGAAACCACACCACACATAAACAACTTTATATTCTTCTTAGCTTATTTGTTCTCGCCTTTATTATTGTAAAATCTAAAGAAGATCCCTAAAAACCGAAGATGATGCAACTGTATGTATTCTATGGTATTATGGTAAATATAATTCATTCCCTCAATTCTATAATAATTCTTCATACATGATCATAACATGGCTACCAAGTACGTAGTAAATTTTTCTTTGAAAACAAACACTTTTCGCATTAAAATGTAATTCTTTATCTATAGAGAGGAAGTCTACACGTAGGCATCCACAGTTATCGTGGTTTTCCTGTTCCAACACACAATGGAGTCGACTTATCCAATTCGGTATTTTTTATTATTAGGTTACACTGTCCTCATTGATCCTATCCTATTGAGTAGCGTAATTAGAGACACAATAGAAAGACAATAAATAATAATGAAATTCTAATTCTAAAACGGTTCTAATACTTTTAATTAAATGGCGAATAGTTTTCAAGTAGGTACCTATAGTTATGAAAACTGGGTATTAATTTTGTTTTAAAAAATGTTGCCCCTGACTAGAAATTCTTCCTCTATCGCAAGTGCGTTCACGAACACGGGTCTACAAGACCCGGAGCCACTATGCTATGTAAGCAATATTTATTCCGTATGGGCATCGAGCCCGCTATACGCAGCGCAGCAGCTATTCGCTCAAATCAACCGCCAACAATGCCGTCGTTAATAAAAATACAGTAGGTTATTGCAACGTGGAATATTGATACCATTAGCAAGTTTTATTACTGTCGCACCGACTCCAGTCAGTATAGTAAACGCCACTAGGTTATTGCGAACGAGTGGAAAAATTCATTCGGCTAAGATCAGCAAAAACACAGAAACAATTGAATAAAAACAATTATCTAATTAAGCACACTTTGTTAACTTCTTTTGTAAACTAGATGACTAAGCCATTTCTATCGCTTCGTAACAAATCAAGATGAAGAATATCCACCCCACTGCGTGACAAAGAGCAACTCATGCATTAGATTAAATGTATTTTATTTATTTATTCAAAGAATCGCGGGGAAGCGCCCGGCATGATGATGCATAAAAAATCCAAGAAACTCAATAAAATATTAATAATTTCTTCTTGTGAAATGCTGATAAAATTATTGTGCATGACAATAATTCACGTTATTCGGATAAATGCAGTAATGAGTCTAAAAAAAGATGGTTGTGTATTGTGACTATTGTTTAAAACATTTAGAACATTATGTATACATATGGTAAGACGACCGACACCACTTGTGCGCTGCCTTAAACTGACGGTGAGGTTAGTGCTGCGTGTTTAATCCCTAATTTCCTGTGGTTAGCGTCATAATTTCCGTCGAGTCGCATTTGCAAGGTTACCTCTACATAATTATTATCTTAACTACCTACGTACTTTTCAAAACTGCATTCGGCCGCATCCATACAGTCCAACAATCGCAAATTATTTTATATTTCCGCCCAAATTAATTGATGTAAGACACCACCATTATTTTATGGCAGAATTACTAATTCTCCAAGTAGTCAAACATCATCTTCCTCTATGTAACTTGGGGTTGGAGCAACGTTTACTTCTTCCATTATGAAATTACTACACGTACCTACAAATTACTGACATGCTATCACTTATCTTTCTTTGAAATTCTTGTCTGAAAAATGTTTGTCCGATCAAAGACTCGAACCTAAGATCTCATCCATGTTCTCATTCTCCCTGTCCATTCATCCAAATCTATAAACATACAATAGAATAGAATGTCAAAGGGTCAAGACGAATGCACTTGCTATAAATTGATTTGCATGAGTTAGCAAGAACCAAGCGCTGACATACGAATTTATTTTAGTAGCCAATGTTCATTTCATCAAATCCAGCTGGAAATAGAAATTTAATGCCTAAAGTATAATTCGTGTGCGTCATCCTTAGGTCAAATTAAAGTTGTCTGAACAAACGTGATTAATGTATTAATATAGATTCCAAAAGATAGAACTTCGAAACGAATTGAGAACTCAAAGCTTTTTGAGAATCATGTAAATTTTTGGGGACATTCTTTGATTTTACATGAGAAATGACTTCTCCCTCTGCGGGTGGAGCTAGAGAGAGTTTCAGACTTTTACTGACTAAAACCCATCTGTGTTTCTTCAATTGACCTTTGCGAGGGTCACGGTAACTCTTTCAAACCATCCCTCAGCCTTGACACAATCTGGCAGCCTTGGAGGGGTTACCCTGTCATGCCACTTATTGACTAGCCTTGTGCAGCACCGGATTATTACTAAATCAAATTAAGAATTGTCTGCTCACAAGCCATTTCTTAAATTTCGCCTTCAACCATAGAAGATGCCAAGAATCTCTGGCCTTTTGGAAATCGATAAGGGGGATAATGACTCCGGGGTAGCCTGCGAATTTCAAATTTTCATAAGTTTTTTTAAAATAGAGTTGATTAAAATATGATTTGCGACCAGCGAAGAAAATTTGATTTTCACAGGTTACTTGAAGCATCCAATTTTTAGCTTATCTACTTCTCTCTCTTCCGCAGTTTGGTGGTAAAACCCACTCTATGTTCCTTCAGTTGCCCCAATGACTGTGGTTTAATTCTCTCTGAGTTGCGCATTGCGTTCCAGGGCCGCGGTAACTCTTCCGAACCTCTCTGACAGACATCGACCCTAGTGGGCCCCGTTCTGACAGACGACAGATATTATAATATTATTATTATTTACCGTAACAATTAATTTGGCTCTTTGGCCCAACGATTAACGGACCTATTGACTAAGCTACAAAGGCAACCGCAACAGCCCGGATAGTTGAGTTTGGTATGTATGTCACAATCTAACAAGACATAGAATTAAGTGAATACTTTACAGTAATTGATGATGACCGCCTATGAATAGCGTATTTTAGCATTCAGCATCATTTGTCAAGATAATGGCGAAGGGACGGCAGATAGTTTGTGGAAGAAACTGGCAGATTCTAACAGAGGTGACATGTCATTGATATTTGATACTTCGCTCTTGAAGTCTGTACAAGATGAATAGTTACATGAAAAGTCGTCAAAATGTCTCGCTTGTTTCACTGGCCGAAAAATGCACTGACAGATGTACTTACAACAACTTTGTGTTCTTACATAACATTCTGTAAAGAACAACATTCTGTAACTTGATGAAACATTTAACGTTTCATTTGCCTGAATTAACATTATTATGTACGACATTTATTATATTTTTAAAAGTACGGAAAAAGTAGTAAATAATTAAAATGTTTTTTTTAGGTTATGTGGATTATTAGTAATCTGTAGCATTTCAAAAAAGATGTCAAATATAGTTTTTGGCAAATAATTTGTCAAATATAGCACTTCTTCGAGTGAAGTTACTGAACTTCACTCGAAGGCTATTTTAATTATTCAAAAATTGATTCCTCAGAATGTGTTAATCAATATTCAAATTAACTATTCATACGAAGACATGGCTTAAGAACTTGGTATCCAAGCGTACAATATTACTTAAAAAATAAAATAAAAAAAACAAACAATCTTTTGCTTGTCAAAAATAGAGTGGCTCCATATTCGATCGATTTACGGCATTTTGATTTTAAGATGCTAATTTTTTTTTTTTAATTCATGACGATTCAATAAAAAAATAAACAAAAACCTTTAAAAAACAACATATTCTGTTAGTGGCTTATCTTAGATTAAATAAATAACAAAAACCTAAACAGTTGACATAACCTTGGATTTAAATTCGACTTAGAAATTAAATCGATATCGACTCGAAAAAGTATGGACTTCTCTAAGAATGTTAACATTACGGATGCGTTCATAAATAAGATAGGTATTATCATGCGTTTTAATAAACAAAAGCAATTTTTTTTTAATATAAATATCTATTTTCCTCCTGCTTTTAAAAATAAACTGATGCCATCCAATAATTACATTGTGGTGACAGTCTCATTTCGGTAACAACACTTTTTTTTCCTAGTCCAAATTGAAAAATAAAAACAACAAAAAAAATCATACAAAAACTAAATTTTGAATTTGTAATTTAGATAACAAATATAAGTACCTGTCCCTAGCTACATTAACTAAATATACAATAGTTTAGCTAATCAGCAAGTATTGAAGTGGGAACAATGTCAAAAACCTGAAGTTTAATTTATCCTGAAAACATTTAACTACAAATATTACAACAATATAGGAACGAAACACAAAACCGAGAGAAAATACGCAATGTCAAAAATACTTCTGTAGATTGTACACACAACTACTTGCTAGGCATTTCAATTAATATTCAAAGATAAAAAAAACTTTTTAGAAAAAAAATATAACCGACTTCACTAAAAAAAAAACACTAAAAGGATCAAAATAACTTTAATTTCGGATGTCGGTGTTTCTCGGTATTGTTTGTTTGTTTTTTATTTATTTTTGCGAATAGATATTATTCGCATTTTATCTTTCATTTCTTTCTTTTTTTTTTAGGTACTAGAAGTAATTTAACGAACGGACATAATAAATATTACCAGACAACAAATAGATAAAATAAAAAGAATAATGTTTATTGTTCACCATTTCTTTTTTGGTGAGAAATCATTTAATAACTTCTCCCGCTTCAGGTGGAGCAAAAGGGAGTGTCAGACTGTTACTTACTGACTAAATCCCACCTGTGTTCCTTCAGTTGTCCGCCCCTTTGCGTATCAGGGCCGCGGTAACTCATTCGAACAAATATGTAACTTGCGTTCCGATCGCGGTACGAGTAACTCTTTCGAACAATGAGGGTGTTCGGGAAAATTCACACCACCAGTTGACGCCACCTAGGTGACCTAACCATCAGGTCTTGTCCTTTGAAAACGTATACACTTTGACGTTGACATCCAACTAATTTGACAGGTGCCTAGACTAAAGCCTACGAGCTGTCGCCTGGTGAACGTCATTTTAGAACACCCTCCCGCGGTACGAGTAACTCTTTCGAACAATGAGGGTGTTCGGGAAAAGTCACACCACCAGTTGGCACCACCTAGTTGACCTAACCATCAGGTCTTGTCCTTTGAAAACGTATACACTGACGTCTAACGTTTGACGTTGATATCTAACTAATTTGACAGGTGCCTGGACTGAAGCCTCCGAGCTGTCACCTGGTGAACGTCATTTTAGAACACCCTCATTCTACAACCTTAATTGTTCACCACACCAGACAATTTCGATAAACATGGTTTTTGTGCCCATCAGTGGTGGCCCTTCAAATAATAAGCAATTAAAGAAGATGCAAAGCTAACATCAATCCTAATCCGTTTACTTAATGTTTTCGGTTACGTCTCGGTGATAAAACACACCTGATTTGCGCCAGTCACCTTGCCTAATACGGCTAATCACTATAGACTTAGCCCCCTACTAGAATTCCTTATACATTATAGGTGCATTGGCATTTCGGCAGTCAGTAATCATGTACAAACACTGGAACAACTACGCAAAGGTCATGACAAAATGTTAGCAGAGCAGAAACTGATCGCTCGAGTTTATTTCGTGGAATTTTTCGAGGAAAGTTCAGTTGTAGCGACATGTATGGCGCCACATACGAACTCAAACACAAAATCCTGCATCGCGGTAAGTATAAGAAATGAGTTCTCCGCCCCATTATTTATTTATTTAATCATAGGAGAACCAACAGCTATAACAAAAGAATAACAATAGTATAAGAGACATTGAGCCAATTACATGTTCTCACGGGTAGAAATAGGATATAGCATAAACAACAGCTCGAAATCAACTATCTATCGGGCAGGACATACAATTCATCTGGTCGGAGAGGGTCCTCTCTTTTCAATGGAGGTTTGCAAGACTTCATACCCCGTTCCGCATACAATTTATTTCTCCTGGTGGATATTGTGCCATGAAAATCTGTGATTGAACTAACATTAATGCTACCAAACGCATCAGACTGCTTAAAAAGTAACTTGTTTGGATATTTTAAGTCGAGTTCTGCGGTCGCGAATTTTGATACAAGACATTTTTCGGTGACGTAGACAACGAGACACTAGTTGTCTGCAGTTTTGTCACCCACAAATGTGTCTTGATATCTTATACCTAAACTCGTGTCTGGAGGTCGTTGGCAATGTTGTCAAAACAAAAGCGAA
Organism: Mythimna impura; assembly: GCA_905147345.3. NCBI lineage: Eukaryota > Metazoa > Arthropoda > Insecta > Lepidoptera > Noctuidae > Mythimna > Mythimna impura. Next base: position 6,640,750 of record LR990346.1, read on the forward strand.
CTAATAATGGCTTACCGTATAGTATTATGTCTAGTCACTGACCTTTCTTGCCCGTGAACGGAGTTGGATGCCATTCCGGTACGTTTGCGAGGATCGCCTCCACCGCCTGCGAAATAAAACGGTTATTAAGTACATTACGTGTTTTCAACAAACTAAAGAATAGGTATGTTGGTAAGGTGCCTAGTTGCTATGCCTGAACTCCTGAAGGTCGAAGGTGTAAGTAGTGTAGTGTAAGTTCTTCTTGTTTTTAATTCGTAATGAGCCCGCTCTTGAACGTTTTCGAGTTAGGAAATAACCCAATGTCTTCTTCCGCTCTAGGGTGGAACGCGAGGGCGTGTCATATGTACTTTTACTGACTAAAACCACACCTATGTGTGTCCTTCAATTGCCTTATGCGTTCTAGGACCACGGGTTTCCTTTTCAGAAATTCCTCGTCGCCTCAGCAGGTATCGGCCCTACTGGGTCCGTACGGTTTGCTGTCTTTATCTTTATGGCCTGCTGGTATGCGATGGATGAAATCTATGAAGTGAGCGTACCCAGATAATGCCTTTTTTATGTCGGGAAGTTATTACGTAACTACTCCCGCTCTACCTAACGTACTTTCTGAGGCACGGAGGAATCTCGGGTATATTAAGATATTATTCATCCATCCACAGACCGAGCTTGGAAAGCGTTGCTTAACATTGAAGATAGACCTGTTATTTTTTAAGGTGGGAAAATCATCCAATGCCTTCTACCGCCCTAGGGCGGATCGGGAGGGCGTGTCAGACTTGTACTGACTAAAACCACACCTATGTTCCTTCTTTGCCTTGCGTTCCCCGGGGATCCCTTTCAGACTACCAATGAAGATTGACCTGTGCCGAGCTCCCAAAAGTCTCACTATCTCTTAAAGCAAGTTCAATGTCCAACGGACTGTAAATATCTTCACCAAAGATGACGGAGCTATGACCAGCTTCATTTGATGAGGAATGAGTAAGTGCCACATAGAATTTAATGATGAATGGACATTGAATGGTCTAGATTTTTGTGAAATACGTTGAATGCGAGACGCACAGGTCCGGTCATTGTTGCGACACTTTAGGGATGAATATGTCCAGCAGTGGACGTCTTTTGGTTAAAACGATTTTGATGACGACGGCATGTTAATTAATATCGCAGCGAGTGTTTTTGTGAAAAATCTAAGCTTTCAGAAAACTTCAGATGAAAATCTTGATATATTATGTTGGTGTTATTTTAAAAAGTTAGTTTGACTTTGACTATTTTAAGACTTCATCAGAGCATCGGATTTTCCAGAAATTTATTTATTCTAAATTATTTACTTTTGGCTTTAGTATCCTGAAAACAAAGTTGAACGTCCATTTTTTGTATGGCAGTTTCACAGACAGACTTCAAAAAATGTTCAAACATGAAGTTTTTTTCATTTTCAGTGTAATTGATTACTGACTATTATACGCTGAAAACAATTATTAAGCTACTTTTCGAAAATAAATAATTCACAACAAAACACTTTTTTCTCTTGACTTCTGGAACATATTTTAGAGTGCTTCGGTTTACTAATTAGTATCGGCCTGAGGAACAAAATGCACTAGGTATGTGTTCATTCTGAGCAGCACTTGGTCCAACTTCCATACAAAGATTGGCAATGTTCTTTCTCTAAGTCCCCGTTGAAGTCTGTTTAGCGACATAATGGAGAAAACGAGTTCATTATATTTTTTTATTGTATGTTTTTTGTTATTTTTACACTTGAGAAAAGGCAATAATACCTATACAGGGTGGATTTCTGAGACGGCTCAGTAAGGGCTGGTACCTTAACCGTTATAGTTACAGGAATATGTTTTAAGGATAATTTACCATCCATAATTTTTTTTAAATATTATGAACATCATTCACAAATTTTAAATATTAAAAAAAAATACGCCTATCTCGTGTGGAGATCCAAAGATTCTATGGGACATGGGACTAATTAAGGTATAAGTATTAGAAATGACTAGAAATCGCCAAAAACTTTTCGACGTGAGTTGTTGAGATGAGAATGGGAACGTTTCTTAAAAATACGAATATTGCCTCTCAGATACGAATTCAATCCGCATAAAGAACAGTGTCAACAATCACTAATGTACTCGTATCTCTTTATCTCTCGAAGTAAGAATTCGTAAACAATGATTTGATGAATCAAGAAAATTTCCCTTCGTAAACAGAAAAAAAAAACGTTTGTGGAGAAATTGTTTATTTCTAGAAACGCGGAAAAATCCTAGTAGACATTGTAGACAATCTAATTTATTACCTCTAGACAATTTAGTAACGAAGCTCGAAGTTCAATTTGGTCGATCACATTATTATTCAGGTATTATATATTTGTATGTAAGTACCTAATAAATGTATTTACTAATTTACTGGCTCATTATTTTAATTGTTTACGTGATAGCAACAAAGCTATATTCATGGCAGTTCCGTGTGAAATTGCTAATGTGTCCTATTAGCAACAATTGCAGCAAGGTCTTTTTTATCGAGCGCCATAAATACTTGTCAGTTGCATAAAAAAAACTAGTCAGAACATGTTAGGCACCTTGTACTCAGAACATGTACAAAGGTACCTTTTACTTTTTTTTTTGGTGGGAAGGAAATAATTTCTGCCGCTCTGGGTGGTACGCAAATCTACCGCTTTAGACTTTTACTGACGAAACCCACCCATACATGTTCCTTTGGTTTTTTTTTTATTTTATTAGATATAAACTAGTGCTTGACTCTGATCCCACTTGATGGTAAGCAGTGATCCAATCATTGATGGTGAGGCGCACTAGTTTATTAAGAGCCTATTCACTTTAGCCTTGATGACACCCACATTATAATCGAACGGGAAGACCGCAGCAGGCAAATTGTTCCAATCCTTCGATGTACGCGTTATAGACGACGACGCGAAACGCTAAGTCCGGACCGTAGAAGTTTCAACAACGTAAGTGTGGATACTCGTCGTACGTGGGGGGGTTGTCCGATGGCAGAAAGGAGTATGGTGGCACCAAGTCATGCAGTTGCCCTTTGTGTTCCAGGGTCGCGGAAATTCTTTCAAACAATACCGCAACCCATATAATAGGCATTTTGACTGTGTTTAAAATATAGAACAATTTGTTGTAATCCTAATAAAATGTAATGTAAAAAGCATTATTTTATTGATGTTCTGAAAAAATAAGGTCATTTTCTGTATAAAAAACATAAATGAAATTTAATTTTTTTTGTGGTTTAATCACGTGTTTGAAAACGCTCTGTGATTGGTTGCAACTCTGATGACGTCACACAGAAGTAAACATTAGTTTCAGTGCATGCTTTCTGTTTTTCTTTATATTGATCGTGCGATCTACGTGTTATTTTCCAGCCGTCCTATTACAGTTTTGTTTATTTAAAGTTCTGTGCATAAAATGGAGAGAAATTTTGTGCGAGCTGACAGCAGTAACTTACCCAAAGTAGATGCGACTATGGTTGGACAATTTTTTAGAAATAATCCAGATTTTTATGCAGCGGAACTTAAAAATGTAAAAACGGCAGCGTAAGTACCTATTTTCTACTTATTTAAGATAGCAATTTTCAATTACTCGTACAAAGACATTCATTTTTTAGGTTATGTTAACTCCTACATTTCTTTGGTGTCACGCACTGTTGTCACGTTTAACAATACAAATATTACTTACGTTAAAATGATCTTCACACATTTAAACACTTGAATTAGGTCCAATGCTTTCAGGGTTTCGACGAGCTACACTCAACCACTTTTTTCGTCTCTCAGGATACAAATAGTTTTTCCGGAATCTTTATCGATGTACTTGTACATTTTGGTACAACACACCACTTATAAACCATTATTTAAGCAATAAATTTCAAAACTATTTCAACAGTTTGTTGTTTACTTATGTGTGACGTCATCTGTCAGAGCAACCAGGCGCCATAGCAAAAATTGCGTTTTGGCGCGTAATTTTTCAATTCAAACTTTAACATTGATTTTCTCCGTATATACGACAGATCTCCAGGAAATATTAAACTGGTTTGCATTTTATGCAATAACAAATAATATAAAACTATTTTCCAGCAGTAGTCAAATAGCCTAATTGTGAGAAATAAGAGCTAAAAAAATTATCGATCATTTTCACATTTGCATTGGTACAATAAAATAATAAACCGATACTTATTTCTGTACTGGCTGACATTTTTTTATTACACAGGCACGCAATAGAGGTAAATTTCCGCTCCGTCTAGTAGTAGGTGAATAAATAATTAGGCAGACACATAAAACAAGGTTTATAGAGCATGATAATTATTGCAATATATTATTTAAACCATTGAGCAAGGGTACATTGAAGTATTGCTTAGCTAGATTTATGTTCCAAGGTATCCTTTATCGTGAAATTGGCATCAGAGTGTCTAATTTGTTGCACAGTAAAGAGGATATTAATTAGGGCTTTCAATACCGGTATTCCGGGATCCCGTAATACCGTAATCCCGGATATAATTCGGTCTTTTTCAATTATTTCTTTCTTTTTTTTTTTAATCATGGTATTGACGAGCCAATACTTTGATTACGGTATTATAAATATTAATATATCTGTCGTGGAGAACGAGATTTAACTATAGTCTTTGTTTTGTTATTATTATGGTACCTACCAAGGGTGTAACGCCGTGACGTCATGTGTTAAGGCGCCACGTGGGCAGAGTCATATTAAAGGGTCTGTAACCCGGGAAGCGGGAGCAGTATCGCAGTATCGCTTGCACGGCTTCAAGGGTCGAACCCACAGATATAGATCTACATAGATAACGCAAATGCATGCACTTCGCGTGTCTGAACCCCGACCAAGCGTCGAGGTTGGTCGCCGCTAACTTCAGTCCCCGCGCGTCCGTTGTTGCAGCCGAACGTCCGCAAAAAACTAAAAAATTGCCTCGTTGCGTGATAATTAACTGCAATAGCCCAAAAATTTCGAGCACCCAAAGGCAGGAACATATTTCCTATCACTGGTAAGTTATTTTAAAATTATATTATGCGTAAATTCATATTAAAACTGTTTTTAAGTATTCCAAGCTGCGTGTCGTTCCAGAATGTACCAAACTATAAATTACCGTTAAGTAAACTTTATTCACATTACGTTGCCGCGTTTGCTTTGGACGTTTGATCTGACGTTGTGTGTTAGGAGACGATGAATATCGCAACAAGCGATACTGTCGCGCATCGCTTCGACTTCGTGATACAGGCAATTTGTCATTCGTCTGTCGATTGTAGCAACTAGTGCTGTTCGTTCTACAACATATATCAATAATCGATTTTAATCGATATCGGACTGACGAATGATATAAAAAAGCCAATTTAGTATCTAGATATAACAAGCTCATATGCATGACCTAGGTAATTTTACACGACAGCTATAAAAAGGAGGATAATTTTTTGTTTTTTTTTTTCTAAAGCGCGACGCGACTGCTCACTTTTAAACAACTCGGCGTACTGACGATTGCTGGCGTGGTTGGCGGGTAGGAGCGCGAGGTGAGAGCGAGCGGGACAACAGATATAAAATATATGAGTATGAGCGAGACGATCACGGCGGCGGCTTCAGTTGAATCGTAGCGGGGCGAAGGGGCATCGGCGGCATCGATGGCTTTGAATCGGTTTGGATGTCCCGTCACTAAATTGCGGCTGTGACGTCACAGTAGGTATTAAAAAGTCGGCACGCTTGGTTTCAATACAAATCGTGATAATTGCGTTATCTATGTAGATCTATATCTGTTGTCGAACCTTTGATACGAAACTGTCGGTTAACCCGTATATTCGTAATTATTTAGTATAGGTACTTACAATACTATTGTGCATTGTAAAAGTGACATTATAACTAATTGTGAACTGTGAAACTGACATTATATCTAACTGAAAAACTCAAGTGCATAGTTATTGAAAATTCCTTCGCAATGAACCCAGTACCACTGAATCAAAATGATGACGGTCATATCGCTCAGCTACTCCTGGCACCGTCATATCTATATTATTGCGGTTTGTTGTAATAAGTAGTAGGAAATTGTAATTATCTATGTATACATATAAATAAAATTAATGTGTCTTTTTACAGTATCGACTTTAAAAGACTGACCTTGAGTTTTATTCGGTATTTTTTCTCAGGGTTGTCAGTTAGGGAACACCAGTCTTATCTAAGTTTAAATTAACGAAAAAATCAGCGTAACAAATTATTTTTTAAAACCTATTTCAAACTAAAAATTATCATTATAATATTTTTTTTACTAAATACGAACCTACCTATAACGAAAAAGCGATTTTTTTTTTGTCGTATCTGTCTCGAAAATGACAGGACTTTTAAAATTTTGTTATTATCCTAATTGAACTTATGGCCAATACCTTGATCACGGTATTGATAATACTAATACCGGTATTGATAGCGGTATTGAAAAATTCCGGTATTTGGAAGCCCTAATATTAATGTAATGAGTATTGGCTCTGTTTTATGTTAGAAAATTGATAACTGGCAAACGATTTAATCACACTAACCCTGGAACGAAGGCAAAGAAGGAACAGTACCTCTACCATGAGTTTAAGGCAATAGTATTCGTCGCTACTCGATATCGACGCCGTAAATATTTTGTATGGCAAATTTTGCAGCGCCTCTAGCGGTCACTTGCAGTACCAAAATCGGTAGTATGAGTCTAGCTCTCGCTAGCGACTAAAGTTTTTAGTAGTTTCCTATAGAAAATCGGTACCATGAGTAACAAATTTGACAGTTGCTATCGAAGCAAACCGTTACTACAGTAGTAAAGTAACTCACTAGCATATTGAAGGGTGAAAATGATGTTAAGCGTGTCGTGTAAAACAATATTTTATTTATTTGTGCATAAATATGTCCGGTAAAACTTATTTAACGTAGAATACGTTAGGTACGGCTGCATATGAAGACTAACGACGCGTCAAAGGAAATTTTCAAGCGAATATACGAAAGGAACTTGAACATATTAGTTAAAATAATTTCATCAAAGAATATAGGCTCAATAAAGGGGCTTTCCAGTATGTATTTGTGTGGTCTGCTAAGGGTTTATACAGATTTGAAATTTACACAAAGAGTAACACTTGAATCGAAGGTAAATTAGAAATAAGAATGTTATAGTAACTTACTTTTATACATGCTCTTCATAATAGAAATACCACTTACTATGCGCATTGTTATTTTACGTATTACTGGCAAATCTATCTTTTTCCCATTCAAGAATTCACAAACACAACAACACTGAACCATCAAAATATTTCTATAACTACAATATTACATTTTCAATAGGCCGGGTTATAGTGAATTGGTGTTTGTGTTTCAATTTGGTAGGGTTTGTAGGTCTGTCTGCCTTACTCTGTCTTCTACTGTAGTTAGAAAGGGAGCAAACTTGAGTGTGAAGTTATATACGATGCGGTTTTTGTACCAACGTAAACACTCGACACCGTTTATACTATCGAGTTGTCGCTAGCGAGTCCGTTTGACTCATGGTACGAGTTTAATTGTAATCTATTCGATGCGCGTTTATTCGATATCGACTACGGTGAGATAGTGTAGTTTTTCGATAGTAACTCATGGTAAGGGTACAGGAGTGAGTTTTAGTCAGCAAAAGTCTGACATACCCTCCCGCTCCGCCCAAGGGCGTGAGATGTCATTGGATGATTTCCCACCTAAAAAAAAACTAATACTATAAAGGCGAAAGTTTGTGTGTATGTTTGTTATTTGTTACTTCTCCACGCTCAAACGGCTGAACGGATTTGGATGAAATTTGACACACAGGTCGACCATGTCCTGTAATAGCACTTAAGATACATTTTATCCCGGGATTATGTTCCTTTGGGACAACTTTCTACTTTCACTCGGGCGAAGCTGCTGGCAACATCTAGTTCAATATAAACTCTATCATCCTTATTTAGTCTCTGTTGTTTAACTTAATTTGTAAATATGAAATGGTGATGGTGATTATTTTATAGGGTCAAGCTTTTCTCTCCTCGTTTCAGGGACATGCCAGAGCTAATAAAAGCCCTAATACAGTTAATACTATAAAAAACTGTTCGGAAAGAATCTAGACGCGTCTATCAAATTATTTTCCAATGTCATAGTGTCATGAACTCATGACACCAATCAGTGTGATTTATCTACCAATTATTGTTCATCATAATAATCTGTTATTAGGTAGATAAATTGTATCTACTATATTTTATTCTACTTATTATCTAGATAGAAATCTATTTAATTATATGTATATTAAACACACACACTATCTTTACAGGCTGAACCCAATACAATAGTGGTTCCCAAACAGACAAAAATAATTGTTTTCATTATACATTTGAGCACGTGTGTTGTTCAAATTCAGTACAGTTTCATTGAAGAAGAATCAACAAGAATTCAGCCAAGCTTACTAATTAATAAAACAAAAGTAGACTTTACATAACCATTAAAACGTCGTTGTTATATAAATAAAATCTAAGCAACACATTCCGAATTTATGCTCGCTTTCTCCAAAGAGGAGACGTTCTAACATAATGGTCATCGACATCTAAAAAAGGATGAGGTTATCAAATCGTCAAATTTTTCTATTTACAAGATGACGTATCTTTCTTAGCACCATCTACCACTTAAGAACACAGCATAGAAGAAGATCTGGGCCCTGGTACAGGCCATGATCCGGAGAGAGGAGGAATGGCAGGCGATCGCCTTCTTATGCGAAGCAATAATGCTAGCGAAGCGAAGGAGGCGGCCGCACGCGTGAGCAATGGATAGTTCGCTGACCGTCTGATAACCTTCCGAACGTAGGCCCCAGTAGGGCCAAAGCCTACTGGGGCCATAGATTAATAATAAATAAATAATAAAAACGTTTATTTGTGGTTAAAAAGTCACATTTAGCAAGTCAATGTTTCACATTACATCTGATGTAACCACCAAACTAGGCCGAGGGCCTGTATTATGGTGGTCCATCGTTCAGCCACGAAGTTCAGCTAGGAAATACATACTTAGTGAGTGACTGAATTCCGAAAGGGAAAAACTGGAACTCAAGGCAAAGAAGGAAAACAGGTGTGGTATTAATCAGTAAAAGTCTGACACGCCCTCCCGATCCGCCATTGAGCGGGAGAAGTCATTAGATGAATTCCCAACTTAAAGAAAAAGCATAGAAGATTCTGTTCAGTCTTGCCTACCTTTAAAGGAGACATCTTCTCGAAGGTCCTCAAGTCGTACGTGATCATAAACGTTGTTAACAATTTGTTTTGACGCACCAAAACAAACACGGGACAAGGAAAATGTTAACTCATCACATAATATTTAATTTTGTAGTCATAGACAAACTAACTCCGTTGATCTTGTTCAAGGGCAAATAAAAACCTAGGACACAGACCATCATACTCATTAAATATTTATAGCCAGCTAATTCCGAACGGATATTAAAATGTTCTGAAAGGCAGATAGAACATCTTGAAGTTTAGCAAAAACATTTTTATAGTTACCTAACTACAGTTTAATTTTGAATGTTCGCGGTTTGAGACTTGTCCAGTGTTCATTTTGTAGTTAACTAGGTATTATATGCATCAAAATTATATAAAAACATCGGTTAGCTATCTTTGAGAATGAGCCGTCCTTCCAATACGAATAAAAAACTCCTTGAATAACAAAAACTAACTAATAACAAAAACTGATATATCAAGGAGATTCTTAGTGCATATTAAATGACACTGTAATTCCATGATCTGAACAAAGCCTTTAGTATTTACTGTACAAACGAACAGTCTACATTGTAATCTTATTTCCGAGTAGAATCGATTCTACATATGAAAAAACAGTATTTGCGAGGACAACGGCTCCTCTTAATAAAACTGTCACAAGCTAATTGGTACAAGGAGATGCTATAGATCACGTCTATTTCTTACGAATGAACATCCCGAAATCCCTTTCCTTCCACTTCATGTATCTTAACCGCTTTTAAGGAACACAGACGAAAAGTAGCACCACCTAATCTTTGTTAAAAAACTAATAAAGATTGACAAACGTCAACATGACCAACTGGAAAAGTGTTTGGCTACCGAAAAGTGGAAAGAAAGGGATCAAGTAAGGGAAGTGAAGTAACAGCTAGACACTAAGATCTCCGACGCACGGCAACAAGCAAAATATCGACACAAATGGAGGGGGACTGTCAAAAAATTTAATCGGGCACATTACGACGCTCAGCAGTGAGCAAATGACCACAGGAGAACAAACAGGTGTCACTGTTGCACAGATTCTCAATGCAACAACATTTGACAAGTTTTAACTCAATTCATAGTATTCAAATGACCAGCTTTTATCTTGTGTTTACAATGCACACGGAACGGTTCAAGGCACCGTTGATAATACACGCATGACTAGAATAAACTAGCTTTGTTTGAACTAGCGTATAACAATAACTAAGGGACATGGAGACAGGTTTCATGTAAAAACTGGCTATTTCTTAATAACTTTTTTATCAAATTATTTCTCCCGCTCTGGGTGTAGCGAGAAAAAGTGTCAGACTAAAACCCACTTAAGTTCCTGCACTTGCCCTTTGCGTTCCAGGGCCGCGGTAGTTCTTTCAAACAATCCTGCAACCCTGGACCTTCTACATCATTCTACACATATGTTGTTGCCAACTAGCTTGGGATCGACTTAGTCTAACCAGACGCAGCTGAATACCCATGTTTTTACATGGAGTTACTGCCTATCAGACCTCTACAACCCACTTACTGAGCAACACAATACTATTTGGATTGACTAATGGTCAGATTTTCTGGCATCTGACTATCAAAGATCTACGAATGACCACTGGGATCAATAGTTTTACGTGCTTTCCGAAGTACGGTGTCAGTAGTGTCCTAGATAAACTTAGAAAGAACGAAGACTTGAAAAATTCACATTGGTACTTGCTCGCTTTCGAACCCGCAACCTCATGCATGAGAGACGTGTGCCTTCACTAGTGAGTCATCACGACACACCTTTCAACACATGTACAACAAAAAATCCTGCTACGGCACGTTTCGGTATACCAGGGACTTTACATGACATAACCTTGCAGCAATCTGATGGTAACGAATCGATACAAATAAACTGATAAGTTATTTCTTGTTTGTTAAAGATAATTGTGGAAAAGTGAATGCATCCATACAGTCCCTCCTTTAACCTGATTTGAAAAGTTTTAAGTGTTGAAATCGAAATATAAAACGCGATTTATGTCTTCGATAGCAACGCCTATTGCATAAACGTGCAAACTGTTCATCGTATTTGCAAAATGACCTTAAATTTAGCTTTAGGCGAAGAAGGTAGCTCCAGAATTTTTCAAATCTGTTCAAAATTAAGTTAGAAACCTTTTAAATCTGGTGAAATGGAAGGGGAAACTAAAGTAACAGAATAAGGATAAACATCTGAAATTTGACGTCACCGCCATTAGGTTACGTGCATGTAACATAAAAACTTTTTACAAAAAAAATAACCGACTTCTCCTAAAAAAAAACACTAAAAGGATCAAAAAAAAATTTTTTTTTGTAAGGGGCCGTTCAAGTATTACGTAAGCAGATTTTTTGCAAATATTAACTCCCCCCTCCCCCTTGTCAGCAAAAGTAAGCAAAGCTCTCACCCCCCCCCCCATGCTTACGTAAACATTGCATGGTACAAGCATTTGTCAATGTGTTGGTTTCGTTATTAATATAGGAGCAGCAGTTGTAAGTCTACAAATAAGGAATAGGTTTGAAATAAAAGAAAAACAAACTTCATTTAAAATTTTGACATATTAATTCAAATTACCAGTCCATGATACAGTACGAATCCATGACTCTAAATCGTCAGATGTTTGCTGCTTAGTGATGTGTGTCGTGTCAACTCATTTTCTTGCGACTTTGGAACATCGACATCGTTCTCTTAAAAAACAAAAAAAAAACATAATACTGCTGACGTAATCACCATCTAGACCTCCCCATCCCCCATGTCATCAAAAATAAGCAAAGCAAAGACCCCCCACCCCCCTGAAGTGCTTACGTAATACTTGAATGGCCCCTAATAAGTTTTTAACCGACTTCAAAAAGGAGGAGGTTATATGTTCGGTTGAATGTATGTTTTTTATTTTTTTTTTTTATGTATGTTCACCGATTTCTCGGTCAATTGTGGACCGATTAAAAAAAATTTTTTTTTTGATTGAAAGGTTATACTTCCGAGTTGGTCCCATAGAAATATTGTTATGATCTGATCATGAACTTCGAAGATATGGAACAGAACTCCTCATAGGATCACAGCAGAACCGTCGTAAAAAGTAAAATTGCTTTGTTTATACGTGTAGTCGATGACTGACTGAAAGTAGAGGAGGAATATATCGAACTGATCTGATGATGAAGCCTAAAGTTAGGTACCGGAACTCTGTAATAAATTAATGTAATCTAACCGTGTTTGGGATTATTAGAATTGTCATAAGATGCACTCTGGCTATAAGGTATTTAAGTTTAGCTGAAGGGTACTTTTTAGTGGTGGTACCATAACTAAAAAGTGAAAAATAAAAACTTTTTACAAAAAAAATACAACCGACTTCAAAGCACAAAAAAACACTGAAAAGTGCAAAATAACTTTAATTTCAGAAGTCGGTGTTAAATAACCAAGAGACAAAACTATTATAGAAACACCGACTTCTGAAATTAAAGTTATTTTGCACTTTTCAGTGTTTTTTTGTGCTTTGAAGTCGGTTGTATTTTTTTTGTAAAAAGTTTTTATTATTCCACACTTTTTAGTTGTGATACACTTATTAACAGAATGCCTATTTCTCATGGCAATTCCAATTAACCCAAACACTGCTAGGTTAAATTATTTTATTATGAAGTTCCTGTGTCTACCTTCCACCTTCCGGCTCCATCATCAGATTAGTTCGATAGTACCTTATAGCCAAAGTGCATCTCATGACAAATCTAATAAGCCCAAACCCGGCTAGGATACACTGATTAATTACGGAGTTCCTATGACTACCTTCCGGCTCCATCATCAGATCAGTTCAATTGTACCTTATAGCCAAAGTGCATCACATGACAATTCTAATGAGTCCAAACACGGCTAGATTACATTGAATATTTGTACAAAAATAAACACCGGCAAGTGCCCAATTAAGTGCATTAAGAAGTCAATTATGGGTCAATAAAATCAAGGATCCTAATGTCAATCGTCATGTCATAAGCTAAGTATGAAGAAGAAATAAGATAGGGCAAATAAATGTGATTGGATGTAAGCCCTGACAATATTAGTACCTATTCATAAACCCATCTTCGCTCGTGTGACGCTGGTGACGCATTCACCATTTGGACTTTTGAACCAATAACTTTCTGCAAAAATTATGGCGCACAATTCGAAAGCGTTTGTTCTCAAGAATGTTAAAAGCATAACTTATCTTAATATGTTCAAGACTTCAAGGTGACAAGTAACCACAGTGAGGAGCAAAAGTGAAGCCAATTGAAGATCGATTACGACAATGCTTCAGAGAATTGCAAATGTTCATAGACTGGGAAAAATGTTAAAGCGCGAGACAGGCAATTATTTCTACTTGAGAAATAGCTTCATTTTTTTCTAGGCTAGACTACATTCCTTAGTTCGAGGAGAAAATACTGCAAAACAATAAAAACGGACAAGCCATCAACATAAACTTATCACTCAGCATGGTTTACGCAGGGCTGAAGAATATTCGAAAGAGTCATCTTAGCCCTCGCGGCCATGGGTTGACTTCCGAAAGGGAAAACCAAGGCCCCGGAACACAAAGGCAAAGTAAATGTCTGACACGCCCTCGCGCTTATCCCTAGAGCAGGAGAAGTCATTGGACTTAAAAAAACTTAAAAAAAGCCCTCGCAAAGGGTAATTGAAGAAACACAGAGTTTCTTCAATTACCCTTTGCGAGGGCTTTCAGTCAGTAAAAATCTGACTCCCTCCCGCTTCACCCAGGCCGGGAGAACTCATTTAATGATTTTCCACGTAAAAAATCTGCATGGTTTACGCATCGGCGATTGAGACTGGCACAAACACGGCTAGTAAATTAATTCCTCAATCGTTTCAAACAATACAGTCAATTATGCGATTACAATACTGTAGCTTCAAACAAAACATGTCAGAATCATCTGTAAGCAATTCGTCTCTACCAACCATGAATATAAATCGACCGTATAACTAGTTGAATTGAAATTGCACAATTTTTAGTTTGGACATTCTCGTATGATGTACTGTTTGAACGCGGTCGCCATTACAAAATAATAGTAATTTATGATACTGTCACATAACTAAAATTATTCAACATCAAATAAAATATGATTTGAAAACTGTGATGGAGCTGCAATATAATAAAAAATAAATAAATATTTTACAGCATTATTACCCACCCACAAGATAGAGGGATCTGATGAGGGAAAGCGGGTATCAGATGTGCATGTTGCTCTCCAGTTTCCTTATATTTTCATGAGAACGACCTGACTTTTTGTTTCCCCAATTTCTGACTTGAATTTAAGTATTTCTCAAACAATACTTTGGCCTGAAAACCTGCTATTTTTTTAATGTTATAAACTAACTAGTGCTTGACTGCGATCCCACTTGATGGTAAGCAGTGATGCAATCGTTGATGGTGGCGTTTAAGTAGGGTTTGATACGATCTTAACTCAAAATACTCAATTGGGAAACCCGTCTTGATTCGGTAATATTATCATCAACTACTTTGGACGTGGGATTCCCGAGTCAGTTAAACTTGATAATATTGATGCTAGACTTTCCATTAGAACAGTCCAACGGCCTCGTTAACACGTAATAAATTACCTCGAATCAATCTAGCTAACAGACTTTGTAAACATCAAAATATGAGCATGATGGTTATTTTACAGAGTTGCAGTCGGATTACCACGAACATTACTGATTGTACGGTCAATCGCCGAAAGAACGAAATTAAGTCACTGTCAGTCGCATTCACGTAACGCGGTACATACAGCCCCTGATCTAAGCCGGGGCACTAGCCCCTGGCGGCAGTTTCATGGGGGCGCCAAATCCTTGAGACAAGAATTCGAAATATCGAACAAATGAAGCCTCTTTTCCTACAATCTCATAGGTTTTTATTAAGTAATCGAATCTTAATATAATATGTTTGAAAAACATACTTTTCTATTTCCCTAAGCCCAGTTAGTTTTTGAACACATATTAAGTAAATGATTTATGAACGCGGGCGGCCGCCACTATCAAGGTTTTCCCCGGTTCGAAAAATCGTAGATCCGAGGCTGGGTACATATTGGACCATTTGACAGCGTTGCGCTCGCGCCTCATTTTGAGGGACATTTTGCCCCTCATTTGTATCTGAGGCTTTATCATTCGTCAAACGGAGCAAATATTATAGTTTAGAAAAATCATTATAAGAAGTGAAAATACTGAGCGGCGTGTATAAATAAAATACCATGTTCTATAAATAGCTGTTTTATGTTAATCAGGCTTAGTTCATAGCTAATTTCCATGATATTTAGATGTGTAACACATACATTTATTAGGTTCCACGTGTTGATAACAAAAAAATTGTATTCAAATCTTATCTGCCTGCTAATCTTTGTTCAGACTATTTACGGAGTACATCTTACAAACGCTTGTGAATAAATAGACAGAAAGGAAAAGTGAAGCTGATAAACTTGCTGCAATTTTCAACCGCTGGATTGTTTTTACTTTTATTCAGTATAAAACTATTAGTATAGCACACATAAAAGTCATATAAGAAGCCTATAAGGGTCCCATTACTGGAACATATGACATAGACTTCCTTATTGTGAGAGGGAACTGGATCATAATCCACCACGTCACCACCCACCACTGTCAGTACAAGCTTGTGGATGTTAGGTACATGATAAGTCTTTGTGATGTAAATGTACTGCCTAGCGTAGTAAGGGATTTCAATACAGCGCGAGGCCAGCTTATACCGGTTCAGGGAGCACTGAGGAGCGGTTGGCTGGACTGAATTCCAAGCTTTCTCATCATCAGCAAAAATAATATATTCACCTGTGCAGCAGCAACCCTGGTCTCCCAAGCGGGCGAGCGCAGATGCGTCATGAGCCTGCCGAGCAGCCGGTGCAATTCTTCAGGGTGAGCCTTCTGTACCTCTCCGAGCTGGCGGGCAGCGGCGCGCCGGGTGGCCGGCCCCGCGCCCGCCTCCAGAAGGACGAACAAGCGGTCTAACCTGAACAGACACATTTTATTAATTTCATCATTACTAATCCCCTAAGCAAACAACGCATAAGCTAAGTAGACATTTTTTGACAGACAGGCATATCAGGTATATCATATATGATTAGACAGGACCCTTTTATTCGGAGTTAAGGTCGTGGACTCGGAGTGGCGTTTCTTGCAGTATGCAGCAGGAAGTTTAATAAAAATGCTCATTTAATTTGCAAGCAAGCAGCAAAATTTTGCAGACTCCGAGCGTCGATGGAAAATCCGACATCCAGTTCAATTCAAATTGGAGTTATTCCAAATTCGAAAAGAATTAGAAATATTGCTTTCTGAATGTGGGATGTCTCTCTGTACTTTTTTTTTACTGACCAAACACAATAGTTAGTACTTAATAAATTATTTTTCTAAGAGGGGTTGTAAGATTGAAAAATATACATAAGTAAGCCTTTCACGTATATCACTATCTCTTTAATAATAACCATATCAAAATACGTTACATATGTTTAGAAGAAGTAAGCGGACAAACAGAAAGGCTGACAGCGACTTTGTTTTCTTATTGTACTAGCTTCTGTTAGCGGCTTCGTCCGCGTTAAAGTCGGTTATTGTGGACCAGAAGCTGAAGTCGTTGTCAGATAAAAAGTAGCTTATGACCTTCCTTGGGGTGCAAAACTTCTTATTCCGTCGTTACGTACAAAATTTCATCAAAATTGGTTCAGTAGTTTAACCGTGAAAGTGTAACAGACAGAGTTACATTCACATTACACTAATATGTAATAAAAAGACGAATGCTTGTGTGTGTATGTTGGTTAATACTTCACGCTCTGAACGGATTTCAATGAAACTTGTTACCGGGGAATAGCTCTAAGGATATTTTTTATCCTGAAGGGTAAATACCCTTAGGGCAATTTCCAATTCGCTAATTTATAATATCAGTATGGATTTAGAAATTACGATTCTGGATAAATTTCACGTTTAAAGTGTCGTATCTCGTATCTCTTCCGCTTGACTTGGGTTTATTCCTTTTACACATTTATTTTATGTGCTAAGTTTCTCAATTACCTTTAATCTAACGAAACTGGGTAAATTGGATCCAATTTATTAATCCCCCCCCCATGTTAAATTAGTTTATACGCGTGTGATCGTAAAGTAATATCGTAAAACATTGTATTACATAAGACATAGTTTGCTTCCATACAATAGCAGGTAGGTACGGTTGTTATGTAACATGTGTAATGTGTGTATGAAACTATGAATAAAGGCTAGGTAACAGGGTAGGGCACAGGTGAATGAGTACGTAGCTTCAACTAAAATAGACAAACAAATAATAAACACACTTGCAGCACGTAAGCAACTCAAATTGAAAATCATCAAATAACTTATCCCGCTCTGGTTGTAGCGAGAGGGAGTGTCAGACTTTTATCGACTAAATCCCACCAGTGTTCCTTCAGTTGCCCTTTGCGTTCCAGGCCCGCGGTAACTCTTTCGAACAACCCCGCCCTGCGTTCAAATTTGGAATACCATCCCATATCATTAGTGATGGTGGTCCTCCATTTAACTCTTTAGAATTTACAAATTATTTAAATAAAAACCTAGTTAACCATACAATCACAAGTCCATATCGACCAGCCGGTAACGGAGCGGCCGAAAATGCAGTAAAATTAGTCAAACGAGCAATGAAAAAAGCAATACATGAAGGCCAGGATGTAGATACTGCCATCTCGAAGTTTTTGTTTCAATATCGCAATTGCGAGCACGCCACTACCGGAGTGGCACCGGCGGTAGCTATGTTGGGTAGGAGATTACGAGGTCGGTTGGATATAATAAAACCGTCCACTGAGCGTGCAGTGGAATCGTCTTGTGATCGAGCGGGTCGTGCGCGGCCCGGCGCTGAGCGGCATGTGGAGCCCGGCGAGCAGGTACTGGCGCGAGACTACCGCGCTCTCGCTGACAAATGGGCAGCAGCTACCGTGCTTTCACGAACTGATCCACTCACATACAAAGTACGCGTGTCCGATGGACACGGGTGGAAACGTCATATCGACCAATTATTGCCTCTTAAGAAACGTTATTCACGACATCCCATAATTAGTAGCACGGATGAACCGGTAACGGAGATTGACGCTTCTGAGACCAGTCAGGACAATCAACTTGAAAACACCTCATTCTCAAGTGAAGTTAATACTAATCGGAATCAAAAAGTAGTAGAAGTTAATAAGACTGTCAGCCCAAGAAATGTAACTGCAGAACCAACTCCAATTTCTGATGAACAAAGTGTTAGACTTAGACGTCAATTTTTATTCCAAGGTACTTAAATACGCGAAGTGATTAATAATATCATACAAGTTTTGTAATAGATATAACCTAATGTAACCGGTACAAAGGTAGTTTACTTAGTGGTTATTTCGTTTACTTATATTATATTATTAACTACTTAGTATTAATCAAATATTAGGTAAGTATGGTAACATTTAGCAGATCACCACTAGGTATACTCCAAAGGATGCCAAACAAGAAAGTAGTGTGATGGCATTGTCGATAGTACATCTTATGTTTTTATTTTACATAAAAATGTATTGACTCCCTGTCCAATGATCACAATACTTTCAGTTCATGATCACTATTATATTTTATTAGCTTTCATTTCAAGTCTAATGATAAAATAGGCATATAATATATGTAATTTTTTTTAAGTACTAATTATAAGTAAATACATACAATTTATTGTACCAACATGTCAAGTAGATATAAGTCAATTACAATCCTATCATTTAGTACCTATTGATTCAAAGCCTCCCCCTTTGGGAGGCCCTAGGTACTACTGTGTGGGGTATATGGATAAATATAATATATGGGTGTGTGAAAATAAACCAGTTGTCAATCGGACTCCGTAGTTTCTTTCGCCGCTCCCGTTGATCATCATCTTCCTGCCCTTGGCCCATCTTATTTGGGGTCGGCACAACATGTTTTTTTCTTCCATTCTATCCTGTCAACGGTCATGCTATCACTAACTTCCTTTTCTTTCATATCACTGTTCACACAATCCATCCATCTTTTCTTTGGCCTCCCTCTCCCTCTCCACCCTTCCACATGTATACTCATAACTCTTTTAGTAACATGCGTTTTATCTCTCCTCTTTACATGACCATACCAGGACAAACGATTCCCTTTCAACTTTTCAGTCACTGGCGCCACTTTCAAACTTCCTCTAATATACTCATTTCTCACTTTATCCATTCTCGTCACACCACACATCCATCTCAACATTCTCATCTCCGCTACATGCAATCTTTTTTCATCCGTCTTTTTCACAGCCCAACATTCTGATCCATACAGTATAACAGGTCTTATCACGGACTTGTAGATTTTACCCTTCAACTTGGGGGGCATCCGTGGGTCATAAATTGTTCCAGTGACCTGTCGCCATTTCATCCATCCTGAATTGATCCGATTTGATACGTCTCGGTCTACCTCGCCATCGCCTTGGATAAGCGACCCGAGGTACCGAAAGTCGGAGCAGATTGGTATGGGCGTTTCAGCGAGAGCTAAGGGCATAGGACCGGAGAGACCACCGAAATCACAGAACAAGTACTCGGTTTTCGTTCTGCTCAATTTTAAGCCAACACTCTCCAGTCTGTGCCACCACACCTCCAATTTGCTCTGGACCTCTAGGCCACTCTTGGCAACCAGCACAATGTCATCGGCAAACAGCATACACAAGGGAGCCTCTTCCTGGATGCCCGACGTCAGAGCGTCCATTATCATCAGGATGAGGTAAGGGCTGAGGGCCGACCCTTGATGTAAGCCGACAGCCACATTGAAGCTGCCAGTGTTGCCCACTGTAGATCGGACTTGGGTACTGCATTGGCTGTACATCGCTCGGATCAACTGCACATACTTCCCAGGCACACCTTTCTCCTTAAGGGCCCACCACAGAACCTCACGAGGTACCCGGTCATATGCCTTTTCGAGGTCAACGAATACCATGTGCAAGTTTTTATGCGCACCTCTGTATTTCTCGCACAGCTGGCGTATAGCAAAAATGGCATCCGTTGTACCCCGACCAGGCATAAAACCGAATTGGTTCTGTGAAATTTCACTCTCTTCTCTTAGCCTCCTTTCAATAACTTTCTCTCAGGCTTTCATAGTATGTGACATTAGCTTTATTCCTCTATAATTGTTGCATTCAAGCACATCACCCTTGTTTTTAAAGATGGGCACCAGGAAACTGTTGCACCACTCATCAGGTATGGCTTCTTCCTGCAACAACTTATTGAAGAACAAAGCTAACCACATCCATCCATCCACTCGCAGCAACTTCCACACTTCAACTGGTATTCCGTCTGGACCAATTGCCTTACCATTCTTCATTCCATTTACAGCTATTCTGACTTCATCCATACTAATCATTCTCACTAAACCCACGTTCACTGGTTACCTCTCTAAAATCCCATTCCAGTTGTTTTCCTCATTCATCAGTCTTTCAAAATAGTCCTTCCACCTCTCTTTGATTTTATTATCTACTGATAGAATCATTAATTAACTGATTTTATCATCTCTTATACATCTTATCTGACAAACATCTCTCGCATTTCTCTCTCTTGCTCTAGCAAGCCGGTATAGATCTTTCTGGCCTGCCGGACTATCCACCGCCGCTCCCGTTGATATATTTCATAAAATACAACTTGCGGAACATGGTCCCACATACCTCCGTTGAAATAGGAGAATCTTGAAGGATTCTAGGCGGGTGTTGCGTCTGATCCGGGCAACTATCCGATAGTTGATTTCGGGCTGTTACATACGTTCTAATCGCGCGGAGAACTCTAAAGGTAGCCATTCGCGCTAGGGTACAAGAGTATACCTGACAGGTTTACCTGCACAGTTATACCTGTCAGGTAAGCTTGTGTGGAAACCTGCACAGTTGTGCAACATACACGCTCCGGTTTACCTGTATATAACTCAACTGTACAGGCAAACCTGTCAGGTATACCCTAGCGTGTATGGCTTAATGACCTTAATAACGCGATACAGGACTATCTTTTACTTCCTATGTAGCGTCGCTACATGAGCATGTCTAAGTTAATAAAATACGATAATTCTAATACACTCTAGCTAACTAACTTTACATAAGACCCGTCTCTACCGTAATAGGTAGACTTACATGTAAATCAGACGCTGTAATAGGTCTCCGACGAGAATGCATTGCATTAGTCTAAGCGACTAATGGAAATCATCCCGAGAACTTATGAAATCGCTCTACATTTACTTTCCAGCTGCTATAAATTCATCGTTGAGGTAGACTTTCGATTTGAAATTTTATACATTCACATAATAACATTCGCTTATGATAATGCAGTCTGAATTAATTCAGGCCAAATACAAACACAGAATAAATGAAATGGTAATAGTAATGCTTGCTAACAAGGCAAAACTGAATAAAAATAAGGTCAAATGTTAAATTGCCAAGTGGATTTATGTATAAAAACTTGAACTATCATTTCGACAACATTCCATTCCATGTCTAGTATAGAAGTATTTAAAATTAATATTATGACCAAGCCTTGTGTTTGTGTCTTCTGGTATTTCATAATTATATGGAAACAAGCGCTAATAACTGTAGCCTGGTGACTTCTGTTGGGTGGATGAGAGAGAGGTCGGTCGTGTGACGTAATTTTAGCAGGTATACTAATATTATAAAGATGAAAGATTTGATTTTTTTGTTTGTTTGTATGCTACGGATTTAACTCAAAAACTACTGGACCGATTTTCAAAACTCTTTCACCATTAACAAGCTACTTTATCACTGAGTAACATGGGCCTATACTTTCTATTTTCACGCGGGCAAAGCCGCTGGCAAAAGCTAGTAGTAGTTATAGCGGCATCTATATCACCACATACGAACTAAAGATCTGACGTCACACAAATCGTACATGGCAGTAGCAGTATCAAAATTCTCCGCGCGATTTGAACGTATACAACAACTAATCTGAAAACAACTATTAAGCAGTTGCCCAGCCGCAACCGTAGAAGACACCCCAGACGTCCGACTCCCTGCCACCGAAGGCGCGAGCTTGCAGACGAGCAATAGGTGGCTCGCCGTCCGGCCGTCCGGTATGGATCAAACCCCAGTCAACGACGCGTAATTGTGTTCCATGCGCGCCACAAAGAGATACTGCCAGGCAGTGCCGGATTAAGCCCGCGCGGAGCCTGTAGAAAATTCGACCAAGGGGCCCCTGTGTAGACCTTTTTTTTATTAAGATAGATAAAATAAAATATTTTATGAAGAAGGCGTCATTTTTCTAATTTTTCGTAACAGTCAAATACTTCCACAAAATTAGGTATGTCCCAAGTGTCGCCACAACGATCCAGTCCTGTGTCTCAGACGTCGGATTCCCGCGACCCTCACCACGTTATCGGTTCCCTTGTTGAAGCCCTTCAAACTTTGCGTCTTCAGGTACGCGGTCGCTAGTCCATAACCCAGTGAAGATAAGCTTAAGTGGCAGTTTACCTTCACTCGATTCGATCACGCAAGGAGACTCCGAGAATAGCCCTCCATTGCTCTTTGGGTGACTTAAAGCCATCTGATGAGGCGCATTGTGAACCACCATGTTTCAGAGCCATATATCATCAATAGCAATACGCACTGGTCATAGACTTTCGTTTCGAGACACTGGTTGGTCAAGTGCAGGAGAGCACCCTGATAGTATTGATAACTTCTCTCTCAGGTACAGGCTTACTAATGCTTCTATAAAGAAGTATGATCACGTTTGATAGCCGTACTTTAAAGCACACACACATGTACACGAATAACCCCGTTGATTTTATGACCGTGAAAAATACGATAATGGGGGGATTCTAAGAGATCTTCTATTCTGTAGACATTTACTTGCAGGAAACTCTGAAGTACTCTAAGTCTGACTATCGTATCCATAGAAATCAGCTGTATTTAGACTTTGTGTAGTAGGTATAGATACTTTGTCTAGTTTATTTTAGACTAGGTAGTTTCTTTAAATAAAATGTTTATCTTTCTTTCTTTCTTTTACTTTCAAGTGCGGGATCCCTGAACGCGCGGGGCCCCCTAATGCGCGGTGCCTGTAGCATTTACTACTCTTGCTACATGGCTAATCCGCCACTGCTGCCAGGGTTAGGGGATTATTCAAAAGAGTTACTGTGACCATCGCAAAGGGCAACTGAAGAAACACAGGCAGGTTTTAGTCAGTAAGTCTGTCACTCCCCTCTAGTCCCACCCAGAGCGGGAGAAATCATAAAGGATAGTGAGCATTAGACCCTAAAG
Organism: Mythimna impura; assembly: GCA_905147345.3. Lineage (NCBI taxonomy): Eukaryota > Metazoa > Arthropoda > Insecta > Lepidoptera > Noctuidae > Mythimna > Mythimna impura. The sequence goes on from LR990346.1 coordinate 6,664,252, forward strand.
AACTAACAAAAAAATACATACAGCCGAACATTATAACCTCATTCTTTTTGAAGTCGGTTAAAACAGTGTCAAAATAAAAACACTGTCTTTCTTTTAAAAAGACAATCGACTGAACTTACATTATATTTAAAAGTAATGACTATTGCTTATTAAAACATAAAAGTTATTATTAAAACTATTACCTTCTGACACCACATTTAAAACATATTTCTACTCCACGACAAAGTCTCTATAGTTATTGTCAGTTGAACGATTTCAGCTCAAATACACTTCAACAGCATTAATTGTTCTACTACCACCTGGTTTCTAAATAGACAACGTGTCAAACCATAAATTAATGGTTTGAAAAATACTCAACTTCAAATGATTAATTCAGAAACCGTGGTGTAGACAGACACATCGGTTTCAAGACAATTCAAGGTTACTGACCAAAAATATGCATTATTTATCACGAATAATTCAGAGGTAACTCACCGAGACGTCATGCTGTATGTTTATCAACCCAATCTGTAGTTCCACTCCTGAAACAAGCAAAGAAAAAAAAACTTTTATTAAAAATAAAACACAAATAAAAATTCAGCACGATAACGTTAGCTCGATTGCGATGTTCACTCCATGCTAATCTAAACCTCACTGTGGCTGTGCAGTCCAGACCAAACTTGATACATGACCTACTTTATATATATTTTTATGTGTATATTTATGGTTGAACGAACCTAAAAAGTCGATAAAAAAATTTGGTCCTCTAAAACTGTCTACTTAGTTGAGGATTGAATTGACCCTAGCGCTAGGTACGTAATTATAACTGTCACACAATAAAAGTGAGTTGCACCAACTAACTTGAACGATAACCACCACTTATTCAGCCGTCAAATCTCTGGTTAAGCGAAATACGGGTTGCGCCACTATTAAATTTGTATAACGAATACGGGCGGTTACGTGTTATAGTAACGTATACAATTTCTGTCGTAGGTTACTATTTCCGTCAAAGTTAATTTTAACAGTAACGTTACAACATTAATTTTCACTATCTGCTGTTGCACCATCATTATAGCGATAAAGTTTTGCTAAAGAACTTTTTTTTTTCATCTGCATTGACGTTAAGCCTTTAACCATCAGACTTTGAGCGGATAATGTTATCGTTATTTGCGACGTTTAAAACGTAACAATTGCTAAATTTGTGTAACCCGTATTCCGCTTAACCAGAGATTGGACGGCTGATGAATGAAGTATTGTTTATAGTTTAAGTTAGTTGGTGCAACTCACTGTTTACATTATGAAATTATAAAGTAAAATCAGACATGAAAACATTCGGCGATCTCTCGCGCTGGGCCTTGGTACAGGCCATGGTCCGGAGCGAGGAGGAGTGGCAGGCGGTCGCCTCCTTCTGCGAAGCAGTAATGCTAGCAAAGGAGGTGGCCGATCGCGTGAGGCCAAGGTCCTCACGCCTCAACCGCCGCCGGGATTCCGATCCCGATTTCCGGCCACCGTAGTCGCGGGCTTGCAGACGGCGAGCAATGGGTAGCTCGCCGTTCGACCGTCCGGTAACCGTCCGGACCGAGCCCAAGTCGTCGACGGCACGTATTGTTCCACGCGCGCCTCAGGGAGATGTAAGCAAATCGTAGGGGCCCAGCAGGGTCGAAGCCTATTGGGGCCACGGCTAATGTGAAAGTGAAACCCGGGGCCCTGGGACGAAGGCAAAGAAGGAACAGGAGTGGATTGGATTAAATCTCTCAGTTATAAAATACAAGTATTTTTATGTATAATAGATAATTTATATTTTTTCCATTTTAGCTTTTCATACAAAAATCTAAATGGGGCCAATCAGTTTCAGCTGTAGATTAAAGCTGAAACCGATTTTCCATTTACATCGATTTCGTTCTCTATTTTTCGAGATAGTATTGATCATCAATGCACTTAGCTTGGATACTGTATTCGACCTTCTAATCTAATTAAACAAGTAGCTTTAATTACTTCATAGTCACATCCGAATTACATCCCAATGTGGGGTTTCAAAACATTATTGGGCTCATAGGATACCATCATATCTTGCATATCTGCAAGTTATGAGGACTAAAGGACAGTTGGACATTACTAAGGCCTTAGTGCGAGTTGTTTTTACGTTAACGCGATTTATTTATTTTGTTTAATACAGCAAAATAGCCATTATCACTCATCATCTTCCTACCCTTGACCCGTCTTATTTGGGGTCGGCGCAACACGTTTTTTTCTTCCATTCTATCCTGTCAACCGTCATGCTATCACTAACTTCCTTTTCTTTCATAACACTGTTTAGACAATCCATCCATCTTTTCTTTGACCTCTCTCTCCCCCTCCACCCATCCACATATATACTCATAACTCTTTCAGTAACATGCGTTTCATCTCTCCTCTTTACATGACCATACAAAGACAAACGATTCCCCTTCAACTGATCTGTCACTGGCGCCACTTTCAAACTTCCCCTAATTTTTAATAACACCACACACATGCCACTCATGCCGTTATCTTACTTACTTTTTTTTTCTTAATTTTTGCATCAATTGGTTGTAATTATGAGGATATGTAAATCTCTGCTAGTGATTATGAGGGTGGGCGCTGATATAATACAAGATATTAAGTTATCTTAGCTTAGGTATAAGCTGTAACACTTAAATATCACAATTAATTAACCTTTCGACCTAATTTACTCAGGTGCAAATAAACAAATTTTCAATTTTTATTTATTTTCTTAATAATATCGTAGGTATTCCATTCATCAACTAACAAATCCAATCCAGGGTTGGTCTCCATGTGCGCGTTGAGCATCGTTAGCATACGCGGTATAGGGGAGGTGGATCGAGATACAGTGCGACGAAGTTGGACATTAAATAATTTATGCTTTCTAGAGTGATCGAAACGTTTAAACCGTAATATTATTATGCTCTTTATATAACGTGTCGATGGCATTAAAGTAAAAAAGAATCGTCAAAATCGGTTTACCTTTGGCGATGAAATCGCTGACCAGATTTTTTTTTAAAAAACAGGACCTCCTTGTTTTTGGAAGTCTGTTAAAAACAAACTTTTTCTTCAGGTGAGCAAATTCTGACTTCAAATAACTTTTCCCGCCTGAGGAGCGAAAGGAGGACTGACACATTTTACATTGCCATCGCTAGGAAGCAAAGCTTACCATTGCAAGGTATCATGATATCATCATTAATGAATGGGGTCCTAAACAGGTCAGTGTTAACGAAATCTGAGGAATCATCGTTACAATATATTTCCCGTATCTAAACAGTTAAATAAATGAAAGATGTCACCAGAAGATTTTAGAGATAATCAGTTCCAAAAATGTCAACACTGGTTTTGGGGTCATGTTATCGTCGGCGCAACACGTTGCATTCGACCTAGTTGGGTTTTTCAATCATTTATCGCCCTTATCGCACTCGCACTGGAAATACACTTCGTTTTATTAAAACTTTCTTTATGTCTCTGAAATCGTAGTTTGTTTATTATTACTAGTGACCCGTTCCAGCTTCGCATCTCAACTTTTCTCTATTATACTCGTAATATGCATGACTATTGGTGAAAACTACAAGAAAATAAATCCATTTAGTAGCTATAAAGTTCATCCTGAACAAACGCAGTGGGGGCCTTTGTTTTATAATATGTATGTATTCAATTGCAATTACACGTAAGGAAGTAACAATAATGATTGGACTAAAACATTTTGTACAAGTAAAGACAAAGAACAAAGACTTCTTAGGGAATAACAACAGTTATGAGTATGACTGTTGTGGTGTGCAATTTATCCTTGATGCATAGTAATCTCACATCTTTCTGTTTCCCAATTACGCCGAGTCGGTTGAATGCTGCTGAATTCATCTGACCTGCTCTAGGTACTCAACTGCCAACTGATCTCTAGGTACACATTGTTAGTCCGAAGCATACATTTACAAACTTCATGATACTGAAAGTAAAAGGGGATCGAAAGAGCGTTTACATTTAAAACTAATATAACTTTATTGATATCTTGTTCAAGCACTGACAAAAAACTTAACTTTAAGATGACTATAGTCATCTTTAATCATATTTTTTATCTTTATCGCGCAGTTTTCGACTTATTCATATTCTATATTTTAAATGCGAGGGCCAAAATAACCTTCCGCGGTACGACGCGAATTCGCTCAATTCTAGTCAACTCGGAAGGTTATGAAAGATTTCCAAATTGCGACAACAAATGTAAATCAGCTTGAATTAATACTACTTACTCCGTACCAATTCTTATAATCACATCTTCTTAGTGAAAAAATTCCAAAATGTTTAAATATTTTAAGTTTGGGCCAGCCAGAATCCCAGATCATTTGTTCTGTATCTGGGTGTAATTTATCTATAATATGTATGTATTTAGATTAGAAATATATAAGTATGTTTATCAGTTGTCTAGTACTCATAACACAAGCTCTGCTTAGCTTGGGACTAGACGGCGTTGTGTGATAGTTGTGGAATAGCATAGCATAGCATAGTCGGCCTTATAATGTTCCCACTGTTGGGACTCAGGCCTCCTCTCTAGGAGAGGGAATGGGCCGTAATCCACCACGCGGGCCCAGTGCGGGTTGGTGGATGTCACATGTCTTCGAATTTTTGGTTCTAGGACATGCCGGTTTCCTCACGATGTTTTCCTTCACCGTTTTTAGAGCAGTGGTGATGAAATAAATTACACAAAGTAATGCGCCTGGCTGGGTTTGAACTCGCGACCTACAACTCGTAAGTCGGGGCCGTTAAGTATAGTTGTGGAATATTATATTATTATTATTGCGTATATTGCCTGTGGGTTTATTCACTATGGGTATCATCATGGTCCACAGCCCGACTTCGGCAACTGGGCCTAGGACTCTTTTCTTGTGCTAATCCCGTTCCTGTGTCACCCTCATCCAAGTTCTACCAACGATAGCTACAATATGGTCTGCCCATCTCGCTGACGAACGATCAATATTATTTTTACCAGTCCTTGGACGCCACTCGTCGTCAATAATCGCTAAGAGATATTTCTAATTCTTCGCGTCCCGTTATGAAACCTACGATGAAAATATTATCAAACAACTAAGTAGGTATCTTGGCTATAATTATACTGTCACAGTAATTAAGTCAACATTCTGTAAATAAAACTTGACGTCCTTTAGGTTCACGCCTTTTCCCTTGTATCAATAGTCAACGAGGTAAAGTTGACACTATTTAAAACAATGGATCGTTCAATAATCCTATAAAACTACTGTTTTGCGTCACCAAAACAGTAACAAGCCAAATGACTTCAGTTTCTTGACACCTAGTCTAAGATTAACCATTCTAATCTAATATCTATACTTAATATTTCTTTATTTTTGTTTGATATGAATACTCAAAAACTACTAGACCAATTTTAAAAATTCTTTCGCTAGTAGACTGGTACTTTATCACTGAGTGACATAGACTACACAATAGCCACTTTCACGAGAGCGAAACCGCTGACAGAAGAAGTGTATGATTCTTCACCAAGTTACTTCTCATATTTCGACTTAAGTGGTGCTTGAAAATCTGTCATGCTTTTGGTAGCTCTATCTATACTAATTGTAGATTGTGTACAGGATACGAGAAGTTTGGTTGTACAAAAAACCCGTATAAAGAACCTCACTCAAGCAAGAAACAACAATAAAGCCAGTTCATTTAGTTAAAACTAGTTTTTGATGATTAAGTGAGCTTCTGTTTTACTGGTCTTACTCATCTCTGCTTGCAAGGATAAGCAGTAATTGTGAAAATTTCATCATTATAATTATTATTTTTATAGGTACCTAAATATTTATATGAGACAGATGCAATGTGTGTAGATTATCGAGTAGAAGTACTACACAAATATTTCAAATAGGCATGTGGCTACATAAAAATCTTTTATGATGTGTCATCTCGCACCCACCCATGATATTAATGTATCATTCGTGATCGTAGGTAATAATTTAGATACGAATATGTTCATATTTTTATATATAAATATTGATAAGAGTTACGACTGCGGCAGATCTTCATAATGTCATCATCACACATTTGGAAAACCAAACAATCGCCCACTCGATTAGAGTGAATGTGAATAAAAAGTCAAAGAGTTACTACGCATCAATGTGCGTTGAACCGATGTTCGAGAGCCGACCCCCAGACAAAGTCACCTTCTGCAATAGGTATGATACACATTCAATAAGTAAGTACCTAGATAGGTACATGGGTTTGGTATTGATCAATTAGGTAACTGAATAGTCGTTGCGATTTTTATCTTTTCAGAGGGCATGGTTCAAGGTGTCTTTATTTCGATTGCGGGTTTCTGCTGAATGGGAAAAACACTTGTTCAGCCATTGCGACGAAGTTTCGGGCAGACCTATGTGACCTATGTCCATCAATGATGATGATTAAGGTTGGTTCTGACGTAGAAAGAGATTTATTGATTCGTTCTATGAGATTTTAATTCAGCCGTAATTAAGTCGAGTTAGGTTATAATAAGATTGGTGCAAGTTAAAATACTGATTCTTTTATCTCACAAGTTGTTGCCACCAGACACATGATCCCAAGAAACTTGCAAGCGTGTCTGCTTGTTTAATAGGTAGGTGTGTCGGAGTCGGAAACGGACGCCTTGACCTAGTCGAGGCAGACCCCGCGGTGACCTGTCTGACGTGTACGGTGTAAGTAATAGCTGTGTGCTGTAACGTAGACAAAGCGAACAAGAAAAGCTAGGTCAAAAATATTGTAGAGCCTGTATAATATAAAGTGTGCTTCCACTTTCTGAAATATAGGTAGTTATTTAGACTCATAATTACACAAAAACATTATTTATTGGGTGTCGAGGGGCCGAGAGTGGACTAAACAAAAAAAAAAAACAATAAAAACAGTCTTCTGACGACTGTATGTGACGTGTGAATGTCAATGCAGCGTCTTAATCCTATGAGCAGTCGAGCCTATCAGCATCATAATATCTGTTGTCTGGTAGCTGAAGTACCTACGTAATGAAGTGCAAAGAATCGAGGTGCTTGTCGGGCCAGCTTTGGAGATGAATGGGATATGGTTTTTGATAAAAAGATCAAAGAAAGATGGAAAGATTCTGTGAAAGTTGTTGACATGGCCTAAAAAGAAGTTAATTTGGAAAAAGGACAGGAGGATGATGAGACGGAGCACCTAAGGCACATTTATTGTTGACTTTGGATTCTCATAAACACAAAACGTTATCTAGGTCCAAAAATCTATATCCATTAAAAGTACGCTAAGTAAAGAGGGACTGATTCTTAGCTTGAAGGATAGAGGTCTTATTTACTATGTACGCTTCTTCTCTCTTCTTATGTAGTTCCCTATACCTACATAAATAATGTAAAAAATAATGTTTATTATTAGTCTGTACCTAAGCTTTCTTAAAAATAAATAATTTATATTAACGTAATTTTAAAAAATATCGATATTGTTTTCGAATTATACGTTGTTAACCTAATTAGACAGAAGTTCCTAATTTTCAAAGGCAAGGTTCTCAACAACATAGCATTCCCGTGTACCTAGTAAGTACCTACCTATATTATTTTACAAAGTAGATACGAAAACCTCAAACCAACATCATCATCTTCCTGCCCTTACCAACCAACAACCTCAAACCAACATGAAAAAAATAAAAGCCTGATTTTTAGCCACATTGGTTTAGCTCCGAAAGGCATCGTGATCGAGAGGCCGGCTTAAACAAATATCCCGTTATCTGATATTTGCTCTATCATGCTTGACTTTGTAATACTCTTTCGCCAAATATGGCTTTGACATTATAGGCATTGTATGTACTTTACTATGCAGGGTATTGTTGTACAATAAGTTCTAAAACTAGATCTTGCAGCGCGTAGAAGCATAGGACAAGTCCACACTCCCTTAAGGTGCCCTTGAGCCAGTTATCAGTTGCGTTCGTCCCCTTTCGCCTGACAAGCAACACTCTAAGGTCATTTTAGCGTAAACTTACCACTAGCGACGCTAGCTGCAAATTTTCAACTAAATTACATTGTTTGTTATTTATTAACCGCGTTTTCATCCGTGTCTTTAGTTACTGTTGTACTTCCACGCGTCGCAGCGACATATTATAACTATTACTTATGGATAAAAGAAGAAACTGACTGGCTGACACGTCAACGTACAGTCAAAATTACTGGGTCTAGGAACATTAAATTTCGCAACCCACTTCCTTTTGTAACCTAGGCGAGAACTAAATTTCGTTGCAAAATCCGTTTGTCAATATAAATTCTTGAAAGTTAACGCAAATAGTAACCTAAGTAAAATAATAAAAAGTTGGTATTATTTGTTTTTCAAAACCCTCAATAGAACTATTTAGGAGGTTTATTTCTTGAGTTAATAAACTTGAAACTTGGCACAAATTCTAACCAAAATTATTAATAGACTCTTGTTGTAAGTTTTTTCAAAACTACTCTCAAAATATGGTTTAAGGGGTGTCAAAGTTTTTTATGAAAGCATTCTCGCAAACAAAGTCTCAGGTTAAGTGCTAGTAGCCTATACTACCTACTTGTCATGAACCTGGCTATCCCATACAGAAAGATTTTTTCCAATCTGACTGGTAGTACTTAGTACAAAACACAAATTACATTAGTATAGATTATATCTAAGTGCAAATCTGTATACAATAGTTTCACGATTGTCGTTCATGTATAACAGTAGACTGCCCATTCATGCATTTCTTGATGCCAAATAAAGATGTTACTGCTAAGACATAAATTAAGTTAGAGCTAATATAATTAATATTAATGATTAATAAAAAATTAAATCAGAGCTGTTGTTGATCATAATTTCTATGACTTTCTTGAGAGGAGATTTCTTCAAATCAAGCAAATACCAAGTATTTCTTTTTTGACATTTATAGTTAATTTTATTTCTACTAACTAAGAGACAGATTCCAATAAGTTAACCTTGCGGTCAACACCTATCTAGTCTAGCAGTCAAAGGGGCACGCCCTGTATATGACTACAGATAAGCATGAACTATGTGCATTGTTATCCATAATATAATTGTTACATTTCAGATAATTTCAATGATGACATGGTAAAACATTTTGACAACAAGAATTATCTTTAAGATAACAAAGCATGAAATAATGATCTAAAATTCTAGAATCAACATGAAAAAAATGAATGATTTTATCAATTTATTTTATTTATTTCGACCGCATCATCACTTTCCATCAGATGAGATAACGGTCAACCTATCAAGAATAATTTTTTTTTAAAAATTGTTAAATTATTTTATTTTGAAAGGTATTTTTAAAACTTGTAGCCTCATATTGATATACTATTAGGATCAAGTAATCTATCAACTGGATTATGTAAACCAGCTATCTCCACTGTTTCAACTAATCACACACATTAATCTAGATAAAATCAGATAGCAGTATCCAGTACAAACTCAATTTTATACAATCAAGAAAACTAATGAGGAAGTATTAGTTTTAAAAAACAATTTTGAGAAATGATTTATGAGTAAATCAAGTAATGCTTATGTCTTTGCTGTTATCTCATGATTATTGAGTCAGTAGAGGACATGGTTCAAATGTAATTCATTTATGTCAATAGTAGTCTTTATTATCAACTGAATTATCAATCTGTCAATTTTGTCTTGAAGATAAAATGCTTAATTCATAAATTACTTGAGTTTATTACATGTGTATGTTAATTATTTGTCCCCAGGTCAATATTGGGTGACTTTTATAATAATTATAAACAATTGTGACCCACATTTTGTCAACTGGTTGTGTAAACAGTTTTTAATGAGTCCCTCTCTCTCTCTTATACTGTAGTCCAATTAGTTATTAAATATTCTGATAAACATTAAAAAAATTAAGACCATTGAACTAAGTATCAAATAAATTCCTGCCTGAAAAATTAATAGCAGCTTACTCAGACCAACAAAAAAAGAAGCAGCTTATGGAATAAGTCTTATGACACAATAAGTATACAGGTTTTAAGTTGATACAGGTTGGAAGTTGTTTTTTTGTTATTTGTCTATGATCAGAAAGTAAGTTTTTAAATATACATGTGAATGTAATTACATTAATTTTGTGTATTGTTATAAGAATGACCTTCCATCTACGATTAAAATGATAGACACACAAGTAACATAAAGGCTACTTATTGTACCACAAAAAGCAACTGAAAAACTGTGAATAACACAGACCTAGAATATTTCTAGATTGTACATTTTTAAAGTGAACATGCATTCAAAATTAGAATTGTTCTGGATAATGTATTGTTTATCATAACAATAAAAATCTTGGCACAACGTTCATAGATTTGTAAACATTAAAAATGTGTATCAAAACTGTAAGCTATAGTCATTCCACTAATGCATTAGAAGGTGCAATATTGAACAGATACTTAGCATATCACTTGCCACAATATTGCTCTGAGTCTGGTTTACAAGAAACAGTTTGTGTCAACAAATAGATTCATGTACATATCATATCACTCCATTCCCCAGAAGGAGGGAGGCGAGTAGGCGTACAAAAATCAATACCATTTCAATGATTTCATGTGGTATCTCAAACATGTACGCATGCAGACAATTTCGCTATCTTGTATGTCATCGATACCCCGGCCTGCTCGTAAATGTCATATGTATATGAATACCTACCAACTTTCCCTATCGCTGGCATACAAATTCCACGTTCGTCGGAAATCCAACGATCGTGTAGATCAAAACATTGTCCACGAGAACGGTAACGGTACGTTACAAACACTATCCTTTCACGCATGTTAACATATGGCCGTGGTAACACAATCGTATTGATTACTCCAATTATTGCACTCGCGCTCACATTTAAGACCTCTGAAAGTGACCTTGAATTAACCAAATTAAATCGTGACGAAAGCCTCATACGTAGCGAGATCCCGATTGATTTTTCTATGCCACAATTTTTGCTCAGCTCCTCAGCTCGCAATGGAAATGTGCGAATATAATCTTTCTTTTGGTTTTATACACTATAATCACACCCGAAAACTCACCTTGCGTAACAAGGCAGATATCAGGTCACTGCACCCAAGGGTTTCCATAATTTATGCCACACAAAATCACACACGATATCATTTTCGTCAAAATGCACAAACAAAAAAAACCAACGTGACGAGAGGAAGCGCATCGTTCAAGCTTCAAATTTATACTGACAGCCATGCTGCTGATGAGTCCGACTTTATTGTGGACTTGTGCGCTGATTGGTCGAAAAGAGGCTAATAAAAAAAACTAATTGCGATGTTCCACCAATCGCCAACAAGGGTTTGAAAAATTCTTGATTGTATGCCAAAAATCGAGCGATAAACAGTACTAAACGGTTAGTTTTTTTAAGATTATTTATTAAATCATGTATTTATTAATCTTATCACCATTCCACGTGGAAATTCAAAGGAACCATAACACTGATAAAAATAAGGCATCGTTTCATACTTGATAATCCTAAAAAAAATTGGTGAGTTTTAGAGGATTGACGATAAAATATGAAGAAAGTGAAAACTAAAGAGTACGTAAAGTTAGTGAAAACCGAATTCTTTGTGAATTTCTTGTTTCGTTTGAGGTATAAATGTCAAGCTAAATATTATATATTGAAGTATTTTATTATAACCTAAATTATTGAACAATTCCATTTGTTATTTGTTAAAATTACTAGGTATAGGTACCTACTAGATTTTGAATTTATCTAGTCCATGGTGTGAAAACGAATTATTTATAGTTTTTTTTTTCTCTTTGAACTCCGAGAATAATTTCCTTTATGAACTAAACGTATAACCTATATCGCGATCGCGAATCCGACCAAATTTAATAGTCACAAAATAAAAGGGCTATTGAGTAATAATTGTGACGTTGCGCGTTGGTCGAATTCGCGATATTATCGCTTTTGACACAATTCGGAACGCAGGGTCTGTCATGCAACTCTGACATCTCTGTCGGCAGTGCTGTCAAACTTGTCAATGTTACAACAAGCAGCCTTTTTAGGTTATGTGTCGAAGCGTGCAGACGGTGAAGATCTAAAATTCTATAGGAACATTTTACATTTCTTGATTGAAAAAAAAAATGGCGAGAAAGAAAAATAAGGAAGGAAAAAAGAAAGTAACCTTAGTGTTCGATGAAGCTAAGAGAAAGTAATTATATACAATTATTGTTTCCCTTTCAATCTGTGCATGTATACTATTATACCTACCTAATGTTTTTGTTTATTTTCCAGGGAATTCTTATGTGGGTTCCGTAAAAGGAAGCTAGAAAGAAAGAAAAAGGCACAAGAGGAATTGAAAGCGCTTTTGAAAGAGGAGAAGAAACGTATTAAACTGGAGGTATGAGAAAGCAGACGCGTAACTGTTTGTTGTAGTTAAAGTCGAGAACAACCGATAAGTTTGTAGAAATAGACACAAGTTAATTTGGAGCTGTTAATCACTTGGTTGTTTCAAGACATGATTAATAATTTGTTTTAGTGCAGCTTCTTAGTTAATAATCCGAAGGCTGGATTGATTAATAACATTATTATGATCCTATCTTACCATTTTTCATGTTGTTTTAGAATAAAGAATCCTACAAAAAGTTAGTGGTATCTAGCAGACCCATTCCAGATATAGAGCAACTTCTTCAGGACGAATATGAAGATGAGGATGTTAATGTTAAAATAGTTGAACTCTCAGCAGATACCTTGCAGAAGAAAGATTTAGTAATAGGTGAGAATAAACCTAAAGAAAAAGTCAAGAAAGATGAAGAGAAAGGTAAAAATAAAGTCAACCAAAAAGTAGTAACAATTTCTGGAATGGGATCAGATGAAGAAAATGAGGAGGAAGAGTCTGAAGCAGAAGAGGATGAAGATGACAAAATAAAAACAAAAAAAGAAATAAAGAGCATGCTCAAGAAACAAGCAACAAAAAAAATACAAAAGAGCAAAGTATTCCAAATGAAGAGCAAATTGGATAGAATTCAGAACAAAAAGAAGTCAATGCAGAAGAAAGGCCACATGAAAGCTAAATCTGACCCAAAGAAAGGGCATGGAAAAGCTAAATCTGACACAAAGAAAGGGCATGGAAAAGCAAAACCAGACCATAGGAAAGATAAATAAAAAAAAAAAGTTGGTAGAAGAAAACATTGATTTAATTCTATAATTATTATAAGATTCATGTTTCTAATGAGGTATTTCACATAATCACTGATTTCCATTAAATATACTTAAAACATAATTATGTATTATGCAATCTCAAAACTTGTTCCATATTGATGTAAGAAAAATGTATGTAGCTGCATTCGGTTTCACTTGTAATACTAAAACACAACATGTATTACTATAAAAACAACAATAAATGGCACATAGACAAATGTGCATTGTACAAACTTAATAAAAAACGAAATTACTTCTTAGTTGCTCCTGTTTATTTCTGTACTGCACTATCACAGTTATCAATGGCAGTTTCTACTTCATTCAGAACTTTATTCCTTGTAGATTTACGAGTTACTGGTGATTTCTTGGGCTTATCATAAGTAGTATTGTTTCCATCTGCACTTGAAAGTAAATTTGCCTCTACCCTGCTTTTAGTATTTCTAGTGCCAGTAGTAGGTTCCTTAAATTCCTGGTTTTCATCATTACTTTCAGGTACAGTTTTCTTTTTAATAGCTTTTTTGTTTTTAATGTTTGGTTGACTATCATTCTCATCTTCAATAGTGTCTTCTTGAGAGCTTTGTCCAGCCTTGGCTTTTTTCTTAGGTGCAGGTTTAACATCCAAGTTATCTTGAGAGTTGATTTCCACTGCCTTTGTTTTCTTACTTGGTGTTACTCTCTTCCTAGATGCTGTTTTTACAGATGGTTTTTCAGTTTTCATTTCAAAATCATCTAAATTATCTTGACGGTCAACTTCTTCTACTTCTGTTTTCTTATTTGGTGTTACTTTTTTCTTAGGTACTGCTTTAACAAATAATTCATCAGTTTTCATTTCAAAATCATTCAAGTTTTCTTGCAAGTTAATTTCTTCTGTTTTTTTCTTATTTGGTGTCACTCTCCTCTTGGGTGCAGGTTTTGCATCCAAATTACCTTGGGAATTACCTTCAGCTGCTTCTGCTTTCTTTTTGGGTGTTACTTTCTTCTTAGGTGCTGCTCTAACAGATAGTTGATCTGGTTTCATTTCAAAATCATCCATATCATCTTCTGGTTTAACTTGATCTCCTTGTCTAGGTGTAACTTTTCTTTTGTGAGGTGATTTGTTCTCTACAGTTTCTTTTTTAACAGTCAGCTTTCCTATGTTTGTTTTAGAATTTATATTTCCATCATTTAATTCCTTTCTTGGTGTAACTTTTTTGTTTTTAGGTGATTTAACATCATCCTCATCATCAGATTTTTCACTTTTTACTTCTTTTTTCACTGGAGTTTTCTTGGGTGATTTTCTCCCTAGACCACTGGATGGACAGATGTCTTTATTCAAACATTCATGGCACAATGGGCCCACAGGTAGGCAAATGGTTTGTCCAAATCCTACTAGGAGGTGATTCACTTCACTCCAAAGTTCGAAAGGCAGCCAAGTTTGCAATGATTTTCGTGTATCTTCAGGAGTACTTGTTGGTTTTTTATGCCAGCCTATTCTGTTAGTTATTCTATGAACATGAGTGTCTACACCTGTGGGAAAGGGTAGAATAGATAAAAATGCATGGATAAATTGTAATGTAGTGGTTGTTGTTATTATTATTTTAAACTCACCAATCCCAGTAACTTTATCCCAAGCAACCAGCATGCAGATATGCGCCATCTTGGGTCCCACACCAGTCAGCTTGCACAGTTTATCCACAGAGTCTGGTATATCTCCATTGTACTGGTCCTTTAGAGTCTGGGTTGTTTTCTTTATGTACTTCACTTTAGTCTGAAATATTACAAAAGGTTTACAGATTTAGTTTCGTTTTTGTTTTTTTCTCATGGTTTTTTCTTTCATTGTTTGCAATTAGTTCATTCCTTCATTCATTTAATCCTTTTTTTAAGATTTGTGCTAGTTATTAAATAATTCATAATAATTATTGAGCTAAAATAGATCATCAGAATAAAAAGGTTTTATAAAGATTACAACTTCAAGTGTTACCTTCCAAAATCCAACAGGGTATATCAGCTTGCCCAGTTCATCATCACTCATATTCAACACATTGTCTATAGTTAGCCCTCTGGCCCGGAGACGCTCCATAGCAGCAAATGTCACTTGATCCTTTGTCTGACTTGACAGCATTAGGGATATCAGACACTGATATCTGTATACCTGGAAGTATGTACTTGGGTTAACTTAGAAATTTAATTGTACTTGTACATCAGTACAAGCTGAAAATGCCCTTACCAAGGTGGAAGGGCAGTATGTAGAGACCTTTGCCCAGCAGTGAGACATTATAAATGCTCACTGCTGGGCTAATAATTTAATGATTTTACCACTGTTTTTTGCCCGCGATTGTATCCAGCTATAATTATTAAGTTGTTAGTGTACTGGTGTAAACAGTTGTTGGTTAACCTGAATAAAATAAATAAATAAATGGAAAAAATACAAAAAGAAATAGACTTAACTTACTTCAGGAGCAGCTTTTATATCACCACTCAAGTGGCAGCCCATGGTATCAACTGGGGCATCATTGTTAGATCTCATGTTCCTCAAGTTCAAGAGGAACTCTTTCCAATTGGCTGGCTCCCATAATCCCTTAGTATCCTGCAGAAAAATATATACTAAGGGTAATGAGAATGAGTTTCCTACTTAAACTAACAATTATATAAAAAAATATTGTTTGTTCATCATGCTTTTGGTCTCTCTCTATATTTGTATTTCTATTCTATTTTCTATTGATGGCAAATAGAGCCGATGTCGACTATTCTGCCAATGTCGAAAGTAAATTGGATAAGCAAGTATGTATATATCATTAACACAAGGAATTGGTATGCTAGAAACGTAGTAACTATCGGTGTATAAATCTTCGACTGATACAATTGGACTTCATGTGTTAGTACTGGACTGAAACAAACAAAAAATAAAAGTACATATATATATTAAAATTGTTAGAACAGTAAATACTATATTTGTATTTGTAAAGTCATCTGGATTGTACAAATCCTGTTACTTACATTCATTCTCTAATAAAAAGCATTATTGATGACTTGTAGAGTGTCGTATCTCGAAAGGAAAGCAAGTTTTTTTTTTAAATATAAAAACAGGGATGAAATTCTAACTGAAAAAGTTTCCGTTAATTTAATAAATTCCGTTATGGGAGAGTTTAAATTTATTGAAGAACAATAAATAAATGCTTGATCACCTCTTTTTCTGGCGAATCCTTTTCATATTCAATTTTAATGTGCTGTTTCTTCTCGAACCTGAACTGACTCAGGTCAATTTTACTCGGATTTGGCTGCTCTTCTGACGCTTCTGGAGTTTCCAGTTTAAATTCAATATTCGCAAAGTTTAATTCATCTTTGTTTTCATCACTGTTGCTTGTATTTTTTCCTGTTTTTTTAGCTGGACCTGCAGCGTTAGCAGTAACTTTCGTTTTCCCGCGCGGCATTTTGCGCACGAAAGATTGGAAAGATGTTATTATGAAAATTTCGGTAATTTATGTAACTTTAGCTCAAAAATGTAAGTTGAATATAAATTGTATATAATTTCGTCAATTATTCACTCGGGGCACAAACACAACAAACATTAGTACTACACATGAAAAACTATATTAAATATTTTGTCTTTTAACTTTTGACATTATTTTTTCGTTCGATTTTTTTTTTTTTTTTACTTTCGTTCCTTGTGGAACAGGCTAGGGTCAGAGACCATGCTGCCTAGTCATCAGTTTTTGTTTCTTTTTGTTTTACATTAGAATGCAGGTGTAACACATTCTAATGTTTTTTTGAAGTATTTGGCAGCAAATGTATCGATTCAGCCTTCTCTGCAAACTTCGCTGAGGTAGCTAAAACTACAATAAAATTCTCAGCTCCATTTTACCGAGACCGCGCCTATTTCAATGATTCCACATATTATTCCAGTTGCGCAGACACTTGGGATACAAAACAACACCAATTTTACATCACAATATCCACTAGGAATCAATTTGCGAATAATTAAAACTGCCACTGAACTTCACTCGAAGAAATCCCGCCAAAAACCTCTTTTTTCGTTCGACCGACGTTCATGCAAGTTTTTTTTATATAATGTGTTGGCTTAGATACTAAGTACTTTAAGCCATGTCTTCGGATGCAGTTACAAGTTGTACTTTGAGTTTCATTAGAATACGGATATAACACTTTCTAAAGTGCTTGCAGTATTTGGCAGCAAAATCAAGTCAGCCTTCTCAGCAAGCTTTGCTGAGAGGTAGTCAAGCCGATACATTAAAATTCTCAACTCCATTTTACCGAGATTGCGCCTGTTTCTATGATTCTACATAACTGTCCAGTTGTGTAGACACTTTAGATACAAAACTTTGGTTTTGTCTGCAATCTCAATAGATATCAGCAAAACCTTACATTAAGAAAATATTAATATCTAATTAAAAATGAAAATCACTCGAATTTTATTAGGTCATTTCTAGGCTTGTTGAATGAGTATCGATACATCGATGTTTTTGAGCTGCGATTTATTGATATTTTCTGTCGATATATTTTGATTCGATTCAACGATTTATTGATACAAAATATTGAATAACGAAAATCGCACCAAAAACGATTTATTTTTTTTTGAAAATTTAATTACAAGCAGTATGAAAACAAATAAATGAAAGTTGAACATATTTTGAAACGTATCTAAAAAGGTTTATTAAAAATATAAGAAGAACTATTATTCTATTCAATTAGATATTTTACATACCAATGAATAAGGTGTTATATATTTTACATTAATTTGAAATTAAAGAAAACCTTGATTTGAAGCTGTCCCAAGATCAGTATTCCGGCATAGCATAGATTTTTTTAAATATTTTTATTCTACTATAAGTCTTGCGATGTTTTAATTCAATTGTGAGATAGTTAGTCTTACATTTAAACTAATTATTAACAGTAGTTACTATAGTAAAATAGTAAGATAATTACGTCATGCTCCCTGGCGGAACCACCTTTGCTGTAACAAGTATAAGTTACATGAAAAATTCTATGGAATGTCTATAAAATTCTAGTCCTATTAAAAAAAAAGTCTATATCTCTAGTTTCGACGTAAACTTTTATTTAAAGTGGTTGCGCTGCAGAGTATCCTTCCCAGCGAAACCACCATGATATTTCTATTACTATACATAGTATTTGCAAATATATATTATCAAATAATTCTATAACAATTCTATATTGAACTGGCACCCCTAAATCTTCAATCTAATTTAAATATACGAACCAAACGGTGCCTCAAACTTTGTCTCCGAAATAGTCGCTAAGTGCCTAGATTAAAGTTTTTAGCAAATAACGTTTACGTCAAATATCATACAATGTCTTTCAGGCGTTTAGTTTAAAACATACAAGTAATATTTTATTATATTATATTTTCTTGTGTTTTAATTATTAGTCTTAATAGATTATTGTAATATTAAATAATATTAAGTGAAACATCTGTGCATCCATTACTAATACTGGCCACATAAAGTAATAAAGTGATAAACGAATTTTCATTATCCTATATTGCTGTCAGTAAAGTTATTTTATTTTTATTATAGAATACCTACTAGTAGAATGGTTATTTCCTTTTATATTTTCCTGTGACGGCTTATTGTGTGTATCGTTAAAACTACTAGAAGGATCCCTCCTTCCCACTTACCCTACTCAAGGAACTTTAATAAAATCAACTACCCACATTTTAATGAAATCATTGTTAGTTAGTGCGTATATTTAAATTAGATTGAAGATTTAGGGGTGCCAGTTCAATATAGAATTGTTATAGAATTATTTGATACTATATATTTGCAAATACTATGTATAGTAATAGAAATATCATGGTGGTTTCGCTGGGAAGGATACTCTGCAGCGCAACCACTTTAAATAAAAGTTTACGTCGAAACTAGAGATATAGACTTTTTTTTAATAGGACTAGAATTTTATAGACATTCCATAGAATTTTTCATGTAACTTATACTTGTTACAGCAAAGGTGGTTCCGCCAGGGAGCATGACGTAGATAATTGCATAAAACCTTTGTCCCATAGAATTAAGATTACAGGACAAGTCCGTATAGTAACGTTACTATACTTTTTGTTACTGTTTTGCCTATTAGCAAATATTTTTTATTTTAATGGTAACCCCAAGCGCGACATCTAAGATTTATATGCGGTCATTTTGTATTTAGTCGCAACAAGGCACAGAGTACTTTGTTAATATCAACAAGGTGAATTTGGGTGAATTGGTGGACATAAGTATGCGCAACGAAAAATTGATTAAAAAAATTTGTCTCAGTAATTAACGTGTTTTTACATAAGACTATTTATCTGGTTGTTAATTCTGTTTGTGCAGTAGCACTCAAAGTTTTATTGAGGGAGTATGTATGATTTGGAAATTTTATAGTAATATTCTTTGAGTATTTCACATTTGGAGAGCAGTGGTGGCCGAGTGGTAACGGCCCCGACTTACGAGTTGTAGGTCGCGGGTTCAAACCCAGCCAGGCGCATTACTTTGTGTAATTTATTTCATCACCACTGCTCTCAAAACGGTGAAGGAAAACATCGTGAGGAAACCGGCATGTCTTAGAACCAAAAATTCGAAGACATGTGACATTCACCAATCCGCACTGGGCCCGCGTGGTGGATTACGGCCCATTCCCTCTCCTAGAGAGAGGAGGCCTGAGTCCCAGCAGTGGGAACATTTAAAGGCTGATTATGCTTATGCTTATTATTTCACATTTGTTTTGAAAGTGAACTACTTGAGTAACGTCCTTTTCGTAACAGTTACTATAGGGTGGACTAAAATGTTACGAAAGGGAAAAGTAAACCATAGTGCACATTGTAAGTACTTAGACATTATTTGGGTCTTGTTTGTTAATAAATTTCTAGTTTTATGTATCTCAAATTTCAATAAAATAATAATAATTTAACGGTAAGGTAAGATTGAATGAAGACTGATTAAAACTAAGTAGGTTTTGAGACATTGTTGTGACACATATAAAGTGTTTATCGGAAAATTAGATTTTTTTGAATCTACATATTGGCATAGTGAGGACTATTCTTAATAATTCTGTAACGTAATACTTAATGTCTTTTAAGTAACGGTCCCAAAAAAAATATCCTTGTATTTCTTTATAACAGTTAAACCATTTTTAATTATTATGTATCCCATTAGGTTTTTAATAAATAAAAACATATTGCAAATATGTTAAACTTTTGTCGTTAGCTCATCATTTAAATAGTTAAAACTTAAAAAGAAACAAACGTTTGGGTACTTTTGTTACTAAACGGATTAATTCTTTGAATTTTAACAAAATATGGTTATTTAGTATCCACTTAAATATATTTCTTTTAATTTAGGTATTGAATACGAGTTAAAATCTCTAGTTTATTTTTCGCATTTCAACTTATCAGTTAAATTTTTATCTACTTTTGATTTTTGTGCATTTAAATTAATTAATAACATTATCTACGGAGAATCATCAATTTCAAACCCTAAAACGATCCTAAATTTTAAAAAAGTGGTTTTAAAAATCTGCGCCATTTATTGTGAATTTGCCCATTTAACGGAATTCAAAGCCCTAAAAGATAGGAACGAACGGAAAAAAATAACTGCATGGTATATGACTAGTATGGTTTTACTTTCGTTCGTTACCGAACAAAAATGCTGGTTTGCCTGAAATAATAAATTGGTTACAAAATATTAGAATATTGTTATTTAGTTTTTTAAGATTTAAACTAATTTACATTTTGCATAAAAAATACTATTATCAATTTTAATTTCATAGACTGAACTACATAAATTATTATTTTAAAACCAAAAAAACTCGGAAAGTTTGACCAATATATCGATATTAATATTTTTTTACACCACCTGCTCGATAATGCCCTTTTATACGTCATACAACCATCACTTAAAGCAAGTTATTATGTCCCTAGGGAGATAATGCAGTATGGGCGATCCCTAGGGAATAATGAGATTTGAATTTGGAACGTGAAAAACCGTCAGCATTATGTGAATTAAAATGTAGTGCATCAAACAAGTTTATTCAAATTTCAAACTGGCCACTAACAAAAAAAAAAAACAGAATAAAAAAAGTTAATGAACAAGCGGGAGCGTTATATAAAATTTAAACTATAGAATCTTTGAGTAGTGAATTTTGTTTGTTTCAAATCTCAAAACATTTTGAGTGATAGTCGTAAATAATACTTATATCTCTGTATTATATGATTTCTTTTACTAAATTGTCTTATAATTATCTCACAGATGGTGTAAAAAGTAGAGTATCCAACACGGGGATAAAGCTGTCTTTGTCTTGGGCGGCTTGAATTCCTCACTTCACTCAGGTTTCTTTATTAACTCCCTCGCAATGCTCGGGAGTTAATTAAATCCCTCACTGTCGTTCGGGATTAAAATTAGCAACCTTCGTTTCGTTCGGAATTCAACATCCGCCACCCGCGACTTAAAGACACTGCTTTATCCCCTAGTCACATAATCTAGTATTATAAATATTGATATCGATATTTTCCATCACTGCCGACATTCCTAGTCATTTCGTTTGATTATCAGAATTGAAACAACTGAGAAGTGATTCCGATAAAAAAACGATTCCAATTCACTACGTTTTGATTCCGAGTCCGACCAATTCCGAATTTCAACTGTCACGACACCCACGCACGATATGCACGACACCGACGATTATTCGACGAACCCTGTGCTCCGATTGCGATAAAAGTGATTATATCGCGAATCCGACCAAATTTAATAGTCCCAAAATATAAGGGCTATTGAGGAATAATTGTGACGTTGCGCGTTGGTCGGATTCGCGATATTTTCGCTTATGACGCATTCGGAACGCAGGGGAAGATTCCCCGTGTTCCGAATTGCGATAAAAGTGATTATGTCGCAAATCCGACCAAATTTAATAGTCACAAAATATAAGGACTATTGAGTAATAATTGTGACGTTGCGCGTTGGTCGGATTCGCGATATTATCGCTTTTGACGCAATTCGGAACGCAGGGATGACTGTTAAAGTATTCATAGACGATCGAACTTGAACCGAACGGTGCGGTCTACACAACAGACAAGCGCACCAGACTCCGAACCGTCCAGTCGGTTATTGTGCTAGCATTGCGTGAACACGTCTCCTCGACATGCCGCCTATTCTATCAAAAGAGGCCAAAATGGCATTAGTTGCGCTGTTGTGTTGGCTATCGTTGCTACATCGCCATTACATAACGAACGAAAAAGAAGAAAAGAATGGGCAAAATTTTATCTCAGAAACAGACAACAATAGTCATATGAATCTCATTAAAGATGTCGATGATAAAGATTTTCGTATAGAGTCTGTCAAGCGAGTCTAGTCCCATGAAAAAGGCGGCAAATTTAAAAAATCTTTCAGGTGTCAACACTGATATAGCACGCTGAAAACTTATTGATACTTGAATTTTTGATAAAAAAAAAAACATATTTGAAATAAATAAAAAAAAAACCTTTCAATGTAAGTATTTATTTGTCACAATCAGAACTAAAATCAGAATCAAGAAATTCAATGCCTTCATATGAGAAATCACTGTCAGTATCATCATTACGCACAGAAATGATGAAAGGTTCCAACTCAGTTTCGGATATCCTGTCTCTTACTTTATATTTGTTTTCGACACTAATAGTGTGATCTGTGCATTTTTTCCAATCATTGGCTGTGACACTATTAAAACATTCTTTTATAAGGTTCTCCATTTCATTACCTGGAATCCCTAAATTTTTGCTGGCTATTTTTCTTTTAGCCAAACTCCATATGAGTTCAATAGCGTTCAGGTCACAATGATATGGTGGAAGTTTCAAAACTTCATGGCCATGTTGTTTCAAACATTCTTCAGCTTCATATATTGGAGTTGTTTTATTTTCATTCACAAGGCACATAAGCTCAGCCTTTGTGAAAAATTCTTCATAATGGATTCCATTTTCAGTTAGCCATTTCTGAATGTCAGCCTTTAAATCATTCATAGATGGTGGCTTATTTATTTGTGTTACATGGTAGCTAGCGTTGTCCATAACAATGACACTGGGCTGACTTAAATTAGGTATTAATTTTTCATGTAACCATTTCATAAAATTATTTCTGTTCATATCATCATGATAATCTGCCATTTTTGATTTAGTACTGAATACTAATAAAGCATTGGGGACAAAACCTTTTTCGGATCCAGCATGAACAACAATATGTCTTTTGCCTGATGATATTTTATCAATTACACCGCTTGTTGATGGCCCTTGCCATGATTTTTTAACTTTATAATTTTGGTGGACATAGGTTTCATCGAGGTAAACTATTAATTTTCCTTGTTTCCGCTTTTCATCAATAGCTCTGAGATACCTATGTCGCCATGCAGCTAGTTCATACTTTTCAAGAAGAAGAGATCTCTCATTTTTATTTTTTTTGAATTCAAATCCATTTTTGAGTAATAATTGTCTCAATGTTTCATGACATCCAGTAAATGCAATAGACTCTCTTAAATCTGCAAGCAAACTTCGTAGAGTTGGTACTTGCCTTTTCACACAGTAAAATTCATTAATTTTATTGCGTATGGCTGATAAATCAAAACTATCCAGGTTGGCTACAGTTGGCTGTCGTGGACGCTTTTTCCCTGGTGTGTTCCACTCACCTTGGTTAATAGCACCTTCTTTTTTAATTCTCCGCAGTGTTTTCACACTTAAATCTGAAAATTCAATATATCAGTTCAGTATCAAACGCACAAATTTTATGATAACATAATAATATGTAGAAAATGCAGGGTAAACCAATAAATGTGTCGAACCTGTCATAGCCGCAATTTTTGTCAGATAGTCTGTTTCAGATTTCATTTTTTAATTGTCTTCTATGGCTATGACTTGCTTAACTAAATTATGAATTGTGCTTTTTATTAATTCATCATCAAAGGTGGCTGAAAAAAAATGACAACAATCTTTATAGTAGTTTTCACTTAAAGATGCCTCAGTAAGTTTCAAGGTCATGAACACGACGTCTGGATCTAAACCAAAACGGAAATCGTGATTACATCACAGTAAAATAAAAAAAGTTAGACAATTGTGCTAAAACTATCAACACGTCGTTGCCAACCTACCTGATGTTGAAACAATTAGAGATGAAGCGTATATACTAGAACAGATCCAGGGATTAGGTATTTAACGAGACTAGGCTGCACCTATTCTAACTTTTAAAATACTTGATCCACCTAGTCTCACTGTGCCGACGCAGTGCACGGCACCCGCGGCCCGCGCGAATCGAAGTACTGACTATGTGTTTGCCAAAATCATTCGTGAGTCAGTCACTTGAATTTGAACCGTAATTCAAAAGTCATAAAAGTAACGCGATGCGCACTCGTATTTACACAGATCATACGTGTGCCAGTCGTTTGAATTTGAACCATATCTCAATGGCATAAAAGTTACGCGACGCGCACCGTGTTGTGGAAGAATATATTCTGTCCTTTTTTAACTACACTATTCCGCAGTCTTTCCATCCTTGTCTGTCAATACTCGAGATCGAGACTAGTCGGGACTAGGCACTAGGCAGACTTTATAGAATAGGTAGAATAGATACTTTGACAATACTCGATGCGAATGAAGACTATAATGATGCAGTCGAGTATCAAGTACGGACTCGTGCGAATGTGATCTCGATTGACGTATGATACCTACTCGACGTCGCTAACTTCTATCGGACTTATTTAGTGATCGGTTTTCGTAACGAAGTTTTAATATATTGTTAAAGAACTTAGATCTATTTTTAATAAGACATTAATTTAAAAAAAGGAAAACAAAAAATATTAAGTACTCTGAAAAATGAATTGAAATCTTTTAAATACGCCAACAATCTTCAATGTAGATAAATCTATACGTTGACAGTCCTAAGCCTGTGTAAAGTAGGTATGAAGGGAAGATTACAATTCATTACTGCGTACGTACGTACTACACGTATCGTTGTTACGCAAAGACTAAGCATCTATAAAGTATGCGTATTTCATGGACTAGGTGGACTAGGTGGACTAGGTGGAACAGGTATTTGGATCGAGTATTTGTACGGACTTGGACTAGGTGTACCTAGTCCAAGATTTGCCTAGTACGACCCATCTCTAGAAACAATTTCATCCAAAAGTCGTCGTTTTTGCGATAACACGTCGTCAGATTCACTCTGTACATGATTATATTTATTAATCATTGTAAACAACAAGCTCCTGACACTACTTTTAATAGGTTTCGGCATTATAACATTAAAAAACTCAACAAAAACCGGATTATTACGAGGTTAGAAACAGAATTTGTGACAATCTGTTTGACAGATCGTAGTATTGCCATTATAAGAAATCAGTAAAAGGGTTGTGGACTCGACTCGCTTGACAGACTCTATATCTTCAAATGAGTTCCATTTTTCTAAAAGTATTTAAAATGCTTGATTGCGTGCATCTTTATTACAATAAAGGCTATGCGCGGTATTCCACAAACATGGGAAGTCTTTATACAACTCCAAGAGCTCTATAACAGCTTTTTTCTCGGTATTAACGATTTCTTCTTGGTGTCGCTCCGAATCCATGTCTGTGAACACACTGCGACGTGTTGCGCGTACGGTGGCACAATAGCGACTGGACCGACATTTGGTTCGGTGCGCCGCGCCGTCAACACGATCGGTTCGGTTCGGAACGCATCGCGTTCGATGTGCGAGCGCTCCGAACCAGCCGTACCGATATTAATAATAATAATGTCCAGCGGACCGTGCGCCACACGATTGAATTTGGTTCGAAGCGCACCATGTTCGTGGTGCGGTCCGCACCAAGTTCGATCGTCTGTGAATACTATTAGCGCTGTGAACGCTCATGGCGATGTAATCGTAATTCGGAACGCGGTGTATTGTCATGTCACTGTCACCATCACCACTGCCACTGACTGTCACTTTTAATTGAGGTGTCACCCATCGAATGTTTCCTTTTTCTTAATTTTAATGAAATAATTTTATCTTATTATTGAATAAGTGTTAGTGTATTTCAAAGTTTATCACAATGGCCGAGCTACTACTAGACCCAAATATCAGATTGTGGGTATTCCTTCCCATAGTAATCATCACTTTCTTGGTCGGAATTGTACGGCATTATGTTTCACTTATTTTATCCTCTCAGAAGAAGATTGAACTTCTCCAGGTTCAAGACAGGTAAATAACAATATTCCTCTATACGACCACGTTATAGTTAGTGTATCAGTTAATATTTGTGATTTTATTTTACTTATATCTAACCTATACCTGCATGTTTAACATAAAATAGTTCTGGCTTTCAATTATCTAAACAAGTTCATTCATAGGATTGGATTGTAAAGTAATGTTATATCATCCACCCAACAATATGATTTCAAATGAAGAAAGATTAATCAACTACAATTTTGTGTTGAATTGGGTTCCAGTCAAGTGATGATCCGCGCTCGTCTGTTGCGTGAAAACGGCAAGTACCTGCCGCGGCAGTCGTTCGCTATGCGCCGCCACTGGTTCAACAATGAAGAGACTGGATACTTCAAGGTTCAGAAGAGGGCTGCCACTTCTCAGGTAATTGTTAATTCAATTGCATTGGAAGTCTAACTTCACTTGGAAATGCACATTGGAAGTCTAACTTCACTCATCTATTTATAGGGTTAATGGTTTTCTTATCAATAACTGCTCAATTCATTAAACCCCAAGCGAACACCGGCGTTCACTTGCTCATTGTCTTTCTATTGTGTCTCTAATTATGGGACTCAAAAGTTTAAATTCATAATTAATTTTTTTTTGCTTAGACATACATGGGTACTTAAACAATTTCTGAAGCTATTGCAAAGTTTGAATTGGTTGTTTCCTATTTAAAAGAATGTGCAAGAAACTCCACTTCATAGGCTGTTGTTTATGTATAGAATTTATGGAGTCTGTAGTAATAGAAAATTCATACTTTAAAATGTTATTTGATATAGCAACATATTTTTTACATTTGTACAGAACACACATGTATAAGGAAAATGTATCCAGCTATCATTAAATGGGTCAACTCCTAAATGTATTTTGTCTAAAAACAAACAGAATTGAGTATGTAACATTGGGCAATCTTTGAATTAATGTCACAGAAATTAAATGCAGCAATAATAGTAATAGATCAAATCATTTTTAATTTTAACATACAAATGTTGGACTGGCCCCTTTTAAATTTGATTTGGTAATTAGTTTTTTTTTTTAACATTACATTGGGCCATTTTGCGAGACACACAGGACCGGTCATTATGGTGACGCTTTGGGGTGGCCTATGTCCAACAGTGGACGTCTTTTGGCCGTAATGATGATAATGATGATGAGTCATTTTATATTATTGCGATTGTTCAGTTGGCAATGTGATGACGACGGTTGTACGCAAGATAAGCTTCCCTGCACAGTTTAGAGGAATGTAACATTTTTTTTTTGTTTTTTTTTATTGTTGATAGGCTCGCGTTTGACCACTATCTCACCTGCTGGTAAGCAATGATGTGGGTGACGATGGAGCACGCTTGCCTAGATGTAACCTATTCACTTTTGACATGAAGGGGGTGACTAGGGATTGCAAATTCCGGACTTTTTAGAAATCCGAATTTCTGTACTCTCGTCCGATAAAAATCCGGATTTTTCGAACTTTGAGTGTTTTAAGTTGATTTGATATACTTAACTGAAATAAATAGCATAAATAATTTAAAATATGTATTTATTCGCTCAATTCTCAGCACAACAGAATAAAACCAATTAAAATAATCCACAAAACTTTTAGGTATCAGTCATTTTTCCCGTTATAAATTCACATAATCATTTTTGCTTTGATTATATATTTTGCATTTTTGTAATATAACATTAACATATACTTTAATAACGATAATTAAGATAACAACATAAACTAATTTAAAAAAATCATTAGGGCTGTATAAATATTGTAAGGCACCGACAACAGTATAGAGCCGTCGCTCTTTAATTCTCCTTATCAATAGATTTGCCAGTTGCTTTGCAGATATCGTGTCTTGGCTGTCTAATGATTTTATCAAAAATTTAAAAGCTATATCGGCCATTAGAATAGTGGCATCTCTGCGGCGAGCCAAATTCACACAAATACTCTACACTACACCTAATCCTACCAATTCAAACATCTTTTGGACTACTTTTAACAGATATTATTCGTTAAACTCAGTTTTGACTAAAATCCGGAAAAACCGAATTTGTGTCAAAAAAACTGGATTTCAAAATGTCAAGATTAACCGGATTTTTCAATTATTTTCGAATTTCGAAGAATCCGGATTGCAATCACTAGGGGTGACCATTCAAGCCTGACCTATTTGTGTCAGGGTGCACTAAGTTCCCTGATTATAAAATCTTGCTGACAAAGTAATCATTTTCTGCTGATCAAACATTACAAAAATTACCATTAAATTCCTTTCCAATGTTTTCTAAGTAACTCCATTGATAACAAGTATTTACTGCCCAGCAGCAGACCACTATAAATTAATAAATCATTGACAAACATTTCAGAACCCCATGACTGATCCCGGAATGATGACTGACATGCTGAAGGGAAATGTAACCAATGTGTTACCCATGATTGTTATTGGAGGCTGGATCAACTGGATGTTCAGTGGTTTCCTGACCAGTAAGTGTATTTATTTTAATTGTCAAAAATAAAATTGATTGATTCAAGATTTGACTGACCTGTTGGTCTAGTGGTTAGTGGCCCTGACTGCTATGCCCAGGATAAATGTTTATGTGATGAGCACGATCATTTGTTCTGCGTGTGGGTGTAATTTATCTATAATATGTATGTATTTAGAAACATATATATAAATATGTTTTTGCTCTGCTTAGCTTGAGACTAGACGGCGTTGTGTGATGGTTGTGGAATATTATTATTATATCTTTATTTCTCTTATTTACATATAATTTACATTTTTAAATATTTCTAAAAAAAATACATTTAAAAATATAAAACGTAATAATACACTTGTGTCGGGAGCAGGGTCCAAGCTACCGGTGGTTAGGGCTCCAAAGTCAGGAACCTCCTCACAATGCGAGC
Organism: Mythimna impura; assembly: GCA_905147345.3. Classification (NCBI taxonomy): domain Eukaryota; kingdom Metazoa; phylum Arthropoda; class Insecta; order Lepidoptera; family Noctuidae; genus Mythimna; species Mythimna impura. The sequence continues at coordinate 6,693,461 of LR990346.1, forward strand.
CGTACCAAGGAGTACTGCTTTCTGTATCAGGCCCTTGATTTAGCCGCGCAACGACACGCCGCGTTTTGACAGCTTCGACAGATGGTCTTCGGCTATAAGGCCATTGGTGGTCACTACAATCGGCACAATTATTATTATTATGACTTTAAGATTCCACTTGAGTTAATATTTTGTGAAGAGTTTTAACTTTTAACAGAATATCAAATGATAATAACCTTATGAAATTAAATGGTATTTTTGCGAAACTATAAAGGGTTTTTTATATAAACTTGATAGGAAAACATTATATAATATGGCACAGCAATTTATATATTTATAGGGATACTTTAAAATTACGACTCGAGTTTGTGTGCCGCTTGTTCTCTACGTTTTAATTTGCCTTTTAATAAAGCAATTATTTTTTAGGGTTCCATACTTGAAGGGTAAAAACGGGACCCTATTGCTATCACTCTGCTGTCTGTCAGGCACCAGGCTGTATCTCATGAACCCTGATAGCTAAATAGTTGAAATTTTCACAGATGATGTAATTCTGTTGCCGCTATAACAGCAAATCCTAAAAACAGAATAAAATAAATATTTAACTGGAGCTCCTATACAACAAACTCGATTTTTTCATTGCCATTTTTTGCTACGATGGTTCGGAATCCTTCGCGTGCGAGTCGGACTCGCATTTGGCCGGTTTTTATACATTATACAATCTTTACACTCAAGTTAACATATTGACCGCCACGTCAAAAAAGCAAAAGCGTGCGCTAGGCGCCAATGGGCAACCCGGCGATTTCATCCTTTAACAACACAAATAAGAAAAATAATATTTTCAAATAAATCTTTTATTAGCGTTTAAGTCTGTCATGGAGTCGTCGGATACATTTTGCTTTGTCATGTATACGTGACTGTGGCGGTGGAAAGTTTAAAATATAAAGTAGAATCTTTCTTCTTACAGCCAAGGTACCATTCCCGCTGACGCTCCGCTTCAAGCCGATGTTGCAGCGCGGCGTGGAGCTCGCGTATCTGGATGCTTCGTGGGTCTCTTCTGCTTCCTGGTACTTCCTTAACGTTTTCGGTCTGCGCACCATCTATGCTCTAGTCTTGGGAGAGAATAATGGTAAGGATACTCGGAAATACTTCATGACGGCAACCAATATTGATTCATTAAAGTAGGCTTCTCCACTTGTCTGTGAATTTTTGAAAAACATATGGTACAGTCAGGGTTATTTGTATTTGTATTTCAATACGTATTTGGTATTTGTATTTCAATTACTTCCCTAAAATGTAATTTGTAATTCGTATTTCAAATACCTGACGGCGAAGTATTTTGTAATTAGTATTTCAAATACTTGAGGCTTCAAAATACATTTTAACATTAACACACATTTAACTTTCAAGAAACATTGATTTCTTTAGCAGGTTTTATTCACTCTCCAACAAGAGGCTGTTTGTCTGACAGTACATTTAAAAATCTAGTGTTCATGAAAGGAAACTCTGGTTTTACTGAATAGTTAATCTTGTTTTCCTCTACTTTTCAACCCATGCTGGTCTAGATTACTTATTTTGTAATATGTAATTTGTATTTTGTATTTCAATTAAAAATAGCTAAAATACTGTATTTTGTATTTTATATTTCAAATACCTTACTTAAAGATATTTTGTATTTTGTATTTTAATTACTTGCGGTACTGTTTTTGTAATTTGTATTTCAATTAAAGCAAAGCATGTATTTTGCCCAGCCCTGGGTACAGTCAACCGTACCTATTGGCAATGTAAATCAAATAATCAATCTTCTTATCTGTAAGGGCGAAATTTGCTGTGCAAGTTATTACTAACTACTGACATTTAGTTGACTGTACAAAACCTCAATTCAGTTTTCTGGTCTTAGGTCTTTTACATTAACCTAGAGTATGATAAACCCACGAGTTTGAACTCTATTATACTATAGATAAGAAATACATAATATTTTCCTAAAATTTTATTAGCATATAGCTCAATTGTAAACCTTGCAATTCATATTCATAAAGAAAACGTATGCGTTTTTGTCCACAGCTGCTGATCAGTCAAAGATAATGCAAGAACAAATGTCTGGTGCTGCTATGGCGATGCCTCAGGACCCAAAAGCTGCCTTCAAGGCCGAGTGGGAAGCCTTAGAGATCACGGAACACCGATGGGCAGTCGCACATGCAGAGTCTGATGTTCTCAGTATTATAGTAGACCATCAATCTTGAATACTAGTATGAACTTATGTTATTTATTATCATAATGTATCTAGAATAATTTGTAATCTAAGATAAGGTGTTAGTGCAAATGTGGTGTTTATGGAAATAAATGACTACCATATCTATTTATTGACCATTAAGGTTTAGTTTTATTTACACTGTTTTAACCCCTTGAAGGCTGATTGTACATTCGTTTGTACAACATGATTGATCTTGAAAAACGCTTAATTGTTGTTTTGTACACACGTTTGTATGAATTTTTTTTTGCCGAAAATTTTGGTTTCAATATCTTTGTTTTTCTTAGAAAAATCCAGAAAAAGTTTTTTTTTTTTTTTTTTAATTTTTTGGTGATTTACGTAAAAACGCGCAATTACGTAATAATAATACCCCGGGGCGCCCAAGGGGTATTCAAAGAGCAACCATTCAGACAGCATTTTGAACAGAGGTTGATCAATTGCCCTTCAATGGTTAAACGGATTTGGATAAAATTGAAACGCTTGTAGATCATGGCCTAGATTAGGGCTATAATATTATATCCCGGTAGTAAGTTCCCAGTAGTGATATTAGTAACAGTTGTCACACCACGGATAAAAAGTAATCAAATATTATATCCTTGCATTATTGTGAAACAAACTCCCTCCACCGCGTCTGTATGAACGCGAAAAACTCAAAAACTACTGAATTTCATGAGGTTTTCACGAATAGATAGAGTGATTCATGACGAAGATTAAGGTGTGTAATAAATGCATGTTATAGTACAGAAGCCGAGAGTTTCAAAGATTTGTACCATCAGTGCGAAGTTGGGGTGGGTAGCGAGTACTAATAGTAGTACTTATAGGGCTTCTCCTACGTGAAATTCGGAGCTTATCCCAAAGTTCATAGGTCTTAAGTATCCAATGTCCTATTCCCTGGAATACCAGTGTGCCAAGTTTTATGATTAATTTCAGCAACTCCGTGTAGTGTGGAGCGACTCTAGCGTCGACCTTTATAAATGTGCCGAGATGTAGCGAGCGATACTCGAGCTCGGCTCGTGCTCAGTGTAGTGTGGAGCGACTCTAGCGTCGACCTTTATAAATGTGCCGAGATGTAGCGAGCGATACTCGAGCTCGGCTCGTGCTCAGTGTAGTGTGGAGCGACTCTAGCGTCGACCTTTATAAATGTGTCGAGATGTAGCGAGCGATACTCGAGCTCGGCTCGTGCTCAGTGTAGTGTGGAGCGACTCTAGCGTCGACCTTTATAAATGTGCCGAGATGTAGCGAGCGATACTCGAGCTCGGCTCGTGCTCAGTGTAGTGTGGAGCGACTCTAGCGTCGACCTTTATAAATGTGCCGAGATGTAGCGAGCGATACTCGAGCTCGGCTCGTGCTCAGTGTAGTGTGGAGCGACTCTAGCGTCGACCTTTATAAATGTGTCGAGATGTAGCGAGCGATACTCGAGCTCGGCTCGTGCTCAGTGTAGTGTGGAGCGACTCTAGCGTCGACCTTTATAAATGTGCCGAGATGTAGCGAGCGATACTTGAGCTCGGCTCGTGCTCAGTGTAGTGTGGAGCGACTCTAGCGTCGACCTTTATAAATGTGTCGAGATGTAGCGAGCGATACCCGAGCTCGGCTCGTGCTCAGTGTAGTGTGGAGCGACTCTAGCGTCGACCTTTAGAAATGTGCCGAGATGTAGCGAGCGATACTCGAGCTCGGCTCGTGCTCAGTGTAGTGTGGAGCGACTCTAGCGTCGACCTTTAGAAATGTGCCGAGATGTAGCGAGCGATACTCGAGCTCGGCTCGTGCTCAGTGTAGTGTGGAGCGACTCTAGCGTCGACCTTTAGAAATGTGCCGAGATGTAGCGAGCGATACTCGAGCTCGGCTCGTGCTCAGTGTAGTGTGGAGCGACTCTAGCGTCGACCTTTAGAAATGTGCCGAGATGTAGCGAGCGATACTCGAGCTCGGCTCGTGCTCAGTGTAGTGTGGAGCGACTCTAGCGTCGACCTTTATAAATGTGCCGAGATGTAGCGACCGATACTCGAGCTCGGCTCGTGCTCAGTGTAGTGTGGAGCGACTCTAGCGTCGACCTTTAGAAATGTGCCGAGATGTAGCGAGCGATACTCGAGCTCGGCTCGTGCTCAGTGTAGTGTGGAGCGACTCTAGCGTCGACCTTTATAAATGTGCCGAGATGTAGCGAGCGATACTCGAGCTCGGCTCGTGCTCAGTGTAGTGTGGAGCGACTCTAGCGTCGACCTTTATAAATGTGCCGAGATGTAGCGAGCGATACTCGAGCTCGGCTCGTGCTCAGTGTAGTGTGGAGCGACTCTAGCGTCGACCTTTAGAAATGTGCCGAGATGTAGCGAGCGATACTCGAGCTCGGCTCGTGCTCAGTGTAGTGTGGAGCGACTCTAGCGTCGACCTTTATAAATGTGCCGAGATGTAGCGACCGATACTCGAGCTCGGCTCGTGCTCAGTGTAGTGTGGAGCGACTCTAGCGTCGACCTTTAGAAATGTGCCGAGATGTAGCGAGCGATACTCGAGCTCGGCTCGTGCTCAGTGTAGTGTGGAGCGACTCTAGCGTCGACCTTTATAAATGTGCCGAGATGTAGCGAGCGATACTCGAGCTCGGCTCCGTTTGTGCTCGGCTCCTCGAGCGTAAACCCACTATTATTACTTAGAATACACATGGCGCTGTATTTCTGAGAATGCAAAAATGCGAGAGAATGCGAGAAATGCATCAATATTCAGTTCTGTGTTGTTGATGCAAGTGTTTAAAATAAATGTTTATTACAATAGGTATTAAGTAAATTAAACAAAATTGCATTAAAAAAAGTTATTTATTTCAATGCAAAAGTATAATGAGTATATACAATATGACCTTTTCCTATACAAACACATTATAAAACGAAATTGTTATTGCTTTGTTTGCTGTCGCTGGCTTACTGATTCAGGCACTATTTTATTACTTAGGAAAGTAGTCATTATTTATCATAGATGTACAATACTCCACATGAGGGACCAACTGTTACAGTACCTACTGCATATTTAAAATCTTACGTTAACACTGTCGGTGCCGAGGACCGGTCGTACAATAATTGAAAAACATAAATATACTTAAGGCGGCGATACACATATCTGTAACTCACACAAAAGTATACAAGTACCTTGTCACTGCGTCATACCAAAATCTGATTGGTGGATGACGCTATAGCATGCAAGTTACTTGCATGCTTTTGTACCAGCTACAGGCATGTGTGGTGCGACCTTTAGAGTTGGACTCGCTAGTCGAGTCCTGCCCCCTAGCCAAGTTACAATCGTATCGTTCGCGCCGAACGCCTCGAGTAGGCCACACCTCCGATGCCTTTGTTCTGACGTCATCTCAACGCTCAGTCACGTGGTCAGAACAAAGGAATCGGGGGCGTGGCCTACTCGAGGCATTCGGCGCGAACGAAACGATTGTAACTTGGCTAGGGGGGCTGGTGCCTTACCATGACGTGTTAAAATGTCGGGCGTGCGAGAGAGGGATGGAGCTATACACCTTATACATATAGCTCCATCCCTATAACAAACAAATACAGGTCGTCAAATGTATCATCAACAGCTATGCATAACACGGCACGGGAAGCGGGTTGTGGGCACACGAACGAATTATAGTATGCTCTTGACACCGAAAGTGCTAAGGTTAAAATTCCCTACATAAACACGTAAGGCGTCCATTACACGATAGGTTTTGCTGTCAGTTTTGCCACAGTCAAATATTTTGACTGACGAAAAACCTACCGTGTAATGGGACGACTGACGTTTGCATGACGAAAAATGTATGGCGATAAAATTCCGTCATTCAAACATCATTCATGTTTTGATTGACGCTTGCATGACCGTGTAATGGACGCCTATAACAGATTAAAAAATAAACAAAAAAAATTAACCAGCTTATCACAATACAACACCTTCAATCGACCTTGAACTGTCATTCTTCATTATTTCCGTTCATTTCTGCCGTCCGTAGGACATGTACGTAAATCATAATAAATAAGACTTAAAACGTAAAATTAACAGTATTATTCCCATATTGCTGATTATAACTGTGAACTTGGCTAATATTGAGGATAAATTTGTATAATATGCAAAATGACATTGGAACCAATTTCATGTAACTTTCTCAGCCATTGGATAAAAAACTGGTTTCGTTCAATATTAAACATAACTCAAAATCTGGCTTTTTCATATATATAGTATAGAATTAGATAGTCTTCAAATATGCTGAAACAATACTAAGCGCTGCGTGTTGGTGTATTAAAAGTTTAAAATCACTACGTTTTAAGATATGGAAGTCAAATTCAAATGGCAGCTGTTGTCATGTCAACTAACCAACACATAACTGCATCACATTAAAATCCAGTATAAACACAGTCTACCTATATTGCAAGGATGTTATAGAGAACCGTAACTGGAACCATCGCACAACCGAAACAAAAAAAAATCAAGTAGGTATCTTTAACCAAAACCGATATAAAAGGATAGGTTCGGATAAAGGCGGAGTCCAAAAGACCGGTTACGGCAAGTTTTTTTTTTTAACTTGGCCAATCGAATTTTAATCTAGACTAGAAATAAAACCTCAAATCTTGCATCTGTATCCGAAACTAGTGGATTATCCGAAATAATTTAGATAACCTTGACCATATATTTTAAACCCCAAGCGAACGCCGGCGTTCGCTCTCTCATTGTCTTTCTATTGTGTCTTGATATTATTCCTATATCCACAACATCCCTGCTATATTGCAACCTTACAGTCGGTCAACGCGTGGTTTATAGCTGAGTAAACATACGCGGATGAGAGCTTGTCATACATTTTGATGTTTCTTAAATCCAAAGATGTTGACCAACTGTAAGTATTGATCTACTGTTTAACTGGGAGGTAGTGATCGACAGTGCCTGCCACGGCTGCGGATTGTGGCATTTACGAAGGGCAACTGAAGGAACAAAAAATGGCCTTCAGCGGTTCTTAGGTGTGGGAGGGGTGCTGCAAATGACTGACCTGACCACACGCCTTCCGCAATTACTTCAGACACCCTCTAGTTAAGCGTTAAGGCGGCTAAACACATACTTGTAGCTAGCACAAAAGTATGCAAGTAGCTTGCACGACAGTTTTCCATAACAAGTTCTGATTGGTGGATGTCTGATGAAGTATGCATGTGACTATGGCATGCAAACTATTTGCAAATTAATGTGCCAGCTACAGGTATGAGCATTACCATTTTAAAGGCCTAAATATACAAGCCTGTAACTTGCACTAATGTATGTAAGTAGTTAGCGTGCCATAGTGACATCCACCAATCAGAATTTGTTATAGCTCTCTGGCATGTAAGCTGCCGGCATACTTTTGTGCCAGTTACAGGCATGTGTGCGTACCTATAGGCCTGCAGTAGATGCACTGTGTCAACTGTCAACGTCACTAACACACATCGCTTAGTACAGTCTAAACATCAAGCAATCGACGTCTGCGCAGAGCATCGACACGTAATCATAGATCACAGGCTGCTGTTACTTCTTGATGAGCTGCACGACGTCCTCGTCCTGCACGGTGTGGCCCAGGCCGACCCTCTGCGGGGAGTACTTGGTGCTGGTGCCCCACACCAGCGCGTACTTGAGAGCGGCGGCGAGAGTGCGGTGGATGGAGTGGCAGACGTGCTCTATCGTTACACCCTGGAAGAGATAGATACATTTTATTAGTGACTAGCTGCTCCCAGCGGCTTCGCACGCATGAAAGTAGAAAATTGTCCAAATAAGACTTTACTTTTTATTAGTATTACTAGCTTTTGCCCGCGGCTTCGCTCCCGTCATTGACTACTCTACCCTACTTAAAAACCATCCTTGAACTTCAACGAACATTTTAAAAAAAGAATTGGCCAAATTGGTCCAGGCGTTGTTGAGTTATGCGCATACCAACACATTTTGCGATTCATTTTTATATTATAGATTAGTATGCCCATACTCTCGGGATAAAAAGTAAAGTCTTATATGCTATTTCAGGACATGGGCTACCCGTGCGCCAAATTTTATCCTAATCCGTTGAGCTGTTTGAGTGTGAACGAGTAACAAACACACATACATTTATACAAACTTTCGCCTTTATAATATTACCAGCTGCTACCATATTATTATCCCAAGGAACATACTCGTGGGATACTAAAGTACCTACGCTACACGCTATTCCAGATTTCCAGGATATGGTCTACCTATGTGCCAAATTTCTCTGAATCCATTCGAGCCTGAAGTAACAAACACATGGGAGATTTAACTCACATGCACAAAACAGGACCAGAAGATTTATCTGTGGGCCATACAAATATTTGTTCCGTGCGGGATTCGAACCCCCGATACGTAGCGCCGCAGCCAACCGTGCCGTCAACATGCATTTCTGAAGAGTCAGCGTAATTCCAGTGTTACAGAATAAGGTTGACTCCTCTATGGTCCGGACTAAGCGTTTCGACTCGTCGTTCATACCGCGGACATCGAAGGACTGGAACAATTTGCCTGCTGTGGTCTTCCCGTCCGATTATAATTTAGGTGTCTTGAAGGCTAGAGCGAATAGGCTCTTAATAATAATAATAATTATTATCATTATATTCTTTATTGTACACCACATAAACAAAAATACAGGACAAACATAATTAAAAATAAGTGTACAATGGGCGGTCTTATCGCACAGGGCAATTTCTAATAATCTAATACGCTTCACCATCAACGATTGCATCACTGTTTAACATCAGGTAGGATCACAGTCAAGCACTGGTATATATCAATTAAAAAAGAAATAGGTTATATGTTTTTAGTTATAACGTTTTTTGCTAAGACTTCTGCCTATATTGTCACTTTCTTTGTTTTTAGAATGTCTTTCTATACTTACTGGTAATATAATTGTATCCGACCGAAAGTTCGGTTTCGGTTTTGGTCAAGTTTCGGCGGCAACGACCAAAACCGAAACTGCATTCGGGAGTTCTCGCGCTGTGATCGGTCATGTTCGGCGCGTTAAATTCCGAAAGCGACGAAGACATTTTGCCGCGTCCACGTGCCTAATCATGTCGAGACTGGCTTGTGCTTGTGTTTGCAGTTCGTTTTGTTTGTTGTGAGTTTCGTGTCATTTATTTTGAATTTGATGATTATAATAAAGTTTTCTTTTTCCCTCAAAACATGATCCTTTGTAAGGAAGTTTCGGTTTTGGCCAAAACTGAGACTGTTGCCGGAATTCGGTTTCGGTCCGACATTATAATAAAGGTGACTGTTTCCATTTTTTTGAACGCAATTGGACATTGTGATTTGTTAACACTTGTGTGTAACAGAAGGAAATCTGCCAAAAATACAGTCAACTTGCAATCAAGTGTTTTTTTTTAATATTTATTTTTTTAAGATGCCATTTTATCAATTTTTAAATGTTATAATTATAATATAAAACAGTCAAATTAGAAAATAAAACTAAAAGACCGTGACCATAAATACCTTTCTCAAAATAAGACCATCATCAAAATCTGGGGGCTGGCCGGGCTTCTTGGTGTACACTCGGATGAGAGACAGGTACTCCCACAGGGTTTCCAACAGAAAGTCTAAATTCAGTTTCATGTTACAACTGAAACAAAAAATCATTCACTATATTCAAATATAGACTTTCAAAGTAGTATGATGCAAATAATCTGGAGATTTTTTTTAAATTTGTGTTCTTCTGCTGGACAAAGGTCTCCCCTTTCTCCTTCCAAACCTCTGTCTTGCGCGATCTCTGGCCTACCTTGACCCGCAAACATAATTAGATCAAACCACCTTAATCACTTTACTTTTAAACTAGTAACCACGGAGTTTCTTGGCGTTTCTCCATAGGAAACGACCGATTGGAACCATGCAATAGCTTCTGACGGTTTATAAGTGTGTATGTAGGCTTATGTGAAATGAAATATTTTGAATTGAATCATTTTTTTAAAGTGCGAAATTATTAAATAACTCCGCTCTGAGTGGAGCAAGAGGGAGTGTCAGACTTTTAATGGCTAGAACGCACATGTGTTCCTTCATTTGCCCTTTGCATACCACGCAGTGGCGTAGCTAGCTCGAGAGGCCCTGTATCAAATATTTTTGAATGCTTTTTTCGAAACCGGATAGGTTGACAAGTCCCGATTGAAAATGAGCTCACTTAATACAGTATTCTGGACTAGGGTAAGTTAATTTTTTTTGTGATCTTTCGTAGAAAATTCTAGAACTAGCGGAGCGAGCTATAATATTGGAACATTATCAATTATAGTCATTAGGAATTACATTACTAATTAACTACAGGCCTCTTATCAAGAAGTGAATTTAAGATTGTGGATAACTTGTTAAGAATTATTGCACACTTCTGGCACGGTAATATTATCTATACAGTATTGTAACTCGGCCGTATTTTTGAAATAAATGCCTACAGCCGCGCGGTACGTAAACATGCGATAGGGCTGCCCGCACTATGGCTGCCCGCCTCCACCATTTTAATTACATTTGCCTACTTTGTGTTTCCATTTAGTTTTGTGATTGTAAATATACTTTTTTTATATAAACAAATAAAAACTTTGTGAATTGAATAGGAAGTGTTCAATATTTGCGACCGAAAAATATTTGCGCCTCGACTGAGACGTACCTACGATATGCTTTATTATTAAATTTTAAAGTACAAAAATCCGCATTCTAAAGCTTAATTAAAAATTGTTTTGGGAAACATGGACAAGGTGGAGAAAAAGGAATCTTTTACTTGGTTATAGATACCTGCAGCTACTCTACAATTTATATGTTTGGTTTTAAATGAAGAATTCACGCAACCAAAAACAGCACAATATATCCTACTCGTCATATTAAATATATAAATATGTACTTGAACTTATTTTTATTGAAAAAATCGTGCGGCACAGACGCGACTGTCTGCATCCCGAGCGCACCCCGAGATCGAGGCGCGTAGGTATAGCTCTTTCGTCCGTTTGTATGAAGTTGGAATACTGTATAGATAATATTACCGTGCTTCTGGGGCCTTGCAGCCCGGGGCCCCATATCATTGATACGGGTGGTACGTCCGGCGGTAGCTACACCCCTGATTCTAGGGCTACAGTAACACTCCCGCAGTTGAAGACACCTGAGTGTGAATGACATTATATTCCTCACCTAACAACGACGGAGTGCGGCTGCCTGGCTATTCTGTCGACCTCCTGTATGGAGATCTGATCGATCTTGTTGTACACGTACAGGCACGGCAAGTACACGCGGTTCGCTAGGATCACGTCGATCAGGTCGTCTGCAGTCGCGTCCTCGCGGAATAGCACCTGAAACGTGAGAAATAAGTTAGTGGTAAAAGTATTCACAGAAGCATTCATTTAAAAAAATATATAAGTATATAATTTTTTTGTCTGGTAGATATAATCGTGCGGTATCCCCGCACCATCCGGATGACCATGACCCTCTGGCTTGCGTTCAGCTTGGCCGCCGGTCGCTTCGCTGTCAGCGATAAGACCGCCTTTGTACCCATAGATTTAAGTTAGTGAAAAGTTTTGTTACAATTTTGGTGTACAATAAAGTTTATTCTATTCTATTTTATTATGGCCTCGTGATATTGATATTTGTGATTGTTACCATATTTTTTTATTCAGGTGCTCTCTATTATCTCTCTCTCTCTCTCTCTCTCTCTCTCTCTTTTTGTGTTGCATCAAATAAATGTTTTATCTATCACTCTATCTTTTTATGTGTTTGTACCACGTAAAAATCCTTCCTCCTATTTTTACGCAGTTAACTTTTAATGCTATCGATTGAGAAAAATAAGTCGGCCTGGTATTGGAACCCCTACTATGACGTGCCCATGCCATCACGTTTCCGCTATGAGAGAGAGACGAAGCTATATAGGACGCATAGGACTGTCTCTTTTTCACAGTGATTTTTTCATGGCTTTCGTGACTAATAAATACTGATTACAGAAATCTTTGTAGTTTGGACATCTTCATACCTGCAAAACTAGAGCCGTCGCAGGCGAATGCTGTGATGCCTGATGGAGGTGCAAAGTCTTTAAAGCCTACACTTCTTAGACAAAACACGTAACATAGTTTTTTTTTTATTCATGTAAACTAGTGCTTGACTGTGATCCCACCTGATGGTAAGCAGTGATGCAATCGTTGATGGTGAGGCGCACTTGAATCATAATATTAGCAACATATTTAGTTTACCTCAGCATTAAATATCTTGTATTCATGCAGAATCATTTGCACCAGTTTCTCGTCAACTTTAGTGAGCTGACACGTCGAGTTGAAAGAGAGACCGCCACCCTTCTTCACCTGGAAGGAGACAAATTAAAAACATATTACTATTGAGCCTGATACGATCATTTGAGACGGAAATAAACAACTATCATAATAGTTGACGGCGTGAGGTATGTGTTGCATGGCTGACCCAAACTAAAAAATAGGCCTCGAAAAGTTTAGAGCTGCTGTTACCTCTGCCGTCGGCATGTTGCCAATGGCAGAGGTAAAAGCAGCCGTCGAAACGTTGGCAGCTATTGACGCATCGACATTTCAAGTTAGAAGATCAGTGGCACCCGTCGTGTGTGTCAAGTGTCACTATAGGTCGACAGCTGCAGTCAACCCGTCTCGACAGCTGCAGTTACCTCTGCTGGTGGCAACATATCGCTCGTGTATGAGCTCTTAGTATGCCCTGGGCTTTGGCTCCTTCAGTTTTGCTTACGGAAAGTAAGGACACTGTGGTAGTTCTCTAGCCACTCCGCGACCTATACTTACCACCGCGATTGTGGCGTACCCGGTCAGTTACTTAAGCTGTGGAATGTTAATATTGCGGGCTGACAAAATAGTAAATTAAAAGAAAACAAAAGTTTAAGGTGTACCGACAACTATGACGTCACATAAGAAGTTAATTTCAAAAATCCTGTATAGTGGTATCAAAGTTCTCCGCGCGATTAGAACATATCAACTATCTGGTAGTTGCCCGGACCGGACACAACCCCAGTCTAGTCAGGATCCTCCCTTTTCAACGGAGGTTTGCTGGACTTTACACCCTGTTCCAAATAACCTCACTTTTTGATGTTGTTCTAGTCTGATACATAATACTTGCAAGAGTTGCAAGCAATGTGCGTGTATGATCAGGGAAAGTATGTGTAAGAATCTTTCTAGACTGAAAAAATGGCGTGAGTTTAGGTTAACTAAATTATAATGTCGGTTGCAACAGCTTACTTTGAAATAAATATTGGGCTTTGGTTTGTTGAGCCTGATGCCCACACTCTCCAATTCCTTCTCCAGCAGCTGCCTGTGCACATATGGCTTTGTGGCGTCCAGCATCATCAGCACCAAGTCTGCTGTCCGCGCTACAGCTATCACCTGTAAACAAGGTTATAGTCACTATTTATATATTAGGTATAATTAATATCAGAAGCAAGGAAGCAAGGTTCTAAAATTTCCCATAAAGATGTCAAATATTATGGTTATGATCACGGAATAAAGAAAAGTAGGGGAAGTGCCCCTCAGATATCGCACGCGTGTCAACGTTAAGCACAGCTGTGCAAGAATTAGCTTATTCGCCGTCAGATACTTGTCGCGATTGGTTGTCTCAGAAATATCCGAAAAATTACAAATTATGCCTTATTGTGCGGATTTGACCTGCAAAAACGAAAGCAGAAAAAAAATGTATCTTGTGGAGGTGTATCGTATCATCGGTAAATACTAAACTTTGTTAATTTTTAATATAGTTGATTTTAATGACAATACCACATTTTATGACTTCAATGCAAACTATAAACAACCTTATGTTCATTATCACAAAGTCTAAATGCACTTGGTCGTCATCTGGAAAATCATAACATAAATTCTAGTAACTTCGACGCTACTCAATTAGGGATGGGACACATCCGTAAAGTAGATCGGTATCGATAATTTTTATTTATTTCTAACTCTTCATTTCATGGCTGGCACCATCATCCAAAATTTGTGTCGGACAGTTCATGTGTATAATTTATAAATATTTAACTAAGATTGCACAGAAATCTCGAGGTTCTAACAACACGTAACCTGCATCCGTCCGAAGTAGGTGCGGGTTGCTAATAAATAAATAAATAAATTTGTGTATTTCTCCCACAAGATACATAGGTACAACAAAATTTCTTTAAACAATTTTTTTTTTTGGTAGGGAGACAGGAGCCCATACTAAGAAAACTTGTGTTATGGGTCTCCTGGCCACCTGTACCCAGAACAGATCAAAAGAAAATAACAGTGATTAGGAACTTAATATTAAGGGAGTGTGCTAATTCAGAAAAAGTTGACATGCATGTGTGAATGTGTGTGTGTGTGCGTGTGATGGTGTGTTTATATGTGTTTGAGTGCTAGTACGTGTATTCGTTTGTCTAAAAATCTCTATGTTTGTTAAGCAGTCTTTCTGTCTCCTCGTACCCAAGCTTAAGAAGCCATTCGGTGATCTTCCTCTTACATTCCCTTTTCGAAATGGGATAGATATTATGCAACTCATTAGCCAAGTTATACAGCCGTGGACCTTGAAAGAAGGAGAAATAACCGCTGAAGGCTGTTCTGGCTGGCGCAGTATGACATACTTGGAAGTTACGGCGGCGGGATAACACAGGGTTGTTATGATTGTACTGTAATAGTTTGTGCTGTTTGAGAATAAGAAAAAGAATGTACAGTTTCCTAACCGACAAAACCTCTGCCAAACTGTATAGTTCTGATGTTGGGAATAGTCTCGGTTTAAATAAACAAATTTTGAGTATCAGTCTTTGAGCCCGCTCTAGTTCCAATAAATGACTCTTAGCAACACCACCCCCTGAAGAAATGCAGTAGGTGAGACAGGATTGACAAAGCGCCAGATAGACGGATCTCATAACCTTGGAGTCGGCGACAAGTCTTAAATGTTTAAATATATATGAGAGTTTACGTATTCTCTTAGCCACATTACTTATGTGTTCAGTAAATTTTAAGTTTTCATCAATGGTTACTCCTAGATATTTTATATAGTTTGTTTTGCTAATGAGAGGGCATTCCACTACTCAGATACTTCACACAGGGACGCAGAGATGAGCAAAATTGAAGGACTGGATTCTGATTAAACTTTTTTCGTTCACAATTCGTAAATAAATTAAATTTTAAATAATTCTTGTTTTGCTCACCATACCCAATTTCTTCGATTTGACAGTATGACGTGACGTCACAAGATGGCAATCGATCCTATTCTTATTTGGAACGCATTGTACTTGATTATATGAAATTAAGATTACCCCCTAGCCCTCCATACAAACATACAAATACCTCTTTAACATTGAAATTTTAAAGATAATCAACCTTTTCCATTATTAATTTGTATGATGTTAACAAATTTTTACATTGCTCTCCCGAATAAATTACGTAACATCAATATTAAAATATCGATATATATATCTACATCTCTAATTGAGTAGCAAATGAGATTACATGTGCATGATTATGACATCTATTTCAAACACCCTAGCGTTCTGAATAGCATGAATTGGTTACGGCGCCATCTAGCGTTGAGTAGCTGAACTTTTTGTAAATTTGACTATTTAAAGTTTTTAGACGAAAAACGTCATTATTGTTTGTGTCATATCAAATAATAACAACTTTCACTCGTTGTAATAAGACTTAATTTTTGAAAGCAATAAGAAGATGATTTGTAAAAGTTGCGTTTGTAATTTGTAGCCAATCAAATCACTGTTTTTTATGTGTGTTATAGATAATTTGATATGCAAATGTGTGAGTTTGACGACACTGGTTCCCGTGCTTAGCCAGTTTAAGGGCACTTCTATGTATTTTTTGTTCTGTGGTTATGATAGTTAGGTACTTTAAGATGTAGTTGTCTTACAGTATTGTTTGAAGTTGTGATTTTACCTAAATTGTGAACTAAAAACATTTTATATTTTGTAACATGATAATAAATTAAGCTGAATCAGACACTACTACTTGTGGATGGTTAGATAAATAGACTGAAGAACACCGAAGTACACTTTTTTTTTTTTGCTTCCTTTTTGTTTTGTTTATACCTAACTAGTGTGTTTGTGTGCCTTGTGTTGTGCCAAATAAATTCATTTTCTTTGTTAATTACTTTAATTTATAGATACTATACCAACATTGAATGAGACAGTAGTAAAACAAAAAAAAATATTAAATTACCTGACGTCCTCTACCCTTGCCCTGGGCAGCACCTTCAATGATACCCGGTAAATCAAGCAGCTGTATGTTAGCACCGCGGTACTCGATCACACCAGGGATGCATGTCAGCGTTGTGAACTCATAACTGGCTGCCTCCGAGTGTGTGTGAGTCAGGGTTGACAGAAGAGTGGACTGGAAAAGTAATTTAGAAGATTTCAATCTGCTACAACAGCCTGTACCAGACATACATATAACATGTCATGGCTCATTATAACATGCCATGCGATTTTGATAGACATTGCCAAAATCCTGATAGACATTGCCAATACCTGGTGTCAGCAGGCTTACCTAAAAATGCTTAATTTTACAACTTGTTAATGTTGTTTCACCATATGTACTACAACTCTGCTTTTATTGTTGATACAAAAGCAGTAATAGCTTCAAAAATTGCTGAATTGGAATATCGTCGCTTAAGTTTTAACACCGCGTAAGTTAAAATCAAGTTGAACTTTTAGGAGAGCAAATAAACAGTTTAGTAGCTCTTAACTCATTTTTTTTTTAAATCTGAGTTACGCACTGTTGCTATGGGAGTAAAAGCGAGTTCCACGGATTTGCTGTAGCTTTTCTGTTCAACATTGACACACATATTTTTTTAAATGTTGCGTCATTGTTGTTTCAAATCCTCGTGTTTGATTCGTCAAACGCTAAGTTGTAAGATTTCCTATCAAATGATGTATGTAACCACCGTGTATGTAACATATTTTGACTATGCGGTCTTATTACTTATGCGGTGCGATGCTATGTTAAGTTTTCAATAAAGAGTATTATACCTTATGTTGTAATCAGAAGAAAACTGTGATTTTCTTACCTTACCCACTGAAGGAAAGCCAATAAGAGCCACTCTGGCATCTCCAGACTTAAGTACATCAAAGCCTTCTCCTTTATCACCTCCTTTCTTAGATGGCTCTAGAAGCTGAGATCTATACTTAGCTAGCTTAGCCTTTAGCAATCCCAAGTGGTATTCAGTAGCTGTTGAACAAAATAATATTGCCTTGAAATTATTTCACAGTCAACAGTCAACCTCATAAAACACCTGATGCATTTTGAATTAAATATTGAAAAATATATTGCCTTAATTTATATCTGATATTTTGAAAGTCAATGCTGGTTTAATCATCAATAAAAAGCAATATACGATCAGTTATAATTTAGATAGGCTTGATTAATCAAAACAAATTACCACCTGAGTATGTGGATCTTTGGAGAACAAATTAATTGATATTACAACAAAATACTGTAGCCGGTAAAGCGTTCTTATTACTTTACCTTTATTCTTCTGTGTTCTTGCGATTTCTTTCTCGATTTCAGATATTTTCTCTAGAATACCCATGTTCCTAAGACTATTGACGACAACAAAAGTCTACCACGTAACCAATGAAAAACGTATATTTAGCTAAGTAGTAACAGTTAGTATCTATTCAATAATGAACATTTCGCACTAAAGTAGCTGTTTACATTAAATAAACTCTGTAATTATTATAGTTTTTAAATATTGAAAGGCCACAATGAAGTTTATAGGTTAGGTTAGCCGCGTTCCAGCGGCGAGATAACTAATCTGTCAATTTTTTTTCTTTTTTTTTTTTGGTGCGTTCCAGATCTGGCGCATTGGCTATATGATTACCTGTCCGAACTATTTTATAATTTTTAGTGCGTGCTAAAAACGTGTTTTTTAGTTTTTTAAACTATTATTTTTATTTTATACTTTTTAGTCTACTTATTATTCAAACTAACCCTTTCATTTTATACCTAAATCATAGAGCTGCATTGCCAATCCGCCACCTTGGGACGACCGCCATGTTGGATTTAGGTCACGTGATTATTTTTTTCGTATCCCATTCAGCAAACCCTTTCATTTAATACCCATATCATGGGGGTGCATTTCAAATAGCCAATCCGCCATCTTGGATGTCCGCCATGTTGGATTTAAGTTACGTGACTATTTTTTTTCGTATTCCTGACAGCAAACCCTTTCATTTGATACCCATATCATGGGGATGCATTTCAAATAGCCTGTCTGCCATCTTGGACGTCCGCCATATTGGATTTAAGTCACGTAACTATTTTTTTCGTTTTCCTGACAGCAAACCCTTTCATTTGATACCCATATCATGGGGGTGGATTTCAAACAGCCAGTCCGCCATCTTGGGGAGGCAGGCCGCCATATTGGATTTGTAATGACGTTTCTTAGCTAGTCATGTATTGTCATCAGAACTCAGAGCGTGTGCAAAGTTTCATCCTAATCGAAGACCGGGAAGTGGGTCAAATTAAGATTCCAAGATTTTCTTACATACATAGTTACAATTACAAGTGAAGCTAATTATAAAAGCGTGTTAAAAATCGCGGGTCAAGCCAATAATTTTAGAACCCATTGGATCAAAAGGTATCATAAATTATTCGGTTCTCTGAGCTATGTGCATCCGATACATGCCGTTACAGCTGGTCGTTTAGCCACACAAACAGTGATAAAAGATCGACTAATTTTAAACTTTTTTACGCTGAGGGTAGTCAGCTGATTAGTCAGGTCTTTTCACGGATATCAGATAACTATGGGTCTTTTGCTATAAATTATAGTAACCGGAGATATCTAAAAATGTTTCTAGGAATAACTTTATCTCAAGAAAGGAGTTTTCGGTCTACGCTTTATCTCAAACAACCACCTTGATTACCTGTTTTACATTGCATTCAATTTACGAATATACCAAAAGTATTTCAAAAATGATGATAAAATAGTTATTCGATTTCTCTAAGAAATAATTATAAAGTTCAAAACGTTATGCTTTATAGTATAATTCTAATTTTGTTAGTAAATATTTTGATTTATGTTGCTATTTTATTTTCGTCAGTGTTAGGGCGGAAACTATTTTTTTTTAAGTTAAATCGATTCACTTCTTGTAGAATGTAGAACTGACTGACTGGATTTATTCTTACTGTTAATACAGATTTATAATTATCATGTTTCCAGTTATTTTATTGAGATTGCTTCGTGTATTGTGAGTTCCACTGAGTCAATAGAAGACTTGGGTCTCGACTACGAAGACGATAGAAATTCAATGATCGCATTGCCTGAAAAAGGCAAGTTGAAACTTGCAATCTAAAACTTCTAACGGCTAAGTAAAACACAGAAACCCGAAACTGCTACGAATTAAAAGAAAATACTATCTAAAATTGTATTTATGCGTAGAGCACGAAGTCGATCTTTTGGTTGTGCCTATTAATATTATTGAAAACTTTTTAGCAAACCTTGAAGTGTATGACGAGTTCTACGATGAATTGGATAATAGAATAAGAGTGGAACAATCAATGAATATGATATTTTTTGGACCACCAAGTTCATTTTTGAGACTTGATCCGGACTCTATATTGCACATATTAGCAAATACAAATAAAAAAATGATACCAATATCCAGAACCTTATTAGCATGGGATATTCTGACTGGTATGTAATGTATCTAATAAAAAGGTTACGGTAAACAAAACTATGAAAACAACCCAGACATGAAGTTATTCGCTGACTCTAAGGCCCGTATTACAGAACTACAATCAAGACTCAAGTATTACTTAAAACTAGTCTCAGTTGGAGTTTTAATTTTAGAACTTGACTTGAGCAGAGAAACTACAATCAATAATCACCTGAGTAATGTCACTTTAAAATGACATTTTTTACGTATTTTATAACAGTGCTTGAGGCTCGACTGAGCTGCACTCAATGTGTCCATATTTTAAAATCACAATCAGCTCAGAATCACTGCTTGAGGCGAGATTTGATCGTTGTTTTTGCAAGTGTGGTCGAGACCACGCTTGAGCATAGATTCTCATGAAAATTGTTGTGGATTTGGAGTAAATCGTGTACTGTAAACAAAATGGATATATTTGCAGAAGTAGATTATTATAATAATTTATTTAATGATACAAATCGAACGTTTAACTTAAATGTTCCTCTGAGATATTTAAGAGATACGCAGGACCCCTATAATTGTGAAAACTTTATGAAGAAGTACAGGTTTTCACAAGATGTCGTGAAACATTTAATTTTACCGATGATTGACCAAGATATAAGAAAACCACACAACCGTGGGCATCCGATAGCCCCAGAATTGCAAATTCTTGTGTGTTTACGTTTTTATGCGACGGCTTCATTTCAGGTAGGTGCATTAAAATGTTATAAAATGGTTTGTGCATACCTACTTACCAATATTACCCAACTATTTAATAGTAATTAATGAATTTATTTTTATCTTTTCTAGATAGTGTGTGGTGATCTTTTAAATGTTTCCCAACCAGCAGCTTCGAATATAGTTGCAACTATTTCTCGCCTTATAGCTGCACAACACAGGCAATATATAAAATACCCACAAGATATGGCTTCACAAAGACAGCAATTCCAACAGCTGGGTCAGTACCAAAGATATCCTGGGTTTAGGAATGTGGATGGTGCAATTGACTGCACACACATTAGAATTGTAAATACTCCAGGCGTGGAACACCATGAAGTATTTAGAAATAGAAAATCCTATTTTTCTATTAATGTACAGGTGAGTTAAATAATTATTACTAATTGACCTACTTACACATATTTATTTTTTCCAAAAACAATGAATATAAAATTTAATTTTTTTTCAGGCTGTTGTTGGCCCATTTGGTCATTTTATGGATATTGTAGCACGATGGGCAGGCAGCACACATGATAGCAGAATATTTCAAATGTGTTCCTTGCGAAATAAATATCTTCAGCAACAACACAATGGCTACCTTGTTGGTGACAGTGGCTATCCATGCCTCAGGTTTCTCTTAACCCCAATAAGTACCCCTACAAGTAACCCAGAAATAATTTATAACAGAGTTCATATCAAAACACGAAATGTGGTTGAAAGAACATTTGGAAGATGGAAACGAAGATTTCCATGTCTAAGTAGAGGGTTGGGCAATAAACTTGTTACAGTGTGTAACATAATTGTTTCTTGTGCGGTGCTTTTTAATATATCTATAACATCTAATGATGCAATGCCCATCAACGATGAACTCGGTGATAGCAATGAAAATGATACCGACATAAATCATCATGACAATCAAGGCACTGTTGATGGGTTTGCTTTGAGAAGTACCATAATAAATAATTATCTGTAATTTACAGTATTTTTATAAATAAAACAATATGTAAAATAATACCTACTTTTTATTTAACAATATAATATAATCATAAATCATTCTACTTTAATTAGTAATAAATAATCTCTCTTTCATTAGTCTGAATTGTAGTAGCTTCTTCATCTGCTTGACTTCCTT
Organism: Mythimna impura; assembly: GCA_905147345.3. Taxonomy (NCBI): domain Eukaryota; kingdom Metazoa; phylum Arthropoda; class Insecta; order Lepidoptera; family Noctuidae; genus Mythimna; species Mythimna impura. The sequence goes on from LR990346.1 coordinate 6,715,160, forward strand.
TTTCAATAACTAAATAGATATATATATTTCTGAATAATACTTTACAGATAAATTAAACATAATGTCCATGAGATCAAATTTTAGTTGAAGTAAATCAATAATCAGCTGGTTAGTAACATAAATATGTAAACAATAAAGTTCTTATAGGACTGTCTATTTTTATACTGGTTATAAACCAGATTATAAATAGTTTAGTACAGGATTACTATAGGCACAACATATTTATTTTACAAACCTGTTATCTAAAACAAAAAATAACATTTAGATGAAAATACAGAAAAACATTACTCCTTCATGAAATAACTGTATCATGACTGGTCGAAATTGTGCCAAGATCTTGTTCAGCTTTATTGGCTTTGGCTCTAGCTTCCCTAAGATTCTCTCTTAATATTTTCAGGTCTAATTGGTGTTTTTCTAACTGCAGTTTTTTTGCTATATCATGTAGCTCCTCTGCCCGACGTTCTCTTCTTAAATGTTCTCTTGTTAAAATTTGAGTACGTAATCGCTTCTCATTTGTAGAGAACAGCGGTTCATCATCTGCCCCTTGGTGGGTTAAAGGGGCCGGTACTTCAGATTCTTCATCAAATGATAAGTCTGATGTTGTAGCTCCAGCTATTGTGTAATCGTGAAATGAGGACCCAATAGTGCTATTGTCAGGAGCTGAAGCTCCAGCAGTAGAAGTATATAATATTGAAGATTCTTCTACTGTTATAGAATCGGAAGCTGGAGGAACCACAGGAGTCACTAAAACAATGAAAATAAATAATTTTTAACATAACATACAAGGTATTGTAAATACTTCATTGATATAACCAAATTGTTATGTTAAAAATTAGGTAGTGATATTATGGTATGGTAAATAATTACTTTAATATATTAGTATTGATTACCATGTGTGTCAGAATCTATAGCCTCTGTTATTTCTACAAGGAGTGCTGGTGCTATATCACTGATGTGTGGATTAATGTCTGCATCAGGACAAGGTCCTCCACCGCCAGTAGCCATGCGGTGCTGTCTCTCCCGGGTAAGTGCATCCCGCTGCCTTGCTTTTAGGTTTTGCCACAAACGGCGCAGCTGCTCGCCTGATGCCTTAAACGAGATTTCAAAAGAATAAAATAATATAAAGCGAATGTATAAATAGATTTATCAAAAGTGAAAAATATATAGTGTAGGTACTCACAGATTCGTTCACTACATGAGAAGAATTGAATTTTTCTGCTATTTTCATCTACGCTGTTTTTTTTGCTGCAGTACTGACGGCGTCAGTTTTTTTATTTTCTACGACATTCCTAAATGATTTTAATATTTCTAGTAACAAATTTCTTTCCATAAGCGTAAAATTCTTTTTTTTAGAAGACATTTCCTAACCCAAATATGATATGAACCACACGGAATCACAATAATTAAGTCTGAAGGGTTAGGGGTGGCTGTCAGTGTCAATAACGTCGTGTCGTCCGCCTCGTCATTCGGTTTTGATACAGTATAATCGTGCGAAAAAAAAAGAATTGCAATAGAAAACAAACTATTGTTCAGGGTTACCATAATGATTGCTTACTCACGCAATCAGAGATCAAAATCTCTACTCAAGCGTAGTTTCGTTTGATTTGAGTTTGAGGATTGTTCTAAAATAAACTGAACGCTCAAGTCGAGATTCTTCGCTCAAGCAGTAATCGGTTGAACACAGTTTAAGTAGTACTTGAGTAAGGTTCTGTAATACGGGCCTTAATGTCTGAGTACCTTGTGTACCGGTGTACGGGTGTACCTACATTGTTTCAGATGGCAAAACCGCTGCGTTCCTACAAGGTCGAGAATTTTTAGCCTTCGGATCACTTTTAAACGTGGTTCCTGAAGAAGATTTGTATTATGTTAATTTTGGGGATCCATCAGTTCTCAAACATTTTGCTAATCACTATGTCAAACTGCAGCCCCGGAAGGTAACACGTCTTCATAATGTTATTTGTCAATGTTTGTGGATAGTCAAATAGAGCTAAATAAAAAAAATGGATCATGAATATAAAGGAAAGAAAAAGGAGTTAGTGATAGCATGACGGTTAACAGTACCGAAATAGAAGAAAAGAACGTGTTGCGCCTACTCCAAATAATACGCGACCAGGGTAGAATGATGATTTTATTAGTCCGGTCAATTTAGACATCCGAGCTTACAAAAATTCGCACCCAGCTAAAAATTGGTAGGATTGTTTATAACATCATAATAAATGAAATCTAAAATGTCCTCATCGATTCGACACCTGGAAAAAAAAATACTCGGGGTCAAAGGTCACAAAAACGAGTTTTTCGCGATTTTCAGCAAAACGGTAAGTTTTATTATATAATTAGCTCAGACAAAAATTGTAGATGAGATAATTATCTACAAAAATATCTAAAAACTTTTTTTTTCTAAGTGCCACCGTTTTTGAGATAACTATAATGATTCAAATAATTGAAAGAGATAATTAATCGTCTTATTATGTACACGTTTTCACGCCACCTTTGAGGAAGTTCAACTCGATACCTCCACGCGTTCCTGAGATAAAGGGTCTTGACAGACAGATAGATGGACATACACACAGTCAGACAAAGTGATCCTTATAGGGTCAATTTGTTGTCCGTTTTTTCCTTTGAGGTACGGACCTGAAAAACGCGCTAAGTAGGTAGTAGGCCTCAAAGGTGGCGTGAAAACGTGTGCATATTATGATGATTTGACTCTTTCAACTTTTTGAAACATTATATCTCAAAAAAAAAAATTTGAAGTCGGTTAAAAACGGTGGCTCTTAGGAAAAAAAGTACCTATATAATTTACACAATATATATAATATGTAATATACACAATTTTTTCCGCGCTAATTTTATGAAAAATTATCCGTTTTGCTGAAAATTGCTAAAAACTCGTTTTTGTGACCTTTGACCCCGAGTATTGTTTTTTCCAGGTGTCGAATCGATGAGGACTTTTTAGATTTCATTTATGATGGTGTTTTGAACAATCCTACCAATTTTCAGCAGGGAGCGAATTATTGTAACCTTACCCCTATTTTTTGGTCTAATTTGACTGGACTATATTCCAAATATTCGACAAATTTTCTTTGCTTTTTAGTTTGGTGTTTTAGCAGCTGCCTACAGGCGCTACTTCGGGGAAACATGGTATGAAAACAGTACATATATCAACGAACTCGGCTACTTACTATGTGGTTTCCCATCAATTGATTTGGAAAAAATATCGCCTATTACTTTCAAGGAACTTAACCTGGAAACCCTCAATAAAGCAGGAAAATGTAACACAAACCAAACTAGAGTAATATATTGTTCATATTATTTGTATTAGAATCTTTGTATTTTTGTATTTAATATAATGTAACTTGTCGTTTTCAGACGCTTTATTCAATAGCTGTTAACCGCGATGCTTACGGTTTACCATACAAGTGGTCTTCGCATGAAATAGGCAGACTTAGTTCATTATTCACATGTAAGCTTTGGCTGGCGTAATTATAACTATTTGTTTATGTTTTACACTAGCACCGTATCAGTAATTACGACCGTCTCCTATATGCCATCTTTTGGGATTTAAAAAATAAGTCAAAACATGTCAGTCTGTGAGTGAGGTTTTTATACATATTATTATGTAATGATAAAAAATTTTGTTTAGGTATTCCTGAGAATGATATTAGTTCAATTCAGTTGGAAGCTGTCACAGCTATTAGTCCTGAAGTCATGGCTGCAATGAATCAGGAAAAGCTGCAGTATTTCACCAAACAACAAATATTACGAATGAACCCAAAAACCCGAAGGATATATATTTTAAGAATGCAATTAAGAGGTAGTTACGATATGAATGAAGTAGCAAGGCAGAATTGCGCAGCTACAAATAATCAGTTTTTCCTGCAATTTATTCTTAATATTGTCGCCCTTAACAATTTTTTTTAAATATTTTTGCTTTTTTCAGTAATTATATAGACGTAGCTCATATTTGTCTAATTCTTATTATAGGTACATATCGATAATTTAATATTTGTACGAAATCTTACCACTTTCATTACATAATAAATATCACCAACAAACCTCTAAAAAACAAACCCAGGCAGAAAGCGATCGTACCTTTATCAAATGATTATTGAATTAAAAATAAAATTTATACCCGAAATCGGAATTTTGCAAGTTTTTAACAGAATTAAGCGAGAAGTAGTGCCGAAAAAAGTAAATAAATATTTGTAAAAATATTTTTCGTTGTTAATTACCTTTTAGAGTATTTTAATCTTGAAATTGATTTCTATAATTTTAAAGAAATCACCATCCTGTTCTATCTCATTTTGAATTCAAACTGATATCCTGATCAAATAGTGTCGCTTATTTTAAGTTTGCCTTGTCTCAGTGCTTGTTATAACTAAATGAATCAAATAAATCTTTGTAAAAAAAATAATACCAATATTATTGACAAAATGGATTGTATGTCGATCTTTTTAATAAATGTAATGTAATTTGACTATTATTTCTGTTCAAGGTGACTGGGTAGAGCTTCCATTTTGTTGACAATAGCGCCATTTTCTTTTTCTGAGAAAAAAATCGGATCTCAGCTCCGTTCGTTTCTTTTTTTGGGAAATTACGGAGAGCGCGTCTGCATCGTAAAAATAATTTCGTAAATATTATTAAAATAAGAAAAATATTTGTATCGGCTGAAAATGCCTCCTGTTAAACATTATTCGTCTAGTGAAGTGAATCAGTATGAATTATCCTCAAGACTACTATCTCTTACTGAAAATAATACATCGTATACTCTTACACAAATAAATGGCCAAAGGATTTACAGAAAGGCTCCCCATGCTTGGAGTGGTCCAGAACCCTCAAGGAATTGTGAGGTCAGTATGAACAGTTTGACGTAAGCAACCTACCTACCATTTTCTCCTTTTGTTTTTTATATGATTTCTCCACGATTTTGAATTAATTTGTGTCCTGAAGATAACGATAACCCTGCGAATGTCAACTTAGGAGTACTCTGGACAAAATGTGTCCTTTTTATTTAGCCTATGTATACAGAATGTATACAGTCTGCGCCCACGTTTGTTTACAATATTGCCGCGCTTTGTGAGATCGCGCGGAGAAGACGCGGGATTATCTACTCGATAGAGTCGTATAAATAAAGAGCGTCGGACTTGAGTGTTCTGGTAGGTATTTGTACTCATTAGATGTCCTTTTAATTTATCTTATTTTGATTTGCGTGCCTACTTGTTTCCAATTCCCAAGGTTAGCTCAGAAGTAAGTAAAGGTACCTAATTGATGTCTCGATTCATTAGTCTTGTTACTTTCCTGCGTAGGTAATCAGTTTTTTAGGATTCCTTTTTCTTGGTCGATTCGTTCCTTGGCGTACCTATAGGGTTTGTAAGCAAACTGTAGGATATGGCAGCGGCACGAGCTAAAGCGCCCTGAAGCTGCTCGACTCGGGAGTGCTTTTTGGCTCAGAGTCCATCCGATCTAATAGCCTTATCATATCACAGTGCTGAGCCGCGACTTGTCGTTTGACTAAAAGCTCCATATATTTTTAAAGGGTGACCAGATGGTTGCAAACCAACGTCCCAACCAAGGTGACATTGCTAATTTCAATCCGTGTAGACAGCAGTTGTAATCTATGACCTTCAACGCCCTTTGTTGGGAGGCGCGTTTTCCCAACCACCGAAAGTGTTGGCGCGTGGTCGATCCTATTCATGATCGGAACGCATTGTGCGTTCCGATTATGAATAGGATCGATTGCCATCTTGTGACGTCACGTCATACTGTCAAATCGCAAGAAATTGTGCAAAATTGAAGAACTCAGTGATGAGCAAAATTGAAGAACTGGGTTCTGATTAAACTTTTTTCGTTCACAGTTCGTAAATAAATTAAATTTTAAAAATTTCTTGTTTTGCTCACCATAATAATTCTTCGATTTGACAGTATGACGTGACGTCACAACATGGCAATCGATCCTATTCTTATTTGGAACGCATTGAACGCGTACATCCATGTAGCCGCAACACAAACCAAACACATAAACCAAGGTGACCTTGGTTGGAACGCTAGTTTGCAACCTTCTGGCCACTCCTTTATGGTGAATGTTCCAGCGTAACCCACGAAATGATCTTCAAGTTTTTTTTGCATTTTTCAGGTCAGTCTCATCTTAAGTTCTGTGTTTATTAAAACATGATTGTCGATAGTAACACGTACCTACTTACTTATTTACGGAATTATAATCAATAAAATCATCAATACAATAAGTCCACATCTAGCGAATGGTCCGAGCGCTCCGCGCACTACCAAACCGCAGATATTCATATGCGCGCGCGTGCAAACCTTGCTGGAATTAAGTTTAATAAAGAGACCAACAAACAATTACAGTAACTGCCACAGAGTGACTACACGTTGCAGTGCACGAGCAGCTCGCGTGCTGGTCGATAGCGGCGTATTCGCCAAATGTGCAAAATCGTCTTTTTCCATAATATGGAAAAAGACGATTTTATTATGTTTGATAGTGTTTATTCGACCCCGTAATAAAATTGTTTTACCAGTTACGATAAAAACCCATGTTAAAAAATAAAAAACACTTGAAACTATCTGTCAGAATGTTTGCTTGTAGAAGAAATTAAAATGGTGTTAAAAATGTCATAGGAGTGTCGGTCTTCACAAATCGAGCAATTCTGCAGAGATTTTTTCGATCGTTGACGGTCTACACGTCATATTGTGATATTAAATAGTTTCGATTTAGTTTCAAACTAGATCGTAAAAGTACGCGCTGTGAATGCACGAAAATGTGAAGAGGTGAGCAATCACTCACATTCGATTCGTATATAACTTAAAAAAAACGGCCAAGTGCGAGTCGGACTCATTCATGAATGGTTCCGTACCATTATATGTATATACAACATTAGACTTAGAGATACAGCCTGGTGACAATCGGACGGATAGTGGATTTTTAGCAATAGGGTGACATGAAATCCTTGGGGTACGGAACCCTAAAAAGAAGACATTTGGTTCCGTTTTACAGAGAACAGTCTCCACGAACGTGATTACGTGACAGACGATCGAGCTGTTTCCTACGTTTTGTTGTTTTTTTCTTTTTGTTAGATCATCGACCACATCATCGCTTACCATCAGGTGAGATGGTGGTCAAACGCGAGCCTATCATTAATAAAAAAAAAAACGATATTTTCGCCAAGTGTTGGTTAAAGTTAAAAGAGTATTTTCTCCACATCCAATTTCAATTTGGTAAGATTTGATGAAGAATTTCGAACGCTTCAATAAACGATAGCCGAAAAAAAAAAAACAATTTTGAAATCTTTCAAGATTGCTGCAATTGCATGTCTGTTGAGCGGCCAACCCGAGATACATTTCCATGCAACCGTTCTTACGTGATTGTATCGTTATTCCACATCTTTCTGAAGATATTTTGAAAATACAGTATCTTGTGGATATTATTTGGGTTTCTATGGAAATCAAAATATTTTGTGTAAAACTAGCTTCTGCCAGCGGCTTCGCCCGCTTGAAATTAGGTTTCTCCATACAAATTTTGGACAACCATTTCATCCCTTTATAAAAAACCTCTTAGTGCTCGCCTAGGTCATAAAAGGAAGGTTTGTGCAAAATTGCACACTCCTAGTCCCAGTAGTTTCGGCTGTGCGTTGATATGTCAGTCAGTCAGTTTCTCCTTTTATATATATAGATTAATCCAGTAAAGACCTCAGAAAATCGTAAGCGCTTCAACCGCCCGGTCATGATGATATTATAAAAAAAACAGCCAAGATTTTGTAAAAGTTGATTCCCAAAACCATGAATTTGTCAAAGTTACCAGGGCAGCTGATAAGTTCGTGGCCTAAAATACTTACCGATAACTCAACATCTCACTACTAATACCACTAATTGCGGGACTCATTGTTGTTATAAATAAAATTGCAGCTATTTTTTTTTATAATTTAGTTCATAAACAAATTACTTTTGGTTCAAGAAACAAACAATACCATGTCGACGGAAATTGGAAATTTTCGCAATTTGGAACATCGCGCTGTGATTAAATTCCTTGTTAAAAAAGGAAATACGCCCAAAAAAAGGAGAAAAGGCCACAGAAAAAAATTCAAATTCTCATCGAAGCTCCATTTTAGGCTACCATTTTCTGGGACAGCGAGGGAATTTTATTTATTGATTGATTTTATTTTTTTTATTGATGAATAGCCTTTACTGCGCTAAGTTACTAAGTCAGGCACATAAGGAAGTCGTGCAGAAAAGACGTGACAAGTTGGCGTGTGGAATGCTTTTTCTGCAAAACAACGTGCGCCCGTTCACACAGCTCCAATTCCGATTGATGCCAGAAATTGACCACCCACCTTAACAGTCCAGGCCTGGCTCCCAGTGACTTTTCTGTTTTTCTAATTTAATAACCTGCTCCTTTTTGACGTCGGTTAAAAAAGGAGCTGCGGGGACGAAGATTTTGAAGAGAAATGTAAAGAATATCTTTTGGTAGTATAAAAGCATCATATTCACGTTGTGAGAAGTGTATTCCACTTGAGGGGGATTACATTGAAAAATAAAAAATATAAAACTGTATATTTCTTTCATAAAAGTACCTTAAACCACGGACTTATCAGACGCCACTCGTATGGTTAAAAAGTTATAGGGTTTGAATGTGGCCGCGCCATTGAAACGCGGAGAACCAGCGCGTCCACGGGTGTGCGTACGCGCAGCGGAATGTTGTTGAATTTAAAGATTTTAATTATGCAGATATTTAGTGTATGACGTCGTATAATTGTGTATGGTAAAAAAAAATTTGTGCACGCAACCATTGTGGCGAAATTCACCAAAAACTGATTCCGCTGGGCGAACGTTGTCCTGGCGGAACTTTTTTTAATCCATAGACTTTAGAAGAAAAGAGATGTGTCCAAAAATTAGTGTGTATTTGTGTGTAATTGTGTATGTATGAATAAAACTAGTGCATGCATAAACTTCGGAGAAATTCAAGTTTCCGCTACGCGAACGTTTGGCCATTAGCTAGTTTTCATATAAAGCGCTTACATAGAGAACTGTAGATTTTTACATACGTTGTTTTGAATTTGTTTATATTTGTTTAAAAAACAGATTTAGAAAAAATCGTAGGGCTTAAAAGATAAAAATATAAACGTAAAATACGCTTATTAGGTCTTAGTTCTTAAAGTATGCACTTTGGGGTCTAGATTTTCACGTTTATACAAACCTTGTAAGTGTCTGCAACATGTTGCCAAGTATCAATGATGTTCCGTTAGTAACTAAAGAGTTATAGGACAAATTTACCATGAACAGATCACTGTTTACAAAGCAGTCAAATATCACGACGTTCTGAAGGAATTGCATGGTAATATGTATGTCAATAATTAGTGTATTCATTCAACTATTCTTATGCAAAATTTCATGTCATTAAATTCAGTAATTAAAGAAAAACAATTATAATACTGACGAAGCATCGAAAACCTACATAACCCGACCAAGTTCGGATTCGGGAAAAGCGGCCGTGCCATATATCTAAGAAACGTTCTTAACCTTCCAATATAGTATTTATTAATATGGTACAGTTACGTACACAAGCGTTAGGAAAAAATAAAACAATTGCATTTCTTGAATGAAAAATATTTTTTAATAATAACGCCACTATCTACGATAAAAACAAATCTTCAATTAACAAGTACTTCTCTATTTAAATATCCGCATACAAAAATATTTTTAATTACATATAATACTTAATTATGTAATTATAATAACGTTAACAAACGCTTGCAATGACAGCAATAGACTTAAATGTGTTTTAACTAAAATAGATTATGAACTAGCTTTTGCCCGCGACTTCGTTCGCATGGATGACGAAACTTAGGGTAAGTATAATATTTCGAGCTTCAATAAAAATTAAAATCACATCACATAACTAACCTATTCAGTTTTTTAGATTTGATCAACATTAAAAAAGTGCTTGCAAGTTCAACAGCAAACGAATACGCGCGAAAACATATTGCCCTCTCTTTTCTTCAAGGATGACAGTACCGTTTCAAGCGGGAAGCCGCCTATCGCTCGTTGCGCGCAGCGCGTTGTCTATTTTTTCACACAAGAATATTTTTGATCAATTCATAACTACAATACTTAGACTATTTAACTAAAGGATTAAGCGTACCGAACTTCGAACAAAATAATTCTGCATATTTTGGTGGGGTGCGGGGGAACACGCTCACATACATAAGAAAAAAAAATCGATTCAAGAAGTAGTTTTTTTAAGTTATTAGATTGTTTGATCCACTAAAGTTGCAAAGGGGAACGCTCGTGCATGCCTAGTCTATTGGTTAAATAGTGTAATAAGCTACAATATGATAAATATTTACCTAAACAGTAGTACATACTTACATGTGGTAAATATTTAATTTCCCTAAGTAGTACCTACTTTCTGTCATAGTCAAATACATTTAAAAAAGTAGGTGTACAAAAATAAATTACCTATAAATTATATCGAAACAACAATTGTGTTATCACCTATACCAATTCAATACCGGTATTATACTGTAAATTTTGGGATGTTACCTAAATATATTGCACGGCCGCTTTTTTGTAGCCATCCGAACTTGGTCGGGTTATGTAGGTTTTCGACGCTTCGTCAGTATTATAATTGTTTTTCTTTAATTACTGAATTTAATGACATCAAATTTTGCATAAGAATAGTTGAATGAATACACTAATTATTGACATACATATTACCATGCAATTCCTTCAGAACGTCGTGATATTTGACTGCTTTGTAAACAGTGATCTGTTCATGGTAAATTTGTCCTGTAACTCTTTAGTTACTAACGGAACATCATTGATACTTGGCAACATGTTGCAGACACTTACAAGGTTTGTATAAACGTGAAAATCTAGACCCCAAAGTGCATACTTTAAGAACTAAGACCTAATAAGCGTATTTTACGTTTATATTTTTATCTTTTAAGCCCTACGATTTTTTCTAAATCTGTTTTTTAAACAAATATAAACAAATTCAAAACAACGTATGTAAAAATCTACAGCTCTCTATGTAAGCGCTTTATATGAAAACTAGCTAATGGCCAAACGTTCGCGTAGCGGAAACTTGAATTTCTCCGAAGTTTATGCATGCACTAGTTTTATTCATACATACACAATTACACACAAATACACACTAATTTTTGGACACATCTCTTTTCTTCTAAAGTCTATGGATTAAAAAAAGTTCCGCCAGGACAACGTTCGCCCAGCGGAATCAGTTTTTGGTGAATTTCTCCACAATGGTTGCGTGCACAAATTTTTTTTTACCATACACAATTATACGACGTCATACACTAAATATCTGCATAATTAAAATCTTTAAATTCAACAACATTCCGCTGCGCGTACGCACACCGTCCACGGAGATCTGTAAGCTGTTGATTCCCGCATCACGCGCCATTGTCTTACTATTGTGTCTCTAATTACGCACTCAAAAAGAAGAACTGAGCGTTACAGAGACCTGAAATTTAGGTAAATAACAGATCTAATTTGTAAAAATATAGAAAAAAAATCCTAGATTTATATTTTAGGAGCTGTAAGACTAAAACCCCATGGCCGCGCCATCGAAACGGTGAAGGACATGTTATCGCCGATATCTCGCTGAAAAAGCATCACAAGATGCCTGAAGTTTTTTGTAAAACCTAGATTTCAATTTGTCAAAACTTGTAAAAATACAACAAAAAAATTCTAGGTTTATATTTCAGGAGCTGTAAGACTAAAACCCCATGGCCGCACCACCATTAAAACGATGAAAAACATGTCATCGCCGATAACTCGCTGAAAAAGCGTCGCAGAGGTCTGAATTTTTTTGTAAAACGTAGATTTGAATTTGTGAAAACTTTTAAAAATACACAAATAAAACCTAGGTTTATATTTTAGGAGCTGTAACATTTAAACCCCGTGGCCGCGCCATCGAAACGGTGAAGAACATGTTATCGCCGATATCTCGCTAAAAAGCATCGCATACGTCTGAAGTAAAAAAAATACAACCGACTTCAATGTAAAAAGAATACTGAAAAGTGAAAAATACCTTAAATTTCGGAAGTCGGTGTATAATAGTTTTTTCTCTTCGTTATTTAACACCGACTTCCGAAATTAAAGTTGTTTTTCACTTTTCAGTGTTCTTTTTACATTGAAGTCGGTTGTATTTTTTTTTTAAGTTTTTTATTTTACACTTTTTAGTTATGGTACCACCACTAAAAAGTACACCTCAGCCACACTTAAATACCTTATAGCCAGAGTGCATCTCATGACAATTCTAATAATACCAAACACGGTTAGATTAAATTAATTTATTACAGAGTTCCAGTGCCTACTTCAGGGTTCATCATCAGATCAGTTCGATATATTTATTCCCCCTATTCTTTCAGTCATTCATCGACTACACGTATATATAAAGCAATTATTATTTTACTTGTTATGACAGTTCTGCTGTGATCCTATGAGGAGTTCTGTTCCATATCTTCGAATTTCATGATCAGATCATAACAATATTTCTATGGGACCAACTTGGAAGCATAACCTTTATATAAAAAAAAAAAATTCAAAATCGGTCCACAATTGACCGAGAAATCGGTGAACATACATAAAAAAATAAAAATAAACATACATTCAGCCGAAAATAGAACCTCCTCCTTTTTGAAGTCGGTTAAAAATCTGCTATTTTGCAATTTTTTTTTCCAAAAACGGTTTTTAAGAAAGACCTATTTCAAATATACTTATATGTAAAACTAGCTTTTGCCCGCGGCTTCGCTCCCGTCAACTGACTACTATATCCAACTCTACCCAACTCTACCCTACACTACCCTACTCTACCCTACTCTACCCTACTCTACCCTACTCTACCCTACTCTACCCTACTCTACCCTACTCTACCCTACTCTACCCTACTCTACCCTACTCTACCCTACTCTACCCTACTCTACCCTACTCTACCCTACTCTAAAAAAAAAGTAAAGTATCCTATGTCCGTCTCCTGGTTCTAAGCTACCTCCCTGCCAATTTTCAGCTAAATCGGTTCAGCCGTTCTTGAGTTATAAGTGAAGTAACTAACACGACTTTCTTTTATATATATAGATATTCGTCGTTATCTCCCTTTTTTCGCGTTGCCTCTTCATCAATCATTGCGTTGGATCGCATTTGATGAAGCAACAAGCTTTTTAATAAACCATGCTTACGTTGATAATAGAAGAGTGGGAAAGGGCGCTATATAGGGGATGCAACTCGACATACATTTTTACTGTTTTTCACACAACTGCTCTTACGCGATTATGATGTTATTAATCATTTTTCATTAGATATTTTGGAAACACAGTATCTAGTGGATGTTATCTAGGCTTCTATTAAAATGAATTTATGAATTTGTGTAAAACTAATCCAGTAAAGTCCTCTGAAAATCTGCTATTTAGCTTGAACTTTGACACTTCCTAATTTACTCAAAAATTAAAAAAGCCAAAAAAGTAGAACAATTTTTGCCTTGCAAATTTAATCGAGATTCTAAATGACGACAATTTTTTTCAAAAACTTAAGGGTTTAAGAAAAACACGTATTTCCTGGAACAAGTTTTGTAAAATATTCGAGTAAATCACGGAATTACCGAATGCTGACAGAATTTTGAGTCGTTATCTATTTTCGCGTTGCCTTTTCGTGAAACATCGCGTTGAATTGCGTTAGATGAAGTAGCAAGCTTTTAAATCGATGTTGACGATAGGCGAGTGAAGGCAAAGTGTGTCATATTTGTGATTGGAACATTTGCATCTGAATTACTGAAATGTTCCAGAACACTGATATGTATCATTTGGAACATTTGGAACATCGGCTCAAAAGATACAAACACAGACACTTATAAATCGTTGTCTGTTACGTCGCGTCATGTATCATTTGAAACGTTTAGAACAATGGCTCAACGGAACATTTTGAACAACGGCTCAACGGAACATTTGGAACAACGACTCAACGAAACATTTGGAACAACGGCTCAACGAAACGTTTGAAACAACTGCTCAACGAAACATTTTGAACAACGGCTCAACGAAACATTTGGAACAAGGGTTGCTCAACGAAACATTTGGAACAACAGCAACGGCTCAACGAAACATTTGGAACAACAGCAACGGCTCAACGAAACATTTGGAACAGCGGCTCAAAGGAACATTTGGAACGCGGCAGGCGTGATCTGTTAGATCGCGTCATATATACTAACAGTTTAGTTTCATTGAATTTAGATTTACTCGTAAGAAAAATTTTAAGTAGATGTTTTTAGTTCAGGTCATTAATTATATTTACACTATTTACGTTTTATTTGAATTAAAAAAAAAACTGCAGGTCATTTAAAGTAAAGAGTGTTTCAGTGTTCCAGTGTTCCAATTGTTAAATGATGCATTTAAAACATTACTGATGTTCCAATCTTTCGGAAAACTAAAATGTTTCGGAACAATAAGTCGGTTCAGTAAAGAGTTACACACGCTTACTATTAACTACATTTCATAACATAACATCACGCCAGTACGCGCTGAACTTGGGAATTGGAGGCAACATACAAGTGGCGCGTGGAGGTGCAATTCCGGGGTAAAACTCTGCTGTCACTTTCGCTGGCACTGCGGACAGTGCTCCGACGCACAGTGGTTCGTCGCCATACAAGAGGTCGGACGTAGGTACTTGAAACTAAAAAAAAAAATAGGCAAAAAAAACTAAAAAAACACGCTTTTAGCACGCACTAAAAATTACAAAATAATTCTTCAGGGAAAACTCTTGAGTCATCAAACTAAATGTCCGAATTATTTTGTAATTTTTAGTGCATGCTAAAAGCGTGTTTTTTAGTTTTTTAAATTATTATTTTTATTTTATACTTTTTAGTCTTCTTATTATTCAAACTTAGCTTAGGTGGGATCTCATGGACTCAAAGTCCAATCTTCGTATTCCTCTCGTCGAACCTTATTGATTGATACCCATGACATGATAATTTGGTAAGAAAATGTAATTTCGCATTATTTTCAGCAAACCCTTTAATTTTATACCTAAATCATAGGGCTGCATTTCAAATAGCTAATCCGCCACTTTGGGACGGCCGCCATGTTGGATTTAGGTCACGTGATTATTTTTTTCGTATCCCATTCAGCAAACCCTTTCATTTAATACCCATATCATGAGGGTGCATTTCAAATAGCCAATTCGCCATCTTGGATGCCCTCCATGTTGGATTTAAGTCACGTGACAATTGTTTTCGTATTCCTGACAGCAAACCCTTTCATTTGATACCCATATCATGGGGGTGCATTTCAAATAGCCTGTCCGCCATCTTGGAAGTCCGCCATATTGGATTTAAGTCCCGTGACTATTTTTTTCGTTTTCCTGACAGCAAACCCTTTCATTTGATACCTATATCATGGGGGTGGATTTCAAACAGCCAGTCCGCCATCTTGGGGAGGCCGCCATATTGGATTTGTAAGGACGTTTCTTAGCTAGTCATGTATTGTCATCAGAACTCAGAGCGTGTGCAAAATTTCATCCTAATCGAAGACCGGGAAGTGGGTCAAATTAAGATTCCAAGATTTTCTTACATACATGGTTACAAGTGAAGCTAATAAAAGCGTGTTAATTAATTATAGAATTTGAAAAATCTAATTATGATATTGAGTTTGTTTTAGAACTTATTTTTATTCTATAGAACTGCAACCGAATCCGAGAAATGTCGATTCGAAGTAGCTGAGTCCCTAACAGTACAGTTTGTGTGATGAGTTTGCGCACTTCTAAATACCGTCCGTTGTTATTTCCCTGAATTGGGGTCAGAATGAAGCGGTCATGGCTTGATAAAACTTGAGATTGGTTATCCATTTCAGCTTCCAATTTCTTTTAGATCTCATCACTTAATTCCGAATTCGATTCTTTGGAGAGACTTGATCCTTTGACCAAGAGTGATTCTTTCCGTAGCTCAGCGAGTTAGTCTACGTCGGGACTCTGTAAGTTATATAACAGTAAAACGGCATTACTTTCTACTTTCAATCAAAACGCTCAGTAAAAAGAAAACTTAAGAAAATAAGAGCGCCTTCCGTTTTGGTGTAGCAACGTATGGCTCGTCGCGGAGAGACGTGTAGTAAATAATACAGAGCGCGTGGATGCACTGGCGTTTGTTTGGCGGTAAGGGCCGCCTAAGACTACTCGTAATAATATAGTAGAGGCCGAATATACTTGCACTATGAAGCTAATGTCGTATAGAAGTTGACGGCTATGAAGGCGGTCCGTGAAGAGCGCACTTTCGGCCCTACGAATTCTATTTGTACTACTGTATAGACGTTGCCAAGCAGGGCATTTCCGAATTCTATAGTAAATTTTCTTTCGTGTCGATCTAACTCAAATCTGGTCCGACGGATATTTAGTCACCTGGACGGCTGTGTCGTTGGCCTCGTATAAGTCGTCGAAGGTGCAGGTTGTTGTGCATGCTGGGCAGAAAGGAGGTGACGCATATCCTGTGAAGGGGGCTCCACTGTATTTGCGATTGGTCAAGGATACCCCATTTGGCCAGATTATCTCTATCCAAATTTGATGATTATGGTAGATAAAAGCTGCGCGTTTATTTTCGTAGGTTTTCATCGGTAGAATTCCTCATGACTGCTTCGAAGATACTCTGGTGCCACTGTTTCGCCAGGCTGGCGAACTGTTTGAGTTCCGCCTCATGATCAACTTCTCAGGCTGGAATAGAGGGTGAGTACCTTTTTTTGCAACTTGAATAATTAATTTATCAATTCATAAAATGTTAAAATTCAATGTCTTAGGTATGCTTTCGCGATGTATACGACTGATGCTGAAGCGAGCAATGCTATTCGGATGTTCAACAACTACATGATAAGACCTTCTTGGCAGTTAGGTGAGGAGCGTCAAATGAAATAATTATTATCGAAACATTTTCTGTTGTTAAAACTGTACTAATAAAACTTATAAACTGTGTTGTAGGCGTGTGCCCATCCATCAACAACTGCCGCATCTTCATTTCGCGCATTCCGCCGACCACTCCGTCTGCGGAGATCGTGCGCCTGTTGTACGCGTTGACAGACGAGGTGCAAGAAGTCCGCATCCGCCGTTCGATTGCTTCGTGTGCGGCTATCGTGGAGTACAAGTCCCACCGTGGCGCTGCGATGGCCAGGAAGGCACTTGTTGCGGCCGCTGCTGCCGCTTGGGGCTGCGGGGCTAGACCTGCTGTGGACTGGTCTCTTCCGCAATCGCCACAATTGCTCAAGCAATACAGAGAGGTATGTCAATGTGACAACTGACTATCCGGGTAGATTTTCTAGCACCTTTACCGGTTAGATTAGTTTACCGGTTTAAATCATTTCTCAAGGTCGGACGTTGGACCCCCGAGCGTGGTGTAGAGCTAACTCGTGCGCCTGAAGAGCCTGCGACAACTTCACCGCCGCCCGCTGTACCATCCTACACTCTGGAGCCGTGGTCCCAAGCTCGTCGTCTGCGCATGATTCACGAAGCCCAGCGCAGTGCTGCTGCCGCCGCTGAGTAAGTTGCTTACCTACCTACGAAACAGTATGGTTAGCATTCTCAATTCTTTACGAGCAATGTTAAAATTGACTCCGTTTTCTTACTAGGTGGTCGAACCGTATTAATAATGGCATGGAGTCGTTGGTGTCTTCAATGACATCGCTGGGGTTCGGTGGAGGCCTAGGGCTGGCAGGTCGCGAGGCAGGCGTATGGGCACCTCCGGGAGCACCCGGCTCGGGGCTGGGGGCGCCGCGCATGCCTGCGCCGCCGCAGCCGCGCGACTTCAACCCCTGGACCGCGCGCCACCCGCTGCAAGAGTTCATCACTCCCGGTAAGGACAGCCAGTGAGTTCATGCGCTGTTTGCACATCAACGGGACAGTTCTACATAAGCATTGTTCAGCAAATTATGAGAAAAATGTTACTGGATAGAATTTATCTTAGTTCAATAGCGGATTCAATTTATTAATTAACTATGCAGTCGACACACCTTTTACTAAAATTACTTCGTTATTAAAAACAAAATACGCAATATCTTTACGAACTCCTTGATTGGCGTGTTAAATCTAATCTTCACGAGAATATCAATGCGTAGTTCAACTGTCCCGTCTTTGTTTAATTTTTGTTGATGTTGATTAATTTATTGCATGATTAAGTTAGAAAGCTCAATGTTTGTCTCGTTAGCATCGTGCGTCCTTTATGCGGTGTGGTGGAGTGTGGGAGATAACTCACTGTTTCTGTGTGAACGCTTCCGCGGATAAAGTGCGCTTTCGAAAGTTCCATACCATAAAAAAACTTAACATCAAGGTCTTGAGAACCGAGAACTCAAATTAATCAATCGTTTATCATCAACTTTTTAAATCCCAATCGGATTTTCTTATACTTTGTACAATGGAATTACGTCTCTGCTTTCGAAGATGCACTTTTATCTCTCTTTTGGGGATAGCGTTTCTTTTACGAAACATTTCCCAACTTGCACTGGTTTTATGTTTGGAAATGAATACTGATTCCTGAATACCATTCAGACATTAACACAAGATTCGTTGATATGTTTAATCGTGTTTACAATAAATTATGTTTCTTTTACAAGGTTACATAATACCTGAAAACCAATTGAGCGCAGGACATGTTCTTTTTACAACGTTTTATATATGTAAACCCTGGTCAAATCAAATAGCCATTATATTAATACCATTATAGTGAGATCTGAATGGTATAATGTTTGTGTAGTCAGCGTCCATTTCGGCTGTAGCATTATTGCACGAGTTTATATCCATTTATAATATATATTTGCCATTAGCTTTTAAAATGTTCAGAATCAATTGTGATCAAATTTTAAATACATTTTTAATAGTCTTATTCGAACAATTATTACGAATGTGTTCTATTTGTCTTGTATTAGTAACATTCCTATTCTCCTTATAATATGTCCTGTTTACTTTGCACCCTGCAGTGCCTGGTTGTCTCTTGCACTCCTGGTAAAGGCATAAGAGAGGTAAATTTAGAATTTTAATTTTAGACATTAGTTTAATTTAATCCTAAATGTATTTTAATTAAGAATCTAATTGAACGGCATAATTATTTATGTATTAAAATTTGAAGCTTTTTATAAGGCAGCATCTATATATTTTAAGCATGAGTCTACAATGTTGTTTTAATGTTATAGATAATATGAATTAAGGGCAACTGCAGGCCGCCCGCCATGACAGGCGGCCGCGTTAGGATTATTGCACTACTGGCAATCTGCATTTTTTGATGTTTTTTCAACGAAATAAATATTCATGTTATTGTACTATTTCTGTGTATGAATAAGTCTTATTTAAAATCAGGTTTTAAGTAAATCAATTTGGAACTGTTTTCTCAGCAATGAATAAACTCAGCATTATGAAATTATCTACATGCGATTAACAAAATCTGAACATTTTGTAACG
This sequence comes from Mythimna impura, assembly GCA_905147345.3. NCBI lineage: Eukaryota > Metazoa > Arthropoda > Insecta > Lepidoptera > Noctuidae > Mythimna > Mythimna impura. The sequence goes on from LR990346.1 coordinate 6,734,603, forward strand.
AGACAATATGAATTTATCTCTCGATGTTTTATGAGATTTTTAAATAATATTGCATGCCAGTAATTGATTAATAAATTTAAGTATAATGGTTTAATGTCCTTGCTGTTTCATTTCGTTGCTTGCTTCCTTTTCACTAATTTATTAGTATTTGGTTTTTTTTCTGCGTTATTAACAGCTGATGTAATAAAATGGTAAGGGGTCAATTCGCGGTGGTAACTCTGCTAACGCTATACGCTACTGAGATAAGCTGCATGCGCGCAACCGAGCCTTGCATTCACGACCGCTACTCGCCCACACCGAGGCGCTTCAAGTTTTCCTTCAATGTCACTCATATCAAGCGCACCGTGAAAATGGTCGCATGCCTCAAACAAAACACGGCGGTCGCGTCGCGCGGATGTCTGCTTGTGAAGTATGCGTGTGTTATGTCACCAGCGTAACTGCCGAGAGTGTTGGCTTGTGTGTGTCTAGTGCAAGGGACAGCTCGCAGCAGCCGCAGCATGGCGGTGTGCGACAAGTGGGTCGCGCTGAAGATAGTCGAGTTTGTAAGTAACTTAACATATTGCAACACCATCGGTGATGCAAGCTTCTTTGATTTAGTAACGTGCTATTTATTGGACGCTTGCTGTGTGTATTGGATAGTAATAGTAAGAGATAGTAGAATTAATTTTGTTGTGTAAGTTAGATTAGTTTAATTATTTTTATATATTTTTTGTATATCGTGTAGATAATATCCATTTATTTTATTAGTAACTACAACCTTTACCATCATGGCCTCATAGCTTAGATGTTTGGGATTATAATTATTCTGAAATATAATTTTAATCATAATTTTTCAACTTCGTTAGTTTAGCTGAATGTCGATTTGTACCAGTTGGTTACCTACAAACTGGATGAGTTGTTATGAGGGGTTATTAGAAATAAACCTGGGATTAGTCTAACATATTAATAGTTTGTTTTTAAAAAAGCATTCAAGATTTTAAAAATTACTATGATTAAATTGGAGTAGTTTATTTATTTTTATTTATTTATTTGGGATTTCCAACAAAGGATACACAGTAAACACATTATAAATTACAAATAGTACATACAAGGGGTCCTTTAGCGTGTGCTCCTTCAGTTACAGGAGACCACAGCATGCACATAGAACTAGGTGAAAAAATACATATACACACATATAGTCAAATACTGCAAGAAATATTTAAATAACGCGTAAATGTCTTCAAGTTTTGTTTCTTTTCACCAATTTTATAGCATTAGACGGGTTTAATTCAATCTCGGCACCTATTAATTTATCATACCCACGAAAAATTCATATCTCTGCATACTGCAGATCATGGGTGCAAAGGTATAGGATAGAACCGTTTGACCGTTCTTTCCGACACTATGTTGGTTGCATATGCAACAGGTTTATAATTAATACTTCTTGGTACTCCTGTATTTTTTTAATTTTCAAAAACATCGTTTCTTATTCTTCATAAAGATCAGTTGCACCACGGCGATAAAGCTTCCTGATAACAAAACTGTTTCACTTTCAACTTCACTCTGCGCGGCCTTATCATGGTGTCAACTGTTTAACAACACAGGTAGATACACAAATATGCTTAGTCGGTTATAGAAATTCTTGAAGAAGGTAGTTGCATAATGATACCAACGATTATGATATTTAACTAATCATATAATAAGAACCCAACTAGCAAAATCATTTCGGTAAACTCGTAGAGCTGGTTTCTGAATTAAGTATATATGTTACCGGCAATCTGTGTAATTCAGGTATTCTATACAATAGTATAAAATACCTATAGGGGGGGGGGGGTTATAGGGGGGTTAATTATTATTTATTATTAGGTATTCCTAGACAATGTATAAAATACCTAGGGCGCGTCCTGGCAATGTATGAAATATTATGAACATTATTGTAATGGACAATATACATACTTTACCTAGGTAATGTACACAATTCCTAGGGATTATATAGAGTACCTACTTGCTGGTCCACCGGCAATGTGTAAAATAAATAGATTTTGGTAAATATATATCAGTGTTAACCGACCTACCAATAAAATGACGGGCAAATTAAACATGTTCTATTAGGTAGATACTTAAAATCAATGTGTGTAAAAGACGAGAGCAGAGAAAGAATTGACGTCATTTTAGGGTACCCCGACACGGACAGGTTATGTTAGGTCGCCTTAACCTTCGTGGTTATTTTTTTTTATAACCACCCGAAAATGGGAGCCTTACTAGGTATAAACCCCGTGGAATAGAGGACCTGAGAACTTTGTACATAATAAAATTAACTTGAAATTAAAAATTGTTCTGGCTATAAGTAACATACTTAATGTAATTTGCTTACAAGTACACAGTTTTATTTCTGCTCGCGGGATATAAAGTAACGCATCTATTTCCTGATGGTTATAGAAAAAAAACAACCACGAAGGTTAAGGCGACCCAACCTATCCTGTCCGTGTTGGCGTACCCTAAAATTAAAATGACGCTGTAATTATGGAAGCAAAATATAAAATAAGTAATATTTCATACATTACCTACATGTTTTAGGTATTCTATATATTACCTAGGTATTGTATAGAATACCGAATTATACAGATTGCCCCGGTAATATATATGCTATTTTATGAAATAGTCATTCCATAAGGTTAGCTGAACAGAAAGGGCTGAATTGCTGATTTTAATTATTACAATTCCTTAAATAAATGTGTTACAGCCGCTAATCATATTTTAATCAACTTAAAACTCGACATTCAAAAGCATTGCAAAAAAATGTAAGAAAATTGGTTTAATTTAAAAAAAAGTTTCCTCTAGGAATGACTCAGATATTTGTTCCGTGCGGGGATCGAACCCGCGACATGTAACGCAGCAGGCAATCGCTCTACCCCTGCGACAACCGTTCCGTCTGTCGAATTTTATGGCTACCCTAGAGCATCTAACCCTAATCCCAATGTTTTACAGGTTTTCAAGTTAAAGTGGAGTTTGAAAAATACTCAAACCTAGATTCTTTATTCAGTAATGGGGGGTAACTCTTCTGCTTCGTATCGTACAATTACATTTTGTTGGCCACTTATACGGCATCGTCATTGGTAGCACATAAGTCACTGTCAAACTCACCATTTGTTGAGACGGACAAGAAATGCAAAGGTTGAACATTTTTTAAATGATAATTGTTGATTCTAAAACTGGTACGTACATAAGTACTTATGTACTTATGCGATAAAGTCATTTTGACCTTTCCCAAGCTTTTGTCATTTATATAAATGCTACAATGATTTTGGCCCGCTCTCATCAAATTGTAGGTACAAATTCTAAGTGCTAATTGGGTCACCATTTTGGGATGTTCATTTGTCATCAATGAGATTTTGTTTGGGAACGTGACGTCGTTGCATTATTTTTTGTTATTGTCCTGAAACAAAACAGAATTTACGGTCCGTTTCTATAACATTGTTCTTCTCAAGCTCCTCGTAGTAAATCAAATAAGGATTTTCCTGTTATTCAAAGGTTCCCAGTTTTGAAGTTTTTACAAAGAAACTCTTTAGGCAGTAAGTTTTAACTACGGGAAAAAGATAAATGGTGACGCTACCAGTAAACAATAAGACAATAGGTAGCCTTTGCTGGTGTCAACTGGTCATGCGAGTAGGCAGGCGCTAGCCAACTAAACGTTGATACCTACCCTGATAGGAAAGATGGGGCTTTACAATGAGCTTCAGTATTTTTCCTTGTTCGCGTTTTATCCGTGAAAATTTAATTCAGATTTGCTTCTCACAAAAAAACGTGTCTCAACTGTGAATCAGCCATAGCAATCAATTCTGTATGTTTCATGTAGTTACGCAGTAATTACCGCCTTGAGTCGCAGGTTCAATGTCTAATATTATTATACAACCTGATAGATTACTTGCTTTGTAGAGGTATTGCAAATATGCGTAGTGTCACTTACGATTAATTGTTACATAGGAATGGCAATTGAATTGCAAATCTGTAGGTGGGATGCAGAAAAATAACGGAGTGAGCTTAGTAAGAGACTATTTAGGTATAAGTTCACTGCGCTGTCTACATAACCCCAGGATTCTAAATTATGAATTCGAACTCGACTTATTAGAAATGAATTCTGTCTTTTTCATTAGTCTGAAAAGTTCTTAATTTTAAAATCTCTGTTCTGATACCGGGTTTTAGAAGTCACAAAAGACATGGTGTTTAGGTAGATAGACATGTGTTTTCTGCGACATAAAGGACGGGAAGCCTTCGTAGCCTATTCAAAGCGCGAATGGCCTGTTCCTAGCCAAAGCTAACACGTCTGATGACTGGCAAATACTGGCGTGAATCCTTCCTGAATCTGCTGATGGATACATTCAAAGCACTTCAGATTTATTCCAATTTAGTCGTATAATTTTAAAATTAGTAGTGCTCAAAAGGAGTTATAATATTGTTGAACATAATAAATGACAGTAACAGTAAGGAAACGTAAACGTGAGGGTCGGTTTTTGGTGCTTAAAATAGTCAGAGCTACGCTTTTTACCCGACTACGGAGGGTTATGATTTTGACAGGCTATGTATGTATGTGAGTATGTTCATCTGTTCCCTCATAGCTCCTAATCTACTTATCGGAACTCGACGTATGAGGTATCGTTAGAACCATTTTAATTGTCCGCTAAACAAAGGCTACGTGACGTGTCACAAAAATCGATATGGCGCCCTCTAGCGGACAAAAAGTAATGCGTTAAAAATAAAACAGGAGATAAATACGCCGTGTTTGGTATTATTTGAAAGGGCTTCACTTGTACATTTCCAAAATATTGCTCAAATTTAAAGGTACGCCCTCTAGCGAACAAAGTCATGTTAAAAAAAAATTATAAACACACCGTGTTTCATATCATTTGAAAGGGCTTCACTGGTACTTATAAAAAAATATCAAAATTCAATGTGGCGCCCTCTAGTGGACAAAAAGTATAGTGTAAAAAAAAATAAGATAAATACGTCGTTTTGGTATCATTTGAAAGGACTTCACTTATTCATACCAAAATAAATAATATAGAAGCACAGTGATTTAACACCAAAATCTTTCAAATAAAAAAAGTAGAAAACTAAAACCCGACTACGGCTTTTCTTTTTGTTCTATTCTTGTTTTTCCAGTTACTTTGTTTATTTCAGCATCTTGAAAATAATGTTTCATACTTTTTCAGCGTCTTTTTTTGTCGTAGTCGGGTTTTAGTTTTCTACTTTTTTATCTATAATGCATAAATTAGGTAATTTTCAGTGTTATCGTTTTTGAACATGCCTCCTCGGTAGCAGTTTCTTGTTACGTCTTCTTATATGGATGATACAACCTTTGTAACCTATCAATCTGAAACCAAATTACTTAGTTTTAGCACCCTTTTTGCCGTAATTCGCTAATAATAATTAATTACAAATGCTGCAAAATAAGTGTCCTGAAATCGCACGACGGGGTCGCCGCAGATCATGAAAGGGATATGACGACTTAGATGTCTCATGTGGCTATGGCAAGAAGTAGCTTAGATCAAGGAACAAAGGAATGGAGGGCGCTCTTTACCCAGCAGTGGGACAATAAAGACTATATAGTTCTAAGACACCTCTCTGCCCTGGTATGAAAGACAACGAAGGTTTTCAGTTAGTAAAAGTCTGACACACCCTCGCGCTCCGCCCAAGAGCGGGGGGATGTCATTGGATGATTTTCCCACAAAAAAATAAATATACGTAGGTCTACAAAATCTGTCAGTATTAACGTCGTGGGTAGGTCCTTATTATCTTCGCACCAACCTAATAATAAAACAGCCTAATAACGATAGAACCATAAACACACCTTTTCCTTTCATAATGTCTAAACCAATTTTGTTATCAGTGTTAACTAATAACTGTGCCGTTGACCAGTTAACTGTAGCTTAATCTCTATGGATAAGTTAACAAACGGGCTCTCACACCACACGCACTTGGGCACGCCATAATTATGGCAGTAAGACCCCTCTGAGGAGTGGCTGGACCTCACGGCGTCCTCACCTTCCGCATGACGCATTCTGACCGGATATTGTAAGTTCGGGAGGTTAGTGCACCGGATTCGTGCGGGAGAATCGCCCGTGTGTCACCACTGTATGGACCGCCCGGAGGACACGCACACATCTACCGTATGCTCCTTCTTTATTCCGTGCTCCATACGGTAGATGTGTGCCCCGCTTGGGCAGAGCACCGCCGTGTCCTCGTCGGGGCGATCGGCCGCAATAATCTGTTGCGGCCGGGCTTTGGTACAAGCTATAGCCCGAAGCGAGGAGTGGCAGGCGGTCACCTCCTTCTGCGTAACAGTAATGGAGGCGGACGCACGCGCGAGGGAACGGCCCTCACGCCCCAGCCTGTCCTGTCCAGTCGGGATCCCGATCCCGATTTCCGGCCACTAGGCGCGGGCTTGCGGACGACGAGCAATGAGTAGCTCGCCGTCCGACCGTCCGATAACCGGACCGAGCCCAAGTCGTCGAGGGCGCGTAGTGTTCCACGCCCGCCTCAAGGAGATGTCAGCAAACCGTAGGGGCTCAGCAGAGTCGGAAGTCTACTGGGGCCATGGGTTCGCTTCTGAAAAGAAAATCTGGCCCTGGAACATAGGAGTGGGTTTTAGTCAGTAAAAGTCTGACACGCCCTCTCGCTCGCCCGAGGGCGGGAGATGTCATTGGATGATTCCCACCTAAAAAAAAAAACCACACGCACACTATTTAAAAAGGTTTAATCCAAAAGCTTGACTTCAAAATAGGAGTAAGTACGTTAGTTTCATTATTGAAAAGCATATTTTTCAGAGGAGGTTTCAGTATTGTATCACTCACCTTACCTATAGAGAACATACCATTTTGTTTCCACCTCAACTAAAAATCTTTTACAAAAAACAGAACCGACTTCCAAAGAAGAAACAAAAATATTGCAAAAATAATTTTAATTTCGGGAAGTAGAGTGTCAAAAAATCAGTTCTTTTGTTTGTAAAGAAAATTTTTATGATTATGTATGATTTTTTTTCTAGTCTTAGTTCACGGGTAAAAAACGTAAATTTTATTTTTCCTTAAACCTAAGCTAATCTAAATGACCAAATTAATGTGCAATCTCTTATTTATTTGATGCTGGTTAGTTGACTCAAAAATCCTTCCTCAACACTATGTGAACTAAGCGACAGCAATCTTCACGCATTTACAACACTTAAATGAATGTTAGTCATTCAGTTTCCGTATTCATCACACACGTTATTTTCGTGTAGTTATAAAAATTAAGTGCTGCTGCGCACGCGTCTCCAATGTCGGTCCCACGGTGGACCGTGACGTCACGCGCGACAATCGCCGAAGGACTGACGATGCTGCCGCCCGCCTATTGTTGCTAGGACAATAGTGATATTTCCTTTTGGGATGTCCTATACGTGTGTCGCCTGCAAGGTCTGAGTTTTTAGTCACCGACGTAGTCATTGTATTTTTATGTAAATGAGTATTTAGAAAAGTAATAAAAACATTACCCTCCTTTTGGGCTTCAACGCATTCTTTTAAAAAGTAGCGGCATTCATAGCTTTTTTATTTAACCTTTTGGGTGCGTAATTAGAGATACAATAGAAAGACAATGGCGTGTGAACGCCGGCGTTAATGCGGGGATCAACAGCTTAAGGAGTTGAGATTAGTGATATTTCGATCTACTTAGTGCATAAGCACTTGTACTATTTCTTATTCTGTGGTTATGCGCGGATTGTCTGGCGAAGCTATGAGATTATGAAGGGTAGGTTGGAATAGGTACATGGAATACTTTCAAAATATTTTATTGAGTTATTAAAATATTTGTATAAGTACCTAATATACAGTAGATTTATACTTTGATGTAGAGTTGAATAGTATTTTTTTAGATATTTGTGGTCGCATTTAATTGATCGACTTTAAGATGTTTTACATTCAGGTGAAAAATTGCAGCTGTTCCTATGCGAGAGAAATTGAAGTCTTTTTCTTACTTGTACCTATACAGCTGCGCTGCAAGCGCATTGCAACAGTTTTTTGTAAACAATTTTTTGATGCACCTGTCGCATTTTTGTAGACGAACGCAACTTGTCACATACCTGCTTAAATTAAAACCACCTGTGGATAACTTTTACCTCTTTTCGTATGTTGTTGTTTGTAAGTTTAAAGACAAAACAACGAACATCAGGTTCGATTCCAAAAACATTAAAAAAAGGCTGCTCCACACTAGGAATTACTTATCATGTACCTATCGTGGTTGCGTTCACAAACACGTAAACTCACATAAGACGCCCAGACCCGGAACACGGGAAGCATTTCATTTTACCGAAATCTATTGACCGACGTCTTTTTTGCTTTAAGCATTATCTACATATATGAAAGGAGAAACTGACTGACTGACATATCAACGCACATCCTAAACTACTAAGATTAGGAGCGAGAAATTTTGCACAAAACTTCCTTTTATGACGTACGCGAGCACTAAGAGAGGATTTTTCAAAATTCACATCCTAAGGGCGTTTGTGCACTACAAGGGATTTTACCGTCCGGCAGTCCGATTTCTTACAATTGTCAATGAATTTCAATGAAAGTAGATGTAAATCTGACTGCCGGACGGTAAAATTCCGTGTAGTGCACAAACGCCCTTAGGGAATGAAACGGGAGTCAAGTTTGTATGATGAAAACCTTTCACGCGGGCGAAGCCGCTGGCAGAAGCTAGTTTGACATATTTTTAGATCATCGAAGTATCATGTGTCATACGTATTTTTTACCAAACTATATTTCGCCGATTTACAATTTTTTTTTTTGCTATTGGCCGAAGCCTCTTTTGAACTTTTTTCATTTAGCAAATGATTTATATGCCATATTTTCACCACACTGAAACAACATTTTACTGAATGAATTTTGGTCAAATATATAGACTGTTACTTGGTAGCATTTTCAATGTTAAACTAAAATAGTGTCATAAAAGTCAATATGTTGTGCTACAAAATTTAGTGACAGAAACGAATCGCAGCAAAACTAGCTTCACATAGTCTTGTCTGCTCTACCCCTAGAGCGTAATTCGAGCCCGCGTAGATGCTGAGGGGTAGGGTGACCCGCGAGCTGAGGAGCAGGTGAGCAGCAAGCCGAAGCTTCGGTGGTGAGCTTTAAAACCATCTGCAACGATAAGCTCGCCTGAAGTCGCGTGGGGCCGCCTAAACCTTGCACGCTGCATGCTTGCTTGCATGCTGCATGTCTACTTGCAAGCTACATGCCATGCATGCATGGTGTATGTTTAAAGCAAGCATCCTTGCATTGCATCCTTTTTACTGGGACCAATTAAAACCACTTTTGTTCTTAATCAACTAACTGTATTTATTATTAAGTACACAGATATGTCATCTGTGATTTAGTGTCATTACATTTAAATAATTATTTAAACAAAATATTAGGTTAAAATAATCTGAAATTAGCTCCTGTTGCCTTATTAGAATTAGAGATGAAACAGTGTGCAACTTTCTAGGCGTTTGGTGAAATGATAATATGGCAATTAAAACAGTGGTATAATGAATGTTCGGAAACATAATACTTCGAATAATAGTAAATTATGTGACTAGGGGATAAAGCAGTGTCTAAGTCCCTAGTCCCTAGGGACAGAATGACTTGCTTTAAGTGACGGTTGTATGACATATAAAGGGGCATTATCAAGCAGGTGGTGTAAAAATGCTATTTTGACTAAGTGTAACTTTGGTGAAAAGTTTTTCGACCAAATGAAACGTATAAATAGGTCAACTGATACAGTGGTCAGACGTGACAAACGATAACAGTTGAAAAGGGTGAAATGAAATTCGGTCAAATATTTTTCGAACTTATGATAGGCAGGTAACCCCTATCCGTAGGCCATACAAATAATTTATCCGTGCGAGAATCAAACCCGAGACGACATGCAGCGCAGCAGCCAAACGTTCGACTAGGGAATTCAATCCCGCAAGCGCGGGATCCCGCAAATGGGGGCTCTAAGGTGGAGCGGCAGGGCGTGTCAGAGTTTTACTGACTAAAACCACTCTTGTGTCCTTCGGTTGCCCTTGCATATTGGGACCGCGGGTTTACTTTTCAGAAATTCCCGCGGCCCCAGCGGGCATTCGCCCTGCTGGGCCCCTATGGTTTTGCTGACATCTCTGAGGCACGCCTGGTCGACAATTCGGGCTCGGTCTGGATGATTACCGGACAGCTGGACGGCGAGCTACCAATTGCTCGTTGTTTGCAAGGCTACCGTGACCAGCCATGGTCGCGGCGACTGCGGATGTTCATTCCCTCACGCGTGCGTCCCGTTTCCTTCGCCAACATTACTGCTTCGTAGAAGAGGCGACCGCCTCCCATTCCCTCTCTTTCCGGACCATGACCTGAACTACGGCGTGGATCGTTTCTTCTGTATATTACTATTTAAAACAAGAAAATATTTAAAAAATCCCAATCTCGCAAATTGATGACTTTTATTGATGGATTGATGACTTCAATCCTACAGGCTTGCGGGATCGCGATTTTGATACGGGATTGGATTCTCTACGTTCGACCATGCGCCATAATCGAAAGTGCGCATACAACCCGCCTCCCGACTCCCGAGTCCTTGTTATAGACCGCTATTATCGACTTGTGTTCATACCCAGGACTCGATTAACGAGTACAAATCGAAGTACCTATGCTTAGATGCTTACCGTACTTAGATTTTTCAATTATTGTTTGACCTATATGCTGGCCATGCTGGATCCTTAGAACCGAAAGTGTGTACGCTATTTACTATAAGGACAAGATTAGATCGTACATTGTCTTTGTTAAGGTAACTTTTCATATGAATATATTTCAGTTATTAATAAAATGTTGCTGAATAATTTTCATATTCGTATAAAACGCTAACTTAGCAAAGTCAAAGTAGGTACGATCTATGACTTATAAATTGTGCTTTAACTCCTTAATCTAATACAATCCTATCGAACAGTTAATGTGCGTCGCCTGCCTGGTCACAAAGCGCATATCTCAAGATGACGAGGCTCGGTTGTCGTTGCTGCTGCAGAAGCTGTCGCGAGAGTGGTCGCTACTCACCTCCGTGACCTGGGACTCCGTGGGAGGGGCCTTCGCAGACGCTATATATGGAGGTATGTGACATTGTGCCAGTTATTGTGTACGACATGTTATTTAAGTACATCTCAAGTATCAGGGTCAGAGCAGATGAATGCCTTTGTAGTGTGAAGTAGTGATGTAACGAATGTTAGATTTTTCACATTCGCGAATGCGAATATTCAAATTCAATATTCGCGAATGGTTCGACATTTTGTGTCAGCCAAGTTTAAACTGAACGTAACAGCCGTTACAGACTGACTAAGCGAAGTTCATTCGAAAAGATTTGTTATGATTCGAGGTTAACATGTTGTTTAACAATTTGTGACAATTCAATCCATTCAATCAATATATTATTTTTACTTTTTGTTTGTCAGAAATGTTTCTGACAAACAACGAATGTCAAAAAATGTGCGAATTCAAATTCGCGAATGTGAATGCGAATGCGAATATTCGTTACATCACTATAAGTGTAAAGCGATGTAATTACATAGTACATATTTTGGCCGTTGGTGTGTTAGAGGAGAGATCGTTGGCCTCTGGACTTCGATACTATAATAATTATAATTCGATAGACATAAAGGGATTTTTTGCCCACTGCATAAGTAGTGCTTTATAATTTATTTTCAAAACAATCACGGTTTTTTTAGGAATCCGTACCTCAAAAGGAAAAAACAGAACCCTTATAGGATCACTTTGTTGTCCGTCCGTCTGTCTGTCTGTCAAGACCCTTTATATTGTATCTCGAGATTGCGTGGAGGTATCGAGTTGAAATTGAAACCATATACTCAAATCTGCGGTCCCTTGAAGCTGTGAACTTCTGAGTTAACGATAGATAGGGCCGTTTATATCGCAAAAAACGTGTATTTCGACACTCTCAAGGAAATCAAAATTCTTATGGTACTTCCCGTTGACCTAGAACCCTGAAATTTGTCATGAAGTAAGGTCTCATAGCACAAGTATAGGAAAAAATCTGAAAACTGTAAATTTTTAGTTACGTAACAAAAAAAACTTTTTTGCGATTCGAAAAAATCTTCGTAACTCAATTCGGGAATTGAACTGTTTTCATAGGTAAGTTTGTACGGAACCCTCAGTGCGCGAGTCCGACTCGCACTTGCCCAGTTTTTTTCAAAGTAAATTACACTAACCATACATTTACTGCTCTTATGGTTAAATAGGTCTCCTACGCCATGAAAAATCTCTGTCTAACTCTTCTAGAGCCAGAGCATTCATCCTAAAAGGTAAAGCGTCCAACACCGATCATTTAACTATCCAAGAACGTGTTAAAACAAGATATATGTACTTGCTAAGCGTCAACATCATTAACCTAAAAGTAATTACCTCATAAAAGCAAGAACAGGCCTATTAAATTAGTACCTTTAAGTAACAGGTACACACGGATATCTGGTACACACAATACAGTCTTTTTTTTTACGTGCGAAAAACTAAAACCCAGTGTTCCTTCAGTTCCCTTTCCGAGGGCCACGGACACGGGAACACTCGCGCAATTCGAATCCTGACGTTATCTGGCTACTCCATAAAAGCATGTTAGATTGCATGCCATTACCTGATTGGGTAGTCAATCACTATTTTTTTAAATTATTTGTATCAAAAAGTAATCCGCTCAAAAAGTACGTTAATTTTTTTTAAAGAGAAACCATACAGTTTCTTGCCGGTTCTTCTCCATAGGAAACGACCAATAAAATTGGAACCACGCCCTTGTAGGTCTAGGCAAAATAAATTGAATTGAATTACCATTTCGTATTTACAACTCTATTTACAGTTTTTTTTTTAATATATAAGTTTGTATGGAAACGCTTTTAAATTAAGATTCCCACTATCTGCAAGAAAAACTTGTAGATGTTTCTCAGAGTGGGCAATGTTATCTAATAAGATTTCTCTCCCTACAAGTAGCAAAGAAAATCGAGACTAAATCAATATCGAATATGTGGGTGAGCAAAGGTGTAAACAACTTTAATACACACGTATACAAGTTATGTTATCAATTACTTACGCAATATCTATTATTAGACTTGTATGGCAGGTACCACCTACTTATAAACATACTTATTATAATTAGGTGCTGTAGAGACTGGGCAGATGGAGTACGGAGGCAAAGTGTTTTGTGGGGGATTTGGGCTGCAGGCTCGGGACGTTCTTGGTGCAAAGGATGGCCATCGCTATTCAGCGAGGTAATGCGGCCAGTGTTATGGGCACTTTTGCACCAGGAACGATCGGGGGCAGGTTATATATTGACGTTTGACATTTCATATAATTGTAAAATGATAATTCTTTTGTTTTGTTTTTTGTGATTATTTGTTGTATTTTCCTAAATAAATTTATTTATTAGGTGCCTATAGTCATTCTTAGTTAATATGCTTGTCTGTGTTGATATATATATATTTTTTTTTATGGCAATTGAGCCGGTTGTGTTGATATTTATTAGATTTTCCATTGATGTCAAACAAATCCATACATTAATGTCACTCGCTCCATTGCTTTTTTTTATGTGGGAAATCATCAAATTACTCTTCCCGCTCTAAGTGGAGCGAGAGAAAGCGAACGATCCTACAGCCCCGACCTAATAAATAACCTAGAGTCTACATTACCGACAATGATCAATGTTATTGTCAAAACCATCTTTGTGTAATGTAAAAAAGGAGGAGGTTCTCAATTCGGTTGTATTTTTTTTTAATAATCATTTTTTATTTATTTATTTTATGTTACCTCAGAACTCCGTCGTTTATGGACCGATTTGTTAAATAACAAGCAAACAATACCAGAAATACCGGCTTCCGAAATTAAAGTTATTTTGATCGTTTGAGTTTTGTTTTTTGTAATGAAGGCGACTTTTTTTATTGTAAAAAGTTTTTCTTAAAACCGATTGCAGCAGCACAAAAAATTGCATCAAAATCGATCAAACCTATAATCCTATTCAAGAATACAGGTGTCTGCTATGCTATTAAATGGATGTCTATCTTAGATTCAGACACTACGATGCTAAAGTCATGGTTTCTTTCTCTCCCAGAAGCTTTATTTTTTAAGTTATCATATAGAAACATATTTTTTTATCACAACTTGGTCATTGTTTACATTCACGATCGAAGACATAACAGAACTCGGCCTGGCGATGTTTTTAATGCCATTGGATTACATACAGGTTTATTGTGATGATAATTTCATAATAACATCTTTGTTGACATTGTTAGGTAATTCAATAAAATTCAAGTATGAGTACAGGTGATGTGTTTCTATCCAGCGGGGCCACTCGAGCTAGATCGAAAGAAATAGTGGCATTACTTTGTTTGTTCAATGTACTAGAACCCTGTAATAGAACCGAGTGCCCCACTGGATGAACGAGGCGTCAGGCGATTAATTGTAATTTCTATCGAAATAGTTGCGGAACTTACATTTTTTTTTGTAGGTGGGAAAATCATCTAATGACAAATCCCGCTCTTGTCAGACTTTTACTGACTAAAAACTCCTGTTCCTTCGTTGTCTTTCGCACCAGGGCCGAGTCTTCCTTTCAGAATCAGACCCTTGGCCCCAGTAGGCTTCGACCCTGCTGCTGCTGCTGTTACTGTTTGCTGACATCTCCATTGGATTTTGTCAGTAAATACGTGAGGTACATTGAACAAACAAAATAATGCCAATAGTTTTTTTGGGTCTAGCTCGAGTGGCCCCGCTGGATAGAAACACATGCATGGCCTCAAGTCTGCTAATACAATAGTGTCAGAATGGTCTATCATTGATTTCATAATTGTTGATTTTGACAAGTTTGGTAATCTACTAATATAATGGCGTCATTTGACTTTCCAATGGTCAACCACTGACACTCCATTGCATGCATTGGAAGAAGTGGCATAGAATGGTAATCTCGTACATATTGACAAATGAATGTCTGACGTATGCGGTAATCTGCAAAAATTTTGAGTTCCTTTGATCAGTGACCTACCATTAGAACGTTATTGTACAGTCATTGTTTGAAATTGTCATTCTACCACAACTCTATTACGAGACCATTGACCGATCAATGATCGATCATTATGAATTAGCAGATTACGAACTTTTAGCAAAATGACAATGGGATCGTGTTGGAATGACGAATTTATAAACATAGCAGACTTGGGGCCCCAGGTGGACTCAAAAATGGCGGCTCGGAATACGAAGCAAATCGCTCCAAGTTGTGGCAAATTCATGGGACAATGGTGGTGTGGGGTTGGTTATACAACATTAGTTTAGTATATGCGAAACTCGAACTCGAAACATGTGTCTAGTATTTTTATGTAAAGAATCTATGTACGAAATTTCATAACTGTATCATGAAAGATCACAAAGTTATAAGCTTATTATGTTACAAGGATGTCCGTACAAATACATGGTCACCGAATCATCCGGGTGACTGAGGGTTGTTGTTTTGCTCCCACATCCAGCTGTGCACTGGCGCCGGATGCCCGCTATGACCTGCCGTGACCTATGTTGTACCTACTTAAGTGCCGGTGATGTCCAACTTGTGATTTTTTTAAAATATTTTTGGGAAAATATATAACGTGGTTCAAACCCAGCCAGGTGCATTACTTTGTGTAATTTATTTCATCACCACTGCTCTCAAAACGGTGAAGGAAAACATCGTGAGGAAACCGGTATGTCCTAGAACCAAAAATTCGAAGACATGTGACATCCACCAACCCGCACTGGGCCCGCGTGGTGGATTACGGCCCATTCCCTCTCCTGGAGAGGAGGCCTGAGTCCCAACAGTGGGAACATTATAAGGCCGACTATGCTATGCTATGCTATATAACGTGGTGTAAAAATGATTGGAATCGATTCAGTAACCTACTGATTCTGGACAAACTATATTCAGGCTTCACATATACTAAAAATAATATTGTTTAACGCTGCGAACTATGAAAAGTGCACTTTATATTCTATCCAGCTTGTTCCTTGCTGCCTTCCCCCAGCGACGCCATAATCCGAGATCCCTACCCCAAAGGAGGTGCCCTTAGCGTGTAGATAGATAGATAGATAGATCTTTTCTATAGTCGCCTAGTTTTGAGTTTTTGTAAGTCCTGACTGGAGGCTTTAATTTATTAAGGCCGCCACAGGCAGTGACGGATTAAGACTACTTGATGCCCTAAGCAATCTACGAGTGTGGGCCCCCCTAGTGGAGGTGCGACAACAATAAAAACCAAAGCATAATTTACTGTACTAAAAAATTGAAATTCGTTTTTTTTTTTTTCATTTAACATATTTATTTAATCAAAATAATTACCATTATTATCTATACATAGCTGCCATCTAATAGGAAAGTCATTTTAAATGCCTTTGAGATAGAACTCTGGAGATCTAGATTTAGAAAAACAGTGTGAAAGCAATCTGTACTGCCTCCTGAGAAGAAAACTTTTTATCAAGTAGAAAATTGTCCAAATCACGAAAAAATGGTAGTCCGTTGGAGCAAGGTCTGGCGAATAAGGAGGGTGACGAATGGTTTCTAATTGCAGTTCCTGTAGAGTTAAAATGGTTTCTCGTACTGTATGAGGTCTCGCGTTATCATGGAGCAATAATGGTGAAGATTGATTCATGAGTCGGGGCTGTTTCACTGCTAGTTTTGCTATCATTGTTCGGAGTTCGGCACAGTAGACATCTGCCGTTATTGCTTGACCTGATCGGAGAAAGCTATAGTGAATAACACCATGCTGAGACCACCAAACAGTTACCATTACCTTTTTATTGGTAAGCTTTGCTTTTGACCTGGGATCAGCCATTGCATTTTTCGCTTACGGTTATCGTAAAGAATCCACTTTTCATCACATGTCACAATTCGATCCAATATTTCTTCATTTCTGTATCGATTCAACAAGGCAACACAAGTTTCAACACGCGTTTCTTTCTGCAGATCAGTCAAATCATGAGGCACCCATTTTTCATATTTTTTTATTGTTGGTAAGGTAATGTTAAACCATGCCACTAATTCCTGGGTAGTTTGGCTCGGATCGGCTTCCACCATCTCTTTCAATTCATTGTTATTCCACCTGTGTGGGTGGTCTTCCACGTGGTTCGTTCTTCAAATCAGAGTTTCCATCACGAAAGTGTTTAAACCAAAATCGCACGGTGCGTTCATTAGCAGTCCCCTCTCCAAACGCAACATTCCGACCGCCTTCAGCTCTTGGGAGTCGAAATTTCTTCAGACTTCAATTTTGGGCAGTTCATTGAGTCCAAAGCCAAGGTAACTGCTAGAAAACTAGGCGTTTTTGCAAAGGTCCGACGGTACTTCACACCTGGACAGCTTCTAATGTTATACAAAGTACAGGTCCGGAGTACTGCAGTCACATATGGGCTGGTGCTGCAAAATGCCATCTAGCTGCTTTGGACTCAGTGGAAAGGCGCGCGAAGAGGCTAATTGGGGATCCAGATTTGGTTAAGTTCAATCTACAAAGCCTTGAGCACAGGCGCAGGGTAGCCAGCCTATCGGTATTTTACAGGTTGCATTTTGGAGAGTGTGCGCGGGAATTGCATGACTTGATTCCGCCATCTCTTTTCTACCATCGGACAACCCGACGTACGGCGAGTATCCACCCTTACGTTGTTGAACCTTTAACGGTCCGGACTAAGCGTTTCGCTTCGTCGTTTATACCACGTACATCGAATGACTGGAACAATTTGCCTGCTGCGGTCTTCCCGTCCAACTTTAATTTAGGTGCCTTCAAGGCTAGAGTTTATAGGCTCTTAATAAACTAGTGCGCCTCACCATCAATGATTGCATCACTGCTTACAATCAGGTGGAATCGCAGTCAAGCACTGGTTTATATCAAATAAAAAAAAAAAAACACTGATATTGCGAGCTGTTTCTGCCGCGTTAGTTCCGCGTCGGAACTCGTATTAAAAAATCACTCGAATTTTCGAAGTATCCATCTTTCTTGTATAGGCTGAATAAAAAACAACTGAAAGTCGAAATAAGAAGTCGAAAGTCGAATGTTGCACATTTTTTAACCGAATACCAAAAAAGGAGGAGGTTATCAATTCGATTGTTTTTTTTTTATGTTTGTTACCTCAGAACTCCGTCGTTTATGGACCGATTGGCAATTTTTTTTTCCCCTTAGAGGATATTCTTCCAGATTGGTCTCATTTTTATCAAAATCCAGTTTTCATGATGAATCCATGAGGAATCGAGGGAGCTCCTCAAATACGATAGGCAACCATATAGTTATTTTAGTATTTTCATCGAGGACTTAAGCAACATTTGATGAAGTGGAACTGATGAAGAAGAAATGGCCAACTGAACTATGAACTCACATAGATATCACAATGAAGATAGTTAAGCGACTATGACAATACAAATAAATAAATGGTTCTGAATAGTTATGTTGAAAATGGTATCATCGAAGTGAACTGATGATGATGATGGAGCCGGAAAGTAGGTACTGGAACTCCGTAATCAATCAATGTAATCTCGCCGTGCTTGGGCTTATTGGAATTGTCATGAGATGCACATTGGCTATAAGGTACTATCGAACTGATCTGATGATGAAGCCGGAAGGTAGGCACAGGAACTCCGTAATTAATCAATGTATCCTAGCCGTGTTTGGGCTTATTAGAATTGTCATGAGATGCACTTTGGCTACAAGGTACTATCGAACTGATCTGATGATGGAGACAGAAGGTAGAAGGTAGAGACAGGAACTTCATAATAATTGGAATTGTCATGAGAATAGGCACTCTGGTTATAAGTGTATCGTAACTAAAAAGTATGAAATAAAAAACTAAAAAAAAACGGAAGTCGGTGTTAAATAAGAAACAAAAAATACCGAGTAACACCGACTTCCGAAATTAAAGTTATTTTGATTCTTTTAGTGTTTTTTTTTAGTGTAGTCGGTTATTTTTTTTTTTTTTTTGTAAAAAGTATTTTTTAAAAGAACTTCATAGGTAACTATGTGACAAAAGTTATACTCAAAAATCTCAAACCATGAAGGTTTTATGTCAATTCGAAGTCCCTATTACAATAAAACGGCAATTTCATACTTTAACCCCTATTACTACGTATGTATAGAAGCCGGCCGGCACAATTACTCAAAAAACAAAAGATTTGATTAACACAGATTTGCGAGGGGGCCGCGGGGTAGGGGTGGTTTGTGATTGACTAATTGCAATTCCGGTGCATTTGAATTTCCGAATGTACTAGTAGCGGGCAGCGAGTGGGCAAGCGGGAACGGGGTTATGACTCTAGGTCGGACTCTATGTCAACTTAAAACCCGCGAATTTTCAAATTAGTCCTAGAAACTTTTTTTGGTGTGGTTTTTGGTAACATGAGAGTGAGACGTGATGCCCTAAGGACGGATTTTTTTTTGTGCTTCTTCTGGTGCCCCCCCCAGACGTGATGCCCTAGGCAATTGCTTAATTTGATTAAGGGTTAATCCGTCACTGGCCACAGGTATGTCTTGTTAAGCAGTCGACAACCTCATAGGTTGGCCTGCGAGAGGCTACTATAAGAAAAAAACGCGCACTTCACAGCGGCCACTAAGTTCGGCTCGAGCTATACGTAGTAAAGTTTACACCTTATGGGCTGGGCCGCTGGGCTATTGCGCAATCGTGCAAGTGTGTTATGTGTTCGCGTTCCGAGGTCGCCAGTTTATGGTATATTTGTGTTAGTAATCTGGAAGATATCTCGAGTCCATTACAATTCATTAAACGGGGTTTTAGCTGATCTTCTATTGGGTATAATACCAGCAATTAGAGTATTGTATTTACCTCGCTGTATTTCATAAAAACAGACAAATCTTTACTGTTGATGCTTGACCTTATTTCTTTTGGTACAGACAACACGAGTGGTAAAATTTTGCTCTAAGAAAATCGACCTATGTGCTATGACATTTAGGCACTGCAAATGTCAAATTGTTAGCACTAATCTGCTGTATTTTGTTACCAATAATAATAACTAAGTTGACGCTCTAAAATAGTCACGTAAACACACCTGTGACATACTGACATACAGACAGACATACCGAATATGGCAACATGGTGATATCTCAGAGATATCAATAGGAATTCCAGATATCATAACTGTTGTTGAGTAAAACTTCGTTTTGGTAATCAATCAACTATTTCCCATAACAAAACTTGTCATCACTTTATATAAAGTCATAAATTAAATAAGTTATCTTCGGTATAATAAGCTCTCTACTTAGACACCGCCTTTTCTAATTTGATGATATTTATGGTTGAATGAGCTATTCTTTCATTAATTTGATGGGAAAATTGTATATTCTACATACCTCTTCGTCATTTATAGTACCTGTAGAACCGGTAACTGATGACTAATGACAAGACAATGCAGGAAAACTGCTTGACTCGCTTATAATAATTACCGGTATGAGGGTAGGTGATTCTTAAATTGACAAGTTTTTCAATTTTATTCATAACAGACCAGACGTATTATCAAATTAAATACCTTTGTAATATGCAGCGAGTAGATTGACAAAATACCCAACTTTTTATACGCTTATTCATCACACATCACAGATTCAATTTGTCAGATGACTGATGTAGGTACCATAATATGATCAGTTTCGCAACGTTAAATTCGTCATTCTGCCTCTAGGGAGGTAATGTAGTATGGGCGATCCATATGGAATAACGAGATTTGAATTTGGAACGTCAAAAATCATTATTAAGAAAAAAAAAAACACATTATATATGTGATATGTTCATCAAACAAGTTTATACAGAAATCAGTGGCCACTAACAAAAAAAATGTGGTTATCTTCTGACGAGTCTCTAAAAATACAAAACTTTTTACAAAAAAAATACAACCCACTTCAATGTAAAAAAAAAAAACACTGAAAAGAGTTTTTTTTCGTACAAAGTTTTTTATTTTACACTTTTTAGTTATGGTAGGTACCACCACTAAAAATCATATCTTCTAAGTTCATGATCAGATCATAACAATATTTCTATAGGACCAACTCGGAAGCATAAACTTTCAATAAAAACGAAAAAAACAAAATCGTTCCACAATTGACCGAGAAATCGGTGAAAAAAAAAACATTCAGCCGAACATAGAACCTCCTCCTTATTGAAGTCGATTAAAAAGTAATGAAGAGCGGGACCGATAAAGAAAATTAAAACTAAAGAATCTTAAAAGTATTAATTAAATAGAATTTTAATTTTTAAACGAGTGTTTGTTAAAATTAACTTGTAAATAAAAATAAAACAAATTTGTTTTAGCCAATTGTCTTTTAATTATCTTGCAGATGGTGTAAAAATTAGAGTATAAAGGGATAAAGTCTGGTGTCTTTGTCTTGGGCGGCTTGAATTCCTCACTTCACTCAAGTTTCTTTATTAACTCCCTCGCATTTTTCTTCAGTAATAAGCATCACCTGTCTGTTTAGTTTATTATACATAAGTGTGCAAATTAATTGTTAAATAAATAAATAAATAAATTGAAAAAATACAAGTCCGATATTTAGGGACTGAAAACTCTACCCTTCCTGTTATTCAAAATAACATTGTAAGTTTTAATTTTATTTTTGTTGACAGGCTACGTGATCATAACCTTCGGCCTTATAGTGGCGCGCATCTTCCAGGAGATACCGAAGGGCAGACGGATACTTGAGGGATACTTCCTTGGATTTGGCATGCTGTTCTTTTTGATCCTAGGTAAGGCTCATTCTCCTGTATAATCTAAGGTAAAATTATCTGGAAAATACCATAAAGCAAATAAAAATTGTCCTGGTAGAATTGAAGAATAAACTGTTTTTCATGGTAACGCGTCGTGCAGTTAAAAGTAAAACGAAACGATAATATTATTTTAAACCCAAACCAAGTTTAAATTCAATCATAGTTTGGCATGCGAACTCGAGTATGTAATTATTACAAAATCGGCAATTAAAGACAACCGGTTTGGAGCTTTCGTTTAAAATCGATTTATCAAACTAATGTTACGAACATTGCCTCACAACAGAACAGAACGATTACGTTCACTATTATTATTTATTGGCTGTACTGTCGCATTAGGTTTTCCTGTAAAGATAGTATAAGTTTGATAAATAAATAAAAATAAAATTAATTTCTACGGACAAGCAGTATTTTAATGTTTTTAGGGTTGCGTACCTGAAAAGAAAAAAACGGAACCCTTATAGGATCACTTTGTTGTCCGTTCGTCTGTCTGTCAAAACCCTCTCGAGAACTCTCGAGAACGCGTGGAGGGATTGAGTTTAAATTAAAACCATGTTTTACTCAGGTCGGCTGTGAAAAAATTAAACTTCTAAGTTAACGAAAAAAAAGATACGGCCGTTTATGTCGCGAAATTCGCAATTTGACACCTAAGGAAATCGAAATTCATAGGGTACTTCCCGTTGATCTAGATCCCTGAAATTTGGTATGAAGCAAGGTCTTATAGCACAAGTATAGGAATAAATCTGAAAAATGAAAATTTGTAGTTACGTCACAAAAAAAAAAACTTTTCTATACGGGTAAATCTTCGAGACTCGATTCGGGAATTGAACTATTTACATAAGTTAGTTTGTACGGAACCCTCAGCCTCTCAACCCTTGCCCAGTTTTTTTTTTCTTTAAATGACCAAAAATTTAAAGTATGTATATCTTTGGTTTTTCTCAGGTGGACTAGAACTAGCATCCCTGGACTCCGTACCTCGGTCCTTAGTAGTCAATGCAGCAGTTTTGGGCAGTTTCTCGCTGGCTGTCGCTGCCCTATTCCTCATAGATCTCATGGGTCCCAGGATATATACGACCACAACGAACTCGCAGACGGATACCGCTATCATCTCATCACCTAAAAGCGAAAAAAAAGTGTCCATCATCGCCTCACCCAAATTGAATGGGAACATGCCTAAAACGAACGCAACCAATGGAAAAGCCAATGGACAAGCGAACGGACATGCCAATGGACAAGTTCCCCCCGAAAGACCAAAAGACTTAGATTTAGAGAAGAATTTACCAGATAAGGATACAAAGAAAGAAGAGATGACGTTCCTGGAACAGTCCAAAACTAGTTACCCGAATTTTGAAGACACTCTTGAGAAAGACGAGTTACAAAAATCGAAGTTCGGTTCGATACGAAATGGAATAGAAGCCGGCAACTACGTCAGGCTATCAGATCCTCTCTCCGTTCCTGATAGATTCCACTACGAACAAGAACTGGCAAAATTCAATGAAGCATACCTCAGGGACTATTTAGATAACTTCGCAGGAAAACTATCAGTAAAAGAGGACTACTTACCCGAACCCCAAACACCTGTCTTCGCGAAAGTGAAGACAGGTCGATTAAAAGGTCTGTACGACGAAATGTCGCCGAGTTACGAACAAAAGCGGTCGAGATCGCCGACTAAGGCTAAAACAGTACCGTCACCGACTTTGCAACAACTCGAAGACTACTTGCGAGGGTCGACAAGGTCGAAAAGAGCGGATACGCCGGCTTTGTTCCCCATGGAGCCTATTGAGGAGAAAGAGACCACGGATGCGGAAGGCAGAGCGTCCGGCACCCCCACCGACCCCGGATACGTGCAGTACACGGCCGGCAGGTGGCCCGACCAGAGAGCTCTACGGACACCACGACACAGTCCCACAAAGTAGTGTATAAGTTTGAAATACAACGATGCGTGATAACCTTGAATGCCACAGGATGGCAGAGCAAATTCATCGTCATGTCCTGTATATAATGCCGCGATGAACAATGACTGACGAACTCTGAAACCACCTTTAGTGCAGGTGTATTTAAGACATTTTATTGTAATAATTAAGTAGGTAAGAATACTAATAAACTTTTTGCATATACTTCGTCATGATAACGAAAACTCCCATGTATTTTAATTACTCGCCCCTAATTCAATTACTTTGCGTTTTCTCACATCAAAATTGCTAACTTGTTTGAAAACAAAAGAATTAATGACATACCAAGGCAAAGACGTAATTTCATGGCACCTATTGACTGTAGGAAGTTCGTTGCTCCAACAACTTTAAGTGGAAGATTAGAGTTAATTTTAAAATAATGATCTTGTGACACATACATAATATAACACAGTTTTACTGCACATACATGAGTACAATACACATTCATATCATCATCTCATCATCATCATCATCATTTCAGCCGAAAGACGTCCACTGTCGGACATAGGCCTCCCCAAGCATCGCCACAACGACCGGTCCTGGACCTGTGCGTCTCGCATCCATCGGATTCCCGCGACCCTCACCAGGTCATCGGTCCACCTTGTGGCCTTCCAACGCTGCGTCTAGCGATACGTGGTCGCCACTTCAGAGCCTTTCGTCCCCATCGACCATCATTCTGTTTTGCGTGCAATGTACTCTGCCCATTGCCACTTAAGTTTGGCGATTCTTTGAGCTATGTCGGTGACCTTGGTTCTCCTGCGGTTATCTACATTTCTGATGTGATCACGCAAGGAAACTTCGAGCATAGCCCTTTCAATTGCCCTTTGGGTGACTTTAAGTCTTCCTACGAGGCCCATTGTAAGCGACCACGTTTCGGAGCCACATTCATATCCTAGACTCTAATTACAAGGTTAGTATAGTTTCTGAAAAAAAAAAAAACTGTAATTTACTAAGAAATATTACTTATACATAGGTAGGTTGTTAAACGCAAAAAACACCATATAGCAAACGTCTCTTTTAATTTGAAGGTTTTAATTACTGTGGCTTCTAAGAATCTTAATTTTAGCCAATTACATCGATCATACGTACAAAACTTGGCAATATTATTTCCGTTCGCGTGGTGTAAATCACAGATAAATTACTTGGAATGTTGTTTTAACTTTTTAATGGGTAGTGAGCTGAGTACCTTCTGCCGCGACTATCAAGCTACATTTACTCATAATATTCCACTTCTAACACAGGCGCCTAGAACTCATATTTTTTTAATTTATTTACAAATTCATGTAAATCTGCGCATCGGCTGAAACCGGCTTCTCCCTTCACAAGGCTGAACAATTTTTTAATATTAATAAATAAATGTTGCATACTATAAATTAATTTAGTTAGGTCGAGTCAGCCATTGTCGCTGGTTCTCTATTATTTAGTAAACATACATGCATAGTAGCACAACGCGGACATAACGTTGATAAATTAGTTTGCATCACGGTCTGCATGCACAAGATACAACATAGCATAGGTATTATTAGATGTTACCTACATTATAATCTCAATGCCATTGCTTCATGCATTTTCATGTAGGTAAGTACCTACTTAAGGTTTTAATCAAACTAGGTACACTTGTAAAAAATGATGAAGGATGTCTTTTTCTATGTGATTTTCTTGGAAGCAAAATTAGAGGTGTCAACGCCATTTTCCGGACGGATGTTGGCAGTCATCGTTTACCTACAACTTCTCAGTTAAATACAAGATAATTTGCCCCAATATCTTAGATTCTATTAACGTGTTTTTGCTGAAACCTTGTGATTAAAATATTGAACGCTGACTGACGCCTTCGTTCACCGAGTTAATTTCGCAACGCTTCACTTGAGCTAAATGAATGCTTGTCTTTCAAACTCCGTGTTAATAAGAGGGACCTTTACGTCCAACTTGCATGGTTCATTGAGTACTTTTAGTAGTCGGCCGTGTTGCAATGAATTAGTTCGAGTTAGCGAATGTCAAGATCAGCTGACTGCGACATACTGCGGCGCGGTGTGGGTATCGGAAGTACGGGTTTGGCTGGATCTAATTGTTTAGCAAGGTTTGTATTGTTGTTTGGCTAGCTTCGTCGGATTCCGACGCATGCTGTATGGAACTTTATGAATCACTACCATATGTAATCGGACGAAATGTAGCTGACAGCCGTAGTAGGTACTAAGTACTAATATATTCAACCCTCTGGGCAATACAGGACATCGACAACCGGGTACCAACGGTAAGTGCCAATATAGCGACTGCAATGAATCTAGGGTCTTTAATAAACTTCATTCGTGAATATAGATCGCTAACGTGTCAACTTGGGCCAGAAATCTAAAGGCCAATAGCCTATTGTTTATGTAGGTAGTAGGTAGGTATTGAAATGACCCATATTCTGTAATGGCTTTTGCAACGGACGAGCGGATGTGTGTATTGATAAGTCATAGTCAAACAGTGTTATGTGCGCCTTAGCTTTGCGTAACACAGCTAACACGATTGATATCGGTGAAGGGTTAGCTCTAGCAGTGTTGACGTTCGCACGTAGAAGACCATTTAGTAATTGTTACCCAGTAAGTAAGTTGTGGAGGTCTGATAGGCTGTCGGTCCATGTATTCCTCCGCGTCCGATTAGACTGGAACCTGACCCCCAAGCTATTAATTTGAAAAAGGCTTAGTAATTAAGCAACTCCGTACTAAGTAACTAGATTGAATTTACTGTGGAGTCCACAGTAAATTTAATCTAGTTATTTACTAGTATTCTTAAGCATCCACCCAAAAGAAAAACTTCTAGGTCCTAGTATTTTACTAAGATCCGAATTTGAACCCTACCTATTGCATTCAGCAGTTTCATGAGTAAAATGTGAAGTGTCGACAATTTTCTTCAAAAAGACAATTATTTAAGACTAGCTTTTATTTTAAAAATAAACAGCGTGTTGTGAAAAGTGTACAAATGGCTCAGAAATTGTTAACCAACACTCATAATTTTAAAATTGTCACGTTCGGTCTGTATGTAGACAATTTGTTAGTCTAATTACGAGTCGGTTCATTGTACATACAGCTGCTGTAACAGTGTGTTGCGATAGCAAATAGATTAGCTTACAGCGTCTATTATTATCCAACTTCAATACATAGATAATACCAGTGTACTGAGTGTACAAAAAAACTATGAATTAGGCATTACCTACAGGAAAAACCGTAACTGAAACGGATGAGAGGTCAAACAAACTGTGATTCTGTTATTGCGAAGGCATGAAAATGACTGTTTATGTTATCTTTTTTGTTGTTATTCGTAATTAATTATGTACTTATTTTAAATAGGTACCTAAGATGAAATATTTTAATTAGATAATATGCAGTGTTTGAACAATAAATAATAAAGTACCTTGATACCCACCTAAAACACATCAGCTTTTTTTATTTCCATTGTCATTTTAATTAAGCTTTGTCCAAAAATACCAAGCTGTGATATTTATTATTTAAACAAAGATGTCTAACATATAAAAGTGTGCTACAATTTGCCAAGTTCAGGTAAAATGAGTGGGCGCAGGTCAGTGTCAATGTCTCCCTGAGAAAATTTCAACATGAGGTTACCGAATTTTTCCGCTTCTTTCAGAGACTGACAACATTTTGGAAGTCATTTTACAGTGATCATTTCAACCATAGATTTTCTTTTAGTTCAGCCATAGCTATTTTTATCTATGAGTCGGCTAAGAACAAAGAGGAATTGAAAAACGAGATTGGAACCTTGGGACCATGGTGGACCATACAGGCTGTATGGTCTTTGCTCGTTGACTTAGAATCCTGAAATTTGGCATGGAGCAGGGTTTCATAACACAAATATAGGAAAAGGTCTGAAAACTAGTTTTTTACCAAGTAGGCTCTACTAGCACAGAGGCAGTGAGACTGAGTCGCGTTAGGCTACAACAGAGATGGCCTGACTAACTGGTTATTACTTCCATGTAATCATGTAAAACCGAGACCAAGCTCTTTTATTGGAGCATCTTGGACTAGAATAGGTTTTAGTTTTTATTGTGATCGTTTGATCGTTGTGATGTAGAGAATGCTAGATCGAGCGGAGTGAGCTATAAAAATGGAACATTCCATAACATAGTTATTTTTCATTAGCTACGGGCCTCTTAGAGAATTGAAAGTTTATTGTTTTGTCAAAAAAAAGTTGAGAAATGAAATGTTGCTGTGCCCGACTGGGCCCATAAATAATTGTTTCCATTGTTTTTTTTATTTTTTATCATTTGACATGTACATTATGGATTGCGATAAATATTTGACAATTGAATATTTGCATATGGGGCTCCGTGGAGCCAGGGGGCCCCGTATCATTGATACGGCGGTAGCTACACCCCTCTTTAGAGAGGATGGCCCCTGAGAGGAATAAAGAGAGTCTGAAGAGGTTTGTGCAAAAAGGTTAACGCTTAACTACAATACAATATTTTTTTATTTTTATCTTATAAAGAATTGAATGTACCTAGGTATATACCTACCTAAATTTCTATTTATTTTTTAAATAACATTTAAAAGATAGGAACGTTCTGAATTTCTGATTTATCTTTTTCGTTTCATTGTTACCAGTTTTGTACGTGTCCTTACTTTGTTTTTGTTTATGTCACTGGTTGAAGCCGAATGATTCATGATATTTAACGATCATAAAATGCAAATTAAATATTATTATGGATAAAATTTAAACCGACAATGGTTATTTCTCACGAGCTTTGGCCTCGGAATGGTTCGTCAGTAAAGTTTATTAAATGCTCTGTACGCGTGGAATATTAGAATTGATGCTAATTATGATTTGCCGCGTAAATAGATTTCTATCTAATTGTAAACTTCATCATGTATTTGTAGAAGGGCTAAACAGCGGTTTTCCAAATTGTTTATCCACGTTTCGCTATTTTATTTTTAAGGTCTACCTATATTGGTTATAGGGTGCAAGATTATTATTGCCCTTAACTGGGGACCACTTGAATAATTGCAACATTGCTATCCGGGCGGAGCATATTATTATGGCCAGAATGCGTCCAGCGGGATTGTTCGAAAGTATTCCTAGATTGCAAAGGGCGACTGAAGGAATACAGGTGGGTTTTAGTCAGTAAAAGTCGGACACTCTCTCGCTCCATCCAGCGGGAGAAGTTTGTTGATAATTTCCCGCCCGGAAAAAAAGGGCCACATGCTCATCAGTGATCTGTAACGTTTGCAAGAGCAACCACAAGACCAACGCGGCCTGTACATGTTCTCCGTAAAAACACTGGACACAGAAACGTCGCAAGTTCCTACTTGTTGGCTGTGGACACAATGTAAGTTACCTAACCAAGCTTTTACCAGCAGCAGCGTTAACGAGGCATATTTCTTCCTAGCCTTTTGTAATCGGCCCAAACGTGAACGTAGTTTTAAGTTACAGCCAGCTAAGTTTGTGTCAAATGCATACAGATATCTTTACGCTCTAGGTGGTATACCAGTGACACACTTTTCACTCACTATTTCCCAGTAAGATCAAATATTACGAATTGCGCAAGAATAGATCGCATATCTGGCTTTCATTTATCTTGGCAGAACAAACTAAGGATCAAGGTATAGCGAAGATTTACTATTCACGTAAAGATAGAATCTCAGAGGAATAGGTAGAGACAGGGTCACCGACTTTTAGAAAACCTCATGGGTGCTCATGCTCATTTGATGGACTCGAAAAAGTGGCGAATTGTGAGAAGAGAAATGCACACTGATCGACCGACAAATAAATAAATGTCCTACTTACATACTGCGTACTTAATTACTAATTATGTTTGTTAAAAATATAAAATGAAACCATATAAAAATTAAACTAGTTTTTATTATCAAGAAATATTATAATTTATACGTATGTAGGTAACCTAAAAGGCGAATACTGATCTGTTTCTTGATGTCTCTCAGGGGTGCTCAGCACCCACTATTTATTTCTCATGGGTGCCAGTCGGCGTCCCTGGGTAGAGACCATAGATATCCGTGGTAGAGACACATTTATGATTTTGAAAAACCGTAAGAAATATCTGCTAAAGCTTTTTAAGTAGGCACCCGACCTGCCAATACTTTAAAGAGCATGATGTAGGTACTTATAGGAGAAGGGATCTAGGTAAGCTAGGTCACTTAGCCTATAAAGCATTGCGAAGAAAGAAATGAAGCAATCAAATACTTGAGAGTTACTTGAAGAGTTTTTTTTTAAACATTGCCGCACACTAGGAATTATTCCTGTATCGTGGGTGCGTTCACAAACATGTAAAGTCGCATACAAAAGACACCCAGACCAGAAACATCTATCTGTATAGGCCGTACAAATTTTTGTTCCGAGCGGGAATCGAACCCGTGACACGCAGCGTAGCAATCAATCCAGCCGCCAAATTACTGATTGATGATTATTAAGTACCAAATTACTGAATGATTATTATATAAGGAAATTTTCGCAAAGTCAGGTGTAAGTTTGTCTAAGTTTGGCCCGTTACCGCTGGGGCACCACTACTCTACAAAGAAAGCTTAGGTACTTAGTGCTTAACTAAATACATATTTACTGTAATCTTGATTCATCATCATCAATCAGTAATTTGGCGGCATGAGTTTTTGGTTTTGGTTGAGCGATTGATTGCTACGCTGCGTGTCACGGGTTCGATTCCCGCACGGAACAAATATTTTTTAAATTCTTGATAGGTTCCCGCTTGACCGCTATCTCACCTGATGGAAAGCGACGATGCGGTCGACGATGGAGCGCGCTTACCTAGAAGTAACCTATTTTCTCTTGACTTAAAGATTCCCGGGTTGTAGCCATCAGGAAACACAGATTCCGGCAAGGAATTCCACAGACAGGTGTTTCGGGTCTGGAGGTCTTGTGTATGCAACTTTACATGTTTGTGAAAACACCCACGAAACAGGAATAATTCCTAATGTGCGGCAATGTGTAAAAAAAATACTCGTACTTGATTGCTTCATTGCTTTCTTCGTAATGCTTTATAGACTAGGTGACCTAGCTTACCTAGGTCTCTTCAAATACATCATGTTCTTCAAAGTATTGGTAGGTCGGGTGCCTACTTAGAAAACTTATGAACGCTCAGCTTTAGCATATATTTCTTACGGTTTTTCAAAATCAGAAATGTTACGTTTTAACCAAACTGTCTAAATAGTTAGGTACTTTTGTATTTAAATTACTAGCTGCACCCACGTGAAAGTAGAATAATATCCCAAGGGAACATATCACGGGGATAACAAAATATCCTATGTCCTCAAATTTCAAGTCCGATCAGCCGCTTGAGCGTGAAGCAGCACTTAACCAACATACACATGGATACAAATTGGATGTAACAAGGCATTTTGGAACATTGGTTAGCTTTGATAACTGCAATGAGCTGAGTAAAGAATCTTGGATGAACTCGATCCTTTAGGCCAATTTATGTTTCTACTACTCTTCTCGTAGATAGTCAGCGAGCTTTCTCACATACCTACTCAGCCAGTAGCATCGTCGCGACGACAATCAATGAAGGTTGCGCCTGCGCCGGTTCCCACGCGTCGCCGTCGTCGGTAAAAAGTGTCCTTTGTATGCGACTCGGACGCCAAGGTTGCAGATTACCATGTGACCCCGACGGGTGGATGAAATATTACCAATGTACTGTGTAAGTACAAACTACTGTGAATTAGGAAGTTCATTGTATCGTGTCGTTATGGCCTAGAGTAGTTAATGCTGCAGTAAACACGGAAATTTAACACGGTACGGTCAGCAACAAAAGTCAATAGAAACTCTACCTCTGCTACTTTTGAGAATGATTCGATAATTTTGATTATATTTTAGAAGAGCTAGATGAGAGTTAATACTTCTGTTCCTTTGATCAATATTTAGCTTAAGTAATTCAGATTTAGAGAACTTTCAGTAATTTTGTTGCTGACTGTACAACGTTAGCAGAAATTGGGCACAAAATATTATATATACTGCCAGAGGATATTTGCGATAGAAAGATATCGCGGTATCTAAAGGGCCTATTACGCTACTCGATATTCAGACAGTCTCAGTCGATGTCGCGTAGTGTAATAAGGGTTAGACCGGTCTTACTCGGAACAAAAAATAAGACAGTCTGAATATCGTGTGCTGAATATCGCATAGTGTAATAGGCCCTTAACTGATACTATCACTCAATAATAATTATGTTCCAGAGGTAATCAGCGCGACTGTTGAGCCATAAATCCTGGGTTCGATGCTTCAGTTTGGCAAGGTAAAGATTTGTATCCGGTTTTCCGCCTGTTATACAGATGTGATGTCGCTGGTTGTGTTTTTGTTACCCTCTATTGAATTATTGAACAGTCATTTACCTAAACCAAAGTAGGACGGTGTCAATCGTTAATATTAATTAGAAATACTGATAGTGTTATTGCCCGACTGTGCAGCGAGAGATAGGCAGCTAACCTACATGCACCATAAATTAACCTTTCCCCCCAATTGACTCTCACATTTAGCACATCATAGATATTTAGGTTAAATGTTTAAATTCGTTTGGTAGAAGTAGCTAACAAAATAGTTTAACGCTGTGATGATGACATGGTGTGTTTTTAGATTGGCGAAATCTATGCATCACCAAACCACATTACTTTCCAAAGCCTAGCAGCTTGCATGCCTATCCTGTGGGTTTGTTGGCTTTGGGAAGCTTCACTTCATAATGAGGTAGATTGTTGTATAGGTACTTGCACCTCAAAAAGAAAACGTATTACCTAGACAAGAGCTGACTGTTTACTGTATAGTATCCTCAATTCGTCAGGCACATGTTTACATTCTCTCAATATGAGGCTTGCCATAATAATAATAATATGTATAGCCTCTTTATTTCCATAGAGAACAAATGACTTTGAATAAAAATTTACATTTCACAAGATTATTTATAAATGCATGCATAAAATAACGAATATTAGAATTCACAAATCAATGATTCATAATTAACATTTGTATAACAATTTCTAAATAAATCTAAAATTCCAAATTAATATTAAAATTCTAGATATTAATCACTACGCGCTGTCGACTACTGGGGTTTTGTCCGATCGATTACCGGATGGCCGGACGGCGAGCTACCCATTGCTCGACGTCTGCAAGCCCGCATCTACCGTCGCTGGTAATCGGGGTAGAGGGTCTCGGTGGCTAGGGCGTGAGAACGTTCGTTCCCTCACGCTGCGGCCTCCTCCTTCGCTAGCATTACTGCTTCATAGAAGGAGGCGACCGCCTGACGATGCGACGACGTGTGAGTTGAACCTATGATCACGTGCTCAGCATTTGCGACCACAAGGCTCCTTGTAGGCAAACTTTTTTCCAGACCCAATGGTTTAGGTTATCGGTAGCTCATCAATGGATGAAGAAGTTTAAGGTTTCATCAACCAGAAGATGCATTGTCATTAGGCGCCGAATTAGTCAGAGCTATAATAAGATCTTGTGAGCGGAGTTCAAATGATGGTGATACAATCTGCGTCTAGCATAATTACTAGATCCGGATTCGTGGCTCGGGTTTGTAATTAATGGATTAAGTCTTTTTTCTTTGAAGCCATTAAGTTGTTGTTGAAACTACCATAAATAAGTTTGTGAAGTCAGAGCCTTTTAAGGGTCATTTGAGTTATTAATTTTGTGGCCAACTCGTTCGCTGTAAATGACCTCTACCTACAAACTAAATATTGTTTTATCTCTAGTATTTTTTTTTTAGTTTGGATGATAATACCTATCTACATGGTTAGCTATATGTGACGTCATTCTAAATCCAGTATGGCGGACTCCTGAAGAAGGAATATTATTATAAGTTATTTTTCATTACTCTCGGAAAGTATTATAGGAGCGGGTTGTAGGACTGTTGATAAAAATCGATATTATTATTTTAAAATATCGATATTCATCTAAATTTATACTAATATAATAAAGAGTTTGTTTTTAAGTTTTTGTGTTTGTAGGAGGTAATCTCTGGAAGTACTGGTCCGATTGCTAATTTTTTTTCTGTTATATCTTTGGATTGACTTGAAATTATAGTATAGTCGGCCTTATAATGTTCCCACTGTTGGGACTCAGGCCTCCTCTCTAGGAGAGGGAATGGGCCGTAATCCACCACGCGGGCCCAGTGCGGGTTGGTGAAATTATAAGTTCAAATAAACTTTATTTATTCTTTTTTCGAAATTAGGTTTATATTTTATTAGTTTCTTTCTATTTTGTATTTTCTGTAATATCGCAGTAGGTACCTAATTATAACCACAATAATAGTCACAATAGAAGAAAAGTAAAATCAGCGTTATTAGCAGATACCTACTACTGAAAAAGAAACACTGGAAGCAATATAATCTTCCCGGAAACTAAAGCAAGCTAAGGGACTGATTTTTGACGCGGAAAAACTAACCAAAAGAGAATTTTTTTTTGAGGGATTTTTTTTTTCCCTTTCGGAAATGTGCCTCTGTTGATGTCGAAGAGAATGATGACAATTCTTTTTGTTTAGACTTCAAGAAGTGGTCATACGAAGATTGCAAAAGTTTTCGTTTCTCTTATTATGACTAGGGGAGAAATTTGCAAAAATTTTCTATCTCATTAAATCAGTTTTATATTTTAACTGTAGTGAAGAGTCTAAACAACTTAACTGCTCATTTTAAATGTTCTAATTATATGTCAAATGTTAGTTTATGCGCCATAAACATATGGTTCTTAATAAAAAAAGACTGATGATTGTCTCTTTATGCTTATCATTTTATTAAATAGTATATTTTTATCTTTTATTCAGCCTTTTATTATAATTTAAATAATAATTCCAAAATATTTCAACTCACCTTGAACTTTGTGTCAACCTACCCCGAGTTAAGTTACGGTTACGCTTCGCGGGGCTTCGACTTCTGTGTGGGTCCATCCATCCATCCGAGTCGGGGTGCTTCAAGTCACGAGCTCGCTCTTGCGTCTTAATTAAGTTATCTGTGCCTTTTTACTAAATGTATGAGTTTCGGGAATAATTATATGATACAAAAAATAACTCCATCGCCTAGTTTGACAGAGGACTAGTCGCCGGAGAACCCGTTTGTTTAAAAAAAAATAATCACGAAGGGGATGGCGGGGTCTGTGTTCGCTAGCTTCGCTCGCTCACTAGACACCGCCTTCCCCTTCTAACCTAACCTGTCCGAGTCGGGGTGCCTAAAGTCCCGAGCTCGCTTCGCTCGCTCTTGCATCTTAAGTTCTCTGTGCCTTTTTACTAAATGGATAAGTGAATAACGGTAGCGTTGACAAACATTGAATGACATGATACAAAAAAAAAACACTCGATTCCGGGTAGCCTATTAAAAATATACAAAACATTTTACATACGAGACGATTCCAAACGTTGTTTTATGAGATAAAATGAATCGTTTGTCAAATTGTTTGTATGGTGATTTGTTTGAAAAGTATATTATTTGGAAAATTGTTGTTGATGAAATGACGAACCATGTTTTTGCCAATCGTTGGTTGTCAAGTCAAAATTTGTAAACCAATTTTTGCTGAACTGGCAGGATAGCCATACTTATTAAGTACAGTAAGTAAGTTAATTTTGCCCCTAGGGTAACGATATACTACCTATACCTATGCACCCCCATATTATAGGTATCTATTGATAGGGTTTGTAAAATAAGATAGGTAGGAACGTAAAAAAATTACGTCACAATAAATCCATTAAGCAGAGCAATTTTTTAACCGACTTCAAAAAAAAGGAGGAGGTTCTCAATTCGGTTGTATTTTTTTTTTTTTTTTTTTTTTTTTTTTTTTTTTTATCATTATTTTTTTTTTTTATGTTTGTTACCTCAGAACTCCGTCGTTTATGGACCGATTTGCAAAATTTTTTTTTCCCTTTATAGGATATGCTTCCAGATTGGTCCCATTTTTTTCAAAATCCAGTTCTGATGATGGAATCTATGAGGAATCGAGGGAACTCCTCAAAAATTATAGGCAACCCTATGGTAATTTTAGTATTTTCATCAAGAACTTAAGCATTTACAGTCAAAAAGTAACATTTGATGAAGTGGAACTGATGAAGAAGACCAGAAATGGTCAACGGAACTTCATACTCAAATAGATATCACATTGAAGATATAGTTAAGCGACTATGACAATACAAATAAATGAATGATTCTGAATAGTTACGTTGAAAATGGTATCATCGAAGTGATCTGATGATGATGATGGAGCCGGAAGGTAGGCACTGGAACTCCGTAATTAATCAATGTAACCTAGCCGTGTTTGGACTCATTAGAATTGTCATGAGATGCACTTTGGCTATAAGGTACTATCGAACTGATCTGATGATGGAGCCGGAAGGTAGGCACAGGAACTCCGTAATTAATCAATGTATCCTAGCCGTGTTTGGGCTTATTAGAATTGTCGTGAGATGCTCTTTGGCTATAAGGTACTATCGAACTGATCTGATGATGCAGCCGGAAGGAGGAAGGTAGGCACAGCAACTTTATAATAAAACAATGTAACCTAGCAGTATTTGGGTTAATTGGAATTGTCATTAGAAATAGGCACTCTGTTTATAAGTGTATCGCAACTAAAAAGTGTGAAATAAAAACTTTTTAGAAAAAAAAAATAACCGACTTCACTAAAAAAAACACTAAAAGGATCAAAATAACTTTAATTTCGGAAGTCGGTGTTAAATAAGAAACAAACAATACCGAGAAACACCGACATCCGAAATTAAAGTTATTTTGATCCTTTTAGTGTTTTTTTTAGTGAAGTCGGTTATTTTTTTTTTCTAAAAAGTTTTTATTATTGGTTTATCCGGTTCATAGTCTCGTCGATGTGCATTTGTATCAAGTAGCATTGACTTATAATGCTGCATGTCACTCTCTGTAACCATGTTTAAATCTACGGTCTTCTTCAATAACAACTGTTTCAAACCAGACGTATTTCGGTATTTGCGTCCAGCTACAGTGATATATTCATCGCCGATCGTTACACGAGCAGAACCTAACATCAATTTCCCGTTCTCTACTCTGACACCGAATGGAATATCTGACAGTGCTTCTGAGGATACAGACCAGGATGACGTGTCACGACCTGGGATGTTTTCAACTAATGATTTATATGAAGAGTCACTTTCGATATCAGATTCATATTCATCTGAATTGTCTTTTTTATCATTGGCTTCTTGATTCTGCAAAGTTTTATCAATAAACGGAAGTTCTTCATTTTTTGTAGGACACAGTGAAGAAGTCTGCTTACTGGCTTTAGCAATCTGGTTGAGTGGTCCTGTTACAGGCTTGAAAACTGATTCCAGTGTTTGCTGATTGTTAATGTCAACATCTCTCATTTTACGTACTTTTTTCTTAACAGCTTCGGCTGCAACTACTATTTGTCTTTTTAACGATTTTTCCATTGCAGAAAAACAAGCCGATAGTGATTGATTAAGCGATGATTAATATAAAATGATGAAGAATAATAATATCACGAAGGTAACGGACTTAAATAACTATATTCTTAATCAAAGACTACAAAGGTATCAAATTTGTTTCTGTAACATCCCTTATTTTTTAAACAATCTTTATTAATTACTACATAATTGAAGGGCTCATTCCATATTTTTGAACACATTTCACGAAATTCAATCCACGTCATATCAGTGTTGACATGTTCTTCATAAATATGACGTAAATTAATGTCATCTTGTTTAAAAATTATGATTAAGTTCGCGTTGTCTCTTACTAACTGTTTAGGGATTTTACTATAAGTTTGATTTAGATAAAAACAATCGATGAACTTATGTCTTCCCATTGCGAAATAATCACGCATGCTATCTTGATTTTCGCAAGCAACATCATCAAATATTATCACAGAGTTAGGTTTCGCGTGTTGAACTCTTAGCACTTCCTCATTTCCATGATATTTCTGAAGTGAAATACCTGGTACTCGTTGTAAAACTTTTTCTAAAAAAATGTATTTGGGTTGGTACAGAGTTTTCGAATAAACATAAACATTTTTAAATCTTAATCCATTTTCGTGTATGAGAAGACCAATCAATAAATTGGTTTTTCCACAATTGGATGGTCCGCAAATGATACATCGAACTGAGTCAGGTAACAATTCTCCGTGACGAAAACTAGTCTTACAAACATCCTCGCAGATTGTTGTAACATGTAGTGATTGTGGTTGCTTTACAAACTTCATGATTACACTTGGAAACCAACTGATTGCTAATGAGTAAATGTATCTGATACATTAATATTTATAAACTGAAATAGTACTCTATCTTTTTCGCGATAGTGCGATCGTTTGAACAATGACAAACTCGCAAAATCATTGATTAAGTGGTTTGGAAGCGATCGTACATTATTCGGTATTCTACGCGAGTTTTGTAGCAATGAGAACTCGCCCTAGCTACTGGCGGCCAGTGGTATAACTTGCAAGATCTCGAAGAGAGTACAGTAATTTGCTCTACCGTCGTCGAGTCAATCGTTTATTATTGGGCATTCTATGCCACTGTCGTGTAGCGAGGCGCACTAGCCGAGCTACTTGCCGACAGTGGCATAGAATGCCCAATAATACTCTACTGCTGTATTTTATTGAAAATTCTAACATCCTGAGATTTCATGAGATTTGCAAAATCCAGCCGCAATCCTGAGAAGAGTCCAAAAATCCTGAGATATGGTAACCCTAGCCTAAGAGAGATAAATGCGATAATTGAAAGTAGTGGGGTTGATGCAGTGTTTATGCTCGAGGACTATAATGCACAACCAAGTGGACTATTCCGCAGAGAGCTCAGCAACTTTTCGTCTGAAGTGCAGTGGCAGTGCGCTGACGTTACCCTACTAGGCAGCGGTTCGGACACATACACGTAAGTGACGTGCATGGTACGACTAGCTGGTTAGACCACTGTGTAGTAAGTAAAGCCGCTTGGGACACTATTAAGGACATTCGTGTAGTGTATGAGGTGTCGTGGTCTGATCATTTTCCCTTAAAAATTATTTGTGAATTTGACATAAGTATTAAAATCTAAATGTACCTCTGTCCAGTCTCAGTGTAATATAGTGAAGTGGGGATATAGGGACCCTACACAAACTGATATGTACACCAAAATTTCTATTTCTAAACAAAAATCACATATAGATATATCATAGTTTACTTACACTAATAATAATAATAAATATTTATTTAATTAACATCATAGTATAATTTCTAATGCAATGAAAAGCAGGTGGAAAGTTTTCTGTAAACAGTAAGCCGTGGTCATCCAATCGAAACACTCAAAAAACTTTATATTATGAAAAACAAAATATGATTTTGCCTCCTATCTGTAGTACTACATATTAATAGGTGTTTACAAAAAAACAGAACTCGTTAATACGTAATTTCATCGATTGATAGACACGACTTATTTCTACGCGATATTGTATTACAGCTCCTGAAATATAAACCTAGGATTTTTTGTTATATTTTTAGAAGTTTCGACAAATTCGAATCCATGTTTTACAAAAAACTTCAGAACTCTGCGATGCATTTTCAGCGAGATATCAACGATAATATGTTTGTCACCGTTTTGATGGCGCGGCCATGGGGTTTTTGCTTTAGAGCTCCTAAAATATACTTAACCTTGGAATATTTTATATATTTTTAAAATTTTTTTACATATTCAATTTATTTACCTAAATTTCAGGTCACCGCAACGCGAAGTTTTAAAGATCTCCGTGGCCGCGCGGTTCTCAGCGTTTCAATGGCGCGGCCACATTCAAACCCTCCTAACTTTTTAACCATAAATTTGACAAATTTCTGGTTTTGGGAATCAACTTTTACAAATTTTTACATAATCTTGGTAGTTTTTTTTATTAATTATCGTTATGGCCGCGCGGTTGAAACGCTCATTTTTTTAACACATTGTTTTTGCAATGTTTTTTAAATTATTTAGACTTCAACTACCTTAAATTCGTTAGTAATTTATTTTGTTAACATATCATTTATTGATAGTTGTGATTATTCATATTTGTTTTAGTTTTTTTTATTTAACCTTTTTTTATAACGCGAATGTGAGAACACTGTAGACTCCACGAATTCTTAGATTACTTCCTATTACGACTCACTTCTTTTAATATGATTATTTTTATTGTGCTTTTGGGTACAATATTGACTGGTCTACACTGTTCTTACATAATATCTATTAATACTGTAATATGAAAATATTGTAATCAACCACTTTTTTTAAAAGAGTAACCATGGAGTTTCTTACCGGTTCTTCTCCATAAGAAACGACCAATTTGGAACCGTGCACTAGCTTCTGACGTTTTATAAGCGCCCATGTAGGCCTATGTGAAATAAAAATATTTATGATTTTGATTTTACTTTTGAAGTTCGTGGTGCTCCGTCTTTCTCTTTCCGTTGGTCTGAGGTTTTTCACCAGCGTGTCTACATCGAATATGTGTTGTTAAATTACCCTTCTGACTAAAACAAAGCTGACATTCTTCACACTTATAAGGTTTCTCGCCAGTGTGCGTACGAATGTGTATTGTTAAATTACCCTTCTTACTAAAACAGCGCTGGCATTCATTACATTTGTAAGGTTTCTCTCCAGTGTGACGATAACGAATGTGTCGTGTTAATTCACCCTTCCGACTAAAACAGCGCTGGCATTCATTACATTTGTAAGGTTTCTCTCCAGTGTGACGATAACGAATGTGTCGTGTTAATTCACCCTTCCGACTAAAACAGCGCTGACATTCTTTACATTTGTAAGGTTTCTCTCCAGTGTGCGAACGAATGTGTATTGTTAAATGACCCTTCTCACTAAAACAGCGCTGGCATTCATTACATTTGTAAGGTTTCTCTCCAGTGTGATGATAACGAATGTGTCGTGTTAAATTACCCGTATCTGTAAAACAGCGCTGACATTCTTTACACTTGTAGGGTTTCTCACCAGTGTGTGTACGAGTGTGCCGAGTTAAATGACCCTTGTGACTAAAACAGCGCTGACATTCTTTACATTTGTAGGGTTTCTCACCAGTGTGCGTACGAATATGTCTTGATAAATCTCCCTTTTTATTACAACTGTACTGACAAATATCACACTTGTAAAGTGTTCGACCAGTGCGTATGCGAGAGTGTTTTTTGAAATTACTACTTTTAATATTATTACGACAATTTGAGTCTATAGTAGTCTCAATAACACT
Source organism: Mythimna impura (assembly GCA_905147345.3). Taxonomy (NCBI): domain Eukaryota; kingdom Metazoa; phylum Arthropoda; class Insecta; order Lepidoptera; family Noctuidae; genus Mythimna; species Mythimna impura. The sequence continues at coordinate 6,775,478 of LR990346.1, forward strand.
GATATTAACACGAGATGTTGTATTAGTTAAAGGTTCTTGGAATTTCGGAATAAGTTTGGATGAACAATTTTGAGTGTTCTGGGTAACTTTTGTGTCTGGTTCTTCATTCTTCTTTTGATTTTCTGTAATTACGTCTTCTAGTTTTTTTCCTCGTATGTACAGTTTTGGTTTCTTCGCAACGGCCGACCCTGTGATGTTAAATTTAGTAAGCGCCAAATTCAAAAGTTGTTTCTGCAGGTTTTCTAATATAAATGATCATGCATGACTACGACAGAGCCAAAGCAAGGGTTATGATACCTCACACACAGAACTGTTCTATTGTATGTGCAATCAGTCTTCAGTACTTTGTGTTTGTGCTACTCAAGCGTGTACAGACAGGACGCCTGAAGTTGTGTTTGTTAAGTTCATGTTGTCGAACCAGTCGCCCTACTCGCAATGATTCACTAACTAATACTTACGTGTCGTGTCACTCGCTCTTCGCTTCGTCCTCGATACTTCTTGTTCTTCTTCCACTTCCGTTTTAATTTCCATTAAGGGCACATCATCTTCTGAATCAGACTCCGACTGTTGTGCTGGTGTATCTTCTGCGTCTGAATAGCTACTGTTTATACTTTTCAGTTTTAGTTCTGTAAGCAAAAAGAGTGAAGAGTTTTGTTGTTAATGTATTAACAAGATGAGCAGGACAACTGAGTAAACCAACAAATACATGTATATAGAATGAGATGTCACTTCTATAGCATAAGTAGTTTCTGGAATATCCAGCTGTGTCAGACAGACTGACGAAGTAACTTCTCTTTTAATGAATGTCCTCTCGCAGGTCGATTGTCGTTTACTTAACCGGACTAGCCTGTGACGGCCTTAATACATTAAAGCCTGGAATTACAAGGAAGCTAAAACTAAATTAAAAACTAAGCAATCACACGCTTACAGGCCTCGGCTGACGGCGTCGGGTGGGGAGGACTGCACGGGATGGGCTGGATCGAACAACTGACGAAGCAATACCATAAGGATTACTTTTATCTGTTCTAGTATGGAAACATATCAATATTATATAGTTTCATAAAATATTGACGAGTTATACGGTGTTGCTCGTAGATCACTGCCCGCAGCTTCGCGCGAGATACAATAGGTTATCTCCTTACACACTTTGAACCTTGATTTATCCCCTTAGGGGGTGAGCTTTAGAAAATTACTCTCTTAGTGCTTGCCTACAACATAAAAGGGAACCTTGTGCAAAATCGTAGTCTCAATCCCAGTAGTATCAGCTGTGCATTAATATGTCAGTCAGTTTGTTTCTCCCTATATATATAGATTAAAGGCATCTCTGTGCAAAATGTCAGTATTCATTCAAAATTCAGCATTCATTTAAAGTCCACAGGTTTAACCGTTTAAACTGCACATGGATGAGACAATGAGTGAGTCAGGACTTTGCCTCTTATAACAGACGGGGATTATGTCTGGTATAAACTTATAATATGCATAGAGTGCATTAGACACAACATTTAAATTTCATCTCATTGAGTAATTGAGCAGTTCGCGTGGGTAGTTCCCGAGAGTGGACGTGTGAACTACACATTACTGCTCTGCGACGTCGCATTATTTTTATCGTACGTTCTCGAAATGTTAAATTTGCAAAGAACACCAACTAAAGTATCCAAAACCTCATTGGACCAGAACTTAGCTTCGAAAAAAGATAAGGAATGGGTTACCGCGAGGCAAAGCAAGAAAAAGTGGGACGATAAGGATTCAGATAGTGATTCTTCACTAATATCGCAGGAGAGTAGCCGCTAGAACGCTCTAACGGTACTAGACATTTTTTACTATACTGTCAAACGCTCGAAGGAACCGTAGTACCAAACATCATCCTTGCCGTTTCTAGTACGATACGACCTCATAATATATCTATTTCTGTCTAACACACGATGTTTTATTACCTTTTCTCTTTTCTACTCGAATCTCGATACATTATTACATGCTAAAAATACGATAACAGTTCCAAAACGAATCACACTTTAAAAAAAATAAATGTCAAAATCAGTCGTTGCATCTCGCGCGCGAACGCCAGCTGATTCTAGTAGCGCTTCACGGTAAAAAAAAAATAATTTCGATTTTGAGTGAGTGTTTCTGTGTAAAGTGTTGATTTAGTGAATAATTAGAATATAGTTTATGTGTGTGCAACAGGATTTTAACCTGGGTAAGTTTAAAATACGTATATTTCTATTTCTGTGTGGCTATGACAGCACTCGTCTGATACCTAGAATTTTGTCAGAATGCTATCGCAATTTATTATATTTTGAGACCAGCGGGGCTATTGCGTAACTCTGTTGACAGTTCAAGTGATGATCACTTGTTAACAATGTGCATCATTGAACTGTCAAACAGCTAGTTTCGTATTGCCTATCTTCAGTGACCAACTGCAGTAACGTCATTAGCCACTGGTGCCTTTGATAGCCACCGTAACACGTTTTGACAGATGTTATTGTATCGATACTTTTAAAATTGCGATTGTGTAAGCTTTTGAAGCTGTATAATAGTCGATAAAATTTTAGGGTGGTCACAATAGGCACCGTAAATTTTTATAATTCACCACATTTCCACCGTAGTTTGTTAGTCACTTGTGTGATACGTAATACCAATTTTATGAAATTGTCAGTTGACAACTAAGTTTAGTGTGCAACGAATGCTAGTTGTCAACTGTTATTGAAAAAGTTAGCCAATATGTTCTGTGTTAAAAGAATTTACTATCGTGTTGAATGTTTATTCGGCAATAGTTTTCAGCTAAAAAATATACAAACGGGAATAGATTTAAGGTCAGATTAGATTTTTCGTTTCAAGTGGAGTCGAAAACAAAAATGTCATTGAACCCACTATGGCCGCCAACCTAATTTAGAGATACTAATAAATATTAATATTAATTATATTGTATTATTGAATAACAAGTGTGATACCTCATTGGAAAGGGTATTTATTGAAGAAAATAGTTACATTTTTTATTCATCTTTCTTTACTCAAACACTGAACAAAAAATAACCAGAAATGTTAAGAGTATTTTCACGTAAGTGGGAATGCCTTCAATCAATTCCATATTTTTCTGTATTAGATAAACCTATCAACATAATATTTACATATATGTTACAGCAGAAACTTAGCTTTCAGATAGTAACAATATTTTTAGTTTACGTGAAAGCATATACTTGTAGTAAATTATTAATTTGGGTGAAAAATTATTCACCGTGAGCAAATGTCACATGCTAGTCATATGCCTCTAAAATAAATATTTATTTACTATGAAGTATATTTTTTTGGTTTATCGTATGTAGATAGAACCCTTCCACCTATTAAAGTCATAAAATGCACATGTTACCGCTTTACTTTTAAAACTAATATTCTTTAAAGTTCAAATATCATTGTTGTCAACTATAGTCAATGTTTACAGCTCTATAAACATAAATTGAAACAAAATAATAATAAACACTTGAGACGACTTGAAAGAGCCATTCATAAGCTTAAACAAAAACATTACTTGAGGTGACTCATGTTGCGAACGAGCCGACAAAAAAACATTTTGTGAGCGTAGGCACTTATCGCGCGGCGGGGCGTCGTTGTTATCAGATGACGTGCGTTTGACGTCAGCAAAAAAAATTGGCGGGAACGCTTGTGCGGGTAGGAGATTCAAACCTCGCTGCTCAAAGGGCGAACTGAATGATACAATTAATGCTTTCCGTGAAGAAATAAAGGTTATGCATACCCTATTGGCCACCATGAAGCAACAACAGGATGAGAAATACGCTGCCATTCAAGCAGACATCACGGAGATTAAAAGGGAGGTAGTGGAAATAAAAACTAAAAACTACGACACAGAAAATATTGTGAAAAATCTAGAAGGCAAACACAAAGAACTAGATCAGGCGCACCTAAAACTGATTGATTCTAACCTCAAAAATGAAAACAGGATGAAGGACCTGATACAAAAAGGTATATTTCTGGAAAAATATAATAAGTCATTGGAAGATCGTATAGGTTGGTTGGAGCAGAAGGACTTGAAATTAAATATTGAGTTAATTAATGTACGTAAACAGGAAGGTGAGAATATCAAAGAAGTAGTAGAGAAGATTGCAAAGGAACTGAAGCTGAGGGTAGAAGGCATAGAAAAGGTATGGAGAGTCAGAGGTGAGGGAGCATTTACACCAATTATAGTAAAAATGTGTAACAGAGAAACGCGCATGCAATGGCTAAAAAGCCGAAAACAACAGCTGACAAACCACTCAATCTACAACAATAACGATGACACCCGCATCTATATTAATGAAAATCTTACGCGTCAAATGCGCCAACTATTCTAGACAACAAAACAGAAGCTGAAGGATGACTTCAAGTTTATATGGATACAAGATGGAAAGATTTTAATTAAAAAGAGTGAGAACGAGAAGAAAGTGCATAATATTTATTGTGATAGCGATATAGACAAATACCTACCTGTTAACAGCAAAAACGGAGAGTAATTTCATACATTTATATCTTTATTATATACATATATTACAGATTTAAATAGTTAAAAAGCTTTTAATTTACCTTAAAATAAACATGAACACTGGAAACTTACAAAATATTACATACTCAAAATATGAATCTACAAAACAATGGATAGATCATGTAACGCAAGCGAAAAAAAAATTAAATATCATACATATGAATATTTGTTCGTTAAGGAAGCATTTTAATGAATTTATTGTACTCATAAAAGACTGTTTGCCTAGATTGGAAGTTATATGTTTAACAGAAATAAATATTAAAGAAGAGGAAGTTTACAATTATGAAATAAATGGTTATATTTCATATTATTTAACTAGAGAGGAAAGAAGGGGAGGTGGCATAATAATCTATATTCAGGATCACCTACAGTTTGAAATGATAAAAAAACATAACCTATACTGTGAGCTAATGCATGGTCAAATAGTTACAAAGGGCAAAAAAGTTGACATAATAATTACTTACCGGCCTCCACAAATGAATAAAGCACACTTTGTAAACGAAATCATAAAAATATTGCAAGATATACCTACTGGAAGTGACTTAGTGTTTATGGGAGACTGCAACATAAATATATTGCAGGGGGAAACCGACTCACGCGCAAACGAATATCTGGACACCTTGAGTGAATTAGGCCTGGAATGTTGCATTCAAGATGTTACGCGAGAGGTAGTTCTATCGGAGCGACGAGTGACATCATGCATAGATCATATTTTTGTGCGAAGTGCGCGACCAGCCGGCGAGCTGCACGCCTATGTACTGACGACTAAAGTATCCGACCACTACTTAACGGGACTCTCGATTGAAATAGATAAACAGCTGATACCTCCTTGTTATCGCACTATGCTTAATAATGAAGCGGTTAAAACTAAATTATGTAATGTAGAATGGAAAAAATGCATGTGTATTGATGACCCTTTGGAACTGTATCAGCGACTGTGCGACACTTTTAGCAACATTTACAGTTCATCGAAAACAGTAAAGTTAAGTAAACAACGGGAATCTAACACCTGGGTGGATAAAAATCTGCAAAAACTACTCGAATATAAAGATGCATTGTTCCGAAAATGGAAAGCTAATCCCAAAAATATGTCATTGCGGTTAGAGTACACAAAATGTCGAAATAAAGCTAATAAAGCTGTAAATGTTGCTAGAAATGCACACAGGCGACAAGAGTTAAAAAACTGTAACGGAGACATGAGAAAGGTGTGGGAGTGTGCGAACAAGTGGCTGGGCAGGAAAAAGTTAAATGTCGATGACGTTATACTTAAGTATTTTATAAGAAATTGCAAAAAACTGGATGGGGTATGTAACAATTTTTGTCAAACATTCACTAATGAAATTGATTTTTTAAAACAGAAGCATTTGTGCAACAGTTTATTTTTTGATAGAAATGAATATGTAAAAGAAAGTGATGTGAGTTTTAGATTTAAAAAGGTCTGCCCTCGACATATATGTATAATATAATAATAGATAAGTTAAGCTGCAGCAAGTCCCCAGGGTCCGATGATATTAGAGTACAAGATTTAAAACATATTAAGTCAGTGGCGTGCCTAGGGTTTCAAAATAAGGCAAGCCCAATAAAATTTTAACCGATTTCAAAAAAAGAAAGTTCAGTTTTCGACTGAGTATGTAGGTACCAACGTATGTATCATCGCAATTTTCTCATAAACTACTGATTAGGTACAATAAATTAAAAGCCAAAAAAACAGTCATGAATTTCATTTTTATAATTTATATCTGAGAATCAAGCACAGTTGTTCTCTATGACTAACATCGGGGGTTTCGTCAATAATAATTGAAACAAATTTTGTTTGCCTAACTTCGTAATCGATGCAAGTTTGCATCACATCGGCTACGGAATGAATAATATCGTTTTGAATTTTGTTAGATAAATAACTCGGCCCCGGTTTGTCACTTTCCTGATGCTGCATATGCTTTTCTAAAACGACATCGTATTTTGAAATTAACGAGACCAGTTCTAAAAAATTGCCTTTATTTAATGAAGTTTTGGACTCATCATGTCCTCTTAAAGGAAGTTCCTGTTGTGCTAAATGACAAACAATATCGACTAATCTTTGAAATACACTACGGTTGTTATCAACGCGCGTGTTATATTTTGAAATTTCCTCAGATAACTAGCGTGATATAGATGTCTCAATTCGTTGTTTACCAAAATTACCGAAAGAAACCATTGCACACAGGTGTTTATGGGAATTTGCGTGCCTTTTAATGGCGCCAGATATGTTATTTAAATCATTATAACCAGATGTATTCCAAACGGAATCTTCATTCGAAAAAAATATGCAGCACCAGCAATACAACTTATTAGTGTGCGAACAGCCAACTAGTTTTATACACTGATCTATTAAATTTTCGTTTATGCGATTTACTAGTCTGAGAAAAACACAGATTAGGCGTCGGTTTTAATGAAGAAATTAACTGTTTTTTCTAAGCAAAGTTTAAAGATTTTACCTTATCTTCGCCAATCAAAGCTAGAACGCATTTTAAATCCTCACAAGGTACAATTACCTCCATTGTTGTAGGTAAGTCACCAAAACAATTGTATCACACAAAAAACACACAAAAAACTTTAACAAAATAACTTTTCCCACTCGACTCATTCCACTCAAGCAAATGAAAATGAAGTGAGTTGCAAACGCTTGTCAGAAACTACTTACGCAGAGTTGCAGTGTTGTCATTTAGGCAAAAAAAGTTGCCAGGTATATGAAAAATCTAGCTAGATGTCGCAATTTTTTTTATTTTTAAGATACTACATGAATATTTAATTTCGTTATTTTAAAAAGTCGCTCGTTTTTATTGTTGCTAAATCTTTAAAAAAAGTCTCCAAACTCGTTAAAAATCTCCAAGATCTCACAACGTCGCTAAAACGGCAACACTGCAGAGTTGGCAAGGTGACAAGGTCACGCATACGCAAGCAACTTCATACGAATGCCCGGCTTAAATCTTCCATACTGATCGATTTGTAGACGCATAAGGTCGTAACTCGTTATACGGCACATCGCTATAAGTGCGAAAGTGACAGAGATAGTATTTGAAAGCCCGGTAAAAGCCGGTACGTGTAAGCGAGATAGATATAGCTCTCGCGTAGATGCTGCAAATGCGAAACTCTGCGCGCGCTGTGTAGTAGTGTGGCATAGGTAGATACTTTGTGTTATTTTGATAATAATTAAAGCGCGCGAACTTTTAAATAGTTCGGGTTTGATATTGATTCTCTATCGAGCATTTTAGTAAGGCATGCCTGGCTTTTCTGCTTGTATGAAGGTACCGCCACTGTAATTAAGTATCCAATTAGCCAAGTCATTGCACATTTCATTAATAAAATGTTTAGAACGACAAGTATATCCAAATGAATTAAAGATTTCAATTATTAGACCAATATTCAAGGGGGGGAAATACAATGAATATACCAATTATAGACCCATTGCCATATTAAGTGTAATTAATAAAATTGTTGAAAAAGTAATTGTAGGCCAAATTACAATATTTCTAGAAAATAATAACATATTAACAGATGCGCAGCACGGTTTTAGGCCAAATAGAAGCACAGCAACGGCATTAAGTAAGTTTACCGACAGCATAAACAATTCATTCGATTCGAAAGAGGTAGTTTTATTGATATTTATTGACTTGAAAAGCCTTTGATACTCTGGACCATGAGGGCTTGCTGCTGGCCATGGCCGAGTGTGGTATACGAGGGCCTGTAAATAGGTAGTTCAGGCAATATCTAGACAGCAGACATCTAAAAGTTACGGTAAAAGGGGTAGAAAGTGAACTTGGTAAAGTCAAGTACGGGGTGCCGACTGGGTCGGTTTATGGACCGATGGGGTATATCATGCACGTCAACAGTATGGTAAACGTCATTAAAACTGTAAAACCTATATGTATGCAGACGACACGTGCTTGGCATACAGTGGTCGGGACTGTGAACTGATCCAGTCAGCAGTGCAAGATGATTTGGATAATGTAGTCAAATGGGCGCACGATAATGGTATTCTTATTAATATAAATAAAACCAAATGTATGCTGATATCGTGTCCGTATAACAAGTTAGCTAAAAATGTCTGTATCTTGATAAACTAGTGCGCCTCACCATCAATGATTGCATCACTGCTTACCATCAGGTGGGATCGCAGTCAAGCGCTGGTTTATATCAATTAAAAAAAAAAAAAAAAATCTCGGTAAAGGGCCACTCGTATGAATGTCTCCATAAGAAAAAATTAAACTGCCAGTGTGAGTGTATTGAGCGCGTAGCGAAGTATAAATACTTAGGACTAACAATCGATGAACGGTTTACGTGGGACGCTCACATAGACACCGTATGTAATAGACTGCGCTCCGTATTAGGGAAACTAAATAATTTAAAATATGTAGTTAGTAAGCGAGTACTTTATATTCTTTACCATGCTCTTGCAGAAGCAACAATAAATTACGGTTTGGGTGGTTATGGAACGACGTTTCCAGTGCATTTAAACAAAATAAAAAACTTTTTACAAAAAAAAAAATACAACCGACATCAAAGTAAAAAAAAAAACACTGAAAAGTGCAAAATAACTTTAATTTCGGAAGTCGGTGTTTCTATAATAGTTTTGTCTCTTCGTTATTTAACACCGACTTCCGAAATTAAAGTTATTTTGCACTTTTCAGTGTTTTTTTTTACTTTGAAGTCGGTTATATTTTTTTTTGTAAAAAGTTTTTTATTAAAAGCTTGTTTATGAAAATTTTCTTATGTTTGAATAGAATACGAGAGCTATATGAATGATATAATCGAACGTAGATAGAGTAAGTCTAATAAAAGAATAACTACGTTAGACTAGGCAGTGAGGTTAACCACACGTGTACACTAGTACAGTACAAACATTTTGGCAGTTTTCGAGTTTCATGGTTATGGCAAGAGGACTGCCTCTCCTGGCTACCAAACAAGATTCACTCATCTGGTCTATTAGACCGGCGAATCATCCAGATTATATTAGTGTGAATGAGCATGAAATTGCTTTCACACAAAGTAGCGGTAGTTGCCTACACCACACACACAGATTTTATCTTGTTTAACACGATGTACCTACTTATGCGCTGCCATACAAACTTTAAAAAGTTTTTGTCATTTTGCAAACCTTGCCGACTGATTACAGTCTTCCATCATAAAAATAGCTTTAAAAAGGAAGGTTTTATGTCATAGGCTGAACACTAGGACCGCACGGCGCACTCAGGTAGTGCCTGGTTGTTGCCTGCAGGTCTGAAGTAACAGAAATAAAACAATATGTGAAAATATAACTTTTATTTATTATCTACAATATATTCTCATACATCAGATTCATTAAATATTTTACATTATAACGAAATATATAGTAAATACATTAAACATGACTCCGACCTCTCGGTCTTTGGATAATTTCATAATAAAGACTTTAAAATAATTCAATTTATTATTAGTACATTAAATTTAAGGTAAAATAGCACCTTTTGTTAGAATTTGAGAAAAAAAAAATAAGGCACATAGAATAGAGAATATCTAAAGTTCCGGAGTAAGTAGACCTCATAATTTTTGTTTCTGGAAATAACGATACTATTAAGAACATAATACGAATTCCATGAGTAACAAAATATTGGAGTTATCTACATACTATACTAATTACATAAAGTTATGTCCTACGATGTTATGCCGTGACAACATTCAGCCACATCGTTCGTGTGATGTTTTGATGGATGTGGCATTGACCCTTTAGCCCAGTCGGTAGGTGCGGTGAAATGTTTCCGTGCCGCCCTAATGTTCTGTCACATTATCAGAACTCATTTCCAGGGTCATTGAGTTGTCAAGCTTGAGCAATGTGTCCTATATTGTTAGCTTTAGAACTCTTTTGGTTCAAAATTTCTGAGATTATAAAACTGCATTGAAAGTCTATCTTAAACCAAAAGAGCCCTATTTACATCAAATTGTTCATTTCACTATACATTATTTTGGAATATTTTATATCTTGAGCATATAATATATTGTTCAGATCTATTCTCCGTACAACGGTCTCAGTATTCGTGGGTTGTTGTTCAAATCCTGTTTATATATTTTGGTGGGAAACACAGATGACCCACGTTTCTTAGCCGTTCTATTGACAATAATAAAAAATCTATATTATGAGTGTACTTGGAATAATTGCATTGTGTGTTAAATGTATAAAGATTAAAATAATAAAAAATAATTATTATAATATAATTTTCATACTTTTTGGTTGTTAAAAGTATTGGAATGTTTAAGAGATTACTTGTTTTTCTTAAAATAATTGCTCTTACATAAATACTTATTGGACGAACGATGACTAAAATGAAAATAGAAGTACATCACGACTACATAGCGCGGTGGCGCTGAACGGTTTGTGCCCTAAAATCCTATTATCATTTCAATCAGATGGTTCCTTAATGCTAGTTCAGATCAGTGTTGGACGGATACGTAAGACAGCGCTGAGGTAAGTATGTGCACGACAACAAACGCATACATTACATACTATAATACACTGCACTCATTCCAGTCTGTGTCACCTTGATTCGTTTGGATTCGCTTTTCAATTGTTGAAAGCTGTAACAAAAAAGAGAAAAATGTTAAAAATTAAAGTAAGGTGAAGTGTGGTAATTAATAATTAGGTAAATGCGTGAAACGCACGCTAAGTATAATTCTACAATGGTAGGTGTGGTCCAAAATAGGATATTTTTGTTGAATTGGCCTTTTACACGATAATCGTGCGGACTTGTTGAATGTATTCTTGTATCTATGAAGTTCGGTTAAAATGTTTGAAGTGTTCATTTAAAAATATACAAAGTCGTGGATATCTGCTTGCATAACTGCAACCTCGCAACACGTTGCAGTAGTCTCTACAGCGAGTTAGTTTACTTAGACTCTAGCACCATGTGCTGTCTGTCGTGGTGTGCAACTTCGTAACATGTGCTGGGTACACCAACGCGGTATTGAAACCTCTGAGCTCTCCGAAGTGTAATGTGCGGTCTGACGAAGTGTGCAACCTCGTAACACGTTGTTGCAACATGTTGCTACAACTCGTTACTATGTGGCACTATGTATTACCTGGCGAGTGCCTCTGGTCTCTCTGCAGTGCGATGTACTGTCGTACGAGGCGCGCTACTTCGTGCGCCTGCTCGGCCTGCAATCTCGTAACACGTTGCTGTAGCAGCGAGCCGCATTTCACGTCCAAGAATAACGTGCCATCTTCAGAGCGGACCTGCGATAAAAGTACAAAAATGTAGTAAATTTTTAAAACAGTTTTGACTGGGTAGCCCCGTTGCTTTCGGTAGGGCTACTTCACAGTAATTGTATTGTAAGGTTGTAATGTCCGCCAGGGCTGTGGGATTGTTCAAAAGGGTCATCGCGGGAAACGTTAGTCAGTAAAAGTCTCTTTCTCAGCGGCGGTTCCAGCACGTGCTCGCACCACTCTACAACCGTGTACTACTGACCTTCCTAGTACTAATGAGCTCCGCGTAGGGCCAGTGCGTGTCGGTCTCGTGCGTGGCGGGGTGCAGCAGGTGCACGCCGCGCCGGTTCAGTGCCAGCCCCCCTAGCCAAGTCACAAATGATAAACGTAAACTCTCAGTAGTCTTTAATAGATTTTCAACTTTATGTTATTGGATATAAAGTTGAAAATCTATTGAAGATTATATAGTGTTTTCGTTCGTTCCGGTCGCTAACGCTCAGTAGTCTTTAATAGATTTTCAACTTTATGCTCTTAGGTATAAAGTTGAAAATCTATTGGAGATTACTAAGCGTTCACGTTTATCGTTTGCAACTTGGCTAGGGGGGCTGCACGTGCTCGCGCCACTCTACAACCGTGTACTACTGACCTTCCTAGTACTAATGAGCTCCGCGTAGGGCCAGTGCGTGTCGGTCTCGTGCGTGGCGGGGTGCAGCAGGTGCACGCCGCGCCGGTTCAGTGCCAGCACGTGCTCGCGCCACTCTACAACCGTGTACTACTGACCTTCCTAGTACTAATGAGCTCCGCGTAGGGCCAGTGCGTGTCGGTCTCGTGCGTGGCGGGGTGCAGCAGGTGCACGCCGCGCCGGTTCAGTGCCAGCACGTGCTCGCGCCACTCTACAACCGTGTACTACTGACCTTCCTAGTACTAATGAGCTCCGCGTAGGGCCAGTGCGTGTCGGTCTCGTGCGTGGCGGGGTGCAGCAGGTGCACGCCGCGCCGGTTCAGTGCCAGCACGTGCTCGCACCACTCTACAACCGTGTACTACTGACCTTCCTAGTACTAATGAGCTCCGCGTAGGGCCAGTGCGTGTCGGTCTCGTGCGTGGCGGGGTGCAGCAGGTGCACGCCGCGCCGGTTCAGTGCCAGCACGTGCTCGCGCCACTCGCTGCCGCCCGATACGCGCCGCACTGCGAAGAATGATGACCCGAACAGTGGCCAGCGGGATAGCACCTAGGAATGGAGAAAATGAAGTGAATTTATATTAATTTTAAACATGTTTGTTGTACTTTGTACCGGGCTTGGAATTTCTCTCCCGCCCCGCACCAGGTCCAACAGGCGTCGACGAAGGGTGGATAACTCCTTCTTCTAGTCCCTCTAAAAAAGTCGATGGATTAGGGGATCGCCCTATCAATCTCGCCGAGATGGTGTGGCGTAGAGTTTTTTTTAGAGGCCTCTCATAGGTCAGCCTATGAGGTTGTCGTTTGCTTAACCGGACTTGCCTATGGCGTCCTTAATAACAAATAAAAACCTCTAGCCAGGACTTACAAAAACTTAAAACTAGCGACTAAAGGCACCTCAGTAGGGTACAGACCTCGGCTTAGTCGCTGGGGGTGGGCAAAAAGAGACAGGCTGAATCGAGTACCTATAGATTATTATTTTAGGACGAATTTAAAACTACTGGCTCAGCGGCGTGAGCTGGTTTGAGACGACGGGGTGGACATTGACGGGAGAGTCGCGGCCGGCCTCGACGGCGAGAACGGAAGGACGGTGGTCTGTGTTTGTTCAAGAAGGGTGCTGGTTTCTCTACGGCTCTCTTGGAACAGGGTAGTGGCGTTATCGGATGTGACGAGAGTATGAATGGAACGGCAAATCTTGAAGATACGGGAGGGTTCGCATCGGGAGGTCAATGCGATTAGAGGGTCGCGGTGTTTCACCGCAGAGTCAAAAAAACGTTTGGAAGAGTGTTTCATGAACTGGGGGATGGTGGGGATTTTGAGATCTCTAAGATCATTTCGGCCATAATAGGGTGCGCCGAGGATTTTTCGGAAGAATCGGTTTTGGTGTGTCGGCATCCTATGGAGGTGACGGGGCTTGGCGTGTGACCGGGAAGTGTAAGATTCTGTTTCGATTTTTTCTGATTCGCTCGCCTCTGTTAGACGTATTTTTTTTATTTTTTTATTTTTTTTATTATTGATAGGCTCGCGTTTGACCACCATCTCACCCGATGGTAAGCGATGATGTGGCCGACGATGGAGCACGCTTGCCTAGAAGTAACCTATTCACTCTTGACTTAAAGACCTATAGTATTAGATTATTAGATATATAGGAGACTCTTCACTCCCCACTACGAGACGAAATTTTCGGAAGGCTGGTCAGAACTAGTCCGGGGCAGCGTAAATCACACTGCACCCGCAGCCTCCGACGCAAGTGTGCGAGAGAACACCAGGGTAATTTTTAACGGGTAGTACTTTAACGAGTGACAAAAATAACTAATTTAAGTTATAGTATTACTCAGTGAGTGACTGACTGCGAGTGACGAGAAATCAACAGAACAGCAACCTAAAAACATTAGTTTGAGTTACTTATACGTGTCAACGTTGTCTTGCATATTTTTCAAAATGTTTTTGTTTGCTTAAATGATTTATATAGACTGAGCGGCATTTTATCTTAAATGAAGTGTTTCGAATGTCCTAAATATCGAAGTATAGAGTATCGAATGTCCTAAATATCGAAATGAAAGAAAATGGTGAAATTAAACTCTGCGAGCGACTTGGACGTTGCGTTCTCCGGCCGCTGCCGCGGCACGCTCGCTACGCTCGCTCGGCTCACGCGCGGTTTGTCACAGACCTAACCTATTTCACCCAGTTCATATTTCTAGTCGCTCACTTAGTAATTTAGTCGCTCGGCTAGAATTTTAATATCTGAAATGGATTAATCACAACCCATTTTTTGTAAGCTCTTTCTGGATTTCATTATTAATCATATTTGTCGTTAGTTTAGTTAATTTTTCGCTCAAGTTATTAAAACAGTATCTCATAATCAGTCGCTAAGTTTTTATGTTCTTCGTTTTATAATTACCCATTTTTAACATACTTCAAAAACGATGTCTTTTTATTTTCAAGGTCAAATAAATCCGACAAATTGCGTAATTTGTCGGATTTATTTTTTCTTTTTTATGTACCCTGTTTTCTCAAAAACGTCAGGATTGATTTAGAAAATTTCTTTTTTTATTTGACAGTAGGCGTGTGTAATTCCAGTATTTTTAAAATTCAAATGAAAACGTAAATAGTGTAAATATAATTAATGACCTGAACTAAAATTATATGCTTAAAATTATTCTTAAATCAAAATTCAATTAAATAAAACTGTTAGTGTATGAGCGACGTAACAGATTCATAACAGTCAGTGTCTGTGTTTGTATCTTTTGAGCCGTTGTTCCAAATGTTCCATATGATACATATCACATAACATTTCTGTCTCAATGTGACAATGACGCGGCGTAACCGATCACTATTCATTTGAGCCGATGTTCCAAGTGTTCCGTTTGCATGTTTTGAGCCGATGTTCCAAATGATACATATAATCACTAATACACACAAAGATGACACACTTTGCCCACGCCTATTTGACAGGGTATATTTTCTAGATGATCGCATGGTCATCAGGATCTGATGATGGGATCTTGGAGAAAAGAGAGAACTCTTCAAAAAACACATAAAAGTGCAAAATAACTTTAATTTCGGAAGTCGGTGTAAAATAACGAAGAAATCAGCAACTGGGTTTGTTGTAGGACGAGACTACGTTGAAGACACGCTTGTTTGGCAATTACTGTTTCCTGGTTGCTTATTAACTGCATTATCGTGTAAACGTCTATTAACTGCTCCATCTTTGTTTTAATTTAATTATATACTTACTTGCATTTTTTCTTTTTAAGACATTGTTTTTTTTTATATTGTTTAGACCACAGTCACCTTAAATTCATTAGTGATTTATTATTATAATAATTAAAATTTGATCCACTGTTACTTTTATTGTGCTTTTGATAAAATGATTTACATTGTCCTCTCAAACCTATTAATATTGTAATATGGAGATATTGTATAATCATTCATTTTTTATAAAAAGATTAACCATGGATTTAGTTGTCGGTTCTTCTCGAAAACGTCCAGTTGGCACCATGCACTAGCTTCTGACGTTTCATATATAGACTTATGTGCAATAAATATTTTTGAAATGAATTTGCTAGAACTATTTTATTCTACTTGACTAGCCTTAGCTTTAGACTTGACTGAGCTTTGTAGGTATGATACTTGATTTGGACACATCATCGTAAATAAGCATAAAAGTATCTGGCCTGGTAAGAGGTTTCATCTCTCTTTTAATTCCACCTTGTTCCTGCATCTCTACATATCACTAGTTCCTAATAGGATAAAGTTGGGACAGAACATTTTAACAGTACATTAAAAAACGCTGCCAGGAAAGCGCATGGTTAAGAAAAACAGTTAATTTTACAATTTTGTAATCTTTCTTACCTGCAAAACCTTAGCCTTAGCAGCAGCAGGCGACAACGTCCTGACATGTTGCCACTCCGCCCCCAGCCACGACGCCCACTTGTTGGGCCTGGGCTCCCGCAGCGCCAGC
The DNA here is from genome assembly GCA_905147345.3 of Mythimna impura. Taxonomy (NCBI): domain Eukaryota; kingdom Metazoa; phylum Arthropoda; class Insecta; order Lepidoptera; family Noctuidae; genus Mythimna; species Mythimna impura. The sequence goes on from LR990346.1 coordinate 6,791,861, forward strand.
AGCGGCTTCGGCAGCAGGAACTTGAGGTCGCGCGCCTGCGCCCCCTCGGCCAGCCCGGCGGCGCGGTGCAGCAGGGCGGCCACCAGCGCCACGTCGCGCAGCACTGGCGCGGGAGGAGCTCCGCCGCCCGGGAGCACCAGGAGCAGGCCTTCTAAGTAGTCTGGAGCCACCTGGTAGAATTAATTAAATATGTAACATGGCGGTACGTAATTTTTTGTAAAGAATATACGAAACTTCATGATCCAGTTACTCTATACACGGTGTCTTACACAAACGAATACCACAGATCCAGTACATGATTCTGGACCACCCCCAGTGGTGGAATTTTTCGTCGGTTTTTCCCTAATTTAAAAAAAAAAATAATCTGCTGTGTAAAATCGTTATTCTAACCAACCCCGATGATATTTATAGTAAAAAGAAAAAAATAATTTAATTAAAAATTAATTACCTAATTAAAAAGTCATCGGGATATATAAAATCGTTATTCATTGATTTTTTTTCAATAAGAATGTTAGAATAACAATTTTATACAGTTTAAATTAAAAAACGTAAAGTTTTATTTTTTTTTAATTAGGAAAAAACCGACGAAAAATGCCACCACTGGGGGGGTCCAGAATCATGTACTGGATCCCTGTATACTGGTATTCAACTGCATTTGGTTTGAATGGAAGACACTGCAGGAGACTTCTGCCTCGTCTCCTCTTAACTGCTCGTGAGGTAACTCAAACCAGTTTGAAAATGGGTAGGCAGAGAGTAAGTTACTTTTGAGATTATTAAGTACATACTGGATAGTATGTACTTAATATATTTTATTTTGGTATCCTGAATCATCCAAAAAGGCGTTGGACTTAAACTCAGTAACAAAAGCTCACTCCGCACTGGGCCCGCGTAGTGGATTACGGCCCGTTACCTCTCCTAGAACAAATCTTTGGTGCAAGTAGACTAATAAAGTAAGAAGACTAATTTTATAACTACCATGACCCATATCGTAATAAATAATATCGACCTGGAGGTTATAGGAATCAACTGGCTGCTAGAGGCACAGGGAAATTATTGTGGCTAAGATTGGGGAAACCTGTATAAACTGTATTTTTACTTTATTCTTTAACCGCCCGCGTTGAATTGGTCCCACGAGTGTTTTCGCGCCCTATTCGCCAGGGTCCTGTGTTTGCGACTGGGTACTCCATATCGTTTAGCTCTTCAATCCCCATAGGTGACAGAAGAGCTGACGATATGGAGTATTTGATCGTGGATGTGCGACCCTGGCGTTTAAGGGTTAAAGACTGATATGACGTACCTGGTTGAACAGCACCTCCGTATAAAGCGGCGGCGCGTCATTCCTCAGAGGATGGTGCCAGACAGAGCGGCAGAAGATGAGGTAGAAGGGATGATGCGCTCTCTGCAACTCCGTGGTCACATCCAGAACATACTCGTCGCCTGACAGTGGCATAGTCAGCGCATCGCCTGCTACTATGCAGTAGAGCGAGAACTCTGCACGCTCCACCTCGCTCGTCACCCCAATCTAAAAATAAAAGAAGAATGTAAATACACGTAATTGCAAGAATATAGGAAAGTGCATATTGTATTTTAATTACTAAAAATTTGCTAGGTTTAAGCATCCTTTTCGGTATTAGCAATTTTGTAACCAGTGTGAGCGGTTCGCATTAGCTGACCTCAAAGTCATTGTAGTAACTCTGTCAATATCTAGATAAGATTCTACAACATGTAGTGTATTATAAACGGTCCTGGAACATCATCATGTTCAGAATTGGTTATTAATTAATTGGTTAGCAATTTTCAAAATAGGTAATATTTTGATAAATTCTTGATAAATCTTGATTACATTACACACTAGAGTGTTTGTGTGTGTAAGCGTGGATACCAATGCCGATGCGGTATCAGTGATCGATTTTCATATTATTTGCCTACAATGAGTTATCCTAAGCGCATTTAAGTAAAATTTTAGAAGAAATTATAAGACAAGCCACACATTTCTTTATTGGCAACGTGATTAAACTTCTCATTTTATAACTAAGCAACTGGAAAATGAGATAACCTCTATTAAACTAATTCGTTTTTTTACAACGCCAACTAAATAGTCTTACTCCAAGAGCGAGCATAGCGAGCTCGAAATTATAGGGCACTGCGACATGGATAGGTTAGGCTAAGGCTAAGGCGGGAGTTTAGCTTCGCTCCGCTACGCTCCCACCTTAACCTTCGTGGTTATTTTATAACTAAGTACCCCAGACATACATAGAAGATGAGTGGCTAAGATAGTATCGTTCAGCCACTCATTAATTAAATTGTGGGTGACTTAGTAATTTAGAAGGCAATGTAAATAATGCTATTAATAAAGATAAGTCTGTTTAATTAGTACCCTAGTGCTTGAATTATGATTATAAGTCTCTTTGTAATCGGGTTGTATAAAGGTGTGCATTATTCAAGTTACAAGCAGTACATGGATGAGATAACTGACCAGTTCGCAAAGGTCGTTGACGATGTCCTGCACGACGGTGGCGCAGCGCGTGTTGACGACGCGCTCGGCGCCGCCCGGCAGACGGTACAGCTGCCGCCGCGCTGAGCGCCCCGCCGACACTGCCGTCACCTGCAACAAACCGATGTTAAATGTAAACACTTCCCATTAGTCTTGTACTTAACCAGTACTAAAGCAGTTTTCTACACTAATATTATAAAGAGGTAAAGTTTGTATTTTTTGTTTGTAGGATCCGATTGCTAAAATGTTTTTACCGATAGAAAGCTGCTTTATTCCTGAGTGACATAAGCTATATTTTATGTACGCGGGCGAAGCTGCGGGCAAAAGCTAGTTTGTAATAAGACTTTACAGGTATACAAAACGCTCCAACCATATTTCTTACATTACCAGCAAATAATGAATAAAAAAATATTACACCAATCCTTCTCATTTCGATTATAATCTTGTGTGTGTGTGAGATTTCTGAAACAAATTGTGTCCACGAAAATTTTCTCTGATGATAAAATTTTCATGATAATGAAAAAACAACTTTAAAGGCATACGCTTTATATCTTAGCAAGCTTCTGTCAGCGGTTTCGCCAACAAGATTGAGTCTTTTGTATGATACCAGGACATTGTTTATTTATGTCTATCAATATTTATTCATTCAAATCCAGTTAGCCACTAATAATAATAATTCCACAACTATCACAACGTCTTCTAGTCCCAAGCTAGGCAGAGCGTTGCTTGTGTTATGAGTACTAGACAACTGATAAACATACTTATATATTTCTATATACATACATATTATAGAAATATAGATGAATTGTAATTTATCTGGGTGTACCCAGATATAGAACAAATGATCGTGCTCATCACACAAACATTTGTCCTGGGTGGGAATCGAACCCACGACCTCCAGCATAGTAGTTAGAGCGATTAACCACTAGACCAACAGGCCAGTCATTTGATCGTTAATGTGTACCAAATTAACGTTCACATTCACACATACATACAAACTTTCGCCTTTTTAATGTGATGTCAGAAGAATCGGTAAGAAAAAGTTGAGCTAACTTTTAATTTTGTTTAGGTCCAGATCAGATGTTGTCTATTAGCAATAGGTTTACCTCCTCGACACTGGGCACGTTCTTCCTGCCGCCGCAGCGCAGCGTCTTGCGCAGGTTGGCGAGACACACCGCCGCCGTGCCCTGGCAGGGGCGCCGCCGGTCTGCTGCCGCCGCGGACAGGTACTCCACCAGGAAAGGCCTGGGAAAGAAAGTGTGGTTTTGTACTGGTTTGTTAAGACGCTGTCAAACTCAAAAACTGCTGATTTTGTATTTTTTAGCTAAATATATTTAGTTTGAAGCTGTGGAGAAAAAAAATGTTAATCGTGATTGTATTTCTAAGAACTGGTTATAAGAAACACGTTAAAAAATAGTAAGTGTCGAGAAAATGTGGCCCTAAATATGATCCCTGGTGAACTCCTTAAGATTTTAGTAGATCTTTATGGTTTTCTATTTCGCCATTTTGGTAACAAAAATATCACTTTTTCTTGATAACTGCAAAACAAACTTTTTGAAAAGTGAATAACAAAATAAGCTGTGTTTATCGATGTTAAATGCTTTATAATTATATAAAACAGCGTAGTTGTCACTAACACCAGTGTAATAACTGTTTTTTTTTTTGGTTAATTTTATGATTATTTCGTTTAAACTATAATGCTATCATACCTAGAAGTGAATAATATTTCACAATATGAACAAGGTGTTTCTACAGCACATAAAATATTTTCATTAATTATAACAGAGCAATCGTCTACCTGAGCGTGTCCGAGCAAGTGAAGTAGGCTGCTAGGATGGACATGAGGCGCCAGGCACGCTGGCACGAGTCGCCCGACGGAGAGCGGTTCGAGGTGGTCTGCTTCATCAGCTGACAGTAGACCTCGTCGCGGAGCTCTGGTACTGAGTGGCAGTGCTGTAAGGAGGAAAGCCATCATAGATATTAAAATTTGGAGATACAAAGAACAGGTAGAAGGTCATACTCATTCACAGATTGTGGGTTAAGTTATTTTTATTGTTTGATAAAAGTTGTATTTACAATAAAAATATGAAAAAATGATTAATCAACAATTAATCTAGTCCATTATTTTGCGGAACATGTCATGTCTTCGGTAGTATAGTGGTAAGTATCCCCGCCTGTCACGCGGGAGACCGGGGTTCGATTCCCCGCCGGAGAGAATATTTTTGTTTTATCTTTTCTTACGTTGATTTCTTATTGTTTAATGTTTTATTTATTTATTTTACCTTTTTAAATTATAGAAATACATAAGAGGACTTAATATTACCAGGTATGCTCTGCTCTTACACTTATGGGTTAAATTAAAAGAATAATATTGCGAAAGGTGCCCGAAAATATGAGAAAAATCAATATTATCATTGTTTTTTTCTGCTGTAACTTTTCTAACAAAAAAGGGGGTGATCTTTAGTAAACATCTTTTTTTTACTACGCATAGGCTCGCGTTTGCCTACTATACCTGATAGTAAGCGATGATGTGGCCGACGATGGCACGCTTGCCTAGAAGTAATCTACTCGCTTTTGACTTAGAGACCCCTAGGTTAGAGTTATCAGGAAACACAGACTCCGGCAGGGAATGTCACTAATTAATTGTACGCATAATAATGAATGTGTTCCCAAAACGATTGTACGTATGGGTAGGATGTCCAGCATGTACATCTAAACTGGATTTAGAAAATAATACGTACCATAAGCACAGTATAGACACATTTAACTTCAGTCAGGTCTTGGTGCAGCTGTCTCTCGTTGGGCTGCAGGTCGCCGCAGTACGCACGGACGCAAGTGAAGCACTCGAGCGCGGGCGGCGCGAGCGCAGCCGGCAGGCGCAGCAATGGCGCCCGCAGGGGCGTCGCTTGCCACTTCACCACGTCCGTCTGTGCCTTCCATGTCCATTCGTTGCGTTTCGCTTTGCTCTTGAGAGACGAATCCGCTTTTAGGATTTCTAGCCTGTGGGCGAGAAAGAATTGTTTGAGAAAATAAAATAGAGGTTGGATTGGTTCACAAAATCACAATAGCGCAAATGAGAGACGATTGGAGAAGAACAACCGCCCAATTGTAAATCGAATTCGCGCACGAAGGGTTCTGTATCGTCCGTAGTAAAAAAAACCCAAATATTTATAAATAAAATAAAGCTAAATATTTATTTTATTCTGTTTTTTTTTGCATTTGTTGTTATAGCGGCAACAGCATCTTTGTATGGATGATACAGCCTGGTGACAAACAGACAGACAGCGGAGTGATAGCAATAGGATCCCGATTTTACTCTTTGAAATAACCTAAATATTGTAAATCACATTTTAACGATTAGGTACTTATATGAAATTAATTTTTAAATTTGCTTTTGAGCCCAATTATTATTGGCTTTGTGTGATAGTTGTGTGAATATTACATTATTATTACATTGATTATAATTTAATATGTAATTTTGTTACGTAATAAAACTACTTTTAAATGTTTAATTAGTTGCATTGATGAATATTTATAGAAAATTATCATAAGTACCAGAAGATCTTGTATCAAACACATTAATCTTCTTGACCGGATTTCGATCACGGTGGCCAATCACAACGGAGATTAGCGTGCTGGGTACGCAGGTGATACAGTGCATATATGCGTGTGCGGAAACACAGGTGCACTCTCTGTTCCTGTCATAGTCCGATGGGACGGCAATCTGTCTTGACCGGGGAGAGATCAGCCCCCCTAGCCAAGTCATAAACGATAAACGTAAACTCTCAGTAGTCTTTAATAGATTTTCAACTTTATGTAATTGGATATAAAGTTGAAAATCTATTGAAGATTACATAGTGTTTTCGTTCGTTCCGGTCGCTAACGTTCAGTAGTCTTTAATAGATTTTCAACTTTATACTCTTAGGTATAAAGTTGAAAATCTATTGGAGATTACTAAGCGTTCACGTTTATCGTTTGCAACTTGGCTAGGGGGGCAGGCACTGGACCAACGGCTTTACGTGCTTTCCGAGGCACGGGGGTGTCACACCCCCGTAACGTACGTTACAGGTTCTACTTTCAAACTCCAAGCTGCTGTAGTGTAATTTCAAGCAAAGCTTTTAGCCCGACGCGACCCGGAAATCCTGCCCAGAACTCCACCACTACATTATAAAACAGGGCAAGTGCGGGTTGGACTCGCGCACTGAGGGTTCCGTACAAACTTACGTATGAAAACAGTTCAATTCCCGAATTGAGTAATAATAAATAATAATAATATTCCACAACTATCACACAACGCCGTCTAGTCCCAAGCAAAGCAGAGCTTGTGTTATGAGTACTAGACAACTGATAAAAATACTTATGTATTTATTTTTATCTAAACACATATAATAGAAAAATTACACCCAGACACAGAACAAATGATCGTGCTCAGCACACAAACATTGTCCTGGGTGGGAATCGAACCCACAACCACCAGCATAGCAGTTAGGGCCACCCTAGAGTGGGAAGAGTAAGTTTCTTTATCTTGTGCGATTATTTTTTACCCACAATGGTGTATGAATGTTATTTGAATACAGAAAATTAACGCAATTGAGTTGTCATTTTTAGTTAGCATTGCAGTGTGTTATGCGAATGTGAGTACCAATACAAACCAATTCTGGTTTAATGGTACAAAAGAAACCAAAACTGTAAAAAAGCTGTATTTATGGAACAATAAAAAAAAGAGTTATTTGATGATGTGCCATCTCAAAAAAGACAGTATTTACTTATAAATCCTACTATGTGATGTGTGGGTGTGACTTGTGATCCAAAAGCTTCTCTTTCGTTGTAGAAAGGAGTGTACACTACTAATAGAGATGAACACATCGCTTTCCATTCGTTCTGCAGAGTCATTCCTCTGCTTGTGGTAATGTAATTATCATTTTAGGTAAAATTTTTATGATGGAGTTTTAGGATAATTGGTTGATGATTGACGAAATAAATTACTCTAAGTAAAATTTGTTATTGCTTAAAAAATTGTAAGGCTTTGAAGATAGATAAAACAGGAAATAGTTATTATTTATTTAACCTTTTGAGTAGCGTAATTAGAGACACAATATAAAGACAACGGGCGAGCGTTCGCTTGGGGTTTAATGAATTAAAAAAAAAGTTGCTCCACTCAGGAATTACTTCTGTGTCTTGGGTGCATTTACAAACTAAACTCACACACACAATAAGGCATCTATAGCCGGTACAACTAACTGTAAGCCATACAAATGTTTGTTACGTGCGGGAATCGAACCCGCCGTATATTCCCAGTCCCACATGGATTGCCACCAGGTGGCAATCGCAAATGAAATTCCCAGTCGCCCGGGTGGCGATTGGGAAGTTATTGCCCCCACTACAAATTGCTTTACATTGCGATGTGGATCGGAAAAGTTTGACCGCCAACCCCATCATTGCGGCGGACAAACAGACAGTGATGAAGAGTTAACCCGTGTGGCGATCCATATGGGGCGACTGGGAATATACCGAACCCGATATACGCAGCGCAGCAGCCAGTAGCTCAACCATTACGTCAACCGTGCCGTTAATACGTGCACGAGGATTTGTCTAAACTCATTGGAAAAGAAATAAAATAATTTAGAGTTTTATAATTTACCGCATGACATAACACGAATAGCTTTGAACCTATGATTTCACTATCATCAGGTAATGACCAAACTACACAGTTCGGTCAATATGACTCAGCTTTGTGAAATTGCGATTTCTTTTAGCTGACCGTTGTTCTTTAGGTATTCTAAAATATGCAACTGCCCCCCTAGCCAAGTTACGACCGTTTCGTTTCGATTTTCTAGCGTCGACAGCCTCGAGTAGGCCACGCCTCCGATTCCTTTGTTATGACCACGTGACTGAGCGTTGAGATGACGTCAAAACAAAGGAATCGGGGGCGTGGCCTACTGGAGGCGTTCGACGCATGAGAATCAAAACGAAACGGTCGTAACTTGGCTAGGGGGGCTGGTATATGGTAACGTTTATCAAAAACTAGCGCGACCCGCCCCAGATTCGCACGTGTGTTACAAATGTTTGGAAATTTCCGGTTTTTGTCTACTAAATATATTATGATATACACACTTAAACCTTCCTCATTAATCCCTCTGTTTATTGGTGAAAACTGCATGAAAATCTGGTCAGTAGTTTTTGAGTTTATCGCGAACATACAGACAGATAGACGCGGTCAGGGAATTTGTCTTGTAATTAATATTTCACATTTAATATTCGACATACTTACTTATATAGCGTGGTCTACAATTAAACATCAATTTTCGACATAATTTGTAGGGTATTTGACAATAAACCGCTCGGATATTTAACAAAATATAGTGCCTACTCTCTACTCTTAATATGCCTATTAACAGTGCTTAAAAACAGGTAATTAAGTAATACAGCATCCTTTACTGAATAAAATAAAAGTATATATTTTTCAAGTTGTGAATTGATTTGCAAATGAAACGGGATGGGTACAACATCCACCGTTCACAAGTCACAACTCTCTCACACAATGGAACATCAATAGTACATTTTGATACAAATGCAGAAAGTTTGTCATTGCGACCGAGGTGGAATTCGCACGAGCCGTAGGCGAGTGTGTTATGGAGCCGAGGACTGCAGTGACAAATGTGCACGTGTGTCAAACGACTTTTTTCAATACACTTACGAAGAAATGAATAAACGGGGGTTGACCGGCGACTCGCGGGGGTCGACGCGCGCCCGGCCTGATGCGATAAATGTCATAAAATTGTGGCGGGGGAGAGCACGCGCTATTTCTGCACTAGTGCGGGAAACAGTCTATTGCGTGCCTAAAAGCGGTGGGATAAGAGCAGGTTTTCGAGTAAGTGTATTGAAAAACAACTTGGCTGTTTATTCTTCTTAAAACCGCTACTCAATTTCCATTTTCCTATTTTTCCTTACACAACTAGTGCCATTAGCATATTTCTTCCACATCGCCATCAGTACCGGCCGGAAGTGTCAGTTAGCATTGGATGCAAATGAGCGCATTCAGTGCATGCGCGACCCATAGACAATAGAAGGGTTGGCCACCGTGACGGCGCGAACGTTGGATAGTGATAATGAAAAGGTTTCACACTTGAAACTGTTTATTGAAGTCGTTAATGCAAAATAGTGTTTTTATTTAAATAAATATTAATGTATTGTGTGTTAAGGAATAATTACAGTCCTAGCAGCCGGTGTGCTATAGTTAGCCCACCTCTTGAGAAAGGCGATAATATTTCCAATGATATTGTTGAAAATTCAAAAAGAAGCTGCATAAAGTTGTCCTTCGCCGTGGCTAATCAAACAATTAAATTAGTCTTGTACCAATTGTCTTACCGTAACAAAATAAACTAACAAAAATCTCCCTTTGATAGATTACATTGCTGATTCTACTACGTTTTTTTGTACCGGTCACAAGGCCGTACTGAAATTAATTATCCGCATCAATTAGAAAATTAATACCTGAATGATAAATTGAAAAAAAAAACAACAAAAGGAAGGAAAGCTGTTTCCACGGTCTCGCTTACATTTTAATTCGGTTTTTAGGGTTCCGTAGCCAAATGGCAAAAAACGGAACCCTTATAGATTCGTCATGACTGTCTGTCTGTCCGTCCGTATGTCACAGCCTCTTTTTTCCGAAACTATAAGAACTATACTGTTGAAAATTGGTAAGTAGATGTATTCTGTGAACCGTATTAAGATTTTCACACAAAAATAGAAAAAAAAAACAATAAATTTTGGGGGTTCCCCATACTTAGAACTGTACCTTAAAATTTTTTTTTTCATCAAACTCATACGTGTGGGGGGGTATCCATGGATAGGTCTTCAAAAATTATATTGAGGTTTCTAATATAATTTTTTTCTAAACTGAATAGTTTGCGCGAGAGACACTTCCAAAGTGATAAAATGTATCCCCCCCCACCCCGTAACTTCTAAAAAAAGAGAATGACAAAACTAAAAAAAATATATGATGTACATTACCATGCAAACTTCCACCGAAAATTGGTTTGAACGAGATCTAGTAACTAGTTTTTTTTTAATACGTCATAAATCGTAAACCGCAATTTACCTTTCAAGTTTGTACGGAACCCTCAGTGCGCGAGTCCGACTCGTACTTGCCCAGTTTTTTAAATGGCAACACGTACAAGGAGTTCGTTCTGCTTGCACAAGCGGTATAATGCCCGACACTCACGTAGACGTTACGAAACTGACAGACGTAATACAAAATAGAGGCTTTTGTGTTAACAAGCATTTATGCGGCAGATAAACCTAGTAACTAACCTACTACCTGAACTTATTTTTGATGTTTCTTTCTGATAGAGCTATTGAAGCTAGCTAAGCCATTTGACACTGATCCTCTAGTGATTGAGGTAGGTAAGTGTGGAACAGCAGCGGAAACCACTTGCAGCCCCCCACGCAAATGTGCCAAGGGAGCTTTTAGTCAGTACGGGTCTGACAGACCCCTCCGCCCTCCCCAGGGTGAAGAACATACATGAGGATTTCAAACCAGAAAAAAAAAGACTAGAGTTAGCATTTTATTTAAGAGTGGAAATCTTCATGGCTGTCTTGTCTTGGTTCCCTAAGACAATATCAGTTTTAGTCAGTAGGAGTCAGCTCTTACTGGCAAAAACCACACGGTGTGAGATCTGGCTCGTTCTTTGACATAAGTATTAGCATTGCCACGCAACAAATGCCCAGAAATACTAAGTAGTAAAGAAGTAGGTGTATTTGGACATCTAAATGTATTTGTTATCGCAAATACATACATATACATATAAATATATCGTTATAAATACTCATAATTAGTTACGAAACTGAAGCTAGCAGCCAAACAAGTCAGGGTGGATCTAGTGTGGGTCCCTAGGCCCAGAACCAAATTGTCAATGTAAAGTTAAATAGAGCTGTATGGTACTGTTTCAACAGCTAAAACAATAAATAGTAGACGTTGAACTAAGTTTGAATAGATTCGAGTGTACAGAACTAAAGTTACAGAAGAATTATTATAAAAATTCAAATTCATAAATTAATAAATTTAAAAAAAATTGAAAGGATTGAGTATCCCTCTTGCAAATAATATCAGAGCTCAATGACCCTTTAAGTAGACGTTGAACTAAGTTTGAATAGATTCGAGTGTTCAGAACTAAAGTTACAGAAGAATTATTATAAAAATCCAAATTCATAAATTAATAAATTTAAAAAAAAATAGAAGGAATTGAGTATCCCTCTTACAAATAATATCAGACCTCAAGGACACTCCAAGTAGACGTTGAACTAAGTTTGAACAGATTCGAGTTTTCAGAACTAAAGTTATAGAAGAGTTATGATAAAAGTCAAAATTCTTAACATAATATTATAAAAAAATAGAAGGGATTGAGTATCCCTCTTGAAAATAATATCAGACCTCAAAGACACTCCATGTAGACGTTGAAGTAAGTTTGAACAGATTCGAGTGTTCAGAATTAAAGTTACAGAAGAGTTATCATAAAAATCAAAATTCCTGAATTAATAAATTTAAAAAAAAAAAATAGAAGGGATTGAGTATCCCTCTTGAAAATAATATCAGACCTCAAGGACACTCCAAGTAGACGTTGAACCAAGTTTGAACAGATTCGAGTGTTCAGAAGTAAAGTTACAGAAGAGTTATGATAAAAGTCAAAATTCGTAACATGATAAATTATAAAAAAATAGAAGGGATTGAGTATCCCTCTTGAAAATAATATCAGAGCTCAATGACACTTTAAGTAGACGTTAGATTGAGTTTGGATCGATTCGAGTGTTCAGAACTAAAGTTACAGAAGAGTTATCATAAAAATACAAATTCATAAATTAATAAATTAAAAAAAAATAGAAGGAATTGAGTATCCCTCTTTCAAATAATATCAGACCTCAAGGACACTCCAAGTAGACGTTGAACTAAGTTTGAACAGATTCGAGTATTCAGAATTAAAGTTACAGAAGAGTTATCATAAATATCAAAATTCATGAATTAATAAATTTAAAAAAAATAGAAGGAATTGAGTATCCCTCTTGCAAATAATATCAGACCTCAAAGACACTCCAAGTAGACGTTGAACTAAGTTTGAACAGATTCGAGTGTTCAGAAGTAAAGTTACAGAAGAGTTATGATAAAAGTCAAAATTCGTAACATGATAAATTATAAAAAAATAGAAGGGATTGAGTATCCCTCTTGAAAATAATATCAGAGCTCAATGACACTCTAAGTAGACGTTGGATTGAGTTTGGATCGATTCGAGTGTTCAGAACTAAAGTTACAGAAGAGTTATCATAAAAATACAAATTCATAAATTAATAAATTTAAAAAAAATAGAAGGAATTGAGTATCCCTCTTTCAAATAATATCAGACCTCAAGGACACTCCAAGTAGACGTTGAACTAAGTTTGAACAGATTCGAGTTTTCAGAATTAAAGTTACAGAAGAGTTATCATAAATATCAAAATTCATGAATTAATAAATTTAAAAAAAATAGAAGGAATTGAGTATCCCTCTTGCAAATAATATCAGACCTCAAGGACACTTCAAGTAGACGTTGAACTAAGTTTGAACAGATTCGAGTGTTCAGAACTAAAGTTACAGAAGAGTTATCATAAAAATCCTAATACATAAATTAATAAATTTAAAAAAAATAGAAGGGATGGAGTATCCCTCTTGAAAATAATATCAGACCTCAAAGACACTCTAAGTAGACGTTGAACTAAGTTTGAACAGATTCGAGTGTTCAGAACTAAAGTTACAGAAGAATTATTATAAAAATCCAAATTCATAAATTAATAAATTTAAAAAAAAATAGAAGGAATTGAGTATCCCTCTTACAAATAATATCAGACCTCAAGGACACTCCAAGTAGACGTTGAACCATGTTTGAACAGATTCGAGTGTTCAGAAGTAAAGTTACAGAAGAGTTATGATAAAAGTCAAAATTCGTAACATGATAAATTATAAAAAAATAGAAGGGATTGAGTATCCCTCTTGAAAATAATATCAGAGCTCAATGACACTCTAAGTAGACGTTGGATTGAGTTTGGATCGATTCGAGTGTTCAGAACTAAAGTTACAGAAGAGTTATCATAAAAATACAAATTCATAAATTAATAAATTTAAAAAAAATAGAAGGAATTGAGTATCCCTCTTTCAAATAATATCAGACCTCAAGGACACTCTAAGTAGACGTTGAACTAAGTTTGAACAGATTCGAGTGTTCAGAATTAAAGTTACAGAAGAGTTATCATAAATATCAAAATTCATGAATTAATAGATTTAAAAAAAATAGAAGGAATTGAGTATCCCTCGTGCAAATAATATCAGACCTCAAGGACACTCCAAGTAGACGTTGAACTAAGTTTGAACAGATTCGAGTGTTCAGAACTAAAGTTACAGAAGAGTTATCATAAAAATCCAAATACATAAATTAATAAATTAAAAAAAAATAGAAGCGATGGAGTATCCCTCTTGAAAATAATATCAGACCTCAAAGACACTCTAAGTAGACGTTGAACTAAGTTTGAACAGATTCGAGTGTTCAGAACTAAAGTTATAGAAGAGTTATGATAAAAGTCAAAATTCTTAACATAATATTATAAAAAAATAGAAGGGATTGAGTATCCCTCTTGAAAATAATATCAGACCTCAAGGACACTCCATGTAGACGTTGAAGTAAGTTTGAACAGATTCGAGTGTTCAGAATTAAAGTTACAGAAGAGTTATCATAAAAATCCAAATTCATGAATTAATAAATTTAAAAAAAAAATAGAAGGGATTGAGTATCCCTCTTGAAAATAATATCAGACCTCAAGGACACTTCAAGTAGACGTTGAACTAAGTTTGAACAGATTCGAGTGTTCAGAAGTAAAGTTACAGAAGAGTTATGATAAAAGTCAAAATTTGTAAAATAATAAATTATAAAAAAATAGAAGGGGTTGAGTATCTCTCTTATATCAGACCTCAAAGACACTCAAAGTAGACGTTGAACTAAGTTTCAACAGATTCGAGTGTTCAGAACTAACGTTACAGAAGAATTATTATAAAAATCCAAATTCTTAGATTAATAAATTATAAAAAAATAGAAGGGGTTGAGTATCCCTCTTGAAAATAATATCAGATTTGAAGGACACTCCAAGTAGACGTTGAACTAAGTTTGAACAGATTCGAGTGTTCAGAACTAAAGTTACAGAAGAGTTATGATAAAAGTCAAAATTTGTAAAATAATAAATTATAAAAAAATAGAAGGGGTTGAGTATCCCTCTTGAAAATAATATCAGAGCTCAATGAAACTCTAAGTAGACGTTGGATTGAGTTTGGATCGATTCGAGTGTTCAGGACTAAAGTTACAGAAGAGTTATCAAAATTCGTAAAATAATAAATTATAAAAAAATAGAAGGGGTTGAGTATCCCTCTTGAAAATAATATCAGATTTGAAGGACACTCCAAGTAGACGTTGAACTAAGTTTGAACAGATTCGAGTGTTCAGAACTAAAGTTACAGAAGAGTTATGATAAAAGTCAAAATTTGTAAAATAATAAATTATAAAAAAATAGAAGGGATTGAGTATCCCTCTTGAAAATAATATCAGACTTGAAGGACACTCCAAGTAGACGTTGAACTAAGTTTGAACAGATTCGAGTGTTCAGAACTAAAGTTACAGAAGAGTTATGATAAAAGTCAAAATTTGTAAAATAATAAATTATAAAAAAATAGAAGGGGTTGAGTATCTCTCTTGAAAATAATATCAGACCTCAAAGACACTCAAAGTAGACGTTGAACTAAGTTTCAACAGATTCGAGTGTTCAGAACTAACGTTACAGAAGAATTATTATAAAAATCCAAATTCTTAGATTAATAAATTATAAAAAAATAGAAGGGATTGAGTATCCCTCTTGAAAATAATATCAGATCTCAATGACATTCTAAGTAGACGTTGAACTAAGTTTGAACAGATTCGAGTGTTCAGAACTAAAGTTACAGAAGAATTATTATAAAAATCCAAATTCTTAGATTAATAAATTTTAAAAAAAATTAAGGGATTGAGTATCCCTCTTGAAAATAATATCAGAGCTCAATGACGCTCTATGTGGACGTTGGACCAAGTTTGGACAGATTCGAGTATTTAGAATCGAAGTTAAAATATTCGATTTAAAATTCCAGTTCAAAATTGTGGAATATTATATTATTATTATATTATTAAAGTGTAATCTGTGTAATCTTTCTTCTCATCTTCGTACATTTATCAATTTTAGATGACTTTTACTTTATAAATATTTGGTTGCCTAGGGCCCTTTTTTCAAGATCCGTCCCTGCCGGCTGCTAGCTGCTAGCTGCTAGTTTCAGTTTCGTTAATTAGTTAATACTTAAATAATTTATGTACATATATTTTGTTAATGATGTATTAGAATCTTATTAAAAATAAAATGGTCAAAAATGCTTTATAAGGAACGAGCCATCTTATGCAACTTTGTCGAAAGCGAGTTTACGGAAATAATAAAAATGGGTATCGGGATATCCTTGATTGCGCTATGCTTACAAACGATTTCTTATACGTAATTATAGGAATGTCTGAGTTATGCCTATTAACGTCGATATTCATTGAACTCGTTAAAAAGGTATTTATTTCAAATCGTATAACCACTTCCAGTTGTTCGTACTCCGCGTAGGTACCTATATTTACGATTTACCTCTGCAAGTATCTACCGACTACCCTACACTCTTTGATTAATTCTCTTGTTTTGTAATTCAAGTCAAAACTGTTACTGAACGCTACCAATAATATTTGTAAATTATTTTTTAAGTTTTTTCATGTAAGTGCATCGAAATTCAAACCTCATCGTTGTTGCCAAAAAAAGTTGCTGAAATCCAGCCGAGGCTTTCTCATTCGGTGTTATCCGGTTTCTGAGCTAATCAACACTAACTAGCTAGGTATGTCTAGTGTTGGTCACTATTCAACAAATTAATCAACACAATATTAGCTAGGTTAAGTGATTGACCATTGTTATTTCCGTCCGCCAATCACAGCAGTTACGGTGTTTTTAATATCGTGCGGATTTCATCACGCATTCGGAATTGCTCCGCATGCGGGGCCGCCGCCCGATATCACGCCCCGCATACCGCGTGCGTATTCCACGCATTACAATAAATACTTGTATGAAAAGGACATTTGCGGGGACTACGCGTGATAAAATTCACACGATATTAAAAACACCCATAACATGAATCTCCGTTTTCTTAGCTAATTTTTGTATGACGTGGGTTGCAGTATTACGAAAGAGTTACTCTGGCTCTGGAACGCAGAGGGCAACTGATAAGGAACACAGGTGGGTTTTAGCCAGTAAGTCCCTTTGCGTTCTTCTATCTGTAATTGTTCTTTTCATTTTTGAGTGTTTGCATGTACATAAATAAATGAAAGTCTGAAAATCCCTCTCGCCCCACCTGCTCCACAGCTGGAGAAGCTATTTGATGACATCCCACATGAAAAAAGCCCTATTATGATTGGCACGTCATAGTAGGGCCATCATAATAATGGCGTGAAAAAGGGATAGTGCAAGAAGTTCCAGAACACTACACACATTTGAATTTGTTAATTGGTTTTTTTTTTTTAATTTTCCTAGGCTAGTCTAGCTAACAACTGGTTTCGCAATACTTGACACACCTCTGACTTCAACACGTTCGCAATAATTGACAATAATACTGAGAAACCACACAGCAGCACCGTATGCCTTTTCATGAGCTATAATTTGCTTTTACCCCATAATTGGAGATGAGTAATTATGCTTTCATAATTATTTCCCATAAGCATATTATTAGACTACCATTAAGTGATTACCCGAGGAACCATCATATCAATAAAATACAGTTATTATCCATAATGCAAGATTTATCAAATAATTACGTCAGTAAACAAGATTAGCAAGTAATAAAATTTATCAGTAACATAATGAGAAAAAAATTGGCATATAAAAATAAACTCAGCAAGAAAGTTCACTTAAAAAGAGACGTTTCCGAAGATTAGATTAAATTGCTTAATTAAAACTTACTTCCGTCAATTTTCATTAATAAATGCATTTTATTAATGAAAATTGACGGAAGTGGACCGGTCGCGCTGTCAAATTTAAATGTTCATCAGATCAGAAAGTTCAACACTTAGGTACTGCATGTATTATGTTAATAAGTTAAGGATTTGAAAGGAAACAAGATTTTAAGTATTTTTATAATTTTGCCTGTCTTGGGTATGTTGTATTGATAAAGAAAACTAAGTATACGACAAGTGACTGCTGAAAATTCACTCGCCAATTGCCCGGATGTGCAAGGAATCAAATGACATACTCGTTAAAGTTAGAACCGATACAGCTACAGTATCTACTTAATAATTCCATGACCATACCTTGAAGCATAACATAGTCGGAAGAGTGTCAAAAAAGAGAGAAGTGACAGCTAATTAGTTTTTAGAGATGTGCATAATGCATCTTTGATTTATATTTTATCCGTTCGCGTGCATGCTCTCATTATTTGCACGTTGAAGGAACTACAACTTTATATAGTTTATTAGATACATGGGAACTATCTTTGACAACTTTCTTTTGTGCTACATGGTGCACGCTTTTATTGTTAAGTAATTAAGGTTGTGTGCAACTAGAGCAATAGGTTATCGTATTTAAGAGTCCCATGCAAATTTCCCGGACATTTGTGAAGAGCACTTTTGGAACGAATACTGGGTACTTACATTGGCTACATTAAAAATTAAAGAAACGTCAAATGAATTTTGAAAAAATAGAGACACTTGTTTAAATTTTCAGTAAGTAATAAAGAGATCATCAAAGATCTCCGTAGGGATACATTACTCTTTAACGACTGCATTAAGTTTTAATTAAGCAATCGCAATGTAAGCACTGCAATTAACACACTAGCGCCACTGTTAATTAACGTGACAACCAACTGACATTCCGAAGTGTGGCCACAATAAAAAAACAACAGTAAACAAACACAATTTCCACGAAAACCAGCTCACAACACAAAAAAAAAATGCTCTCACTTTAACTCGTTACCGCTCTCTTCTTCGAAAGAGATAACATCTTCGTCGAAATCGTTGCTCGACAGACTGTCTTCAGTCATGTCTGCGTTGCTCTCGCCCAACGATTCGATCGACATCGTTCGGCGGTCGATCACCGACTAAACGTATCGGGGAAAGTGTTCGACGCCGAGGAAGTAAATTTTGAATAATTTACCGATTCATTTCGGCTTTCAAAACGTAGCTCGTGTTTAAGTATTTAGCGGTAACGTCATTATTCCGATTCGATTATGACGGTGTTACATGATTCTTTTTTTCTTCCTATTATTAGGCGGTCGTAGGCGTTTCGATGTGTGTCAATGTTATAAAATTGACTCGTTAATTTTTATGTTGATATGGAAATGTTAACATAATAATGCAAATGTACAAAAGATGCAAAAGCATGCCAATTTTAACATTTAAATTATGTTTTAAACTTAGATTACGTTTGAGTAGGCACCAAGTTATGTTACTTCAGTACAAGTTTTACGACCATTTTCATTTGTAATGTTTTATTTCAGTCACAGTAAATAAACTTATTAGTTATACTAAAACAGATAATAACGCAAGCACTACAAAGGACTATTACCGGATGGAAACATAAACACTTTTAATAACTGTAATGACTACAAACACGAATAACTGAATACCACTATTACACACAACACAAGGTAAATAAATAAACACTGCTAATTGGTGAATTAAAACTGGCTGGCGACAATACAAAAGTTCCGAATGGCGCGCTTTAAAAAAAATGCACAAACTGCAGCGGTACAAAAAGAGATTGAATAGAAATCTTTAAATATTTCGGATACTTGCACTCTATGCTTGATCCGTGCTGCCAGTGCACACGGCATGGCCGAAGGTTACGCTTGCTCTGGCGACGATTGTCCCGCGACCTCTCAGGTGCGTTCCGCGCCAACGGTGCTCATCAACTAACTAGGGCTGCTCTACTTTTTGCTCAGCACTTTTTATGGCGCATTGTTTTCTTAAAATTGCACCCGAATCTGGTTTACAAAGGTGTTGCTCAATAATGAAAATTCATTACGAAAAATCTTTTGTTTTCTTTTTGAAGTAGGTCGTGTGTCTTGGAGATGGTTTACACGTATGATATACCGACTCGTACAAAAGCTACGATCGAAATGCTCTTCCAATCTTTACAGTTCAAATGATTTTGCGCAATTACTTAGATGAATTATCGTGTTGCAATAGGTTAACATAACTTCTCAAGGAAGTATAAATTAAGATATTTTCCGTTCTCTTCGAGCAAAGCTGCATTATTGTGATATAACAAAACAAGCTAAGTGTAACACTAACATTGGCTATTGTTCCGTGGAAAGCAGAACGTATCGTTACTTTAGATATTAATATTTGAGGAGTCCAGATTTCACAAGATAACAGAAATCGCAATAATTACAAGCAGATTTTAATGGGATGTTACAACAGTGTACTCGAGTTCGACATTGGAGAAACATTGGTTTGGTTTGAATGATGGCATGCCCAAGTCAGAAGTAAACGCAGAGGTGATTGATTGAGATAAGCGGTATTACAGCCAACGTATACACCAATTTTTGGGTTTAATTTTTTTGGTTGGATTTCTGACATCTCTTTGAAGCGCGCTTGGTACACTACGCGCCGTCGACGACTCGGGCTTGGTCCGGACTGTTACCAGACGGCCGGATGCCGAGCTACCCATTGCTCGTCATCCGCAAGCCCACGCCTACGGTGGTTGGAAATCGTGGTCGGGATCCCAGCGGCTGGGACGTGAATATGTCCGTTCCCACACGCGTGCGGCCGCTTCCTTCGCTAGCATTACTTCTTCGCAGAAGAAGGTCACCGCCTGACATTCTTTCACGCTACGGACTGTGGCCTGTACCAGGGCACAGCGCGATAGGACGCCGCGGTCGATCGCCCCCCGAGGACACGGCGGTACTCTACCCAAGCGGGGCACACGTCCATCGTATGCTCCACCGTGTCCTCTGAGCTGCCCTCACAATGGTTACACCCGGGCGTTTCATCCGCGCGAATCAGTTGCAGGAACCTCCCGAACTTAAGTACTATGTCTAGAGAGGACCTGCGTCATGTGGAATGTGAGATCGCAGTGACGTCTCTCCAGCTACTCCTCAAAAAGGGGATTTACAGATGCTCTCAACATCTAAATAACACTTTCGATGTCTGCTACCTTTACTGATGGTCCTACCACAGTGTACCTAGTCTATTTTAACCTAAAAGTTGACTGGTAGAGAATGTCTTGTTGCATTAAGTCAGCCCTATGTTTCACTACCGGAGTTTAAATCAGGTCAGAGTAAAATCTACCTGCGATTTCAGGGCATACTTAGGTAGCTGCGTGATGATAAAATTCGGACAACCCTAAAGACATCCATTAACGAATTGCAAATAAAAAACAGTTCATAAGAATACCTGGAACACGTAAGAATCCTTCATTCAATGTAAAACGGTTACCCACGCTTTTTTAGAAAGCATTGTACAATGTGGAAACATTACAGCTACTGTTCAAACTTGAATAACACGCGGTAATTATCTATTTGTTCGCGGTTAATTTTAATAGTCCTATATTGTTATATATAACTTCCTGCAATTTATTTGTTGCCACACTTGTGTGTCGCTGACGCAAATTCTATGAAGCTAACGGTGTGTTGGTCAAAATTAAAATTTCTTGGTTCTTATATTTTTTTTAGTTGGGAAGTCATCCAATGACTTCTCTCGCTCTAGGGTGAAGTGGGAGGGTGTGGCGGACTTTTACTGACTAAAACCCACGTTCCTTCATTGCCTTACGTTCCAGGGTTTCCCTTTCGGAAGCCAACTTATCGTCTTATAGGCTTCGACCCTGCTGGGTCCCAACGTCCCAAATTTGATATATTTTTAACCGAATTAAAAAAGATGGAGTTTCTATGTTCGGCTGAATGTATTTTTTTTTCTTTATGTATACTCACCGATTTCTGGGTCGATTGTGGACCGGTTTTAATTTTTTTTTTTTGTTTGACAGGTTATGCTTCCGAGTTGGCATCATAGAAATATTGTTGTGATCTGATCATGAACTTTGAAGATATGGAACAGTACGCCTCATATGATCACAGCAGAACCGTCGTAACAAGTAAAATTGCTTTGTTTATACGTGTAGTCGATGACTGACTAAAAGAAGAGGGGGAATATATCGAACTGATGAAAATCGAAATTAATGTAATCTAGCCGTGTTTGGGATTATTAGAATTGTCACGAGATGCACTCTGGCTATAAGGTATTTAAGTTTGGCTGAGGGGTACTTTTTAGTGGTGGTACCATAACTGAAAACTGTAAAATAAAAAACTTTAATTTCGGAAGTCGGTGTTTCTATAGGTAATAGTTTTGTCTCTTCGTTATTTAACACCCACTTCTGAAATTAAAGTTATTTTGCACTTTTCAGTGTTTTTTTTTACATTGAAGTCGGTTGTATTTTTTTTGTAAAAAGTTCTTTTTTTTAGAAGGTTTTGTATGCATATTTGTTTAGGGCAAATCTTGCAAATGGATTTTGCAAGTTATAACAGTTACGCTGTTTGGTATACCTATGTAACTTGGATAACAATGCATTAATATGGTTTCATGGAGCTGATCTAATGATGGAATCGGATAGTGACCATATGAACTACTCAGCGCAGCAAGAAAACCCCATCGTGTTTGAGCTCTTTGCAATCGTCTTGATGGTACTAAAAAATATATTTCATAATTTTTTTATTTAATTTTGGTATAGTAAGAAACTCTATGTCATAATGAAAAAGTTCAAATTCCACTGCAGTCATTGATGTTTTAATACATCAATGACTGCAGTTTAAACTTTAATAGGTCATTTTTAAAATGTACAAATGTATCTTAAATATCCACTTAAAATTCTTAGGGCGGAATTCACCAATAAAACTAAACGCGTTTTAACGTTTGGCTCGCATAATCGCGTTTAGCCGCTGTCACTAATGTCACTTGTCGGTATTTTTCTTTAGTTGTATTTTTACAAGTGACACTAGTGACAGCGGCTAAACGCGATTATGCGAGCCAAACGTTAAAACGCGATTAGTTTTATTGGTGAATTCCGCCCTTAGCGTCAATATACGAGTTCATGGTGATGATTTGAAATGATCTCGAATTATAAATTTAAGTATCCTTGCATATCATACAACAAAGCCTTCGTCTGTCTGTATGTTCGCGATAAATTAAAAAACTACTGAATAGATTTTCATGCGGTTTTCACCAATTGACAGAGTGATTTATGAGAAAGTTTTATGTGTATAAAACATACATATTACAGAAGAAAAACCAAGAATTTTAAACATTTCTAACACCCATGTGAAGCAACCTCCCCGGTTGCCAGTTGTATATTTTTATTTAATTTAAACGATAAGACCGCCCATTGTTACACACTATTAAGTTAGTTAAGTTCCTACTGTATTTTTTATGGTGTACAATAAAGAGTATCTATCTATATACTTAAAAACACTTAAATCGGACCAAGAGTAAAAGAGATAGATAGATTTTATCAGTACAATAACGGAAGAAAGACGTTTCAATTTACAAAAGTGTAGAATAAAATACTGTAGAAGAGAGGGAAAAGCCGTAGAAACGAGTGATGGACACTGTAGAGTAGTAAGAAGATGAGGAAAAAAAAATGTTACAAAAAGATCTAACAAAATAAGAATAACAAACTAAAGCCGGTGGTTTTACCCGACGGGCAATGCAGCAGGGCTTGTTTTGTGTCTATCGTACCGTGGCTAGGCTGCCGGTAATAACCCCCCGGTCGAAACCTGGTGTGTAGAGACCTTAAAGGTAGAAATAAGAAAAAGATGTTTTTTTTAACGTTCCAACCAAGGTGACATTGCTAGTTTCAATCCGTGTAGACAGCAGTTGTAATCCATGACCTTCAATGCCCTTGCTTGGGAGGCGCGTTTTCCCATGTAGCCACAAACCAAACACACAAACCAAGTTCCAACCAATGTGACCTTGGTTGGAACGCTAGTTTGCAACCGTCTGATCGACCCTTAAGGGAGACAGGACAGAGAATAGAATCCCTGGACCTGAATGTACAAATCTCTATGCTTTTTTTGAGGTGGGAAATCATCAAATGACTGCTCGCGCTCTTGGGTGGTACGAGAGGTCGTGTCAGACTTTTACTGACTAAAACCCAACTAAACAAGGACTTGTACATGTTCTACTAATCGCGCGAAGAACTGTTATTACGGCGACGTAGTATTTTGTTTCTATGTTGCGTCATAGATGGCGCAAAAGAGTTCTAGTTCCACGTACAATTCTTTGGACTTCAAGCGTTTCTAAAACAAACTCTGCTCTAATAAATCAATCGCGTGACAGCATTTAACTTGCGAACATGTTTCGTACATCACTATTCTTAATTAGTTGGTACACAACGATTATTTTCTAGTTAAGTAACATTAATTTGGCAACGAGCGACTGAAGCAAGGAGGTAAGGTAACTATGTATAGGCTTGCTAGCATTATGAAAATATATCTACAAAAGAAGGCTGTATGGGAAACTGCATCCATTGCTGGTGTGCACGTGATATGGGAAGCGTGAAATCTTTAGCATAATCAGCCTTATAGTGTTCCCACTGCTAGGACCTGGGCCTCCTCTCTAGGAGAGAGAATGAGCCGTAATCCACCACACGAGCCCAGTGTGGATCGGTGGATGTCACATGTCTTCGAATTTTTGGTTCTAGGACATGTCGGTTTCCACACGATGATTTCCTTCACCATTTTGAGCGCAATGGTGATGATAAATTACACAAAGTAATGCGCCTGGCTGGGTTTGAACCCGCAAACTACAACTCGTAAGTCGGGACCGATACCATTGGGCCACCACTGCTCTCTGTGAAATCCTTACAATGTACAAAGTCTCTTTTCACGTCTGTCCACTAACTCCTCCTAAACCATGCAACGTATTTTGAATTTTTGATGTATTTGTCACTTATAGAAAGAGCTTTAGATGTATGCGTAACAGGGTGTAACTGTACAGTCTATGTTGAAAAGGGAGGATGCTCCGACCACATCGGTGTTGTGTCTAGGCAGCTGCCTGATAATTTCGGACTGATGTATATGTTCCAATCGCGCCGAGAACTCAGATACCGCGATGCAAGATTTTGAATTTTTAGTTCCTATGTGGCTAAATAGATGTCGCTACAGAGCAATAAACGGGATGGTTTGTGTGTATAATTTGCACCCGTGCAAAGCCTTGGGCACGCCACAATTATGGCGGTAAGTCCCCTCTTTGAGGCGTGGTTGGAAAGACCTCACGGCGTCCTCACCTTCCGCATGACGCAGTTTCTCACCAAACACGGTAAGTTCGGGAAGTTCCTGCACCGGATTCGTGCGGAAGCGACGCCCGGGTGTCGCCACTGTGTGGACCGCCCGGAGAACACGGTGGAGGTGTGCCCCGCTTGGGCAGAGCAACGCCGTGTCCTCGTGGGGGCGATCGGCGGCGGCGATCTCTCGCGCCGGACCTTGGTACAGGTCATGGTCTGGAGCGAGGAGGAGTGGCAGGCAGTCCCCTCCTTCTGCGAAGCAGTAATGCTAGCAAAGGAGGCGGCCGATCGCGTGAGGCAACGGTCCTTAAGCCCTAACCGCTGCCGGGATTCCGATCCCGATTTCCGGTCACCATAGGCGCGGGCTTGTGAGCCCAAGTCGTTGACGGTGCGTACTGTTCCACGCGCGCCTCAAGGAGATGTCAGCAAATCGTAGGGGCCCAGCAGGGTCGAAGCCTACTGGAAGCGGCCATGGGTAGTGTGAATTCGAAACCCGGGGCCCTGGGACGAAGGCAACGAATGTGAATTATAGAGACACTGGGTGGCGACAGTCATAAATAAGAAAAATAAATAATAGAAACTAACAATACTAACCTACTTAAGCATTATTGTTACTAACAAAGCTATGGGCACAACTATGAAGTCTGAAATAAAGTTATTATTAAAATAGACATGGCTAATGGATGATTAAAACTTTAAGGGCAATCTCAAATTAGTTTGGGCTTCTGTGTATGTATGTAAAGAGAGCTCATCTGATTTATTGAAATGCTAATGACGCGCCCCAGCTTCGAACGGGTGCAAATTATATATTTATGTCCTGATGACATGAACGACATTTAGCTATTGAGCCCTTGTTTTGTTATTTTTATGATACCAAGAGGTATAAAGCCGTGACGTCATTTGTTATGGTGTCGCGTGGATAGATTCGTGTGAGAGAGCTGGGATCCAGGAAGCATAGAGCAGTATCGTTTGCGCAGCTTCGGGTGTAGCACCTCTGATACGAAACTGTCGATTAGCCCATACATTCGTTTTTATTCGACACCGTGGCGGCGTAACCAAAAAAATGTGTGGTTGACTGCATGACCAATAGCTGCCAGGTAGACACCATAGAACAGCATGCATTTTCTTGGCTACGCGAACTGGCAGCATTGCCATGGCATCCCAGTGAGGCGCGGGCCTAACTAAAAACTCAAGTGAATATTTATTTAAATGATATGATGACGGTCATATCGCTCAGCCAGTCCTGGCACCCTCATATACATGAACCTTCCTCGTTTATTGCTCTTTCTATTAATCTTCTTCTTTTCGTGTCGATGGACTGCAAATATTTTTTTTAAGACCAGTGTTTAGCAACCTGTATAGCTTTGTTATTGGTCTCATATGAATTGTAAAAAGTGCAGGTGGTTGTGCAGGACAGGCAGCATAAAAACTGGTACTGTGTTTAAAATGAGTCGAGGAAACCTCATTTGGTTAGATTGTTTTTGCAGTGCCAACCTGGGTCCGCAGCAGGTTAAAAGATTTCCAGACTAACCACTGCTGTTCGCGTCCAGGGGGGAGATGTTCTGATGAAGTGTGGAGTCTATTTTATTAATAAAGATCGCATCAGTCCGTTGCGTGGTTTTGTAATGGTTAGCAGATAAACTGACAGACGCAGTTCTTTTATACTATGTAGATTTAAACTTCAAGCAACACAACAGATACATACAGGCGGACTTAATGATTAGATATTCTTTAAATTGTGTGACAAAAATAAACGCAAATATACTATAGTCACAAAACATAGATGGCGCTAGTAAAGGTTAAAAAATAATATATCTTTAAGTTTCTAATACCAATGAAATTAAAAAAAAGCAATTAAAATGATTTATGAACAGGTGAAAAAGGTTGTATTTAGGGATGCAGGGTGAATAGAGATTCAACATTGAAAGACTAGGCATTCGACGTTGAAAAAATGTAGTTTGTTTTGCAACATTGAGTTTATTTTTTTGACTACTGTTAAAAAAAAATGAGACCTTGTTGGTTACAAGCAATACTATTGCTTTGAAAGTTTTATCTTGATTCTTATCAAAAAATATCGGATGTTTTAAGAATGTGGACAGTGCTAACTTAAACAGTATGAAAAAAGTAAAGCAAGCTATAAATAACCGCCAGTAATTAATGATGTAGCCAATATGCGTGTTACGTCTGAATAGTTAACATGCGTCGTACTAAACTATTGTAAGTCCACGTCTAACGTCTTTATGCAACAAATTGCATTTTAACTGGCAAATGCGTCGCAAATGTGTGATTGGAT
This sequence comes from Mythimna impura, assembly GCA_905147345.3. Classification (NCBI taxonomy): domain Eukaryota; kingdom Metazoa; phylum Arthropoda; class Insecta; order Lepidoptera; family Noctuidae; genus Mythimna; species Mythimna impura. The sequence goes on from LR990346.1 coordinate 6,819,031, forward strand.
TCTTTAGCGCTTGTAAACTTTCAGTTCTGCTGTCATTTAACGTCATTATCAGCTTTCTAGTACACATCAAGAATATATTTATTTAACAAAGAAATAGAGACAAAGATAATAGAGAATAATTAGGTCTAAATTCCTGGCGCATTTCTTTCACACGCTGTAAAATAGGGCTGCTTTTGCGTACTATTGTATGGTATTACCACAATGTCACTTTCTCAGAATAAAATTCTGAAACGTTTGTGGACGGCATTGTGCAGTAAAATAAATAAACATGTGAGTACTCACTCTGGGCTCTGTCTGAAATGGTCGACGGCAAACTGCAGCAGTGGATGTCTGCCGTCGTGCTGTGGCGTTGACTGGTCTCTCCTTTCTTCTCTTATTTCTCTTTCCCTTTCCCGATCTCGATCTCTATCCCTGTCCCGTTCCCTCTCCCGGTCTCTCTCCCTCTCTCGTGGCACTGGTGACGTCGTCTGCGCTCGTCGCTCGACGTGGTCCGTCTCTTCTCTGGAGTCTCTCGTTTCGCGCAGCTCGCGTATCTCCCGAGAGTCTCTAGAATCTCTGGACTCTCTCGTTTCTCTCGTCTCTCTGGTTTCTCGTTCTGAGACCCGTTCTTTTGTAACTCCATTTGTTGTAGGTTTGGGTTGAACCTGTAACAATTGAGGTATTGGGTTAATTTAATGCTTCATTAGTGAATCGGAAGTCTTACTCGGTAAGTAAGTAGGAACTACAACTAGTTACATTCATGAGCGTGGCAGTAATACATAATTAAATGGTTTACCTTATTCATTAATTGCGTTTTATAGTTTTGTAATACAGGTTTGACGACTTAAAAACTTTTAGTTGTTGATTATCTTTGACACGGTAGGTTGAACTAAAGGAGAACCATTTCTAATAATACAGTTTTGTGTTAAAACCTATGTATTTGTGGCGATCCCAAGTACAGTTTTAAGAAAAGTTTACTGAAGAATCTCGAGATTGGCATCCGATTGCGGTACTCGCAGTCGGCCGGTGGCGGTACATCGCTGGAGATCAGGAAAGCATGAATGTGCGCGCGCGCGCACGATCACTAAATAAATCAGTTTAACTGCGCCGGATCCGTTGCTCGAACTCTATACGAATCATATCCAATAGAAACCAGGGTGATGTGATTTACTGCATTTGGTGATTTATGTTTGGTTCTGTTCAAATATTATCATTTCATTATTAATATTTTAAATCCCAGTAAGCCACTAAATGTTGTTTGTTTTTATTTATGTTATTTTGACAGAGAATGCAATAGACACTAAATTTTAATTTTGGGTTCAATTTTTATATTTTCTTTAGTCCTTACAAGGTTCCTTGCAAAGTGGACCTTGCTCTGAACATGTACATAAGGGCCTCTTACGTGTGGTGAAGTGGTGGTCTCTCTCGGTTGTGTGCACAGGTGATTCACAACCCTCGGTGGTAATTGATTCTACTTCCTGGTCTACATCAGGTAGGTACCGATTTGGCTTTATTTTAAGGAAGAATAATTTATTAGGATACGATACAAGCAAGAACGCACGAACGATACAATCGGCCGCACAAGATTTTTATATATTATTTCCAAAAATAACAGTATATTAATAATAAAAAAAATTACCTCCTAAATTTAAAAATAATAATTGAAAGATGGAACAGACCTACAAACTAATTACTACGGCCTTATGTATTTAATTAAAGTTATTAATATTTAGTAGGTCAAGGCGATAACACATTTATACCTTTGGTTTGCGTTTCAAAGTTTTTCTACTGAGCGTCCTGATAACATCGTAAAAGTTTTCCATTATTAACAATTTTTCGTTCACCAGCACACATCAAACACAATTCGTATAATTTTCGCAATAATATCACTAATACCATCGACGTTATTTTTCGAAACTCGAACTAAGCGAATCAATGTTGCCACTTTCCCAACACACAAAACCGACTATAGAATTTCTATTGTTTTTTCGATAGTGCAATTTCCGCACTGCAGTCGCGAGGTGCAGCAGCGGTATGCGAGCGCCGCCCGCGCCCGCCAAGTCCGCCACCATCTTTATAAATATTGATGCAATCTATGTGTGCTCGCTCCGATTAATCGCTAATTTCTTTCGTAACATGAACTTTTTTAGTATTTTTAACCGATTAACTCTTACCGTGAATGGGAAATATTTATGGTATTTTTAACGCGCTCTGACAATCTCGATTTATTTCCACGTTGGTAGGTAGTGCTCATTAAATATATAACTATGAATAATTATGATAATTATTACATGATACTTTTTACATAACCGACCCCGAACAGAAAATAGGAGTTCGTAACGTGGCGGAAGTAGTTCTAATATTTTAGGGTCATGTTATAAAAACGAATCGATTTATGGGCAAATGTTAAGTCTTGTCACCTAAAAAAAAAGTGTTCCCGTCAAGTGATAGACTGTGTACAACGTTTTGTAAATAAATTAAAGCTCTACATAAAAAACCGCAATTTTTTTTTTCGTTTTTTCCTTGCCATCTACCAAAGGCTGGTAGGTACCCTAGAAAGTCCCGAACCATGGACATATTGTCCATGGTTCGGGTCACTGCACAACTGACTGAATACATACTCATTAAAAAGAAACAATACAAGTTACACAGCTTTATATGACATCATTAAACAGAGGTACATTGTAAGCCTTATTAAATCAGTACGAATATTGAATAAATAACAATATGGAACATAAATCACGCCTTGACGTAACTAACTAGTTAACGCACCCATATAATTAAATGAATATTTATTTATATATATCTTCTAATTTCGAGTTTTCGCGAAAACGAAATTAGTTTTATGATTTATGTAAATGTTAACGACCTATAGATTTCCACAATTTTTTTTTATGTTGATGTTTGCGGTTAGATGGGTAACAGCGACATCTGTCAATGCATATGTGAACTGTGAATGGTTTGTAATGTTGGATACTACTTACAGATGGCAGCACGGCACGCAAAAGGCGGCTCTACGTCGAAGAATTTAATTGATAATGGTCTATTTGAAATAAAATTTCTGATTCTTACAAACCAAAATAACGGCTAGGTTAAATTAAATTTTCAGTCACATTCTATCCTCCGTATTACATAAATTATTGTGTAACTGCAGCAATTTGAAATTGAAGTAATCGTTTTTCGCCTAGTGACTCTAAATCTAGCTAGATAATTGTAGCTTTTAAGCATAAAAGAAAAATGTTAGTGATGTTAACGTTAGAAACAAGAAAGAACTTATTTATTTGTCATGTACGTGTGTGAGTGTGTTAACATTGTGGTTTTTGTTTTTATCTTCTTGTTTCTTTCAGTTCTACTTCCGAGTTTCTAATCGCGAATAAAGCTGCTTGTTAAAGTTTATTCTATTCTATTCTATTCTTGTTACAAACTCAAAAGGGCAGTATATTAACCGGCCAACTATTGACCCTTCATTAATTCACACACTGTAGCTGATGACATGATTACGGAGATTATTTTCACCGCTACATAAACACTTATAATTTTCCGTAGCGCAAAGAAATATGTGGATGATAGACCTAGTGAAAGATATGGCTGGATACGGATAAAGGAATAAATAAAATAATAATATGAAATCGGTTTCGGATATGACATCATTTCGGATTATCCGCTAGTTTTGAAGTAGTTTCGGTAACGGATATTAGAATTTTAAATGATAAAAGTAAAATACTTACAAATAACAAAAGTTGACTTTGACTTTAACTCCAACTTTTGTTTCTATTCTAGATTATCATTTGTTTGGTCGGGAAAAACAATCAAAAACTTGTCGTAATCATGATATTTAGACTCCGAAGCTTTTACGAGTATATCGGTTTCAGTTATTTTTTTATTTCGGATATCCGATAGTTTCGGTTATGGGTACAGAGCTCCATAACATCCTTAGTGATACCAGCTCGACCACAGCCAGATGTCCATCCATAGCCAAGCAATTATTAAGTAGTCCAACTGCAGATGTCGGGCTAACTCACGCTGAGAATTAGATCTGTCTCCGGGAACCGACGCAATGGGTGTACTGTGTACTGAAAACTGCTCGGTATTTTTTACACTTTGTGACTGTATGCATCATTCATGTTTTCCGTTTATGTATTTATTGTGAGTGTAAGTGGAAATTGGTGTATGATCTATATAGGTATATCTAGATGTGTTTTTTTTTGTCCTAAAGAAGTAGAGCTAAGTAGGTAGGTACATACCTGACAACCACACAACGGTTTTAGGCATTTTGTACACAAGACGATGGCTATTCTTCCTTCTTAGTTTTTTACTAGTTTTATTATACCCAGATCTATGGACACTGCATCAATTTAACTCCAACAAAAAATAACAATATTATTTTTTAGACTGCTCTAGCATAATAATAACAACATAATCAGCAGAGCAGGGACTCAGGCCTGCTGTCTAAGAGAGGGAATGGGCCGTAATCCACCGATTTTACATATTTTCGAATTTTCAATTCTAGCTGGACATGCTGTTTTCCTCATGTCGTTTCCCTTCACCATTTTGAGAGCAGTGGTGATGAAATAAATTACACAAAGTAATGCGCCTGCCTGAGTTTGCAGCCACGACCTACAACGGCTACAACTTGTAAGTCGGGGACGTTACCACTAGGCTACCACAGCTCTTGACTTGTCTGTAGCCATTCAACTGTCAATGTTTGAATAGAGCTTGGTCTTCCGTTTTTCTCAAATAAATTCCTAACATATTATAATTGAGCATTTTCTTTTATCTATTCATTAACACAGAAACCTCGCACTTTCGCCGCGAAAGCCCCAATAAACATGATCTCTATATGAAAGTCATTCGATGCAAGCATCTAATTGGTAGCAGTAGGTTTCCCGTCTTTAAATTGTTGTAATTATACAAAGCTATTCAATTACGCACGACATGATATGAACTAATTGACTACTGTGAATCAAATTGAATCAATAGGTGACATTTTTTTTTTACTAAAGTATTCAAGCACTTACGAGTACCTATATTATGTTTAGTAGAAATATTTAATTTTGCTTTAACCCAATATTTAATTTATTTTATCTATTTAATTGATTAATTTACGGCCAGTAAGTCCATTCTCATTTTTTCAGCATCTTATAAAACATGGATAAAACCTTGACCGAAGGATAATTATAAAAGTGAGACACTGTATGTTTGGACGTTTGTGAACCAAAGGCTGAACGGATTTGAGGGTATGAAATTTTGGGCGCGGCTGGACCATGGATGAGGTCTTTTTACACTGGGATAAATTACCATTGTAACTGGGTCGAAGCCACTTGCAAAACCTTGTTGATAAAAAGGTTTACCGTGATCGATTTATTTTCAATCATGGGTCTTGTTATTTCGATTATGCTATAGACAGAACGACGTCGTTTCATATAATCTTAAATATTCAATCTTTTATCAACACCTTTCTAACGATATCGATGAATCTACCATCCATTTCACGTTCGGCTGAACACAAATTGAACAGCTCCACACATGAACACCGATGGACCACGTAATGAGAGGCGCGGCAGTTCATTGGTAGTGGTTCGAGAAAGTGAAGTAAGAGCTTTTCCTTTATCGATTAATGAATACATTTCCCTTGAAGAAGCCATTGTACGAAGACTAATAATTACATACACACAATGCACTAGCTTTATGAACAGATCAAGGAAGTTTGAAAACAGTAAATCAATTAAAGATAGGTTAGGAGGACAATACCCATACGTATAAAGCGTTTTGCGAATACATTCATTGTGCGTACAGCTAAGGAGTGGATTTCCCTGCCGGAGTCTGTGTTTCCTGATGGCTACAACCTAGGGGTCTTTAAGTCAAGAGTGAATAGGTTACTTCTAGGCAAGCGTGTTCCATCGTCGCCCACATCATCGCTTACCGTCAGGTGAGATAGTGGTGAAACGCGAGCCTATCAATATTTAAAAAAATATATGTATGATGTTTTCGGCAGCAAATGGAAATGAAATAACTTTTTAAGCGTATCCTAGCGTGCTTCAAATTAAAAGACTTCAACGCAATACAATACTGTTCTACAAAACATAGAATACTGACGTTGTTCAAAAAATCTCTGAGCCGACAAACAAAACAAAAAACCAATAAACATTATACAGAATTACCAATATGTGGCTCTACCAAAGCCAAAAGCTTCACTGCAGCCCACGCAGAAGGTAGGACAAGCTAGACAAATTCAACCAATGTTCAGAACTTTTTGCCTGCCAGTGCTGCGGGATTATTCGAAAGAGTCACCACGGTCCTGGAACGCAAAGAGCTAAGTACTGAAGAAAGGCAGGTAGGTGGGTTTTGGTCAGTAAAGTCTGAGAAAATATTTAATGATAACTCACCCAAAAAAAAAGGAAATGGTTTGAACAAGAATACAATATAGTGTCTAGCAGGAAGTCATAGTAGGAGGCCTTGGCCCAGCAGAAAGATAATTCAGACTAGCTCGTATAGCCTGACTGTATCAGTTGACTGAGTAACTACCAAGTTAAACTATTCAATGAAAACTTTTGAAGTTACGAATAGTCATTTGTTTTTAATAGACATGAAAACGAAATAACAAAAGCGGGCACAATAGAAAGACAAAAACCTGTAAGGACCTTTACACAGTGCGATATGTCCGACCCTGCGTCAAATTAGACTACAAACATGACCCACAATGTTTAGTTATCATGCAGTTAGCACATTTGCGACACAAAATGTAAAACGACTAGCTGAAAATGTCACAGAAACGCCTAAAACTGAACATGAAGCAATATCTACTTTAATAAGTAGGATTATATTTCAGTTAGTCGACATACATACCGAAGCCATATTGATTTTAGTACCTATAATAAAATTCTAAATGCCTAGGCTCGTTTGATATTCAGTACTTTTAAATCCACAGCCTAAATTCTTAGGTCTTGCAGTGGCTAAAATAGGAGACAAGAAACACGCTTTAGTTGCTTAGGGTATGAGTGATACGTCTGACCGTAGATAAATTCATCTTGTTCCAATTATATAAATGTCTACAGACGTCGATAATGAGAGAAACATCGCATCAGTCATTGAAGTTGAGTCAGAGAAAACAGCATAAGACATGAAATATTTTATATTACACAACTTATAACAATTCCGCTACAATATTAACATAACACATTTATAAAATTTATCTTAACTTAAACAAGCTTAAGACGTCCATGTTCTAGAATCAGTTTTTGCTGCGACAATAATAAAACAATCATCATCAATCATTATTATTTGATCATTTACTTCCAAAACCAATCCCCTCTACACTTGATCTTTAATGATATCGAACTGATCAAAATATGCATCGTGTTCATTCAATCTGATACAAGTATAATGCGGAACTGCTTCGCCAGTTTTTCTATCGTCAACCAATCTGTTTCTCAATGCAAGGAACCTTCACTTTTCCTATACGATTAGCCGGTAGACTTTCCATGGTTATTAATGTTCTAAGTGTTGATACAACTATGATAATTACCCGAAGTTTATATATGAAAATTTCTTAGCAGACGAGAGAAATTCTAAGCTATGATACATGAATCATCGTCTTCCTGCCTTTAACGTACGTTATTTGGGGTCGGCGGCATACCACTTCTTGTAACTCCGTTCTCCCCGATCAACCGTCATACCATCATTCACTCCCTTTTCTTTAATTTAATTGGTTTAATATTTTAAAACCCACGAACTTTGGTTTTTAAAGCTTTTATCTAACTTGTAAATGGATTTTGGAACAGTTATCCCAACTAACCGATTGAGCTGTTTGGTAAACCTTCGTAACTTTGATAACGATGCAATAATATGGTACTATGGAGCTGGTCTGATGATAAAGTCGAATAGTGGCCATAGAAGCTACTGAGCACAGCAAGATATTCACATGGTGTTTGAGCTCTTTGGAATGGTCTTGATCAGTACTGTACCGCGTGATAAAAGCTTCTGATGAAAAAATGATTTTATTGAAAACTTATTCAACTTATCGTATTATTTTGTTTCGATTGAATTTATATAATTTAGTTTCAAGCATTGAAATCTGAATCCGGTACGATTTCCTAAATAGTCATCCATTTAAAAATCCCAAACAAGGTATCTAAATAGCCGTACTTTATCTCCATTATTGTTGTCATAATCACATTCAGCTCAATTAATTGCTTTATTAAACACACAATCAAACACCGCAAGGTCGCTCCTATTATCTCGTTCCATCAAAAGAACACAGGTTACATTCCAATGCGGTTTTATTTGGACGACAATATGTCAAGGATGATGTATCGCAGACCATGTTACGGTGAGCCACCATCATAGACGTTCACGAAATATTTTATGGAGTACCTACGTTAGGTTAGGCAAGGTAACGATTAAATATTTCATACAACAAGAAGGTACACGTACGGTCAAAGAAACGATTTGTTTGTTCTGAAACATGCAATTAAAATTCTCGTAAGATGTTATTCTGGTCAAAAGTCAAGATGATTGCAGTGAAGTTTTCTTAGCGACCGTCTGTGAATTTTCTGAGTAGTAGTGGCACAAGAAGTACTTTTATACTATGTCTTTATGGTAGTTGTGTTAAACAGCTATAAAAACAGTCATAGCCTTGATGCAACTCTTCTACGAACTTGTACACTTCGTAGAAGGCTAGACGTATAAAAAAAACATGAATGAACGCAGCTCAAGGAGTGTTCTGAGGCCTCTTATGTCAGTCGAGGTTGATTGAATGATACTACGTAGTAATTTCTCCATTGAATAAATATGTAGTTATATTCAATAGAAGATTCACAAGATTGTTTATTGTTGCGATGATTATAGAGACCCCAAATTATAAGGTCGTTACACAAAGGCAGAAAGGTTTTTTTCAAGCCAATCTTCGGCACTAAAACCGGCGTTAGAACCGTCTAAACATATAGCATTAGTGGTAAGTGTATATGATTTTGTAATGACTCTATTACGGTTCGAAATAGACGTCGCTTTCACTGCACAGATGTTATCATTTGGTGATCGCACACTTGGCGTGAAATATGAGTGAGCATCACATAACGTCACAATTTTGATCTCAAATACTTCTGGAAAAATCTGTGGCCCTAGTGCAATTTCAGACGAGGATGGAAATAGAGGATGTTACTAAGTAGAGGAACGGACACACAAGGAAGAGTGAAGGATCTGTGGCGGTTAACATTTTAATAAATTTGAAAGAAAGAAGTTTTTAAAGGTGGGAAAATTTTAATGTTAAATAAAAATTAGGGTTTGGTTCCCGGAGCCAATAAGAAGTGAAAGTGAACCAGACCAAGAAAGACGGATGTAAGCAATCAAAGTTGCCAGACCGATAGCATTTTCTGAAACACACGAGTCATCTCATCGAGACATTTTATATCAATACTACATTAATGTTTTACACAACTTTGGATCAAATATTGTCTTTCAATTCTCAGCAGGTTATTCAAGTGAATTCTGTGTCAACATAATTTTTGGATAGCAATGCGTTCTGTAGCCTGTATAAAAGCTTTTTAATTTTGATAGTATCAGCTTTTTTTTTTCATAGTAACAATCTTGCGGTGTAGGCGATAATTTATATGCATTTAAAGTCATAAATTCTTAATAATGTTCATAAAGCAGCCAGTAATGTTATCGGAGAGGAGTAGTGTAGTCAAGGCGAACTTGTTGAATTACACGCTAGGGAAAGGTCGACACTAACATTTTCTTACATCGTTATTACTCAACGTAAACACTACAGTTCGGTGGGAAAATAGTTAAATAGATGCCATCTTTTTATAAAATCATAATCATAATATAAAAGATTTCCAGCTTCCTTATTGGATTGAGATAAATCTTCGACATTTGTTTTCCTTTTTTTTAACGAAACAAATTATGTTTAAGTTGCAGTGCTTCCGCCAAGTTCTTAATCATATTAATTGATGTTACAGAACTAAGAGACAGAAAAACATGTCATACTTGTGTATGCAACGATGCAATTAATCGATGTCAGTTATAAACACGAACATATTAATCAAAATTATGTAGCTTTTGAGGGTTTTTATTAGGTTAGTATGCCATTTTATAAATTTAACATCTGTCTGTGTTTCATGATTGGCTAAAAGTCCCAGATATAACCATTTCTGTGAAAATGGAACACATTCAATACATTATCCATTAACGGGAGGATTCTTTTTTTTTTAAATTGATATAAACCAGTGCTTGACTGCGATCCCACCTGATGGTAACATTCGAGGCCAATATTTCATCTAGTAACCCAATAATAGTTTGTCTGACACCTGGATTGAAAACATATATTACCACAACAAACCAGACAGTCAAAATTGTAGCCTTTGCTATAATTCCTTAACGACCTAAGTTATGTACCTAAGTATGCATCTTGAACTTTAGCACACTGACTAGCGACATCGTGAGTTCCATGATGAATGACAATCTACGACATTTTCGAGCAATTTTACGTAATACACGACTTCCTCTGATCGTCAATGTATCATGATATAATTAGTTCGATATCTACAACGTTCTTAATTCGACTAGACTACAATAACCTTGGTAAGGTAAATTATATATTAACCTGCATATTATGTTTGGATTATTATATGGTAGGTATTATTAGCAAAGCACCTGTAATTTAATTTAATAATCAAATTATACAAAATAATTTGATTCGCAAAAAACATACGCTCTAGGGGTAAAGTTAGGGCTCGGGTTAAAATTTTTCAAACGATAAGGCTTGCCTTCACGTTTGAAAAATTTTAACCCTTCAAAAATATCTCAATTCATCTGCATTAACTAATAAGGTACCGTTTATCTATCAGTATATCTCGGAACCCTGAGATCCCGGACCTTTGGAAGGCGTACGAGGAGCCGAAACCAACTCGCAGAGGTCCTTTAGTCACTTGGAATGTGATCTTATTATTATTGTTATCTAGATTTCTATTTAAAATGCTTTGAGTCATAGTACAATTATTCCAAATTTTTACTGTTGGCTACTCCAAAGCGAGAGGATTACGCGCTGGTAACTGAAATACAATACAGGCATTGCCTAGTTTAGTTACAGATGCTCGATCAACTTATACGAAGTCAACGACAGAGCTGTCTAGATGGCTAAATATTGATCGGACCAAATTTGAATCAGATCGAAACCAGAAGAAGAAGATTTGTTAGTTTATAAGCCAAATGAAATGTAATATAGTACTAAGTATTTTTGGAAATATGTAAATTAAACCCTATAATTATTATTATAACCAATCTACATCCACCATTTGTTGATATCAGTATTAGTGATATAAAAAACTTTTTACAAAAAAAATACAACCGACTTCTAGTATGTAAAAAAAAACACTGAAAAGTGCAAAATAACTTTAATTTCGGAAGTCGGTGTTAAATAACGATTTTTTTTAAGCACCCAATAAATTCGCTTCAATTTTACACTCAGTATGCCATCGTATATTACGAGTTGCCCTAAGGTAGAATTACCACAAAACAGTGTGTTTTATAGCCTCCGTACGTACGTGAGGAAAGCGAGAGAGTGGCCTGTGGCCGTCACGCTCTCTTTGTGGCCACAATTAGCAGATATTGTCAATTACTGGTACGTAAGTGGGTATTAGACCTAAACCCGAAACTCATTCATAAAAGTGAAACGTCATACTTACGTAGCGAGCATAACGGACTAGTTCGTAAGATTAAATATTAATAACCAGATGTTTATCTGATTTTTGTAGTTACATTGTTTTGTGTTTGTGGTGCGGTGGTTTTGGTTTATCTCTATGGTTCGTATAGCTATAGGGCTTTATCTAGGTTACATTAAACAATTATTTAATGACTTCCTTTTGAATTGTTATGATTATGATCCCTTTTATGTCAGCAAAGGTGCTCAACATTGCGGGAATGTTCGAAAGAGTTACCGCGGCCCGGGAACGCAAAGGGCAACTGAAGGAACACACACAGAACTTTTTCTGACTTTTACTGAAAAGTCAGACACTTTCAATCTCGCTCCACTCAGAGAGGGAAAAGTTATTTGATGATTCCCATCCTAAAAAATAAAAAGTGCTCAACACTGAGGCACTTTGGATCATGAAAATATACAGATAAATAAACCACGGTGCAATCATAATCTCGGTGTATCTACTTTTTTGCTGCCTTTCGCTTTCCGACAAAATAATCTCTAGCAATTTCAACATATTATAATGTAATATACCCAATATAATTTGGATCCTAACAAACAAAATTCTCCTTAATAAATTTCCAAACTGTGTTTAAAATAACGATTGAAAAATATATCAAAGAATACAATCTAAAATCGATCTCCTTCCTTACCCAACAAACTTAAAACGGAGGGTTCGCGGTTAACGGTCAGGAAGCACGGATCGGCGCACGCGCGTCTACTAAATAACAGGTGTCATCAAACACGGGGTATGCTGTATATACTCGTACAGTAATGCAATTATCGCTCTTATTGATAGTGAAACAGAATGCACCTGTTATGTAAATAACCCCAAAATTACTCGAGCGATAAGGATATAATGTTGTTTTTACCGGATTCTTCGTAAGGGGTTACGATGGTTTCTTCTCTAGTTTTAAAACAATGTACCAAAATAGTTAATTTAGTTTCTATTATAACTAGCTAACCCGGCAAACTTTGTTCTGCCATATAAATTATTAAAAAAAAATAGGGCCCCCATTTTTTTCTGGTAGCAGTAGTGTAGGAGGGTAAAAAATAGCCTACGACCTATTCTCAGACCTAAAAAATATACACAAAAAAATTCATAAAAATCGGTCAAGCTGTTTCGGAGGATAGGGACCACAAACACTTTGACACGAGATTTCTATACATTAAATTGTTGTTGTTTTTTTAATGTTGATGTAAATAGGTGGCCTGAAACACAGGTTTTCATAAACCTAGATCAGGCAAGTCTACATTACATTACAGAATTAAATCTTCTAATTAATGCTTTTTTCTAAGTAATGCGGTCCTAATTTTATTTTATACTTGAATAAATATTATTTTTATTATAAAATAAAGTCGCTTTCCACGTCTGTCTGCTTATCTGTTAACTTCTGAACCACGCAACCGATTTTGGATGCGGTTTTCACTAATAGAAAGTGAATAAACGAGGAAGGTTTATGCATATATAAGGCACCCGAGCGAAGCCGGAGCGGGTCACTAGTCAGAAAGAATATTATTCAATATCAATAGTTAGCTAAATTAAAATTTTGTTTAAAGTTAAGTATAGATATGACTTTATTCAACTAAACATGATTATTTATACATGAAAAATAAAAACACTTAACTAATTAAAATTACATAATATATACACAATAACTCCTATCTAAAATATGGCGTCAAAAAATTCCTCCGCATCGCTGTCGACTGGAAGTGTGCCCAAAAGGCTGGCGGCATTGCCACGTTGTATGGCAATGCTTAATTCTGACCGAGGTAAAAGCCAGCCCTTTGGTCACGTGAAGTGTCAACTAGCCGTTTGGATAATTCTTTAAAAAGGGCATGAGCACTCGGACCCCACGGCCCAAGAGTCTCAACCCCAAACGGTTCAAAAATATAACTACCGACGAGGTTGTTATATTTCCGCCGCTTGAGGTTCTCCGCAGCTGCAGCGGCAGCACCAGCACAGCGCGACGAGCTAGGAAGATGGGTGGCGCAAGAGTGTCGACACAGGTAGCGTACCATACTAAACGCCTACCCATCTTCCATGGAAATAAAGACATACCGTCCGGTCTCTTACCATCGTCGCGTGCCAGGCCATGAGGTTCCAAAACAGCCGGAACGCCGACGGTGACAAGGGCTCGTCGAATGATGTCATTAATATTCGCGTACCGCGCTATACGTCCCGCGCTTCGACTGCATGACAGGCCGTGGTGACCGAGGCTGTTGACAACTTCGCCACAGTGGCAGCGATGAGGCGAACAGCAAGGAGCGCCTAGGCGTAGGGAAACAGCTAGGCGGAAAGTTGTATCGTCGAACAAGGTGCCTATGTTTGACGATGGTAGTGCGTGGAGCCAAAGGCCCGACTCCCACTCTCCCACAGCCAGTAGGCGCGCACGTTCTGCAGTAGTAGCAGATGTCAAGATTAGGTTTTCCTTAACTAGGTACTTTGCAGAGCGGCTCATCCCACCGCCTCTGGGAAGAGGGGTTGTCGGGAGGATTTGCATTCGGGCAAGCGAGTCTCCAGGCATCCATAGCCTCGGTGAAGCACGGCACATCAAAAGGAATCAGTGTTGAAGTTAGAATATTCCTGATTAATTTATCAGTGCCGTAGACCGAAGATATGAATGCCGGTAAACTAATACTGGTAATTTTGCGGACGCCGAGGCCTCCCATACGGATGGGAAGAGTAACTTGTTTAAAGTCATTAAGTTTTCAATGTAACGCGGACTTTACGAATTCATTAGATATATTTTTAAAAAGCGTTGTGTAATTTATTTATGCTTCCAGTAGGTTTTAGATAAACTGGAATTGCAATCTTAACAAAGCAAATTACACCATTATCCTGTAATTGTACAGTTAGAAGATATACACGGATAATTTTATAGAAAAACTACAACGGACCGGAAGAGTGAATGGTTTGTATGGTGAACATAATCACGGAGCTTCCTGTACGAGATCGCATAGATTAAGATGCATTACGACTGATTGAACCGAAGCCGTCCCTCATCGCTATTTTGTTTAATTTGCGGTATTTTGCTAAATGCGTAAGTGGAGTTTTTGGCGAGATTAAGGGTTTTTTTTTTAAAAAAATGTCCATTTCATACAAGTATTTTTGCATTTTGAAATTTTCTTCACGCAGCTAACGCGCATGCCTGATGAAATCCGCACGGTATTAAAAACACCCTTGAATTTGATGGCTCTTTTAATTATTCTTATTTAATTATTCATAAATTGATTTCTAGTTGATGTTGGGACGTAAAATGGTTTAGTTTTGTATCTTCAGTGTACAATTAGATTACAATTTGAATATAGAACAGGAGCGATCTAGGTAAAATTGGGCTGATAATTTTTTTGTAATATTTATTGACTACCAAGATGGCTGAATTGCAATTTATTTGATGCCAAATACGTCTTTACTGCATTATGTGGAATATGTTATGTGGAAAACATATGTATGTGACTGTATTTTGAAAAACTAAATATTTTCATAACTTAACGCTGGCTACATGCACAAACCGTGTGAAGCCAAAAGAAAAAAAAAAGATAAAAAAATGCGTAAGGTGCAAGAGCCTATGTTCTCCGTATGGTAGGTATGTTTGGAAAGGGCGCTTCTGACTTTAGACATCGAACAGGTCTTTGCCGATGCCACAATATGGATCCTATTGGTTCCGCTTGCTTTTTGTGTTTCTCAATAAAAAGATTACAAAATTGGGTATGAACTTAGAAAGTCCTTATAGGTACTACAAGCAAAAGAAATGATTGACCGAAAGATCATAATGAACCATCATCATTGGTTGACTGGTAGAGTATATCTAAGCCTCTAAGTCCGCCTATTTGTACCTTAGGGTTGCGTGAAGTTTAAAAAATAATAATAAATGAATAAAGAAATGGCTAGGAAGGTGGTGGTCGGTATCTCAGTTGTCGGTGACAAATAGTGATGTATAAAAGAAAAATACTTGCTGCAGCGATACCTTATAAATTAGGATGTGAAGGATGTTCACAATGTTGACTGCGAGCAGTTATAAAAAACAAAACTTTCATTGAGAAACCGAAATGTAGACAATGTAATATGTGTAACTGTGAATCGGTACAGTGTACGTACAGTATAGTGTTGTACCTGGTATTATTTTAATCTTATCTTAAGTGAAATCTTAGCTAACAACGCCACGAACTCAACACATTACAAAAAAGTCAATTCCTTCACGCAAACACTTATTTCTAATATATCCGATAAAGAACTCAATTATCTGAAAGACAATATAATACTAAACAAAGAAAAGCCAGTTTTATTACATCCAAGCCGTTACAATCGATTAGGAACGATGACGATCAAGATCGATCTCTTTTCGATTCTCGACACAATATGTGTGGCGACTCGAGCATTCGTGTCACAACATTACAAATATTTTTATAGCAGATCACGTAGCTTCGCGTGCGATAGATTCCAATTTCCATCGGTAATGAGTTTTAGGAAAAAATATCCCTCGATTGAAAAATTATGTGGAGATTGGAGCTGATATGGTAGTAGTGAACGGTTGTGTTTGAATTTCACAACTCGAATAAATGAACAATAAGAAATTAAAGATATTCTTGGAACTATTTGATTTTCAATTTTGAGGGTATTTAGAGGTATGCGGAAAAGGGTATAAAGTCCCGCAAACCTGTGTTAAAAAGGGAAGAGAGGATCTTCCCTTTGAGTCCGGCTAATTGTCCAATAGTTGATTTCGGGCTGTTGTACTCGTATACAGGGTGTCTTTGACATCGATGCATAAACGAATATCCCGGATCCAGTAACATGATTCTGGACCCGCCAGTGGTGGAATTTTTCGTCGGACTTTTCTTAAATTAAAAAAAACTGTACTTTTTTTAAATTTAAACTGTGTAAAATCGTTATTCTAATTAATCCCGATGATATTTTTAGTAAAAAACAAAAAAAACATATTTTTTGAATTAAAATTAATTAATTAAGAAGTCATCGGGGTAGATAAAATCGTTATTCTAATCAACCTCGATGACATTTTTAATTTTAAAAGTAATTCATTCATCTTTTTCACTAAAAATGTTAGAATAAAGATTTTATGCAGTTTAAATTAAAAAACGTAAAGATTAAAAAAAAATTAGGAGAAAACCGACGAAAAATTTCACCACTGGCACAGTATAGATATATGGAACAGTACGGAAACTACCTACAAATATTCGAAAGAGCTCACTCACACACACATACGCATCGACGAGACTCCTAAGCGTTTCTCGCGGTCCTGTCAGTAGCGAATGCCGCTTAGGAGTCTCGTCGATGCGTATGTTTGTGTGAGTGAGCCGTTTCGAACGTTTGTAGGTAGTTTCCGTACTGTTCCATATATCTATACTGTGCCACTGGGGTCTGCTGGAATCTTGTACTGGATCCATGGTATTCGTTTGTGCGTCGATGTTAAAGACACCCTGTATATATGTTCTAATCGCGCGGAGAACTAAAGAGCCTATTACACTACTCGATATTCAGACAGTCTTAGTCGATGTCGCGTAGTGTTAATAAGGGTTAGACCGGTCTTACTCGGAACAAAAAATAAGACAGTCTGAATATCGTGTGCTGAATATCGCGTAGTGTAATAGGCCCTCAATACCGCAAATGCAGGTTTTAATTTTTTATTTTAGTTGCGTCATGGATGTCGTTACATGCATGATGATGATAAAGAAAAAAGCAGATAAGTAATATAAAACTTTAATCAGAATAAAAAAACTAAAAATTGATACCGAATAAAGAGACAAAACTTTCAGTACAAAGCAATCAACATAAAAACGATGACAACTACATGAATGACAACATTCACACGGCATTGCTAATTCATTTGCTAAACCATGTCGGGTGTCCAGTATAGAGGAAACGGAACCACGGTCCGATTAACTCCGCGATTGTCGCAGGGGCCCCGTCACGCAGACAATTTGCTATCGGCTTTGTGACTGTCATCATTTAAATGCATGTGTGGCTCATGGCGTATTGTGTTATGGCTAAGTGGGTACGGTATTTAGTATAGGTTTGGTTATGATGCCTTATTTGCTGTGCACGACAGTCGTGTTAGGGTGGTGAAGTCCGAAGTTTCTTAAAAACAAGTGAGACAGATAATTTATATAGCAAAAGGTTATATTAAAATACCAGTCGTTAGCTGCGGGATTGTTTGAAAGTCACCGCGACCACTAAAACGACCAAGGATGGAGTTCAGTCAGAAAAAGTCTGACACACGGAGAAAGTTACTTAAGTTACCTGTTTGATGATTTTCCATCCAAAAAAAGGGGCCTGCGGTCACTATAAAATAATGACTAATGATTCTTAAAGAATTGTGTATTTAGATCTTAAGATCTTAATAAAGTGCATGTATTAGGTAGGTAAGGACCATCTGTCACGCTCAAGTCACGCTAATCATCAAAACAATCTAATATCGCATTAGGAAAATAAAAAGAAGATTTTAAATTATTATTATTTTTTTATTTTTTTAAGAGGATTTTAAATTATTTTATTTAGATGGGAAATCATCAAATGACTTCCACTGCTCTAGGGTGGAGCGAGAGAGAGCGTGTCAAACTTTTACTGACTAAAACCCACCTGTGTTTCATTAGGCACGCCATAGTTGGAACGTGCAATTCCGCTTCACTTTTTTATTGACTGACCGATATTTTGAAAATTCAAAAGTGCCTTTTTTTAAGGTGGAAAATCATCAAATGACATCTTTCGCCCTTGGGAGGGGCGGGAGGGCGTCTCAGATTTTTACTGACAAAAACCCACTCCTGTTCTTTCTTTGTCCTAGTTCCAGAGCCCCGGGGTTCTCTTCCGCATCACCCATGGCCCCAGTAGGCTTCGACCCTGTTGGGCCCCTACGGTTGCTGACATCTCTTTGGGGCGCGCGTGTAACACTACGCGTCGTCGACGACTTGGGCTCGGTCCGGACGTCATATCGGACGGTCGGACGGCGAGCTATCCATTGCTCGCCGTCCGCAAGCCCGCGCCTACGGTGGTCGGAAATCGGGATCGGAATCCCGGCGGCTGGGGCGAAAGGGCCATTGCCTTGCGCGTGCGGCCGCCTCCTTTGCTAGCATTACTGCTTCGCAGAAGGAGACGACCGCCTGCCACTCGTTCTCGGTCCGGAAAATGGCCTGTGCCCAGCGCGAGAGATCGCTGCCGCCAAACGCCCCAACGAGGACACGGCGGCGCTCTGCCCAAGCGGGGCAAACCTCTACCGTATGCTCCACTGTGTCCTCCGGGCGGTCGACACAAAGGTGACACACGGGCGTTTCTTCCACACTAATCCGATGCAGGAATTTCCAGAACTGACCATGTCCGGTGAGAACCTTCGTCATGCGGAAGATAAGGACGCCGTGTTGTTTTTCCAGCCACTCCTCAAAGAGGGGGCTTACCGCCATAATTATGGCGTGCCCAGCACTGAGTTGCGACAGTCGCTGTCGCTATTCCACCATGAGATCCCGCCGGAACTCTGTCCGCCAAGCCGCGACTTGGCGCTGCAGCGGGGTTTCGCCCCGGCAATTCTAAAGTGCCTGTAATTGGTATATTTGAAATAAACGTTTTTGATTTCTGAACTTTTTGCCCGACCCGGGAATCGACGACGAAACCAATGAGGCAGTTAACATAACAGCATAGTCAACATAACATCTAAACAAATGACGTCTGCCAACACAATACCATACAATAGTACTTATTCGTATTGACAGCGTTAACTGCACACGAATATGATCAACTTTCCCTCAACGGCTGCGCGGGCGGCGACTGTGACGTGTTTCACTTTTAATGCCGTTATTACAAGAATTGATGTCCCTGTCATGAGGGCTTATTACTCCTTTGATACTGTAATAAAAGAAAGAGCTTACGTCGTATTTTGTCGTTAGCGTAACAGCTTCACATGGCCTTTCCCCTTTAAATTCCACCGGTTTACCATGTTTTTTACCGGCTAATATAGTCTTCAACAATATTATTGTTTCAGTTTGATATAAGCTCATGCCGCGATACGAGGCGGCAGACAAAATCACAACAGATTGTCGAAAAGTCTAAATGTTAGGAATTGACATTTTAGTAGTGCATAACAATGACGCTCTAGAAAAAATCTCACGAGATTTTCGAAAAGTCTGAATGTTAGGAATTTATATTTTGGCTGCACAAAACTTTAGGACTTACTAGCTCCTGTCAACGGCTTCCGTGAAAGTAGAAAGTTATCCCAAGCGAACATACACCGGGGATAAAGGAAGGTCAGGTTACCCGAGTGCCAAATTTCATCCTAATCCGTTCAGCTGTTTGAGCGTGAAGGGGTAACAAACATACACACACATGTGTATATACAAAGTTTAGCCTTTTCGCTACTGGCACTGATAGAATTTTAGTCAGCTTATGAGCTTATTAAAACCTTCGAATTTCAGTAGATTAATTGGAAGACATCGATATATTCTTAGGCAAACGTTAGACTTTCGTGCACCTGGTTACTTTTCAGCATCACTCCTAAAGATGCTTATCATCTAATAGATTAAATGTTGAAAAAAAACCTCTATTGCTACTTAACATCTCCTGACAATCGCGGGAAGTGACGCAGTGGTTCATTCAAAGTTTACCTCGCAATAAATTTGCAGCTTCTACAACAACATTCAATTGTCAATTCATCGCTTGTGCAATATACATACATGACGAACTAATCAAATGTCAGCATCAACGCATTGTGTGTGAATTTTGATGACTCGACATGGTAATATCCGTGTCAATAAAACACAAAAGATGAGAGATAGATGGTGGTTTATTGAAATTATTATGATGCTTATGTGTGTTTTATATAAGTATTGAATTATTTTATATATTATATGCTTATTTATAATGTAATGTTAGATTAATTTGCTAGCAGTAAACCGCAGACTACCTCCTGTATTATTTTGTACCCATATATTTAAGTTTATAAGTTGTGTTACTATTTTGGTGTGCAATAAAGTTTATTCTATTCTATGTGCACACGTGGTCATCAAATTAATTTAACCCAACTATCTAAAACTTTAATGTTGATGTATTTTTAAGTTTAAGTATTTAATATTTTTAAGTTACTTAGTACCTATTTAAGTTTCTATATATTTGTTATCTCATTGTGTGTACCTGTGTGCCAAATAAACGTGTTTTCTTTTTTTCTTTCTTAATCTTTCAGAGACGGTAGGACGCGGGACGGAATAACAGAAGAAAACGCCGAAACGAAGTAACTGACAGCAGCTCGAAGATGATGAAATCTTTCAGAATTTTTACTTGAGTAGAATGTTTGAAATATATAAAACTAGCCCCGGCTTTGCAAGGGTGTTAGAAATCTTTGAAATTCTCGGCTTTTTTCTAATATAACTTGCATCTATTATGCACCCAAACCTTCCTCATGAATCACTCTGTCTATTAGTGAAAACCGCAAGAAAATCCGTTCAGTTTATTGCGAACAGACAGACGAAAAGCGCAACGGGGGACTTTCTTATGATTGTAACGATAAAAGGGAGGATGTGCTCTTAACTAATTAATGTTTTATTTCATGCACTACTGAAGACTGAAATATGAAATCAATTCACGTAGGCGACCAAAACTAACCACATTTTTTTGGTAAGTCGTGTCATATTAGAGAATCAAACAGTTATTGACATCATTACACAAGTTTAGGTCGTTTCAGATCGACCAGACGAGAATGTCAAATGGAAAAGTATACCCTGAAATAAGCGTAGCGAAACTGTAATACCTACTTGGATATGGACAATATTGGCAAAGAAACTGGCTAGGTTAGGCGGTAGGCCAACCTCGATTTGTCTCGAATTTAAAACTAGATAACTAATTAAGCATAGACGACTGATTTTTTTTCTATTTAAACAACTTAGGTTCGTTATAATCTTTCTTTTTTTGTGTATTTTTCCGATAACTTGAAGATGCCTGAACCGAAATTTAGAAAATTCTGTTTAGTTTGAAAGAGTATACTTTCCACGTGGTCTCATCATTATCAGGTTAGATCATTATTAGGTCAGATCCTGTAGAAATCAATTGAGTTCCAATTTTATAGGCACACCAAAAGCGATTTTTAGTTTAAGATTCATACTCCAGAAGTTCTAAGTCGTGAGAAAAGTTGGTTTAGGAAATGAGGATGAGTAAAGCAAAAACCAAAGAAACGATAGGTGAACTGTATGGAAGATGATATACAGTGCAGAAAGGAGATGAATATCTGCGATCATGACTAACAGAGAAGTATGGGGAAAGAACCTATGACAAGAAGACTGAATAGTATCTCCATTATGTTGCATGCTTATGGTCTAAAACAATGCTGCGTTGTTACAAGTTAAAACTACAACACAGAACCAGTAATGAGGCTTATAAAATTTTTAATTAAAGGTTTTTAAGTCTATATATAAGCTTATGTTGAATTTGTTCTGCCCACTGGCTTGGAACCGGGATCTGACCACGACCACTGCGCACAATACCTGTAACACCTATGGATCGTATACTTAAAAACAAAAGAGGTAAGTTATGTTTTCATTGTATCTTTATGATTATGAGTTTTATCACGCTATATGATTGATGAATTTAGAAATCCAGGGGTAATCCATCGAGGACTAAAGGCTAGACCATGTTTATAAGATTAGAGGCCCTACCACGAACTGTTAACGCGATCTATTTGACGAACTGAACTATTAAAGGGATGGAGCTATATAAAGTGTATATCTCCATCCCTCTTTTTGACATTTTAACACGTCATGGTAATCCATCATTTTACACAAAATTAGGAACTGTATTGGCCGTCAACAACAATATAATTGGCTGCAATGACAATCATGTCCCATAGTTCACAAATAAATACTTCTAGTTACCACGCCACTGCCTCGCCTTGACTTGTGAAGGGTCATGCGCACGCGCCTGTGAATTAGATACCTGTCGCATGCGCTAATCGACTAATAATAATTGTTAGATAATTTCAGTTTCCTAGCATATTTCGTAACACATATTGAAGTTATGAATGCGTTATGTTAGTTACCAAAGGTCATTGATGATTTGCAACAATTTGAAAAGCCTTTAGAGTAGTTTAACGCGTCGATGGTGATTATAGGCAAGCCTGAGTTGCGAAATGATGATTGAAGCTTTGAAAGCAATTAAGACATGGTCGGAGCGTGGAATTGTAGATAGAGTGTATTTAGTGCAGACAAAAAATGTCTTAATGAACTAGGAAATGTATCAAACGTAATGTGAGAGCAAGTGTGAAGAGAATGAGGAGTTTTAGAGCGATTAATCAATGTCCTCATATTTCCCGTTCAAATAATATACGAGATAAGTTGAATGCGTACGTAATATGTTGAAAAGTAGCTTACGGAGTTTTTAATCAATTCATTGTTCATACAATCAGACTGTAGAACTGACAGAGAATATATCTAAGGCAAATGAGTTATTAAAATAAATCGCAGAAGAAACTGAATGGAATATTGTCATCGTCACGACATGACATGTGTTGACAAAGGTAACGACAAGAAATGCAACATTAACAATGTACTGAACCTCATGAATAGATCGATTACACAGCGAGATCACTGACGTTGATTGGAAAGCGTTTGCGCATCATGCGACATACAAAAAAGATAATGCATTCGTAATCGTCATCGTTGTTTTTCAACATGGCACTTTTGAAACCTCCATTACAATCAAATTCGTTGACTGAACGAATCTTGCAATGTCACGTTGCAAAATGTTTGTTTTCAAACAGCTGATTAAGGAAATCGATGGAAACTGTTGATATGCAGTTCGTATTTACCGCTAACTGGAGCACGTAGCTTAATAACAAATTGCTTTCAAACCTGTTCACCCCATTTCCATCCGGAACACAACACACAAACACTGTTATTACCTGCGTATTTTCAGTCAGATTCTCGAATCTCGCGAGAATCTCCTTCACAGACACTTTTGGTTCAGTTGTTTCTTCATGTATGGTCTCCATGTGGCCGCTGGAGGATGACGAGAAACTTTGAGGATATTTCTTGATCCTTTCTTGGTTTGAGTGTGCTTTCCTGCGTTGCGGTTCTGGGTCAGCGCGGGTGTCCGCTCCGGAGTCAGAGTCTTCAGGGGCGGACGCGTCTGCGCTGGAGACAGCTCCTTCCGAAGAGTTGATGAGCGAGTCTAGACTGGGGGCTCGTCTCGGGGGTGAGTGATCGTCGCAGTCGAGGTCGAGGCCGTAGAGGCGCTGCAAGTGGCGCCAGTTGTCGCGCATCGCGAGCGAGAGGCGCGGGCGCTGCATGGTGCGCGCGCGGGCGCGGCTGGCGAGGGACTGCCGCGCCGCCACTGCCGGACACTGTCGCCGTCATCTCGGGTTGAGGTCGATGGTGACTTATGGTGGACGCCGGTTTTTATCACTATTGTTGTATTGCATATTGTAACGAATCGCCAGTGACATTGTTTGACCTTGTACAAGTAAATAGCTATGCATACTTATCTACGTGACAAATACAGATCGTGACAATATAATTTCCAATGTTGTCCTGCCTGTGATATTCGATTTAGTCTACGAATAAATAACTACTTATCGAAAGCCGTTATTAGCAATCATGGTTAAATGGAAATTATTGAAATATATTAGAATACTTGATTATCGATCTGAATTGATGATTAGATAATATACTTAATCAAATATTTTGTAATAGTCAAACAATACAAATTATTTAATAAAATTGCTTTTGAATATTTATTTCTTTTCAAAGATCACGGACACATTTTATAATCTAAATTTAATTTAACTCAGTTATAACATGAACATTAAAAAGACTGCACTTTTGCATTTTAACAACATGGTACTAAAAAGTCATCTATGTACCATCTCGCAACACAGATGGATGATGATGACTATGTTGAAATGAACATTTGCTCATACGTAATGGACATAACAAATGCAGTGATCATTGAGTGGAAATCTGACAATTTACATTCGCTTTTCACGCAAACGGTGGGACCATTCACCGCCTTTCACGATGTTAGAAGAATACTACGGAAATGTGCAGTGAAGCCACAACCACACCTGTGTAAGTATGTAGTGTGGTCGGTTTAATTCTATCACTGTCGTTAGATTCGGTATCGGTTGTTATGGCTGAAGATTATGAGAAAGGTCAAGTGTATGTTCACAAGCATTTCAAGATCGAGTGTGTAATTAAAAGAAATGTTCGTTACCGAGGAATTAGTTGAATGGCCATTGATGGGGAAGAGTAGACGAATGGAAAGATGAATAGTGTAAGAGATGATATGACAAGACAGGAGGTAGAAAGTACGTACAGCACAGATCTAAAAAAATATGGTTTACGAAATTCGATACAGCACTGAAACCTAACAAATGGAATAGGAATACTACGGAATGCCATGGTGGCATAAGCACAATCTATAAGTACTAATATTATAAAGAGGTAAAAGTAAGTTTGTTGTATGTGTATCTTTGAAACTACTGAACCGATCCTGATTTTTTTTCACATTTATATTTTTTTTTTTTTAAGGAATTGATATTGCATAGCAATCATTTTTTTATTTAAATCTTCCTGCTTACATCAGAGTATCGCCTGCTAATAAATTCAAGAAAAGAATTTTGATTTGGCTTTGGGATAACAGTTTTTATTCAGTTAATGAATTTTTTAATTGAAAATATTTACATTGTTTAAGTAATCAATATTGACGTTGTGTTACAGATAAATATTGACATTGTGTGAATACCTCTTGACATTATTATAATATTGTTCATTTTGTTATTGTAATTTTACATTTATGAAACTGAAGCTAGCAGCCAAACAAGTCAGGGTGGATCTAGTGTGGGTCCCTAGGCCCAGAACCAAATTGTCAATGTAAAGTTAAATAGAGCTGTATGGTACTGTTTCAACAGCTAAAACAATAAATTTACGCAGATGGTAAGATTCCTGTAATAAGTCCAAACATTTTAATTGCAAATTAAATAATGTTTTTAAAACTAATCCCCCGTAACTTTGGTTCTAAACACTCGAATCGGTTTAAATTTGATCCAACGTCTACTTAGAGTGTCATTGAGGTCTGATATTATTTTCAAGAGGGATACTCAACCCCTTCTATTTTTTTATAATTTATTATTTTACGAATTTTGACTTTTATCATAACTCTTCTGTAACTTTAGTTCTGAACACTCGAATCGATTCAAACATAGTTCAACGTCTACTTAAAGGGTCATTGAGCTCTGATATTATTTGCAAGAGGGATACTCAATTCCTTCTATTTTTTTTTAAATTTATTAATTCATGAATTTGGAATTTTATGATAACTCTTCTGTAACTTTAATTCTGAACACTCGAATCTGTTCAAACTTAGTTCAACGTCTACTTTAAGTGTCCTTGAGGTCTGATATTATTTTCAAGAGGGATACTCAATCCCTTCTATTTTTTTTATAATTTATTATATTACGAATTTTGACTTTTATCATAACTCTTCTGTAACTTTAGTTCTGAACACTCGAATCTGTTCAAACTTAGTTCAACGTCTACTAAGAATGTCATTGAGGTCTGATATTATTTTCAAGAGGGATACTCAATCCTTTCTATTTTTTTAAATTTATTAATCTAATACGAATTTTATGATAACTCTTCTGTTACTTTTATCCTGAACACTCGAATCGATCCAAACTCGGTCCAACGTTTACTTGGAGTGTCTTTGAGGTCTGATATTATTTTCAAGAGGGATACTCAATTCCTTCTATTTTTTTTAAATTTATTAATTTATGTATTTGGAATTTTATGATAACTCTTCTGTTACTTTTATCCTGAACACTCGAATCGATCCAAACTCGGTCCAACGTCTACTTGGAGTGTCCTTTAGGTCTGATATTATTTTCAAGAGGGATACTCCATCCCTTCTATTTTTTTTAAATTTATTAATTTATGTATTTGGATTTTTATGATAACTCTTCTGTAACTTTAGTTCTGAACACTCGAATCTGTTCAAACTTAGTTCAACGTCTACTTGGAGTGTCCTTGAGGTCTGATATTATTTGCAAGAGGGATACTCAATTCCTTCTATTTTTTTTTTAATTTATTAATTCATGAATTTGGATTTTTATAATAACTCTTCTTTAACTTTAGTTCTGAACACTCGAATCTGTTCAAACTTAGTTCAACGTCTACTTGGAGTGTCCTTGAGGTCTGATATTATTTGCAAGAGGGATACTCAATTCCTTCTATTTTTTTTTAAATTTATTAATTCATGAATTTGGATTTTTATGATAACTCTTCTGTAACTGTAGTTACGAACACTCGAATCTGTTCAAACTTAGTTCAACGTCTACTTGGAGTGTCCTTAAAGTCTGATATTACTTTCAAGAGGGATACTCAACCCCTTCTATTTTTTTATAATTTATTCTTTTACGAATTTTGACTTTTATCATAACTCTTCTGTAACTTTAGTTCTGAACACTCGAATCGATTCAAACATAGTTCAATTCAATTCAATTCAATTCAATTCAATTCAATACTTTATTGCAATCCATATGTATACATAGATGGTGTTGAAAATTTTCATAGATCAATATGGACCCTGTCGGGCACAGCAAAGTTAGGAGAGAGGAAGAGAGCTAAGTGGTAATTCACGGAATTTAATAGTATTGCACAACACAATACAATTTATCATAGGTAATTAGAATGTGATGCGTTAATTATGCATGTACATCGTTATAATAATTATGTCTGTGTATAAGTATGAGCAAATTATGTCAGGTATGTTTGTTTATCTTGTGTCGTCATTATTATTAAATTATTCAAATAAAATTGTGTAAGCATATTATTTTATTATGTTTGTGTATAAGATATAGGTTTATGTCAGTTGTTTTTATTAATTTTTTAACGTCATTATTATTAAATTATGTTCTTATGTAAATTAAATTATGAATGTGTATTATTATTATGTCTGTGTATATGTATAGATAAATGATGTCAGGTATTTTATTTATTTTTATCGTCATTATTATTAAATTATGTTTTTATTTAAGTCAAATTTTGTAAATATATTATTATTGTCAGTATTATTATTAAATTATTCAAATAAAATTGTGTAAGCATATTATTTTATTATGTTTGTGTATAAGATATAGGTTTATGTCAGATGTTTTTATTAATTTTTTAACGTCATTATTATTAAATTATGTTCTTATGTAAATTAAATTATGAATGTGTATTATTATTATGTCTGTGTATATGTATAGATAAATGATGTCAGATATTTTATTTATTTTTATCGTCATTATTATTAAATTATGTTTTTATTTAAGTCAAATTTTATAAATATATTATTATTGTCAGTGTATACATATAAATACGTTTGTTATGTCAAGTATTTTATTTATTTTTATCGCCATTATTATTAAATTATATTTTTATTTAAATCATTTTTTATTTTTTTATATCGTCATTATTATTTAATTAAGTTATGTCATTATTTATGTGTCTATTTGAGAGATTCAATAATAATAATGAATTAAATACAATGTAAAATTGAGAGCGTACTTAAGTTATGACTTTATAAGTCTATCATTTAGGTATTCGTTTACCGAGTAATAGCATTTAGTTAGTAAAAACTGTCTAAGTTTTTTTAGAAATACATTAATTTTTTCTTCTTTTTTTATTTCTGCGGGTAGTTTATTATATACTTTAATGGACATAACATAGGGGCTTGTAGAATGCATTTTCAATCGAGAACTTGGCAAGTTTAGCCTTGATCGGTGTCTGAGTAGATAGCGCGTCTGAATGTCTTCGCGTTTTGAGTAAAATTCTTGATGTTTCCGTACAAATTTGCATGTTTCTAGAATGTATATACAAGGAAGGGTTAAAATATTATGTTTTAGAAAGAACGGTTTGCAACTGTCTGTTTGCTCAATGTTTACTAGAATCCTAACCAATTTCTTTTGCAGGGTAAAAAGTGTTTGTGCATCGGTGCTATTTCCCCAAAGGGTGACACCATAGCTAAGCCATGCATAGGCGTAAGCATAATAGGTGGTAAGAGCTGTTTGGAAATTGGTGGTCTTTTTTATTTCGTAAAGAGCGTAGGTGAATTTAGAAATTTTTGAGTGAGTTTTTTGTATATGTGATTTCCAATTTATATGTGTGTCTATTACTAGTCCGAGTAAGGTAAATTCATTAACGGTTTCTAATTTTGAATCGTTGAAAGTAAAGTCTAAAGTTAGAGGTGTTTTTTGGTAAGGGTGGAAAGTTATTAATTTTGTTTTGGAGTAGTTTATCTCGAGGTTATGTTCGTGCATCCAATTGCATGTTTTAGTGAGTATGGAGTTTAAACTTTCTTCTATATTTTCTTTGTTTTGGCATGACACTAACATGGATATATCGTCCGCGAATAAGACACAGGAGCCTTCTATCGTCTTAGGTAGGTCATTTATGTAAATTAAAAATAATAAGCATCCTATGACGCTTCCTTGAGGAATTGATGCGTTAATGAGTTTACTATCCGATCGAATTTTTTCGATTTCATTATTTTTTTGATTAAAATATTCTATTTCTACTAATTGTTGCCTGTTTTTTAGGTAAGATGTTAGCCATTCGTGAGCCTTCCCGCGTATACCTATTCCGTATAATTTGTTTAATAATATCCCAAATTGTACCTTGTCGTAGGCTTTGGTCATGTCTAGTAATATTCCTACTGCGTATTTTTTTTTGTTAATAATATTAAGGGCTTCTTGGATATATTTATATACTGCCAAGGTGGTAGAGCGGTTTTTTCGAAAACCATTCTGGCTCTCATTAAAAATGTTATATTTTTCGCAAAACTTATAAATGCGGTCACACATGGCTTTTTCAAAGATTTTTGAAGCAGATGGTAAAAGAGCAATCGGACGATAGTTATTTGGGTCTGTTTTCTTATTTTTTTTGTGGATTGGTTTTATTACAGATTTTTTTAATAAATCAGGAAAGGTACCTTCGTCAAATGACTGGTTCAGTAGCAGATAGAACGGCAAGGTAAGTTCATCCGCGCATTCCCTTAGAAGCATTGGTGGTATTTCGTCAATCCCGTGACTACTTTTGTTTTTTAAGTTCTTAATTATTTTATTTACTTCCCATGCATCTATTGGGCCAAGAAACATCGTGTTCTCTGTGGGGTTTAATACAGAGGTGCTCCCCGGTTTTTTACTAGATGAATTGACGCTGCTATCCCCGATGGCCGCAAAGAAATTATTAAAAATGTTGGCTACTTGTTTAGGTTCCGATATAAAATCAGTATCTATTTGCAATTTAATGTTATTATTCTTCTTTTTTTGTTTTTTGTTTGTTCTTTCATTTATAATGCTCCACATGGTTTTAACCTTATTGTTAGATTTTTTTATTTTATTTACATATTGAATCTTTTTTGATGCAGTAACTAATTTTTTTAATATTTTTTCATATTTTTTATAATAATCCGCAATGATCGGATTTTTCATTTTAAGAGTAAGTATTTTTAGGAGTCTTTTATTTTGACAGGAGGTCTTGATGCCCGTCGTTAACCAGTATTTTTTAAATTTAGTTCTTAATTTGACTTTACATATTGGTATACAAAGGTTAAGGATATTTGTTAATGTATCATGAAATGCTTTATAATTATCGTTTAAATTTTGGTTTTTAGTTATGATATTTTTCCAATCGAGTTCATGTAGTTTAGACTTAAACTTTAAGATATTAGAGTTATTGAATATTCTTTTTTTAACATACCAAGTTGTTGGTGTAGCTAACTGTGGTGTTGGTGAGGTGACGTGTATAATGGTTCCACTATGGTCTGAAAAACCCAGTTCCTCTACTGTTGTATATATTTTATTTGTGTTAGTGTTTGTAAATATCAAGTCCAAACATGTAGATGTTGTTTGTGTTATTCGTGTGGGTGAATTTATGTGTTGTTTAAGTTTAAATTCTAGCATTAGATCTAGGAATTGACTAGTTTTAACATTTCGATCTAAGATATTTATATTAAAGTCTCCACCTATAATGATATCAAATTTAAAATACTTATTATTTATATAATTTAAGATACATTTTAACTGGCTAATAAATATTTCTTCCTCTCTTCTATTCCAATACATAGTTACTAATAATATGTTTTCTTTGGGTTCAACGTCTACTTAAAGGGTCATTAAGCTCTGATATTATTTGCAAGAGGGATACTCAATTCCTTCTATTTTTTTTTAAATGTTATTAATTCATGAATTTGGAATTTTATGATAACTCTTCTGTAACTTTAATTCTGAACACTCGAATCTGTTCAAACTTAGTTCAACGTCTACTTGGAGTGTCCTTGAGGTCTGATATTATTTTTAAGAGGGATACTCAATCCCTTCTATTTTTTCATAATTTATTATATTGCGAATTTTGACTTTTATCATAACTCTTCTGTAACTTTAGTTCTGAACACTCGAATCTGTTCAAACTTAGTTCAACGTATACTTAGAATGTCATTGAGATCTGATATTATTTTCAAGAGGGATACTCAATACCTTCTATTTTTTATAATTTATTATATTACGAATTTTGACTTTTATCATAACTCTTCTGTAACTTTAGTTCTGAACACTTGAATCTGTTCAAACTTAGTTCAACGTCTATTTTTAGTGTCCTTGAGGTCTGATATTATTTTCAAGAGGGATACTCAATCCCTTCTATTTTTTTATAATTTATTATATTACGAATTTTGACTTTTATCATAACTCTTCTGTAACTTTAGTTCTGAACACTCGAATCTGTTCAAACTTAGTTCAACGTCAACTTGGAGTGTCATTGAGGTCTGATATTATTTTCAAGAGGGATACTCAATCCCTTCTATTTTTTTAAATTTATTAATTTATGTATTTGGAATTTTATGATAACTCTTCTGTTACTTTTATCCTGAACACTCGAATCGATCCAAACTCGGTCCAACGTCTACTTGGAGTGTCCTTGAGGTCTGATATTATTTGCAAGAGGGATACTCAATCCCTTCTATTTTTTTTTAAATTTATTAATTTATGAATTTGGATTTTTATAATAACTCTTCTGTAACTTTAGTTCTGAACACTCGAATCTGTTCAAACTAAGTTCAACGTCTACTAAGAATGTCATTGAGGTCTGATATTACTTTCAAGAGGGATACTCAATCCCTTCTTGGAATTTTATGATAACTCTTCTGTTACTTTTATCCTGAACACTAGAATCGATCCAAACTCGGTCCAACGTCTACTTGGAGTGTCCTTGAGGTCTGATATTATTTGCAAGAGGGATACTCAATTCCTTCTATTTTTTTTAAATTTATTAATTCATAAATTTGGATTTTTATGATAACTCTTCTGTAACTTTAGTTCTGAACACTCGAATCTGTTCAAACTTAGTTCAACGTCTACATGGAGTGTCCTTGAGGTCTGATATTATTTTCAAGAGGTATACTTAATCCCTTCTATTTTTTTATAATTTATTATATTACGAATTTTGACTTTTATCATAACTCTTCTGTAACTTTAGTTCTGAAACTCGAATCTGTTCAAACTTAGTTCAACGTCTACTAAGAATGTCATTGAGGTCTGATATTATTTTCAAGAGGGATACTCAATCCCTTCTATTTTTTTAAATTTATTAATCTATGTATTTGGAATTTTATGACAACTCTTCTGTTACTTTTATCCTGAACACTCGAATCGATCCAAACTCGGTCCAACGTCTACTTGGAGTGTCTTTGAGGTCTGATATTATTTTCAAGAGGGATACTCAATTCCTTCTATTTTAAAAAAAAAATATAATTTATGAATTTGGAATTTTATGATAACTCTTCTGTAACTTTAGTTCTGAACACTCGAATCTGTTCAAATGTAGTTCAACGTCTACTTGGAGTGTCCTTGAAGTCTGATATTATTTTCAAGAGGGATACTCAATCCCTTCTATTTTTTTTTATAATTTATTATATTACGAATTTTGACTTTTATCATAACTCTTCTGTAACTTTAGTTCTGAACTTTCGAATCTGTTCAAACTTAGTTCAACGTCTATTAAGAATGTCGTTGAGGTCTAATATTATTTTCAAGGGGGATACTCAATCCCTTCTATTTTTTTTTAAATTTATTAATTCATGAATTTTGACTTTTATCATAACTCTTCTGTAACTGTAATTATAAAAAAATAGAAGGGATTGAGTATCCCTCTTGAAAATAATATCAGATCTCAATGACATTCTAAGTAGACGTTGAACTAAGTTTTAATAGATTCGAGTGTTCAGAACTAAAGTTACAGAAGATTTATTATAAAAATCCAAATTCATAAATTAATAAATTTTAAAAAAATTGAAGGGATTGAGTATCCCTCTTGCAAATAATATCAGAGCTCAATGACACTTTAAGTAGACGTTGAACTAAGTTTGAACCGATTCGAGTGTTCAGAACTAAAGTTACAGAAGAGTTATGATAAAAGTCAAAATTCGTAAAATAATAAATTATAAAAAAATAGAATGGGTTGAGTATCCCTCTTGAAAATAATATCAGACTTTAAGGACACTCCAAGTAGACGTTGAACTAAGTTTGAACCGATTCGAGTATTCAAAACTAAAGTTACAGAAGAGTTATAATAAAAGTCAAAATTCGTAAAATAATAAATTATAAAAAAATAGAAGGGGTTGAGTATCCCTCTTAAAAATAATATCAGACTTTAAGGACACTCCAAGTAGACGTTGAATTAAGTTTGAACCGATTCGAGTATTCAAAACTAAAGTTACAGAAGAGTTATAATAAAAGTCAAAATTCGTAAAATAATAAATTATAAAAAAATAGAATGGGTTGAGTATCCCTCTTGAAAATAATATCAGACTTTAAGGACACTCCAAGTAGACGTTGAACTAAGTTTGAACCGATTCGAGTATTCAAAACTAAAGTTACAGAAGAGTTATAATAAAAGTCAAAATTCGTAAAATAATAAATTATAAAAAAATAGAAGGGGTTGAGTATCCCTCTTAAAAATAATATCAGACTTTAAGGACACTCCAAGTAGACGTTGAATTAAGTTTGAACCGATTCGAGTAATCAGAACTAAAGTTACAGAAGAGTTATGATAAAAGTCAAAATTCGTAAAATAATAAATTATAAAAAAATAGAAGGGATTGAGTATCCCTCTTAAAAATAGTATCAGACTTTAAGGACACTCCAAGTAGACGTTGAACTAAGTTTGAACCGATTCGAGTGTTCAGAACTAAAGTTACAGAAGAGTTATGATAAAAGTCAAAATTCGTAAAATAATAAATTATAAAAAAATAGAAGGGGTTGAGTATCCCTCTTGAAAATAATATCAGACCTCAAAAACACTCAAAGTAGGTGTTGAACTAAGTTTGAACAGATTCGAGTGTTCAGAACTAAAGTTACAGAAGAATTATTATAAAAATCCAATTTCTTAGATTAATAAATTTAAAAAAAATAGAAGGAATTGAGTATCCCTCTTGAAAATAATATTAGACCTTAAAGACACTCCAAGTAGACGTTGAACTAAGTTTGAACCGATTCGAGTGTTCAGAACTAAAGTCAGAAGAGTTATGATAAAAGTCAAAATTCTTAACATAATAAATTATAAAAAAATAGAAGGGATTGAGTATCCCTCTTGAAAATAATATCAGAGCTCAATGACACTCCAAGTAGACGTTGAACTAAGTTTGAACCGATTCGAGTGTTCAGAACTAAAGTTACAGAAGAGTTATGATAAAAGTCAAAATTCTTAACATAATAAATTATAAAAAAATAGAAGGGGTTGAGTATCCCTCTTGAAAATAATATCAGACTTTAAGGACACTCCAAGTAGACGTTGAACTTAGTTCGAACCGATTCGAGTGTTCAGAACTAAAGTTACAGAAGAGTTATGATAAAAGTCAAAATTCGTAAAGTAATAAATTATAAAAAAATGGAAGGGGTTGAGTATCCCTCTTGAAAACAATATCAGAGCTCAATAACACTCTAAGTAGACGTTGGACCGAGTTTGGATCGATTCGAGTGTTCAGGACTAAAGTTACAGAAGAGTTATCATAAAAATACAAATTCATAAATTAATAAATTTAAAAAAAATAGAGGGAATTGAGTATCCCTCTTGAAAATAATATCAGACCTCAAGGACACTCCAAGTAGACGTTGAACTAAGTTTGAACAGATTCGAGTGTTCAGAACTAAAGTTACAGAAGAGTTATGATAAAAGTCAAAATTCATAAACCAATAAATTTAAAAAAAATAGAAGGAATTGAGTATCCCTCTTGCAAATAATATCAGACCTTAAGGACACTCCAAGTAGATGTTGAACGAAGTTTGAACCGATTCGAGTATTCAGAACTAAAGTTACAGAAGAGTTATGATAAAAGTCAAAATTCGTAAAATAATAAATTATAAAAAAATAGAAGAGGTTGAGTATCCCTCTTGAAAATAATATCAGACTTTAAGGACACTCCAAGTAGACGTTGAACTAAGTTTGAACCGATTCGAGTGTTCAGAACTAAAGTTACAGAAGAGTTATGATAAAAGTCAAAATTCGTAAAATAATAAATTATAAAAAAATAGAAGGAATTGAGTATCCCTCTTGCAAATAATATCAGACCTTAAGGACACTCCAAGTAGACGTTGAACGAAGTTTGAACCGATTCGAGTGTTCAGAACTAAAGTTACAGAAGAGTTATGATAAAAGTCAAAATTCTTAACATAATAAATTATAAAAAAATAGAAGGGGTTGAGTATCCCTCTTGAAAATAATATCAGACTTTAAGGACACTACAAGTAGACGTTGAACTAAGTTTGAACCGATTCGAGTGTTCAGAACTAAAGTTACAGAAGAGTTATTTTAAAAGTAAAAAATTCGTAAAATAATAAATTATAAAAAAATAGAAGGGGTTGAGTATCCCTCTTGAAAATAATATCAGACTTTAAGGACACTTCAAGTAAACGTTGAACTAAGTTTGAACCGATTCGAGTGTTCAGAACTAAAGTTACAGAAGAGTTATTTTAAAAGTAAAAAATTCGTAAAATAATAAATTATAAAAAAATAGAAGAGGTTGAGTATCCCTCTTGAAAACAATATCAGAGCTCAATAACACTCCAAGTAGACGTTGAACTAAGTTTGAACAGATTCGAGTGTTCAGAACTAAAGTTACAGAAGAGTTATTATAAAAATCCAAATTCATAAATTAATAAATTTAAAAAAAAATTAAGGGATTGAGTATCACTCTAGAAAATAATATCAGAGCTCAATGACGCTCTATGTGGACGTTGGACCGAGTTTGGACAGATTCGAGTATTTAGAATCGAAGTTAAAATATTCGATTTAAAATTCCAGTTCAAAATTTTTAAGGTAGAATTTTATTAAAGTGTAATCTGTGTAATCTTTCTTCTCATCTTCGTAAATTGATCAATTTTAGATGACTTTTACTTTATAAATATTTTCTTGCCTAGGGCCCTTTTCACAAGATCCGTCCCTGGCGGCCGCTAGCTGCTAGCTGCTAGTTTCAGTTTCGTTTTACATTTTATAAAATAGTAAACATTGAAATCATCTCATTTTTAATTATGTAATGTATGTACATTTAAAAACTGCCACTTTTAATTATTTTAATTTGCATAAACTGTATGTGAATTTGCTAATTGCATGCGATACTAACTTATTCTCGGCAAAGGTAGTAAATGTGATTATGTCTAATCTTAATCTTCATGTACCATATACTCAGAAATAAACGATTCTATTCTTTTAACTAATAAGTAGCTGCACTATCTCTGAGTACGCTATAGGCTATATTTTTTTAGTTTTACGCTGGCGAAGGCGCTAGCTAGAAGAAGCTAGTCGTCTCATAAATAGGCTGGCTGCTAGTTTTTGATACCAGAACAAGAGTTCATAACAGAAACTCCGTTATGAATCCAAATTAACTAGATTTCTTCTTTATTTATTAGTTCATTCGAAGAAATGAGCTGAAAGGTTAAATGTTAAATCAAATTCAATTTAATCTATATCGAACACCCGCTGGGATTAATTTGTGTAAAATTATCTTTTTAACTATAAAAGATGAGCCGAGCTTATTAAAAACTTCTTCTTACAGCTTAAAAATGTTATCAACCATTTCTGACCCTTCTCTTACGTGGGTTGCAGCTTTGTGTGTGATTTTTCTTGCTCAGAAACCATACCACGAGCTCTTATCCGGATAGAATTTTGACGAATTAAACTGAAAGGTTAAAGGTTTAGGTTTAAGGGATGGAGCTATATAGGATGTACAGCTCCATCCCTCATTCCCGTTCAAACGCTTGCCATTTTACACGTCATGGCAGCCCTGGGTGGAGAGAGTTTCAGACTTCTACTGACTAAAACGAACCTGTGTTCTAACAGTTGTCTTTTGCGTGAGCAACGGCAATTCTTTCGTAAAATCTCGCAGCCTTGGAACTATTTCCTGGCCTTGCAATCGCGACATTGATAGCGGAAACTGATGTTAGTTACTTTACCGATTTGTAAATAAAGTAGGTACTGGCCGTCCAAACCACTTATTGACTACTAGCTTTTGCCCGCGGCTTCGCCCGCGTACATAAAATATAGCCTATGTTACTCAGAAACAAAGCAGCTTTCTATCGGTGAAAAAATTTTAGCAATCGGACTAGTACTTTCAGAGATTACCTCCTACAAACAAAAAACAAACGTTACCTCTTCATAATGTTAGTGTAGATTAAAAAAATTGAGAGAAACAACTTCAATAAAAAATAAATTGATTGATTATTTAAAATCACTACCACTACTGTACATGAAGTTTAAATAAATAAATAAATAAAATCTTATACCTACCTAATATATAAAAATCTCGCGTGCGTCACAGTGTTTGTTATCGAACTACTACGAAACGGCTTGACCGATTTTTATGAAATTTGTTGTGTATACTTTTTGAAATTTTAATCAATAAATTTTACCGTTTGCACGAATTAAATTCATTAAACCCCAAGCGAACGCCGGCGTTCACTCGCTCATTGTCTTTCTATGGATATAAATACTTGTATTACCACCCTGAAACACAAATATCTTAGCGACTGAATTCGGTAATTACGCGACCGTTAAAATTATATCAAGACTGTAGGCCCTGTAAGTTTAAGATTTTTTTTTAAGTACAGGCTCTGTATATTTTTTTTTTTTAGTTTTATTTATGTGGGTAAAATACTAACATGTATGGTGAATGGCGCGTGGTGGATTACGACCCATTCCCTCTCATTCTCATGCAGAGGAGGCCTGAGTCCCAGCAGTTGGAACTTTATAAGACTGATTAGTCTATGTATGCTTTAGAGGTAAAATATATCTATAGAGGAAATCTAATCAAATCTCACTATTTTGATTACCTAGTACCTATATCGATTGAGGCATAGCTTTATAATAAAAATAAAGAAAAGAGTTAATTTACTAAAATTCACAGCATTCAACATAACAATAAATCTACGTTTGTTATGAGAAGATAAAAGAGTTAACACATTCTTCTTTTCGAGTCTATGGTAAACTTCATAAATTATTATTTTTAATTTTTTTTTTTTGGTTCTGAAAGTGTCTAGGTCGATGATATCTTCTACTACGTTGTTTATTTTCAACTTCTTATGTGAGTATAGGTGTGGTGCGTACGTAAATAAGTATCTACTTACGTATATAAATGTTTACCCTGAATCTCGACTAATTTCAAACAAAAGCAATGTAGAACATTTGGCGTCTACATCGGTGCGCAAAACACGGTAATCTAGACCACTTCCTCACGTTACTCTAAGGCAGTTCAGCATACAGCCTAGTATTATAGTCTATGGTACAAGCTCAACATTCCAGTCATCGCAGTGTAGGCGTAACATCCACTGTCATTTATCAGAGAGACAGGCGTGCATAGCGGAACTCTGCGGACCCTAGGTAGACATCTGCGCGGTCAGCGTAACGGACCCATTTAACGGGAGCTGCTATTGCTTACTTTAACGCAGGTTCAGCTAGGAGGTTCTAATTAGGCTGAATTGGTAGTTGTCTTCTACACTAATATTATAAAGAGGTAACGTTTGTTGTTATGTTGCACATCAGATGGAAGGTAATCTTTGTAGAGTTTTTTAATGAATGTCTATTTCTTTGGCACGGCCTGTAACCAGTATGATACCATTAGGTACTTGTCTTAAGGCGTTATAGTCTTGTCTGGGCCCGCTGACCTTTAAACCCATTGCGAAATATTGATTGATTTAAATATGCTATATACATTCTGAAGAACACTTAACCAGCAATTTTTTTGTGTAAACATAGTTCTAAAAATCATAACTGTTTGAAAGAAGTAGGGAAAACAAGCGAAAAATTAACATGTTGTTAATGTTGTATTGTATATGAATCTATAATAAATATAGATATATTTTTTTCTATTACCCAGAGCTGGAGTAACATGGGCTGTATGGGCTACATGAGATGTAAAATAAAAAAACAAAGAAAACGGCGGGCACTATTAGATAAGTGCAAGTCGACATTTTTTTTGACATATTCATGTGAGGTAGGTATCAAAAAAAAAAGCTCAACAAGGCGATTCTAAAAGCAAAATTCACTAAAATATAAAAATTGACTTAAAAAACCGACCACAAAAAAAACATGAAAAAGTTACAAACAAGTCACGTAAGCAGTCTGATGCAGTTGATGTCAACTATTATTTTAGTTAAACTTGAGATTTGATGTCTGCATCAGACTGCTTGGAAAGTGACTGTTTTAGTATGTTTTTGCGGTTGGATTTTTTGTAAAACTTAAGTATTTAAAGTTTATTTCAAAATATAATTATGGCAAGTGTTGATAGTACTGAATATTACAAAATTTGTTAATTTTCAGAAACGCATAAATTTTTGATAAAGGTTTAAAGAACTTTTGAAATAAAAATTG
Organism: Mythimna impura; assembly: GCA_905147345.3. Lineage (NCBI taxonomy): Eukaryota > Metazoa > Arthropoda > Insecta > Lepidoptera > Noctuidae > Mythimna > Mythimna impura. The sequence continues at coordinate 6,858,587 of LR990346.1, forward strand.
TTATGAAACGTTAACGATGCTTCCTTTAATCAGATAGATAGATAGCTAGTAAATAAAGTTTTACAGTGAATGACTGATGTTTTGTGTAATCCGTTATCGAGAATTGAATAAGAGATGTAAGTTAGTTTTGTATAACTACGCAGTTTACGTTTTTATGATGATGAAGTAAGTAACACGATTATAACCATTTATAAGTCCGTCAGTTCTCTACTCATAATGCAAGCATAATACCTTCCAACAGTTCCCTGGTTCTTTTGATTAGGCTTATGTTTAAATAACCACCAGATCTAGTGTAACGGCAAAAAAATCAAGTACAAAAAGAAACTGTATTCAAAATCGCTAACAGAAATAAATTTTCAAATTCGTACAATATTAAAGTTAGAAACCATTCTAATCTGATGCAAGGGGAAACTGTTAAATAACAATACAAAATGCACATACTGAAATGTGACGTCACCGCCATTAGGTTACGTGTGCTCAAAAGAGATAGCGATAGGTATACCCACGCCCCCACACTTCCTCAATCCAATATTTGAAATGCTAATTGCTGCTTCATTTAATAATCAATTTTCATGCTGTTTTCAGACAAAGATTTCCTTTCAGTGTTATTAGTTGTTTAGTATAAAATATTCTACAAAAATAAGCACCCGCAAATTCCCAATTTTTTTTATTATTTTTTATTACAATAAGCATAAGCCTTTGATAGTAAACATAGTGGTCACGCAGCCGGCACACGACTGTAATAACCCTGCTCATCTAACAGTACCAATTACGTAGGTACTCATTAAGAAAGCTCATTGAATTGCTAATTTGATGCCATTCGCAGCGCTATCAACACAACCGGATTGTCTTATGAGGTTTATGGGAGAAACGATATGATTTGGTTATTAACTTGTCATTTATTATTCAAATATTGTCACGATTTATTTATTTTAAACGTTTTTTTTGATTGAAAATGTGTTTTATGAATATTTTATTAGATATTAAAATACATAAATGATTTAGGTAGTATTTTAGGCTCTCTAGGATTTCATTCACACTTTTGCCACAACGAAACTTATGGATTAAAAAAGGTACTATTGTCGTTTGGTTTCTAGCGGCAAATGTCACAAGTGACAAGTGACAGATGTCCCCATCGTCTTTGTCTATGAATAGACTAGCTTCTGCCAGCGGCTTCGCCCGCGTTAAACTAGGTTTCCCCATTCAAACTTTGGACTCCCGTTTCATCCCTATTAGGGACTGAATTTTGAAAAATCCTCTCTTAGTGCTTCGCCTACGTAATAAAAGGAAGCCTTGTGCAAAATTTCACGTTCTTGTCCCTGTAGTTTCGGCTGTGCGTTGATATGTCAGTCAGTCCGCTTCTCCTTTTATAAACAAATATAGATTTGTCAATAGCCTGGTAGCCCAACTTTGAAGTTTGAAATTGCGAAACATTTAAACCATGCCTTCCGAATTCCTCCACACTTACGGACGTAAAATTTATGTACTTTTATTTTAATATAAATTTGTGAACCACAAATTACTTAAGAAGTAGTTCTTCCTGTTCAACAAGCTCCGACTCAATACGCAAGCGAGGTATCCTCGTAAAACCGATACTAAATGTTATGATGTTTTCTTTAATCGCCACTTGATTTACTGCGCACAGGCATACAAGATACTGATGTAATGTTACGAGGATGTTAAAACACTGCACACTGCATCGAACCGATGGAGTGTGCAGTGTTTATTCAATTTTACGAATATTTTTAACAAATATTTTAGCGTGTCTGCACTTCAGTGGGTTACCCCACAAAAACCGTGCATTTTTTTTGCTTATGACACATAGTGGTAGTGCAGTTTAAGTACTATTAGTAATAATAATAGGCAATCCTCCCAACCGAATTCCGTTAATAGTGGCTAATCACAACGGAGACTAGACTAGCTAGGATATTACATAAAGTGCAAATCCATGTAGGCAAACACGGGTGCAATCTCTGTCCCTTTACTCTTGTAGTCTGATGGGACGACGATCTGACACGACCGGGAAGAGATCAGGTGCAAGACCAAAGGCTTTACGTGCTTTGTGTCATACCAAAAACTTTCAACACGGCGTCCTTACCTTCGGCATGAGGCAGGTCCTCACCGGACATGGTAAGTTCGGGAGGTTCCTGCACCGGATTCGTGCGGAAGAAACGCCCGGGTGTCACCATTGTGTGGACCACCCGGAGGACACGGTGGAGCACACGGTGGAGGTGTGTCCCGCTTGGGCAGAGCAACGCCGTGTCCTCGTGGGGGCGATCGGCGGCGGCGATTTCTCGCGCCGGGCCTTGGTACAGGCCGTGGTCCGGAGCAAGGAGGAGTGGCAGGCGGTCGCCTCTTTCTGCGAAGCAGTAATGCTAGCAAAGGAGCCGGCCGATCGCGTGAGGCAACGGTCCTCACGCCCCAATCGCCGCCGGGATTCCGATCCCGATTTCCGGCCATCGTAGGCGCAGGCTTGCGGACGGCGAGCAATGGGTGGCTCGCCGTCCGACCGTCCGGTAACCGTCCGGACCGAGCCCAAGTCGTCGACGGCGCGTGCTGTTCCACGCGCGCCTCAAGGAGATGTCAGCAACTGTAGGGGCCTAGCAGGGTCGAAGCCTACTGGGGCCAAGGGTCTGATTCTGAAAGGAAGACTCGGCCCTGGTACGAAAGGCAACGAAGGAACAGGAGTGGGTTTTTAGTCAGTAAAAGTCTGACACTATCTCCCGCCCCGCCCAAGGGCGGGGGATGTCATAAGATGATTTTCCCAATAAAAAAAAAAAAAATACCAAAAACTTTCAAACTCCGAGCAGCTACAGAATAATTCCTAATGGAAAAACTCTAATTTTTTTAACTAGGAAATCAGAACAAATCATGACTCCAAATTCAGCAGTCGACGACCACATTATCGCATAACATCAGAAGAGATATGTAGTGTTTTCATTAACGCTCAGGCGGTAGCCGGCGTCCGCAAGCCATTGTCTTACTATTGTGTCTCTAATTACGCACGTCAAAAGGTTAAACGCGAGCCTATCAATAAATTAGACAAACTATTTAAAAGTTTAGATTTAAATGTTCACAAGAAGTAATTACTCAATGGATGTCTGATGTATGGTGGATGGATGGATAGTGTGTGACATCTCTCTATCAGTCAATGGTTTGCTGGAAGAAAACTCAACTTTGAGTTAAGCTCGCCTATGTACGAGTACCTACATGAACTTTGTTATCTACTTATTTTATAAGTTGCTATAGTATGCAATAAAGAATTAAGAAGTATTCTTTTAATATATAAAAGTCACAGTGTTTATTATCGAACTCCTACGAAAAGGCTTGAATAATTTTTATTTTATGTACATATTAAAATTTGGTAGGATTTTTTTATTACTATTGATAGGCTCGCGTTTGACCTCTAGGTCAGAGAGTAGGTCATCTATTTTTTACCATCCTACCCGCACCCGCAATTTATTCTTTGATGATTTATATAGCAGAGCCACGGAACAGGTGGAAGAGGTAGCAGAACGTTTGTCGAGTCACCTAGTATTTTTATTATTCATCAAGTTTTCTACATTTAACGTAAATGCAAATGCACCTCACGTACCAACTCAACCTGTAAATACTGTTTTAATGCTCCACCTTATCTTCTGCAGTGCTAATGGCCATCACTATAAACGCGATGTTATTGTGGGTCGCCGGCGCCGGCTGTGCTCAATGTCCATATATGCAAATCATGTTATTTACATTCCATGTTGAACTAGTCTCTGATTATAGTATAGTTGAGTATTTACATCTTTGGCGGCAGCTACTTTAATTATAACTGGTGGAATTAATGGTGTTTTCACGGTTATGGTTAGATTTGTTTTAGCGGCAGCCATCTTGAAGATGCTTACCCTTATTTTGCGGGTATGAAGTTCTGGTTCCAATTTTTTTTAAATTTACATATTTATTCTTTATCGGATTTTTTTTTATATAGGGATGGAGAAGGCAAGGAATAGAAAAAAAAAATGGGGATGCCGTTGCTCGAATGTGGAGCAATACCTACGCACACAGAAGTTTTGGCGGGACTTCTTCGAGTAAAGTTCAGTGCTTATTTTGGTTATTCGCAAATTAATTCCTAGTGGGATATTGTGATGTAAAATTGGTGTAGTTTATATCAAGTGTCTGCGCAATATGGCAATATGTGGAATCATTAAAATAAGCGTGATCTCGATAAAATGGAGCTGAGAATTATTGTAGTGTTGCAGCAAAGTTTGTCGAGAAAATTGACTTGATACATTTGCTACCAAATTCTACAAAAACATTAGAATGTGTACCATCCATATTCTAATGGTAAACAAATGAACTGTTTATACGACAACATGGCTTAAAGGACTTAGTATCCAAACCAAAAACATTATCAAAAAAAAACCTACGTACAAAGATAATAAAAAAAATTAAACGCCGTTAAGCGCAACCAGGAAACAAGGTGATATTTTTCTGTGTCAAGCTAAAACCACTAAGGTATATTTTATGTATAAAATAATTAAATAATTTTTGACATGTCATAAGTCAAATTTCTAGTCACCATCCGTTTCCCATATTGCCTAACTATCTACATACAGGCTTGAATGTCAAGTGGATAAGAGAAGTCGAATTGCATAATAATACCGAGCCCTGGTCAGTTTGGGAAATAAAATTGAAGTATATGAAAGTACCAAATTAGGCATTTATTGAGTGAATGATAAAAATGCAAAGTCATTAATTCTCGGAAGTTATGTAAGAATACATTGTCATTCTGCATCTTAAAAAGTTCATTGGTATTGCAAAATAATGCTTTACGATTATGCTGTTATATTTTTTTTAGTTGATCAACCTGGTGGTGCCTCTAACACTTTTTAAAACATGTAATTCAGAAATTTTGTCTAAAGTTTTACATGCTAGATGTTTATTACACTAGTCGCATATTTTGATTAAAGAAAATTAACTGAATTTGATACGAATGCAAATAGGTGAATTAATGAGTAGATATATATGAGTATCTTTAACATATGTTTACGTTATTTATTGGCGTGTTGATTTATAAACTGTTTACAGTAATAATTTAATTTTTAAAATTTTTTTGTGATGAAATTATAGCGAAACCATTCCGAGTTCAGTTCTTACGTAAAACTTATGAGATCGTATAAAAAGATGTCATTTTATGCGATGTAAAACAGTAAATTGAAATTGTATAACTTCGAATAGCCCCAATGCGTATTTGGAGCGACAGACTAAAAAAAAAAATGTGAAGAAGATGTTTAAATCAAAGAGAAGAAAAGATGCCAATTCTTTCTTGCCCTTGTCTATGGTGCATTATTTTTTTATTTAATTTTATAGGTTTAATTCTTCGCCTTTTCAACGGCCTAATTAGTCAATCAAATAATCTCTTACCTGAGTATACTGGAGCGCGAACTCCGCGACGAGCGCATGCGCATGATGGGCGAGCGGCACGTGCAGCGTCAGCGGCGCCTCGCGCGACGACGACAGCTGCAGCGAGTGCGGTGCTGATGATGATGCGCGGAGACCGCTCAGCGATAGTGTGCGGCGGATGGTGAGCCCGGTGGGACCTGCTTGACGAGGTGGAGATTAGTTTGTACAAGGGGAGAGTAAAAATGTGAACCTGTATTGTATGGAGCTGAAACATGGACGATCCAACAAAAGCAACGTAAAAGGATTAACACTCTTGAGATGTGGTGCTGGAGGCGTCTAGTGAGGATAAAATGGACTGCTCACCGCACTAACGTTTCCATTCTGAAAGAACTTCGGAACGTTTAGTGGTACAGGGAAGAGAAGAGGGCCAACGGCCAAGAAGAGGGATTGTTATTACATTTTAATCACGTCCTAACGGATACAATCCAAAATCAATGAACTTAGTCTACCACTTTACTGTTTGTTAATTTTTTTTCTTTTTTTTATAAGTAGTTACTTAATTCTACTATATTTTAATTCCAATGTATTCTACTGTTTTTTTTTTTAATTTTACTGTATGTGTGAGGTACGAATAAACGTTTTTCTTTCTTTCTTTTACTTCTCTGCTGGATTTAACATAACCAGCCTCAAAATTTTCCCACTGCTGGGACTCACGCCTTCTCTTTTCTAGGAAATGGATTGAGCCGTAATCCATGGTGGAATTGCGGTTCAGGTTGCTGGATGTCACATTTCTTCGAATTTTTAGACCAAGGACATGCCTATTTCCGCAATATTTTTCTTCACTCTTTAGAGAGCAGTGGTGATGAAATAAATTACTCAAAGTAAAGCTTTTGCCTGGGTTTGAACCCAAGACTTGACTTTGACTCGAAAGTCGGGGTCATTATCACAGGACCACCAATTATCTACTGCTGGACTCAGGCTGCTCCAAAGCGTCACCATAACATCTGGTCCTAAGATAGTAGATTTGTATTTATCTAGCAAAGTTTAGTATGGACTTGGTCAGCTTAGAAACATGGATCCCTAACATGACCTGTTAAAATGTCATTCGTGCGAGCGATAATAGTACGTTTTGATACAAGTGCAGAAAGTTTGTCATTGCGACCGAGGCGCAATTCGTACGAGCCGTAGGCGAGTGTGTTATGAAGCCTAGGGCTGCAGTGACAAATCTGCACGTGTATCAAACGATTCTTTTTCAATATAATTACGAAATGAATAAAAACGGGGGTTGACCGGCGAATCGTGGGGGTCGCCGCGCGCCCAGCCTGGTGCGATACAATGTAGTAAGTATTGTGGCGGGGAGAGCACGAGCACTTTTTTGCACTAGTGCGGAAAACAGTCTATTACGTGCCTATAAGCGGTGGGATAAGAGCGGGTTTTCGAGTAAGTGTATTGAAAAGAGGGATAGAGCTATACACCCTATACTATATACATAGCTCCATCCCTTTGAAAATTCAGTTTAGGTAGTAAAATGGATCGCGTTAAGAGATCGTGGTAGTGGCTCTGATCTCACCTTTGACTCCAATAGTGACAGCATTATGCGACACAGCAAGCACGGCATTCTCCCCTGGCGGTACCCTCGCGGCGAACAGCCTCGCGAAGTAGAATGGCCACGACCTGGCCATCTCCACGGCCTGCCTCTTGGTGGCGGCGCGCGCGGGCGAGCTGCCCTGCGAGCGCAGCCACGCGGCGCCCGCGCGACGCTCGCTCGTGCTGATGCGCAGCGACGGCAGGTTGGAGTTTATGTCGTGGACGATCTGTTGGTAGGTGGAAATACGTTAGTTATGAACTTTAAATAATATGTACAGCTAAGGAGTGGAATTCCCTGCGGGAGTCTGTGTTTCCTGATAGCTACAACCTAGAGGTCTTTAAGTCAAGAGTGAATAGGTTACTTCTAGGCAAGCGTGCTCCATCGTCGGCCACATCATCGCTTACCATCAGGTGAGATGGTGGTCAAACGCGAGCCTATCATTAATAAAAAAATAATAATAATATAAACTAGTGCTTGACTGCGATTCCACCTGATGGTAAGCAGATGCAATCGTTGATAGTAAAGCGCACTAGTTTATTGAGAGCCTATTCAAAATTTTAATCGGACGGGAAGACCGCAGCAGGCAAATTGTTCCAGTCCTTCGATGTACAAGGTATAAACTACGAGGCGAAATGTTCAGACCGTAAAGGTGTCAATAACGTAAGGGTGGACACTCCGTACATCGGGTTGTCCGATGGTAGAAAGGTGATGGCAGAATCAAGTAAGAGAAAAAACCGGGCAAGTACGAGTCGGACTCGCGCACTGAGAGTTCCGTACAAACTTACCTATGAAAACAGTACAATTCCTGAATTGAGTTACGAAGATTTTACCGAATCGCAATTTTTTTTATTGTGACATAACTACAAATTCACAGTTTTCAGATTTTTTCCTATAATTGTGCTTCTCATAGCACAATTATAGGAAAAAATCTGAAAACTTGCTTCGTGCCATATTTCAGGATTCTAGGTCAACGGGAAGTACCCTATGAATTTTGGTTCCCTTCGACAGTGTCGAAATACACGTTTTTTGCGTGCAACTAAGTGATCCTATAAGAGTTCCGCTTTTTCCTTTTGAGGTACGGAACCCTAAAAATATTGTAGTAAAAGAACAGTTGTGTTTAACCTAAATAATAAATTATTAGTGGTATAAGATTTCCGTACAACAGGTTTCACTGCATGAACATACAAGCTTGAAAATCAATCAGTTTTTGGACAGTTATCAAGAAGTTGTAGCGCAATTTTTTTTTATGTGAAATATTCTTTATCATAAGACTAGCGTAAACCGAATGCTATGAAAAGTTCAATTTTTTTTTTTTACGTATAGATACTATACAAGTACAGTCGTTAACTCACTTGTGCATAAAGTAGATCTAATATGGCGGGGTCGTTGTAAGTCTCAAGCGGAGTGAACACCTCCTTGCGCACACGCAGCTTCCAAGGCACTCGGCTGTATGTGAGGAACGAGCGGTCTGATGGTAGCAACGCTGCTGGGGCGGGGACGTCACCTAAATAATGAGAAAATTATAAATACAATGGAAAAAATTTGACATAATTGTAAAAGTAAGTATAAATGTGAAAACCAGGTTATTAAGATGTATTTTTTTTACCTTTCTATAACCGCACGTTAGTGTGTGACCGACCTAACACTCACGTGTTTTTTGTCAGTCAATGCTCGTTTTCAGGGTTCCGTACCTCAAAAGGAAAAAACGATTGCGATTCGGAAAAATCTTCGTGGCTCCATGCGGGAATTGAACATAGGTAAGTTTGTACGGAACCCTCAGTGCGCGAGTCCAACTCGCTCTTATCCAGTTTTTATACTTTCTGCTAGCTGTCGAATTAGTTGCAATCATCATTTTATAAAATATGGTTGTGCGACGAGCACGTATGATCATTGGGCGTCTGTGGAACCGATGTGGTTATAGGATACACAGTACAATTTTCCGTGATTTTGTCCTGAAGTAAATAAGAAAATATTCACCCTAGTTTTACTAATGTGTTTACGGTTTTTTATGTAGTCATGTTTAAAAATTATATGTTTCTAAAAGAATATATTTTTTTTTACTTGCATTTTGTGTACGGTATTGTATATCTGGAACTCAAGTAGACTATAGATACCTATATTAGAACATATACCTTTGAAGTCATTGTGTAGGATAATTTTCGCCTATCGCACGTGTATGCGTAGCCGCTGATAAAAACTATAAAATGCTAAAAGCTGAAAGAAAAATACTTTTAAAATTATGGACTTACGTTCAATATGTTCAGTTCTATCAGTGACGTGGGTAGAAACGGAGTGACGTCTCTCCGCCTCCATCTTCCTATCTCTCTCCTTCTGGGCCATATGCGTCTTAAACGTCGCCCTCTCAGTCCTCTTCGCATCATTATTCTCCTGAGGGAACACAATATCAGACCTCGGACTTTCCCTCGCCCTTCCTACTAACATGTCCCGAGAATTCTTCCTACCGTCAAATCTTTCAAAATCATCGTAAAACGGCGAACGTTTGCGCTCGAACTCCTCAATGCCATTTTCTTCTTTTCTACGTTCGGTTCTTGTTGTATGCACTTCGTATATTTCCGACGCTTCCCGACCAGAATAGTTGTCTCTGTCTCGTCGGCCAGTTGTATCGTGTCCCGATTCGGAATCCCATTCGTCTCGACTTTGTCCTCGTTCGTCGTAGCTTCGGACGTCAGATTCATCTCCCCAGTCGTTGACGCGGCGTTCGGAGTGACGACGGTCTGCTGTAAGGAACCGAGTTGCTAAGTCGTCTCGGGATGGAGGAGGTTCGGACTCTTCTCGACGACGTGAGTTCCAGTTTGCTAGGAAGGCGTGACGGTCGTCTGCTTCTCTGTTTTGATGGACGCCAAATGTGTCGCGGTCTCGACGCAGTTGTGCGAAGGTAGAGGATGCATCTGGAGCTGGTGGAGGCGGCGCGGGACCCTCTGGAGGTGTTGGTGGTGACATGGGTGGAGGGGGCGCCGGGCCCGGCGGGGCGGGGGGCAGCGGGGGAGGCGGCGCATCCCAACGTGCCCCACCTCCCAACTGACGCTCAAGCATCAACTTCCTAGTATCCTCCAACTTGTTAATTGTCCGTGGATTTTCAGCAGCAGACGATGTGGACCGTACGGAGTGATTCGCAGTCACTCGTTCTAATCTTTGTCTCATTTCAGAACTCAGCTTTAGTTTCCCAACGCTGCCCGGTGATGGGCGCTGCGCTCCGATCTCGAAGCTTCGTCGAGCAGTCCTCTGGTTCGGAGCCTCCCTACTAGGTGAGACCACTGGACCGTCAACTTCAAATTCTTCCCACTCAATTCCTGGAGTCGTTTCTGACTTAGATCTTCCTCGTGGTGGTTCATGTTCCATACCGTTGGATTGTTGCGACTGCGGCGTGTGTCGCCTTTGAATCTGACGCAACTTGAATTTGGTAAAGTCCTGTGCTTGTTCCTGACCCACTGCATCCTTCGGTGGAGGCCATCGCCATTTACCGATACGGACAGTTTTGGCTCTTCCGTAGGGATCCATGAAACCTTTGATTTCTAAAGGATCAGCTGAGTGGAGTGGAGGGGGCATAGGTGGGGGTGGAGGCGGTGCTCCAGGAGACATGCTCTCGTTGGACTCACGTCGTAGTTTGACGGCACTCCTCGGCGGAGAATGTACCTGAGCGTGAACAACGGTCGACGCACGAACTGGCGAGGTTGGCTCTGATTCAGAAGGTTCCACGACCTGACCAGCTAACAGAGTTTGTAAGGCCTGGTTCTGAGCTAACAGTTGCTGCTGTATTTGAAGGTTTTGCGCCATTGCACTCTGTAAGAAAGCGCGCTGTAAATTCTGATGATATGCGTTGATATCGACAGTGCCGGGCGGCGGGAGATGGAGGCCTAACGCAGCTGCCAGCGCCTCAGGAGTGGACGGCATTGTGGGCGGGAGCGGCAGGGCTCCAAAACTTAGAGTGGACGTGTTTGCCGACGCAGCCCTCGGAGTCGCTCCACCACCTTTTATGGCACCAGTAAGTCCTTCCCCATCAGTGAGACGTTTCAAACTATCATTCATAAAGATGGGATCGAAAAGATTCGTGATATAGTCATCGACAGAGTCCACACTGGATTCTTTCCTGCTTTGTCTTCCCTTTTCTTTGTCCTCTTTACCGCCACCTTTGATAAGGTTTTTAACCTCAACATTGTTCAGGGTATCAATTTGTTCATTGTATTCGCAGTTGAGGACGCTGTCGATGAAGTCGCTGTAGTTTTTGCCTCCCTTGATGCTGGCAGCCAGGGAACGGGCGTCTGACATCTCGTCTATGTTGGGGTCGAGGACTGGTGAGAACAGGTCGTCGAGGAACTGGTCGACGTCGGACGCCTGGCTCGGCACGCGGACGCGTCGCACGTGGGAAGCGAGGCTCGGAGCCTCGGAAGTGTCTGACATTGCTGATGACCTGTCAATAGAAACAAATGAATGTCACATATAAGGTGGAGTCAACAATGAAAAAAAAATTAAATTTAGAAATAGTAGTGAAATGAAAGTTTTGGGAGAATAAACTCTATTTCATATGTGACAAAGATCAAATTCAATTTATTTTTAGAAAAAAGGCCTCCTATTCATAATCTTTCTATTGCTCCCGATATCGGGCAATTGTGGAACAATCCTGTCGATAGGCATTTAGCTTGTTCCGCCATCTTCGTCTGAGTCTGCCGAGATATCGCCGGACATTTTACAAATTACGAACAGTGACACAAAAATCAACTTAGAATGCATAATACGTATATATAATAGTAGATAGTTGAATAAGTTACGAAGAATGAATACAGTGCTTCAATTCTTACCTGACACCTCCAAACTCGGAGCTCTTCTCAATATAGGCGCGACTCGACTGCGAACCTGCAGGCGCCCGTTTGCCAGCGTACTGTGACTTTATGTACCTTGAGGGTAAGACCCTTGAACCTGTTCCATACTCTATTTCCATGCCCCCCTTACTACTGGCCACACTCGGCGCCCCCGTCAGTCTCTCAACAGAGTGATACCGGTCATTCAGTCTAGATTGTGACAGCCCTAAGTCGGCTAATTTGTTCGGTGGTGGCGCAGGGTTGTCACCTAGAAGATTATCCAAAGACCTGCTTCGGACTTTATCGGAAGGTTGTTCAAAGTATCGTTCGTTTAGTGCTGACTCTCGAGACAAAACATCGTGAGAAATCTTTCTGGAGTATTCGTTACTGTGCTTTGAGTAATCGTTGCTATGCTTGGAGTAATCGTTGCTATGTTTGGAGTAATCGTTGCTATGCTTAGAGTATTCGTTGCTATGTTTGGGATATTCGTTGCTGTTTTTCGAGTATTCGCTGGTGTGTTTGGAGTATTCACTCGTGTGTTTAGTGTGCGATTCCTGCTTCTCATTCATGTTCCAGTTGTATTCGGAGCTGTCCTCATCAATGATGGAATCTTGTAGCATTCGTGGAATGCTCGGAGAGCGCGATTTTGGTGGCTCCGGTGGTGGGATCTGGGGGTAATAGGGATTTGAATAAATCATGGTATTACACATATTGATTATACATATTTATTTTAGTATTGTATCTCATGGTTTGAAAATAAAATAGGTGTTGCAGTGTAATCATGTTGAGAAGGGATGTTTTCACAGGACATAAAATATTTATTGTACAAGCGAATTCAGACATAAACAGAGGCGTAGCTAGGTGACGAACGGCTCTGGGGTAATAATAGGGCCCCCTTTTTTACATGGGAAATCGAAAAGTAATAGGAGCAGGAGATAATGTCAGATTTTTATAAAAACGATTTGCTATGATTAGTGTTGCTATTTTATTTAGATTTCGAAGGTGGGAGAAATATTTGATAGTTTAATAAGAGGTTTGCTAATCAGGTTTTGGGGGCCCCTTGAGCTTGGGGGTCCCAAGGTACTGCACCACCTAGCCCTTCGGTAGCTTCGCCAGTGGACACAAATAGACTTTGAAACGGCAATGTTCGAGATGGCTGGGCCGATAGAAAGGCGGGAAGAAGAGGGCTTATCTGAAAATATATGTTCTAAGTGGTCAGCGGGCACCGAGGCGTTTCTTGCGCTGTTATAAAATCAATAATAATATTATTTTCATACCAGAGGTCGAGAAGATTTGTCGGTGTCGACTGAAGAAGCCCTCGGCGGCGGCGCGGGCGGCGCGTGTCGCGGCGGCAGTGCCCGCAGCGCGTCTGCGCGCGCGCTGGGCAGCGCCGCCCACGTCTCCACCTCGCCCACCGCGTCCAGCGCGAACTCGCAGCCTGCCCACTCTGTGCCACCAGACGATTACATTTATTGATTTGAAAATAAAATATTCTGGTAACTTGAAAATATGTGAAATCTAAAATCAAGTAAATAAAATTACAGGAAAATATTTCATATCTCTGATAATATTATATGATTATTTTCACAGTGGTTAAAATTAGTTAACTTATAAAAAACAACCATTGTTTCTGATTTTGTTTCTTTTATATTTTATAAATTGCAAGATATTTTTTTTTTGTGATGCTGATTATTTTTTATGTAAAAAAAAAATCAATCGACTTGAAAATATCCTTTTTGAAGTCAATCAAAAATCAGTAAGCGATAATTATTTTGAGTCATAACTTAACAGTCACTATCTCTAATCGATTTATATTTGTATATAACATAGTATATCTCACCAGTAAGCTGTCCATTATGCTCCATAGTGAGGGACCAGCCAGTGGCATTGTGCTGGACTCCAGCCGCCGCCAGCGCGGCCGCCGCGGCTCGCTCACACGACGTCCATGAATCCACACTCACGTGCTGCACAGTATCTGTACGATAAAATAACTTTAGGTTTTATAATCCACCCATACGTATAAAACATTTTGAAGATACATTTATGCATTTTTGTACGAAGGAAATAGAATTCCTTATCGGAGTCTGTGTTTCCTGATAGCTACAACATAGGGGTCTTTAAGTCAAGAGTGAATAGGTTACTACTAGGCAAACGTGTTCTAGCGTCGACCACATCATCGCTGGTGGTCAAACGCAAGCCTATCAATAATAATAAAAAAATATGTAGTATTCAATCTTGAATTTCATACATTTACAAAAAAGTTAGACAGTACTCGGGTGTTAATATGGCTAACCATCTGACCTCCGAGTAAGATCATGTGTGTATATTAATGAGATTGTTTTGAAACTTTTTTTTACATCGCCTCATAAAATTTAGCGTTACATCAAAATGGTTATAGATAAAAGAATACTTTCTTTAAAATATCGTGTTAGCTCTGTGATCTTTTATTTCTATTGCTACTGAAATATACATACCATCATACAATCTAAGCGGCAAGGCGGGCTTAGCATCAGTTTTAGCCGCCTTCCACTCCAGTAAGGTGGGCGGACACCTGCGAGCCACGGCCGCCCCCCTCGCTGCGCCGGCGCCGGGCTCGCACAGCAGCCGCACCAGCTGCGAGCGCCACGAGGGGGGCGCGCGCTCGGACACGAAGCGGACTAGGTATCTGGGTAGCAAAAATTTATATTCAATAACATATTCCACAAAAACAACTATATTTTCAATAAATGGTATTGATCTTTTAAATGCAATTAAATAATAACGAAATAATATTTTTTCTTTAATTAGGTACTCACAACAAATTGCAACTCACTCCCGTGTCGCAATGTGTAGCTTTGAATTTCCTGAATGGTTAGTTTTGATATGTTACACCTTCGCTCAAAATAACGCCATAAATCAAAAAGAATTAAATAAGTTTTTATTGTAATAATAGTTTCAGAATTCATCAAATAGCGTCAACTAGTTCAAATGGCGATATACAGAGATAAATTAAATTTTAATAATTAAAATTTTTAGTTGTGACACTATTTGAGCGGAGGTGTGATGTAGTTTCACCTAATTACTTGTACACTATAAAAATGCTATGCCATTCAAATTATCAACGTTCTTTTCCGGTACACTCCTACGATAAGAACAGAATACTAACTTGTGCAGCGGCGGCCCCGGCTGGAAGGCCTGCAGACAGTGCGCCATGAGCTGCCACACGCGCTCCGACGACGCGTCCCCGCTGGCCTGGTTGCACACCTGCACCAGCACCTCGTCGCGCAGCCCGCGGGACGACAGCCCACGGGATGCTATGTAGTCGGCTAGGACCTGGGGAAAATATTACGGTGTAAGAAGTGACGACGGAAGTGGAGAGCAGTTTCTATCTGCAAGCAACTCGCATGCAAGTTTATTTACATAAAGGTACACATACCTGTAGCTGGCACAAAAGTATGCAAGTAGCTTGCATGCCAGAGAGCTATAAAAAACTCTGATTGGTGGATGTCACTATGGCATGCTAACTGCTTGCAAATTTTAGTGCAAGTTATAGGCACGTGTATTGAGGCTCTTACGGGGTAAGATCAAGCTATTGACCACATTATACCTCTGTAGCTCATAACGTAAAGTAGGATTGCAGTGTTTACCTTTTGTCTGGCTTCGTTACCAGCAGCAGTTTCATCGCACCATCTCAGTATGAGCTTGAACGTAGCTACCGCATCATTAAAATCTTGATCCCTGGAATAACATCACACCTATTAGACTAAAACTCGTGCTGCATCAATAAATAAGGAAGCTCAATGATGCTTTACTAAAAGACAACACTTCTAGGAAAAAATACGATAGGATAGGTAGCATGGTGAAATAGTGTCATTTTGCTCTCACGTATAATGACCGTGGCTATAACGAATGTCGATTATTTTTATAAATATTATCACAATCTTAGTCAATTTATTAAGTTTTGAACATCAAACTTAATGTCATGCAAAATAAAGATCATATTCACATAGCACCCAAATATTTTTGGACTTTACAAATTAACTTTGAATGCAGTACACAGTTTAATACATGGCTTTTTGTCTATTTTCTTTTCTTTTATCTGTTCTGTCTATTTCACACTTACAGAAGTAAGTGTATCCGTGGCATCACAGGGCTCTACCAGAACTCCAGCGCCAATTATATATTTTTAATCGCGGCAATATACTGAGATAGGTACGTTTTTGGCCTCACACAGATTTTAAATCTATTGATTTTTTTTGTTGTATTTTTATTATTTCATATGTGTTATAAATTATTTAGTTTTATTAAATTGTGTTTTAATAAAATTTAATTTTTTTCTGTCTTTCCACTTCTGAATTTCAATTTATACCTACTTAAGATAATGAAGTCAAGTTTAGCACATGATTAAATAACAGGGTACCTGACAGCAGCTTTAGCCAAGAACGGCCTGGTGATGGGATGCTTCTTGGGGCTCAGGTGTCCGCCGTCTGCGAAGTACACGGAGCTGAACTTGGAGAACGCGAACTGCTGCAGGTCGCGCGGCAGCTGGACGCGCTCTTCTTCTGCGTACACATCGCCTGCCACCTGGAGGCAAGGTTGTGGTGATGTTAAAATAGTCCTACAATCTGTTAACGAACACTGACCAGCAGAAGTGCTTTTGGGCCTTGGCAGAATTAGCAAAACTTACGTCATAAATAACATTACTAAACTGAGGACATCAATATGTAGCAGAGTTCGCGTAATAAAATATTTTATTTTTAACAATCAACCAAACCAAACCAGCTTGACGATTAGAACCATCAGTCCTGGACACTGATGCTTTAGCTTCCTAGGGGCCATTATTAAATTAATTCACACGAATTTTATGATAATTTTACCAACTTCCCCACCCCCCCATATCCTAATAGCTACTCGTAGATTTAAAAAAGAGAAAAATATATATTCATATTCTTTATTGTACTCACGATTAAAAAAAAGAAAACAATAAAAATAAGCGAGCTTAATACACAATAGGGTTTTCTTATAGTAAACCTTGCACTTGAGGATAATTATAAATGCACAACAAAGCTTGTATTGTGTGGTAAACGAATGGAAAGTTTGAATAATGTACAACGTAATGCATGAATTCCGAGAACGTGTGGTCAACATCATAATTTCAGCCGAAAGACGTCCACTGTTGGACATAGGCCTCCTCCAAGTGTCCCAACAACTAACGGTCCTGTGCGTCTCGCATCCATCACATTCCCGCGCCTCTCACGAAGTCGTCGGTCCACCTTGTGTGAGGCCGCGCCTATGTGCGTCTTTCGGTGCGCGGTCGCCACTCTAGGACTTTTCGGCCCCCACCGACCATCCGTTCTACGAGCAGTGTGTCACTGCCACATTAGTTTATTTTTCAGGATATGTCGGTGACCTTGGTTCTCCTTCGGATCTTCATTGCTGCTGCTGATGTTGGTATACCTATTTTAGTAGTAAAGTATACAACAAATAAATACACCTTTAAAATACACATACCTTAGCAAGATTTCTTTCAGTGTGCGGTGGCTGCCACTCATCAAGCTTGGACAGTATGAAGGCCAGTTCTGCGGGCACCTCCAGTACTTGCAGACTTTCAGCCTTCGCTTTCTGTGCAGCTTTCTGCTCGGCTGCGCGGCGTCTGTGTGATAATGTAATTTATAGATTTACTGATTAATTATGTAGCACTGACAACCTTGTGCTGTGATGCCGCCTCTATTTATATATTTGTAAGAGTTAAACTAGAAGATAATGCACCCAGGAGGTAAAAAAGGGTTTTATGTCAAAGGCGTCGTATTAAATTCCGAGCGAAATGAGTGAGGTATTTTTTTTAATCTGCTTTTATGTAAGCGCCCAGTCAGGCCCAACGTTCCTGTATTGGTTTGTCACGTAACGTCGGCGTGCTACCGCGCCGCGCCACCACGCTTGCAGCACTGTCTCTACAACACTTACTTGGCAGCCGCCTGCTGCGCCTCAGCACGTCTCCTGTGTTGCTCCTTGAGGTTGGCCAGCCGCCTGCGCGCGCGCCGGCCGCGCACGAGCGCCTGCGCGCGCACCACGCCGCGCCGCACGGCCACGTAACGTCGGCGTGCTACCGCGCCGCGCCACCACGCTTGCAGCACTGTCTCTACAACACTTACTTGGCAGCCGCCTGCTGCGCCTCAGCACGTCTCCTGTGTTGCTCCTTGAGGTTGGCCAGCCGCCTGCGCGCGCGCCGGCCGCGCACGAGCGCCTGCGCGCGCACCACGCCGCGCCACACGGCCACGTAACGTCGGCGTGCTACCGCGCCGCGCCACCACGCTTGCAGCTTTACGGTGGAGTACTGGAGCTGCTGGTAGCGTTTTCTGTGGAGATAGAGATTAATAATAATAGTACATTTTGATACAAGTGGCAAGGCAGCCCGACACTACAAATACAATTAATTGTGGCGTGGGAGAGTTCGCACCATTTTCCGCACTAGTGCGGAAAATAGTAAATTGCCTGCCAAAAAGCGGTAGGAAGAAGAGCTTGTTTTCGTGTCAGTGTATTGAAAAAGTATTAGAATTAATTGTGATTATAAGAGGCAAACGAGTGCCAAAGAGATACAAAATAAGGTAACATTGGGTATACGTACATTAACAGATGCAACATTTAAATAAGAGCACTGAGGAAAAAAAATAAAGCCTCAGATACATTAGGGACAAAATGTCCCCCAACATGACCCGCATCGCTCTACATGACGCTGTAATTTTGCCCAGCGTCCCGCAACTTGTCCCCTAACATTTTACGACGACTTCTTGTGACGCGGAATTTGTTGTTGGACAATTTAACAGCGTTGCGCGACATGTTTGTTCCCTAAAGCCGTGTACGCACGTACGAACCAATTTGTTGCGTTGCATGATACGCAACAACTTGGTTCGCACGTGTGTACCTCTAACGAACATCGAACACTCTGTTCGTCAAATATGTTTGCGGCGATCATATTAGTATGTTTTGTATGGACGGTGTTCTTCATGAATCAATGCGAACACCAAAAAACTTTTCACTGCTTCAGAATCGACCTCGTCCAACGACGCCACCATGGCTATTAAGAGAGTTCACGACTGTTGTGCGCGAACTCGATTCGAACTATGTTCGCGTTCGTGTTCGAAAATGCCGTCCATACGAACAAACCAAATGTTTAAGTTTGGTGTTTGTGTTCGCTATGTTCGTGTTCGTACGTGCGTAAGTACACGGCTTAATGTATCTGAGGTTTAAAGAGAAGGTGTACATGACTGTGTACTTCCTGAGATTGTTTTCAAATTTACGTCAGCACTATAGAGATACCTAAGTGAATTTTTAACACACTTATAGGTATGGTTATTTGAACATACCTTGCCAGATATCCTCGGAAGTGAGCCTGCAGCTTGGTTGCTGCAGCTCGCAGTTTGTCAGCCCGAGATCTTTCCAATGCCCTGTGTAACGCCTCCCTTATGAACACACGCGCTGCGCCCAACTGGTAGTCCGCACCAACTGAAATCAAGAGTTTTGATTTATATGGCTTCAATTTTGAGATTAATTAAAAACTACCCGATTATAGTAATATGATGGTAATACGGTGGACCAGCAACGATAAAAAATGTTCTGAACACTTATTTTAAAGAAAAAAGCTATTGAGTAAAGCTATTGATTGATTCTATTTCCGTAACCACAGAAACTTAGGGAGAATCTAGTTAGATATTAGCTTTCTCAAAGTACATGCAAAAACTAGTCGCGGTCGGGATAATTAGATCCCACCAAAAATATAAATGTGAAAATAGGAGCCAGGTTCAATAACACCATACTTGTCGACTTCGACAAAACAATTGAGATCTGAATGAGTGCCAAGTTCTGTAAGCAATTCTGAAGTTTTAAATAAACTTAAAAACTTAAGAACGTTCATAGATAAAAAAAACTCAATTTCTGTTCTTTCTACTAGGTAGGTATGTATACTAAATGCTATTTACAATTTAAAAGTCATATTTTTAAACATCAAACATGTAAACGACTTTTTAAAATTGAAATAGTCGAATTATTTACACAAAGCAAATAACGTATGCTGCGCTATTGAACTTCAACAAAAAATTGACCTGACTAGTGTTTTACTAGCAATTTAAACATTTGGAAGAATAGAATCTTACAGTATATCTAAAAACAATAACTTGCTTGTATGATAAGTTGATTAGCCTGCGAACTTTCTAGGACATCTAAGTTATAAAAACTGGGCAAGTGCGAGTCTCGCGCTCTGAGGGTTCCGTACAAACTCTCCTATTTAAATAGTTTAATTCCCGAATGGAGTCTCGAAAATTATTCCGTATCGCAAAAAAAAATTGTGACGTAACAAAAAAAAATATTGTTTTCAGATTTATTGCTATACTTGTGCCTTATTCCTAGACCTTGCTTAGTGCCAAATTTCAGGATTGTGGGTCAACGGACAGTATCCTATGAATTTTGATTCCCTTATTAGTGTCGAAATATACGTTTTTTGCGTCATAAACGACTGTAACTTTTTTTTCGTTAACTCAGAAGTTTGATTTTTTCACAGCTTCATGGGACCGCCGCAGACCTGAGTATATGGTTTTAATTTCAACTTGATACCTCCACGTATTCTCAAGATAAAGGGTCTTGACAGACAGACGGAAAACAAAGTAATCCTATAAGGGTTCCGTTTTTTCCTTTTGAGGTACGGAACCCTAAGAATGACGTTTTTTGGAAGTTAATATCTATATATCCGTTTGAGCTGTGTCTATGAAATTGGGGTACTAGTTTATCTAGAGGGGGTCTAAATCTATATATATAAAAGGAGAAACTGACTGACTGACTGACATATGAACGCACTGCCGAAACTACTGGGACTAGAAGCGTGAAATTTTGCACAAGGTTTCCTTTTATGACGTAGGCGAGCACTAAGAGAGAATTTTCCAGAATTCACCCCCTAAAGGGATGAAACGGGGGTTCAAAGTTTATATGGAGAAACCTATTTTTACGCAGACGAAGCCGCTGGCAGAAGCTAGTATGTTTATAAAACGGTACGTTCATGTTAAACATGAGCTATGAAGGGGTCAAAAGCTCGCCAGTTTCCTTTTCTTGGCTTAAACTTGGCTTGACACGCTACCGCGTCTCTACATACTGATGGATGGGTATTTTTCGCTACCCACAATGAACATCGCCTAATTTAACTAAACGGGGAAACAAAGTGACTTCTGTACCCAAATTCTGTAAAATAAAAACCACTCACACAAAACCATAGCTTCCAGCGTAAGTCCTCTTTTCTTGACCCGTTTCCAAATCTTGCTCATTTTGACCAGCACTGATACACATCACAGTAACAACTGACCCGGTCATGAATCAGTAGCCTATCAGAAGCAACCGCAAAGATAAGTTACAGATAGTGATAAATATACCGCTGTGATGAAAGTGATAAGCTAATTAGTAAAGTCATTTAGAAGAACCGTAAGGTTGAAACAAAATGTAAAAAGGAAATGAGAACACAGATGGTTGGTCTTGGGCTGCTGGCCACTACTGGAACACAGACTGGAACGTAAAGAGTAACTGAAGGAACACAGGTGAGTTTTAGTCAGTAAAGGTCTGATACTTCTCGCTCCCACCAGAGCGGGAGAAGTTATTTGATATTTTCCTGCCTAAAAAAAATGCTGGTTTGCCTAGAAAGTGAGATAGTGGTTAAACGCGAGCCCATCAATAACAATTAAAAAAATGCCCAAATGCGAGTCAGTTCCGTTTTTAATTTTATTATTTGTTATTGTAGAAAATTTCAAATCTCTACCTCTTAGGGCCGAGTCACACCGGAATGGCAGCGACGCGGCGAGCACTTTTAGTGTGAAATAATTTTAAGTTTTATCTACATACTTAAAAGACCAGTATCGCTTGAAAAGCATGAAGGCCGCGCGCGTCTTGTCGGTAGTTCTAGCCTAGCCAGCCGCTGCTGGCCGCTGCCATTTCGGTGTGACTCGGCCCTTACGGTTTATGAGGTACATCCCGCTGACAGACGGACAGCGGAGGCTTAGCAATAAGGTCTCGTTGGCACCCTTCAAGTACAGAACCCTAAAAAATCAGATACTTTGACTATATTTGCTCTTAGCTTGCTACAGCAAACCGTTAAAAGGTCCACGGCACTATCTAACGATAGTCTTTTAGTATTGCGCAAGTAATTAACGATCATAGATTGCCTATAAAGATAAGTGACATTTTGTGCACCCAAGACTCGTAAAACTGTAATTAGTGAAGCGTTTGAGTCTTACTATAGTGTTAAGGGGTGACCAGACGGTTGCAAACTAGCGTTCCATCAAACCTTGGTTTATGTGTTTGGGATGTAAACCACGCGCCAACACGTTCGGTGGTTGAGAAAACGCACCTCCCAACTAAGGGCTTTGAAGGTCATGGATTACAACTGCTGTGAAACTAGCAAAGTCAACTTGGTTGGGACGTTGGTTTGCAACCGTTTGGTCACCCCTTTAGTTACAAATTCGGCTGGGTAGTGGGATTGTTTGTTGTTGTTAAAGAGTTACCGCGGACCTAGAACGCTGAGTTTATAGCATGCTAAGTATAATAACCATGACCAGGCAGACCTCAACTCTGCACATCAACAACCTGTACATTTAAAAAAAAAATAGTACATTTTAATTGGAACATATACTACCGAGCCAAAGGCAAGGTCGTTATGGAGCCAAGACACTGCAATGACAAATGCCCACGTGTATCAAACGACGTTTTTCAACGCACTTACTCGAAAAAAAATCACAAACGTTCATACTATTTACTAGTTACACGAAATCTTATCGGAGCGACCAGGTCGATTTTCGTGGAGCTGCCCACCGACCGACCAATGTGGGGGGACATTTAGTAATAAGTTATAACTCATTACTAAACATAGTTATACTCCATTCGCAATAGGATTACACATTTAAATAAACCTTTTCTACTGTCTGTCCCTTCAAACGATTTTGACTTCTATGGTCGTAGATATAAGGATGGCATTAAAAGCAAAAAAGTGGTTACTATACCAACTATTTACTGCAGCCGCCATTTGTCATAAAAGTCAATTCAAGAATTTTTTAAATGTTTTTTATTGATAGGCTCGCGTTTGAATCCCTCGACGATTCAATTATAATCAGTTTTCATTTGTTCACAGAAATTAATTTAACTTTTTAATTGTAAGATGGATCATATCATTTTCGTTTATAAAAGAGAAATCCCGACCTATTTTCTGTAATTGAGTGGATTCAGTGCGCAGTGGGCAGTGTTTTATGTTCAGAGGTAAAAGGTAACGAAGCAGACAAGAGCTTCAGGTCGCGGTTTGACCACTATCTCACCTGATGGTAAGCGATGATGTGGCCGACGATGAAGCACGCTTGCCTAGAAGTAACTTATTCACTCTTGACTTAATATTTAAGGGGGCCATACAACAAACGTGATATTTTTGTCGTTTTTTGCTACGGACGGTACGGAACTCTTCGTGCGCGAGTCCGACTCGGTCTTGGCCGGTTTTTTCTTACAATGCATAGTGTAAATAAATATGCTTTAAACATACCGGCGCCGGTGGGTGGCATCTCAGCGAGAATGGAGTTGCAGATTTCTCTGTACGGCGTCGAACGAGATGGCGTAGACTTCAACAGGTACCTGTGAATGAATTATATTAGTTTCGCTTAAACAGAAGAAGAAGACAGACACCCTTGAGATGTGGTGCTAGAGGAGAATTCTGGAGTATCGTAGACTGAATTCCGTACCAACGAGTTCATACTTAAAGAACTCGGCATGAAGCAGCGTTTGTCATCTTTGGTACAGTCTTGTATCCTCACTTTTTTTGGTCACGTATGCCGCCGAGAGGAGGTGGCTATTGAGCGACTTGTGGTCCAGGGAAAGTTTGAGGGTACCAGGCCACGAGAAAGATCGCCTATGAAGTGGACTAACCAGATAAAAGCGGCAATAAATGGCTCATTATCACTACATGAACATGAAGGCGGACATCAGAGAAGAATGGCGGCGTATTGTTAAGCTTGCCAATAACACCTGAAGTGATGACCACGACCACTCTGACAAGAGTGATACCGACAAAGAAGAAGAAGAAACAGTCAACATAATTATATTGTCGGCACGGGTGGCGGAGTGTTTGAGCGATTGGCTACTACGCTTCGTGTCGTGGGCTTGATTCTCGTACGGAACAAACATTTTTATGGCCATACAGATTCGGTACGGGTCTGAGTGTTATGTGCATGAGGGGAAGGTTTATAAACTGATCAGAATGTTGGGCTTTGAAAAAGACGGATGAAAAAAGATTACGTGTAGCGGTGATAATAATGTTGAGATGGAAGTGTGGTGTGACGAGAACGGATAAAGTGAGAAATGAATAGGTACGTTAGAGGAAGTTTGAAAGTTTATCTTGGTATAGTCTTGTGAAGAAGAGGGATAAAACGCATGTTACTAAAAGAGTTATGAATATACATACATGTGGATGGATGGAGAGGGAGACCAAAGAAAGATGGATGGAAGTGCCTATCACATCCCACTAATTTTATAAAGGCGAAAGTTTGCGGCTGAGTGTGTGTATATCTGTGTGTTTATTACTTCTTCACACGCGAACGGCTGAACGCGTTTGGGTGAAATTTGGCACACGGGTAGACCATGTCTTGGAATAGCACCTAGGCACTTTTTCTACTTTTACGCGGGCGAAGCGGCATGAAAATGCTAGTATGAAAGTGCAGTTCTTGTATTTCACTCTTAGCATTCAAGCATTCACAACCAGTACTTACAAACATGATAAGGTAACCAATATTATCTCACCTGTATCTATCCACGAAATTCTGGAAAGGTATTCTAATAGGGTAGCCAGTCTGCCTGATCTTGATGGTGTCCAGCATGCCAGTGTAGCGCAGCTGAGCGAGCACGCAGGGCATGTCGAACTTCATGGGCGACTTGTCGGTGTTGGGCTTGATGCAGCGGACGAACCAGGGGTTGCAGCGGGACATGGACTCGAGCAGCTGGTGGAGACTGTCTGAGAACCTGGAGGGAGGAAAGATTTTAAAGAAGAATGGAATAAAATTATCTATACATTGTGTCATTTTTTTATCGTTGCCTCACACTAAGAATGACTATACTGTATCGTGGGTGCCTTTACAAAATCAAAATAGAAAGAAAAGAAGAAAGAAAGAAAAACAGTTTATTTGCACAAACATGATTATTTGCACAAAAATATCAAAAATATTTTTATTTCACATAGGCCTACATGGGCACTTATAAAACGTCATAAACTAGTGTACGGTACCAAATTGGTCGTTTCCTATGGAGAAGAACCGGCAAGAAACTCCATGGTTACACTTTTAAAAAAATCGTTGTTCTTACAATATTTCCATATTACAATATTAATAGATATTATGTAAGAACAGTGTAGACCAGTCAATATTGCACCCAAAAGCACAATAAAAATAATCATATTTAAAAAAAGTGAGTCGTAATAGGACGTAATCATGAATTCGTGGAGTCTACAAACATGTAAACTGACATCCACAAGACACCCAGACCCAGAACACTTATCTGTACGTTATACAAATATTGGTTCCGTGCGGAGATCGAACCCACGATTCGTAACGCAGCAGCCAATTGCTCCACCACTGCGTCATTTCTTTGCCATTCCTACAGGTCTCTTATCAGAGAACTTGATCTTGATCAGTTTAGTTTGCGTGTAAAAGTAAAAAAAAAATACTACGGTTAAATCAGAATCATAGAAATAAAAATTAAGTTCCAGAAGAACTTTATGCTAATTTACTTGCAATGTTTGTATGTGTGTTTGTTTAGCTCAAAACTTGCAAATGAATTTTAAAACAGTCACCCGTAACTGATTGAGCAGTTTTGCAGACATTTTCAGTTTTAATGACAATGCATGTTAAGTGACGTCATTCTAAATCTAATATGGCGGAGTCCTGAAGATGGCGGACTAGTTATTTTTTATGCACCCCTTGATATGGATATCAATTAAAAGGGTTTCTTGGGAAGAATACGGAAAAAAACTACGTCACACTAAATATGGAGGACATTTTATTTTAAGCTTGTTTTAAAGAAAAACACGTTTATTTAGCACACAGACACGCACAATGAAAAAACCAGTATCGAAACATTATAAAAAAACAATCAACAACATTGTGTGTCTCACGGTTGGGGTTGTGTTAATTTAACATTATTTTGTTTGTTTCTTTAAAACTATAACATACAAACACCGAAACTGATCCCAAGTCAATTTACATTGTTGTGTGTTGTTGTGTTACTTTTATTGGTGTACAATAAAGTTATTCTATTCTAATCTATCCCTTACCTAGCTGCAACTGTAGGAGTCCTCGGCTTCATAGTAACGAACCGGCCATTAGCGCCCCTCGGCAGGGTCTTGTTAGCGTCATGTTGAGCCCGCAGCTGCGTGGACATCTCAGCTACCAGAGGTACCTCGCTGCTGCAGAGCAACTCTAGGACATCAGCTCGTAAGGCGTCCCGGTTCTTGTCCAGGAAACCTTCCACGTTGTACCATACTTGGCCTGCGTAGTGTTTGATCTGGAAGGGAAGGTTTTATTAGATAAATCTTGCGATTAAATGAGTCATATTCGGAGCGACAGATTAAGGTAGGATTTTCGGCTGCAGCACCTGGTGAGGACCTATAAGACCAAATAATGATAATCGCTGTAAGAATGTGACTATGTGTAGGCTCAGGGGCGCCGACTCCGTGGGTGCTCGGAGGCTTGAGCACCCATGAGAAATAAACAGTGGGTGCCGAGCACCCCTGAGAATAGACATCAAGAAACAGATCAGTAATCGCCTTTTAGGGTAAGTAGGACATTTATTTATTTGTCGGTCGATCAGTGTGCATTTCTCTTCTCACATTTCGCCACTTTTTCAAGTCATCAAATGAGCATGAGCGAGCACCCATGAGGTTTTCTAAAAGCCGGCGCCCCTGTGTAGGCTTAGAGACTAGCCACCAACCGGGTACCTATAACACGTGAACGACCACCTACAAGAATAATTAAAATTTAGATTGCGTGATTTCGCGTAATTAAACTGTTTTTCTTTTTTTCTTTCTACATCTTCCAGAATTTAAACGAGGCGAATGATAGAGATGTACACGTTGGAAAATACTGGCCTAACAAAAGGATATTCCGCGTCTATACATACCAAACAAAAAAAGTTACCTATGTTCCGAAAGAATACGTTTCTCTTAATTTTTTTTTTTGGGACATTTCGATAACTAAACCCAATAGTACATTTTGATACAAGTGCAGAAAGTTTGTCATTGCGACCGAGGCGGGATTCGCACGAGCCGTAGGCGAGTGTGTTATGGAGCCGAGGGCTGCAGTGACAAATTTGAACGTGTGTCAAACGAGCTTTTTCAATACACTTATAAAATGAATAAACGGGGGTTGACCGGCGACTGGTGGGGGTCGACGCGCGCCCAGCCTGATGCGATACAATGTAATAACATTGTAGCGGGGGAGAGCACGCGCACTTTTCTGCACTAGTGCGGAAAACAGTCTATTGCGTGCCTAAAAGCGGTGGGATAAGAGCGGGTTTTCGAATAAGTGTATTGAAAAATTAATTTAGAGTTTAGCGATATTTTAAAAATCGGAATTCAAGGTCACTTAAATAAGCAAGTACATCAATGTACATCTAAATGTACATTGTTGTTTTGTGACATCGAAAGCGATGTGGCATTTAATGTTCAGTTTCCGTTCTTTCAATTCCTCTGTTTATAACTCGTCGTGTGGCGTTTTTCTTTACGCATTAATCGTTGCTGACTCATTGGCCAGGGTAATCGCAGGGTAGTGTTTCTTCCGATTGACTGAAGGGACAATATTAATTGGAAATTAGCTGGTATAGGTCTATTTTCGCACATTTTGAATACTCCCTTGGAAACCCTTATTATAATGCAGTTTTACGGTGTTGTACTGATAACTTGGCGTATTTATCTATCTATAGGTCATACACACACAAACATCACACCACACATCACACATCATTACATCTATCTAAATAAAAGGAGAAACTGACTGACTGACATATCATCGCACAGCCGCAACTACAGGAACCAACAGGAACTAAGAGTGTGAAATTGTGCACAAGGTTGCTTTTTATAACGTTGGCGAGCACCAACAGGGTTTTTTGGATATTCTACCTTGAAGGAGGAGAAAAGGGGGAAATTCGTTTGTATTTAAAGTTAGCACAAATAGTCAGTGGCGGATTAGCCATGTAGCAAGAGTAGCAAATGCTACAGGCCCCGTGTATTTCGGGGGCCCCGCGCGTTCGAGGATCCTGCACTTGAATGCAAAAAAAATCTAGTCAAACTAACATTATCTATCTATGTATATAAAAGGAGAAACTGACTGACTGACATATCAACGCACAGCCGAAACTACTACGATTAAGAACGTGAAATTTTGCACAAAGCTTCCTTTCATAACGCAACCGAGCACTTAGGGAGGATTTTCCAAAATTCACCCCCAAAGGGGATGAAACGGGGCTCCAAAGTTTGTATGGAGAAACCTACTTATACGCGGGCGAAGCCGCTGGCAGAATCTAGTTATATTATATTAAAATACAAATATAGTTGATTTCTTTGAATGTGATAGCCAATTTACTTCAGACTATCCTCCAAGTAAATTTCCACATTATCGTGCCTTTTACGTACTCCAATCTTAAAATCCATGGGGTTATCGGTGTCCATTGTAATTTACATATTCACACAAAGTATGTAGTTCGATTAGTACCCTAAAAGACCCTATTGAGATCGAATTTGCTACAGGCCCCGCACTGGCTTAATCCGCCACTGCAAATAGTAAACTTAGTAAATAATAAAGGTTGTCATTATTTGTTTTAAAAACTATTCCTAATAGAACAATTTAAGGGGTTTTAAAGATTGTATGGAGGATTCTTATTTATTAGGTTCATAAATTTGAAACTTGTCACAAATTCGAAGCAAAGTGAAGAACAAATACTGTTATAATTAATTTTCCAAAACTAACCTCAAAATACGGTAGGAGTGTTTACATTTTTATGAAAAAATTCTCGCGAACAAAGTCGCAGGCAAAGCGCTTGTAATAATATAAAGCGTTCCCATTTGGAAAATAAACTTTATTTAAATAATATTACGGTCTATTTTTTATTGGTAGCCTACCGCCAATATTCAGATAAATATGCCATCTTTAGGAGTTTGGTAAATGATTTATAGAAGTCATCAGCATCATGCTGATAATTGACCTACAATTGTCAGTTCAGCGTCCATGTTGGAGAATGTCTTGTGATGAAACGTTAGTCATCACCTCACCTTGAACTATCACGATGCACAAATATTAGAATTTTCGAGATATTAATGACTCAGACAAACTTGTTTGCTATACTTAGGTAAAAACATAGAAAAAATATTTTATCAGGATAATGAAGACGTATAGGTACTTACTCCAAATTCACTTGCTCCTAATCTGGGTCTTGAGTAAAGCTCATTCAAAGCGTGGTTGTAATGGCACTTCTCCAAGAACGAGGCATCCGATGCGCGCGGGAAGTTGCTCTCGTCGTCCAGAAGATGCAGGATACCCACAGGCTTCTTGCTCAGGAGCTGTATCACTGGAAAAGACAGAATATTTTAAACTCTATCCAAACGAAATAGGGTCAAATTTTACGTAACAAAACTCACCCGGAGAGTTGTCATTCCAAATCAAATTCGACCATTCCAAACGTTCTTTCTGATACTCCTGTTGTTCCAACTTAAATATGTGCTTATTAAAATAATGTTGCAGAGTTTCGTTAGCGTAATTAATGCAAAGTTGCTCAAAAGAGTTCTCTTCCAAGTCTTCAAATCCAAAGATGTCAAGGAGAGATATTCTGTGAGCATCGTGGAGCCCGGCGCGATGGACTATCGAATTGATGCGAAGGACTAGCCAGCTGAAGAGTGAGGAGTAGAGGGCTTTAGCGAACGCGTCTCTTGCGTCCAAAGCCTGGTCAATGGGCAGTGGAGACCTCATGCGCTCAGCTCTCGCCGCAGTGACCCGGGTAGTGAGGGCCCTGGCCATCGCCTCTGCCGGGACCTTCAGTAAATGCGCGGCCCAACGCACCTCCGCGCCCCCGCCTAACTGCACACCTTCCTGTCCGTGTCGCAACTGTCTTCTGTGAAAATATACATTTCCCAAATGCAATACAGCAGCTAACACTCTTATTATATCTTCTCTTTCTGCGTCTCCGATACCAAGAACTTGCATGGCGCCGCATAATGCCGACCAATCAGCGCCAGCGCCCGCACCGCCCGAGTCACCTCCTTGATTCAAGTAGAAATAATGTTCAGCGGTGAGAAGTCCTCTAGACCGCCTTTGTTCTTCATCTAATCCGGCTAGCAGTTCATAGAATACGTGGTAGTTCCTTTCTCCAGGTGACTGTGTGACTATTCGGGACTTCTCCAAAAGGTAGTGTGCTACCCTCGCGCCCGCTAAAGAGCCATCTTTAAAATACAATTCCAAGAGTTTTCCAAATCGACTAGAGTTGTGGTTTTTTGGTGTTCTTGCATTTCCGAAGGCTTCTAAGAGGGGGGCTGCTTCTAGGATTTGTTCAGAGACTGGAGCCCTGCCGGGGGGTGCGGGGGCTACTGCGGCGAGGAACTGGACAGCTAGTTTGGTGGATTCGGTCTTGCCAGCGCCGGACTCGCCGGAGATGAGGATAGCTTGAGGCTGCGGAAGCGCCGCGCGCGCAGCCGCCGCTATGGCAAACAAATGTGGTGGGAGATCGCCTAGCGCCTCTGCTGCGTGGTACCTGGAAGCGGTCAGTTACAAATTAAAGTTTGTTGTGAACGTGTCGACTTCGCTCCTTTGATCCTTATCCCAGAGGAACCAAGATTTTCTGTAGTTTTAATTTTTATTTTTGCCTAGTTTTAATATGTAAAAAATGTATATTGGTATTATCATACCAATGACAGCCCCATTACATGTCCAGAAAATTACTGTCAATTTCAGGTAGCCTGAAACAGATCGCCGAACGCGATAAGGCCGCCCATTGCATGTGTGTTTTAATAATCTCCTTTTGTATAGGCGTAATGATGAACGATAAAGTATATAATAAGTTTTAGTTACTTTATTTTAAATACATATGGCGCTCAATATTTCAATCAAAGAATTGAATTTGGTAATTGGAACATTACTTTCAGAGATTAACTTCTACAACCAACAAGGTTACATGCAAGTCATAGAGCTGGCAACCTTAACAGTTTTGTACTAAATAAATAAATAAGGCGAAGAAGAATGATATCTTACCTCCTCGCAGTCTGCAAGCCATACAACGCGTCGACAGGTCTATACGGGTTAACAGCAACCAAAATCGAGCCAGCATAAGTGTAAATCAGTCCCTGTTCGTATCGGAGCTTCAGGTTCCACAGCAGGGCCGCCTCGTGCAGGTCGTGCAGCCTGGTCATGTCGTCGACGCCGGTGGGGCCCAGCTCCTCGCGAGGCCACACCGGGTCCCCTTCGTCTTCACCGCTGCCCATTTGTAAGGCGAAGGTCTGGGGCTGTTGGAGAAAAAGGGAGGTTTAGAACTATTGGAAATGAATAAGGTTTATACAGAAGTAAAGTGGATTATCACACTGTTGGTGGTTTTATTTTATTGTGGACGGTTGCGGGAGTCCGATGGATGCGAGACGCACAGGACCGTTAATTGTGGCGACACTTGGGGGAGGCCTATGTCCAGCAGTGGACGCCTTTCGGCTGAAATGATGATGATGATGATGAAAGTGGATTATTGGTATGTAAACATTGCTGACTGTTTTGATGGTCTTGTAGCCGCAAAAGACTGTCTGGAGGTCTTGTCCTGTGTAGTTCGCGGACGAACTATATAGGTCGTTAGAGCGCTCCTACACGCGAACTACGCGAACAAGATTCCAGATCCATCACTCTTTAGTTCGTTAGTTCATTCCATGTGACCGACTTAATGAGTGTTTTCAGGAAAATTCACACCACCAGTTGGCGCCACTTAGCCGAAAGGTGTTCTACTTTTGAAAACGTAATTATGTCGTGGCCAGATTTTAGAATTAATCACTTCATGATATGGCCAACTAATACTGGCCAGATTGTTTAAACGCGTAACATTTGATGATATGTCAATTCTCGTTTAGCTATTTTAAAAGCGAGAGTGCGAGAGCTCAGCGTCGACCGAGCTAGTCACATCACTACTATCGCATACTCACTCGCTGCAAATGCGCTTCTCATCGGAAGTCATTAAGGTATTGGGGAGTTTCGCGCATTAAAATTTTAGCTCGGAGTCCGGATTTGAGCCAGATTTATAGTAATAGGCTCCGCCCTATTACAAGGAAATCCGCCCCTAAGGCGACCCACTGACCCAAGGAACTTCAACATAATATCTCGCTTACTACCACTGCCACTGCAGGATTGTTCAATAGGGTTACCGCAGCTCTGGAACGCAAAGGGCAACTGAAGGAATACAGGTAGGTTTCGCTCCGGCACCACCCAGACCGGGAGGACATATTTGACGATTTAACACCTCAAAAAAAGTACACCTCTGTCTAACCAAATTGGAGTTTAGAGGCGTGATATTTTAGCTTGGTCACCTCGTTTTATTCATTCAAATAATTTTGCGTTTGCACAATTCTTTTACCAGCATTCGAAATTCAAATAGTCATATTTAAAAAAGGAACAGCGAAACGGCAGCAGCTTGGAAAATTGTAAAGCCCAAGAGCCGTAACTGTGACATAACGTAATAATGACTCCTCACAATACTATCAGAGCATCTTCTGCGACCTGCTCTACTGAGATCTTTTCGCTATCGAGATCACTTAAATTCGTTACATTTCAACGCTCGCTGGGTTCGCATACTTCTATTCTTTTACTTCAAAAATCGCGTAATGGACTGTGAATTGATTTGATTATATCGTCATGGAGTTAACGCTGCGTTACCGTGGTGAAGGACGGCTTGCGTTTTGCATAGAGTAACATTTATATTACGGAGTCTCGCTCGAGTAAACATCATTATTCAGTATTGATTAAAGCGATACTGTTAACTGAACCTCATTTATATCGAAGTCGCACATTAGCAAATTAAAATAGTCATCTCCATTACATGTTGACGGCTGATCATTAAGCATATTGTGATGCTTGAAGCGTACGGAACAAATGATGGCTCTATTATAGGTAATTAACCATATTCTGCCCGTAACTTCGCGTGTTTAAACATTAAACATACGGTATCCTATGGCATTCGGCATTCGTTTTGTGTGGTTTTTGAATAAAATTAAAAGGATTTTTAGATACTTAGGTATCGTCCATTAATCACGTGAGGCCCAATGGGGGAGGGTGGGAATTAAAAAAAAAATCATGAAATATCACAAGGAGGTGTGGACTAAGATATCGCATGTATTAAATTTTAAAACCTAAAAAAAAATAACATTCCAAAGACTGAGGAGGAGGTTCTCAACCTCATCGTTTAAAAAATGGCGCGTGACCTAGGCTCGCCGTTGCCAATGATTTCACCACTCAAAACAATATTCAGGAAAATTGTAAGATACTACAATTGCTATTATAGGATGGTGCGGGTGACAGCTGTCGGATTCATACAATGTAGCTACCTATCCTTTTCTCTCTTCTTAAAGATGCATATTTTCGTCCTGCTGTCATCCTACCCATGCTATGTAAAAATACCTTAATACAAAAAAATACACGTGATTTTAAGTAGAGGGGTGAGAAGTAAGTCTTAAATTCCACTACGGGGGGTTAAAAGTTACCAAAAACCTGACGTGATTAATGGACGATTCATTATTAACTTTTACAAAATCTATATATATAAAAGAAAGTCGTGGTTACACTATTTATAACTCAAGAACGGCTGAACCGATTTGGCTGAAAGTTGGTGGGGAGGTAGCTTAGAACCAGGAGACGGACATAGGATACTTTTTTTTTTTTGAGTAGGGTAGAGAAGGGTGGGTAGAGTAGGGTAGGTAGGGTAGAGTAGGGTAGAGTAAGGTAGAGTAGGATAATTATAGTAGTCAGTTGACGGGAGCGAAGTCGCGGGCAAAAGCTAGTATATAATAAACATAAATTAACATTTTACGTCCTTATCTATAAAAAAAATGGAGATTATTGAGCAGTTTTGTTAAATGAAACTAGGTAATGCGGCTCTGCATACGCCTCTCGGTCGTGAAATGCAATCAATCAATTTCATGCACGTGAATGACAACTGTATCATAAAATGCAAATCTATTGAAGTTAACTAGCCGTAACGAAAGGGGACAAAATGGTTATTGTAAATTGCATTAGTCCACAAATTCGGAGGCATATGACATCCTCCAACCTGCACTGGACCCGCGTGGTGGATTACGACCCATTCCATTCCCTCTCCCTGAGTCCCAGCAGTAAGAACATTATAATGCTGAATATGCTGTGCTGTCAAACGGGGCGAATAGGAACGCAGAAATGAATAGGAACCAAACTTTGGGTAGGTTAGTTAGGTGACGAACAAACATACAGAAGAATTATGTATATAAAGACAGTATAATAGATATATTTACATTGCTTACGAGGACATCCAGGCACATGTCCTTCAATGACGACACAGGCATAGGCCTCCGTCTTCTCACACTTTTATCAGAACTCATCGATTTCTCGCTACTTGATCTCGTCATGGGCACTTTCTTCATGATAGACTTAATATTCTTCGCGTCACAGCTGTTCTGTCGTCGAGACACTGAACGAAATCGACATGAGGAATTACAAGAGTCGGACATGCAAGATTTCTGAGAGTCCGGTGAGCTGTGCGGTGTCGGTGCGAAGCGAACACGCATGGAACAATACAATTTGATGATCCTACGATCTACACTTATCTAGTTTTTCTATCACTTCATTGAACTCGTGCTGTCGTGCTCGTGCTCGTGTTGTGTGAGTCTGTATCTTAATGTGATCTTGTTCATTGCCTTAAGTCCCATAATACTAAGTAGTCTACAATCAAAATGCAACAGAGTGGCTATTGAGATTTTTATGTTTACTAATGCATACCAAATATGATTCTGTATTTAGAAAGTCCGTAACGCTTACTATTTTTGAGTTTTTGACTTTAAAAACTACAACAATACATAAAGTACACACCTAAATACATCAAAAGACTATATTTTTTTTGGAATACATGCAGAAAAATTACCTAAAATAAACTAAATTAGTATATCGTAACTATTTCGGCTATTCTGTGTGAACTCTGGGCTGCTAATGTTTTAAAAAAATCTACAATACAGTTAAAATAGATTACATGTACACATAATTACTTGAAAATGAAAATAAACATTAAAAAATAAGATAAACACAATCAATTTAAAATTTTAATATTATCATTGTCATGAAAGGTGTACTATTTATCGACAAAACTAAGATAAAACTGACAACCTAGACGTGATGTTTTTTTCTACTATAAAATAAGGAGCCTTCAAATAAAACGAAACACTTAGGGCCATATCTGATGCATTTTAAAAATAAAAAGTAGACTAGCGTAATTAAAACGTTCTTTTCGTTTTCATTTAGTCTCACGTTTCTGTCATTAAGACTTAATCACCACAATCCAATCCACAGTTTAGTCTACTGCAACATCACCATTTCCACCACATTGAACCGCGCACCAGTTTCTAGTATTTCAAGTGAGAAAACCGCAAATCATTTTATGGAATTAAATGTATCCCGCAGTTGCGTTGCGGAGTGGTTGGCTAGTGCAAGCTAACTGATTGTACCACATACCATAGTAGGTACATAGAACTGTTATGGTGAGCTCTTAGGATAACGGCTACTGCCTGGACCAGTCGGCATTAAGTAACACGGATAGATTCTGCTTCTCTTGCCATTATATTGATTAACTGTAACGATATAAGTTCTTTTTTTGCGAGAAATTATGAAATGATTTCTCCCGGTATGGGTGGAGATAGGGCGAGTGTCAAAAATTAAAAGAAAAAAAACAATTCAAAAGTGTTTATACCACATAGGCCTACATGGGCACTTGTAAAACGTCAAAAGCTAGTGCACGGTTCCAAATTGGTCGTTTCCAATGGAGAAGAATCGGCAAGAAACTCCAAGGTTACTCTTGTTGTCAGACTTTTAAACTCACATTTGTTTTTTCAGTTACCTTTTGCTGTCCAGGGCCACGGTATCCACGGTGGTCCAGGGCCATGATTCGGGCCAGACATTGGCCCGAATCATGCTAACATATTTTTGATACACTCGCGGAACACAACCCGTCATAGACCTAAGCCTGGTCTTTATCAGACGGCAAGCTACCCATAGCTCGATGTCCGCATGCCCGTGCCTACGGGTGGCCTAGAAGTTGCCTTGAAGCTCGTGACGCCCGTGTTGTTGTCGGCA
The DNA here is from genome assembly GCA_905147345.3 of Mythimna impura. Classification (NCBI taxonomy): domain Eukaryota; kingdom Metazoa; phylum Arthropoda; class Insecta; order Lepidoptera; family Noctuidae; genus Mythimna; species Mythimna impura. The sequence continues at coordinate 6,894,733 of LR990346.1, forward strand.
GGGTTGGGCAGTATTTGAATTACTTGTAATTAAAATATGTAATTGAAATACAAATACGTATTTGGTATTTGTATTTCAATTACTTCCTTAAAACGTAATTTTTAATTCGTATTTCAAATACCTGACGGCGAAGTATTTTGTAATTAGTATTTCAAATACTTGAGGCTTCAAAATACATTTTAACATTAAAATACATTTAACCTTCAAGAAAGATTGTTTTCTTTAGCAGGTTTTATTCACTCTCCAACAAGAGGCTGTTTGTCTGACAGTACATTTAAAAATCTAGTGTTCATGAAAGGAAACTCTGGTTTTACTGATTAATTAATCTTGTTTTCGTCTACTTTTCAGCCCATGCTGGTCTAGATTACTTATTTTGTAATATGTAATTTGTATTTTGTATTTCAATTAAAAATAGCTAAAATACTGTATTTTGTATTTTATATTTCAAATACCTTACTTATAGATATTTTGTATTTTAATTACTTGCGATACTGTATTTTGTAATTTGTATTTCAATTAAAGCAAAGCATGTATTTTGCCCAGCCCTGGTTGTCGGCGGGTCGGGCTTAAGGTTTTCAACTTCTTCGCTCGCATTACTACTTCACTTCGCACTGTAAAGTTTGCAGAAAGAGGTGAATCGATATAAACTAAGTTTTCAACACGATATTGAGACATTTCGTACGGAAATATCTTTAATTCTGTCAGTTCAAATGGCAAATGATGATATTATTAGCAATGCTCGTCTATAGTAATTCTGTCAGCTCAAAAGTTAGCAGATAGAGTTCACAGTCCCTGTTAGCGAGGCAGTCCATATCTTTGCTCTAACCGCTACGTACTTTCGTATCACTTTTAATCTACCTATATCTCTATGGTGTACCTCTTGTAAAATTCATTTCCATAAATAGGTGTTTTCTTATGTCAAGTCCGAAGTTAAAAATCGCAAAAACCGGGCAAGTGCGAGTCGGACTCGCGCACTGAGAGTTCCGTACTATGCGTTCCAAATAAGAATAGGTTCGACGCCATGTTGTGACGTCACGGCATACCTACTGTCAAATCGCAAGAAATTGGGCTAAATTGAAGAACTCAGAGATGAGCAAAATTGAAGAATTGGATTCTGATTAAACTGTTTTCGTTCACAGTTCGTAAATAAATTAAATTTTAAAATTTTCTTATTTTGCTCACCATAATAATTCTTCGATTTGACAGTATGACGTGACGTCACTACCTGTCAATCGATCCTATTCTTATTTGGAACGCATTGTACAAACTTACCTATGAAAACAGTTCAATTCCCGAATTGAGTTACGAATATTTTTCCGAATCGCAGAAAGTTTTTTTTTGTGACCTAACTACAAATTTACAGTTATCAGATTTTTTCCTATATTTAAGCTATGAGACCTGGCATCGTTGCTTCATGCCAAATTTCAGGATTCTAGATCAACGGGAAGTACCCTATGAATTTTGATTCCCTTGAGAGTGTCGAAATACACGTTTTTTTGCGACATAAGCAGCCGTATCTTTTTTTTTTCGTTAACTCAGTTGTTTTTTTCACAGCTTCAAGGGACCGCAGACCTGAGTATATGGTTTTAATTTCAACTCGATACCTCCATGCGTTTCCGAGTTATAGGGTTTTGGGAGTATGTGTCGCTACAGGGTCTTGACAGACAGACAGACAGATTTCCTTTTGAGGTACGGAACCCTAAAAACCGGGCCAGGCGAAGCTACTGAGTACTGACAGAAGCTGTTGGGTCATAAAATTAACGTATAAATGAACAAAATTAAAGATGTTAATCAGCAATTTCGCTAATCACCTCAATGAATACTATAATTAATCACCACAATATTTGCGTGCAGCTATTTTAGAAAATCAAATGCTGAACGAATCAAGATCACAATTTACGGGTAGTCTAATGCGAATTATATTACCTAATGAGTATTAAATATTACTTAATTGGGCGATACTTTCCGTTCCTGTGGTTACGTTCAGCCCGGGAAGTTGTAATTGTTTACCTAGTTTTAGAAAATGAGCCGTTGATAATCGTGGACGAGGTCGGCTGGACATAGACAAAGTGAGAATTTGATATGGTAATAAAAATTAGGAACAAGAACGTGGACATTTAAGAAACTGTACGGATTTAACTCAATAGACATTAAAGTATTTCTGTAATAAGGCTCGAGCACCCATAAGAAATAAACAGTGGGTGCCAAGCACCCCTGAAAAAAAAACTTTTTAGAAAAAAAAAATAACCGACTTCACTAAAACAAAAACACTAAAAGGATCAAAATAACTTTAATTTCGGATGTCGGTGTTTCTCGGTATTGTTTGTTTCTTATTTAACACCGACTTCCGAAATTAAATTTATTTTGATCCTTTTAGTGTTTTTGTTTTAGTGAAGTCGGTTATTTTTTTTTTCTAAAAAGTTTTTATTTCACACTTTTTAGTTACGATACACTTATAAACAGAGTGCCTATTTCTCATGACAATTCCAATTAACCCAAATACTGCTAGGTTACATTGTTTTATTATAAAGTTCCTGTGTCTACCTTCCTCCTTCCGGCTCCATCATCAGATCAGTTCGATAGTACCTTATAGCCAAAGAGCATCTCACGACAATTCTAATAAGCCCAAACACGGCTAGGATACATTGATTAATTACGGAGTTCCTGTGCCTACCTTCCGGCTCCATCATCAGATCAGTTCGATAGTACCTTATAGCCAAAGTACATCTCATGACAATTCTAGTAAGTCCAAACACGGCTAGGTTACATTTTAATTACGGAGTTCCAGTGCCTACCTTCCGGCTCCATCATCATCATCAGATCACTTCGATGATACCATTTTCAACGTAACTATTCAGAATCATTCATTTATTTGTATTGTCATAGTCGCTTAACTATATCTTCATTGTGATATCTATTTGAGTATGAAGTTCCGTTGACCATTTCTGGTCTTCTTCATCAGTTCCACTTCATCAAATGTTACTTTTTGACTGTAAGTGCTTAAGTTCTTGATGAAAATACTAAAATTACCATAGGGTTGCCTATAATTTTTGAGGAGTTCCCTCGATTCCTCATGGAATCCATCATCAGAACTGGATTTTGAAAAAAATGGGACCAATCTGGAAGCATATCCTATAAAGAGAAAAAAAAAATTTGCAAAGCGGTCCATAAACGACGGAGTTCTGAGGTAACAAAGATAAAAAAAAAAAAAAATACAACCGAATTGATAACCTCCTCCTTTTTTTGAAGTCGGTTAAAAAGACATCAAGAAACCGATCAGTAATCGCATTTTAGGTTACGTATAAATTATAATATTTCTTGATAGTAAAAACTAATTTCATTTTTATATAATAGTTTCATTTTATTATTATTATATTTTTATCGAACATAATTAGTAATTAAGTACCTACGAAGTATGTAAGTAGGACATTTATTTATTTGTCGGTCGATCAGTTTGTATTTCTCTTCTCACACTTCGCCACTTTTTCGAGTCATCAAATGAGCATGAGCAACCCATGAGGTTTTCTAAAACCCCTGAATGTAATTGTCAATTCTCATTTTTATTTCTTTCTACTGTTTTTATGTTATTATTACTGACTTCATTCTAATTATGTTTTCCTTTGACATTTTATCCATTGAAATTATTTAACTAATTTTATTATGTGTTTTAAAATCAAATGTTTTATGTCAATATAGTGATTGTCGTGTTGCAGCACTTGAATAGTGTTATAAAAGAACCTGTAAATTCCCAGAGCCTGTAATGTTGGCGATCCTGTTAAACAAATAAATAGCCTGCGATAGCCAAATGTCTTTGCTTTGAATGCTACATTACAGCAGGTGACATACAGCTGGTATGGAAGAGTTACCGTGGCCCTGGAACGCTATGGGCAACTGAAAGCACACAGGTGGGTTTTAGTCAGTAAAACACACTCTCTCGCGCTCCATCCAGAGAGGAATGAGTTATTTGATGATTTACCACCTCACCAAAAAGAAATGGCTCGCGACAGCGGAACGTTTATGGCTTTGACTGGTTTGCGAATGCTACAGCAAGTGACATACGGGTCGAAACACTACCGTTATTTAAAAAAAAAAAACTGTAAACAGGTGCACACTGAGGACTTGATTTATTATAGACTTCTGTTAATCCTCCTTTTAGTGAAGCAGTTCCGTCTCAATTCCACTAACAAGTTTCACACATTTGTAGCGATTAAAAATATTTTTTTATGATCGACAATATCAATAAAACCTAATCAAGGTACTGTGGAGCCGTTGAGTCAACTCTCTATCAACATTCCGTCGGCGGCCTTGCGATCAGCCGAATGCCTTTTCTCGCCGATCACGGTGGAACAATGTACCCTGCCAGTCTTTGTTGCGATTATTTGCTTTTGTAAGGGCCTCTTAGCTAAGATTTGCGTCTTATTGGACGAAATTATGTCGGAAATAAGGTGCAACATTGTGATTTGCCTTCGATGTAAGTATGTAAAGCTAGTTGTTCCCCTCGGTTTCACCCGCGTCTTTGGTTGCTGCTCCATTCCTATTTGTCGTAGTATGATGTTGTATAAGCCTATAGCCTTTCCTAGATAAATGGGCTATTCTATACTAAAATATTTTTTAAATTCGGAACAGTAGGTCTCGTCAGCTACATAAATATTAAGGCGTATAGTCCTTTGAACATCTGGCCGGAGTTAAATGCACACATACTCGTACTGGCCGCCTGCGCCCGCATGGAGCCCACTGACCTTTAAAATCATTTTCTTTGCCAAATATTTATTGATTTATAAATGCTATGTACATTTTGAAGAACACTTAACCAGTATTTTTTTCGTGTAAACATATTTCTAAAGATCAAACCGTATGAAAGGAGTAGGGAAAACAAGCGGAAAAATATCATGTTGTTAAAATTTTTTTTTGGCATAAGTATTAGTCATACGAAAAAATCATGTGTTGTTAATATTTTACATGAATTTATAATAAACATATATTATTTTTAAACCTATTGACGTTACCGAGGAGTAGGCTTCAGAAAGTCACTATTTTATGGCACTGCTGGGGAGCTAGGGCCTTAAGTAAAGATTTATATCTAAAGTCGAAAGAGCCACTTTGGTACTCTTTCAGGAAAGAGCAGCTAAATACAGTAAATTTTTGAGACTATTTAAAACTTCCTCACCCGGCTCATAATTGATGATATCTCAATAAAAGCATTATGTTTAATGTTATATCGAAAATTACTAACCGACCTTTAATCAATACTAAATTATTGTTTTAAATCCAATCAACATTTTAATGTGAATAATAAATAAATAGAAACTATTAAAGTATGTGATGCTTTACGTTTTGACCGCGAGCTGCAGTTTGTACGTGACTGTACCTCCTACCTACTACACACAGTCGTGATGTAACTGCATGCGTTGCATAGCTTCATGTACGATTGTGCGCGATGGTACAATCACAATCATATTCGTCGAGGAGTTATGACATTCCGATTATGGATTACCGATAGGCTTTTGTTTTTGAACAGCAGCTTCGTTCTTTGTTGCTGAAGATCCTCAAATGTGTCAGCAGGCGTGTGTTTAAAGTTAAAACCATCCTCGTTCTAACTAGCTTGAAGGTTCATCATAATTTCATTTCGAAATACGTCACTGCTGGACATAAGCCTCTCCTAAGTGTCGCCACAACGAACAGTCATGTGCGTCTCGCGTCCATCGGATTCCCGCGACCCTCACCAGGCCATCGGTCCACCTTGTGGGAGGCCTTTCGACGCTGCTTCTCCCGGTGTACGGTTTTATTTACCTGGTGGCAATGTAGGACCAAATTTCGGGATGCTATTGATATTATTCTTTAGAATATTATTACTGATGGAACGATATCTAGTTCCCAGTTCATTCATTTCGGCAGTTATGAGATTCTATAAAATAGATAACAATGTACCAACAACCATATTCCGGGATACCTAAAACTAAAAATTCCTTACAGAAAATGTTAAATACTTGTAGGTATACAAATATATAAATCAGGCGGTTAGTGCGGACTAGGAAAATCTAAGAATTGAACTGGAAATACGTGAAATCACACTAATATTAAAAAGGCGAAAGTTTGAGTGTGTGTCTGTTTGTTACTTCTACACTCTCGTACGGCTACACGGATTTCGATGAGACTTGGTACACGGGTAGATCACATAGGATACTTTTTATCCCGGGAGTATGCTCCCTTGGGATAATTTTGTACTATCACGCGGGCGTAGCCGCTGGGAACAGCTAGTTGAATAATAATTTTCACTCGAAAACCCGCTCTTAACACACCGCTTTTAGGCACGCAATAGACTGTTTTCGGCACTAGTGCAGAAAAGTGTGCGTGCTCTCCCCCGCCACAATGTTATTACATTGTATCGTATCAGGCTAGGCGTTCGCCGACCCCCACGAGTCGCAGGTCAACCCCCGTTTATTCATTTCTTCGTAAGTGTATTGAAAAATGTCGTTTGATACACGTGCAAATTTGTCACTGCAGCCCTCGGCTCCATAACACACTCGCCTACACCTACGGCTCGTGCGAATTCTGCCTCGGTCGCAATGACAAACTTTCTGCACTTGTATCAAAATGTAGTATTCCGTTAACTTTATAATACATACAGCTAATCATGGAGGAAACATGCCACTAGATTAGCTAAGAAGGGTTATGTGTTTTACCTGTCCATTAAGGTGTGCGGACACGAGCAGCACCCTGGCAGCGCGGTGCACCTCCACCAGCTCGCCGGGCAGCGGCGCGGCGGCGCCCGGCGGCTGGAACCACACCGAGGCGCCCTCCGACCATTCTGACAGGCCCCCGGAGCCCGCCATGCTGAAAAGAAGAACAGAACGTCAATGCTCTGTAGTTTTTACCGTGGGTTTTTCACACATCCGGAGCGGGGACAGTTATTTGATGCTTTCCCACCTCTAAGAAAGAAAAGGCAAATTAAAGAATAGGGTTTACTGGGATGAATGTTTTAGTGGGAGCCATATAATGTGATAAATGTGAACCATGTCATGCAGTTTTAGATGTTTTTCAATCTCCATTATTGTACTACTCTGCCAAAAAAGTACCAAGAAAAGATCAATAATACACAAAATGTTTGTTATTCATCGAAATTTATTTTATCACCTTCAAAGTATGCTCTTTCAGAAACGATACACTTACGCCAACGAATAATCCAATTATCAAAACATTTTTTAAATGCTGTTTCCGAAATTGAGTTCAGTTCTCGCCGCGAATTCTCCTTTATGTCTTCTACCGATTGAAAACGGGTGCCACGAAGTGGTAATTTGAGTTTAGGAAAAAGAAAGAAGTCGGCTGGAGCCATATCTGGTGAATATGGTGGTTGTTGATGGTATTTGTTGAGTGTTTGGTCAAAAATTCGTTCACAATGATAGCCTTGTGCGAAGGCGCATTATCGTGGTGCAAAATCCAAGAATTTTCTTTCCACATATCTGGCCTTTTTCATCAAATTTGCTCTCTTAAATGCCGCATAACGCTCAAATAATATTCTTTATTTACCGTTTGACCTTCCGGCAAGAATTCCGAGTGCACAACATCGCGACAATCAAAGAAAACAGTCAACATGACGTTGACTTTTGATCGAATTTGGCGTGGTATTTTCGGTTTCGGTTCAGTTGGAAGGCGCCACTCCGAAGCTTGTTGACTAGTTTGCATGTCAAAACCGTAAACCCACGTCTCGTCACCAGTAACAATGCGTTTCATGAATGTTGGGTCGGAATTGACTCGTTCTAGCATGTCCTCAGCGACTCTCATGCGATTGAGTTTTTGGAGAAAATTCAGGCCTTTTGGGACTAGCCGAGCGGTAACATGTTTCATACCCAAATGATTAGTTAAAATGGTACGGATCGACTCGTGAGATACAGAAAGTTAATTAATTATTAATTAATTAATATTACTTACAGTATATTTCTATAGTATCATATACATGCAATGCCTTCTGAACTGAAGGATTAATTACTGATATACCTTCATTTATTCTATGGGAGTAATAGGTGCTGTAATAAAACATTGAATTTATAATGATGTATGTAATTATTTAATATCGAAGTAATTGAGTTCGTAATCTTAAATATTTCAGGCTTCTAAAATTAATATAACACAATGTGATAACAAGTTAACTAATACAATCTATTAGAACTGTCACAGGTAGATGGGAGAGGGTGCGCAGCCGCAGCCGCACGGCGGGGAGGAGGTGAAACAGATAGGGGTGGGGGGAGGCGGCTGCACGCAGAACGGCTCCAGGGGAGGCGGCTGAATGCACATCGATGGAGGAAGAGGTGGTTGCACCATTACCGGAGGTAAAGGAGGTGGTTGGACGCTAATCGGGGCGGGCGGGGGAGATTGCACACACATCGGTGGCGGGCACGGCGGCTGCACAGTAATCGGCGCTGGCGCTGGCAACTCAATCATCATTGGAGGTGACGCCGGTGGCTGAACCATCATCGGAGGCAGTGGCGGTGGCTGCACCGGCATCGGCGGCAGAGCAGGTGGCTGGATCATGATCTGTCCCAACGGCGGCGGCTGCACCATAATCGGAGGGGGAGGAGGCAGCTCAATCAAGATCGGAGGCGGCAGCGGCAGGTCTAAGTAAATCGCTGGCGGGAGCGGAGGGTTGACGTACATCGCTGGCGGACAAGGAGGCGTCACACACATAGGAGGAGGAGGTGGAGGGGTCACACAGATAGGAGGAATGGCAGGAGGAGTTATTGTCATCGGTGGTAAGGGCGGAGGATTAACCATCATGGGGGGCGATGGTGGCGGATTGATGGTAATAGGAGGGGGACAGGGGAGTTCCAACATCATTGGAGGTAAAGGAGGAGGTTGGACATGGAGAGGTGGCGGCGTTGGTAGCGTGACGTAAACTGGACAGGCCGGAGGAGCCGGGATGTTGAGCGGAGGAGAGCAGCAGCCGCATGCCGGGGGTTGTGATGTGTACGGACTTGGCGCTGGTGGTGCGGCGTAGGGTGGGTAGTAATACTGGGCGTAAGCAGCATGCTGTAAACAATTAAATAATGAGCCAGTTATAAAATTTATTGCATCCAAGCTCAAATAATGTTAAAGCATAATAACAAACAAATATTTGGTACTAAAAGACACATTTACACTTAATAAAGATGTTTTTGAAAATAAAGCAAACAAAACCTTACCTGAGCAATCGCCACAAGTAGTAGGAGAAGCATTTTTGTAGGCACCTCCATTGGTGCCCGATGAACTTGAACTTGTCTAAACCCTCAAAAATACTCCGTTTTATACCCACATATTACTCCAGAATTGTATGCAACACCGATACTAAAGCATGTGATCTTGATTAACAAATATTACATTCAAGTAATATTTGTTACTTATCGTATACGTAATCTAGTAGCATAAACAGTGGAAATGTAAGTAAATCACGTTTTGAAGTAGATAATGAAATTACAAGATTTTTACTACTAAATACCGCAGTGTTATTTGAATATTGTGGGTAACAAGCTGTGCCGAAAGTGGAACCCTGCGAGACACCCAAGCAAGACTCTTTGTAGAAAGAAGACAGTTAAAAAAAAATTTAAGCTGAGAGCTAAAATGAGGAACGCTACAGAACTACAAGGATATGAACACCTGTGGAAATGAAGTCCTGACAAACGAAAGATAGATCTGAAGTCGAAGGAATGATGAGCAAGCCTTAAATAAGTGTTCACATCGTAACAAAGCTTTTGTTATGAACACAATTTTATCTGATTGTGAATATTCGTTGTACCTGAAGATGACAGCTTGTTCCATAAACTCCAAGAGCAGATGCGACACAATGATTCCGAGATTAAAAGAGAAAACTGAACTCTTACTTATGTCATTGTAAATCTCAGAATGCGTTGTTAAATCGATCGTTCGAAAGATTTATCGGTTATGATAAATAAGACCGAACTTTTTGCGATCAATATTTTCATTGATCATTGTTCATTGGTACGGTTAAGATCGATAAGGATTTATAGTGTGTTGATCTTTAATTAAAGTGTTTTTAACAAGTGTTTTTACCCTGTCCCATGAGGTAATGTTATTAGAGTTACATGCTACTGAATTTTCTACTGTGATAATCTTACTTGGCCGACATTAAAAACAAAAGCTATCTTAATGCATATTATATACTCGTATATGCAGATAGTGTAAACAGTAAACGAATTCATCTCATCATGTGATCAGTCGGTTTTCCCTTTTACTTCATAGTTAAGTAAATCCTGTAGTTAACGTCTCAAGTGTAACGATGACTAAAGACTCAACTATGCGAAGATAATTGTCTTCAACTTTTCGTCGAGAATTTTTCCAGTCAGATAAACAAGAAACTGAAAAACAAAGATAAATATTCCACTGAAATTAATAGGTACTAACAGCAGAATAGTTCATCATTTCAGAGAATTCTTGGCTTGAGACCATAAATTTTACAAGAAGTTAACGCAAACATAATCTACAATTGCATTTTCTTGAAAGCATGACGAAAGTACAGGTATTTAATTAACAACGCATTGATTTATGCTCACATTTGTAGTTTAATTACTAGTCGCAATATTTTGATTTATAAGCTTAGAGTAAAATAATAAAATCGTAAAAACTAATTAGCTAGATATCTCCTGAGGCAGAACGGGTTTATGGTACATCTCTGCGTCGGAAATGATTTTCACTTTCTGTTCCTACGTCACTTGACATTCAGGTGCTATTAAGGTGCATTAGTAGAGACATGTATGTAGGTGCTAGTTGAAATCAGCGAGGTTCGCTTTTCCCAGCGCGATATGTGAAGAGGCACCTCTATGGGAACCGTGGTGAAAAGGAGACATTCTCGCTCGTTATACAGGTGGCCGGATTATATGATCCAAAATTTTTTTTTAGCTATGCAATGATAGGCATCGTTTAGAAAAAAAAATAAACAGTACTGAAAAAATCTAGCAGAAGTTGTGATTTTCTTTCGTGTTTTTTTATAAAAAGAATAAAAAGATGGTACAGCTTAGGAATATACAGGAGTATTGTGTGGTTGCATGCAAGTGCCATGAACAAGTACTTGTATACGAAATTTCATTTCATTCTGTTGAATATATTTAACACAAGAGCGGTTTTATGGTCAGACTAGAGAAATTTACGAAATTAAATCATTATTTCTGAACCTTATCTATATTTTTGCAGAACTATTTTTTTTCCAATACGATTACTTATTACTTGAGTATGCTACTTGTTTTTTTTTTTAATTTGCCTCGAAGGCATACTGTTTTTTTTTTTAATTTATTACAATCATACATAGTTTCAATTGATAAGTTATTTCGGTTTTTCTCACATTTAACCTATAGGCACATAAAAACTTGAACGCTTTTATCGTACCAGTTCTATTTTGTTTTCTTTTCAAAATTTATTATTTATACACAATATGTATATTGTGAATTGGACGATAGAACGTCCAATTCGCAATAAACTTTCTCCGATATTATTACATCGAACAGTCAGAGACAATGACACCATTTAGTTGAAAAAGAAATATTTCAAACGGAATATTTTTTCAATAAAACTCGTCTCTAGTCTCCTCCTTCCCTCCAAACCAGACTTCGTAACAGCTGATTCAACACATTATCATAACCATTTCTAATGTTATTCTCATCGGCATAAATATCAAACGCACCCATGACGACCCAAAAAAAGTTCATTGGATCCGGGAAACAATGGTCGGAGAGGCACTTCCGTCTGCCAAAGACGTGGAACCGAACCCACCTATGATGCATACCAATAGATATAACCCGATCAGTTTAAAAAGGCTCTTTGTTGCACACGTGTTATAAATTAAAGAGTGCGTTTTCAATCAGTCGGGTAATCGTGATGTTGTGTATTCTGGCTTCGCCTCGACCTCAAGAGGTAAGGCTTTCTACACGCACGTTGGCTGCTTCCATAAGTTGATATTAGGTGTCGAGTAAATAATTAATAGGCGAACTCAATGCAAGTTAATTTGTTAAATAGTGTCATGGTAAGATTAGCAAGTTATTTGATGTTCGAAGTTACGAATATGATAAAACTGAAAGACATAGAAATCATGGCCGAACTAAGAATTAATAATCAAGAATAATATATCAATACGTGTTATTTATTGAAATTATAAAATTTAAAACATTAATTTACTGTATTAATTTGCGCTGTGGTGTGTATAACAACAGTAGTTAATTGATGAATATCTTGATTTAATTTCGATTTCACTATACTCGGCCCACCTTTGCTAAACGTTTGACTGACTAGCTGATTCAGAAAACTACTGCAGGATTCTGAACACGTCCGATATGTTTACAAAGTTCAAGAACAAGTCGATTCACAGTACACAAGACCATAACCTTGGACACGATACTACTTATTTTAAAACATAAAAAATGGCATCAATTAAATTACCTCTTCAGAATTAATTAAATAATATGCAATAGCAAATTGAATTGAATGCAAACAGCAAACAAACAGCAGTGAAAAATGAAAATAATGGAAACCCCGCTGTAAAGAATGTTTGGAAGCCCCCAATTTCCACACACCTGCACTTTTGAGGACCTACTGAACTGCTTTGAAGAGACGAAGAAGTGGGATAGTCAGTTTGGGCAAATTAACTAATACAATAAACCATTTAAGAGAATGATGATGGTGAGACAATTTTTAGAAAGTGAAATAAAATCAGATAGCGTGTGTTGTTGAAGACAGTAAGTAATTCATGCATAGGTATGATGCTTGCGTGGACATAAAAGGCCAGTTGAGCAGTTAGATTGCCTAGGGCACACAGCCTAAGTACTAGCCTACCAACATTGTTATTACGTACACAAGTCATGCATTAGAAATCTGAGTGCTACTAACAGCCTGTTGTAAAGATCAGTAGCTGCTTTCAAGATAAATTAAGACACATCTATTGTTCACATCTATATCAGAAAGGAAAAGATAGTGAAGGGCAATCACGGGTGAGATGGTGGTCAAACGCGAGCCTATCATTAATAAATAAAATAAAAACAATAATAAAGGAATACAAATAATGATATAATGTATGCAGTTTGGAATACTAATTTTAGTCTTGTAGAAAGGGCAAAGGTGCCACAGCTTATTCGAGAAATTTAAATTGTGACACTAGCTAGATCTAAGTCTATTAATAACATCTATTAATAATTGACATTTCAATGACAGAAAAAATAAAGACTTCAACTTTGATAATATGCAGGTGCATCAAGCTACACCTATTGATTGCAAAAGAAAAGAAGCTGCAAAAATATAATAACCGAATAAATTCGTGTCGATGTCAGCAAAAAATAGAACATTTAATAATACAAAATTGTCAAGTAAAGGCATTCGCACGCTGAACCCAACAACGGGTTAATATCAATTTATATAAAAAATACTCCAAATGATACGCTTGGTCGCATTTCAGATTCATATCATGTAGTTGTCAAAAGATATCAGCTAGACTGCCAGCTTTTTGCACAATCGTCACATAGATTTATTATAGAAAAACAAATGCAAAAAGAAATGTAATATTTTATGAGCAATTACGCTTTTAGTGGCCCGTTTACAATAAAAGAATAATCATTTAAAAACGACGATTAGCATTTGCAAATCTACTTTCATCACTTTCATTAATAATCATTGTGGTCATATACAATTTCCTATCAATATTTTCTTTTCAAATAGTATTGTGAACGAGACAAGCGCAAAGTGCTCGTCACAAACATGTTTGGCCTCACAGGGCGGTCCCGTTACGGCTAGCTAAATTGTGACACGTTGCCCGAGGCTCTTGTATTGACCGTTTTAAATCTTTTTGGTTGATTTTGGAAATGGCAATCAATTCTTCTATCGTATTTGCATATCTCATAGAAATTATCTGATATTTAAGATGGTTTCGGCGAATTTAATCAACCTACACTACTTATATCAGGCCTCTTATAATTAATTATTCATAAATTTCGGGTTTGGTAATAAAGTGAACAGTTTATAGCAAGTTAATGAATGTACTTGATTTAATGATGACATTTTGCCAGATGCTGTTATTTTTAATTGTATAACAGCTACGGAATCTTCTACTTCCACTTGGTGCTTGGTGCATGCGAATTTTTTCAACTAATTAAAAGTTGCTCAACTTTGCCGTAATTAGAAGCAGTTATAGCATAATTGATGTTAGGAAATATGATGATTGCATTATATTACATCACTAACATGGTTAATCGACTTTTACATAGAGCAAAGGGTTTCGCAGACAGGCGCGACGTTCTTTATTTATAAAAATAGAAACATGTATACATAATATACCTATATTTATACAAATCGTGGAACAATTTCTATGAAAAAGGGTTCTGGCATCGTTATTGTATTGTACGACTTCCCTAAAACTTGCGAGGAATCGCGAGAGTGACACATAAAATGCCATAATAGAATCGTGAAATGTCAAAGTTGACAAGAGACAATGTAGCGACCTTTACGGTACTATATATTTCATTTGATTCATATCTTGCACAACTTAACATTGTTTGAAAAATATCTTTGACTCTTCTGTTCCTATTTTAAGTGCATTGTTTTGTATCACTAAGCTCTTGAAATATTTCAGAGCATTTTTGAAATAGATACTCTTTTTATAATCTTCTTTTAAAATACACTGTATATGTATATTTTAAATAGGCTACAAATTACAAATATTTGTCATCACCATTATTATTACAGCCGAAAGACGTACCTACACTGCTGAACATATATTTCCCACAAGCGTTTCTAAAATATTAAATTTATTTCAAACTTCTCGGATCCCTAAATGGGTCTACAAGTTGCACAATCCCAATGGAATTTCCAACTCCATTCTCGCAGAATCAGAAGAAACATTTTTGTAGTGTTTCGTCATTATCCACATCTACAGTTGTCATAATCACCCGGCCTTCACCTTCAGAGTGCGCTGCATTTTTCTCACCAATCATTTGACTTGCCAGTACCGCTCTAGCATCTATTACAATGAAATCACCTTTAATTAACCACACGTGTTGCTAGTTCACGATTTTATGCTAACTTCGTTCGCAGAGCTGAAACAATGTTGTGGTAGTACCTACTGTAGTTTATAATGGGTATAGCTAAGATAGTCGACTCGGGTCATGCGTGACTCGGAGCCAGGTTGTATATACAAACGCCATACGCGTTTTTCTCTTGCCACGAGTTTATAGGTATCATTACAAGAGCTTTTAAGTTCTACTTCCAATAAGGAGTATAGATCTAAATCTATACTATTCTACGGATAATACTAAAAGACCGAAGCTTCAGTATATTTAGGTACCATTGCTTGCTTATTATGAATATCCAATCTTGTTGATGTCTAATTCTTCGCGAAATGTTTGTGAATAATATTTGTGAACACGCAGACCAGAAAGTACTCTAAGTTTAATAAACAATAGCTGTACGAGTGCATCATGCATCTGGTCCACAAACATCTTAATTTTGTCTGCACATTCCATCCGCTTAACGCTTGAATGGGCTTTGACTAATTCGTACCGCATCGTTTAACGATTACTCTAAAAACTAACAGTACAGTAAAAGTACAATTTCTACGCTTTTCTGATTTAAGATGTTTTGTACGAAAGCAGAAATTATCTCTGATATATGATTGGCGTAAGACAGATAGAATTACTCACAAATAAAAGTAATGCATTTTTGTGCTTAGCACACACATTCCTCATTCTAAAATTTGTACATCCGGTAAACAATAATAACAATTAAATAGAACAATTAGAATTATGAAATGAGTTCGCAAATTAATGGCTCGGCACAAAAACTGCACGTCATCACATTAAGGAATGGTTGCGTCCATTCCGCATGGGTAAACAATTAGTTATATAATTTCAATATCTCCATACATTTTTCTGTTCATAATTAAAGAAGTGCAACATAATTCATTGTTAAACGTGGCGTATCTGATTTTATTTCATTGCATAAGCGATGCTTCAGTGTGGGATCGAGGGCAGAGACAGACTTGCGCCGGCGCATCGGTGTCAGTGGAACAATGGTACATACACTCAGTGGGGGAAGGAAGTGTCAATAATTAATAGAAAATAAACCGCCTTTTGTGTGCTCAAGTGAAATCCTATATGGATTACTTAGTTGTGGAAAGACAGAGGTCAGTGACAGAGAAATGTGTTGTAAACCAATGACCTAACGAAAACAGGTGGTTGAAGAATTTTGGTCTAATATCTTTGCAGAAAACTTAACCTAGATACGACCAAAATACACCGGCCAGTCTGATTCTATGTTAAATATCTGTCTAGCAAGACTTAGATCAAAACCTGCATGTTAAAATTCCAAAGTGCCAAACACTTGACATAACGGAGTCAATCACCCAGTAAAGACAAGTAAAAGTTGTGCGTTGCGACAATAACACCAAAGGCGCCATTGAAAGCACGTAACCTTGGCAAGTAGAGCATTTTCCAAATAAATCAATTTGTCAGTTTTGTAACGGAATAATTTATTACCTGTGTCGACAATTTGTGAAGCGAGAGGCGTGAAAACGTTGCGTTAGTGTTTTGTCACGGGACAAAGAACTGTCATACAGCGTGGCTGCAGGGGTGACTTGCCTCAAACCAGTTAGACTGCATTTACAATATCTGCAGCTTTAACACGTTAACTGTCCAATGTACCGAATACAGTACACGCCGCGTGGGTCCATCACGTCCATGTACCGTAAATGGTACACTCGCCCCTGTATCTTTCTATGCGCTCTAACTTCATGGACTTGTGTGTTATGTTGCTCTATTTATCAGGACTTGTCAACAGGACATTTGAAACAGAATATTACAAAAAATGATTTGGACATTTGGGGTTATCGAAAAATTATGTATGGGGACAGTTAACGTGTTAAGTACGAGTTTCGATTTGACTGAAGGAATATGCTTGTAGATCGATTTTAAGAAAATATTAGATGTTTGCTTAAGTTGCAAACTTTAAACAGAGGCCAAGGCCATTGTACCTAAAGACTTAACGGCTCCCAAATCTACTTTGTATGTTTCCCCAAAAGCAATCTTGGCAAAATCAAAATGACAATAGCATCATTTATAAGCACACGAGATAAATCCAAACCATATTATTTTCTAACAGAATAAGAACCGTTTAGAACATGATAACATAATTGTGATACCAGCAAAACCAGTCTATCAACCCTTTGAAAAACAAAACCCACTGACAATGAAAGTAAACTAAGCAAGGACAGTAATAATATCAAACAAATCGATCGGCCAGCTCCCGACCACTAATAACAAATCGATCGACTGGCTCCCGAGCACAAATTTCATAATTTCCAAGTCACTCCGATCGAAGCTAACGTACCCAAACCGGTATCACAGCATATCAATCAACATACAATTATTGCAAAATTACTGCTTGTGAAATAACCAGTGTAATGAGCATTGTAATGACCCACCGTAACAGCTGATCAAGTTTATGTTTAATGGAATTTCACTAATCTTATTACACGGACTGGTTGATGTAGTTTTATTTGCATTCGAATGCAAAGCCATTTTCTAAACGTTGTTATAATAATAATAATAATAATCTTTATTTGTTTAAAACGTTAGTACAAGATACACAAAATAGGTACATCAGTTGACTTATAAACTAAAATAAACAATATATCTCTGGCCCCCACACTAGGATAACCTGTGTCGTGAGGTCCAGTCCCTTCCGTAAATTTACAAATTAATTAATAAATGCATGGGTTATAGTTCGTACATTTTGGCTTGGAGAAGGAAGTCTTGTTTCTGGAGTTAATATCTCGAACATCAAACCATACAAGTATTTGTTCTGTAATTTTTGAATGCCTCCTAAGAGAAATTTGACGGTAAAACGAAATCTAATTAACTAACATCATGGAGCAACATAACTTTTTCCCAAGCTGAAGCTATAACAGTTAACATGTCACCATTATAAAATCTACGAACATGTCTTACATAATGCTGTGTAAGCAATTAAATCGTTAATTTAATTGAGAAGTGAAGGTTTGTGAAAGGGCCGCCAATAAACTAATTGTGTAATTTCGCACATGTGGGTGTAAATAAACGTGTAAGAGACAAAACAATAGGCTGTGGGATGAACACATACGATCACTTTAACCTCTACACCACACAATGGCGCATTCAGAGTCAAATGTCGTACGAACAAGCACTTCAATACAAAAACTGTAAACAACAAAAATAAACTCAATCGCAGGAATAATAAGGTTCTTGTGACAGCTGTAAAACAACCAACTTGCCAAGACTCACAACTAGTAATAAAATATCTTCATTGAAATGAACCAGCCGAAGCGTGAAAACGAGTAAGGAAGGTCAAGATAAAGTGGACGATCAAGTTTAGAAGTCAACGATGTCAAGACAATGACTAATTGGTAACTCTTCGATTTGTTGTCGTGTAAAGACGATGCAGAACGAGCATCGAGTAGTGCCGTAAAAAACATGCGATTGATGCAGGGATGCATTTTTTATATTGTTTTCTGTACAAGTCACGATTCACATTTGTTATCGACTGTGCAATAGATCAAGCCTTTGTTAATTGGTTAAATAATGGAAGAGAATCGTGTTAATTGTAGATAAACGCAGCCTGAGAAAATGTTTGCATGATATGTCAGCTTCAATGTAAATGCAAAATAAGGAATTTTACAAGACAAACCAGATTAAGCAAATAATAAAGTGCGATTGTGGGATTGATAGAATTGTTGATGCCGTTACGCACTGATTGGCTCATCATTATCATACAGCTATAAATAATGTAAATAGAAACAATAGTGATGCACGATCGTTTAATTATATTTATCTTAAGAGATTTTAAGAATTAACAATAACATTGTGAACAGACAGAACATGCAACAGCAGTGGTAAAACAAATTGTAGAAATCAACAGAGAAAGTAACAAACAACACATTGAAAGAAGAAATTAATCAATCAGAACTGAAGTGGTGAAAATGGTATGAAAACGGGTGCAAAGTGAAAAAAAAAACCTGTGATTTTGAAATTTCTGACAAT
This sequence comes from Mythimna impura, assembly GCA_905147345.3. Classification (NCBI taxonomy): domain Eukaryota; kingdom Metazoa; phylum Arthropoda; class Insecta; order Lepidoptera; family Noctuidae; genus Mythimna; species Mythimna impura. The sequence continues at coordinate 6,913,767 of LR990346.1, forward strand.
AATTGCAGTAACTTACTAAATACATAATAGAGCATATAGAGCAGTGGTGGCCGAGTGGTAACGGCCCCGACTTACGAGTTGTAGGTAGCGGGTTCAAACCCAGCCAGGCGTTGAAGGAAAACCTCGTGACGAAACCGGCATGTCCTAGAACCGAAAATTCGAAGACATGTGACATTCACCAATCCGCATTGGGCCCGCGTGGTGAATTACGGCCCATTCCCTCTCCTAAAGAGAGGAGGCCTGAGTCCCAGCAGTGGGAACATTAATAGGCTGATTATGCTTATGTTATAAGCATAATACATATATGCTTATGCTATAAGCATAATGCATATATATGCTTATGCTATAAGCATAATCTATATACTAAAGACATAATATGGCAAATCTTCTTTCACGTGTAAAAAATTTAAGGAATATATATTTTTTTCTGTTATATAGTGGAATAAGATAATGTTTTTAGTAGGTACTGTAATTATTAGAGTAAATCGCAATACTGCAGATAACTTTTTCGCTTTGTAGGTACCATTTGATGTATTGTAAGACAGAAGCAACGACCATACAGGATGAATTCAGAAACGAAATCCTGAAGGACATACTTCAGAACATGGTCTCTGAATTTGTTTCTCCGAGTTACATGAGCAAGAAGTTACTCAATATTTTAGCACACTTAACAGCTATCATAGCTCAAACTATGAGCAATAAGTCAACCAAAATAGGACAGGGTCAATCTCAAGTGTGAGAACGTAATGAAAAAATTCAAAATCAAGAGATAATTCTTTTTCTCAGCATTCACAAAGTATTTGTATAATTAAAGGAATATCATTTCAAACAATGGCACAGATTAGCGTGAATGGTAGGTATATGATTAATGAACTCAAACTTTTCCTTAAAGCTATTTGATATCAGTGGGAACACTTGATATCCGTGGGGAACACCCACCATCATCTGATTCCTAACTACAACGGCATGAGCTTCTCTTAACGTGTTTTGCTGTTTGTATGGGAGATGCAAGTTTATCGACGACACTTGCCACACAAATGTGCCTCTGCACATGTCGCTGGGTCACTTGGGAGCAAAGCACATCAAAGATTTCAAACCAGCACCTGCTCATCCGACTGTCATCTATAATAAATCTCTTAAACAAGTACCCTCGGAAGTTAATGCTTACGCAAACTTATAAAACATGAGATATTCCTTATTGCTCATTGTTCTAAACTGATTGGAAATCCCCGACAAAAAACTGTTGACATAATTATGTTTATGCAACATAGTCGTCAATTCAATATAGACGTCTCCCGACACATTTATTAAGTAAAAATCTTGAATTAGATGAATCAGCATCCAATAAGCCGATAATACCTGTTTATTAAACCGACTTAAGTAATAGTCTTAATCGGTTTATAAACGACCAAATAATAATACACATGTATATCATGCATTAAACGCTTAATTAAAATACAATTACGCTGTTAATTTTATAGAACGGAGTAAAAGATTAAGATGGATTTTTTTATCTGTCAGACAGATTTGTGCTTAATATACCACACACAATCGACATTCTCATCTCATACACTATAGTCTTCGCACACATCCGTATACTTTCTTGTGCTTCCGTGAAGCGAATGAGACGTGTCGTTGAATGCCGAGGAAAGTTGTCTCTGGCGCGCCCTCCGATACCGTTACATGACGGATTGCTTCACCACCCAGCACATACAGGCTTGTATACAGGTCAACAACTACTTTTATTGAGTAACTGACCTTTACACTCGCTATTTTCTTGATACATATGCCTGGCGAAATATTTTTGAATAGTGAAATCTTGTGAAAAGGGTGAAGTGTACCGCAAGGATTTAAGATGGGACCTCTGTACTCTTTTATGTAGTACGTTTGTAGCTGGCGACTTTATCCGCATTAAGTTTGTAAAACTGTACAAATGTAGGTAACTAATAATTCTGTGATTGTGATTAATTCTGTAAGGATCTAAATCATTTATTTTACTTTCACATATAACGGCTAAATGCCAAAACACCTTCAGTAAAAGTAACCAGTATGTACTATAATTATTAGTTCTTATAACATAACACATTCTAACACCTTAAATTGCAGCAACGACTTCAAAAAAGAAAACACTACAAATCAATCTAGATTCAATCAAATCCAAATAGGTACGTTTTTGCCAAAATATTATGAGTGAAATTAAAACATCAAAAGATAGCCGCTACATGGCAACAAAAACTTGTCGGCAGAATTAGAAAATTACGCCAGATGTTCATGAGACTTTCTAACCGTCGGTCGCTAACTGCGTAACCATTTCCCTATTATATTATAACGACAGCATTACGTGTAGCAGTATAGACAGACTCAATAAACTGCTGCTTCAATTGTAGCCATCGTTTCAAATGATTCTTGGTTTGAAGGACGTAAGTCATTGATTGTTTAATAATTCCTCGAATCGGCGGCAAATGTATCGTAATGGATCATGTAATCGATTCACCGTGGTTTTACGGTTAGTTTCTTACGGATATTCTGTCATCAAATTAAAATGATGATTCTAAAACATTCCTTAGTAGCTGATGCCAGCGGCTTCGCCAGCAATATAGTAGAAAATTATCCTGAGGAAAAATACTCGCGGGATAAAAAGTACCCTAAATGTGCTATTCTAGGACATGGTCTACCTGTGTACCAAGTTCCATCGAAATCTGTTCTGCCGTTTGAGCATTAATAAATAACAAACATACTCACACACATACACTCACAAACTTTCGCCTTTATAATAATGGTGTTATTTAACGAACCAGTCGTTTTATCTCTCTTCTAGAGATTGCTAAAAATCAAGAAGCTTCTAACGCAAGTAGGTGATAGTATCGTTATCTGGATCCACTTGCGATCCCTCCATCACTTAATATAAATAATCTGAATTAATTTAAAATCTAACTGAAGACTGATATTCTGAAACATCCAAATGCCAAAACCGAACATTCATTATTTTCCTTTACGAAGAAAGTCCAAAGTTTACTATACAAACAAAAAGTCTGGTTACGGCGGTGTGTGTAATTAGGGACGTCGATCGAGAGAGCGGCGCGTGCGCAAATATTGGCGGCATCTGTACGACCACACCAACCTGTGTGCCAACCGCACCGGTCGCTTTCCACCACAATTTCGGCGTTACACTCCATTCAACTTTTTTCTCCTCACTTACGTTAGTCTCCACGGCGACTTCATTGACATTTATGTTCTCATTTAATGGCATCTTGTTTTATAATCTCTGTTATTAAACCTGGCTCTTTTGTTTTATTATATCTTGTATGGAATCTTTTAATTACTTGCATCAATGACGAATCGATTTGTAGAATCTTTTTGATGCCACATTATATTAAAACGAGTCTTAATAAGTCTTCTCTGTTGACGCACGACATTGAATCAATTTGTTAAAATTCTATTTGGAACTTTTATTTCTTATGGAAGTTTCTTCAAAGGCTTTGTTACTCTCAGGAGATGCATCTGTCTCAGCAGGTGCTCGTTTGGCTCGACCACACCTGTAACCGCTTATGAAACGTTTTCTCGGTTTTCTCAAAGGTTTCACTCGTTGTACTTTAAACCAAAGGGCCAACAGATGCAGACCTTTCTGCGGGGTTACCATGACGTTCAAAGTAAGATTGTTTCATTCTTATTTCAGTGTGCGTAAGAGACAGAGCTATACAGGTTGTCTAGCGCCATCTCTTACCCACACTGGAAATAAGAATGAAACAATCTTACTTTAAACATCATGGTACAGGTCCTCATCTTAAATCTTATCGAATACTTCTATAGTACCTAACAGCCACAATTTTAGAAGTTTAGTACACTAGGTGGCAGCACCGAGCCGCCAGGTACCTATCAAAGAGCATCCTTAAATAGTGTATGTCAAGGTAAATCGTTAACGACCTTGATATACACTATCGATTCGTCGGTACGATCGGTCTGAAGCGACGGATCGTACAGGCAAGTCGTACCGTGTATGGGGCCTTTTACAACGTATAACATTATCGACGACATGTTTATGTTATAGGTAACGTTTTGAAAAATGGAGGACCTTTTGTCAAAGTGGCGCCAACAGGTGGACTGAATTTTCCTGAAACCCATTTTCAACATTAAGAAGCTTTAAGAAGCACACCTAATGTAGGTAAAGATGAATTAATCAACCTCAGGGAACTTAATTCCAGCTGCCATGATGCTTCGAACACAACTAACACACATGTTGTGTCCACATCATACCTGCTAATGGTGGCCACTTGACACGATATAGTGACACACTTCGATGGCCAGTGGCTAGTGGATAATAACCCCATAGATTTGTCGTGAACAGCAACCGCACAGTTTTTCACCAGGCAGGCCGTAAGCTCGTAACAACGTAACAGTACTACTGACATAATTTTACTGCCATATGTACGGTCAGCATTGGCATTATGAAAATATGAAATATGTACCTACCAACATGAAAATTTTAATGGGTGTATTCGTAACTAGCGAGATGCGCTAGAAAATTTATACCATACGCGCAGATGAATTTTAGGGCATGACATTGACGTGAAAGTGTTTATTTTCAACCAATTTACAAAATAAATACCATTCTTTATTTATTTTTCATCATTGGAATCGTCTATTAGCAAATTTTAACCTCTGTTTGACTGGGTTTTGTAAAATCTGCTACGAAATCTTCTAAAATTCATGTTTTGTATTTTCAGTTGTTTTATTAGGTGCTCTTTCATTACACACAGAGATGCGCGGCGTAGATTTTTATCTGGTTTTATTTGACTCTATTAGGTCCGTATCTAATTATGGAAATTGCCGCTTTGATAAGTTAAAATACGATTAAAACAGGTTCTTTTCTATAATCTCTGAAGTCGTGATGATCAACCTTTGGGTGTGTTCTTTTGGTATTCGTATTTGATGACGATATATGATCATAGTCATATCGTTTAAGTGTAAATTAATTGTACAGTAATAATCATATGAATCTGATAATGGTGCATAGGATGATTCGTTTTATATAACCATAATCCCAATTAAAAAAAAAAATTGTTGGTATTATTTGTAATTTTATGCTGTGCCAAATCAAAATACCACCGGGTAACCTGTTAAATTTTTCGAACAGGACAGCATTCTGATATTGCTAAGATTTCTTTCCCTGTTTCATCTTTTTGACAGCTAAAAGTTCTGAGTTCGGAGTTGTCGTTTACGACGGTACTCAAATCATAGATCTAGGAATATTATTTGGAGCACAATTTGTTCTACAAACCGTACATGATAAGTGGGTAAATAATGAGTGTTTATAAGTAGTGTTTTGGAACAGTGGGGTGTGACGTGGTTACTAACGGTCACCACCGCGCGGCTAACTTTGAGACTAAGTTTTTGCTACACTTGCCGGCCAGACAACCGACACCTGATGCAAAAGTAATTTAACGAGCTATTGGTATTTGGCCTTCTATTCCATCAACTAATTAAATGACAAAAAGGTTACATATAGGATCCGTGCGTCACTCAAACTAGATCCCGTCGTCGACATTGCTGCTGTAATTATAAAGTTGGTGAAAAATATAACTACAATAACATCAGGCAGGTAAGATACCGCAAACAAATTTTAATTCACACTGGCCGGTGTTTCTGGTTTTGTTCCTTCATTTTTCATTTCACACCGACTTCCGAAAAAATAGTAAGTACTAAAATAAAAATAAAATCGGCAAAATCGGTTGGCAATTAACGAAGATATCGCTGAACAACATACAAAAAAACATTCAGGCGAATTGAGAACCTCGTCCTTTTTTTGAAGTTGTTTAAGCGAAAGGTTCTCCGAAGGGAATACACAGATACTACCGTAGGCAATGGGCTGGCAAGCTACTGTTTATGCATTATTCAACCTTTAAGAGTATGCAGCGCCTTATTATTACATAGTGGTTTTTGCAACTGCATTTCAATAAACCTCGTTTCGCTTTGGTTCAAGTCAAGAAATAAAAAAAAACACAATGACGCTTGCAATTCATTCAATTAATTCTACGTCATTTAAACGTGGAACGCGAATCGAATTTAGAATAATGGAATAAAACAAAAGAAGTTAAATCCCAAGACGTTCAATGTCCTTTGGCGTGGTCAGGCGAGTGGTCACAGTGCAGTGATCACCTTGACCGCGGCAGGCCGGTCACATGCCCGCACCGCCACCACGCGCCGCCGCGCCGTGTCGATCCGAATCACTGCCCACCACTAGCGTTACGTGTGTGTAGAACTAGATTAGTCTATGGTCTGCACTTAGAAAGTATTGTGTAAAACAGGTAGCCCGTAAAATAGGAAGTTTTTCTATAGATTCTTGCCTTTTTTTTTGCTTTTCTGTTAAAGGGCAACAAGATTCTGATTAACCCAGCCTTTGAGAAGAATTAGGACGCCAAAACCACGTACCTATCAACTTGAATGTCAATATTTTAACATTATTCTGTAACAGTATTCTCTTGGATGCCATCCGGAACTACATCAGGAACTTTGCAATAAAAACAACTAAACGGGGACGAAATTGAGAATGGAAGCTGCGTACGAGAAAGCTACAACACACACGGTCAAGTTCTTTCGTTTGACATTTCGTCAGCACACCTTGGCACGCGATCACAGGAATTGGAACAAGAATTCGTGGTCACAAACAATTGAAATTCGCTCATGGGACACAATATGGCCACTGAATTTGAATTCGATACTGACACTCTGAAAAGTTCACTTTCGAATGTTTAAATTTAGAACCTTCAGGTGAAGTTGGCATCATTGATTTTTTCCTTTGAACTTTTCCTTTTGAAAAAATTCTCAAAGTATCTTCCATTAAAACAGAAAATTTAAGATATTTTTGGGTTAAAAACTTTTTTTAAATAGGTAAGTACCTACGTCACACTAATAAAATTATTCAATAACACTTAATAATACTAGACACATCAGGTGGCATTGCAGTCAAGCACTGGTTTATATCAAATAAAAAAAAAGACACATTAAACACTCCACAATCTAGTCAAGTACATAAATGTGTCAGCACAGCACATATAGCAAGCCAGTAGTCAGCTAGCAATCGCTAGTTATAGATTATAGTAGATAGCGCTTCGAATCGCATTGGAGGATACAAGCTATTGTCTGCCGAAGCCAATGGATGACTCCTTCGGTACAGCCCGGCAGATAAATGCGAAAATGGGTTGACTAAAAACTGCGTTTGTGTTTTAAAAGGTTAAAAAGTCATCGAATCAGTTACAACGCTTAGACAGATCGTTTCAGAACCGGAGAGTTCAAGAAACTGCAGTTTCTAAATTATAATAATACCATAAATCTATATCGAAAAAATCACTCGTGTGTCTGATTGTACTCTCCATGTATGGAGCTCTGCCCACGTACTTCTGATGTGGTTTAGACTTGTCTTTGTATAGCATAGCACCTACATACTCGTACTATCATAAGTATATCTAGTATTTATTGTTTGGATAGCACGACGGATGCGCTCCCCAGCGGCTACCAAGATCGAAGGTTGAATAGAGAATGAGGAGTGACAATGAATACAATTTGTCTATGGTATGTGGGCAAAGGCAATATGGCGGGTGAGTTTTATAAATTACACACACACATGCAAGAAGAAATCAATGCGTTTATTAAAATGCCAAAATAACGCCATATTTTGCTCAATGTTTACTCTGTTGTGCATAATTATTTATCAGCCAAGTTGTCAGTTTGAGAAACGTGACTGACCTTGGCTACGTATTCAGATCACGAGTGTGTTTAGTTCAACATTATAAGTAAAGCATCACACAAGTCCAAAGTCATTTTTCTTGATCTCACTTTAGTCTTTCGCAGCCAAATACACCTTTCCGAGTGACCTGACGAGAGCATATAATTAAATAAATATGAGATGATTGCACGTTTTTAGTCTAAGGACATGTCCACAAGTCCACGATCCTAGCAATACTTAATTACCCTTGTTCCTCCTAACTCAAACTTATCTGAAACTCGCATGTGGGCATCAGTGATTAATCACTATAGTCCTAAACTAAGCAGAAAATCAAGTTTAGAGAATTCTACTCTCGAATAAAAAGGAGTGGTGCATATTTACGTTGTAAGTCATAGTTTTCCAGGCAGCTAAATTAGGCAAACACGCTGGCTGTGTGCAGGCAGAATGTCTGCATTCCTTCGGCCCATGTCATGTGTCCCTAATGCGAGCCCGTTCGTACGCAGGCCGCAGTGTTGCAAGTTTAACGCGCTCGGCAAAAAGTGTGCGTTTTCCGGACATGTCCTAGTTTTCGCTTGAGGCTTTTTGATGACATGTACATGCAGATAGAATATAAATTACTTGGTTTTCACTTTTTAAGTAAAAAGGAGGATTAGATTTTTCTCTTTTTCGTTCTTTTGGAATATAAAACAAAAAGAAAGAACTTTCATTTTCAGTTAGTTTCTTTTTTATTGATTAAAATGGTTAAATAAATAAAAAAACAGTGTTTTTCTTCGATCATTAATAACAACGTGTTTTTATAAAAACTACTGTTATCTACCGTCGTCTTCTATCGCTAAAAAAAACATGGAAAAAAACATTGGAGATATGTTTTCCCCTTTAAACTCATAGTAATATACTATTTCGAATTCAGGTAGATAGGAAACTAGATAGTGTAGCCTTTTAGTGCATTTAAAAGTTGTACAACATCGTGCATGTCTGAGTCTAGCATTTATGAAATAGTGAGCGTCTTTAACTCGTAAATGAATACAAGTATGTTAAATTACGAAACTAGCGACAGTGCTAGTGAGACATTTATAAATAAAATAGAACGGACGAACTTCTTATCTAATTCTTCTTTTTTTACAAACTTTTATTATTTTCAAAATAGAAATAAAAGAATAAAATCAGACAGCCACTATAAAATATACGAATAAAATCACTCAACGTTATAAATAAGCAAGAGTCATTTTCTAATTTCACAAAACAAACGAAATATTTGTGGTTTGCAAAATTATGCATTGTCATCACCTTGCGTTATATAGGTACTTTTGCCATTATACATAGACTATACGCTTGTAATAACGTTACGTCTGCTACAGGAGGCAATTTACATGATCATCATCATCTAATAGTTGGTACTTGCATAATAATCTCAAGGAGTATTTACTGTACATTTTGGGTCAAGGGTCGCCAGGTCATTGTCGTCAAATGGAAGCAATCTAAAACGCGTTTACTTAAACATTATTTAAAATCACTTAATTGATATTGGATTAACATTCTGTTAAAAAAAAACTGAACAACAATAAATTCGAAGATGACATCATTTATTAATTACGGTAGAGCGAGCGCAAGCAAAAAGTTTCAAGTTTTTGTGAGATCGAGGTTCTGTTTCGGCTTAGCTGTATCTCATTCATGAACAGGACAGCAACACTAATTACAAGTCGTTTCTTTACCCTAGTAATACATTGGTGTTTTAAATTGCTTTAAAAGTGACATGACAATGATTGAAGAGAGTGGTCCTTGACTTTGATGATGATACCTCATTGATGAATAGTTAACACAGATTGTGATCACGACTGTCAGTTTATTCGTAAGCTTATAAACTTTTATAAATTTATACCTGCCTAGGTATAAAGTTATAAAAAGTTTTATTTCATAGAGTATGCCGGTGGTTTCCAAAGTTCACTGGACCGCGGTCCGCGACCTGTCTAACAAAAACTTCCTAAATCGGGATTAACTTTTTGGTTCTCATGAAGGAAAAAGGAGCATTACTGTGCATAATGAATGACAGAAGGAATGTTAGAAAAAAAAGTTAAGTTCAATCGAATCGCTTGTAAGTTATGATATAAGCTCTATTTCAAAGTAAAAGATGTTTTTGTAGCTTTGGCATCGGCTTTTCGGGGCGCATCTAATGTTCGCTCGCATTAAAAAAAGGTCGGGTATAAAATCGCGAGCCTAAGTTTGGGAAATACTGAGGCTCACGACGAAGAAGTAGGCATTGTTTCTCCATTAAATTAAAGCAAGTATTTATAAATAAAAAGATCGATGCGTGTTCTTTACTATAAATTAATTAAATTTCTCTTAACACAGCATATCTAAATTCTAGTATCGAGTATTTATAACGGGGTTTATCTTTTAATCTCAAAAAAATATCTTAAATTTTAATAGCGCTAGCGTGCGTATGTCCAATTCAGGAGTTGTTAACACATCAGATCATCGTATTGGAGAAATCCGTTAGAATAGCCCGACACGTCCATCACGAGCCACGAGCCACGGACCAGGCGCTTTCTCTATCAAAGTGTTCAGCACGACAGATCACATCCGAATTACTTAATAATCATTATTTACCGTCCTCACTTGACAACGCCTAAGTACCTACGGAATGTGTGAAAACAACGTGTTTATTGTCCACTTTTTCAAGCTTTTGTACCTGCTTATTTTGCCCAGTGATTTCGATATTTACAATTCTTTGATAGCTAACAAAAGAAAGTGCAATTTCTCGAAAATAATGTCTTCTCAAATTATTTAACGAGGTATTCTTGATGACGACTTAAGTGGCAACACTACCTTTGTCAAGCTGAAACGTTTCACAGCTCATCATAACATCTTTATGGTGTAATTATCAATTAACGGCTGAACGTAGGCCTATGATTAAAATGAAACCTTCAAATCATGAGACAGCGCAGGCGCAGGCCTCTCAAATGAAGGTACTTACGTTGAGTCGTTAAGTTTAGCATTGAATAGACTTATTGTATGTGGATAGTGTGCCAAACAAGTCTTGCCCACATTCATCTTTGAATGAGACGATGAAAATGAAACCTACTGCAATATAGATGACCCAGGGCTGCGGGATTTTTAGCAAGAGTTACCGCGGACCTGGGGCCTTACAAACTTACAATGCCATGTTAAACCACATAAACAACCATGTCAGACTTGCGAGCGAGAAAGGAAGGAGTTCTTCACTCTATACATATAATATAACTTGCCCTTTAACAGTTCAGTTTAGGTCCTAAAATGGATCACGTTAAGAGCTCGTGGTAGGGCCTCTGGTACTCAAAAGGTAACTGAAGGAACACCAGTGAGTTTTAATGTGTAAAAGTGACACTCCCTCTCTCACCCAGAGCAAGGGGAGTTATTTCAAGAACCACGCGAAAAAAGCGATGTGTAAAGAAAATCTGGTAGGTAAATACCTATGTAGTTAGGTATACTCTGTTTAGGTAGTTAACTAAACGTAAACAATCTTGATATGTCTTTTTATGAAAAAAAAAATCGTTTATAAGACATACCTATAAAGATTATTTAAATTTAGTTAATTACCAAACATCGGTATAGGTAAATCACAAATTGTAAACATTTCTAGATAAAAATTTAGACAACTTTTAGATGTAAAGACATGTCAAGATTGTTTACATTTAGTTAATTAACTAGGTAATCAGATGGAGTAGGTATAGTCTCTAAGAACTTTTCAAAACTTTAACTGTTAACTGTTCTGTCTGGTTTAGGTCTGTGAGTCTGTGACTTCAAGTCATGAGCGCCAATTGAGCATCATCTGCAACTTCGATAGGTGCGAGCTTAGCAAAGCTTGACCTTTATACTCGTTGACGTCAAAGGTTTCCGGTCTTTTGTACAGCTCAGTAACCGCACGACTAGGCTCAAGATAAACGTGAATGAAATGAAAAACGTGACTTTACGTCATCTTGTCTGTGCCCGTGCAACTGCTGATTCAGTAAAGTAATATTTTGCTATTAAAACCTCGACTGTGATCACAGAAATCGCAGTTTTGCATTGACACCTTTGGATACCTACAAATGCAAATGTTTTTAGCATTTGTAGGTATCCAAAGGTGCATGTGCGATTTTATATCAAAGGAAACTGAAGATGGACACCAAGTTTGTGGCTAATCTTCTTTTCTCGGAAGATTCTTTTCTTCTCACCTTAAAAAAAAGGTCAAGAGCGCATGACTTTTTTTTGGTGGTGAGAAACCATCAAATCTTCTCTCACTCTGGCTTTTTTTAAGATCTGTCTGGCCTATAAATCGCTTTGATAGGTTATTTTTCCTATTAGCACCAAGAACGAGGATATCAAGGCAAGGTGCCCTGATTTTTTTGGGGTGGAACATCATAAACAAATAACTACTCCCGCTCTGGGTGGAGCTAAAGGGAGTGTCAGACTTTAACTGGCTAAATCTCCTCGGATGATATAAGGTCAGCCATGGAAACCAGTAATCTCACGATTTTGGCATTGCTCGATTTCAATAATGCATTTAATACGACGTTTTGCTTGGCATTCTATGCTCTCCTAATATATCTCCATCGGTGACTAACTGGTTTCGTAGTTACTTGTTTGATCGCCGACAACGTATTTGCATCGGAGAGACCTTGTCCTCGTGGTGTAGTACTTCTGCCGGGGTACCTCAGGGTGGTGTTTTATCCCCTTTACTTTTCGCACTTCTATTAATTCAATCTCCTATAATCTAATTTCATCTTACCACCTTTATGCTTACGATCTCCAAATTTACTCACGAGCTCCTCTTGCAAATTTGTCTGAGGCTATTGTCACCATCACCATCAACCAAGATTTGGCCCGTATATGCGACTTAGACCAAGATCCCAGAGCTGTCAGACATAAATTATTTTCACATGGATGAAACCTTAGGTTCTCAGTAGCGTCTCATGTGCTTTGAATATCTGTGTACTTGTGGAGCTCCCCCTTGGGGAATTTTGGCAAGTACGAGGTGAGGAAGGCAACTAAAAATAACAAGTTACTTAACTTAAATTTTTATGGATGATTTTTATAGAAGTTATGTCTGACAGCTCTGGGATCTTAGTATAACTGGAGCAAACGAGGACTTATGGTAAACCCGAAAAAGACGTAGGTTGTAGTGGTGGGCAGTTCTAGGATGGTTTCAAGGATCGACTGGACGACTCTTCCTAAAGTTTTTTTTGTTAACTCAGTTATTTATTTCTGCGAGAAAGTTAAAAACTCGGGGATAGTCATTGATAAGAACTTCACTTGGTCTGCCCAGCTACAGGAAGTTAGCCGCAAGCTATTTGCGTCCGCTGGGGCTTTAAGGAGACTGCGAAATTTTCTTCCTACTGCCATCAAGATTGCACTTGCTCAATCACTTCTTCAGCCCATCCTTGATTATGCTGATGTTAGTTATCTTGACCTTACACAAGAACAACTCGATAATCATTGTTTAATTCTTTATTGTACACAAAAAACATAACATAATTTATGGAGATAAAGACCAGCAATGAGTTTACTATACACTTAATATAACAAACTTGAGCGGCTTCAAAACTTTTGCATATGGTTCATATTCGGTTTGCGAAATAATGAACATGTTTCTGAATTTCGTGTGAAGCTCAAGTGGTTGCCAATTTGCCTTCCTTTGAATGCTAATTATTCTTTCCATTTTATATAATGTACTCTTTTCTCCTTGCACTCCTCTTTACCTCAAGAATCGTTATCAGTTTCTTTGCGACTCCCATTCAAAATCTCTTAGGACAGATTCAGATAACTTACGACTTAATATGCCATTGCATTCTACAACTTTCTTGGATAAATCCTTTGCTGTCCAGGCTTCTCGTCTGTGGAATGCTTTTCCATATCCTATAAAACGTGTTCAATCGTTGCCTATATTCAAAAGACTTGTTAAAGAACACTACCTGTCTCTGTGATTATCGAAAGTCGCCTTTTTCTTTTATTGTCTATATTTTTGGTATGTATGTATTTATTTATGTATCTATTATATATCATATGTATCTGTATATCTAGCAAAGCATATTGTAATAAGTTTTGGTACTTATTGTCAGCCCCATAACATGTTCTGATAATTATTGTCCTTTCCATGTAGCCTGGAAGAGATCGCAGAATGCGGTAAGGCCGCCCGTTGTATGTGTTTTAGATATATAAGTTTTTCTTTGTTATGTTTCTTATATGTATCTACCTAAAATAAAGAACATAATAAATAAATAATAACCCACTATTCTTTCAGCTGCCCTTGACTTTCCAGGACCGCGGTAACTATTTCGAACAATCCCGTATCTCGGGCAGGATACATATTCCTAATAATCAATTCATGTCACATGCATGATGTACCTACTGCGTAAGTTGTTAAAGATACAATTTTATAATGAAAGATACATCCAATGGTTTAGAGTTCATAAATCGTAGGATTAATCGGTATAGCTAAACTAACGCCTATACCATTACTTATTGGTTAAAAACTCGTAAGATACTTATTTAACGACGATTACTAGATAATAAATGTCTCGACATGGAACCAAAACCGACTGGACATGGTCATTTCAAATTACATAAGATGATAGGACTTGTTTCTGTCTCATAAAAAAGGGATTACTATAATAATATCTTGAGTCCAAGAAACATTAGGGCTTGGAGATGGTCTCGGCACGATTTCTAGGAACGTGTCATCGCATATTTATGTGGGCTATTTCTACTATCTTCAAAGGCTTTTGAATACCTATTCTGTATATACATTCTTGTGTGTTGGTGCACCGTATAGTGTTCCTACTGCAAAATTTCAGATGAAACGTATTGAGGACCTTTTTTTGAGGTGGGAAATCAATGACTACTCGCGCTCTAGGGTGGAGCGAGAGACCGTGTTAGACTTTTACTGACTAACTAAAACCCATCTGTATCTTCCAGTTGCCCTTTGCGTTTCAGGACCACGTTATCTCTTTTAAAACATTCCCGTAGCTCCAGTGGGTATCGGCACCTACGGTTTTGCTGACATCTCCGAGGCGGTACCTACGTAGAACACTAAGTCTACATGCCGTCGACGCGCCGACTCGGGCTCTTACCGGACAGCCGGACGGGGAGCTAGCATTGCTCGTCGTCCGCAAGCTCGCGCCTACGGTAACCGCGGTCCAGGACTTATTGAGGAACTGAGTATTTTTTCTATGTCAGTTTTGTGACCACAATACTTTGTTCCTTCGATGCCCCTGCACTTGTGCTCTAACAGTGATTACAATGATCATGCTTTTCAGACCTGTCGCGCTATCTTGAAGTTCGAAATGGAGGCAAATCGAAGGTAGAGAAAATTGTGTACAATGCGTTCCAAATAAGAATAGGATCGACGCCATGTTGTGACGTCACGTTATACTGTCAAATCGCAAGAAATTGGGCAAAATTGAAGAACTCAGAGATGAGCAAAATTGAAGAACTGGATTCTGATTAAACTATTTTCGTTCACAGTTCGTAAATAAATTACATTTTAAAATTTTCTTGTTTTGCTCACCATAATAATTCTTCGATTTGACAGTATGACGTGACGTCTCTACCTGTCAATCGATCCTATTCTTATTTGGAACGCATTGTACGGACGAAGCTGTAGGAGCTAGTATAGTACAAAAGGGAGTCGAGTGACAAAAAGCTTACGCAATCAGGTAAGTATGGTTGCTTCAACAATCATGTATTATATCTGACATTATGGATGAAAAGGTTTGAAGTAATACGTAGCAGGTGCAGGTGCCCAGTCCCTTTTTTGTATTTCTACACCGGTCACCTGCTGAGTTGTAATTTTCGCCGACATACGAAGGTAGGTAGGTAGGTGTTTCAGGTTTGTTCAAATGTTGCAAAATGAAGCGAATGCGGGTCGATAATTAATTGATTTATGTATTGAGTATTTGAGTTGACTAATCAACTCACCCAAGCAGCCAAGGTATGAAATCGATGATATCACGTCATCAAGGAATACCAATGTAAGTTGAAAAAGATCCTTGTCAAATTAATAACAAAATCTTGGTTTCAAGGCCAGTGACCGCGCCCGGGGGGGTCAAAGGTCCCTTTAGTAAAAGTTGTTCGCAAGTCTGAATAATTATTCCATATTAATTAATCGATTATGCATTAATCGATTAGATTTATAGGTACTGGATATGGAACTAACGAGGGCTTCCGACGAATTTTTCGGACGTCCGAGAAATCGAGACGTGTCCGCTTAAAATAGGACGTATGGTTACACTAATAATAAGGCTTTAGACTAACTTGATAATTAGCCTTATTATGTAGATATCTACTTACAAAATTGTTTCACAATTTCTGGTTTAATTTTCGGACGAGGAAATGTTTATTCAATTAGCTTTTTAATCTCAGAAATAAACAGGTCGATTTTTCTATAAAAATTGAAGCTGCCAGATAAACAAACTTAATAGGTAAGAAGACAAACTTAAACTCAAATACGCAGTTTAGAAGGCTGCGAAATCAACGTCACCCAGACACGTATACCTTTAGAAGTTGACTTACAGGTAAATAAAGCGACGAGACACCCGAGTTCCTTGAAAACCTCCGTCAACTTTCACTAAACTTCATAACACAAGTGTTGTACACTACTGTCACAATATTATTCACTTATAGATAACAGAGAAACACTCGTATAACGGCAATTTTCACACATATTTTGATTACACGGTTAAGTTTTTAAGTGATACCTGCCCGCGACCACCACAACGTTGTCGGCGACGAATGAAATGACTGGACCGGAGTTGGCTTGCTTGCGCGAACGCAACGCCGCATTCCACGAGTGCTAATCGAGGTGATCTCTGTCTCGCTCACACAATTCAGCTGAGCTGTTGTGTGACAGGGATACCAAAAAAAGCAATACATCCAACTTGTATAGGTAGGTAGCCCCGTTATTCATACACAGGTAAGCGCGGTATTATTAAAATTATAATTGCGATGATACTCTCATTAGAAATTACTTAGATTTTATTTAATTAATAGAGTTGACAACCCAATTTGCATGTAGATGTTAACTAATCAGAATTAATATACACCTACTGACCAAAAAATTAGCTGTATATCTATCTACTCCCATTTATTTTGAAACAGCGCAACTAGAACGGAATCTCGCACATTTATTTTTTGCAAACAACGATAGACAGTCGTCAGACGTAAAATTATAAAAGATACCCACCTAAGATTTAGAAATTGTGAATGTTTGTTCATAAAAGTGAAAGCATACAAAACGTATATTTATCAAGTGGGATAGTAAAATGAAATATTACATTATCTGCTTATGTAACTGTTATCTACTAATAAATAGGTAATTGATGTTTTTTATTTATTTTATTGTCAATTCCGTGTATGATTTACATAGAAAATTATTCCTTGTAATTTCTTTTTGGTCATAATAAGAAGCATAGAATTTAAACTGCCTTATTATTTCACAGTAGGTGCATAGGTTGAGGTAGGGAAGGTACCTTTTACTAATGTCAAGTTTTCTCTCAAAGAAGTGTTTATGTAAAACGCCTGTGAAAATTATAGTAGCAATAAATGACTTCACTGCCTATGATGTGCAGTTAATTGCGTGTTGCAGAAAGTCTTAAATTTATCATAAACTACCTTCTGTCAGTGGCTTCGCCCGTCTGAAAGTAGAAGATTATCTCAAAGTAGAAAATTATCTCAATGCTTCCGAGATTAAAAAATATCCATGGTCTAGGTACTCGTGAGCCAATTTTCGTCTAAATATCGTTGAGCTGTTTAAGTGTGAAGGAGTAACAAACATTCACAAAGTTTTATCTTTAAAAAATTAGTGAGATAATTAAATAAATTGAGAATTATTCAGGAACAGTAAAACATTAAAATCAGAGTCAAATGGTGACTCTGATTTTAGTCTGGTTGTTCCTTGCCGGGGAAGTAAACCCGAACCCACACCCGCGCCGAAGTCATCCATGTGTTTGTCAAAACTTAATTAACAGTGCGCCAAGCCAAGTATATTTTAGGAAAGGTCAAATTGGGAGCTAAATGATAATTAAACTACTTCTTTCTTCTTGAAAAAATAAACACAATCACATAGACAGAAGCAGTGCCGGTTTTAGCACTTCCAGCGCCCTGGGCGAGATTTCTACAGCGCCCCCGTCTCCCATTGAAACAAAGGCAAGGGATTTATCTATTATAAATAAATTTACAATTAAACTGAATACATAAATATGAACATTGTGAGCGACCACGTTTCGGAACCATATTATGTCATCACTGGCAACACGCACTGGTCATAGACTTTCGTCTATGATGGACGAGAAGATACCGCACAGCTTCCTGAACGCTGCCCAGCCGAGTCGGATTCGACGGTAGGTACTCTGGTGGACCGATGACCTGGTAAAGGTTGCGAGAGTCCGATGGATGCGAGACGCGCAGGACCGTTCATTGTGGTGACACTTGGGGGAGGCCTATGTTCAACATTGGACGTCTATCGGCTGAAATGATGATGATGACATGAACATTATAGTAATTATACCAAGTCGTTCAAAAGGCCAAATACAATTTATAAAACTCTACTATGTTTGTTTAATTTAAATACTAAACAAACATAATTATTATAATAAAAGGAATAGAAAACAACAATCATCATCATCATCATCATTCTGTCCTCGTCCCATATTACTTGAGATCAGCGCAACACGTTTTTTTTTTTGTTATTGTTGGTAGGCTTGCGCTTAACCACTATCTCACCTGATGGAAAGCGGCGATGTGCTCGACGATAGAGCGCGCTTGCCTAGACGTAACCTATTCACTCTTAACTTGAAAATCTCCAGGTTGTGGTTAAAAGGAAACACAGACACCGGCAGGGAATTCCACTCCTTAGCTGTACGCATAATGAATGTGTTTCCAAAACGTTTTGTGCGTACATACATATTATAGGTGTCGATGCTCAAGACTTTGAAGCCTTGACTCGACGAGTGCATTATTGACAATGATCCTCTTGGCTCGCCTCTCAATTGTATCAAGTGCATCAAGCTGGTATCTGTCAGACCCGTCCCAAAGATGAGAGCCAGTACTTGAACGTTATTATGACCATAATCGAACTTGCGCTTGATAAAGTTTGAGCAGCTATTCCGGCGTGAAGTACTGTCTGACCTTTACGAGAATTCTTCTTCGGCACGCGGTGTAACCGTGCCGATAACCCTGGAAAGTTGAAGCAGAAGGCTAAATTGATTCCTTTTAGCGCAAAATAGACGCCTAGGTTTTAGAAGCATTGAACCTGACCAAATTGGCATCGCCCCATTCTGAGACCGCCTTCAAGGTTGTTGTTGGAATCCCAACACTAAGATTAGTCAACTATGACTACACATCACTATAAATTCTTTACGCATAGCACAACACTGGCGTCCACGCGCCCTCTGCTAGTGTGTCAGATCAGTAGCCATCTCTTCTTGAGTATTAATGTTCTGTGGTAGCCATCTATATCTCGTACGTTCTATACACGTATGCGGGTCACAGTGACAAAGGGATCAAATTGGCCTTTATATTTAGTATACCTAGTGATATACAATATTGTAGTCCTGTGTCTGATTATTAGAACAAAACGCAAATAAATAGTGTTTGACTAAACCTCCGCGTTTATTTGGCTGCTCACCAACTTTCCCACAGTTGTCCTTGAAGCTCAAGCTTGTGCTCAAATAGAGCCTCCCGGAAAGACTAGATCTGTAACTCACTGGCTCGGGCGTTGGACATGTAACTCTCAGCAAGCTGTCGTGAGTATACCCAAAGGTACCGGGCTTAAGCAGATCATTTATATGCAGCAAGAACAGTGTTACCGAGAGCACTGACCCCTGAGGGACCCCGGCATTAATGGCCATTTGAGTGAGCAGCCATCGATGACCACTCGGATGGACCGATCACTTAGGAAGTCTGTGATCCAAGAACACAATCCAGCAGGTAAACCGAAAGAAGAAAGCCTACTAATAAGGCTTTTGTGCCAGACCCTATAGAAAGCCTTCGAGATGTCGAGGGAAATGGCAAACCGGTGCCACTTGATGGCATCACTCCAGATGTGAATGGCATACGTTTTTTCTTCCATTCTGTCCTGTCATCCGTCACGCTAACACTTAAGGGGTGACCAGGCGGTTGCAAATTAGCGTTCCAACCAAGGTGACCTATGTTTATGTTTTTGGTTTGTGTTGCGGCTACATGGATGTAAACCAAGCGCCAACACGTTCAGTGATTGGGAAAACGCACTTCCCAACCAAGGGCGTTAAAGGTCATGGATTATAACTGCTGTCTACACGGACTGAAACTAGCAAGGCACACCTTGGTTGGGACGTTGGTTTGTAAACGTCTGGTCACCTCTTAACTCCCTTTTCTTTCATATCGCTCTTCACACAATCCATCCATGTTTTCTTTGGCCTCCCTCTCTCTCTCTCCAACCATTTACATGTATACTCATAACTCTTTCAGTAACATGCGTTTCATCCATCTCTTCTCTTCTTAAGACCATACCAAAACAAACGATACCCTCTCAACTATTCAGTCACTGGCGCCACTTTCTAACTTCTTTTAATATACAGGGTGTTTGCTGCATCGTGTGCCAAATTGAAATGGTCGACGGGAACATCTGCTATCATTTCAGACCCCTAAAAACTTCTCTTGCCCTGTGGATTTTTTTTCATCGATTTTTTATTGTTTTATGAAAATTTGACTCAAATTTTTCATTCAAATACAAATTTAAAAAAATATATAAGTCGTAGACTCTGAATTTTAATTTTATTTAGATGTGTATTGTATTAAAGTACTTTTAAATTTTAAATTAGTGACATTAGATATCTAGTTTTTTTTTTTAATTTAGTTGCAAAGTGTTGGAATTAAATTAAAGCTGTTCATGTTACAGCTATTTACATGGCTATAAAAAAAACCAAAAGCGACCGGAGTCTTCCAACTTCCTCAAAAATTCTCTAGTTTATCCTCTTGCTAGTGATGTGCCACATGCCATAAAATTCTAAAACTAAAACTTTGTGAATTCGCTAGAATTGTGAATCGAGTCACATAAGACATTTAATCAAAATTATGATTTAAAAAATATTTTGGCATGTGGCACATCACTAGCAAGAGGATAAACTAGAGAATTTTTGAGGAAGTTGGAAGACCCCGGTCGCTTTTTTTTTATAGCCATGTAAATAGCTGTAACATGAACAGCTTTAATTTAAGTCCAAAACTTTGCAAGTATATTAAAAAAAAAAAACTAGATAGCTAATGTCACAATCACAAATTTTAAATTTAAAAGTACTCTAATACAATACACATCTAAATAAAATTAAAATTCAGAGTCTATGACTTATATATTTTTAAAAATTTGTATTTGAATGAAGAATTTGGGTCTTATTTTCATAAAACAATAAAAAGTCAATGAAAAAACATCCACAGGGCATGAGAAGTTTTTAGGGGTCTGAAACGATAGTAGATGATCCCTCCCGTCGACCATTTCAATTTGGCGCACGATGCACCAAACACCCTGTATATAATACTCATTTCTAACTTTATCCAGTCAAAAAAAACAACAATTACAATAGAAATTAAAAATAGCATTTTAAAAAATTATAACTTTTCTAGTTTTTCTATCGGGAAATTCTTTTATTAAGACATCAAAGTTTAAACTGTAATTTCATTTTCAATTGACAAATTCACTAAGTTTGTCAATCTAGATTGCGATTTAGTCGATCGAAGATAGGTTTATTTTATATCAGCTTAAGCTTAGAAAAACTCCTTTCCACACTAGCCAACGTTACTCACTTAGTGATCAATATTCGCATTCGTAATGCTATTCATGCATTTGGATACAGCTCATTGCAAGTTGCGCTCACGAAACAGAAAAAAAACAGTGTTTTTTCCGTTTCGCGTCTGTATTGCTGCATGTGTGGTAGTGTCGATGGTGGTAGGGGAAACTGGAGACATCGTGTTCCGGTAGGTACATTTTTTACTACTTAACATATCTCCTCCTTTCTTATATTTCCTGGTTTTGACAGTATTATAAAACTATTATTAAGATAACCATCAGTTTAGTCGACTTTATCATCTGATGAGCAAGTTAGTCGAGAATTTATACGAACATCACTACAGCATAAATGTCAAACTTATGACACAAATGACATTTTATATGACATGACATTATAGTGTTGTTGAATTTGTAGTATATCTCCAAATATTATCAATTAAACTTGTGTTTACAGTTTTATTTAACATGCCGAAAGTACGTCGCAGTCGTAAACCTCCCCCAGAAGGATGGGAGCTCATCGAACCTACCTTGGAAGAATTGGAACAGAAAATGAGAGAAGGTAACTAACATAGCAAAACGTAATTTTAGTTTCATTGTCAGTCCCGTCGGATACCCAGTATTTATTGTGTATGAGGTGCCTCTGTTCAGGATTGACCCAAGTGCCTATACGCCTGCACTTTGGAGAACTTAATGAGGCCACCGATGCTACAGTGAACGTAGACAGTTACTAGACTCAAACAATTTATAAAGGAAACTGGAAAAGAAGTTCCATTGTAAACTTTATAATATATATATTTTATTTTGAAGATCTCCTTCACCCTAAAGTCCTTGTGTGCAAATTTTACAAATCCATGTTATTGAATAATAAATTTTGCTTTCAGCTGAGACTGAGCCACATGAAGGAAAACGCAAGCAAGAATCTCTATGGCCTATATTCAAGATACACCATCAGAAGTCCCGCTACATTTACGACTTGTTCTACAGACGTAAGGCGATCAGCAGAGAGCTGTACCAGTACTGTTTGGATGAGAAAATAGCTGATGCTAATCTCATAGCTAAGTGGAAGAAGACTGGTTATGAAAACTTGTGTTGTTTGCGCTGCATTCAGACAAGAGACACCAACTTCGCTACCAACTGTATATGTAGGGTCCCTAAAAGCAAGTTAGAAGAAGGTAGGATAGTGGAATGTGTTCATTGTGGGTGCCGGGGTTGTTCCGGTTAAAAATTGTAGTTTTTAGTAAATATATTTTAATTAAAATATTTTTTTTCTGATTTGTAGTTAGTGGTTACATGTAACTGGATATTTTTTTTTTACTATAATCTCACCCCCCAAAATGAAATAGAATCTGTTATCAAACTATGTATGTTCATTTCTCATCATAAATTAAAAAAAAACTAAGAATAAAGTTTTTTTTATTGGAAGCTTAAGTTTTTCTCAACAGCAAGGACTCAAAAATTGGTATTTAAAAAACCAAACATTCCAAAACAATGATTTTAGGTTAAATTCTTATGATATGTAATGTCCACACCATATCATAATTTTGAAGAAACAAATTAAAACAAGAAACAATTTTATTCAAAAATTTCGTTTTATTGCAAGTTATAATCATCTTACACTGAGAAGAGATCTTATAGACAGTATTAGTTCTCATTAACAAATATACATTTTAAATAATAACAATCATTTACAACGAGTATTTATAATGTTAGTAATCTTACTGAACAAATACCCTGTATTCAATCTTATTAAACTTAACAATTTACTTCTGTGTCATCGACAAAATAATTATAGGTAAGTACAAACCTAAATAATGGAAATCAAAAAAATAAACCTAAACAATTATAACTCCAGTTTTTTTAGACCTTCATAAATCATAGAAACAAAATATAATAAACCAAATTCTTTCATTTAGAAAGATTATTTCTAATTATTGAATATTAGAATTTTTTATACATTAAGCATGAATTTACCATAACCACTCACTAGCAAGATGTTCGATCCAGTACTTCGCTATTAGGCTTGATCAACTGTGTGTGGAGAAATTTTAAAAGGACATGCCAAAATTTATCCCCTTCAAATGGTTAATTTTTCATTTGGCTTGATCAAATGGCCACCATAATGTTTAAATTCTAGCATTAAAAATAATACCTATTTAACAATATTAAATAAGGCACTTTTTCTTAATCAAATTACTATACTAAGACATGTACTGTGAGCATTAAATTGGAAAAAACATAATGGAGATTGGAAATGGAAATATGTATACTAGTGAATTGTAATTCTTTTCTCGTTCTGTTACTCTTAGTAATGAATACAGAACTAGAGACTATTAAATGGTAGCTCTTCCTCTTAATCTAAACTTTGAAGATATCAAACTATGCAATACAGCATTTTTAACACTAATGAACACAAACTATTGATGGCAATTATAGTTTAACACACAATCCACCAGCATTCCATATAAAGTTTAAACCATAACCGTTCTATGTTCTAACTCCTTGGACAGTTCCACAATCAAATCCTTATAAATGATAGGGTTCATGTTTTTTCCTAGCAAGTAAAGAATGAACCAGTCTCCGTAACCGAAACGCTTCACAATTCGCGAAATTGTACTTTTCTTTACATATCTTAGTTGACCAGCAATCATTAGCGAGCGAAGGGGGCGAAGCGAGAGCACGAGAATACGAAACAGAACGGCTAAAGTTGAAACGAAAGCCAGAATAATGAGCCAGAACCAGAGAATCACGAAGATCTTTTCGTTGACTATGTTGAGAGGCAGAACACAGAGGCGGTCTTTCAACTGCATGCCGCCAGAAGGACCGTAGCTTCGGAGCCAGCACTTGGTGAGTTTGGGGAAGAACTGGTCCATGGGGTTTACCGAGGCGAAGTCGGTCATGTCCGCGGGAACGCGCGGGATGTGCGTAAACGCTGCGACCGCCGCGCCGTAGTTGCGGAATGCGCCGCCCAAGAATATGTCCAACAGGAATATTTGACCAACCTGGAAATTATCAACATTTTAATAGGGTTGCTTTTTACACTGTTATGCAAACATTTAATTTTAAAATTAGACGTACTTCATTTTGCATGTGCAAATTGCCTAATAGCTAATAATAATAACTAACTTTTGCCCGCGTACATAAAATATAGCCAATGCCACTCAGGAATAAAGCAGCTTTCACCAGGTGAAAAATTTTTAGTAATCGGCCCAGTACAAATAAGAATAAAGAGGGATGCCTTCCAATGACTAGATTTTTAAATGTCTCTCTTCATGGTATCATGGTAATAAACACTTTATCAGTATTAATAATATACTAGGACTTTCAGAGATACTGTACTGAGGACTGTAGACTGTAGATTAATAACATATGAATATTGTTTAGTAAGGATTAACTTAATCCTTATCCATGTCATTGTTTACTAGGTGCACTTTTTATTATAAGGGATGCCTAAAAAAAAAGAAGAATTTAGTGTATCTACTAACCACATTGATAAGGTTGAGAATCTCACAGAAGGCATAGCGCAGTGCATAGATGTTGTGTGTATGTAGGTTAGTGTAGCTCAGGTATGAGACCAGCTCCCCACGACGGAACTCCGACCAGTCCTTTATTACCACTGGGCTACCTACAATAAAAAAATGTATTATTAATGTTTTATATTGTAATTGTTTTATAGTGTAATTCATCATCTTCCTGCCCTTGTCCCGTGTTATTTGGGGTCGGCGCAACACGTTTTGTGACACAAGTGA
Source organism: Mythimna impura (assembly GCA_905147345.3). NCBI lineage: Eukaryota > Metazoa > Arthropoda > Insecta > Lepidoptera > Noctuidae > Mythimna > Mythimna impura. Next base: position 6,939,010 of record LR990346.1, read on the forward strand.
CAAAACACGAGTGACAGGGCAGAATGGAAGAAATTCCATTCTGCCCTGTCACTCGTCATACTATCACTAACTTCCTTTTCTTTCATATCACTCTTCACACAATCCATCCATCTTTTCTTTGGTCTCCCTCTCCCTCTCCATCCATCCACATGTAAACTCATAACTCTTTTAGTAACATGTTTTATAGTGTAATTAAAATGTTTTATATACATAATTTTATCAATTAAAAATGAAGCAGTGCCTAATTTGAACTTTGCTACAAAATCATGTGGTTTGCAGTTGATTTATTTATAAAAACAATGACTTGCAAGTTACATAACTACACAGCTATAAATGGTGTTTTACATACTAGCAGTTCCAACAGACAAACAGACATTGTCTTGTCTGAAAGCTGACTTTTCATCAGAAAATAAAAAGAGAACCCGATTGCAGTGCTACCTACCGGGTCCAATTTTATTTTTAAAACTTGCGCAGAAACACACTTAAATATACACGGGTCAAGCCGTTTAGGTAGAGATAGGTGATAAACACACATACAGTTGAATTATATGTATTAGGTCTTACTATGAAATTGCCGTTTTTTAAAACGGGTTGCTTTGAAGTTTTATCTTTGGATTGACTTGGAATTATGTGTTCAAATAAACTTTATATGAAAGTTACGTTATTCTTTTTTCGAAATTAGGTATTTATTGGTTTCTTTGTGGTTCGTATTTTCTATATCTCACTGTAATTATAGGCTATAGACTTGTAGAAGGAAGGAAAAAGAAAAGGAAGGAGAAATGGGACGAGGGCTGGATGATAACTTAAAAGTAGGCTAAACTGCTTCAAATTATTTTCTATGAAAATGGTCACAAGAAAATAAATATTATAATACAAAATACTTTTTAAAGTTTTTAGGTACTTATGTGTCATACAAACCTACAGTCCATCCAAAGGTTGTCTGTAAGAAATTGCCCTGTGTTTTAAGACTGTCCATTGTACACTTATTTTTGTAAGTGTTTGTCCCATATTTTTTTACTTAGGAGGTGTACAATAAAGAATATAATATAGTATTTTAACATTAATAACTGTTAGGTATATATTAATAACTAACTAATATTTTAAGTGTTTTATCCTTTTAAAAATTAACAATAAAAGTTTTTTATAAATGCAATCAAAATAAAGAGCAACCTTAACACACTAGAAAAGAACAGTTTGATGAAGTAACAGCTCTTATTTACATTAAACACATACTCAAATCTGCCGCCAAGGCCTTAAGTCTTCCTCCTTCCCAGATCTTCCACAAGTATCTTGGAGTGTAGAACATGACAGCCTGGCCGAGCAGCACGAAGCACACCCACTGGTAGTAGGTGTGCTTTATCTGCTCGTCATTGTCACCTTTGTTGGGCCCCACTCCTGGGTAGGCCATGTGCTTGCCTTCCACACCTAGAGGCAATAATGAGTGATAGTAGCTTTTAGTGTCTACAAATTTAAAAAAAAAGGTACAGAAAAGGCCATAGGTGTTTGTTATATTTAAAGTCTCCAAATTCTTACTCCAAACACAAAGGTCATAATTTAATAGTGGAAAAATGCCATCATACCTAGAAAATTTGGATAGGGTGAACAAATCAAGAAATTTTTAAAATTTAATTTATTTACAAATCATGAACGAAAAAAGTTAAACAGAATACAGTTCATAAATTTTACACATCTCTGCGTCATTATGTGAAGTGTCTGAGTAGTGGCAAAGAGTAAATTAGGTAAACAATAACGTTTTTACTTCACCTAGATTTAACTGAGACTCAGTAAAACAAAGCAAAAAAAAAGTTATTGATTCACAAATTAGTTTTCTTCGCAAGCCGTACTTTTCAATCAACATTTGACAGATCAAGGTTATTGGCTTTCCTATTCTTATTTGGAACTCATAATACATGGAACTGACAATATAAAAAAATTAAATTAGTGGGAGATTGACTGAAAAGAAACATGTTTGACACGTTGAACACAGCTGGTGGTGATCATGGTAAAGATGTGTACATGTGTAACATTTTAAGTGTGTTATATGCGCCCAAATTTTTGATTTTGATCCACTTAGAATAGACGCAATAGTTATGATATACTAATTTCGTTTTATTTCAGGCATTTTTTTTTGCATAAAATCCAAGTGACTAAGGATATGGCACAATGCGGGAGGTCTTTGCCCTGCAAGTGGAAACTTTCTTAGTTTCTACTAGCTGACAATTATAATTTACAAGAAAAAATGGTTCCACCATTAATTAGCATCCTTGCTTGCTCGCCGAAATATCTGCTTGAGATGAGTCTGATGAATATTAGAGATAGCACATAGGTATGGTACACTGTACCATGAGAGGTTCTGTATATACATTCCTAGGTAACAAATAAGTTTTGAAATACTAACCGACAAATCGGCTTTTCAGTGAGTAAGTGCCGTAGATCCAGCAGTAGCTGTTCACGGCATCCTTGTCGCTGTCCTTCTCGGTGTCTGCCATACAGTGGATCGGCTCTCCGAAAAACTGCTTCGAAGTCACAAGCAGCGTGAACACAAGCAGCATAATTACCGTCATCTTGTAGTGCATACGGAAAACATTGTTATCCGTACACACGTTTTCGAATTTCAAAAATGCCCGAAAGGGCATAAACAGATCAATCATGTTTTATTATTTATAACGCCACGCTATCTATTAAAGATCTGAAGAAGATTACGATTAATAGAAAATGTAACTACCCGCGAACTTTTTTTAAAGCTTTTGATTGACACGTCCCGTCAACTCAAACAATAGACAATGACAGTTAATGGCACCGGAAATAAACAGGAAAAAATTATAAACCCACAGAAATAAGTAGGTTGGTAGGTACCTACACATTTCCAGATTTATTGGGTAATTTCGTTTGACAAACGCACGTTTGAGTCATACTGTGTTATTATTTTTACACGACTGCCCAAAATAGGAGTGAAAAAGGAACCCATATTATAATGAATGATTTTAGTCTAGATTATTTTAATGGGTGCCGACTGTTGCAGTTTTGTTTTAATTAAATTGGTTTCTACACTTTCTACGCCGCTGGACTGAACTTGTTTTTTTTTTCTTTTCAGTTTTTATGTAAAGTTATTTTTTTCGCAGTCGGGTTTTTTATTTTTTAAATTTATTTTTTTATTTTACTCTTTTTAGTTATTAAAATCTAATGTCGCTATTTATTCACTCTATTTTAGGCGTACATTAATCACTTGTACAGAAATAAATACTTAATATTACTTGATTACATTTTTTTTTTGTTGTCCAGGAGTAGCAGGATCTTAGTGTTTACATTTAATATGAAGTAAGAAGGTAATTGATAAAAAAATTGTATTATCTACCGCCGTGCGGCGCGTTGACGCGCTCGATGTGCGGTGACTCGTTAGCTTTGTTTTTATGTTTGAAATCTAAGGACACGTTTACACTAGGAACAAAAAATTTTATTACTTAGTTTAATTAATTCTTTTATGACCTTTTAAGATGTGGCATTTTAGTAGTTTTTTAAATAGTAATAACGATTGTGTATTTTTAATATCTTTAGGTAATGAGTTATAAAGTTTTGCTCCCTCATGTATTATTGTTTTTTTTCCATAGTTAGTTCTAGTACTAGGTATGTGTAAGTCTTGTGCTCGCCTCAGAAAACGTTTTCGCACTTGTAAATTTTTTGTGAGTGTGATTTGTGTGTGTAAGTCTTTGGAAAGAATTTTGCGAACTAAAATACATGTGTTATAAAAATATATGTCAGAAATGTTAAAGAGCTTAGTTTCTTTGTAAATTTTGTGTGTAGGGGTCAAATAGTGGTAGTGAAATAGGACTTTTATAATTCTGTTTTGCGCTCTTTGTAGCTTTTCTAGGTTGGTTTTAGCTGCTGAACCCCACAGTTCTATAAGATATTCGATATGCGGTTTCACCAACGAATTATAAATAGTGTGGCGGACTTTTAGAGGAAAGCATCTCACAATTTGACGTAACGCCCCCGTTAGGCTCAGTATTTTAGAACGGGTTTTTTCTATATGTGGTTTCCATGTAAGTTGATTATCCAGAATAAGTCCGAGATATTTTTCTTCATTAACTTTATTTAAATTGACTCCATTAATACTAAGAGGTTTGTGATCTGAGATTTTTTTGTTTTTAGCTGCAAATATCATGTAGTTGGTTTTGGATGTATTGATAGTTAACAGGTTATTTAGAAACCATCTTTCCAAGATTATAAGATCTTCTTGTGCGTCCTGTATTATTGAGTCAATTGAATGACCGAAATAAAAAAGGCAAGTGTCATCAGCATATAAAGAAATATGCCCCTTCAAGCCTATCTTGTCTATATTATTAATGTAGATTAGGAACAAAAGGGGACCACAAATTGAGCCTTGGGGCACGCCGCAATTGATATCCTTAGGCGCGCTAACATTGTCACCGATTTTAACAACCTGTCGGCGCCCCTGAAGATACGATTCCAAAATTTTCAAAGCATTTCCAGTTATACCGATCGAGGCAAGTTTATTCATTAACAGGCTATGGCTAACAGTATCAAACGCCTTTTTTAGGTCAATAAAGATCCCTAAAGCAATGTGTTTCTTGTCTATGTTAGTTTTAAGACTTGTGATTAAGTCTGTTGCTGCTGAAAGGGTATTGGACTTTGGTCTGAAGCCATACTGTCGTTGAGAAAGATAGTTAATCGAATTGAAATATAGACTGAGCCGATTGTGCAACAGTTTCTCAAAAACTTTAGACAGCACAGGCAAGACCGAAATAGGTCTATAATTTCCCGGGGACAGTTTGGAGCCAGCCTTAAAAATAGGGGTAACTTTGGCGTACTTTAATGTGTCAGGGAAGTGACCTTCACTCAAGCATTTGTTGACACATTGAGTTAGACTAGCCAATATGAGATTTTTTATACATTTGAGTGATTTAACGCTAATACCGTCCAAACCTGTACTGGTATTTGCATTCAGGTCATCAATTATTTTCCCAATCTCGTCAGCCGTAGCTGGTGCTATCTGAGAAAGTATTGCCGCATCTACGGCTTTGTTTGGGGTGATAGTGTTAGTCTGATTATTGTGATATTTAGCAGGTATCTGATTAGCTAGGAGTGTACCTACACTAGAGAAGTAATCATTAAAACACTCACATATTTCCTTCTCGTCAGTAATCAGCCCTGTAGATGATTGTAATTTGGAGGGAGCAACACTTTTCTTCAATTTATTATTAGATAAACTATTTATCAACTGCCACATCTTGAGGGGCTTACGCTCGCATTCTTTGAAAGATTTATGATAAAATTTACTTTTTGTCGCTTGAATATTCTCAAAAACTTTGTTTCTCTCTTTTTTAAATGCTTCTTCCGATTCTCGGTTATTTGGATTGTTCTTGTAAATTCTCCACAATTCATTTCTCTTGTCTATTTGATTAATTATGTCCTTATTTATCCAACGTTTGAGTCATACTGTGTTATTATTTTTACACGACTGCCCAAAATAGGAGTGAAAAAGGAACCCATATTATATGGAATGATTTTAGTCTAGATTATTTTAATGGGTGCCGACTGTTGCAGTTTTGTTTTAATTAAATTGGTTTCTACACTTTCTACGCCACTGGACTGAACTTGTTTTTTTTTTCTTTTCAGTTTTTATGTAAAGTTATTTTTTTCGCAGTCGGGTTTTTTATTTTTTAAATTTATTTTTTTATTTTACACTTTTTAGTTATTAAAATCTAATGTCGCTATTTATTCACTCTATTTTAGGCGTACATTAATCACTTAAATGTTCACAAACCTACCTTGTCATCCGCCTCGCTTTTTTGTATCTTAAATAAAATTGAAGTGTCTGTTTGTAAGTATTATCAAATAAACATTTGTTTACTAAATGTATATCAAAGTGTATTCGATTCTTATAACAAAAACGTGAATTTTGACATTTTTGATTATTATCGGTTTGTTCCGGCTAACATCCGAAACGGCTAGACCGATTTTGACAGGATATTCACTGACGGATAGCAAATGTTACAAGCAGTTACTTAGGCTACTTTTTTTTAGGATATAGCTAATGTTATAATGAGTAACTTAATCTAATTTTTATATTTCAGCGGGACGGGACTTATTTCTCGAGGGCCCCCGGGCATCTTGATTCTCGCGGGAGATAGTTCATCTTAATTCCCGGGGATAAAAGACATCTTCGAAACGGCTGGACCGACTTAGAAGGACTTTCACTGACGGATAGCTGATTTTACAAGGAGTAACTTGGGCTTCTTTTTGACGGAACTTTCATTGGGATATGGTTATACTTTTTATATTCTCGCGGGAACGGGACTTAATTCCAGTGGTTGGGGGAACAACCTGATTTCCAGAGGAGAAGAAATTTTAGTAACGGCTGGACCGATTTTGACGGGACTTTCACTGACAGAAAGCTTTTTTATGTGGGTAATCATCTTATGACTTCTGTCGCCCTAGGGTGGAGAGGGAGAGTGTGCCAGAATTTTACTTTTACTGATTAAAACTACACATAGGTTCCTTCAGTTGCCCTTTGCGTTCCAGGATCATAGATCACTTCTAAATAGGTAACTATTTAGAAGTCCTCCCATGGCTTTAGTAGGCATCGGCCCTGCTGGTCCTTACGGTTTTGCTGACTTCTGTTTGAGGAACGCGTAGTACACGACGCGCTGTCGACGATTTGGGCTCGGTCCGGACAACAGCAGGACGGTTTGACTGCGAGCTACACATTGCACGTTGTCCGAAATTCGTCGTTGATGTTACAAGGAGTAACTTGGGCTACATTTCATTTTCCCGCGGTAACGGGATTTAATTTCCAGGAGGATATAAAAAGGGGAGTAACGAACACTTGGGTTATCACGACGAATCTAACGATATCTTAATTATGTAAATCCGTTCAGCGGTTTGGAAGATAATTATGAGGTAATAAAGGATATTACATACATACATACATACAAGATACGCGCGAAAAACATAAACCTTCTTGCAGTTGCGTGAAAAATGAAAATAATATTGAAATAATTTTGTATTCGATTATAAATAAACGTAAGCTGCAGCTATTACAGCATAGTATAATCGGCTTTTTAAATGTTCCCACGATATATCACTCCCAAAGAAAAATTATGTAATAGACGCTGCTAGTTACTTAAAGAAATTAGTTATCATAATTGTAGGCAAATAATATGGAAATTAACGCATTCCGTGGTAGCTAATCGGTATTGGTATTTAACCACGCACACACAAGTACGCTAGTGACGCAAACAAGATCACATAATAAGTAATAGTACAAACAGGATTTTTCTCAAAATAGGTCATTTTAAGAATCGTTACAAACGGTCAATCTAATTAATAACATTTATTTTTCCTGAAAAGTCGTGTAAGTATATAATATTTTATGTGCATGTAATTTAATCACTTACTTAAGTATAATAGACTATCTGTCCACCCACATGTTTGGTTACTGCTCCGCTCCCGTAGGTTGTAGTGTAGGTTGTGATGTATATTAACAGGGTTGGGCAGTATTTGAATTACTTGTAATTAAAATACGTAATTGAAGTACAAATACGTATTTGGTATTTGTATTTCAATTACTTCCTAAAAATGTAATTTGTAATTCGTATTTCAAATACCTGACGGCGAAGTATTTTGTAATTAGTACTTATTTCAAATACTTGAGGTTTCAAAATACATTTTAACATTAAAATACATTTTAACCTTCCAGAAAGATTGTTTTCTTTAGCAGGTTTTATTCACTCTCTAAAAAGAGGCTGTTTGTCTGACAGTATTTTAAAAATCTAGTGTTCATGAAAGGAAACTCAGGTTTTACTGATTAATTAATCTTGTTTTCCTCTACTTTTCAGCCCATGCTGGTCTAGATTATTTATTTTGTAATAAGTAATTTGTATTTTGTATTTCAATTAAAAATAGCTAAAATACTGTATTTTGTATTTTATATTTTAAATACCTTACTTAAAGATATTTTGTATTTTAATTACTTGCGATACTGTATTTTGTAATTTGTATTTCAATTAAAGCAAAACATGTATTTTGCCCAGCCCTGTGTATATAGCCTTCCTCGATAAATGAGCTATCCACGACTAAAATAATTTTCTATTAGAATCAGAACTTCCTGAGATTAGCGCGTTTAAACAAACTCAGATCTCAGACTCGATCTTGCCAGTATCTTTTATTTTCGGTGGGAAAATATTCCAATGACATCCCCTGCTCTTGGGCGGTGCGGGAAATAGTGTCTTTTACTGACTAAAAACCCACTCCTGTCGACTTCGTCTCCTTCGTCGCCTTTCGTACCAGGACCGAGTCTTCCTATAAGAAGCAGACCCTTGCGACCCTGCTGGACCCCTACGATTTCATCTCTTTGACATCTTCTTGAGGCTTGGTTATCTACCTGTCGTGCAGTTAGTTTAGAATTTGATTACTTTATAAGATTATCCTAAAAGAATTTGGAATTGGGCCTATTTTGGCTGGGTTTATTATTATTATTTTTAGAGTTGCAGTTCGATTACTTTCTAAAAAATGCATACGTGAGTAGAAAGAAGAATTAATTATCGAAGAGTCTTTCGATAATTAATTTTGACGACATTGATCCTTCAGAGATGGCACCCTTATTTTTTTCCATACACTAATTTTATATCTACTCTGGTTTGCAAAAAAAAAAAAAAACATACGCTAGTTTGCAAAAAAACGGGCACCTTAGGAAATTTACGGTCTAAGATCGATTTCAATGAATTTGATGGTATCAAACCATCAAATCAACCGTAGTCTGTATACCTATGCACGTAGTCAATTCTGGTGATTTTTTAATTAATTTTCGATGAACTCCATAAAACCGATGTACACATCCTAGCTTCTTGTATGTAGGATTTCACGTCGCTAGAACGGTGAGTGCGAGCATTGTCGTCCATAAAAATGGAAACTTCCCCAAGAGCAGTCAATCAAGGTTGTGTATGTGGAATTAAGAGTTTTATTATGTCCCAGTGTGCATTAAATATTCCATTTTCTATGGAAACTTCGTATAATAACTTTGTACGCTCTGTCCACAAAGTACCTTTTTAAGTATAGTAGCTCTGTCGAATTAATTGCTACCCAAAACATAAGGGAGTCTCCACCATAAGGAGTGATTTCTTAAAAACACATTTCCGCATAGTGTTACCCTGGTCTTCTGGGCACTCGCCGGCGCCGATTTTCTCCACATAGATGCTAGCTTCATCAGAAATACTTTCTTTCAGTCCTCTAGAGTACCTCCATGAAGCATAGTTTCGAGTAAACTGAAGTCAAAGAAGATGTTCAAGGAGTAATTTAGGCAGCCAAAGGCCTCTATCTGATTACCCATAAAGCTAAACTTCTACTCCTCTTACTTCTTTAAGACTCTTTTTTAGGTGTATACTTGATGCCTTACAATTCTGCAACGCTTTACTCACCAAAAAGCGGTCAACGTCATATCTCGTGATTCTGTGAATCGTTTTCTTGAACCTGGTCTTCTTTTGACCGAACCGGTCTCTTGATTCTGGTGTGCAGTCCTCTGGACAGTTGAACGAGTCACATTTAGCCACTGAGATGTAAGTTTGTGAACAACCTTCTTCAATTATGGCTATAATTTTACCGGCCCTTATCGTTTTGTTAGTCATATCAGAAAAAAGGTTTGTAGAAAAAAAAACAATTAGTAATCAGCAAGAAAGTTTCAATATTTCGCGCCATCAGTAAAGCAATTTTACAATGATCATTATGTTTATTTTATTAATGTAAAAATTAAAATGTGGAACGAAAGGAATCATGCAAGGATGCCAATATAAACAATACAATAAATATTGTTTATATTGGCATCCTCGCATGTAGAGAAAAAAATCTATAGCGACAGTTTTTTTATTCCAAAGAGGTTTATATTATAGGTTTCGTGAAACAGTATTATATTTCTTTGACTCTTTTAGTAATTGCAAAATATTTTGTCACAATAAAAAAAAACAACAATTTATTGGTAACACAAACTTTATTGTTATTTTAAATAATCACCCTCTTTTATGTATACATGGCAATCATATGTTTCTAATTTATCACAAACCCCATACTTATTATAATATTAATTACGTTAAATAAACGGAAACCTTAGAGGGAATGTAAGTTTTTCTTGAATAAATAATAAAAATTAACATTACGACCTTTTATTAATTATACTATCATAATTGAGCAATCTATGATATAATGTTTATGTATCAATCAGAGCCATTTATTGTGAAGATATGAATGATGATCTTTCGAGCCCTTATTTTATTACAAGCGTACTTTACGATCAGATTACCATGTCTGAAAATTACGACTACCTACTAAGATGAAGTACATCACACAATAATTATCATAGAAAGCTCTGATATTTGATATTTTTTATGTGTAGATAAACAAAATGCTTAATATTTTCATGGTAAATGACTGACCTTTACATTGACCAATTTAAGAACACTAGGTAATTTATCAAGTTTTATTTTGCATCGAATTTGTTGTCATATACATATTTGTTGTTATGTCATATATATTGCAAAATTATATCATCAATATAATTTTGCAATAACCAATAGTATTTGGGTACCTAAATGCTTAAAAGGAAATTGAAGCATCCTTAACGATTTGGACACAACTATCTCAGTTCCAATTATGTCAAATTAAAATGGCATGGTACATCAATATTATTATTATAACATTACTCTAATTAAAAAAAATAACTCAATGTTATGTGTACCGCGTGGGATTAAAGTGTGTTATGTACTGGAAAATCTTTGGCTTCTCTACAAACTACATAAGTATATAAAAAACTTAATGGTATGGCATCATTCTCTTGCAAAACAAAGCTTAAGTAACTAATTGTACATTACATAAAATCTAGATGTACTCGTAGAATGTGTGTAATTAAAGCACAACGTACGGTAAAGGCACTGCTTAGAAAACTAACTTTATTATTCATACATAAGTAATTTGATACTTACTTCACTTTCTTTTCCATTCACAATTTCTAGAGTATCTACCTTTCAAACATACTTCAAGAAAAAAATATCAAGAATCAAAGGACAAAAATTAAAGAAATTAAACAATCATGCCAATTCCAAACCCTTACAGGAGCACAGGCGTGATGTTGTTTTTATCTTGACACATACACACGTTCTGAGACTATAAAAAATACCGATTCAAAAACTCTAGTTGATACCTCAAGACAATTGAAAAACATTCACCATTTTGTACTTACCTTGCTAGCTAATGTTTAGCGTAAAGATACTTTTTGATTAAGTATCTTGCATTAAGGGTACCGTCCTAAACCTATCATAGCACTACAAAGTTAATCTTTAATCAATTATCATAAAATAAGTATAAAAGCAGACTGCGCATTTTGCATAAAAACGTTAACAATGAAAATTGCCGAGTCTTAGTGACATCTTTAAATCGTAATCTTACATCACATAGTTAGTCAAATTATGAAACCTTTTAACCGATTGAATGAAAGCGAGGTTTACCAATCAATGATCACAGTATCCTTATGTCGAAATTGAACGCAACTTGACAAATGTCAATTTTACCAATATTTCTAAATGGATTTAAACCAGACATATATTTAAACCTTAAACTTATAATTTACTCCTGACTTCCGTGCTGTTGTTACCATGTTCTTCAAATGCCATATTTCCTAATGCAAAAATGTTGTCAGGATCTAATGCTTTTTTCGCGGCGAGTAACAATTGCCTCCCAGGCTCACTGACTGTATCCGTGTACCATTTCTTACGGAGCTTCCCAACTCCATGGTGATGCGATATTGATCCTGTCGAGCAATTAATTAAAACAATAAATCTGTCAGCAAATTATATACTAATATAAAATTTTAAAATTTTTGAATATGATTCTAGTAGCAGTGCATTAAAAGACCTTATGAATATTATGAAATTTTAAATTGAGTAATAAAAAACACAGTATAGCTCCAGCGTTTACCGGAACAGTAGAAATTGAACACTCAATTGACTTAATTTTAAACAAATCAGTAATGCCAACTTGATGGTAACAGAAAAATAGGCCTACCACCACAGGCAATGATCTCGTCTCGTGCAGCCTCTTCGATTTCTTCATAAACGGATACGGGGTCCGCACATTTCCCAATATTATGACCGAAGTAGAAATAAATACAGCAGCCTGCGTCATACCTGAAAAACATATTACATCATGCATTTAATATTTAATTAAAATATCACAGGGTTTCGGCTTTCGTTAGACTTTTAACAAAAACAATAATAGTGTTTCGTGTTTCCGTGTCACGCATAAGCTACGTTATTGGGTTATTTCATCAGTTTGTTTATCACGCATAATTTTCGCTCTGCAGTGTTACCACGAGCTCTTCACGCAATCCATTTTACTACCCTAACTGAACGAGGCAGTGGTCTCGAACCTCGAACGTCATAGAGCGAGATCGGTAGACTTGCCAGCTAAAATCGGGATATTTGTATCCAAAATCGGTATTTGACAAAAAAAATACAATATTCAATCAAATTCGTTTATTTATTGAAAAAACACCTAAATACTAATTTATAATAATCATATTTATAAATGCGATCCAACTAAGAAGGAGAGTGTCTATGGTTTTCATCTGTCAACTGACACTCCAAAAGTTAAAATTAATGAAAAAAATAAAACCGAATTCCTGTTTAAATAGACTAGACAGGTAAATTCCCAAACGAGAAGCCCCTTAGAAACATTGAGTTGTAGGACATAAGGGTATTCCCCAAAATATATAGAATATTCTGCACTAGGTCCATCGATACCTACTTACTATTTGAGGGCTTTCCCGTAACGTAACATTAAACATAAGTGTAAAATCGGTAGAAAATTCGGAAGAATTTCCATGTATACTCTGAAATCGTAGAAATATCGTTATATTTCGGTAGAACAGAGCCCATATCGGTATAAATACCGAAAAATCGGTAGGTTCGAGACCACTGGAACGAGGGTATAGCAAAGACCTTAAAATAATGGGTGTAGATATAGTTAGGGTTGCCAGGTTTTAAAAGTCGAACAGACCAGTCAGTTTAGCCGGACATTTGGACCGAAAAGTAAAGGAGGTCCTTTACTTTTTACTCTCAGTATAACACGATAATATTTTTTCTTTAAAGTAAAAGTCTTTTTTATCATAATCATCTTTAAATTCTTCTGTACTTGTGTTTGTCAGCTAACTTCTCGTAAACGGTTTCATCGATTTGGATGAAATTTTGTGTGTACCTATATTTGAGTAGGTTCCTGCTTGGTTTGAAAATAGAATTAGAACCGGTAGGGGGCGTCAATCAGATTCTCAAATTTTTATTTTAACGAAAAAAAGCGATAAGCCAATTTTCGGGCAGGACAACGTCAGTCGGGTCCGCTAGTATAGGTACCATAAAATCTTAAATTCTAATGAAACAACAATAAAATTGGATGAATCTTTAGTATAAATCATTAATTACAATTATAGTTAGCTGTAACTGCTTTTGCAATTTGCAATTGTAGTTACAGTGCTGATCTGCTCGCTTGCACGATACAAGGTGAGGCGGGCGGAGCGGAAACGAAGAAATATAAACAAAGGTTAAATTTAAAAAGCCGGACAGGCAGGACACCGTCTAATTTGGCCGGACACGCAACCAAAAAGCATGACTGTGTCCGGCATTATCCGGACGCCTGGCAACACTAGGTACAGCTCCATCCCTCTTCCTAGTTCACACGATTGACGATTGAACACGTCATGGTAAGTTCCTGGAATGGACAGAGATTGCCTGTATGCTGCTGAATACCAGCATGTAACATGGATTTATTTATTTTATTTATTATGCAACTACTTTATTGTCTATTAAACCAAGAAACATAAGATTGCCTTTCTGTTATCCGTAACTCTATATGTCTGAGTTATTGACAATATTACGGTATAAGTAGATTCAATCGCGGAGTGCCTTTTTCGCACGCATAATCTCATCCCTCTATATTATCTAAGTACATGAGGTGACACTGGTTGACAATTAATGCTTGGATGCCATATAAACGTGGGCCAACGCGCGTGAAAACATGTCACAAGCGCTTGCCGCAAGCTTCCTTTGATCTGAGTCACGCGACAAGCGCTCGCAAGCCGTGCCAAACCATGCAAAACTTCCCGTTTACACACTTGGATACGGTGGACGCTTGTCGACGCTTGTCAAGCGTGTAAACGTACCATTATAGCCGAATTTTATATTACTGTGTTGTGTCGTGACGCGGCGTCTTCTGACGTCGTTGATTGGTTACAAAACTTGTTATGATGTCACGTAGGCTTGAACAGATTCGTTTGATTGGTGTATACTACGCCACGGTGTGTCGGGGTGGGTGTGTACCCCACCCCGACACAGTAATGTGAACCTAGCTTTATGACTATCTACAAATTATGGCCCGCAGCCACAGTTGAAGGTGCTTATACTCACGTCTGCGTCAACCGATGCGATATAAGGTACTTGGTGATGCCTCGTTTGGCGCACTCGTCTCGAATGCGCTGCTTGACGTTGGCGCAGAGAGCCAGCGTGCGGTCCCACGGCACCGAGGTTTCGAATGACTCCGCTACCACGTCGTATTCCATGGCCACGTCCTGAAGGAGATGAAATTCTATATCAAATATGGTTTACTCGATAAGCTCTAGACGATTTTAGGTCTAACTTTTCCGATAATTTTACGTGCAAAAAAATTATTTAGGCTTACTTTTTATAAGTTTTATGTGGATGATTTTTTTGTTGTGCGAGTGCTTACAACGTAAAAAAGTGCTAAATAACTTTTCGGAAGTCGGTATTAAATCTGATCAATAATTAAGAGATAAAATTAGAAACACCGACATTTTTGCCATTTTAAAGATATTAGTAAGTATTGTTTTTTTACGAAGTCTGTTAATTTTTATTTGTAATTATGTTTTTATTTTACATTTTTAGTTGAATAGATACCAAAGAAGTCAAGAATGCTCTAGGATGTCAGCCAGTAGGGAGAGTGACGAATGATGGAGGGGTGTATTACACCTGCTCCTACAAGAGTCTTGAAGATCACCAGTCACCGCACTGCGCAGACCAGGGGGTTACAAAATGTAACAACTGATGCTGATGATAACGTTTTTTCCTTCCATTTTGTCTTGTCAACCTACATACTATCTCACTCCTATTTATTTAATATCACTCCTCACATAATCCATAATTCTTTTCTTTGGGCTGTCCCCTCCCTCCTTCATTCATCCACATTCAAGGAGTCAGCCATCGACGCGAAAAGAGGAAAACAACTTACCCTAAGATAAGCAATAACAAACGTCAGCGTGTATCCGTTCTCGCCATTGGTAGCCCCTGCTGGTATACCACCGAACTGCGCGGCGATATTGTTCAGCTTGGACTCTCTGTCGGCCACCTGTTCTGCAGTCCCCTCCATGAGCAGCGTCACCACGCACAGCTTGGCAGGGTCGAACCCTTTGATCTTGGTGATGTAAAGGCGCTTCAGTCCGTCGAGGAGGACCCCACCCCAGGTGTTCTCGGTTTTGAGGGCTTGGCCGAAACGGAACTGTGTGAGGAAACAAATGTCCGATGTTTTTTAAAATAGCAATAATAATATTTTTACACCACCTGCTCAATAATGCCCTTATATATGTCATACTAGCTTCTGCCAGCGGCTTCGCCCGCGTGAAAGTAAGTTTCTCCATATAAAATTTAGACCCCCGTTTCATCTCCTAAGGGCTTGAATTTTGGAAAATCCTCTCATAGTGCTCGCCTACGTCATAAAAGGAAACCTTGTGCAAAATTTCACGCTCCTAGTCCCAGTAGTTTTGGCTGTGCGTTGATATGTCAGTCAGTCAGTTTCTCCTTTTATATATAAATAAGAATAAGATAACCTAGAGGTTGTATGACATATTTCGGTAAGCCTAAAGCAAGTCATGTTATCCCTAGGGATCCGATGTAGTATGGTTGTTCGCTGAGGGATAATGTGATTTGAATTAACTCCCTCGCAGTACTCGGGAGTTAATTATGTAAGTCTTATCTAAAACTTAGCACCCTTCGTTTTGTTCGGAATTCAATATGCCGTTCGCGACTTTGAGACATTGGTTTAACCCCTAGTCACATAAACTACTATTTAACTATTAAGTTATAATAAAAGGGAAAACAGCGTGATCAATATGAAAAGTTTGGTTCCTAATTAAACCGCAGCGCAGATACGAATAATTTGCTGAAGCATAAAAGCTTTAATTAGCCGTTTGCTCGAATATTGCATTTTTAAACCGTTTTAATACGTTGTACATGAGTGTAGTACATGTCGCAGTAAGATGGTAGAAACCGTAATATAGTTACATAACTTTTTTGCTAGATTAATGTAGTACTAACATGTTTGTAAAGCCTAGTACTTACTTCTTCGCCTAATTGCGAAAAAAATACCATACTCGAATAAAATATAATTCCTGAAAAGTTTTACAGATAATAGTACATTATGATATAAGTGTGTAATGTTAGTGATTACCGTCGAGGCGGTATTTAGACCCGAGCCGTGGCGAGGGTCTTAAGAGAGCCAAGAACGGTAATCATTAATTACTCACGTGTGTCATACGACGTATTTCAATACACTTGTGAAGAAAACAACAGTAAAACTAGTAAAATTTTCTGTGACATGGCGGTTAAAATCTGTTTTCATAAGCGGGAGCATAATTTTTTTTAATTTACCCCTAGAGGAAGGCTAAGGTATTTTGATCATACTGCCTAGTCTTACGCTTATGTTTTCTTGCGTAAAAAGTTTTTACAATAATGTCTTTCGTAGTGACAATAGAATACGGATGTAACATTTTCTAATGATTTTGTAGTATTTAATTTTATTTTATTAATACAGCCACAGAATTTCACTAGAATAAAAAAATCGCCAAAAACCGCGCGCAAGATGCGCGCATAATGATCACAAAAAAAAACAAATTTTATTTTGAATGTACGTTAAATTTATTTATTAAATGTTTTTTATTAAATAAATCGTTTGTACAAGTTAAATTTGTCCATTTTAACTTGTAAATTGGATGAAATAAGTAATTATGACACTAATTTATATACTATTGAGGGAATTTTATTCGAATTCGAAATTTGTTTTGCGAACAAAGAGGTATAACAAAAAGGTTTTAACTACATTATAGCACTAGTGCGTAATGGTAATCAAAATGTCACAGTTTGGTAACGAGTGCCATTATGTACCTAAGTGCAGTGCAATAAGAGTCGCTTTCTGAGCAAGTGTGTTGAAAATAATCTTACTGACCTGTTCGTTATCCATCAGCCTGATGCTGGAGGGCTGCAGGCGCTGCCGAGCGACTTCCCTCTCGAAGTGGAAGCCGCTCTCCCAGTCCGGGAACACGAGCGAGCCGTAGCGCACCACCGGCGGAAGAGGCCGGATCTTTATTGTTACCTGGAATGTTCAGTAACGAGTTTATGTTTTAGGGAGAAAATGGGAAGTTTTTATCTATTTTTATGTATAAAAGTGAAATATCACTCACGAAATCTCAGAAACTATAACACCTACAAACTTAAAAATTTGGCAGGTAGGTTCCTTATAGGGTGTAGACATCCGCTAAGAACGGATTTTACGAAACTGCACCCTAAGGGGGTAAAATGGAGGTTGGAAGCTTTTATGGGCAAACCTACTTTTACGCGGGTGAAACCGCTGGAAGAAGCTAGTCTAATATATAAAATTCTCATGTCACAGTGTTTGTAATACAACTCCTCCGAAACGGCTTGACCGATTCTTATAAAATGTAGTGTGTATATTCAATAGGACGTAATAAGAGTGATAAGAGTGGTCCACCCCAAAAAGTTGTTTTTTTTTGGACTAAAATTGGGCCGATTTTATTAATTATTTTTAGGGTTCCGTACCTCAAAAGGAAAAAACGGAACCCTTATAGGATCACTTTGTTGTCCGTCTGTATGTCTGTCTGTCAAGACCCTTTATCTCGTGTACGCGTAGAGGTATCGAGTTGAAATTAAAATCATATACTCAGGTCTGCGGTCCCTTGAAGCTGTAAAAAAAATCAAACTTCTAAATTAAAGAAAAAAAAAGATAAAGCCGTTTATGTCGCAAGAAACGTAATTTTCGACACTCGAGGGAATCAAAATTCATAGGGTAGGTACTTCCCATTGACCCAGAATCCTGAAATTTGGCATAAAGTAAGGTCTTATAGCCCAGGTATAAGAATAAATCTGGAAACTATAAATTTGTTGTCACGTCACAAAAAAAATTGCTATTCGGAAAAATCTACGAGACTCCATTCCGGAATTGAACTATTTACATATGTAAGTTTGTACGGAACCTTCAGGGCGCGAGTCCGACTCGCACTTGCCCAGTTTTTGGGAAGGTTTAAAAGCAAAAATTTTTAGATATTAGGGTAAGTAGGTAGGTAGGGTAGGTATAGGTAGGTAGCGTAGGGTAGGTAATTTTATCTTATTTTTATTTGACTACCAAAATACTCACTAGGAATAATTTATATGGAAAAACAACGTTTGCTGGGTTAGCTAGTATACATTATATAAAATGAGAAACTGACTGAAATATTCACCCACAGCCGAAACTACTGGGGCTAGGAACATGACATCTTGCATAAGGCTTCCTTTTATGACGTAAGCCAGCATTAAGGAGTTTTTGGAAATTCAACCTTTAAGGGGGTGAAAGGGGAATTTCGTTTGTATGCAGTCTCATTCCGATTACCAACATACTTGAAAGTTAGCACAAATAATGACACAAATAAATAATAATGGTTGTCATTATTGGTTTTCAGAATTACCCCCAATTGAATAATTTAAGGGTTGTAAAGATTGTATGTAAAATTCTTATTTTTTGGGTTAATAAACTTGGAACTTAACACAAATTTTAATCGAAATTAATAATAAAGATTGTCCTGTCATTAGTTATAGTTTTTTCAAGATTTTATAAAAACTTATTCGCGAACAAAGCCGCTGGTTAGTTATAATTTTCTTGAGAAAAATTTCCAAGCGTCTTTTGAGTTATATACGCTTACCATAACCATAACCACAAACAGCCTTATAATATTCCCACTACTGGGACACAGGCCTCCTCTCTAGGAGAGGGAATGGGCAGTAACCCAACACGCAGGCCCTGGACGGATTGATGGATGTCACACGTCTTTGGATTTTTGGTTCTAGGACATGCCGGTTTTCTCACGATGTTTTCCTTCACCGTTTTGATAGCAGTGGTGATGAAATAAATTACACAAAGTAATGTGCCTGGCTGGGTTTGAAGTTTTGAACCCGTGACCTACAACACGCAAGCCGGATTCCTCACGATGTGTTCCTAATTTATGCTTAGCAATGATTAATTGCTGTAACGTTGCTATTTTATTACTGCAGGCGTCTGTATCCGTAAATTTCATAGTTTCCTGTTATATTTACCTCAGTAACAACTCCAAAGCAGCCCTCAGAGCCCATGATGACGTGTTCCCATTCAGGCCCACACGAGATGCGCGGCACACGACAACTCTTCTCAATCACACCACGCCCGGTCACCACCTGAAAATGAATGAATACCTATGTGTTGCATTACGCCGTTGTGGAAAATGTGTTATTATTGACGTTAGTAGCCATCATCACTTAAGCCTTCTGCAATGTATCATTGTAACGACTGGTCTTGAGCTTACAGCGGTTTCCTGCAAATATCAATAGATTACATCGTTCCATACATTTTATGGTAGGCTGCTTTAAGGATCTATCTTATTTATTCTTAATTCACCGAAAAGAAGAGAACTTGTAGTTGGTCTGCTGGAAGTGTGGTTAATATTTACTCATGGATCATAGAGCATGCTACATATATTATTTTTCAATGGGTATACTTATTCGAAAACCGGCTCCTACAGCTTTTAGGCACACAATTTCCTGTTTTCCGCACTAGTACGGAAAGGTGCACCAGCTCACTCCGCCACAATGTGATCGTATCTGGCTGGGCGCCGCGCAGCCCCCACGAGTCGCCCGGCAGCCACCTTATTTATATTTCGTGAGTGTTTGGAAAACGTCGTTTCATATGCGTGGAAAGTCACTGCAGAATTCTGGTCCGTAACAGCCTCTCCTGTGGCTCGGGCAAATTCCGCGTCGGTCGCATTATGACAAAGTTTCTGCACTTGTACCAAAATGTACTATAGTGAGCTACGAAGATTTTATCAGCTAAGGCTTTAGTATCAGTAATCAGTAAAAATAATAGAAACATAATATGATTAAACTGCTTCGGAAGTAGAAAAGATTCATTGCCTGTATTGGTTACCTACCTTGGTGTTAACAATGAGGTCTTCAATGTTCCCGTAGGTGTTCTTCTTCATGCCACTGGCCCTGGTAGCCACCCATCCACCTAAAGTGGAGAACTCATACGAGTCGGGCTCGTGGCCCACTGTGAAGCCGCGCGCCCGCATCTCACGCTCCAGGTCCTGCCCCACTATGCCAGCCTGGAATGTTATAATATGTTAGTGAGTCTTATGCGTTGGATAGTGGTGTGGTCTATCCACAGGTGACAGAAATTAATTAATTTGTCCATAACCTGATATTTCAATAAGTACAAACTAAACCTTGCTATGCAAACTAAATACATGGAAATTGGTACGTTGGTGCGCTCAATGACTTCTGCGTATAAATTTTTATTTTAAATGTTTTTGTTTATTGATATAAACTAGTGCAGGACTGCGATCCAACCTGATGGTAAGCAGTGACGCAATCGTTGATGGTGAAGCGCACCTGTTTATTAAGAGCCTGTTCACTCTACCCTTGAAGACATCTAAATTATAATCTCATGCCTTTTTTCCATGTAGTTAGGCAAAAACTATATACATCACCATCTGCAACGATTCCTTCATACTAATTTTGCTTACAATGATATTTTTTTTTTAGGAGTTATGGAAGAAAATAGTAAGAGAAGCTGGCTGCCAAAGACTCAACCTCTTCAATATCAACCACCAATCAATCAATCTCCCTTATTCTTCTTTTTTCTGACTACTGTAATAAACAAACCTAAGTATACTACAGCTAACAACACTTAACCTTAACTAAGAAATTATAATCAAAAGCAAAAATGTACCTGCACTCTCGCCAGCAGCTGATCCTTATCCAGCCACAGGATAGAGTTCATGTCGCTGGTGTCTAGCACGAGGATCGGCCTGGTCTCGTTAGCGGGGCAGGTGACGGCCCCTGACACTGATGTGCCTCCGCCAAACGGGATGATCACGAAGTTGTGGCGGGACGCACATGCAACTATCTGTTCTACCTGAAAAGATTAGGCGATCATAAATGCTTAGGTATTGTTAGTAACTGAAACAGAGCCTTATGTGAATGGTCGCTGCAAGAACCATCTTGCAACGACCAACGAAGAGTACCTACCAAGGTATGGAAGCAGAATGGCTTTTTTTAAGTTGGAAAATCATCCAAGGACTTCTTCCGCTCTAGGTGGGGCGGGAGGGCGTGTCAGACTTTTACTGACTAAAACCACACCTGTGTCCCTCAGTTGCCCTTTGCGTTCTAGGACTACGGGTTTCCATTTGAGAAAATCCCCGCGGTCCTAGCGGGCATCGGCCCTGCTGGGCCTCTATAGTTTGCTGACATCTCTTTGAGGAGCACGTGGATCACTACGCGCTGTTGACGACTGGGCTCGGTCCGGTCGATTACTGTACGGTCGGACGGCGAGCTACCCATTGCTCGACGTCCGCAAGCCCGCGTCTACCGTGGCTGGTAGTCGGGGTCGGAATCTCGGCGGCTGGGGCGTGAGAACGTTCGTTCCCTCACGCGTGCGCCCTCTTCGCATTACTGCTTCGCAAAAAGAGTAACCGCCTGCCATTCCTCGTCGCTCCGGACCATAGCCCGAACCAGAGCCCGGCGCGAGAGGTCGCTGCCGCCTATTGCCCACACGAGGACACGGCGGTGCTCCGCCCAAGCGGGGCACACCTCCACCGTATGCTCCACCGTGTCCTCTGCGCGGTCCACACAATGGTGACACTCGGGTTGGTTGGTATTGCTTCACCAGCTTTACGTAGGTATGTTGCAAGCGCGATTGAAAACAAAAATCAAAAATCCGATTCCTAACATTCCATCTTCGAACAAAACAGCCCCAAGTAGGCTTAGGAGCCGGAAGAGCTTTCTTCATAGCTCACAGGCCATCCTTGACGCACCACCTAAAGAAAGTGTAGTGTAGTAGTAGTGATAGTAGTAGTGGGGGGGTAGTGTGAAAGCGAAGCCAGGGGCCCCGGGATGAAGGCAAAGAAGGAACAGGAGTGGGTTTTTAGTCAGTAAAAGTCTGACACTATCTCTCGCTTCGCCCAAGAGCGGGATTTGTCATTAGATGATTTTCCCACCTAAAAAAAAAACCACCTAAAGAAAGAATAGCTTTGGGAAGAATATTACCTACCATCAACCGACTTCTTGAAACCCCAAGAACATTTTCAGCTTAGACGTGAATTGCAGTGGTCTTTATGTAAAGTATTTAATCGGCCTTCCCAGGTAGGACGGGTCTATAACACCCCATTACGCCAAGTTGTGTACGCACACAACTTGGCGTAATGGGGTGTTATAGACCCGTCGGATACTCAATATGAGTGCGGTATTCAAAATATGAGTCAGACGTTAGAGTGCCCCAAGTGCTCAAATGCCAATACACCTGCATCTTGGAGGAGTTAATCAGTGCCACCGGATGCTGCTGTTAACGTAGCCACCTACTGGCCCAAACAGTTTAACGAGTTTACCATCGATTCAAAAAGAAGAAGTGGCAGTGGCATTTGTGCAGTTTTACGAGATTTACGCGGGCGAAGTCGGAGGCAAAAACAAGTTCCACATAAACCCTTAACACCTTGCAAGATCAAACATTACAATGTGACATTGGCATCAGATTACAACATCCTATTTCCAATAACATGGGTACTGATCGCTACTTTGTGTGTAGCCGAAACATATCTAATGATTTACAATACCATACTAATCATCATTGACACTACATATATCTAAATACGTAGGTAAGTCACTTATCATCTCATTCATCTCACTTGGCATCGCGAAGGACGTGTCTCATGACCTCGATAATGAATTTGAAGTTATATTACCCAATGACCAATCTAATAAATAAAATTCTCGTGTCATAGTGTTTGTAATAAAACTCCTCCGAAACGGCTTGACCGATTCTTATGAAAATTTGTGTGTATATTCAGTAGGTTAGGTAGGGTATTTTTAATCCTCCCACCCCCACCCACCATAATATATTTTACTTCAATCATTTATATGGCAGAACAACGTTTGCCGAGTCAGCTAGTGTTTATATAAAAAAAATTACATACCCTGAAGCGCTAGTGAGGAAACAGACAACTTTTTTTGCGGAGCGAGTCAGTTTAGTTTTGTTAACTAAAACCCACCGTCAGTGACTTCGTTGTGTCCTTCAGATGCTTTTCACGTCCCGGGCCGCGGTATTTTTTTACGAACAAACCCGCAAAGGAAATAGACCACTAACATTTCGCCAGTTATGTTCAAGTCCCAATTAAAAGGGGATCCTATTGTCATTAACTGGGCACTAAGGGTGACTGAGGACTACTGATAAATCCCTAATGAAAAACCAAACATCACTTTGGTAATTGTACTTCACAATAACGATTAGTAGCATTTGCTAAACTTTGTATATAGCGTGAGTGCGAAACGTGATGGCCTACTTTTAAATTCATGTCGTTAGCGTTACGAAAAAACTGACCTTAATTAACCATTTACAATTAACGTATCATATCACAGATAAACAGAACCATAAAGATATGTATGTACCTGTGTAGTTTGATATTTGACCTTCTGAAGTCGTGATGTGACATTAATTCCCCTCAATTGATATTTATTACTAACATCTTGTTATTGACTTTGATTGAGATGAACAATCAATATGCAAAAATTTCAATGACACTGTTATGAAACATGATTTGATGATGATGGGAACAGTTAGTACAAGGCTCTTTGCTACTAAGGTAGCAAAGAGCCGTCGCGAGAGTCCGTCGCGCGTATAGTAAACGCGTGACAGCATAGCTACTAATGCGCGTTAGTCCCATTTGCGATGCGCTACAGAAGCGATGCCAACGCACTACTAACGCGCTACAGCATCGCGACTGTATCGATGCAAACGCGCGACCGTGTCGGACGACATCGGTGAGAGAATGGAGAGACTGAAACATTCTACATAAAAAAAACTTCATTTTTGTGACGTTACTGAATCGCCTTGGCAGCGCGACAGAAGCGCAACAGTATTGCGTTCGCATCGCGCCTGAGAATCGTGGTGTGGGCAAACTGCTAGCGACCGCATCGCGACTGTATTGATGCGAACGCGCGACAGTATCGCTACAAAAAGTCGTGGGCGAGGGGCCTTATGTAATGGTTATAGGGCTACCACCCATAACTGAGATGCGATGCGACGTCGCATCGCGAGTTTTTGCGATGCGAATTGTTGCGATGCAATTTTGAGCGGCAAAGCATCGGTTTAGGTAACCATAAAAGTTGCGATTCGAATCAATTCGCAAGTTCAGATTGGAATGCATTGTACGAGCTTGCAGATTTTGACGTTGCGACGTCTCATAGCAGTTTTGTGTTTAGGCCCATATACAGAACTAAGTAAAAATACTCAGATGACACTATTCCATGAAATCAGATCCTTTGTTTTCACATTTATAGAGCAGAGGTTCATGGATATAAAATTCCACAACTTTCACACAACGCCATCTAGCCCCAAACTAAGCAGAGTTTGTGTTATGAGTACTAGACAACTGATAAACATACTTTAAAATTTCTAAATACATACATATTATAGATTAAATTATACCCAGAAACAGAACAAATTATCGTGCTCTTCATATAAACATTTATCTTGGATGGAAATCGAACCCACAACCTCCGGCATAGCAGTCAGGGCCACTAACCACTAGACCAACAGGTCAGTCAAATCTCGTTGTGTGTTTCTTCTCACCGACAAGAAGTGGTACAAAATGTACTAACGGTCTATATTTCTGGCGCAGGCTTGCATTGTATTTCAAAATTTTGTTAAGTCGTTTTCTCACCTTTTCGTGAGTATCCGGCCATATCACAGCATCAGGGATCCTCGGGAAGCTGTTACTTCTCAGCTGAGTCATGTCCTTCAACGTCTGCCCATGGGCCCTGATCAGTCTGTCCATGCCATCGACACTGACTAGCGCGATCTCCTCCAGTTCCAACCGGATCGTCTCTGGTAGTCTGCTCTCGGCAAAGTTCGTGGGCAGTTCGGGTATCTTCGGCTCTCGTGATGGGTCTATGCCGAGATTGTCGATGGCCCATTGCCCTAAGTGTGGTAGTGTCTGTCCTCCGATGGAATATCTGTAACAAAAATAAGTTTAAGTTGAGTGGCGAAAGAATAGAAATATACGAATGGAAAGGAATTTTATGCGGCAAGCAGAAAGGGCGTTGTGTTGCCAGTCAAAACTAGAATATAGTCAACGCACTGCTAATTTTAGCGATATTGTTGAAAATGCAAAACAACAGTTCTTCCTTGATTTTCTGCTGTGGTTCTGGCATTTCTGCGTTCTTAATGGCTTCTGTTTCGCGGTTAGCGTTCTAACTAAACATCCGCGTTGATTTGGTAAGAAAATCATTTATTTTCTAGCACGTTCTCGTCATACGCGATGTACTTGAACCTATTACCTAATGCTAAGGCGTTACATGACGTCAAAAGTTCACATAAAGCGATAAAATTTGCGTTTCGCACATCATTTGTTGATCAAATGTTTGTGGTTGTGTGTTTAGCAATTTTCAGGATACGAAGAATGCTTTGAGTAAAGTCAAAAATAATGATGTCATACCAGGTACTAATAAAATTAAGGTTTTCCGACAGATATCTAATGGTTATGTCCACGCCCATGTTTAAGTTAAAAGAGTTAGGTACTAGCTTATATATTATTTTCATATTTTCAGACTTTCCACACGCAAGTTGACGTAACTTATAAGTACCGCAGTATGAACTAGCTTCGCGGCGGCTAGCGGCTACCTAGCGGCTTCGCCTGCAGAAAAGTTGAATATTATGCCAAACGAACAAACTTTGGGGATAAATAGAATTTTATGTGCTAATTGTGCTAATCCTATAAAAAAACAATTATCTATATATATATATATATAAAAGGAGAAACTGACTGACTGACATATCAACGCACAGCCGAAACTACTAGGACTAGGAGCGTGAAAATTTGCACAAGGTTTCCTTTTATGACGTAGAAAGAAAGAAAGAAAAGAAAGAAAGAAAACATTTATTTGAGACTCGCACAGGACAAACAACAATAAAATAAAAAGTAACTACTTAATCTATAAATACTTAACGAACGAACGATGCTTAACTTATGTAGGTGAGCACTAAGAGAGGATTTCCCAAAATTCACCCCTTAAGGGGATGAAACGGGTGTCCAAAGTTTGTATGTAGAAACCTACTATCTCGCGGGCGAAGCCGCTGGTAGACGCTAAGTATTAAATATATATGTATGTTTTATTTTATTTATATATTTACATTTGTACTTTTGTACCCTTGTTTTCTTAATAATCAATTTTTTTTTATGCACCTGCCATGTTTTCTCTTCACCACCCTTGGTTGACTGGTAGAGAATGCCTAAGGCATTAAGTCCGATTACGTGCATGAGGTTTTAATAAATACATAAATAAATCCTCCATGACATGGTCATGGACATGGTCTACTTGTGTACTAGATTTCATCCTTATCCGTTCAGCTGTTGAAGCGTAAAGGAGTAACAAACATACACACATATGTACATGTATACATACATATAAACTTTCGCCTTTATAATATTAGTGTGATTCCATGAAACTTTTCTAAATTTATTACCCAGCCCTATAAGTAATTCAATAATAATGAAACTTTCAAAATGTCGTTCGTTATTGATCGTTTCAGACGACAATACGCTGTAGGTACAGCGTGTATTTCTATTTTTCATACCTAAGCAGGTGATGTTTCCCTTGAGAAAGTGCCAGGTGTTTGGCTGGTAATCTTATAATAAACACTTCGCATGCTTTTGTAGTTTAGTTGATGAAAATTTTCAGGTTATTGGAAAAGACATTAATGTTTTTATGAAAAAATAGTTGAATATCATTATAGAATAGAATAGAATAGAATAGAATAGAATAGAATAGAATAGAATAGAATAGAATAGAATAGAATAGAATAGAATAGAATAAACTTTATTGCACACCAAAATAGTAACAAAACTTTTATACTAGGCAACTTAAATCTATGGGTACAAAGGCGGTCTTATCGCTGACAGCGATATCTACCAGACAACCTTAGGATGGACTGTAAGAAATCGAAATAGAAAAAGGGGGTAGTCTGTGGTGTACTGCAAATGAATAAAGTAAATATTAGATTAAAATTATATACTAGACTATACATAGATATAATATAGCTATTATATATAAAAGAAAATATATAAAGACCACAATGACCGGTCCTGTGCGTCTACCGTCTAGCATCCATCGGATTCCCACGACTCTCCCCGGGTCCTCGGTCCACCATGTGGGAGGCCTTTCAATGCTGTGTCTTCCGGTATGCGGTTGTCACTCCAGAACCTTTCGGCTCCATCGACCATCTGTTCTGCGAGAACTATATGTGTGTTGGTGAAAACGTATTAAGGAAATTACTGGGTCGCCGTTTTACTACCCCCTTGGGCGATAAGTGGTTGAAAAACCGGGCAAGTGCGAGTCGGACTCGCGCACTGAGGGTTCCGTACAAAATTACGTATGAAAACAGTTTAATTACTGAATTGAGTTACGGAGAAGCAGGCTAGTGGGTCACAGATCCAGTCTCTCCGAGAGGCTATGGTCGAGCGCTTGAACTTGTCCTTGGAGGCAGTCTCTGAATGGGGCGATGCCAATTTGGTCAAGTTCAATGCTGCTAAAACCCAGGCGTGTCTATTTTCCGCTAAAAGGAGCCAATTCAGCCCTGCTCCAACTTTCCGGGGCGTAACCGTGCCAATAACCGACCATCTTGATCTCCTTGGTGTTACGCTAACGTCAACACTCAACTTTGGGCCATACATCGAAGCAAAGGCTCAACTGGCAGCAAAAAAGCTGGGAATCCTCGCGAAGGTCAGACAGTACTTCACGCCGGAATAGCTGCTCAAACTTTATCAAGCGCAAGTTCGATCGTGTATGGAGTACTGCTCTCATCTTTGGGACGGATCTGCCCGATACCAGCTTGATGCACTTGAGGCAATTGAGAGGCGAGCCAAGAGGATCATTGGCAATGATGCACTCGTTGAGTCGAGGCTTCAAAGTCTTGAGCATCGACGCAGAGTTGCTAGCCTGTCGGTTTTCTACCGGTTGCATTTCGGGGAGTGTGCGTCGGAATTGCATAACCTAATTCCGCCTAGCCCGTTCCATCATCGGATCACCAGGCGTACGGCAATGCGCCACCGGTACATGGTGGACATCCCACCTATACGCACAAAACGTTTTGCGAACACATTCATAGTGCGTACAGCTAAGGAGTGGAATTCCTTGCCGGAATCTGTTTTTCCTGATGGCTACAACCCGGGAATCTTTAAGTCAAGAGTGAATAGGTTACTTCTAGGTAAGCGCGTTCCATCGTCGACCGCATCGTCGCTTTCCATCAGGTGAGTTAGCGGTCAAGCGCGAACCTATCAAGAATAAAAAAAAAAAAAAAAAAACGGAGATGTTTTTGAAACACAAAAAGTTCTTTTTTTGTGACATAACTACAAATTTACAGTTTTCAGATTTTTTCCTACACTTCTCTTATGAGACCTTGCTATACAAAATTTCAGGATTCTAAGTTAACGGGAAGTACGAATTTTGATTCCCTTGAGAGTGTCGAAATACATGTTTTTTACGACATAAACTGCCGTAACTTTTTTTTCGTTAACTCAGAAGTTTGATTTTTTCACAGCTTCAAGGGACCGCAGACCGTATATGGTTTTAATTTCAACTCGATACCTCCACCCGTTCTCGAGATAAAGGGTTTTGACAGACAGACAGACAGACGGACGGACAACAAAGTGATCCTATAAGGGTTCCGTTTTTTTCCTTTTGAGATACGGAACCCTAAAAAACTCAAGAAACCTTTGTGCTTGGCCTGATTTTTCATAAGTAGTAAGCATAAGAGTTGTATAGATTAGGTAGCTCATTAATAAATACATTTTTTTTTCTTAATTATAGTTCTAAATAAAGTAAAGCTAAAGTATTAAAAGCCGTGAAGTTTACTTCAATAAATAATTGAATAATTGTATTTACTAATTGAATTGAATCAATTGATTGTATAATTAGATTAAATAAATGAAATTGTATTAGCCTAAATTGGAAATATGGAGTGAGCCCTCTGGCACGCATAACACAAGTTTAATCTTAGCTTGGGTGCCAGAGGTTGATATGATATCTGTGGTGAATTGCAATTTTTAATTAAAACGATGGTTCCTCCTGTAAAAATTGTATTATTAATTATTGTTTATTATTAGTTACGAGTTGTAGGCCGTGAGTTCAAATTCAGGCAGGCGCTATAAGTTTGTCTAATATATATCATCACCACTGCGCTCAATACGGTGAAGAAAAAAGGCATGAGTCCCAGTAGAGAGACAACATTATAAGGCTGATAAATGCTATGCTAAGCTAAGTACAGGCCCGCCGCTAGCTGTTTAGTAGCCCGCGTGCAATACCGATTATGCCGCCCTACGACAACTTACGCTGACTTTTGTCAAAAGAAAGGCTATTTAATGTTTTCTCATTATGGTGGGAAAAAAGAAAAGAATCATAACGAATATAAAACATTTATTTTGATTAGGTACCTACATAGTTATTTTCGTATCTACAAAAATTTACCTCTTCTTGCCTTTATATTTGCGAAATCTTGAATCAACTTTCTTGTATCCAAGTTGTCTAAGATTTCATGTTCAATTGAAACTATAGCTAAATAACTTAGTCTTTGCTGGAGCATTGTTGATCTTAAATAGTTTTTAATAATTTTCAATTTTGAAAACGATCTTTCACCAGATGCAACTGAAACCGGCAGTGTAAGTAATATTCTTAGCGCTACTGCTGTGTTCGGATATGTTGAAATTAAGTCATTAGTAAAAAGATATTGTAATAGGGTTTGTGGATCATTAGACTGGTTTTCTGCAAAATGCAACTTTAACAAATCAATACCGTCAATATCTGATTCACTACTTGAATCATCTTTAAGCTTCAGATTTAAATCTTTACAATGTTTAATTAACTCATCATTGGAGTAATTAAATAAGTTATTGCTAAAAAAGCCAAATACATCGATAAATGTTTTTAACTCCTCGAATCTATCCTTTAAAGATGTTTTTGTCTGATCTAGGATTCTAAAATAAAACTCTAAAAAAATAAAACTCTAAAGTTTTAGTAGACCCAAAAATCAAATATAGAGTATATTTGATTTTTGGGTCTACTAAAACTTCATCACTGTGTTCATATTGAAATTGTGTTGGTTTTCTTCTTGGATGAATTGTATTTATTGATGGGAAATCTGTTTCTACATTGAGCTCGTGAGCCACTTTGGAAGCTTCTGCTAACACCATTTCAAAGTGTTCATCCGTGCGATATTCTGTGAACTTACCAATCAACTTATTTAACAAATTTATGCAGATTTGATTACCTATTCATTGTGGGGCTCTGCATCATTTTGCTCAGAGCATTAATTTCGTTAAAAATATCGAACCAAATTACTACCGAGCAAATAAATCTATAATTTTGAATGTTCAGAGCAAGAGAATGAGCTTTGTGACATGTAGTACAATCCCATTCCAACGAATTACCAGATATTTCCAGCAAAGCATCAAATATTTTTTCGAGGTGATACCGTAATGGTTTAACTGCATCAATTGGGCTAAACCATCGCGTGGCGCTTAAAGCTTTTAATTTTAAATTTGGTAAATGTTTGCAAATTATCGACCACCTTTTTGTAGATGATGAAAAGAAAACGTAAATGTCTTGAATTATATTAAAGAAATTTACAGTTTCGTGCGTAATATTTGCTGCATCATTCACTACCAAATTAAGGCTATGAGCCGAGCATGGGCCGTAAAATGCGCGGTTATTGATTTCCAAAATTCTTTTTTGTAATCCATTGTGTTTTCCACGCATATTAGAACCATTATCATAACCTTGACCACGTAAGTTTTCAATGTTGAGCATTAATTGTGAAAATAAATCTAAAACAAAATTTAATAGACTTTCATCTGTGGAGCTGATGATCGGACAGAAACCAATGAAATTTTCACAAAATCGCAACATTTTTGGTTTCATTATTTAAAAGAACATACCTGATTACGACTGTAATTTGTTCTGTGTGACTTACATCTGGTGCGCAATCTAATATAATGGAGAAATATTTCGATACTCTGACTTTGTTCAATATATAATTTTTTATGTTCGTGCCAAGCAAATCAATTATTTCATTTTGAATTTGAGACTCACTATTTGAGTCTTACGACTTGAATCTGATTTCGAGGACTGAATTCTGTGAATATGTTCCCGCATGACTGAATCAAAGGATGCTATCATTTCGATTGCTTTTAGAAAATTACCATTATCATGTTCATACAATATTTTTGACGACCCCCGGAAAGCCAGACACTGATGAGATAAAAACTTGATAACGGCTATGATTCTTTCTAATACATCACACCATTGCTTTTTTTCCGACTCTAGTAGTCTCAGTTGCATTTGATTTACAGTAGTTTTATTTTTTAACATATTATTCAACTGTACCCACGATTTCACATTTTCACTGTGGGAAACACTTGTTTCGTGTCTTTTCAATGTTAATGATAAATGCTGCCAATCAGAAAAACCGTTCAAAGTAGACAAACTACTAACAGATTTTCCAAATATTTTTTATATATTTTTTTATTTTTCTTTTTTCTGAATCTTTTTAAATAGAGTAAACAAGCTATTCTCTGTTAACTTTTTCTCCATTGGGAACATTTCTATAATAATAATTTTCTGTAAATTTTCTTCCATCGTTATTAGTGCGGGAGTAGCGGGGTGGGTATTATGACAATGATTTTGAATATTACGAAATGAGTCGCTCGATTTGCCGCCCCCTTGGACGTGCCGCCCGCGTGCGGTGCACGCCTTGCACGCCCGCTTACGGCGGGCCTGGCTAAGTATTAGTTTTTAACCGACTTCAAAAAAAAGGAGGAGGTTATCAATTCGGTTGTATTTTTTTTTTTTTTTTTTATCATCATTTTTTTTTTTTTTTTTTTATGTTTGTTACCTCAGAACTCCGTCGTTTATGGACCGATTTGCAAAATTTTTTTTTCCCTTTATAGGATATGCTTCCAGATTGGTCCCATTTTTTTTAAAATCCAGTTCTGATGATGGAATCCATGAGGAATCGAGGGAACTCCTCAAAAATTATAGGCAACCCTATGGTAATTTTAGTATTTTCATCAAGAACTTAAGCATTTACAGTCAAAAAGTAACATTTTATGAAGTGGAACTGATGAAGAAGACCAGAAATGGTCAACGGAACTTCATACTCAAATAGATATCACAATGAAGTTATAGTTAAGCGACTATGACAATACAAATAAATGAATGATTCTGAATAGTTACGTTGAAAATGGTATCATCGAAGTGATCTGATGATGATGATGGAGCCGGAAGGTAGGCACTGGAACTCCGTAATTAATCAATGTAACCTAGCCGTGTTTGGACTTATTAGAATCGTCATGGTTAGCACTTTGGCTATAAGGTACTATCGAACTGATCTGATGATGGAGCCGGAAGGTAGGCACAGGAACTCCGTAATTAATCAATGTATCCTAGCCGTGTTTGGGCTTATTAGAATTGTCGTGAGATGCTCTTTGGCTATAAGGTACTATCGAACTGATCTGATGATGGAGCCGGAAGGAGGAAGGTAGACACAGGAACTTTATAATAAAACAATGTAACCTAGCAGTATTTGGGTTAATTGGAATTGTCATGAGAAATAGGCACTCTGTTTATAAGTGTATCGCAACTAAAAAGTGTGAAATAAAAACTTTTTACAAAAAAAAAATAACCGACTTCACTAAAAAAACACTAAAAGGATCAAAATAACTTTAATTTCGGAAGTCGGTGTTAAATAAGAAACAAACAATACCGAGAAACACCGACTTCCGAAATTAAAGTTATTTTGATCCTTTTAGTGTTTTTTTTAGTGAAGTCGGTTATTTTTTTTTTGTAAAAAGTTTTTATGGTTTGAAAGGTTCACCCCATGCTGCGTGATTGTTTGAAAGAGGCACTGCGGCTCTGGTACGCTAAGGGCACACAGGTGGTTTTTTTTTCATCTGACACGCCCTCTCGCTTCACCCAGAGTGAGAGAAGTTATTTTTTATTTGATGATCTCCCACTAAAATAAAAAAAAAGGTTCGCCCCATTGTAAGTACCAGTTAGGTATGAAAATTAACGTGCCCAGCCTTAAGCTGTGGCCAGTTTCGTGGGCCATCGGTATTAGGGTTAATTCAATAAATCCATTTACAGAGTGTAAAGTCCCACAAACCTCCATTGAAAAGGGAGGATCCTCCCACGATCCTCCGAACAGACGGGTGTTTTGTCTGATCCGGGCAACAGCCCGATAGTTGATTTCGGGCTGTTGTAAATGATCTAATCGCACGGCGAGCTCTAGCACCGCGATGCAGAATTTTGAATTTTAGTTTCTATGTGGCGTTATAGATGTCGCTACACATTTTTTAAGCAGGTCTTTATCGAACGTGTAAAATAACTCGATAATAGTGGCAATTAATCGAAACAGATTATCTAAGATGAGGATAAACCAAACAAATATGGTTAGTGTTGAGAATAAACAGCATGGCATGTTTGTAGTCGTTGGATGTGAATGACAAACATACAAACGTGAATATTTGTTCACGCATTAGGTCACAACAGCTAGGCAAAGCTCTTGCACAATATCAAGGGTCGGCTCTCCGGTAGTACCTACCTACCTATGTAGGAGCTTCTTTTTGATATTTCGTGTACTTAATTTAATAATAATAATAATAACTGGTAGGGATCTTGACCGTACTTCCGGGATTGACCTGATAGCCGTGGTATACCTCTCCACTCCTTAAGCACCTCAGGATATGTTGCCCTCTTGTTGCTACGTCACTTCGTGCTAGCGACCGTTTATGGGGGCCCATTTATTGAGTGTGCAAGTCACCCCCTGCCTTTTGTCGATGGATATTAAAAAGATTGTTTAGGCAGAGGCCAAAGTCTTAACATAGTTCCTGGTAACCAGTCCACTTAAGACTCCAAAAACCATAGCCTTATATCTTAGTTTTCCATATGTCGCAATAGTTTCCCACCAACCAGGGGTTGTCCTTGGATGCACTAGCATAGTGCGTACAGGGATAATCACCGGTTCGTACCACTTTCCATTAAAAGCGTCCAAAGCGTCTAAAAGGGCCTCTGCGAGTTGGTTTCGGCTCCTCGTACGCCTTCCAAAGGTCCAGGACCTTAGGGTGCTGAGATAAATAAATGTATAAAAATAATAATAATGTTTTCCATATGTTGCAATAGTTTCCCACCAACCGGGGAATGTCCTTGGATGCACTAGCATAGCGCGTACAGGGATAATCGCCGGTTGAAACCACGTTCCATTAAAAGCGTCAAAGGGGACTCTGCGAGTTGGTTTCGACTCCTCGTACGCCTTCCAAAGGTCCAGGACCTCAGGGTTCTGAGATATAATAACCCATATAATAATAATAATCATCTTCATATATCTATCGATAGGTATATGATGGTGACGGTGACAGGACAGAATGGAAGAAAAAGTGTGGTGCGCCGACCCCATGTAACATGGAACAAGGGCAGGAAAATGATGGCGATGATAGGTATACGACGACGCCTCTATTCCAGACTAACTTTTACCCGGGTACATTATAAAATGTCACTCAGGAATAAAGCAGTTTTCTACAGGTGAAAAAATTTTTGCAATCGCACCTGTACTTTCAGAGATTACCTCCTACAAACAAAAAACAAACTTTACCTACCACTTTATAATAACTCCGCTGCCGCGACAAGTCGCAGCATGGCGGACAGAGCTCCGGCGGGTTCTCATGGAGAAATGGCGACAGCGACTGTCGCGACCCAGTGCTGGGCACGCCACAATTATGGCGGTAAGTCCCCTCTTTGAGGCGTTGTTGGAAAGACCTCACGGCGTCCTCACCTTCCGCATGACGCAGGTTCTCACCGAACACGGTAAGTTCGGGAAGTTCCTGCACCGGATTCGTGCGGAAGCGACGCCCGGGTCTCGCCACTGTGTGGAACGCCCGGAGGACACGGTGGAGGAGTGCCCCGCTTGGGCAGAGCAACGCCATGTCCTCGTGGCGGCGATCTCTCGCCCCGGGCCTTGCTACAGGCCATGGTCCGGAGCGAGGAGGATTGGCAGGCGGTCGCCTCCTTCTGCGAAGCAGTAATGCTAGCAAAGGAGGCGGCCGATCGCGTGAGGCAACGGTCCTCACGCACTAACCGCCACCGGGATTCCGATCCCGATTTCCGGCCACCGTAGGCGCGGACTTGCGGACGGCGAGCAATGGGTGACTCGCCGTCCGACCGTCCGGTAAGCGTCCGGACCGAGCCCAAGTCGTCGACGGCGCGTATTGTTCCACGCGCGCCTCAGGAAGATGTCAGCAAATCGTAGGGGCCCAGCAGGGTCGAAGCCTACTAGGGCCATGGGTAGTGTGAAAACGAAACCCGGGGCCCTGGGACGTAGGCAACAAAGGAACAGGAGTGGGTTTTTAGTCAGTAAAAGTCTGACAATATCTCTCGCTCCGCCCAAGAGCGAGATTTGTCATCAGGATGATTTTCCCACCTAAAAAAAACCTCTTTATAATATTAAGTGATGATAATTGATCTGATGAAGGTAAGTGAACTAACGAAATGCGGTCTTCATTATTACAAGCTTTTATTTAGTTTCACCTCTCCCGATGTTTGTTTGTCTGTAATCAAATTTTGTAAATTTAATTTGATCCACTTCCCGGTTACCGATTGAGCTGAAATTTTGCATGCATGTGTAAATCAGATGACAATGCAAAATAATTATAACATGGAGCTGAGCTGATGCTGGAACCGGAAGGTGGCTATAAACTCGAATAACCATATCGTGTTTGAGCTTTTTGGATTGGTCTTGATGAGTATTAATTATATGGGCATATACCGCGCTTTAAAAGCTTGCTATAAAAAAATGATTTTCATTGAAAGCTTGTGACCTGAACAAGACACACGATATTATATGTCGAAAATCATATTATGTAGTTTGTGTGAAGACCTATAAATAAATAAATAATAAATAAATAATAAAATTGTTTATTTATCCAAGCAATACACACAGACACAATTCAAAACAAGGTAGCAGAAATAGAAGAAGCTTAGTTTTGTGAACAGATAATTTTCGTCTACTAGATAAGTCTATGCATACAAAAAAATTATGAACCCTGTCTCTTAAACTAGGAGACCTGTATCTTAAGAGACAGTGAATCGGCCAAACTGAAATTAAATAAAACTAGGGTTTACAAGGTAAAGTGAAAGTGAAAGTGTGTCGATATAACATTTTAGAAGCGTTTACAATTACTATACTTATCAATGCAAAAGTGTTAAGGTGTGTGTGTGTGTGTGTGTGATGGTGTGTGTGTATGTGTATGTGGTGTTTGTAGTAATCTTGAAATGAAAATATGTTAAGCGATGTTAGATACTAAAGACTCTGTTTTATTATAGTCCTGCTCTAAAAGCCAGGCAGAAAGTTTAGATTTGACTTTAAACTTATTTAAATTTATTATGTCTATTTCTTTCTGTACTTTTCCATAAACTCGATGACTCAAGGCATAATATTGATGTCTTGCAAATATAGTTTTGCACTTTACGCTTGGGGGAACAAAAGTACGTTTTCTTGGATCAGAAGGAGGTAAGCGGGCATGTGTTCTCAGGACTGAATGGAGAACATAGAGCTGCCGAACGGTTAGCACTTTGCAAGCGGCGTAAAGTTGCGTAGTGGGGTATCGGTAAGGTTTCCTCAACATAACCTTAAGCACAGCCCTTTGAGACCTTTCTGCTCTCATAAGATATGTTTTTGCTGCTCCACCCCATACCGTAATACAGTATCCAATAATCGATTGGCATAATGTGAAATATACCATTCTGAGAATGTCAATAGAGGCGGATTCTCGTAGAGACCTGAAGATGTGAATAAGACGAAGAGTACGAGTAGTTAATATATCGATTTGTTTATTCCATTTCAGCCCATCGTCTATATGCACACCCAAGTATTTAACACTATCAGCTCTAGCGATAGAAGGACATGAGCACGACATGAATTGATTCGGGCATGAGTGAGCAGTTATAGTGAAATCACTTGTAGGTTTGGTGTTGCACCGTATTGCAAAGGGCAGGTAATAGGTCTTTTTTGTGTTTAAGGTCAGCAAGTTTACATCAAGCCAGTTCATTATAGAAGACAGTGCGAATTCCGCCTTTTGCTTCACATCTTCCCACGAGGGCCCATCAACCAAAATCGCAGTGTCATCTGCATATGCATATATCTTACAAGCTGGAATTGGCATTCTACAAAGGTCATCTATGTAGATTTGAAAGAGTGTGGGGCCTAGAATGCTTCCTTGGGGCACTCCGTATAGCACAACCTCTTCATTACTGTAGTTAGAGCCAATCTTTACTACCTGGGTGCGATTTCTCAGGTAATCTTTGAATATATCCAAAGCTATGCCACGAACACCCAAATACTCTAGCTTGGAAATCAGTTTGGGGACAGAAACTGTGTCGAAGGCCTTCGATAAGTCCAAAAATAAACCAAGGCACTTTGTTCTACTGTCCAGAGTCCTAGCTACAGATTGCGTTAGATCTAGTACTGCGTCTTCAGTAGAAACTCTAGACCGGAAGCCATACTGATTGTCCGCTATAAGTTTGTACTTATCGAGAAAGCTCTTTAGGTTTTTGTTAATAATCTTCTCAAGGATCTTGGACAGCGACGAAAGTACTGATATAGGCCTATAATTATCGACACAGCTTCTGTCCCCGCCCTTGAAAATAGG
The DNA here is from genome assembly GCA_905147345.3 of Mythimna impura. Classification (NCBI taxonomy): domain Eukaryota; kingdom Metazoa; phylum Arthropoda; class Insecta; order Lepidoptera; family Noctuidae; genus Mythimna; species Mythimna impura. The sequence continues at coordinate 6,977,120 of LR990346.1, forward strand.
GTGGACTATGGCCTTCTTCAGAGAATCTGGAAAAACTCCTGAATCAATACAAAGGTTACAGATATATGTTATTGGCGGTACCAGAATATGGCGACATGCCTTAAGGAGCGAGGAAGATATTCCATCCCAGCCTACAGCGGAGTCATCACGCATCTGCAATATAATTGTATTTATGTCACATTCATCTACCTTTTGAATAACAAGTGAATTGACAGTCGGCTGAAGTGTCCTGCTGTTACCAGTATGAATGGACTCTCGGTTTACCCTAACCCTGACCTATGTCTGACCATCTAGCCATAAAAACATAAATTAACTATTCAACTAATATCAAATTTTCTCTACATATTCGCCTACTCGGACTTACACATACTCACACTCACATCTTCACACCTTTCCAATATCACACAAGCTTAATCACACCCAGACACACCACGACACACCACACACACACACACACACACACATGCACCTAAAACCTCATTACACTTTACACAAATTTAACTTTTTTTTTGTTATAGTTTTTCTTTTAGCTTATTCTTCCAATAAATTAATTAACTTAAAGAAACTGAAAAAATTGTTAACTTTCGTTAGATTTTCACCATCTATACAAAGGATATAATGTTTTTGTTTGCTGCTTACCCTGTAGAGAGGAGTCCCTGGTGTCCTAAAATACAAGCTACGGCTTAGTTTAGGCGCCAGTCTCCCACAAATTAACATTGTTATGTCACATCGATATTTTATGTTTTAGTTTCCTACTGATACCGTTATTTGTGGAAGATAAATAAATAAATATTATTATTATTATTATATTATTTATTATTATCTCTTGAATTACCTCCATAAAGTAACGGTAATAAATTACTCTCGGAATTTTGGATAGGGAACAATTTTTTTTTATTGTTTCTTTAAACAGGTTTAAATGATTTCGATACCAGAAGTATAAATTAACGTAAGGGTCTTTTACCTAAAATATAAAAATGTCACGACGATTAACGTAAGAATTCCTCGAATTTACAGAAATACAAAATCATTATGATGAAATTATATAAAATATGAACTAAGGTAGGGAATTTATGTCATTAATCGACCACCGGCAAGACCTTGATAAAACCTGTAATACTGAACAAATGGATCAGATTGTTGAATATGAAAAAGACGGAAGGAAAAAGATTTAACTCAACAACAACGGAGTTGAGAATGTTGAAATGGATGTGAGAAATGAGTATATTAGAGGAACTGAGGAAGTTTGAAAGAGGTGCCAGTAATTTAAAGGGAATCGTTTCTTTTGATATGGACATGTGAAGAGAAGTGACGAAATGTATGTTACTAAAAGAGTTAAGGATATTGATGAAGAGGGAGGAGGGAGGCCAAAGAAAAGATGGATGAATTGTGTGAAGAGTGATATGACGGTTGACCGACCGAATGGAAGAAAAAAACATGAGCAGATCCCAAATAACACACAGGACAAGGACACGAAGATGTCGACAATCTTTACTATTGTCCTCATACTGAGGTACATACTCATATAAAAGATTATCAATATCAATGAATAAAATATATATTCATTAGAGGTCAAGTTGTGATGAAAGTTTTAAGATATCAAAAATATTTACTAATGCAGATCTATTCACCAGTCTAATGCTGACGCAGATAAGATGTTATTAAAAGTATCTAATTGTGTGTTAAATGCGTCATTAAGATTTGAACACCTATGTCCTGACCTCATGTCTTGTGTCTCATACTTCTATTATCTATCTATTCTTTTCACGACTTTTTTTCTTCTATAAATCACCTATAATTCCTAGAGGTTGGTTCATGAAGAGCGTCCTTTTCGAGGTGCATTTTCATACAACCGCTCTTACGTGAATATGATGTTATTACACATTTTTCTCTAGATATTTTGGATATATATCTTGTGGATATTATCTAGGCTTCTATAGAAATCAAAACATAAATTTGTGTAAAACTAATCTAGTAAATACCTCTGAAAATCTGCTATTTTACGTGAACTTTAGCCCTTCATAATGTACTCATATATTAAAAATATAAAAAAGTACATCAATAGAAGCCTTGCACATTTAATCGAGATTCTGAATGACGATAATTATTCTGAAAAACTTTTAAGCGTTTAAAAAAAAACACGTATTTCCTGGAACAAGTTTTGTGAAAAATTCGAGTAAATCACGGAATTACCGAATGCCAACAGAGTTTCTCTCTCTTTTTTTGCATTGCCTCTTCATCAAACATCGCGTTGAATTATGTAGATGAAGCAACAAGCTTTTAAACCATGCTCGATGGTTACGATAGGCAAGTGGAAAAGGACCCTCTGAAGATCTGTCTGGCCATCCCTTTGTTAGGTTATTTTTCAGTACCTATATTTTTGCCCTTAAACGTAACAAAATCTCATACACACAATTATAAAAAATTAGCATTAATTTGAACATAATGATTGTTACGATGAATTCCTAGCAATGCAAACACATGGCGAATCTGATAGACAGTTCGCTAATGTGTACTTTTGGTGGCGTTCTTATAATGGATAGTGTTAATATTGACGTTCGTCCATTAGCAAATGGTGTCACTTGTTTGGTTTGCTAGTAACATTTACGGGTGTTGATGTAGTACCTAGGCTGTGTGTACTCGCGTGCAAAAACGCAGAATCAGTTAGATCCATAAGCGAGTTTGTCGGAGTATCGATTTAAATATCTAGGAATTTAGCTGGCTCGTTCTTTGCCCAAACAATTAGCGCTGCCATTCAACGTGGCAATGCTTGTGGTATGGTGTTTTTGACACGTTTCCGTTATACCCAGAGTACATGCGATGTTTGAGAGTAGGTAGGTACTCCGACGCCTAAGGGCATTTGTTTTTGCACATTATACATGTATGTGCCTATGTGGTTAGGTTAAGTTAGCAGTTACGAGTAGTTCATATTGAAGTTATTTGTGTAGGTAAATTAGATATAGGTATTTTTATTTCTAAATAAAAAAAAAACAATCCCCCTTTAGAAATTTAAATGCGACACATTTTTAAGGGATATGCCGCGAAGCGCACCAACTTTAAAATGCACCAAATTAAGCGCAATGAAAGTATTCCTCGAAACGCACCATTTAGTGCGCTTTTTTATAGATATAAACTAGTGCTTGACTGCGATCCCACCTGATGGTAAGCAGTGATACAATCGTTGATGGTGAGGCGCACTAGTTTATTAATAAAAACCTATTCACTCTAGCCTTTGAGACACCTAGATTATAATCGGATGGGAAGACCACTGCAGGGAAATTGTTCCAATCCTTCGATGTATGCGGTATATTAAACGACTAGGCTTAGAAAATCAAATAAAAATTATTACAATTTTATTCTTTGAAACGTACGAATGATAAAACATAGGGAAGAGCTGATGGATTCGTAATAAAATGATATCGATAGACGATAGAAATTATAAAATAGAATTGTCCATTTTTCAAGAAAACTTTAATTAAAAAAAAAACTTTTACCCCTTCTAAGAATGAAATTAAAATTATTAAGGACATATTATAATAGTTTGCATCCTTGCATCATTAACATCTTAGCGGCTAAATTCGGTCATTACATTTACATGATCATTAAATATGTCAAGAGTGGCCCGGCCCTAGTCGTTATACTTAACACATTGTATTTTTATGGCTTATTTATATCTTTATACATAACAAGTTCTTTGGAAACGTGGTAAGGATGGGTACCCGCTAGTGTGAACGAATGAAGTGTGAGTGAATGATGTACGTCATTATTAGCTCCCACTTAAGGCCCTAGCTCCCGAGCGGTGTCATAAAACAGTGTCTTTATGAAGCCAACTCCTCGGTAACCGCTGGGTTAATAGGATTGAAAAAAATATATGTTTATTATAGATTCATGTGTAACATTATGAACATATGATTTTTCGTATGACTAATACTTTAGCAAGAAAAAAAATTAACAACATGATATTTTTTTCGCTTGTTTTCCCTACTCCTTTCAAACGGCTTTCATCTTTCGAAATATGTTTACACAAAAAATTACTGGTTAAGTGTTCTTCAGAATGTAGGTAGGTACATAGCATATGCAAATCAATCAATATTTCGCAAAGAAAATGGTTTTAAAGGTCAGCGGGGCTCTATGCGGGCGCAGGTAGCAGAAATATTTGCATTTAACTCCGGACAGGTGTTCAAGGGACTATACGCCTTAAGTATGATTATTTTAGCTTCTGCCAGCGGCTTCGAATTTGAATTCAAATTCAAAGCCGCTGGCAGAAGCTAAAATAATCATACTTAAGGCGTATAGTCCCTTGCTTCGACCGTGTGGAAGCAGTTTTGCATTGACAATCTTGCCAATGCAAAACTGCTTGTTAATGGTTAATTTAAAGTTTTTATTGTTACTCACAGGATAGAAAATATCCATGGTTTACCCGTGTGCTTAATTTCATCCAAATCCGTTAAGTCGTTTGACCGTGAAGGAAAAACAAATATACACACCAGGGGCGGCCTTAACCTTTACGAGGCCTCGGGTGGTAGATCTGTGCGAGGCCCTTATCATTTTTGTAACCCCTCGGGCGCCCCGGGGTATTATTATTACGTCATTGCGCGTTTTTACGTAATTCACCAAAAAAATAAAAAATAAAATAAAAAGAAAATTTTTCTGGATTATTCTAGGAAAAACAAATTTAAAGAAACCAAAATTTTCGGCTATTAAAAAATCGTACAAACGTGTGTACAAAACGACAATTAAGAGTTTTTCAAGGTCATTCAAGTTGTACAGACGTATCTATGTACAATCGGCGCTCGAGGATATGTGAATCAAAACTGGGTGTTTCTTATGATAGGTGAGAAATGCAAGATTTATAAAAATTGGGCAAGTGCGAGTCGGACTCGCGCACTGAGGGTTCCGTACAAACTTGAAAGCTAAATTGCGGTTTACGATTTATAACGTATTAAAAAAAAATACTACTTACTAGATCTCGTTCAAACCAATTTTCGGTGGAAATTTGTATGGTAATGTACATCATATATTTTTTTTAGTTTTATCATTTTCTTATTTTAGAAGCTACAGGGAGGGACACACATTTTACCACTTTGAAAGTGTCTCCCGCTCAAACTATTCAGTTTAGAAAAAAAAAAAATTAGAATATAAGTAATATAATTTTTGAAGACCTATCCATAAATACACCGTATGAGGTTGATGAAAAATAATGTTGAGTTTCAGTTTTAAGTATGGGAAAACTCCAAAATTTATTGTTTTTTTTCGAATTTTGTGTGAAAATCTTAATGCGGTTCACAGAATACATCTACTTACCAAGTTTCAACAGTATAGTTCTTATAGTTTCGGAAAAAAGTAGCTGTGACATACGGACGGACAGACAGACAGACATGACGAATCCATAAGGGTTCCGTTTTTTTGCCATTTGGCTACGGAACCCTAAAAGGTACTGCATGAATCGTTTAAAATATTATTTAAGAAGATTTATAAAAATGAACAATCATAAAATACGACAATAATGATAAACTAATATGCCTTAAAAAATATTCACACGTATTTGAAAATGATGTTAACTTCTTTTCAATAATCTTCTTTTAATAGTAAATAGGCTACGTTATTTTCGAACCGATCTTGTGTCATCTAATTTGAAAAATTAGTTATGTTATCCTACTAGTAATATAAACTTCACTATGAAAGGTGGAGGTAGGATAAAATAAAAAGTTTAAAATATTTGCTATTTTTCAAATCGAGTTGTTGCGCGAGGCCCCGGACGGTTGTCCTGCTCGGCGCCCCCTAAAGGTAGCACATTGCGCACACGTGGGCCACGAACACCAATTTGGGCGCGTCGGTCTCCATATATTTTATATGGCAACTAGACTTGCAGAGCTACATTAGTTCCACGCCACGCGACGCGACTCTACGTACAAATCTGCCCCTATCCAAGTTACTATCGTTTCGTTTGCGTCGAACGCCTCGTGTAGGCCACGCCTCCGATTGCCTTGTTCTGACCACGTGACTGAGCGTTGAGATGACGTCAGAACAAAGGAATCGGAGGCGTGGCCTACTCGCGGCGTTCGACGCAAACGAAACGATCGTAACTTGGCTAGGGGGCCAGGCGTAGCCCACGTGTGCGTCGTCGGTCTAATATAGTTCTAAGGCCGCCACCGATACACACATATATACGAACTTTCGCTTTAATAATATTAGCGTGATAAATAATACAATGAAGAAGATACATTCAGATTGAACATTATGTGCCTACATAGGTCTACACTAAAATAAAAAGTGGATTTGGTAAAAACGATTTTAGTTATTTTCAAAGTCGCCTAACCATATTCAGCTAAGCTGCTAGTTAATGTGCTCTGTGATTTCTGGATTACCGCGGCCCTAGGACGCAAAGGGCAACTAAAATAACACGGGTGGATTTTAGTCAGTAAAAGTCTGACCCTCGCTGTCTAAAAATTAAAAAGGGAGAACCCCTATCAAACAAAGCGTTTATTTTAATTAAACCATTTACATTTGAATTGACAAAAAGTCAAAAACAAGATGCTTATTGCACACTCCATGGACACTGTTTTAAATTACAAATAGCTCGTTTACATATTTCTTGTCACTTGTGTTATGTGAGAACGATGTAAATAAATAAGGTAAAAAAATAATTCAAAATATAGAAATTAAAATAATAGTTCTAGCAAAAAAATAATCCAGGCGATATTTCCTGTCAAAAAAACAGGTTTGTTTTCCCTTCCTGGCTGATTTTAATTGGATACGATATCACTGAGTTCATAATAAGGTTCGTGGTCGCAATTTGTCTACCTTAGTAGATCAAGGTTCTGCGATCAACTATCAAAATCTAATTTGTGACCTTCCAATGATTTCGTACGATTTGCTTATCATGAGGCCAATAAAACAACTGTTTATCGAGATATCGAGAAATACAAAATACAGGTCTATCAACCAAATGATATTGTTTGAAATATAATAAACATATGAGAATTTTAACAAAACTATATTCCAACATCCTTGTAATAAGTACATCTAAAATGAAAAGGCTTTATGAGTGTAAAATAAATGGCTTATTTGTTGTCTACAATGGACACAAGTTGAAGTCATTTATCGAGATGCAACGTGTTTGTTTTATAGTCAATATTTGCAATCATTCGCCATCTCAATGATTGCTCTACAGTTCTAGCCATTATTTGCTTGAAACGAACACGCGAATACGTTGATGTTTAAGTGTAAAACTTGTATGGTAGACACTAGGTTTTCTTACAGTGTAATTATGGCATATATGTTAACTCTTCCATTTAAATAAAACATGTATTATACTATAGTGTATTTCGTCTCATTCATATAATCTACAATGCAGCGCTACATATTACGATAATATGGCAGTTTATCTTTATATGTATAATTCTTGTTTGTCACCTACTCCTCCGAAATTTTGTATATATTAGAGTGGGCGCCTGGATGGTTTGAAAATAAAATTGGAACCGATAGTGGTGGCGTGATCGTATTATTACCTAACGCTTCCTAAAAGGCTGGACCGATTTGGATGAAATTTTGTGTATATATTTCAGTAGGTCCTTAGATTGTTTATAAATACAATTGAACCCGGTAGCTGGCGCCATGATCGCGTGCAATAAGTCCATTTAAATTGTTGATTAAATAAAAAGGGGGTTATGTTCAAAATGACGTCATTAAACCAGACGGGTTTCTATTATCTTATTAAGGAAAATGTATTTATTCCAGAAATAAATAAGCGTTTTGGTAAAACATGCACACAATTGGCGGCAATGGATGCCAAGAGCTTTGCAAAAAAATATGTTTTGTGAGCACTGTAATAAAAAAAAAAAAAACACTAAGATTTAATTCGCCCTAACCTAATAACTTTGTGGGCGTGGTGGCCTGACACACAGTCTTCCGCAAATCTATATAATAATATATAAAAGCGAAATATCACTCACTGATTAATCACGAAATCTCAGAAACTATAACACCTAGGTACAAACTTAAAATTTGGCAGGTAGGTTCCTTATAGGGTGTAGACATCCGCTAAAACGGATTTTATGAAACTCCTCCCCTAAGGGGATGAAACGGGGGTCCAAAGTTTGTATGGAGAAACCTACTTTCACGCGGGCGAAGCCGCTGGCAGAAGCTAGTTAATTATAAAATTGTGTCTGTGGACTGTTTAATTACTTTTTCTGTAATTCGTGAAACTATTACATTTTTATTATTCGGCATTGAAAATCAACAGTCGCTCTTATTGAATGCGACTCCATAGCATAGCATAGTCGGCCTTATAATGTTCCCACTGTTGGGACTCAGGCCTCCTCTCTAGGAGAGGGAATGGGCCGTAATCCACCACGCGGGCCCAGTGCGGGTTGGTGGATGTCACATGTCTTCGAATTTTTGGTTCTAGGACATGCCGGTTTCCTCACGATGTTTTCCTTCACCGTTTTGAGAGCAGTGGTGATGAAATAAATTACACAAAGTAATGCGCCTGGCTGGGTTTGAACCCGCGACCTACAACTCCGTAAGTCGGGGCCATTACCACTCGGCTACCATTGCTCTTATTGAATGCGACTCCATTACTATAATATCCCAAAAATGACAACTTGTAATTTAGAAACGACACATTACGTAGAATGCAAAAAAAAAGGAAGGAAAAGGTTAACTTATAATCAAAAGAATTTAAATAATACGCTTCTCGCCTATACTTCCAACATAGAAGACTTGCAAGAAATAGAAGAATTAAATAATTTAGACGTGGAGATAATAGTAAACAGCGAGTTGTCAAAAAATTCTGACTCAACCGTGGATTCGTTAGAAGTAAAGAAGGTTGAAGTCGGTGTTAAATAACGAAGAGACAAAACTATTATAGAAACACCGACTTCCGAAATTAAAGTTATTTTGCACTTTTAGTGTTTATTTTACATTGAAGTCGGTTGTTTTTTTTTTTGTAACAAGTTTTTTTTTAACTTAAGTTCTAAACCCTCTACAGAGGCAGGTACCGATAAAAGAAGATCTCTTCAATACTTTCGAATCAAATGTTATGGTTGAAATGAAGATACAACGTCTCAATTTTATAATAGGATATAAACTGCTACAATGCTGGGCTCAAGGTTCCACACACAATTGCGCCTTCTTTTTCAAACGCTTAGCTATCTCATCAAGAGTATAAGCACAGTATAGATATATGGAACAGTACGGAAACTACCTACAAATATTCGAAACGGGACACTCACACAAACATACGCATCGACGAGACTCCTAAGCGTTTCTCGCGGTCCTGTCAGTAGCGAATGCCGCTTAGGAGTCTCGTCGATGCGTATGTTTGTGTGAGTGAGCCGTTTCGAACATTTGTAGGTAGTTTCCGTACTGTTCCATATATCTATACTGCGGTATAAGGTGCCTAGTTTATCACAATACCTATCGAGTGTGTGTAAAATGATGAGTCGTGTCAATTGGCACGTGCTAGCGAATTAACGGGAAGTACCAATTTGCGGCCGCCCACGACCAAGCCTGGTTCATTCTGGACTCGGCATACTTATAGTTGACACTACTTTCCTTATGCTTGGGACTGTGACCCCGGTCTAGATGCAAACTAAACTGTTGTATTGTGGAAAGAGAATATGTTTCACTAGCCTTTCCCCGTGGCATCGCTCCCATGGAGTAGTTTCCCGTCTTATACTTACAAGTAAAAAGATATCTTCTAAAATTAAAATCGTATCAATATATATTGAGTGGTTTAATAGTAATAAACGCATAAACACAGACAAAAATACGAGACTTTATTTTATATAGTGTTTTTTTTTTAACTTGACTGGTTCTAGAAACGTGAAATTTTGCACAAGACTTCCCTTTACGATGTAGGCGAGCACTAAGAAAGGGTTTTTGATAATTCTACTTTTAAGGGGGTGAAAAAAGAGGGAAATTGGTCTGTATGCAAAATTTTATTCCTTGGACCAATATATTTGAAACTTACTATAAATAGTAAATAAAAAAGGATTTCATTATTATTCGTTTTTCAAAACTACCCCTTTAAAACGAATCAGGGGGTGTTGAAGGTTGTATGGGAGAATCTTATTCCTTGATCACTCAAGGAATAAGATTCTCCCATTTGTAATGTAAAATTGAAACTTGGCACAAATTCTAATCTAAATCAAAATCTTAATCTGTCATTATTAGGTTTTCAAAACTATCCTCTTCATTAAACCCCAAGCGAACGCCGGCGTTCGCTCTCATTGTATTTCTATTGTGTCTCTAATTACGGTATTCGAAAGGTTAAGGGGCGAGGCGAGCACTAAAAGAAGATTTTACAAAATTCACCCCCTAAGTGGATGAGATGGTGTTGCAAATTTTGTATGAAGAAATCTACAGATACCGGCACAGATCTTGAGCGCTGCCTTCCACTTGCGCAGAAGTGAAATATCGGGTCTCTTTAGTGGTATGCAGTGAGACGCGGGGGCGGGGAGTGTAATCCTTGTACAGTGATTGGCTCGCCGACCCCCGATCCCCACTCTTTCGCCGAGCGCTCAAGATTCGTGCCGGTATCTGTACTTTCAGGCGGGCGAAGCCGCTGGCAGAAGCTAGTAACTATATAATTTAGTGATTACCAGCTTAAAAATATTTTATATGCTAGTGTTACTACAAAAATTAATACGATTTACTTCAATAACTTTGTAAGAATATCGCGTGGTTAGTTCACGAACACCATATTCATGTAGAGTTTCGTATAAAAACAGTGAACATTTTTTATTTGTATTCATAGTTTGTCAAATAGGCTGACTATTCAACTAATGGAAATGGTTAGCACAAATCTACGTATGGCTTATCACCAGGGGTCGGAATTAGGTAGAGTTATTCATGTACTTGCATCGAAATATGGATCTTCCCGGGATTTCTAATGAAAAATCCCGTGTGGCTTACAATATTCCAATAAATAATAATAAAAACCTCAGAGATAGATAAGACAAATAAAACAAAGATAATTTTTTTACAATACATACAAATTTTATTAGTATTTTTCATTGAAAAAGATCTCTCTACGTCAACTGAGGAAATATAGCAGAAAGAATTTCTTCCTGCATTAGTGACGAGGAGGAGGAAGTGTATAAATTTGTTAAGGTTAACAAATTTATAGACTTCCTATATTTCTGAAAGAGTCTTAAAAAAATTCTGCTCTATAAAATTAATCTCGGGATTTGAGGCATATCCACTTTATTCTTTCGCTGTATGAAATCGGTATAAGTACATGTTTAACTCTACCTAGTTCCGAGCTTTGCTGATCACACCAAAAAGGGATTTACTATGCTTTGATAACAGATACAATTTAAACATATTGTTAAGTTCCATCACACCTTCGAAGAAAAAAAAAACAGGGATTCTTTTTGACGGAACTTATAATATTTGGTGGATCACCCATTTCACAAGGAGGTAGGTATCTAATTTCGATCGCTAACCTTAACTTTAGTAAATTGATACTTATATTCTGAAAATACTTGAATAAGTAGGTACCTACTTTATCCTACTCTCTCACGTCGTATTGGTTTTAAAATTTTGATATGTTACACAGAAGATGATATTTTATTAAGAACTTATAAAAATCCTAGACAAACAGTCTGTCTTTAGTAAAATATGTACTGTCACGAGCAATAATAACTATCTATCTATCTTAACTTCTGCCATTCAAGAAATAAGTGTACGACAATTTGTTCTAATTTACCTTAGGTTAGGCAGATATAAGATTGATTATGATGCTATTTGCATAGAAAATGAGACAATGTATACAACATTATTTTTAGTTTAATATGCGAAACCTGAATATAGTTTGTTCAGAATCAGTAACTGAATCGATTCCAAAAATTTTTACACCATGTTATATTTTTTCTAAAAATATTTACAAAAGGTTACAAGTTGGACACCACCGAAACTAAGTACAACACAGGCCACGGCAGGTCATCGTGGGCATTAGGCAGTGCACAGCTGGGTGCGGGAGCAAAACAACCCTTGAGTCGCCCGGATGGCCCGGTAACCATGTATAATTTGTGCGGACAACCAGGGTAACATTACAGCTTATAACTTTGTACATAGATTTTTTACTTAAAATACTAGACACGTGTTTCGGGTTTCACATATACTAAAATTTATTAATGCTGTAGGTATATCTTATTGCTCGTGACTGTACCTAGGTATTATTAGAACGCATACATCATGTTTATCGACGTGTACTCGCAATTTTAAACGAACTACGTAGCCCATTTAAAATTATTTAAATAAGTCTTTAGTACTTGTATGTCAATCGCACTGCGATTTCTCAAGCACATCACAAGAAAAAAATAAGAGGAATGAAAGCTCATATTACGACTATCTGATCATATTATGTCTAGACTAAAAAATTTCGACACGTTAAGGCGAGGTTGTACAAATTTTGAACTTTTTTGAACCTCTGGATATCCACAAATATAAATAAAAGGGTAAACCATGAAAAAATATTTTATTAAATTTGATTATATGACTAACCGCTGGGTAAAAATCAAAAAATGATAAAAATTAGTTGGCTCGATAAAAAAAAAACATAAAACTGACCCTAACTTACGATTTCAAACGTGTATATCGGAAATATTTGAAAGTTTCATAGAATAATAAAGCGTTTTTTTAAAGGGTCTGGCAAAAACAAAAATCTTTAATAGTAACAACAATATTTTTTTTTATGTACAACATCAACGTATGATTTTTTCGTATGGCTAATACTTGTGCCAAAAAATAAAAAAATTAACGACATCTTTTTTCACTTGTTTTCCCTACTCCTTTCAAACGGCTTTGATCTTTATAAAAATATATTTACACAAAAAAAATTGCTGGTTAAGACGTGTTCTTCAGAATTTACGTAGCATATGTAAATCAATAAATATTTCGCAAAGAAAATGGATTTAAAGGTCAGCGGGGCTCTATCTGGGCGCAGCTGGCCGGAATTAAATGCACACAGTCATACTCGTACTGCCCGCCTAGGCTGCAGTGCGAGTATGTGTCCATTTAACTCCGGCCAGATGATCAAGGAACTATACGCTTTAAGTAAGAGTGAATAGGTTACTTCTAGGCAAGTGTACTCCATCGCCGGCCACATCTTCGCTTACCAGGTGAGATAGTATTCAACCACGTTTGAACACTATCTCACTTGATTATTCAGAATAAAAAAATAATCTAATCCAATTTTAGTTGTATTGTAATATTTATTTGTTTGGGCGAAGACACGATTCCTGTGTCACAGATGTTCCCACCTAACACAGAAGTCAGGAGCTTCACTATTTTTTAAGGCAATATTTTTTCTATATTTATAGACTACCCTATTAATAGGTAAGTACATAAACGTATACAGATAACCTCCGATTACTCATTTAAACATTTGAAGTTTCTTAATAAACTAGTGCGTCTCTGCATCACTGCTTACCATCAGGTTGGATCGCAGTCAAGCACTAGTTTATATCAATAAAAAAAAAACAATTGTGAAGGGTTTGAGACGTTCACTCTATTCAGACGATTAAAATTTTTGAGAATAGTTTTGGAAGTTAGGTACTGAATTGAATATTTTGATTTTAGAACGTGTCAAAACACTACTTAAACGCCGAATTTTGAGCCGATTTGAAGACAAAACTAATCAACTGAAGCTTCCTGGCCTTTTAAACAAAAGCAAAACCTTAGTTTTAAATAATTACGATTTTACGATGATACTGCAAGCTTACTGAGATGTTGAAAAAAGAGAATTAAATATGGAAAAAGACGATGTGATGCGTTGAGCACTAATAAATTGGGACGATAACCTACTTTGACATATCGTGAGGTCTCAGGTTGATTATGGGTTCTACTCTCTGGTTAATCAACTACCTAAATGTCATTTCAAAATGGACGAAAATGAGTTTGGTTCAGATTTATGCCCAGCAGCTTAATGTAGTGCATGGCGGATGAATATTAAATCAAGGTTCATTACGAAATTGCCAAAGGAGCGTTAGATAAAAGGCACCATTCGTGATAGCCATTTAGAGGCCAATCACAAATAGAACTGGTTTTAAAATGTGTGCCAATTATTGCACGATGTTGCTTTTTATTACATCTAAACAAATGTTTATTTAAATACTAGTTTCTGCCAGCGGCTTCGCCCGTGTAAAAGTAACTTTCTCCATACAAACTTCCACCCCCCACTTTAAGAGAGTGGGGGGTTAGAAAGAAACAAAAAGTAGCCTATGTCACTCTCCATCCCTTCAACTATCTCCACTTAAAAAATCACGTCAATTCGTCGCTCCGTTTTGCCGTGAAAGACGGACAAACAAACAGACACACACATTTTCACGTTTATATGGTTATTATTTGTAACCTATGTATTGTCTTGATTGGCTAATATAATGATTTGTCTGCCCATGTGAAAGTCGATAATTATTCCAAGGTAACACATATTTTGTCATTATTTTGTAAGACGCAGTGTAAGAAGAAGGCTTCCCACAAGCTGGATCAATAACTTAGTGCGGGTGCCGGGAATCCGATGGACGCGAGACGCACAGGACCGTTCGTTGTGGCGATGCTTGGGGGAGGCCTATGTCCAACAGGTGACGTTTTTCGGCTGAAATCATGATGATGACAAATATTTCCGAGGTAAAAGGTAACATCACCATCATCAAATCAGCGATAGGTCTCCCTCAAGTGTCGCCTTAACGACTTGTCCTGTGCATCTCGCAAGCATCGGATTCCCACCTCTCTCACTAAGTTACGTACTGGTCGCCACTCCAGAACCTTTCGGCCCTATCGACCATCTTTTCTGCAAGCAATGCGCCGTGTCCGCTGCCATAAAAAGTATCCTTTGTCCTTTCTTTTCATTCCAGGACATGTAATATGCATCTATCTATCCTTTTGTTACTTTCCATCTAAATCCGTTCAGTCATTAAGACATGAACAGGTTACAGTCACATAGGCAGTGTTACCTACGCATTTAAGTATATGATTATTATTTGTTTTTAAAACAGACCTTTTTCTCACAAGAAAGTTCATAGACAACTTTTTTATAATCTACATTTTATTTCCTGCGATCTGTCTGCTCTTGATATTTAACTGAATGTTATGAATGTGAGTGTAAGAGTCTCTTTTTGTATTTTTTAAGCGATTCCAGTATCTCTTGTTTTACGGTCAATATTTTTAAGTCTTTGTGTATGGCTTCATTGCTGATGATAGAATAGAATAGAATTTTAATAGATTTAGATTAAAATAATATACTAGACTAGATATAAGATATATTATATAGCTATTATGTATAAAAGACAATACATAAACTTAGAAATATTATATATATAAAATATACATATTTAAGTTACACAATTTCATACAAAGAGATGGAAATAAGAAAAGAACAATAAGGTGGTTTTTTTTTTAATTATGGGAAATCATCTAATGACATATCCCGCCCTTGGGCGGGGCGGGAAGGTTTGTCAGACTTTTACTGACAAAAATCCACTCCTGTTCTTTCTTTGCCTTCGTTCCAGGGCCCCGGGGTTCTGTTTCGCATCACCCATGGCCCCAGTAGGCTTCGACCCTGCTGGGCCCCTACGGTTGCTGGCAATAAGGTAACTGAATTTAGGTAGAAGCAGGATAGCAATTAGAGTGAAAGGAAATGATCTTTGACTAGATTTTTGAAAGAAGCTAGTGACTGGGCTTGCCTAATTGGCATCGACAACGCGTTCCACAATCGCACCGCTTGGACCGTGAACGATTTGTCACTGAACTAATTGGTGGTACGCGAGGGCATTAAAAGTTTCAAATTCTCCGTACCTCTCCGTACTCTCAATGTACCAAGGTGCATTATAATCTAAAAGTAGATCAAGTTACAATCCTTTATTATTTCACTGTTTCAATCTTAGAAAGAACTTATTCAAAATTAAAGTTGACTAGTTAAAACTATGTTGAACTATGTTGTTGTTGTATTTGAACTTACCTGTTACCCGTGAAAGAAGCAGCGTTGTTGTCCAATATGAACATCGAGTCTTTGTAGCCCCAGCCGTACCATTTCAGCAGATCTTGTCTGAAAATAAATACGAGTATTTTATTTATTAAATCTTGTAATTTATTTTATTCTCACTACATATTTGAAAGAGAGAAAAAAAACAATGTTTATTCTGTCCGAATAGATGCACAATTAGCATTAGCATTATCAGCCTTTTTAATGTTCCCACTGCTGGGACTCAGGCCTCCTCTCTAGGAGAGGGAAAGGGCCGTAATCCACCACGCGGGCCCAGTACGGGTTGGTGAATGTCACATGTCTTCGAATTTTTGGTTCTAGGACATGCCGGTTTCCTGACGATGTTTTCCTTCACCGTTTTGAGAGCAGTGGTGATGAAATAAATTACACAAAGTAATGCGCCTGGCTGGGTTTGAACCCGCGACCTACAACTCGTAAGTCGGGGCCGTTACCACTCGGCCACCACTGCTCACACAATTAATTACAAAAAACAAAAACCAATTTCCCTGACAGACCATGTGTGGACCGGGCATAACTTTGTTTCATCATAGACAGAATAATAATAATAATAATAATAACATAGGTAGCACTCTCTGTTAATTTATTTAGTTACATATTTTAATAGTTATATATTCCCATAATTCGCGTTTTGCAATCCGACACGACCGGATAGAGATCAGGCGCAGGGCCAACGGCTTCACGTGTTTTTCGAGGTACAGGGGTACCACACCACCGACTTCCAAACTCTGGGCTGCTACTGAAAAATTTTTATTGGTAAACCCCATAACACCTTGCTCGACCCAGGAATTGAACCTAGGACCTCTCGCTTAACAATCGCACTTTGCGACCACTAGACCAATAGGGCAGTCTTAACTCTGTAGTACTCGTAACGTCGAACGAATCGAAAGAAAATAATTTTTGAATTCTTTATACTGGAGTCCTTTTAGATTCGACTCGGGTAGGTGTGCGCGGTTTCATAGAATTTCTTATAAAGTATTCTAAAATTATTTTCTTTCTATTCGTTCGACGCGTTCAGCTCCGATAATACGTCAGTACGTGTTCACGTTAGAGGACAAAAAATATCGCCCTCTACGAGCTCTGCTACGCAACGAGCTGCGCTGCGCTACGAGCATTCCCAAAACCCGCTACGCATGAAACGTCGTAGCGATCTTGGGGTGGAAATTCGCATTACGTAGGCCCGCGTAGCAACGAGAGGACGGTGAATTTATTCAAGCAATTTTTGAAGTTATACTTCTTTTGGCGCGATAGAGAAAAATGATGATAGTGAATTTTTACGATGCGCGCGCACACCGACACCTAAATTCTACATCGTGAAGTTAGTTCTAGGTGGCATGCATGAAAATTGATAACTATGTTCAAGTTGTATATTCTAGTATTTTTATATTTAGAACACGTGTTTCGTAAGAGTACAATTAAACAGTGTGAATAAATAAATATTATTTTGGTGTTTTTATTAAATCAATTTCATATACGACGGTGATACTAATAATTTATTAATATATTTGATTCATTGCCTTAATGATAAATGATTGTATATTTTTACTGTGTTGTCAATGTTGTCATATTTTTAAGTTAATAAAACCTTTTTTATTTAAATAAAATCTTTTTGATTAATTTTAATATTTATCGTTAATCACTACTGCATTTTAGTTATTTTTTTTCCATACGCCAAAGAAGTATAACTTCTAACGCGTGTACATAAGTACACACACTCTTTTTTTTTATTTACGTTTACACAACATTTGAAAGAAAAGAAAGAAAAAGAGTTTATTCACGACAAAAATGGCGCATAACTTAAAAAATAAAACAAAAAAACAATAACGACCGATCGTAGTATCTAATTGTATAATAATCAGTTACGGAATTTATGGTTGACATTGTTTACATATCACATGCGTTTTTTAAATCTATCCTTAAAACAAATTGTGTAGTTCTAATTGCCTTGTTTTGGGAATTTTTCCTTTAAATGACATAAAGTAGTGCTTGACTGCGACCCCACCAAAGTATTTGTTTCGTTGAAAACCTATACCGGACTCGTATATATTTCACCCTGGAGTTTTTGCAACATGATCAATTAAAGGAGACGTTTTCTGAACAATCTAAACCAATATAAATGTGGAGACATAATCTCCATCATCTCACGAGTTCGTACTATCGGTATTTTGGAATGTCTTTTTTTCAAAATTATGCCGTTAATGTTTAAGATCATAGAAAGATGGCAAAATTTAAAGCCTCTGAATTCGGAATACTAACCATCTGGCGAGAACCACAAAAAAAAAAACAACATAATAGACCTAAATACTAAAAAACTGGGCAAGTGCGACTCGGCCTCACGCACTGAGGGTATCGTACAAACTTACCTTAGATGTAAATAGTTCAATTCCCGAATGAAGTCTCCAAGATTTATCGCAAAAAGTTTTTTTTTGTGACGTAACAACAAATTTTCTGATTTCAGATATATTTCCGAAAAATCTAGGAGATATGCGTGAGGAGAAAGGTGAGCGTAAGGTGGCGTATGCATCAAGATTTACGCCCCATTGAAGAACGTTATCAGGTGTTTTGGGATACGTATAATAATATGATATTTGTCTATTGCTGGTCCCTCATATGCCGTTTTCATATATTGGTAAGCTTTAAAACGAAGTTTTTTCGAACTTTTTCAATAATATTTTACTTAGTACAAACATGTATTTTTCTGTTTTGACCTAAAACTCAAAACCCAGTGCTAATAAAAATCTGCCAATGTATTTCAACTTATAGCATATAATTACGTAGTCAGCAACAGCCCCCCTAGCCAAGTTACGACCGTTTCGTTTTGAGTCTCTTTTGTCGAACGTCTCGAGCAGGCCACACCTCCGATTACTTTGTTCTGACGTCATATCAACGCTCAGTCACGTGGTCAGGAGTTTTTGTTCCGGCAACACATGTCATTATCATCATTTCAGCTGAAGGACGTCCACTGTTGGACATAGGCCTCCCCCAAGTTCGCCCCAACGCACGGTCCTGTGCGTTTCGCATCCACCGCATTCCCGCGACTCTCACCAGGTCATTGATCCACCTTGCGGGAGGCCTTCCAACGCTGCGTTTTCCGATGCGCGGTCGCCACTCTAGAACCTTTCGGTCCCATCGACCATCCGTTCTACGAGCAATGTGGCCTGTCCACTGCCACTTAAGTATGGCGATTCTTCGGGCTATGCCGGTAACCTTGGTTCTCCTGCGGATATCTTCATTCCTGATGCGATCACGCAAGGAAACTCTGAGCATAGCCCTTTCCGTTGCCCTTTGGGTGACTGTAAGCCTTCTGATGCACTGTAAGCGACCACGTTTTGACTTTCGTCTTGAGACACTGTGGTATGTTGGACGAGAAGATACCGCGCAGCAGGCTTTCCAAACGTTACGCAGCCGTGTCGTATTCGACGATTGACCTCTTTAACAAAGTTAGACCTACCCAACTGGATTGTCTGTCCCAGGTAAACGTAATTGTCTACACCTTCGAGTGTGGAGTCTCCTATCTTGATCGGAGTGGATACTAAATGGTTACATTAATGTAAACTAGTGTAATAAATTACAGCAATTGTAATTTAAATGCTCTATTGTTGCTTGTTCAAGATTCAGTTAACATAATGTCACCTAATCTGTTAAACTAAATAGTTAAATTTTGGACATTTCACATCGTCCAAACGCGGAACGATAAGATAACGGAATATAGGTCCGATTTTAACGAATTTTATCAATGTTGATATAATAATAATGTTTATATTATGATGGATTGTATTACTTTTGCTAAAACTTATTAAATAAAATAAAAATTAAGTTTCGATTCTCTTTTCGTTGATCGCCTCGAGCCGGCCACGTCTCCTATTCCTTTGTTCTGACCACGTGACTGAGCGTTGAGATGACGTCAGAATAAAGGAATCGGAGGCGTGGCCAACTCGAGGCGATTGACGAAACGAGAAACGAAACGGTTGTAACTTGGCTAGGGGGGCTGACCTTGTCGTGTTTCACGATAATCTGCGTGTGTTTAAGTACAAAATCAAAAGGATACACTCTTGATTTTCTATTTAAACATTTGCCTTAATTAGTAACTAAATTATGTAATAAATTCTCATTTCTCAATAATTATTTTTTTATAATAATTGTATAAGGTTTTAATTGTTTTCTGTATTTTTTGTCGTGTATTTTATATTGTATTGACTGATAAATTGTAATTTTAAATTAAGGTACATTATTTTGTAAATTTTTATTACAAAACAAATGAATTGCAAATGTTATGTACGGCCGTTATTGTTACATACGTCAACCACCATGATGAAATCGATTCTTTTTTGTTTTTTATTGTTAAATGTATGGTAATGTGGCAGTACTCAATAAATAAATAAATAAATAAAAGATTGATCGAAGGGTTACCGTAGCCCCCGTAAAGGGTAACTGCAGGAATATTGTGGATTTAAGTCGGTAAACGTTTAACACTCTTTTAAGTCATTTGATGATTTCCCACGTAAAACAAAAGCATAATTTGAGATAAAAGTATATTTTATCAGCCTGAGGTAATTTAGGAATCGCACAGACACCAGTCTCCCACAAAGTTATTTCCATGTTCGTGCTCCACTGTAACCCTAGCATTAAGTAAGTAACTTGTGTAGAGAAAATAAACGATTATTATTATTATATTATTGTTATTATTAATTATCACATATTGTTGTAAAGCAAGGAAACCGGCGCTTTCTAGAAACAAATATTTCGAAAATATGCACAGACTCTCGTGGTGGATTGTAACTTGTTGGGTTGTAGATGGCGCAAACACTCTCACAGAGGGGTAACCTATGCACCAGCAGCATTATACACAAAGCACAATAATATTTGTTAACATTCAAGGTTATTTAAAACAAATAATGAATCTACCGTTAAATTTTACTGGTGGTGATTTGTAAAGTCGTTGCACACTTATATTAAATGGATTTGCAAAGTAATAAAGAAGCAAGCTGACATTTAAGAGATCATTGTGAAGTAATATCAGTCCTTGTAAATAAGACAAACAGCGGATCATTCCTCATGAAATGCATAGTAACAGCACTACTAGTTTATGTGATTTAAAAAAAAAATCTAAACTGATCAAACCCCGAATTAAACCAATTGAATAGACTTATTCGAAGACATGTGACATTCACCAATCCGCACTGGGCCCGCGTGGTGGATTACGGCCCATTCCTTCTCCTAGAGAGAGGAGGCCTGAGTCCCAGCAGTGGGAACATTAAAAGGCTGATTATGTTTATGCTATTAAATAGACAGGTATTAATTTATTCAGTGTTTCCAAAACAATGGTAACCCCACCTAATGAGTGTAGGTCGCTTTTAAATACAGAAGGGTACCTATACCTACAATACGTTGTATAATTTATTTCGTCACTATTTCTCTTAGAATGGTGAAAGAAAACTTCGAAAGAAAATTGGATTGCCCGATTAAGTAATGTCAGTAATTAATAAAGAACCAACCAACAATTCGAAGATACGTGTGACGTAGAGCAATGCGCAGTGGACCTCGAGTGTCCATGATTTTTTTTTTTTAGGTGGGAAAATCATCTTATGACAAATCCCGCTCTTGGGCGGAGCGAGAAATAGTGTTAGACTTTTACTGACTAAAAACCCACTCCTGTTCCTTCTTTGCCTTCGTCCCAGTGCCGCGGGTTTCACTTTCACACTACCCGTGGAAGTGTCCATGATAACGTTAATCCGTATAAGGCACAGATCAATAAAACAGTGTTTTTTTTTGTGGTGGGAAAACATCTAATGAGAAGTCATTCCCCTGAAGTCAACCCGAGAACGGGAGAAGTCGCGCCTTAGGGTGGGGCGAGAGGGCGAGTGAGAGTTTTACTGTTTAAAACCATATTTGTGTTACTTCAGTTGCCCTTCGCGTTCTAGGACCACGGGGTTCCTTTCCAGTAGGGTTGCCGCAACAGTTCGCGGCATGGCGGACAGAGTTCCGACGGGATTTCATGGTGAAATGGCGACACCGATTGTCGCAATCGCAACCCAGTGCTGGGCACGTCATAATTATGGCGGTTAGACCCCTCTTTGAGGAGTGGCTGGAAAGACCTCGCGACGTCCTCACCTTCCGCATGACGCAGGTTCTCACCGAATATGGTCAGTTCGGGAAATTCCTGCACCGGATCCGTGCGGAAGTAACGCCCGGGTGCCACCACGTGTGCCCCGCTTGGGCACCGCCGTGTCCTCGTGGGGGAGATCGGCGGCAACGATCTCTCGCGCCGGGCCTTGGTACAGGCCATGGTCCGAAGCGAGGAGGAGTGGCAGGCGGTCTCCTCTTTCTGCGAAGCAGTAATGCTAGCAAAGGAGGAGGCCATACGTGCACGCGCGAGGGAGCGACCCTCCCCTCACGCCCCAGCCGCCAGGATCTTTATCCCGATTTTCGGCCACCGTAGGCGCGGGCTTGCGGACGGCGAGCAATGGGTAGCTCGCCGTTCGACCGTCCGGTAACCGTAGGGGCCCAGCAGGGTCGAAGCCTACTGGGGCCAAAGACTTGTTTCTGAAAGGAAAACACGGCCCTGGCACGAAGACAAAGAAGGAACAGGAGTGGGTTTTTATTCAGTAAAAGTCTGACACGCCCTTTCGCCCTGCCCAAGAGCGGGGATGTCAATGGGTGATTTCCCCACCTACAAAAAAAAAATTGCCCCAGTAGGGAGTTCTTATTCTTATGCAAGCAACAGCCCTTTTTTATGGGAAATCATCAAACGACTGTTCCCACTCTGGGTGGAGCAAGGGGGAGTGTCAGACTTTTACTGACGCTTCCATGAGGAAACAGCGATGCATGCTCTACTGTGTCCTCCGGGCGATCAGCACAATGTTGACACCCGGACGTTTTTTCCCCCCGAATCCGACTCGGGAACCTCCCGACACGACTGTTTTCGTAAGCAACCATCCTAAACCTGCATTTTGAGCAAGCAATGAATGTATTAGTACTAGGCTTGTTTTTAACCAGGCTGTTGATTTGGAAGACATACAAGTACCATAAGAAAATCGTTAGTTTTTCCAAAGCTGTAGTGTGAAAGCGCTTTGGAAATCACTATAGATATTATATCAATGTACATTCGTCGAGTACCTAATGCTAACATATGTATGGTGCAGTTGATCTTATTTCGCGCTTTCAGTTTTGGTCCCAAAGTTGTTCACAATGACTGTGTTGCCAGTGTGTTCACATGTTGTAACGTCGTCGTCACATTGCTTGAGGAGAAAATAAATCACAAAGTCGATTTTATCACAACGCTGACTAAGGGAAATTTTCAGAGAAAATGACACATTATTTTATTCAGAGAAAAATAAATGGTAAGTAAGTAGGTATAAACCTACTAGGAATTCAAATGATTAAAGACAAGTTGTATGATTGGTTTTTGATAACTGTCCGCCTGTGTTGAGTTTTTAAATACCTAGTTTTTTTTTTGCAATGCCGAATAAATGAAACGTAAATGTTTTACTCAAAACCCCGTAAATAAATATGCAACTGATTCCATTGTATTTCTAGCATAATATGTTGTGACGCACATGTGATTTATTATTACTAATAGTTCAAGACCAAGGCTAGCTCCCTGCAAAACCCAAACTTACCTACTCGTATAATTGTGGATGACATTTGACATTCACAAAAACTACTTTCCTCATACGTTATCGACACGTTCCACCATAATCTAAATATCTCTATCTATACTTAATATTATAAAGAGGAAAGGATTTATTGTTTGAATAAAACTACAGGACCGATTTTCAGAATTCTTTCACCAGTAGAAAGCTACTTTAAAGGACAATGCTGGATTTAGTATGGGAAATGGCGTCTTTTTTTTTTCGGGCGGCCATCGATTAAACCTTGTTTTTTAATTACAGAATAATGTAATAAACCAAACTTACTATGGCATGTATACCTCTAAACTAAGTCCGAACTGAGTTACAAGAGATAGAAGTTGGCTGATTTTATTTATTAGATTTATAGGATATTTTGTCTTTTAAGCGCAAGGTATGTGAGAAATTGCAACATTGCATTGCATTTTACTGTTACTTATTTTTCTTCAAAAAAGAAATAGTACCAAACTCGTTTCCCACAGGATTGTGAAGTTGGCGAGGACGCCCTTAGGCCACCACCGTCGTCCGCGTCGCCTGCTGACTTTGAAACCGAGGCCTAACAGGTTAATAATAATAGGTTAAAACACAATTACAAAGAAACTATTTTTTTGCAACTTCTCACGTATCTTGTGTTTATAAAACAAAAATGGCCTACGGGGCCTACGTATAAAGCTAACAAATACTAGCCAACTTCAAGCTCCCGTAACTCAGTTCGGACTGAGTTTAGAGATATACCTGCCATAGTAAGTTTGGTTTATTATACTATTTTGTATTTAAAAAACAAGGTTTGGTTAATGACCGCTCGAAAAAAAAGACGCCATTTTCCGACATTGGCTTTTGACAGAAAATAAAAGGCCCGTTTTGATATTAAATTAAATACGCAAAAAGAATACTCGCAATATATTCATTCCATCATATTATTTAACGCGCCAAAAAAAAAAAAATATGTATTGTTTTAAAACACATAGGTAAGTAATTAATTATTATTTTATTATTTCTTTCAGTTTCGTTCCAAGTTATATTTCTCAAATGTCAAAACGGACCTTTTATTTTTTAACGAGTTTATCACTGAGTAACATAAGTATAATAATAATAATATTTATTGAGCAACAAAGTAAAAACATGTATACACAATTGCTTATAAGCTACTTATATATAACAACTAAATAATGCAATCAATTGTGCCTAACAATTAGCATCTGCTGCCTATATAGTATGGCCTATATTTTCTATTTTCACGCGGGCGAAGCCGCTGGCAAAAGCTAGTTGTACATAATCATAAACCCTTTTGCTAATAAGACGGGTACTTTATATATTTTTCTTTACTTTTTTTATGGTTGATAGGTTTACGCTTGACCGCTATCTCACCTGATGGAAAGCGACGATGCGGTCGACGATGGAGGGCGCTTACTTAGAAGTAACCTATTCACTCTTGACTTATACATATAGGGTGACTGGTAATTAGTGTACGATACTTAAACACGCGATTGTGCTCATGATAACCAACAACTTTTACTATGAGAACAAACCTGAAATCGCGAAAAAAAATCAGCTGTTCAGTACATTTATGTTTGCCTAATGTACTGACAGCTGATATTTTTTTCACGATTTCGGCTTTGCTCCTATAATAAAAATTGTTTGTTATCATGAGCACAATCACGTGTTTAAGTATCGTACACTAATTACCAGTCACCCTATATACATATACATAGAAAAACTACAAGACTTCAATAAATATTACAAGAGGTTATATTAATTTGACATTTATTGGAAATATTGGAATGTTATTTGAAGCATCCTGGCATCCTTACGTACCGAAGAGTGATGGGAAATTCTCGAACAAAATTTTGCTGGCATATTTTTTTAGTGACAAGTGATGAAAAATATACAAATGTATATAAATTAAATTTCTAAACAATTTTGTCTTACACATTACTGTTAAAATAATCCTTGTGTTAAATATATTCCGGTTTAAAGTTGGTTGGGCACGCCATAATTATGGCGGTAAGTCCCCACTTTGAGGAGTGGCTGGAAAGGCCACACGGCGTCCTTACCTACCGCATGGCGCAGGTCCTCACCGGACATGGTAAGTTCGGGAGTTTCCTGCACCGGATTCGTGCGGAGGAAAGCCCGGCTGTCACCATTGTGTGGACCGCCCGGAGGACACGGTGGAGCATACGGTAGAGGCGTGCCCCGCCTGGGCAGAGCACCGCCGTGTCCTCGTGGGGGTGATCGGCGGCAGCAATCTCTCGCGCCGAGCCTTGGTACAGGCCATGGTCCGGAGCGAGGAGTGGCAGGCGGTCGCCTCCTTCTGCGAAGCTGTAAGTAATGCTAGCAAAGGAGGAGACCGCACGTGCACGCGCGAGGCAATGGCCCCCGCGCCCCAGCCGCCGGGATTCCGATCCCGATTTCCGTCCACCGTAGGCGCGGGCTTGCGGACGGCGAGCAATGGGTAGCTGGCCGTCCGACCGTCCGGTAACCGTCCGGACCGAGCCCAAGTCATCGACGGCGCGTAGTGTTCCACGCGCGCCTCAAGGAGATGTCAGCAACCGTAGGGGCCCAGCTGGGTCGAAGCCTACTGGGGCCAAGGGTCTGATTCCGAAAGGAAGCCTCGGCCTTGGTATGAAAGGCAACGAAGGAACAGGAGTGGGTTTTTAGTCAGTAAGTCTGACACTATCTTCCACTCCGCCCAAGAGCGGGGGATGTCATTGGATGATTTTCCCACCGAAAAAAAATAAGTTTAAAGTTGGTGAGATTACGTATATTATGTCAATAATACCTTCGTACCTCTTTATGAATTTTAAAAGTCAATAAACGCATTTTTTAACGAACGACAAGACATTATGTCATAATGTTGTGTTTTTTTTTTATAAATCATTAATTAGGCTGGATGACAGTTGTCAGCTGCAGTTGTTGTGTTGAAAGTTGTCATTTTTTTTTGGTGGGAAATCATCTAATGACTTCTCGCGCCCTTGGGAGCGGCAAGAGGGCTTGTCAGACTTTTACTTACTAAAACTCACTCCTGTTCCTTCTTTACCTTCGTTCCAGGGCCCCGGGGTTTACTTTCGCACAACCCATGGCCCCAGTAGGCTTCGACCCTGCTGGGCCTCGAAATCTCCTTGAGGCGCGCGTGGATCACTACGCGCCGCCTCCTTTGCTAGCATTACTGCTTCGCAGAAGGAGGCGGCCGCCTGCCACTCCTCCTCGCTCCGGACCATGGCCTGTACCGAGGTCAGGCGCGAGAGATCGCTGCCACCGACCGGCGGTGCTCTGCCCAGGCGGGGCTCACCTCTACCATATAATCTACCGTGTCCTCCGGGCGGTCCACACAGTGGTGACACCCGGGCGTTTCTTCCACACGAATCCGGTGCATGAACCTTCCGAACTTACCATGTCCGGTGAGGACCTGTGTCATGCAAAAGGTAAAGACGCATGTTGTCTTTCCAGCCACTCCTCAAAGAGGGGCGTGCCCAGTAGGTATTCATGCCATGCTTTATTTTCTGGTATTGTTGCTATACTTGACTTTCATTTTATATTGAAGACGGCTTTCTGATATCACACTAATATTATTAAGGCGAAAGTTTGTGAGTGTGTATGTTTGTCACTTGTACACGCTCGAACTGCTGAACGGATTTGGATGAAACTTGGCATACGGGTAGACGGTGTCCTGGTATAGCACATAAAACAGCAATAAATACAAGATTTTTTTATTTATTTAGTATAGTTACAAAATATGTAAAAAACTAAAAACGAGTGTCCTCTTGCCAAAATCACAGCTTGCATCCTTCTGGGCATGCTTTCACGATATTTTAAATAACGTTCTGTGAAATTCGTTCTCATTCTCGTTCAATCAAATGATAGAGAACTTATATTTAGGATGCAAAAAAGATCGATCGATGTGTGGCCTAAGAACAACGAATAGTCGCGTTTCTTACTTTAAGAAATTTAAAATATTAACTTTTCCATCTTTACGTATTTGAAACTTCATTATTTGTCAAATAAATAAAAAAAAAAAACAATTATTTAAAAAGAAATTCAGCAGTTAAACGAACCCCAATTCGTTCCCAACATGAGAATTTGTTATGTCAAAACAATTGTAAAACTGCTTTACTGAAACAAAGTTTCTTTGTTATTGCTCCAAATATTTATAATAAAAAAACTTTTTAAAAAATAAAAATACGAAACCGACTTCATAAAAAAAAAACACGAAAAGGATAAAAATCATTTTAATTCGGAAGTCGGTGTTAAATAAGAAACAAACAATACCGACAAACACCGACTACCGAAATTAAAATGATTTTGATCCTTTTCGTGTTTTTTTAGTGAAGTCGGTTATTTTCTTCATTCGTCAGTTTTTTATTTCACACTTTTTAGTTACAGTTACACTTATATCCAGAGTGCCTATTTCTCATGACAATTCCAATTAACCCAATCACTGCTAGGTTACATTGTTTTATTATGAAGATCCTGTGTCTACCTTCCACCTTTCGGCTCCATCATCAGATCAGTTCGATAGTACCATATAGCCAAAGTGTATCTCATGACAATTCTAATAAGCCCAAACACGGCTAGGAACATTGATTAATTACAGAGTTCCGGTGCCTATCTTCCGGCTCCATCATCATCATGAGGTCACTTCGATGACACCATTTTCAACATAACTATTCAGAACCATTTATTTATTTGTATCGAGTCGCTTAACTATGTTTATTGTGATATCTATGTGAGTATGAAGTTCCGTTGGCCATTTCTGGTCTTAGATGTTAATTTTTGACTAAATCGATCGAATCGATTTGAATGTTCTCGATGAAAATATCAAAATCACTATTTGGTTACCTATAATATTTGAGGAGTTCCCTCGATTCCTCATGGATCCCATCATCAGAACTGGATTTTGAAAAAACAGGGACCAATCTGGAAGCACATCCTATAAGAAGAAAAAAATTTTGCAAATCGGTCTATTAACGACGGAGTCCATAAACACAAAAAAATACAACCGAATTGATAATCTCCTTTTTTAAAGTCAGTTAAAAATACACTGATAATATAGAGTAATTTAAAACTTATATTGAAATGCAGGTAAGGACGAATTGTATGAGCGGTCCTATCTCTAGTTCTCTTCCTATTGTTATCGAGTTCTTCAGTAAATTTTCAGTGGTGTCTGAGAACCTGGATTTGTGCCCGGTCTGGCACTAGTCTGACACTCTTTCTTGCCCCACCCAGAGCGAAAGGAGTTATTTGATGATTTCCCAAGTAAAAAAAAAGCATGTGTACAATGCAGCAAGTATTTACCTGCGTCAACTTCACCACTTCACCTATCATTCCGATATTTGATGTCTAAGAAAATATTTGACGTGGACAAAAATTTGAATGTTCAAATAACCAAAAATGTTGCCTACATACAAATATTGGTTCACAAAAACATTCTACAGCCTAAGATGTATTGTTCGCTGTCCTCCGCGTTTTCATCCGCGTCTTTGGTTACTAGTGTACTCCACTCTAATTGGTCGTAGCGTGATGTTATTATAGTGTTCCTCAATAAATGGGCTAACTATATTGAAAACAATTTCAATTCGAACTAGTGGGTAGTTAGAGTGGAGTACACTAGTAACCAAAGACGCGGATGAAAACGCGAAGGACAGCGAACAATACATCTTAGGCTGTAGAATGTTTTTGTGAACCAATATAGGCAACATTTTTGGTTATTTGAACATTCACATTTTTGTGGGTACTAGTGGGTAGTTCCTAAGATTTGTTTTTTTTTTTTAAATCAAGATCACATTTTTTTAATAGGTAACCTTTTTGTAGCTAAAAATGATATTAATTTTATGATATAAAATATACAAAAATCCGAGTTTGTGATGATTTTAAGACCCGCAGGCACTGGACTGAAAGTTACTGCTAAAACCATCCGATAACGAACAAATGTACCTGAAAATGACAGTTCTGATCGCCCTTTTTTAACGTGGGTAATCATCCAAAAACTTCTCGCGCTCTAGGGCGGAGCGCGAGATCGTGTCAGACTTTTACTGACTAAAACCACACTATGTTCCTTCTTTGCCTTGCGTTTCAGGACCCCGCGTTTCTCTTTCGGAAGTCAACCCATGGCCTTAGTAGGCTTAGGTCCTACTTGGCCCCTAAAGATTCGCGGACATCTAACACTACGCGTCGTCGACGACTTGGTTTCGGTTCGGCCGGTGGTAGTGTCTGGAATTCGAGATCGGGGTTCTGGCGGCTGGGTCGTGAGGACGTCCGTTCCCTTACGCGTGCGGGCGCCTCCTTCGCTAGCATTACTGCTTTGCAGATGGACGCGACCGCCAGCCATTCCTCCACGTTCCGGATCATGGCCTGTACCAGGGCCAGCGCGAGAGGTCGCTGCCGCCGATCACCCCCACGAGGATACGGCGGTGCTCCGCCCAAGCGGAGCACCCCTCCACAGTTTTCTCCACCGTGTCCTCCGGGCGGTATCTGATCGGCCTGAACCTATTCCAGTGAGTCAGTCACCTAGTACGACATATCGATTTTGAGAATCTGCCACCAGCAAAGGGGGTAAAGAAAAATATGTCCTCCGTAAAATTCAAAACACCACCTCGTCGGAAACAATTAAAGTTCTGTTAAAATTGGGCCCTATAATACTTTTTTAGAAAGCTTACTAAACATCATTATAGCTAGTACTCTACGACGCTATTGCTATTCATGAGCTTTTAGTAAAGTGTTAGTATAATATCGAGAGTGAAGGATATTTTTCACAATAAGAAATTTTGGTTTGTGAGATTGAAGATTTCCAAAAAAAACCTAAATTGTCGATTACAAACTCATTTCGGCCCAAGTCAAAATCGATGCAAATTAGCTCTAGAACATTCCTGTACATATTTCTATCTGTGACCAATCTTTGAGAAAAGCAATAAAAACGATCATTTAGACCTGCCACAGGACACAGGTTTAACATGGGTGATATTAGATTGCAACAACGACACAACTACTTTACGCAGTTTAATATGGCTAAAATTTAATTTTAGATAATTCTCGATTATTTTCGAGGGACTGGAATAATTTGCCTGCTGCGGTTTTCCAGTCCGATTATAATTTGGGTCTCTTCACGGCTAGAGTGAATAGGCTCTCAATAAATTAGTGCGCCTCACCATCTACGATTGCATTACTACTTACTATCAGGTGGGATCGCAGTCAAGCACTGGTATAAATCAATTAAAAAAAAAAACAAGATTCTAAATTTAACTAACTGGAACAACTACACAAAAATAAACTTCTAACTGTTTTTGCATCCAAAAAATATAAATAAACCATTACATAAATAACTAAGGTTATCAGCACCGGGACTGTGCAAAAACCTGTTTGCTATGGACGATCTTAGCTTTTAATTTTGATTGCCAAATTATTCGGCCAAGGCAGCATTTTGTTACGAAGATTGCGGACCAGCAATGTGATGTAACTCATCAATCTTGATCATGGGCAAACACAAGATTATTGTGCTCTGAGAATATCTTATCATTTACTTATTTCAAAATATTTTTCAAACTGTTGTCTTCGACCACTAAAAATTCTTGATTTATATTTTTTTGTTTCATTGTGGAATAATTTTATTATTGCCAATGCTAATGCTACAGCCTACAGCTTACTATGTTTTTCTACCCAAAATGAATGAATTCATGATAATATTTGTATCATAGTTAAAAGTCACATAATGATCTGTTCCAAGTTACTTATATGTGTATGTTCTAATGTTTCAAATATTGATCGAGTTATTTTTTATCGTATTGGCCATGATATTTAAAAGCATGTCTTTTATCAATTTAAGAGAATTTCGGTTTGACATTCATTAGGTCAACCAGAGCTAGGATTTCGAAATACTTGTGTAATATAGATTTCCTAGATTATCTACAGTTTTCGTCAACTTACCAAATGTTCACAACCGACGACCGTAAATATATAAAATGTTAGAATAAAAAGTAATGAATAACAGGATAATTTTGTGCAATTAAGCCCCGAATTCTACTTATCTCATGATTTTTTATGACTGAGTTTACATTCAAAAATGAACAAGGATTTATTTTATTTGGTAGTTATAAGAGAATCAAACCGCTGTGACTCAGGTTTCCTCTCTGAGATAGATAATGGATCGTAATCCAACACGCGTGCCCAGTTATCTTCTATCCTATGGCACCATCTTATGGAAAATGTCCACATCGCCTTTGTCACCACTCCAGAAGCTTAGGGCCAGGTTCTACTCAATTTGAACTTTTTTAAACCTCTGGAAATCCACAGATAAAAAAGAGAACAGCATGAAAAATAATTTTATTAAAATTGACTATAAGACCAACCGCCGAGCAAAAATCAAAACATGATATAATTAGTTGAATCTATAAAAAAAACCGCGAATCTGACCCTAATTTACGATTTCAAACGTGTTTTTTTATGAGATTATGTGACAGAAATATTTAAAAATTACATAAAACAATCAAGCTTGGTTTTTAGAAGGGCCTCATGGATTATACCAGTTATTGTCTCGTTCTACAATGATGAAGAATTTTACCAAGTATGTTTCCTGGCTACTGGAGGACGTCACTTAGCTAAAGTTTTAATATTGAAGTGACAAAAA
Organism: Mythimna impura; assembly: GCA_905147345.3. Lineage (NCBI taxonomy): Eukaryota > Metazoa > Arthropoda > Insecta > Lepidoptera > Noctuidae > Mythimna > Mythimna impura. Next base: position 7,009,374 of record LR990346.1, read on the forward strand.
ATACTGGAAATATCCTACATTAGCTTCATCATCTTCGGTCGAGACAATTACATTTATAATTTCAGCTGTAAGCTAGTTTTTGATTGTTCAAATAACTTCCATATTTCTAATTTAGGATATGGTTTTGAAATACTTCGCATTAAGGTAGGTATCAGTCTTACCTTGGTTTGAAATGACACCATTACGTGATCAGTAGGTAGGTAAACCTAGTCTATTGTGACTGGAAAATCAAGGATAAGATGCTGAATCAACAAATGCGTAGGTAAGGATGAGTAAGTACTCTACAGAGTATTGAATAACTGTCATTTATTTTAATTTGTTTACCGATTATAACCGTGGCTGTGATTGGTTGAGTGATTTTTCCCCAACCATTTGCGTTACTTTGACACGCGTCGATAATTTTTTTCCTTAAATTTAACATTAATTTCGTCATATTAGTGGTAATAGGTACATTATTAAATATCTAATGTATTAATGTGATATTTATTGTTTTTTTTTACCTATTTATTTCCGTACTCCTCTTACACACGGTGTCTATCTCTTTTTTCCTTCCACAGGTATACTGGAAGAGATTTCATTAGAAATCAGCATCACCATTTTACCCCTTTTTCTGTCTTCTTGTTCTAGTTTTATTTTTTAAGTGAATCTATATTATACATATAATAGGAGAAACTGACTGACTGACATATCAACGCACAGCCAAAACCATTGGGACTAGGAACATGAAATTTTGCACAAGGCTTCCTTAAATAATGAAGGGGTTTTTGAAAATGTAAGTTTTAGGGAGGTGAAAAAGAGGGAAATTAATTTTTATGCAAAATATAATTTCTTGGGCCCAAGTTTCAAGTACCTATTTGTACTTGAAACTTAGTAGCCTAACAGTCAATGAATGTAGTATATCTTTCGATATAGTCAACCGATTGCTATGAAACAAAGCCTAAGTAATATATCAAGTTACACACAATCTTAATGTATAAAAGTTATCTACATCGATTTCGTACATTTTACGTGATGCGCGCACAACTAAAAACTTTTACAGATTATTTTATTTTATTTTTTTTCTTCTGCTGTCTTGGACACTTGTCTTTTATATTTTTCAAATTGAAAACACTCTCTTACATAAAACTTAAACATTAACTAAACTATTTATAACTACTAAAATTTTAATGACGTCTCGGAAAGGCTTTTCAAAATTAACATGCATTCGGCTTTCACACTCATTCGATACTGTTGTTTTGGACCAAAATTTACATATAGCCTTCGCTCCTCCCATCTTTGGAAACATCCACAACTTTTGGAAAAAGTCGATCAAATTATTAGGAACACACTATCTTCGATCCTAAATGTGTCCTTGGACGACCGAGCATGGCAGCAAGCCACTCTTCCTATCCGGCTAGGTGGCCTCGGCGTCCGCAAAATTTCAAGTATAAGTTTACCAGCTTTTCTCTACTCGGTGCACAGTACTGAAACTTTAACCAGGAACATTTTGTCTTCCTCACTGGTTGATGTTGAGGTACCGTGCACAAGCACGGTACGCATCGGACAACCGATGCGTTGAACGCTTGGAAAATGGCTTGTCCAACACGGATTTGTCCGACAACCTGTCCTCGCAGAGACGGTGGGATGTGCCGCTCTGCAGTATTGTACGGAACAACCTAATGAATACGTCGTCAAGTACTGCTGAGCGTGCGCGTCTGCTGGCTGTAGGGGAATGGGAGTCGGGTTTGTGGCTTCAGGCACTCCCGTCATCCACCATAGGCACTATGATGGATGACGCCTCGTTTCGGCTCGCAATCTGTTTACGCTTAGGCTCACCTTGTGTTGCTCCACATCGGTGCCACTGTGGCGAAGCTGTCGACAGCCTCGGACACCATGGCCTGTCCTGCTGCAGGAGCGCAGGCCGCATAGCACGGCACGCTAGCATCAACGACATTATTTGTCGAGCTCTCGTCACCGCTGGCGTACCTGCCGTATTAGAACCTAGCGGCTTGGTACGTGACGATGGGAAGAGACCAGATGGTATGACGTTGGTGCCGTGGAAGGTGGGTAGGCCTCTGGTGTGGGACGCAACCTGTGTCGACACCCTTACGCCATCCCATGTTCTTAGTTCGGCGGGCTGTGCCGGCGCTGCCGCTGCGGCTGCTAAGACCCTAAAACAGCGCAAATACTGTAATCTTATTGGTAATTACAGTTTTGAGCCGTTTGGGGTCGAAACGCTTGGGTCATGGGGTCCGAGTGCGCGTCTCCTTTTTAAGGAAATTTCACGCCGTCTGATCGACACTTTGCGTGACCAGAGGACTGGCTCGTTCTTCGCCCAAAGAATTAGCATTGCCATTCAACGTGGCAATGCTGCCAGCCTTCTGGGCACATTTCCGGATGACAGCGATGTGGAGGAGTACTTCGACTCCTGAGTGTAATAGGTGTTTTTGTATTATATGTACATTTATGTATATGTACATAGTTAGGTTTAGTATAATAGTATTTATAGTTTGTATGTACATAGTTCGGTTTTAGTATAAACAGATTAATTATATCTAGATATTAACCCGAGTAGATAAAAAGGTTTTGATTATCCGTTTTTCATAACAAAACTACGATTTAGGGGGTAGTAACGGCTGCATGGGAGAATCTTATTTCTATAAAATCAAAATGCATAGTAAACATTGTCATTATTAAATTTTCAAAGCTACCCTCAAAATACGGTTTATGGAGTGGTAAAGTTTTTATGAAAACGTTCTCGCGAACGAAGTTGCTGGCAAAGTGCTAATGTTTACTCATATTGTTATATACATTATTATTTAAAAACATTATTTATTATTTTAAATTTTAACATTTTCTTTGTAGTAAGTTGTACCGCTCTTAGGTTCCAGAAAGTGATGAACTCTTAAGTATTTTATAGGATTTTAGTAGGTACCATTAGCGACCAGATTGGTTACTATTTTGCAAGTTAGGTTGTTTTTACCCGACTACGGAGGGTTATGATTTTGACAGGCTATGTATGTATGTGAGTTTGTTCATCTGTTCCCTCATAGCTCCTAATCTACTTATCGGAACTTGACGTATGAGGTATCGTTAGAACCGTCTTAATTGTCCGCTGAACATAGGCTACGTGACGTGTCACAAAAATTGATATGGCGCCCTCTAGCGGACAAAAAGTAATGTGTTAAAAATAAATATGGAGTAAAATACGCTGTGTTTGGTATCATTTGAAAGGGCTTCACTTGTACATTTCCAATATATTGCTCAAATTTAAAGTGACGCCCTCTAGCGGACAAAAGGTCATGTTTTAAAAAAAAATTAAGATAAATATACCGTGTTTGATATCATTTGAAAGGGCTTCGCTAGTACTTATAAAAAAATATCATCAAAATTCAATGTGGCGCCCTCTAGCAGACAAAAAGTACTGTGTTAAAAAAAATACGATAAATATGTCGTGTTTCGTATCATTTGAAAGGGCTTTACTTGTACATACCAAAATAAATAGTAAAGAAGCACAGTGATTTAACACCAAAATCTTTTAAATAAAAAAAAAAGTAAAAAACTAAAACCCGCCTACGACAAAAAAAAATGACGCTGAAAAAGTATGAAACAAGATTTTCATGATGCTGAAATAGACAAGGTAACTGGAAAAACAAGAATAGAACAAAAAGAAAAGCCGTAGTCACACGTTATTAAAGTGTTTCGAATATTACCTACCTATAACGTGTGACTACGGCTTTTCTTTTTGTTCTATTCTTGTTTTTCCAGTTACCTTGTCTATTTCAGCATCATGAAAATCTTGTTTCATACTTTTTCAGCGTCATTTTTTTTGTCGTAGTCGGGTTTTAGTTTTTTACTTTTTTTTTTATATTTTTTTTCTCAATTACAGCTGTGGTCTACCCACAGTAATGTAACAATAGCAGAATAAAAGTAGATATATAACAACGTATTTGTCTATGGTTAACATTGGTTTAACCAATGTTTTGTCCCTATACATAATTAATTTCTAATTAATTGTTAACTAAAGTGTTAGGTCAATGTCACACAAATTTGATGTTTCAATGAATTCGATTACATAATCTATTGTTTATAAGCTTCTGATAATGGCTTCGCTCGCGCGGCCCTGTTAGGACAAAACGCTGCAATCTAGATTATCGCGGTTAGCCTAAACATAACATTCGAACATCAGGTTGCAATGAAGGAAAGTTTTTTTTTGTTAATGGATACGATTATTGAACTAACTGTAAATCAAACCATTACCAAGCTTACATCGCGATTAGTTAACGATGTGTTACCATAAAACGATGTAACCCGGGTTGCAGTGTTTTGTCATCACAAGGTCGCGCGGCAAAGTAAAAACTATATGCCTATATCACTCAGTGATAAAGTAACATTTTACTGGTGAAAGTTTTTTTTAAAATCGATCTAGTAGTTTTTGAGTTTATTCATTATAAATATAAATGTACAAATGTTTCCTCTTTATAATATTAGTATAGATATAGATTTGGTACCATTGCACATTGAAGTGTTTTATACAGACTAGAATAAATGGTTTTGATGTTTCCCAAATATTTTTCTCAAACTTTAAGATGGACCTTGCCAGAGAAAGATAGAGAACCTACCTAATCGAACACTTTGCCTGAAAGTATTTTGACATCAAATTGATGTTATAACTTCGTGTGAGAGATAAAATTATTTATAATTTATTTTCCTTAATCTTTTTCCTAAATGTAAAAAAAACAAGTAGGGACGTAATTATTTCGATAGGAATCTTTCTGATTATTTTCGCTGACTCTCCGAACTAAATTTTACACAAGAAAGGAAGTATAGACAGAGTAAACAATGGGGCCAATGGTAAACACACTTTTTTATCCAGTGCTTATCAATTTTATGAATTGTTGGCAAAATTCGGGCCCTTATCTATTAGATAAAAATAAGTACGATGAACTCCTTGTCAGACATTCCATAGGTAACCGCATTTCCTTAGCGTCAAACGTTCAGGAAAAACGAAAATGTAATTGGCGGGAAAGTAATTAACAACATATAGTTTTCGGCTAAAAGCATACAATGCAATGGTCTATTTGTATTCACAGATATTTTTAGAGCGCGCTTGTTAATTATATCCAGAAAACTGGAGCACATGATGCGGTTGCATGCTCTTAATTAAGGGTGTAGTTCAAATATTACATTTATTTTAATTTAATGAAATAAATCTAATAAATAGGTCACAGTGCCGGCTGTAGGTACTGTAGTTAAAGCTTGTGCCACAGAAGCCAATAAATAAATAATAGCTTACCGTCGTCTTGGAATAACACTCTTTACTTTGATAACCGTGCTGTTGTTTGCGTTAGAATCGCTCTTTGTATTTTTATCACCAAAACTTTTCTTTTTAACACTATCGACTGTCCTTTTATTACTGTTGTTATCATTTTCCGCATTTTTCATTTTACTATCAGAGCTGCTCGCGAAGGCAGCTGACATTTTTACATGGGCGACGATTATGGATTTGTGTCGGATAGCATTTGGTACGATTTTTATAAATCGCGCAGCCTGCCGCGCATGTGGTGACATGCTCAGTCGGTAAAACAGGGCGATGCCAGCGCCCTCTAGACTAAGCTTGAAGAACTTATAAATGTGTTAGTTGGCAAGAGAGGTTGGTTCAACAGACTAGGTTAGACATATAAGATATAATTATGTGAAAGATGAACAGATGGCGCCATAAAGTTTTGGTGGGGTAAGCAGAACTTCGACTGCCGTATTGTAGAGTTACAGGGAAACTTTAGAAATTAGAGGATAAGTAACGATGTCGTAAGTTAAGATTGAGAGGAATTTAACATAGTGAGTTGTTACGGAAATATACACAAGTTTTCATTATTCATACGCAGAGTTATGTAGCTGTTCATCTGTTTTGGTTATAATTAAGAGGTAAATAATCATTAGCTTCATTTAATTTGCAGCTAATCGGGAATGTTTAATCTATTGTTTCCTTATATTATTTAGTTTTATTTAAAGACATGAGTTGGTGTTCCGCAGGGCGGTATTCTGGGACATCTCCTGTCTTATGGACCACTAAGTATAATTAAGTAGAATAAAATAGGTAGGATAAAACTTACGCCGAAACAGTTGCATAACTCTTTTACACGAACTCTTTGCTAGCAAATTAATGTAAACATAAAATTTTACATTAAAATATAAAGATGTGTAAAATTAAATATTGGCATTTCCATTCAATGCAACATGACAATACTGCCAGTCTTTTGGGCACCTTTCCGGATTATAGCAATATGGAGGGACAGTACTTCAATCCCTAAATATAGGTTTTTTTTAATCTTTTAATCGACTTAAAAAAAAAGAGAAGTTTCTAAATTTGGTTGCATTTTTTTTATGTTTATTACCTCAGCACTCCGTCGTTTATGGACCGATTTGCAAATTTATTTCTTCCCCTAAAAGGATATGTTTCCAGATTGCTCTCATTTTTTTCAAAATCCAGTTCTGATGATGGCATCCATCCGTGTTAGGGCTTATTAGAATTTTCATGAGATGCGCTTTGGCTATAAGGTTTTTTTTTATTTTTATTAATGATAGGCTCGCGTTTGACCACCATCTCACCTGATGGTAAGCGATGATGTGGTCGTCGATGGAGCACGCTTGCCTAGAAGTAGTCTATTCACTCTTGACTTAAAGACCCCTAAGTTGTAGCTATCAGGTACTATCGGACTGATCTGATGCCGGAAGGTAGAAGGTAGACACGGGAACTTCTTAATAAAACAATTTATCCTAGCAGTGATTGGGTTAGTTGGAATTGTCATGTGAAATAGGTACTCTGGCTATAGGTAAGTGTTTCACAAGTAAAGTGTGAAATAAAAACCTTTTTACAAAAAAAATAACTGTCTTCACTACAAAAAAAACCGGGCTAGTGCGAGTCGGACTCGCGCACTCAGGGTTCCGTGCAGACTTACCTATGAAAACAGGTCAATCCCTGAATAAAGTTACGAAGATTTTTACGAATCGCAAAAAAGTTTTTCTTTTGTGACGTAACAACAAATTTACATTTTTCAGATTTTTTCCTATACTTACTTACTTGTGCTATGAGACCTTGCTTCATGCCAAATTTTAAGATACTAGGTCAACGGGAAGTATGTATAGTATAGTCTGTCTGTCAAGACCCTTTGTCTCGAGAACACGTGGAGGTATTGAATTGAAATTAAAACGATATACTCAAGTCTGCGGTCCCTTGAAGATGTAAAAAAATCAAACATCTGAGTTGACGGACAAAAAAGATACGGCCGTTTATGTCGCAAAAAACGTGTATTTCGACACTCTCAAGGGAATCAAAATTCATAGGGTACTTCCCGTTGACCTAGAATCTTGAAATCTGTCATGAAGCAAGGTCTCATAACACATGTATAGGAAAAAATCTGAAAACTGTAAATTTGTAGTTACGTCACAAAAAAACTTTTATTTGTGATTCGGAAAAATCTTCGTAAATCAATTCGGGAATTGAACTGTTTTCATAGGTAAGTTTGTACGGAATCCTCAGTGCGCGAGTCCGACTCGCACTTGCCCAGTTTTTTCTAGTGATGTCGGATTTTTTTTGGCTTGTAAAAAGTTTTTTTTATTATGTATAGGCTCGCGTTTGACCACAATCTCACCTGGTGGTAAGCGATGATGTGACCGACGATGGAGCACGCTTGCCTAGAAGTAACCTATTCACTCTTGATTTAAATACCTCTAGGTTATAGCTATCAAGAAACACCGACTCCGGCAGGGAATTCCACTCCTTAGCTGTAGTAACGCATAATGAATGTGTTTCCAAAACGCTTTTTATTACTACAAAGCGTTTTACTATAAAGCGTATGGGTGGGATACGTACGTTGTATATGTATATGTATTTAGGTTAGGTTAAGGCTAATAAATAGTTAATATTCAAATCATTTTTGTACATATATTGTAATATACAGTGATAAAAATAAAAAAAAGAATCGAATTATTTAGAATATTTATTTGTGCAAAATATAACACAATCATAGATATATTATATATAGTATATAATCATATTGTAGGTATAATGTTTATTGATTTGATATGAAATGCCTATGTTTTAATTATTTATTTGAATTCATTTTGTCGATTTTATTATTTAAAAATGTATTCAGACATATTACCAAAATTATTATTAAAATTTTGGTAAGTATTTTTCTTAGTATCGTAATGTGTTGTATAGGTAGATATGTAAAATTGTTTTGGCAAAAACAAAACCTCAAAAAAATAAATTAATAAAATATTTATTGTTCTAGTTTACATTAAGTAGGTATGTTGTACAAAATAATTATGCTTACATCTAAGATAACAACTTAGAATCTAAACGGTTAAAGCAATGGCTTCGCCTTGGCCTAATTAGCTTAATTACAGATTTAGTACAAATTAATATAGTCTTCGATACAATAGAACTACGTGCAGAGTCTAAAATTAGCATTGGCTTACATACAAGTGATTAAAATATAAACGTACCCCTTAACTTGGACGTTAACATAATAGATTATAAATGCAAAAACTTTCATATGAACGGAATTCACTCGTTGATTGTGAACATAGTCAAAATACACACACGTGGTCAAATATCAAAGAATCACAGAAATCACAGTTATCATTCAAATGTTGATAAAATTATAAAACCCTAAAAGCAACTGTTTATTCGGTTAATTAAATTGGATTTACAAAACATAGCTTCACGTTTGTGTGTGCTGTGTACTTTCAAAGTGCCATAAATGACAAATTAAACCACTTAAAAATTAACATTTCCGCTGTCATCTAAATGCAGTACATAAATCTAGATAATAATTTAAATTCGTGACACAGTCTTACTAAATATCTAAGCACCTATCGATCACTTAATACTAGATTGCGGAAGCTGGCCCATATATACAATGCAGTGTACAAGATTACTCTACTCACATAGTGGATATGTTGGGGTTTAGTGCTGAATATAGTGTCAACTTTTTATGTTAATTAGGTGCTCTATCATGTGGAGGGTATCGGCGGCGGCGACCTTTCGTGTCCGGCCTTGCTCCAAGCCATGACACAGAGCGAGAGGTCTTAAGAAGCAGTCCTTCTTCTTCGAAACAATAATGCGAGTGAAGGAGTTAAAAAGAGAAGAGCGCAAAGGAGAAAAAAAGAGCTCTAACACGAAGTATATTTCATGATGTCAGAAAATAAAACACTTCTTTCGAGCTAAAATCGAACGGCAATCTAGCTCAAATGATGGCAGTTCGTAAGAAACAACTACGGACACTGTTGATGAGATTACACAGTAGGCCCCTGTAGATGACTGAAAAACTGACTACATGTCCAATAAACTCTTCAGTATATTTTCAAATTCCAGACACTAATATAAAGCACGTATTTACACAAATACAGTGCAGTGTCGTTTAAATGGTCCGTCACGTAATGCACATGCGATGGTTGAGCTTCTCAACCAACTATGTCGAGTGACTAAGTCAAAGGAAACTGCTAAGCTGGTGTCGGAAGTGACGCGGACGATACACTTGATCATCGATGCTAATTGAGACAAAATAAAGCTGCAATTTGGAGTTTATTTCTCAAACTTTACTGTTTATTTACCTAACTCTACATGACTTAACTGTAATTAGCATCGAAAGTCATATACTTAAGAGCTTAGCTCAAATACCACCCTAAAGACTGCCAATCAACACGACATAATAATAATTATAAATAAGTCATTCATACCAAATCATTCACAATATTACGTATATTATTTTTAAAAGAAGGTGAAAATAAATAAAGAATCAGTACCGATATTTTGTTCAGTAATGGACTCAGAGACTCAGACTCAATTGATTGCATATCTTCACTTTTATATCTACCGAGAACGCACAAAATAATCCGATTAAGGCAATAACTTATGGTACTCTGCGGATTTCTTATTCTTCTCGATTACGTAGAAGGACTTAGGTTTGCCGTTGCCGGAGAAATATTTTCTGAAAGACGTTTTCTTCGCTGGGACGTAATACGCCAGAGCGTCGAGCGAGTTCGGATGACTGATTGCCTTCGGCCATGTAGGCGTGCTCTCGACGTCTACTATGTCATCGTCAAACCTCGCCTGTGGTCGGTTTTTCGCGAACTTTTGTAAGACAGGAATGTTCCAATGGTATACTCGGGCAGGTTTGCCGTTGCTTGTCATTTGTAGAGGTAGCGTTCTCGCTGCAGCGGGGGCGGGTTCTGCGTGGCTGTAATAGCTCGTGTTAGGAGGCAGTTTGATGACGTACATCCTCGAATCACCAGTCGCGTGCCTCCTGCCTTGTTCTGCGAGCCGTTTCCTGTGATGCGCGGCGGGTATCCTTAGCTTCTTCAAGCCTAGTGAACTGAGCAGCTCGTGCGTGGAGGGCTCGATCTTGTCCATGCTGTTGTCGGTGTTGACGCTAGAGGCTGGTGACGGGGCTGCGAAGGTCGCCGCCAAGGAAACCAGCAATACTAATGACCTGTAACAAGAAGAAAGAAAATTTTATAATCTATTCAAGTTAAGCAAACAACGATATTATAAGCGTAAACACCACAAACTTATTTCTAACTTGGGCTGAAAAATCGAGATTTGTGATTGAGCACGTTTACAGGTTTTTGACTTCAGATATTAAGTACCTAATAAGGCAAGTAAATTAGCTAGATGTACAACCTGCTTATGGCAATATCTAATAAACACCAAAGACCGCAAAAAGACCGCAGTCGCACATGAAAGCAAAGAAAAACCAAACATAAATTTCTTAAGACTTATTAAGTGTTTTACGACAAAATAGATTATTCTCCATTTATAAGGCTGTCTACAAACATTCCACGGTTTCTTGCGACAAGCGTGCACTGACTTCAAATTGTTTGCCGACTTTAGATGGTAGAAGTTCTAAAGTTAAATAAAACGAAGGAGGTTTGTATACGTATGAGACTGTCTTGCCGTTGTCTGATGTTTCAAAAGCAATTAGCATAGGTACGGTAGTTAGGTACTGTGTACATTGAGAATTTGAGAAAGCTTTTAAAATAATAATAACCTAACCCAGCCAGCGATTTTTGTTCGTGAACAATTAGGTACTATGTAGGTTTTGTTTAATGATTCCTAGAAGATAATAAAGTAAATGTTCTGTGTTTAACGTTAGAACATTAACACTATAACGTAAATGTCTATTTATGATTGAGTTGTATCATTATTTTACACTAACGATTGTGGATAGTAATAAAGTTTTGCAACAAAGTCTTTCTCCATTTATAAACGACTTAAAATTAAAGGTTTGCCGACTAAGTACTCGCCGAATAGTCCATAGAGCCGAGAACCCGGCTACTATCGTAGTCCGCGATTATTCGGCAAAGAGGGCCGACTATCCAGTTTCTTACTTTGTATCTATAATTTTTTCAATCTAATGTATATAAGTACCTTCTCCTTACAATAACAAACACAACAAAAAAAGAATTAGTGAAATTGGTTTAGCCGTTCACGCATGATGACGTTACCAAGGGAATTAGGGATCCATTTTTATATATAAAAGAGTATATTGTCTTCGTTTTCGTCCCCGAAACTGTGATCGGCTTGGTGGATTAGTCGACCTCTTTACAACCGACTAATCGCCTAGTCGGCCAAAAGTTATAGTCAGCATCAATTATCCTATCAATGTATAGAATACCAGGCATGTAATATTTTATTATGTATCCCCATTGAGCCACAGTCCTAACCGCCGCCATACATTCACGTCCTGTTTGTCATATAACTGAATAACTTAGTAAGTCGGCTGAGCAAAATGTTTGTTTCTGAGAAGAGGACAATGTGTTGGAGATATAGCCGACACTATGTGGCTATGTGGGTTTATAGCCGCGCGTTCGTGAGCAACCTGCTTAGTACTTAATGGGCGGTTGAGCTTACAGCTTACAACTTCGTCGTTTGAGGCGAGTGTTAATATTTGTGTGTCGTCAAAAACAACACTGTGGTAAGGCACGTTTGGAATTTAAACAGCTACAATTAACCTTCTCATTTGATTACAAGAAAATAAGGGTTGAGACAGTGTTGCCAACTTGGTTGGCAGTGAGTAAAGTTTGAGGTACTTGTTAATGATATGACAAAAAACAGACAGAAGTTCAGAAGTGTATGTAATTTAATTAAGACAGGTTGAAATCATATGGGTGGCGGATTGTTAGTAAAAGTTACCGCAGCCCTAGAAAGCAAAGGCAACTTAAAGATCTCTGGTGGGTTTTTAGCCGACTTCAAAAAAAAGAAGGAGGTTCTCAATTCGGTTGTATTTTTTTTATCATCATTTTTTTTTCATGTTTGTTGCCTCAGAACTCTGTCGTTTATGGACCGATTTGCAATTATTATTTTTTTCTCTTATAGGATATGCTTCCAGATTGGCCCTGTTTTTTTCAAAATTCAGTTCTGATGATGGAATCCATAAGGAATCGAGGGAACTCCTCAAATATTCTAGGCAACTATACAGTGATTTTGGTATTTTCATCGAGAACTCAAGAGCATTTACAGTCAAAAAGTAACATTTGATGAAGTGGAACTGATGAAGAAGACCAGAAATGGCCAACGGAACTTCACCCTCACATAGATATCACAATGAAGATAGTTAAGTAACTATGACAAAAAAAAAAACTGTGTTTACAAATAAATAAATGGTTCTGAATAGTTATGTTGAAAATGGAATCATCAAAGTGATCTGATGATGATGATGGAGCCGGAAGGTAAACACTGGAACTCTATAATTAATCAATGTAACCTAGCCGTGTTTGAGCTTATTTGAATTGCCATTAGACGCACTTTGGCTATAAGGTACTATCGAACTGGTCTAATGATTGAGCCGGAAATTAAGCACAGGAACTCCGTAATTAATCAATGTATCCAAGCCGTGTTTGGGCTTATTAGAATTGTCATGAGATGCACTTTGGCTATTACTACAATACTATCGAACTGACCTGATGGAGCCGGGAGGTGGATGGGAACTTCATAAAATAATGTATCCTAGCAGTGTTTGGGTTAATTCTAATTGTCATGAGAAATAGGTACCTACTCTGCTATAAGTGTATCACAACTAAAAAGTGTGAAATTAAAAACTTAAAAAAAAAAAAAAACGACTTCACAACAAAAAACAAAACACTAAAACGATCAAAATAACTTTAATTTTGGAAGTCGGTGTTAAATAACAAGCAAACAATACCAGAGTCACCCGACTTCCGAAATTAAAGTTATTTTTATCGTTTTAGTGTTTTGTTTTTTGTTGTGAAGTCGGTTTTTTTTTGTAACAAGTTTTTTAATTAGTAAAAGTCTAACACTCCCTCTCGCTCCACCCAGAGCAGGAAGTGTTATTTAATGATCTTGAACCTCATAAAAAGGTAGAAATCTAATAATGTAGTTCCGTTACTAATGTGCATATAACGCTAAACGTTGAACGCAAAACAAAAGACGAAACACTTCACAATCACAAACAGTTTCAGTGCAAGGCATCTCATAAAGCACGCACTTAAATTAACATATTACCTACATAATGGAATTCCACAGACCATCCCATCTCGTTGAACAGACAGGTACCGGATAGCCCAGTGCTCCATTTGGCTCTGTTCCACTGCAGCGCATCCGACCATCGGAACACTTACAAACGTGATCTGAGTGGCGTTTGGATAACTGTTCATATATGTTACTGTTTATTTGTTTGTATTTTGATTTTCTCATTAGGTTATTGTTATATATTATATGCTAGCTGACCCGGCGAACTTCGTACCGCCTAACTGTCAATGAATGTAGTATATCTTTCGATATAGTCAACCGATTGCGATGAAATAAAGCCTAAGTAATATATCAAGTTACACACAATTTTAATATATAAATGTTATCTACGTCGATTTCGTACATTTTACGTGATGCGCACAAAACTAAAAACTTCTACAGATTTATTTTACGTGATGCGCACACAACTAAAAACTTCTACAGAATCGCGAAAAAAAATCAGCTGTTCAGTACATTTATGTTTGTCTAATGTACTGAACAGCTGATATTTTTTTCACGATTTCGGCTTTGCTCCCATAATAAAAATAGTTCGTTACCATGAGCACAATCACGTGTTTAAGTATCGTACACTAATTGCCAGTTACCCTATATATATATTTGTATAAGTGTGTTATGTGAAAGCAGAAAATTAATATGTAATGAAAATGAATAATTTATTCTATAAATGAAAATGACGAAAAAAAAAATACAACCGAATTAAGAACCTCCTCCTTTTTTTGAAGTCGGTTAAAAATATTGATGGTAAGACAATAAAAGAAAAGAAATTTATTTATGCGAAAGGCTAAGAAATAGCAATAAGATAAAGATCTTAATGGAGCCTTATTACAAGATTATTTAGTGGTGAGCTACTAAGCTGTTATACCTAAAGCTTTTTACATGGTTTGTCACAAAGATCAACAGAACAAAAAATTGCAACAATTACTTGCTCTATCCCACGATCACTCCAGTTTTTATTTAAACCAGACATAAATACAAAAGATATCCTAGTTACTACCCACGTGAAGTCTGAAAGACTGGCGCCACGTTTTTGCGTTCTAGAAATAATTTTAGTATAGCTTTCAGAAAATTTACGGAGGAAAGTCTCAAATAAATGAATGACATCAATACTGATATTCCTGGAGCAACCACCTAACATAACAATGTAACGAAAGGATGAACAGATTGTGGAAAAGATGGTTTGCAACGAAAATTAACTTAGGAATGATAGATACTTAGGTATAAAAATAAGTACAGAGATTGAAAAAAAAAATGTTACCCCAATGGCACTAATATTAAAAAGCCGTGTGTGTTTGTTAGATATTTCTTCAAGTTCGAACGGCTGAACGGATTTCAATGAAACTTAGTATACAGATGTGATGACGCGGGCGAAGCCGCTAGTAGCAGCTATAGTTGCAAATGAATTAGGACCTTAGAGCAGATAGATGGTAAGGAATTTCACCCAAGCATTCGGGTTGGACACTGCGTGTCCACACGGCTAGATCGCAAACTACAAGTTTAAAAAAATAAAAAATACTGTTTTATGAACCTGAATAGTTAAGGAAACGATTTTCTATGGCATTTTTTTAATCGTGTCGTGCAGGATACCATAATACCCAGTGGCGGACAACTTGTGTTTTTTTTTTGGAAACCATAGTATCCCGCAGTGCTTGAGCGGCTAAAGGTTGTCACATACAGTAAAACGTCCAAGTACATATTGTTTTCTAATCAACCACGGAAAAAGAGTACCGTAGAAGCACTTGCACACTAATCCGCCATCATTACACAAGGTGCGTAGATACAAATAACACGTCGAAGCATATAATTGTCGCCTCAGCGTTGTAACCCGGCGAAACGGTTCCTAATCAATGTGCGCGGTCAATACCCGGTTATGTTGCGTATCAGTAAGCAAATATGTGGCTGAATTAAGATGATACATATGTAGAAATGTATGTAGATGTAATGGATGCGGAACATCATCAAGTCGATGCTATAATCATAGAAGAGAAGGCCACAGTCGAAGTTACGTATGCAGTACCAACTGTCGAAAGGATGGAATTCCTTTGTTTTATAAAGTCGTGCGAAATTCAAAAATTATCCCGGCATAAAAAGAATCTTAAGTCTTATAAGTACACAGGTAGATCACCTGTGCACCAAGTTACCTGCAAATTCGTTCTGCCTTTAAAGCGTGAAAGCTTAATAAGCAAACTCGCATTTATAATATTAAAGTTAGAATAATAAGAATATGTCGATTTTAAATTGAGTAATATGTGATTTTTTATTAAGGAACCTTTGAGGACCTTACAGTAGTAGCTAGGACTGAAGGAGAATACAGTGCAGGGAGTACCGTTTGCATTCTTAATGAGGTATGACGGATGGTAGATAGACGTGGATACTGAAGGTATCTAAGGTACTGGTGGTCTTTTGAAGTTTAAGTAGCAGGTAACTAACTGAAGGAGAAGATGGCAGCGCAGCGTAGGCTACGTTTGTTGTCAAGACTTTTTTTAAGGGTGGGAAATCATAAAAAACTCTTTTCACTCTGCGTGAAGTGAGATGGAGTGTCAGACTTTAATGGACTCCCACGCCTCAGGTCACTTCAGTTTCCCTTTTCGTTCCAGGTCCGCAGTGACTCATTCGAAAAATCTCGCAAGTGCAGTCAAGACTTGAGTTGGCAATCTAACTGTGGTCCTAATAAATTCCACGAACTTAATCGCTTCAGTGTATCAATCATAGTATTAGCATAGCATAGCGTACCTAATTAATATACACAAGAATATAACTGTTATATTAGTGCCTGTAACTTGGTTAACAAGTTTCTGATTCACATCTTAGGCATTTATGCTTTTCTTGTAGAACATAAAGGAACCGATGTTGGAATTAGTAAAAGCACAAGAATTTTATAGTTGTTTACTCATATGGGCCTTGTTGTTAGAGTTATATTAATATTGATTGGTAAAGCTCCATGCTAAGTAACGGGTCAAAAACGTCAATACAATTTACTGTTGGAAAAGGTAAGCTAAGCGTTCAAAAGCTAGTGTGTGGTCACTACAGTACTTATTGCATTAGTAATAGTTTAAGTTGCGTTTGAAATTATTATTATATCGTACTCTTATTACAAAAACCAACTAAATGCACCAACATTTTTGTATTATTATATTATGTTATTACTATTATATTCAATCAAATTTGTAGGTTATTTACTTTTTGCCGAAGCTATCTTTGTAAATAAGTGTCGTAGCTAATAACCGGTTTTACTTATAGATTCATCTTGATGAGACGAATAGATAGCTATATTTAACTTTATTTTGGGTAAAAATTGCAGATAGTTGGTTTTTGCAATAAGGGTACGATGTAGATATCGTACCCTCGTAGTTCAGCAGTAAGACAGGCTAGAGCGGTAGAGCCTGTCTCACTGCTGAGCAAAGGTCTCCGTCCATTCATTCCATTTGTTCTCGGCTCTGAGCCACTTTTTGCCGTCTTCTTGCCATCTCTTTTGTGGTCTGCTGCGACTCCTTCGTGTGATTTCAAGTCATCAGTTTTGTGTTTTATGGGACCATCGTTCGATCGGCATGCGGCAAACATCAGCCCAGCCCAGTCCCACTTAAGCTGAGCAACCTTATGAGCCGAGATATTAAAGTGATATTTTTAAAGTTTTTAAATGGATGAACTTAGAAGTCATTCAGGTACTAGAGCATCAAATGGGGGTATTCGCTTTGGTTATTTTAATTATGGCGGGCGGGGGCCGGGATGTAAGAACTTTTCTTACTTTTGCTGAAAAAGGGGACCCCACCGTAATTTTTAGGGGTTAAAAATTACTAAATTACTAAAATTCTGCTTACATAATACACAAATGGCCTATTTGTTGAATATTCTTATTAAAATAAGTAATGTCATGCCATCAATGCGAGCAGTTGTAAATCTTAATCTGATCTATCCTCGTATATGACTCAGGCTCATAGGACCTAATTTTTCACCGATACATCTAGTGAATGGCTCACTTTACTTGGGAATTAGAGCAAACTTCAGTCGACAAATATAATTGAGCCAATTATTTTGTTCCAAATCTCAGATTTTCCAGTGGTGAACCACTTAATCTGTCGAATTATTTTTTTTGTTTCCTACTTATCATAATTATAGACATATATGTATAACAACGACCTGGAAAATGAATGCACAGACATGTCAACGTTTTTCCCATATTCGCGGTACTTTGTACTATCGGAAATAAGGATATTATAATATAAACCTCCATATAAATATTTCCAACTTGAAAAATCGGTGCAAGTAATATTTCTAAGTAAAGCCAGTATTCACGACAAATGACGAGGCTGTTGAGTTGTTAAGGCGCTTTCAGACGAGTTCGTACGGTAGCGCGATCGATTACGATCGATAGTCGAGAGATCGACGTGCGATCAGAATTTACATGAGACATGAACTCATTTGCAATAAACTTTAATCTACATGATACAGAATAACTCCCTATGTTAACTTGTGATCAAACGAGATTTCATGTTTTGAAGTTTTATAGTACGTTTGACTGTTTCGAAGTAACGAAGTCCACGTTAATTGTCATGTTATCCAGAGACAGCATCCGTGTTCGTGTCAGAAATCGGAATATCATTGAGTATTAGCGCTTTATTGTTTCGCACAGTGACTTATAGAAGTTCTTAAATAAAAATTAATAACTCAACAATAACAGAACAATGCCACGAAAATATTTAGGTCCATCATCAGTGTTTACGATCTAAACGTGCAACGTAAAGTCCCGTTCAGACGATCGTTCCCACCATAAGTCAGGTGGGTATCGACGTTCCCGTAGCTAGCCGGGGGCTATCGGCAGCGCGTGTGGGCGGGCCCTAACACCGCTGACCGCTTGACCTCGACTCCCGGGTCGGCTCGGGGTCAACGCACTGCGATAGCCGCGTGCGCAATGCATTGTCGCCTGTACTTTGGTGAGCTTGATGGAATGCCATTATGGAATTTTCAGTTTTGAAATATGGTCTGCGGCTGCGGCTTGCTCTGGTCATTGTGTAAGGCCCTTTATGTGGAGCGAGTTTCTTTTGTTTGTTTAATAATTTTGTTTTAAATTGAAGTAGAATCACATAGCAGTTATTTCAATTAAGCCACTTATCTTGAAATATCAAGAACTTCATGGATTAACTTAAAAGAAAATATTTTTTTCTTTTGGTAGGTAATTGAGGTCACGACATGAGAGTACTTGATTTCTGTCATTCTGTCTGATATCATTGTTTCAGGATGCAGAACCTACAAAAGGCGAAAGGCGAATCGAAAATAGAATCCGCTGTGCCTTGTGCAAATGTGCATGCATCTGATCAAGCTTAACTGACGCATCAGCTGTTCAGTTTGACCTCTCTATCAGATCCTAGGCCTTATAGTTGTAACAGCAGAACAACTTACTGTTAATAAGCTGTGTGTTCGTAACTAGGTAATAAATAGGTATATAATCAACAGCGTACCTACATTAAATAAAATTAACAAGCCAAATCAATACTAACTTAATCGTAGTTATTTTATAACTTTATTGTAACATAAACTTTATAATTAAATGTTGGTTAGATTTACATTTATTGTGGTTAACTAATTTTAGTAGTAAATTCACTTTAATAGAACTTGCAATGGTACCTAGCTACGGTATTTCCAGGGCCGGGTTAGGGGTGGCTATCAATTGGGCCCCTTAAAGGATCGCGTATCGTATAGCTTATAATGTCAGGTAATTTTTTATTGTTTTTTTTTCTCGTGTTTTTTTAAGGGCTAAGTAACGTAATTGCGTGTAATTGCATATCGTTTATATTTAAAACAATCATATAGTACAAAGGCAAACCATAAGTGAACGTCTTTGTTGTATTATTTTTGTTACATAATCTTGTACATCACCTTACGAGT
The DNA here is from genome assembly GCA_905147345.3 of Mythimna impura. Lineage (NCBI taxonomy): Eukaryota > Metazoa > Arthropoda > Insecta > Lepidoptera > Noctuidae > Mythimna > Mythimna impura. Next base: position 7,028,791 of record LR990346.1, read on the forward strand.
AGGTATTTTTCCGAGTAGAGAGTAAAATTAAACATAAAAAATATAATAATTTTGATGCCTCGTTTCATACTTTTAAATTAGGCAATGAGACAACTTTTAAACGAAGCTTGATCTGAAGAAAAGTTCATAATTTAGTTATTTAATTACGATGTCAATCGTTATCAGACTCTTTATGTAGGTTCCTTATGTCATTTATGACGATGTTCAAGTATATATGCTAAGATTTTTAATGCTTACTGCCGTTATCTCTTTCAAAATAATTACAAGAAATAAACTAAAATAAGTAATTGAAAACATTTTACAATTAGTTCATCGTTCTTGTAATTTAAAAATCTCTTCTTGTTTTTTTGTTTTTATTGTATCTAGACTTAATCCAAGAACGCCGCGAATCGTAAACGATGTTAATAAATTAAATGAACTATGTATTATTAAATAGCTAAAGGTTTTAAGAGGCAGAATTACAGTAATTATTCATAATTTTAGCTGCACTTTTTCTCGGCACCGAGGCCCGGTTGGTGAGTCGACAACATTCTTCAACGTCTTAAAACCAGTAATTTTGATATTTAATCGCTAAATAATAAATTAAGAACCAATAAAAACTGATAGCCGTTTAGCAAATGGGCAATTTAGTATAACGTTCTGGTTGTATTACTTTTCCTTAACTAGTTTATTAAAATTATTACTTTTATACATACACATACGTTTACAGCTTTAGATAAAATTAGCTTTACATTGGAAGGTTTCTTTTTTAAGCACCATTTTTTTTAAATCTGGGATATCATCTAATGACATTTCTCGCCCTTGGGCGGAGCTAGAGGGCGTGTCAGTCTTTTACTGACTAAAACCCACTCGTTTGTTCCTTCTTTACCTTGCGTTCCAGGGCCCCGAGGTTCATTTTCACTTAACCCATGGCCCCAGTAGGCTTCGACCCTTCTGGGCCCCTACGATTTGCTGGCATCTCCTTGAGGTGTGCGTGGAACACTACGCGCCCTCGACGACTTGGGCTCGGTCCGGACAATTACCGGACGACCGGACGGCGTGCTGCCCATTGCTCGCTGTCCGCAAGCCTGAGCCTACGGTGCTGGAAATCGGGATCGGGATCTCGGCGGCTGGGGCGTGAGGGCCGTTCCCTCACACGTGCGGCCGCCTCTTTTGCTAACATTACTGCTCCGCAGAAGGAGGCGACTGCCTGCCACTCCTCCTCGCTCCGGACCATGGCCTGTACCAAGGCCCGGCGCGAGAAGTCGTTGCCGCCGATCGCTCCCGCGAGGACACGACGATGCTCTACCCAAGCGTGGCCCATCTCTACCGTATGCTCCACCGTGTCCTCCAGGCACACACACATACGTTTATAGCTTTTGATAAAATTAGCTTTACACTAGAAGGTTTCTTTCCTTTTTTAAGCACAATTACTTTATCTTTAATACCATATTACAGTATTTCTTATATCTAACGATTTCACTTGCTTTTTGACGGTAGCAATTGATCTCTTTCTGTATATTGTTTAAAATATTAACAACTTTATCTTTTTATTTTTTCCATCGACCACGTCGTCGGCCATCGTCTTGTATGCCATAGATACGATAGTGGTCCCACGCGAGCCAAAAACAAACAAAAGGCTTCTTAATTCACTTCATTCGTATACATAATTTTCATAAAAATAATAATGATTTATGCAATTGTTATAATAGGGTTGATAAAAAGTAAATTTGTTATACTCAATATTCCATCTTTAACGAAGTTCATTTTTTACTACTTGTGTGGTTCAGACACAAGAAAGAACAAAAAAGATATTTCGACGGCGAAGTGACAAGAACTCCTAACTGTCGAAGTCAAAACATTTTTGTCTTAAAAACGTTAGGAGGTAATACTAAAAATTTACATGTTGGTTTAGTTAGGAAGTATTTCCACAATTTAATTTGGTGCAGTTGCAACTAAATATTCGCTTCAGAGATTTTACAAAATCATGCGGAAACACACATTTGAATTAAAAGCGCTAAAAAGTACTTTTGTTAGTTAGAAGGTATTGGCACTTCACCGTCGATTTATATTCTACATATCTTTCTATAGTTAAATTAGGTACTACTAACTACTAGTTTTGTGTGCTGTAGACTGAAAGATAAATAAATGATCGCTGAAAGATGTTAAAACTGTAGTTGTTTTCAGCCTTGTGACGCGGACTTATTCAGTGAGAAAGAAGCTTAGCCACTTTTGAATTTAATTCAAATTTAAGAATTAAAAACTAGTGCTTGTATTGTTAATTGCCTCGTTTAGTAACGAAAGATGCATTTAACATCATCAGTTTTTCTGAATATAAACAAATCAAATACTTAGATTTCAACCACCTCTCTCGAAAGTTGTAGTAGTATGTCAATGTATCTTAGTTGCATTGCATTTCTTTCAAACCATACAACAAGCATTGCTTTGTGCCAGCACCATAATCTACAAAGCTGACTCTAAGTATAATTTATAATGTTTATTGTAGGAATTCTTAGCCTTTTATAAATTCAAAGCGTTTCGAGTTTTCGTGCGAGTGGTTGCGGTTGAGAGACAAAAGCTGCAGTTTTCTATTAGCATATATTCTGACTAGCTTCTGCCCGCGGCTTCACTCGCGTGAATGTAGGTTTCTCCATACAAACTTTGGATCCCGCTTCATCCTCATAGGGAGTGAATTTTGGATAATCCGTTCTTAGTGCTCGCCTATGTCATATAAAGAAACGTTGTGCAAAATTTCACGCTCCTAATCCCAGTAGTTTCGGCTGTGCGTTGATATGTCAGTCAGTCAGTTTCCCCTTTTATATATATAGATATATTGAATTCAGTTTCAGTATTATTAATTTGTGTTTTTTTTTAAATACAATAATAAGTGCTGTCAACTTAAATAGAATACAATATCTTAAGAAATCAATTATTTTGCTCACTTGTGGTATTATTTCCACAATTTCTTCCTGAGTTCTTGAAACTGTTGTCTTAATTATTCATTGACTAAATTTATGATGATGTGAAATGCAATAAATTGCACAGTAGTTAATATTGTTATTGCACTATAAATATTTTTGAATAACTGGTAAAATATTCATTTCATGCAGCTACGCGTAGTAAACCTTTTGAGGGTATAATTCTAAGCAAACGTTTAACAGTTTGTTAATTAATAATAATTTGTTTGATATTATAGAAGCCATTTTACACTGCTAGAGCCGGTTAGTTTTATAACCGTACGTTTATTTTCTTAATTAAAATAAATGAGACATTGGTAATCGCTTCATAAACTTTTCTCACTAACCCTTATAACACCTTTAGTAATTAAAATTCTGTAAAAGGTTTTGGCTTAGCAATAATAATATAATGTAAGAATCTGTGATGGAATGTGTTAATCTGTAGATGCAGATTTAATTTGTTTCTAACGCAAAAAAATTGTCGGCTTACAACAAATGAATCTGTTGATTTGTGTGAACAACATTATTGACACTTTTTATAGCTTAAAAATTCACTGAATAGTTTGAAGCAACTAGGATAGCTCAAACATGCGACTTTTCTCCTCGTCGCATCTTTTTGTACTAACTATGTTAATTCATTTGCGAATTTATTCACCGAGTCAAGTTTTTAGGCCGCTCGCTGACGCCAGCCGGCTCGCATGCAATAATTGTCCACATGCATGCTTATGTCTAGACTGACAATTAGCTTATTAGTTGGTTATTTAGAGCATAATAATGTGTAATGTAGTGGGGTGGACTTGGGTCATACAACAGATGGGTGATGTGAGCAATTAGTCAAGTGACAGCTAGGCACTTAAGGTTACTTGGTGAGTTTTATTTGTAAATATTTGGCAGGAGAGAATAGTAAATTTTTGCTACTATAGAACATACTTATAATAATTTGTTCCAGCAAATCAAATTGATTTTATATTTATTATATACCTACATTTTTTTCTAACATTAGATCCGTAAAACCGCAAAGTAATTGACGCATCATTTGCATTATTGAATTTCTGATCGTCTTTTGCTACAACGAAAAAACATTATTTAAATTTATGGTTAATTAAATAAATCATGAATCGTTGCACCCATGTACTCAGTATTGCAGCCAAATACGGCCCTGTGTCATATCTGTCATTCTAATTCGTGCAATACTAGCGTGATTCGTCTATGATGCACGTAATTGAAGCGTATTTCTTTTAAATATGCTAAACGTTCATTCCTTTGAGCACACGGAAAGATGCAGTATTAGCAATAGTATAACGAATGGCCGATACATTAAGAAGACACACGAGAAAATTTATGTTTCAATAAAAATGTGTATATCAGAGCTACGTTGATTGCTAACATTTAGCATACATGACTTTAATTTGGTTGCTATTAACTAGGTACAATCTATTCTACACTTCTTAAATCATTAGTTTTTATAAAACTAAGTGACATCATTATTTTTGAAGACTATACTTTTTTATGGTTAGCGGGTTGGCGAAATAAAACTGAATCAAGAGTATAAGGCCAATATTTCCATAGGATCTGAAGACCGAATATGTAACTAGACATTTTCATTGTGTTTTCTGAAAACCTCAGTGGTTTTCTAACATACAGCTAAAATTGAATGGGCATGGTTGTTTTCACGAGTTTCAAACCTCAAATTGACAAATCGTATAGTAATAGTTATTACATAGTTTGGGAATACAGTCATAATCTTTAATCAGTAATTATCTTCACTTACAAATAATGTTATGATGGTTCCATTACATTATTTTTTAGTAAAATTATCGTAAATATTTATTTGTTTAATTGGTTTTCTTGAATTCATCAATAAGCTTATTACTAGTAACAGAAGGTGTTGAAAGTTATTTGACAGTTATATTTAAAAGTATATTTTTGACTTGAGAAATGTTTTGGCGTATCTGTGTGCGTATAATAAGAGTTCTGAGTAGGTACAGTATTTGGCAGCAGTTTTTCAAAATGTAGTATTTATACACTACAGGGCCCGACTTAGTAGGACACATAGTCGGGTCCCTCTAGGGTCGATGCCTACTACGGTTGCGGAATTTTTCGATGGAGTTACCGTGGTCTTTGTATTTGGCCTGATTTTCATAAATAGTAAACATAAATGTTATGTCAACTAAAGTGTTCTGTATCTCATCAATAGATTCTCGCACCGGGCCTTGGTACAGGCCATGGTCCGGAGCGAGGAGGAATGGCAGGCGGTGGCTTCCTTCTGCGAAGCAGTAATGCTAGCAAAGGAGGAGGCCGACCGCACGAGGCAACGGTCCTCTCGCCCCAGCCGCCGGGATTCCGATCCCGATTACCGGCCATCGTAGGCGCGGGCTTGCAGACAGCGAGCAATGGGTAGCTCACTGTCCGACCGTCTAGTAACCGAGCGAGCCCAAGTCGTCGACGGCGCGTATTGTTCCACGCGCGCCTTAGCGAGATGTCAGCAAATCGTAGGGGCCCAGCAGGGTCGAAGCCTACTGGGGCCACGGGTAGTATGAAAGCGAAACCCGGGGCCCTGGGACAAAGGCAAAGAAGGAACAGGAGTGGGTTTTTTGTCAGTAAAAGTCTGACACTATCTGAAGCTCATCAATAGATTCATTCATTTTATGTTGTATACACAATGTGAAGTGAACTACCTTTAAGCAATGGAGTTTCCTATTGAAGGATTTACCCTAAGCTAAAGAATGGTTTGAAAAAGTCACAGTCACAACCACAACATATATGGGTTTTAGTCAGTAAAAGTCTGACACTCCTTCTCATTCCACCCAGTGCAGGAGGAGTCATTAGATGATATTCCACTGAAAATAGGTTACTATACCTATTACCCTAAACACAAAGCTGGTAATGAACGATTTTGTTTTACCACTTCGAAGATATTACGCACACAAGATGCACACACATTATACGCACACACATTAAATAGCTACAAAACACATTTAGTTAACAATGCAATTAATGTAATATCTAGTTTATTCATCAAAATCAAAATTATGTGATTCTTTTATTCCTTATATCCAGCTCTTTCAAAATCATTTATCGCTCGCATTCATCCAGTACAGCTATCCATAGTATTCGTGCAATGCTAACGAGGTGTGAAGCCGTGTAAAAGGACCAGTATCCCGTGCCCTACAGGCGCCGGCGTCAATTAACCATTTATCTTCCTTTTACCACCAACAAGAAATAGAATGGAACTCGCTTTTTCCTATTTTAAACGTTAAGTGAAAATAGGTTGGTTGTGTTTTTTTTTTGTGGTTTATGGTTGTGTTTTTGTTTTTAATTAAAAGGGCTGTATCTACATCTATGTGGGTTTATTAATCGAGTTTATTTAATGGTATTTTTTGCAAATGACTGCATAATTAGATACATTCTAGAATCTAAAAGGAATTTATCTTGTTTCATAAAACTAAGAATAAAATAAATAATATATTTTTTTAAATTTGTTTATTTATTTATTAAGATTTGGATGTTTTCATAAGAAATAACAATCAGTTTTCCACTGCGATGCTCAAAGTACCTATGGCGTAGGTGTATTTCCTTATTGGTTTCATTAAAATGGACAATTTGTAGATTTTACTGTTACTGGAAATTTGTAATTACACTAGTCGTTTGTTGTTAGATAAGTCTATTGCATAGGTACTGCTCGTCCGTTGTAGGAAATAGACAGCAATAAAATTCGCTATTCGTATACAATTTACTAGATAATGCTTCCTTGGGATTTATTAACCCTCTACCTATAGGTAATTTAGTTTTACTATAACACACATGCACGTACCTATATAATAATAAAAGGATACCTACCTAGTTTAACCTTTTGACGTGCGTAATTAGAGACACAATAGTAAGACAATGGCTTGCGGGCGCCGGCTACCGCCTGAGCGTTAATGAATTAAGAGTAGCATAGGTATGCAGTGCCCTTTATTCAGTCATCACTAGTTCCTTATTAGGCCGGCCGCAAACGTTCGCTTTCCTAACTAGGTTTCCTGATCAAGAATTCAGTTTTTAGGGTTCCGTACCTCAAAAGGAAAAAACGGAACTCTTATAGGATCACTTTGTTGTCTTCCTATCTGTCTGTCTGTCAAGACTCTTTATCTTGAGAACGCATGGAGATATCGAGTTGAAATTAAAACCATATACTCATATCTGCGGTCCCTTGATGATGTGAAAAAATTAAACTTATAAGTTAACGAAAAAAAAAAGATACGGTCGTTTATGTCGCAAAAAAGTATATTTCGACACTCTGAAGGGAATCAAAATTCATAGGGTACTTCCCGTTGACCCAGAATCCTGAAATTTGGCATAAAGCAAGGTCTTATAGTACAGATATAGGAATAAATCTGAAAACAGTAAACTTTTTGTTACATCACAAAAAAAAAAACTTGTTATTCGGAAAAATCCTCGAGACTCCATTCAGAAATTGAACTGTTTTTATAGGTGAGTTTTTACGGAACCCTCAGTGCGCGAGTCCGACTGGCACTTGGCCAGTTATTTAATTTTTTTTAGATTAGTCCTTCACATGAAGTTGAGGACTCCGGGAAATAAAATTCCCTATTCTGCCTTTCTCATGTCGTGAGAAATGCAGTTGATCGCAAAGTGGCTCAGAATTGATTCGTCGTGTCTCCAAAACAATGGTTTGTTTGCCTTAAAAGTACACCAGAAACTTCCAAGGAAATGTTGTCTATGCCTAAGTTGAAGTAACAGTTGATGGTCGTTCAAGACGCCCGCGATCGAGAGTGAATGAACGACAGTCATTGATTCATGCAGTGGTCACAAAAAATACCTGTTTTTAAGCAGTGTGTAAATCAAAAACCGCGAGAAACTGAAACCTGTTATTCACTTTGCATTCAATTAAGACTAGAGATTTAGTACCGAAATAAAGTATTGCTGACTGAGATAACACCTCCATAATTAAAGTAGAAAGAAATCGTATCTAGTTTGTTCGCTGTAGAAACTACAAACGAAATAAACTAAAAAGAAAAATGATAGTCATTAACGTTATTCCATTTAATAGCTGTCTCTTCGTAGGCAATAAACACGAAGGAAATACTTACCCAAGTTAAATAAATATCGACTCATAGTAGGAATGAGTATTAAATAATAGTCAATAAGAAAAAGTATAAAACTACGTTTTTATAACGACTACTGATCAATAAATCCAATGCTAATTTAACGCATTCTTAATCTAAACAAATGTACTTTTCGCGTGCACTTACAGTGGAACTATAAAAGTGAATATTATTATCATTCACTAAATTGTCACACTGGCCGCCTACACGACCATCAAGACTAGTTATCTCCGGAGCACTTCTTATTTATTACTGGCCAGTCGTATTTGCATAAAAATGCGATACAACCTCTTTGGTAAAGATTCCATCTATTGCTCAGAGGGCACCACTGGGCACCAATTAGCACTCAATATTAACACCCACACGCAGTGTAAGGCGTAAAAATAGCTAGAGAAGAACCTAGGCACCGAGCGGAAGAAAGCTTAGTTCAACATAATAAATCAGAAGGAATGCCGTATAGTACTATATTTAGCTTTACGACAATATTATTCAGGTAAATGATTACTTCAGAGACTATTTATATTTTTTATCTATTTATTAAAATTCTGCACTGAATTCTGTTAAATATTTGTAGGTAAAATATTACATAGATATTACGTAAATTTAAGGCTATACCATAATGTTTAGCAGGTCTAAAAGCAGAAGCAGACTGGTAACTCCAGAACACGCTAGAGGCGTTAATTATTGAGTGAAGTCATTGATAAATAATTAATTTTATTAATAACTTCAGGAGCAGCCATCAATAAAGAATATCCTGTATTCAGTAGTACATAAATGATTTATACCATATTTATCTTAAAAACATGTAAAGGGAGGGCCTGAGGCTCAGCTTCGGAGGACGCTTTACTGCTTGAAAATTATTCACTTCCACCACGGCCCTTTCATTATTAGTTATTAATATTTTTTATTAGTACACGTGTGTGATAATGTTTTCAGAGTATTTTATGACGGCGCCTGAGATGAATCCGGGGCCCGCCCTGTCGCCGGCCCTGCGCTTTACCGACATAATTTAGGTGTATGATATGAAGAGGGGTCGTAAAAGCTTTGAGCACCCTTAGAAATACAATAATTTTGATCTATAAGTTTTCTAATTAATGCACTAACAACTATCTGATATTGGCAGTTAGGTACCTATGTTATTATAAAAAGACGAGCTTCTGCTAGCGGCACCCGTATGAAAATAGTTCCAAACAAACTTTGGACACCAGTTTCATCCCCATAGGGGTCATTTTTGAAAAAATCTTTCTTGTTCTTTATTTACGTCATAAGTGGAAACTCTGTTTGCCTTTGCCTTTCATATACTTATATATATAGAAAATAGCACTGCGCTAAGTCTCACTGTTGGAATAACTCCTTATCTACAGGATTTCAGACTGCTTATTTAGTCACCTTAGTTATTTAGTCGGTATCACAAAGGTGTTAAAAAATCTTTCGATAATGTTTAGTACCTCGAGTCCTGTCCCACCTATTTCGCGACAAGTTCTCGAAATAGCTTTTTATAAATACCATAGGGTACAGTGGACACAGTGGGCACTCAACCGGTTCTGCCATGTTAATTGCTCCCCTCGCACATTTAAATTTGTTTATTTATATCTAATTGGCTTTATGCGGTCCCTAGTCATCCCGCCATGTGTCCTGCCTAGTATAGACCAAACGAACGAGTGGGAATCGCCGATGAACACCGCACGTTCATTAGTTAACTTTTATACACTTGGTCCGTATGCTAAAGGCTAGTTAGTGAACGCAAAATGTCCATGGGCGATGCTTACACGTTAGCGCTCGTTGGTGCCTTAAAACATGTAGCTACAATCTGTTTTTTAATTAAAGATAATGATTTGACAATTCGAATGTTGCATGTTTTTTCCATTTCATAAATAGTGAGGTACCGCAACCGATATTGACAAAAAACCGAAAATATTCGTAAAAATAATTTCGTTTTTTTAACTAATTATGGTCGTTTTTTTATTTTCTGAAGATAATTTGATAGATGCAAATGTCTAACTCATAAAATAAAATATAATTTAAGCCTAAGAATTGAAAGACTAGCGAAAGCTGAGTCATTTTATTTTTTTGTCTCGATTTATTATCACCAAACCCAGATAAAAATATAGAATTACTCAAAATTATATTTTTGCTGACATTTTATTACAACTTTACTAGGTTAGAGATTAACACTAGGTTAATCTCTTCTAAAATTGTAGTGATAAACGAATCTAGTATCGGTTTCTTACAATGCAGACATGTGAATTCACAGCTTGACGTACAATGGGCACGCTATAATCATGACGGTTAGTCGAGGAGTTATCTCTTTGAGGAGTGGCTAAGCAAGTCCTCACCGGACATGGTCAGTTCGAGAAGTTCCTACATCGGATTGAGGAGGTCACCACTGTGTGGACCGCCCGGAGGACACGGTGGAGCATACGGTGGTGGTGTGTCTCACTTGGGCGGAGCACCGCCGGTGCCGTGTCCTCGTGAAGGCAATAGGTGACAGCGAGCTCTCGCGCTGGGTCCTGGTACAGACCATGGTCCGGAGCGAGGAGGAATGGCAGTTGCCACCCCCTTCTGCGAAGCAGTAATTCTAGCGAAGGAGGAGGCTGCAAGAGTAAGGAAACGAACATTTTTACGCCCCGGTCGCCGAGACCCCAACCCGGACTGCCACAATGTCAATACTGACGTCGAGCAATGGGTAGCTTGCCGTCTGGCAGTCCGGTAATCGCCGGGACTGAGCCCCAGTCGTCGACAGCGCTTAGTGATCCACGCGCTCCTCAAAGAGATGTCAGCAAACCGTAGGGGCACAGTAGGGTCGATGTGGTTTTAAGCAGTAAAAGTCTGACACGCCCTCCTGCTCCACCCAGACCGGGAGAAGTCATTGGATGAATTCCCATCTTGATAAATATCTTGACGACCAATGATGATAACTTTTTTAATTCTAAAGCATAAACTGCGACTGTCTCGTCCCGCTCTTGTAAACAAGATATAAAATTGTGTTGGGACGCCCATATACTGGAGGTACTAGTTAAGAACTCATGGATCGGTTATCAGCCGCGCCCGCCACGGTAGAAGAAACAGCTGTTTTATTTCTAAACCCACGAGACCAGAGTTTTGTGTGGTTACACAGCCGTCGCGGTTGCGGTTATTGCTCGCAAACTTGGCAGATGACAATCGCAAGCCGCGCGGTTAATTACCTACCAGTTGAGCTCCAGACCGCCGTGGACATACACCATAAACGAGCTGTTGAGTTATACTTACTTCACAGAAGAATTAAAAAAATAAGGCCTATAAAGTTCTGAGTGCATCAATCGATTTTCGGATTTCGCATCGAATTTCTCTATCCCCTGATGGCCATTGCGGTTGTTAACCGACCGCAGAGAGTGCGGGCGCAACCCGCTGAGGCTGCGGGTGACCGTGGCCTGCACGATTCTACTAGTTGCCCGCCGGTAAAAACGGTTTTGTGAGTTCTTAGTGTAAGTAAAAGTCCGAGTGTAAACTTTCCTTAAAGGTTATATATATATATATTATTAAAAGAATCGGTATAAAAAATCGAGTTTGGAGACATCACTTTTATCAAAAAGCAGGCAACATATTTCTGGAGTTTGACATTTGCACTTGTCAAATCATTATCTGGGATTAAAAAACGAACTTTACAGTGAAATTTCGGTCCAACAAAGAACTAAATTACTGTCATGCCAGCGACACGAAGAGGAGAAGCGTTCGCTTGCTTGGTCTATACCCAGCCTTGCAGCTATCCCGGTCTATCACTTACGTCGGCGAATACCACAGCCGCAGCTCGTAATCCAAGCATACTTAATTGAGATAAGAATGAAGTCCAGCTCGTAAAAATATTTTATATCCTTGTTTTTCCTGTATATTCGTAGTATTGCTGCCGCGGCCCGCGGTTTGTAATTTTACCAAGCTTTTATATAAGCCACTAGCTTTTGCCCGCGGCATCGCTCCCGTCAACTGACTACTATATCCTACTCTACCCAACTCTATCCTACTCTACCCAACTCTACCCTACTCTACCCCCTACTCTACCCTACTCTACCCTACTCTACCCTACTCTACCCTACTCCACCCTACTCTACCCTACTCTACCCTACTCTACCCTACTCTACCCTACTCTACACTACTCTACCCTACTCAAAAAAAAAAGTATCCTATGTCCGTCTCCTGGTTCTAAGCTACCTCCCCACCAACTTTCAGCCAAATCGGTTCAGCCGTTCTTGAGTTATAAATAGTGTAACTAACACGACTTTCTTTTATATATATAGAAGATAGATAATAAGCACTAGACATGATTAATTTTACTATATATACTCTTCTGCTGAAAGTTCCGCGAACTGTTTGTTACTCCAGAATAATTATCGCAAAGAACTGGGAATAGGTCTATATTTCAACGCTCATTCACGTAATACTTACGTGATAAGCGCAGTGAATAAAGAGCTATAAAGTAATTCTCACTACAGAGTAGGCTATTCTTTAGTGCTGTCACCGTGAACATTTCGGTGAATTGAGCTTGACGTAAGCTGTCACCAGGTGGAGTGACAACACACTTATTTATTATTATTGTAATGATTTTGGCTTGGATAATAATCATTCCTTTAAGCCATGTCTTCGTATAGCGTAGTATCTTTAAGTGCCATTAGAATACGGATCTAACACATTCTAATGTTTTTGCCGTATTTGGCAGCAAATGTATTGAGTCGGCCTTCTTGGAAAGCTTCGCTAAGGTAATCAATTCTCAGCTCCATTTTGCAGAAATCACGCCTGTTTCAATGATTCCACATATTGTTTAGTTGCGTAAACAATTGAGATACAAAACTACACCAGTTTCACATCACAGTAGCAATCAATTTTCGAACAATGAACTAAACTCGAAATAATCCCGCCAAAAACTTCCCTGAAGTGCCGTACACTTCTAAATTCTAACGTCTCACGGTGAGATTTATGTATTTCAGCATAGAATGCCTGTAGATGCAAACCTGGTGAAACTATCTCTTTACCAAAATCCTATGTAATTTAGCATAGAGGGACCGACTTTAAGTTTAGATTTATTTACTGTAAAGTGCACAAAATCCGTATATTGATGTTGAGCCAACCTTATCTCCTACAGATATGATTTTAAATGTTTCATCAGATATAGGAGACCGTTACCTAAATATTAAATATATTACAGGCCCTGTCACATCTCTACGCAAAACGAACCGTAAATGAGGATTTATTTCCCTCGCGTAAAACCTGCAGTGCAGTCCTTTGTATCATTTCTTCATGTCTCCACCTTTATTCTCTCCATCTATAATTAAAAACTACTTTTGTATCTACTTTATGATATCTCCTAATTGACAGGTACATATATAATAACCCGTTGTGTCCTGTTGTGCAGTCTCAGTGCAAATAAGTTATGCTAATATTTAAATTTTAATGAGCGCCTATCATGTCATGTCGCAAATTATGCAGTTATACGATGTCGCCATTACATATTAGTTTATTTTTTATTTGTTTAAAAATAGAAGAGTGGACCATAAACAACATTTCGATATTTTTATAGTGTGGCATGTAGGTACATGGTAGAAAATTGATTTAATTTCAGTAAATTATGGAGGCTGGTTCCGATAAACATAGTTGTCATTATCGTAATTACTGTAATTAGTAATAGGTATATAACAAGCCATGATTGAAAACTGTTGCATGACTGCTTTAGTAAAAAAGAAACTAAAGAATTCGTGAGAAAACTGTGTAACGTAATCTTTAAAACAATCAAATATTTTCCGAGGTATGTTCACTATTTCGTCGCACAAAAATATCATTCCGAAGAAAACTTCACTTTCTTTTACAATTATCTTAATTATATTTAATAGAGATTAAATAGTTACTGGATTTCCTCTAACTGCTGAATGATTCATTGAATCGAGTCGATCGATGTTACGTTTCATTGGTTTCGATTCGATACAGACTCTCAACGTGGTAGTTTAGCGCAGCGTGCCCACTGCGGCACACCACTCACGTCTGAACAGTTACTCCACTATCTTGTTTATGCTCAATTTGAAATATAAATACAATACAAAAGTTCAACTTCATGTTTTTTTTTCTTCTATTTTAAATGCTGGCTGGAAATCAATAAATCACATATAAGTTACATAAATAACACGATTCACCAGCTCGTAACAAGGCTCACTAAGTCACTACATAGATATCCGTGGCTCACTAGGACCGATGCCTGCCAGGTCTGCGTGATTATTCGAAAGAGTTACCATGGCCCTGGATAGGAATTGGCAACTGAAGGAACACAGGTTTAAATCAGTAAAAGGCTGATACTCGAGGAGTTATTTTATGATTATATATCCAAAAAAGCTCTACTCTAAAACAGATCATACACGTTTTTAGCAATGAAATTGACACTGAATTTATTTCGTCGATAAATAATTCACAGACGCACGAGGCTCTACACAAAGTGACATTCTGCATAAACGACTGGTGAAAAATCAAAATGTAAGAGATCGATGGCATGTGTGCCATTTCGGCTTAGCATGCCTATTCCATGCTTTTGGCAATCTCTATCGTGGATAGAATATGACTTGACTAGACACGATTTTAACTTAAAATAAAAAAAAGAGTTTAACACTAAGTAGGTACTTATTTTCCTGTTGGGAACGGAGTGACGTCTTTTTACACGACTGCAACCGATTTTAACCGGAACTCTTATATAGGATCGCTTTGTTGTCCGTCCGTCTACGCGTGGAGGTATCGAGCTGAAATTAAAACCATATACATAGGTCTGTGGTCCCTTGAAGCTGTTAAAAAATCAAACTTCTGATTAACGAAAAAAAAGATACGGCCGTTTATGTCGTAAAACACGTGTATTTCGACACTCTCAAGGGAATCAAAATTCATAGGGTACTTCCCGTTGACCTAGAATTCTGAAATTTGGCATGAAGCAAGGTTTCATAGCACAAGTATAAGAAAAAATCTGAAAACTGTAAACTAGTTGGTGGTAAGTCACAAAAAAAAAGTTTTGCTATTCGGAAAAATCTTCGTAACTCAATTCGGTAATTGAACTGTTTTCATAGATAAGTTTGTACGGAACCCTCATTGCGCGAGTCCGACTCGCACTTACCCAGTTTTTTTAAACATTTCCCCACACAAGGAATTACCCCTGTAATGTCGACACAGGATACCTAGACTTGGAACAACACTATCTGTAGGCTATACAAGTACCTATTGTACCGTTTTTTTTTTTTTGGTTTTAATGACCTGGTCACTTGGACCTTTAAGTCAATATTGATCCGTTCGGGAAAAGGACCCAACGGGCAACGACACGCATCGCAACATTCGCAACAGCCAATCGCTCAACCACTGCCAACCGTCCAGTCAAATATTCAATTTTGTCAATTAGCCATGCTTCATCTAAAATTCGACTAAACCAGTTCCGAATTTATGTTATTTCAATAACGTGAACAGGTTTATTTACCGGTTGGGATATAGGTCACGAATTCACGATAATACAATTTATAACGGAATGTTTAAAAATAAACCTTAAGCTTTTTGTGAGTGTACAAATGACATTAAGCTGATAAAATATTGATCTTTATTATGATCATGAGAAGCTTTCGAGATTTACGGGAGTTTCATCCAGTAGTCAGATTTATGGATTAAAAAATGGCGCCATTATTTCGTAAGGAATAACTTCATTTTTTTTTGCTTCCCGTGTTCTTTGATAAATCTTCTTAATTTTTTTTAGACTTATAGTCATGGGTGAGACTTTTAATGAATTCCATTGAATATTTCTGTTATCCACGATGTGACCTACGATAAAATGTTGAAATGCATTGTCGCGAAAAAAATGTTTGAATTCCATTTATAAAATTTCGTTTCCCGAAAAATTCTTAAAAAAAAAATTTGCGATTTACCATTATACTTAGTAGCCATTTTGTTGAAGGTGGAAAACATCAAATTTCTTCTCCTGCTCTAGGGCGGGCTCTAGGGTAGAGAGGACGTATCGGACTTGTACTGGCTAAGACCCACCTATGTTTCTTCATTTGCCCCTTGCTACTGGCCACGGTAACTCTTCTAAACGTTCCCACAGCATTATAGTAGTCATGGAAAACCCCCTTTTTTCACTGAGTACATAAATATAACTAAATAAAACTAAGTCTGTAGTCGACTACCGATTACCAATGGACATACAACATTGTAACAACATTGTATTTTGGGCCAGTCGTGCGCTATCTGACGGGAGGGCGGTTAACTGTCTCGTTGTTTTGTTATTATTAGTCCGCAGACTCTGTAGTAGCACAGAATAAGTAATAGTTCAAGTGTAGTAGCAGCACTAATGCCTTGATTTCTACGTTGAATAAGATTGAAGATAATGTTGGACTAAAGTTGTCATTTTTCAAGCTAGACGACTCAACTTCATTTGAGAATTTTGAATCAGGAATAATCGCTACTTCAAGCCCAATTTTAATAAAATTTAAATTTAGTTACCGAATGAAATATTGTGTTTGACAGATCCCTAAAATAGGTAAGTACTTAATATTTACATAATTCAGAAATCGGGTTTAACAAATAGACATTTATTTGAATTGAAGCCGTGTTCGTAGGCCACCTTTGGGTTGTTTACATAAATGTCTTATCGTATCGTAATAGATATATATCGTACAGTAATAGGCATTTGGCGTTTTTTATTCTGTCGTTCAGTCTGTCTGTCAAGACCCTTTATCTCGGGAACGCGTGGAGGTATCGAGTTGAAATTAAAACCATATACTCAAGTCTACGGATCCATGAAGCTGTGAAAAAATCAAACTTCTGAGTTAACGAAAAAAAAAAACATGCCGATTATGTCGCAAAAAACGTATATTTCGACATTCTTAAGGGAATCAAAATTCATAGGATACTTCCCATTGACCTAGAATCTTGGAATTTGGCATGAGGCAAGGTTTCAAGAACAAGTATAGGAAAAAAATCTGTAAACTGTAAATTTGTAGTTACGTCACAAAAAAGCTTTTTTTGCGATTCGGAAAAAAATTCGTAACTCAATTCGGGAATTGAACTGTTTTCATAGGTAAGTTTGTACGGAACCCTCAGTGCGCGATTCCGACTCGCACTTGGTCGGTATTTTTTTCTATTCTTTATTGCAAGGTGTCAGATGACCACGGTTAAATATTCTAAGACATAATAATATTTAGAAGACTCTAAATATTATTATGTCTTAGAATATTTTCTTATTTTAAGATAGTGGTTAAGTGATAAGAAAGTCATAAAGATCATTGTCAATAGAGAAGAAAGTTATAAAATCAATGAGCATGATATTGCGCATTTAGGTTTTATAACGGAAGAACATAATCTGTTAATACCTCTGTCATTTCTGTACACGATAATTAAGCAAACGCTTAGCTAATTAATTAACAATGTTAGTTAGCATTTTGCATTCAAGAAGTGAGATTTAGCAAAGAAATGGCAACATTACCGGAACTAAAAAGGCAAGTGCAGTGAGCAGAAAAAAATAACGAGTTCCATATTCAAATTAGAGATAAACAACAAAAACACTGCGTCATTATAAATTCAGATTCGCACACCTAATGCTTTAATTACATTCAAAATTCGAACGTGGTCAGTGAACTTCTTAGTTTCTTAAAAAAAAAAACTGTTGTAGGCGGGAAAATTGTCGGGTTTTTTTTCGTTGCTCATTTTGCTCTTGTCAACATTTATTTAATAAAGTCGGACGAATTGTATGTACAAAAGAAGTTTTCTCGGCTATTTATACAATTTCTTGGTGCTCCACGTTGCGTGAACGAATGGCATAGCTTCCTATCTTCAAAATTGTAAGAAGCAAATTGATGGGGCGTCTGTCGTGAGAGCATGCGATGTGTCATCGTTGGCAATTGAATTGTCTTACAAGATATGTGCCGTTTCGCATGAAATCGATGGAGCATTTTACAAAGTGTGCAGTAATCGGTGAGTCGCAGATTTATAACATTGTTGTTCTTTAGAGGAGCAATTCACTTATTTTTAAGGAACTTTCGCGTTTGCATCTCAGTGGCAATCTATCATAAACACATTTTTTCCGAATAAGTTGACAAATTCTTGACATGAATGCTTCTAAGATGATATTAATTGTGATTTGAATTGAATGAGACTGACCCCCGATTTCTGATTTAGGTAAATAGAGTTTGAGAAATTGGTTGGTAAAGTCTTCAAATTTTGAGTAAGTATTTCTCAAATTCTTTTTTAGCTTGAAAGCCTCTCAAATTTTGGCATTCAAGTAGAGTTTGAGGCGTTCTTACTCAAAATACGTACTCAATTCAGAAACACCCACCCTGAGCTGTCGAGCTTGACAATATTTGATGATTTTGTATTATTAACTTTGCCTTGATGAAGTTTTCACTCCCTTTATTGTACACTAAGATAATCCTTCTTTCGCCTTCTTCTTTGTACGAGAATTGGCTTTTACTTTGATAGTGACTATTATAAAGATTTATGTAAGTAACAAACATTATTTCCATTATAAAACGATAGGTTTATAATCGCTAAGTTTCACAAGCTATGTTCAATTCCGGACAAACGAATGTGTTCTATAGATTGAATACGCCACGGGCAGTGCAGCCGCGCCCTAAAACTAAAAAACAGTAAAGTGAGACGAGAAAAGTTAATTTTTTTAAAGAGATTACCTCTGTGAATCGTGTCTAAAAATTTTCAGAAACTGTCCGACACACATTACACTTTCTCGATCATTTCAGTACCTACTATACGATTAATCTGCGATACCAGAATTCCACACAAGATTAGATCCGTGATATAATCGCAGGCGTTTTAGGTAGCTATGACAATTTGATAGCATTCCTTAAATTCTAAAAGTCTTGTGCCCTGGAATGTAGGCTTTTATCGTTATAAGTCCTACCCAATCATTTTACGCAACGCAATGATTGAGTTTGAGGGAGAGCTACATCAACTTATGTTTACGGAAAACTTAAAATTATCGAAGTACCTATTCTAGATTACGTCACTAGCTATATTGGATTCATTTTGTATTTGTTGTTGATTGTGTAGATTTTAAAAGACTAACGTTGCAGGAAATATATAAGAACTATTTTAATTACCTATTTAAATTCCACGTACTTAGATAGTTTTCCAAAAAATATTTAGGTAGGTATCTAATCCTTACCGCTCAATCACGATTTGTGGAACACAAATGGATTTGTTTGATTCGGAATAACATTATCATGAGTGTGACGAAAGCAACTGGTTTCAGCATTTTCAAGTTGGTGACATAAGGACAGGGCCAAACCGGCGGAGAGGTCGGCGACCGCAGAGGCACAGACCTAGCGGGAACGCAGCCATACGACCGAGCCCACTTAGCGCGGACCCGCAAGTGTACACATGGCCGACATGGCCGAATACCTCATTACTGCGAAATGTGTGAACCTGACTTAATCATCCCGCAGTGGGTCAACTTGCCGTGTACCTATCCGTGTACCCATCGTAAAGTACAAGACGCCGCAACGGTCGCGCCGATCAGGAAGTGAAGTTCTAGCTTTATTTTCTAATCTAAAAGTGTTGGCAGCTAAAGATTTTCTTTCCGTTGTCTTGACATTTTCTCGACCCAGTCGGAATGTTTCTTGACGTTCATAGAGGTTAGAGGTTGTCTCCGGACAATTAAACCTACATACTGCAGTTAATGTTCTTTTACCAGTTTAACTATATATTGTTTGAGAATTTACGGGCAACTTGACAACTTCACTAGCAAGCATTCCTTTGCTCTTTATTATCTCAGCTCCACAATATCGCACTTCAGTTCAATCCAGTTTACCTACATATTAGCCATACACGTCAGCTGTGTTGTGGACCGGTCGGCGATTCCGATCGTTTCCAACAAACTGCCCGGTGATTCATTGGGATATCAATGAGGCTTTGTTGAGCCGCTCATGCATAGTTGTTCACCCTTATAGCAAGATATGCAAGGACATTTGAGCTTGTTTTTATTTTAGTAATGAACATTTTAAACATTTTCATATGTGATTCAGAAAGTGATTTAATTTATATTTGCAGTATTGTTGTTCTTCTGACACTATTGTTTGATAAGTCTTATTTTGAGTCAAACACTAAGAAAGAGTTATTTATTTTCTATCAAAGATGCAAAATCTTAAAATCTTCTTTTCTGTATAGTTTTGTATCGACATTTATAGCGCCAAATAGGAACTAAAAAATTTGAGTTTTCCGCGCGATTTGAACATATACAACAGCCCCAAAATCATCTATCGGACAGTTGCCCGATCAGACATAACACACGTCTGGTCAGAGGATCCTTTCTTTTTAACGGAGGTTTGCGGGAATTTCATTAAAATTTTCATTTTCCTTACATTTCCAGTTAGGTTTTTTAGAATATTTGATGATCACATCCATCCTAGAATCAATGACGCTAATAAAGCATCACTAACTGATAATAATTGCTAAGCCTTCGCTCATCGTGCACTTGTTGGGGGTCTGCTAATGACGGTGCTGTCGTGAATGCGCATGCGCATACCAATAGCATTTAATCACGCGCAGCCGCGGTGTGACCGCCGATTGCATTGTGTGGATCATATATTAACTTATTGATGGAAGAACATGGATTTTCGAGAGCATTATCATTGAGTGAACTTTGCTACAGACAATATCACGCCTGTGTTACAAGACGGTTTAAAAAAAAATGTAGCTATAGAACAAGAGAGAGAAGGGAAGGATAGAGTTTTTGTAACCATGGAATTTTGCATGGAGCTTTAGAACGTGAAATTTAGCTTCACTTTTTTGTCTGACCGATATTTTGATAATTCAAGACTGTCTGTACATGGTTTATTTGAAATAAAAGTTTTTGATTGGTTTTGGAATTCGTAACTAAAGTAAAACTTTAAGTTAAGAATTTTATCTGAAGTAGGTAGAGAGAATTAATTAAGATAATTTCGATCAAACATTACAGCGCTATCTCCGAGTAATATCTTAGAAGTGAGAACTCCTACTTTTCTATCCAAGAAAACAACTTGGCACGTTAACAAGCTAAAACCTCTATAAACTGCTCCTACAAGTATTCAAGCCGAGGCGATATCCCTTATTTTTTCTTGAAGCAAGTTGCATTGATTGCCTTCGCCGCTAGATTTCTTCGTTCAGGCTTACCCGCATTATAATCGCGGTGCTGGAGTCACTTGTCAATACTTGGTGAAGCCAGTTTGTTAACTAGTACCTAAGCAATGTTCTTGTTTGGCCCAGATGGGTCAATCACACCTGATATGAAACGCGGTTAAGTTATTAGCTTAGTTAAAGGTTTATTTCTAGGGTTCGGCTTTACAGGGCTGTTAAAAGTCAATGTTTATGTGCTATGATTATTTTAAGTGAGGGAGAGTGAACCGATTTCAGTTTCTTTGATAGTAAAAAGTCTTGAGTCATGAGTGTGACTGCAGTAGGTGCACAAAAAATTCTCTTTGAAGAACAATTTACCTGCAGCGGTCTTCCCGTCCGATTAAAATAGGCTAGAGTGAATAGGCTCTTAATAAAATAGTGTTATTCACCATCAACAATTTCATCACTGCTTACCATTAAGTGGGATCGCAGTCAAGCACTATAATATTTTATATCTTTTAAAAATAGAAAAACTGCTTTCTTACATAAATTAATTTAAAAATACGTTCATAACCCTACAAACGACGGCACTAATACAGCAAATGAATTAGATGCGCCACAGATAACGTGCACTTTATGAAGTCTGACTCTGTTATTGTCCAGATCCACCGAGCTGATAGCGGCATTGTGCCGTGCTTTATGCGTCTGACATCACTGACACTTTAATGTATCGTTTCGTGCCATTTATTAGTCTTAATTTACTAGCTTTTTGATACCATTGTCTAGGTCGCCGTTGGTTGAAAGAAGATACAGAGTTCTGCTGTTCAATGTTTTAGTATACTTATATCACATCCACCTCAGCTGGCATGGTTGCAAAATATATACACCAACATTCCTCGTTTATCGCTTTCTCTGTTAGTAAAAACTATGTCAAAATCCGTTGCGTGGTTTAGATAACTAATTCCTCTAAACCATCTCATGTTTAACCATCTCATGTTTAGTCGATTCCTTGTAACGATGCACTGCCAGCACTATTATTTACCTAATCTACAAGAAGCAAATTGCATCATGTATCCGGCTCGAAGGACCAAAGCATACAAATCAGTAGCTCTCGCACGTGCACCGCGTCCGGTAGCCGGCCGCAGTGGTGCATTGCCAACTCATTTGATTCGATTGTGATTGGCGGTACTAATGGAACTGATTCTAGAAATTTGCCTTTTCATAAAACGAAAAATTATGGAGTAATAAGCGAATGAGCGTGTGTGGTCCCGGGTGCCCAAGAGTATATGTTTTATACCAACAATCTTTTTATCCATTCTACTTAGATTTTGAGTTACAGTGTTACGGTGACCATGCATTCCTTTAAAAAATTTAAGCTAAATAACATTGACTACTATTGTCACAAAAAGCGGGTCAAGAATGAAAGCAATTTAAAATGAAACGTACAGATAATTTCATTACTTCTCAAATAAATTTACCTACATCGAATTACGTTAACAAAATTAAAAAGAAGTCGTCGATCTTTTTACTTTTAACTTGCAATCGCAAATTTAATTGCTTCATTAGGTGCGTTTGTTTATCATTAACACGCGGACACGAGACCGACTTCAAACACAATTAAATCGATTCAAAGTAATCGATTCCAAACTAGATCAACTCGTTCGGTAGCCGATAGCTTTCGCTGCGTTCATGAATACACGTATCGAGGCGGAGATCTTGATCCAATCGATTGTTATCAGTAAACGAACCAATTGCTTTAAAATTAGATTTCGTTTTGATATATTTAAGACTACTTTATTTCTGATAATGTTATTCCGATATAGTCAAGTTTATTTTAAGAAAAACTGAGAAAGTAATTTCTGGGTAGACGCAAGCCATTGCAAAAAACTTACTTGGCTTCCTCGATAAAATAAAACCATCACCGAAAATCTGAGTAAACAGTATCGAAGAAATGTCAAAGAAAACTACGACAAAGTTTGTTTACATCTGATGTCTGGACATAAACTAACAAACAACCACCGAACTATTTAATCAAATAACTGAAAATAAACTATTGAGAGACATAGTGAAAAGTATCATTCAAGTCCATGCTTTTGTTCTTTTTCGGAAAAAAAGTTCACTCGTTATTTTGTCGGCTCGAGAAATCGATCTTGTTTCCCCACACAATGCCTGTCAATTGGCTAGACAGAGTATTTATTATACATTGACGGTATACGAAACGAACCCACCTTCGTCTTTAATTCTTAATCAGACATGTACACCGTTCAAGGTACTTACCTATTATTAACTTGTTCTTTTTCGTCTTCTTATGCAAGAAGTTAGATTCTTCCAATAAAATCACTTTCACCAGTGAAAGGTTTATCTTCAGCTGAAGATCAATAAAATGATAAGACGTGCACTGGTGCATTCAGTCTACTGCAATTTTAAGGTCGCATAGTTCAAGTAGCTCTTACTTTTTCTTAGATCATCATCATCATCATCATCTTCCTGCCCTTGTCCCGTGTTATTTGGGGTCGGCGCAACATGTTTTTTTCTTCCATTCTGCCCTGTCACTCGTCATACTATCACTAACTTCCTTAGATCAGAAACTAATAATAGTTTGTCTGGTTTGTGGAATTTGACGTCTATGTATGGCAGAGGAAAAAGTTGATGGAATCACGTGTTTTCTCCGATAGAAATCTGGCTATTTCCTCTTTTCCGTATATGCTGTGGTAGGTTAGGTTAGGGGACGATTAAACTGATAAAATTAGACGTTACTGGGTCAATCATTATTCGATTTGAGTAACAGATAACACTCATCATCAGCTTAGTTAAGTACCTAACCTCTTTTCTCAACCTTTTCAACATCTGTTTTCCTATTAATCTGATAGCTGATGATTGCCATTACCTGACCATTAAACATTTTCTTTATCTTGCGATTTGATCTAGATAGAAGATGTTCATAAATTAGGACTTTATGACTCCAGGGAAGACTCACTAGTTCTATTTTTATGAATAAAATACAGATGTTATAAGTTAATAAGATTCTATTTCTGTAGGTCCGTAGTTTGTTTCTAGGTATTTTCTGTGTATCATTAATTCTATAGCAGTAAGCAACCTTTTATTTAAATTTTGTTATTTAGATTTTCTTTTCCGCGTAAGTGAACGAGAGTACGGCTGGTTTAATTTTACCCTTTTTCGATAAAACCAAAAAGTTTTCATTAAGTTTCTTCGGAATTAGTGACGCTGGTTAATATAGAGCAACACAACGGGCTGAATGCGGAAAGTAGTTAACCTTATTTTTGATAGTAGCTTGAGTTTAAGGGAGGCTAATTTAATAAGCCAATACCAACAGTGGTTGTTATTGTAACAATTTTATCATGTGTAACTTGGGTCTACATGCCTAAATTATTTCCAATAGCCTCCATTGTATTGAGCATTGAGAATTCAAACGCAGGTCATGCAGCAGCTGACTCATAAAAACAACTATGAGAACCCTCGAGTAAACAATTATTAGTTTTAATGTAAACGGTACCACCCCGGGGTCGGCTGCCAACCGCGGCCATCGCCTGCCCTCCTGTGGTCACTCAACTTTGTTTTTCTACTTACGCACAGACAACACTCCATTCTGCCTCGTTGACTTTCTCAAGGGGTTCGATTTACAAAGCAAGTTTTCTAAAAGTTGGAGAGTTTTTATCGAAGTTTGCACGAAATTCATACATTGTATGTATTCGTGTTTATTGGCGTTACGGTATGTGGACTGCATGTAAAGTGTTCGGTAAACACGAAACATCTTTATTTGATTATTGTGGGCGGGTAGAATGAAAAAAATGTAGTATATACTTATTTGATTAAACGCAATAGCTCTAATTTAATTGGCACAGACTTCCTTGTAAGGAGAAAATACTTAGAGATGCGTTCATATATTTGTCTATTTGGCGTTGTAAAAAAATAAATATTTAAGAGATATGCCATCTGTAAAGCGAAATAAGATATTAAATACTTAGTTTTTTCCGAAATTTTCATGATCTCTCTAGAGAAAAATCTTAGCTCGCATTTGCTTGCTTTTCCGAAACGATCACAACGTAAGTTCTCGCCACTAAATCATTATTAACAATAAACTCTCAGATACAAACAGACATACGGAAGTCGCCTACACGAGGCAGTAGCGAACAACGACGGGACATTACATTATGCGCGAACGCAGAATGCAACAATACCATTACCATTTGACCGACGCGCGGCATGGCGTGGCATGGTCCATGGTCGCATGGCTTGGCATGGCCCACGCCTACGGACTTTATCTAGTCGTAACAATTGGGTGCTTGGACACCATCGCACCGACCATATAGGAACATGAGACTGTCATTACATTGTAAGTAGTGGCTTTACGGCGTTTGGGAACTGTTCCTGGTTGTTAAGTTTTGTTTAGGACCTTTGACTGCTCAGGTAAATTAAGTAAGATTAAAAGACCAAAGTTTTAAAACTGTTTTCAGCTGAAGCTATTGTGGTTTTTATCGCGAGTCTATCATCATTGAAGGTCACGGAAAAAAATTGTTAAAATATTCCATCCATCAAACCGTATTGGTGCTCCTAATACCGCCAATACCGAAGTAAATAAGACGACACTATAGACAATAATAATATCCAGTTTTGTTGGTCTTGGGGTATGTTGTATACGGTTAAAAAAGTGGTTTCCGTGTAGTTTGCTTGTGTATACGGCCATCGTAATGACTCAATAACTGCAAAACAAACAGAAGCTGTGCCTGGCAGGAATCTAACTACTTCTATTTAGCTTTTTTCACAAAGTAGGTAGGTACTGCAGTTTCTCACGACGCGGCTATGCTGGGCATTAGAGGTCGTCAATGAACGCGATCTATGTCGGGTTATGTACGGCAATATGAGGACATTGACGATGGAAATCATAGACTTAATTTATACGCTCTACGGAGCAAGTTGGAGCACGAGGAATAGCAACAAGAACTAAACCCAACAATTTTGAGTTTGAGTTAGGGCTTACCCTAAAGGTATAGCTAGGGTTTTCTAGTCAGTCGCCTTTCCATAGTAATTTGCTAAGTAAGTATTCCTACAAGTTACCAAAATAAAGGGTTAGTAAGGGAAACCCCAGCTCGTCCGATCCTTGCTCAAAAAGCAGCGAAACCAATAACAGCAATAGCAGATAGGTCTACCTCGCAATGGAGTTCATCATTTGTAGCGTAGTTTCGTAAACAAACTGGATTTTAAGAGAATGTCTACAGAGAGTGACACACGAAAGGGGTCAAGAAGAAACTGTGGACACGAAAATAACTTGGCCAAGAGTGCTATATCCGCAGCCATCCCTCGTCCCGCTAAACATAATTTATGATATTAAATTAGTTGGATTATTGGGAAGGGAGACCTAATTTATTTTTTTCCCTGTATCATAATATCTTTATATCAGTAAAGTAATCAAAGGCATAGATTAACTTGCTACAAAAAAAAAGTAATTTTACCTGTTTTTAATATTAAATTACAACCATAAGTAAACCCATTGAGATGGGATTTAAACCACAATCTTACTTAGTCACCACATATTTTCCTATTGCATCCAATGATATCCATTTAGTTCGCAAACCAAGAATCTATCAATGCACATTTTACTGTCCAACATCATTGTGAGCAAAAGCCATAAAACATTTCATACGTCCAAATTCACATACAAAATGGCTTTGGGTATGCCCATACAAACGGTGCTTCCTAAGAATTTCGCCGTTCCAAAGTCCACACAGGTATGTTTGACGTATATAAATCTAAATGTTTTACTCCATACTGTTACGTAGACTATGCGAGAATTGATTTTTAAAAAGGCATTAACATTCTTAGCAACTCCCGATCAATGTCCTAACATACAAATGAAGTAAGTTCCAGCTAGAAATAAATACTATAATAAGAGACGTCACATTGATTTTATCTATACGAATTTCTGCTTTAGGTAAATGTACCGTTGTAGAACATGAAAGAAACTAAAGATTATGTTAAGTTCACGGATTTTGGGCATTTTTAATATGCAAAGGCTATAGTGTACATAGACGTCAAGTCGTCTACAAATACTCGTATATCTGTGGGGTTCAGTGTACTCACGGAAACGTGAAACATTACGCTGTTAAAATAATTGGACTCTGCTGTGCAACATATTCTATTATTATGGCCTTACAACGTAGGTATATTATTATGTGGGAATACATAAAGAAGGTTCTAGAACAATTTCCTACTTCAAAAGAAATAACGAAGTTAGCTTTTACCTACTGATCATCTTGACTTTTCTCATTCACCTGTTGCCCAAAATAGCCTAGGTGGCTTTTTTAAGGTGGTAATCGGGTGCCCTCGCCCACTCGGCATTTTTCGGCTGCTGTCGTGAGACACGAGCGGCGGTAACGGCGACAAGAGGAGCGGCGTACGAGACTCATAAAGAATCATAAATTACCACTCCTCCTGCTATGAGTAGAGCAAGATGTGATGGAGTGTCAGAATTTTACTAACTAATACCCACCTGTGTTCCTTCAGTTACCTTTAGCGATCAGGGCCACGGTAACTCTGTCGAACAATCTCACAGCCCTGGCTCTTACGGAGGCCTAACAGTCAGTAATTTCGCAATTACCTAAGGTTAGCGTAAATTAATTGCTCGTAGAGCTCTCTGTAAATTTGCTTTACAATGCTTACTAGATTTTTTTTATGTATCACCACGATTCACTAACTCAAACTATGTGTCATTCCAAATTATCTTTTTTTGAGTCGTCATTTCCGTTAGATATAATTAGCATTGAATGGCAAGTGACAACGTGACAAAACAAATAGAAAAATAAGAACAAAAAATAGCCAATCACTGTCAAGCGCACGTCAATTCACAAAAAATATCATTTGATGGGTATATTATTTATTTAGAGACTTTCTGTGTCTTGTTGTTTTTATACTTAGGTACGTGGGCTATTGTTAACAATCTACTGGCTCTACAATATTTTTTAACACGGGATGGGCTTGAAATAAGTAGGATTTAAACTATTTGATAAATGCTGCTTATGTTGTTTAAGTTTTACACAATACCTGAAAGGCTATTCTCATATTAAAAAAAAAACGTAAAAAATTCAAGTCGGAAACTCATCTCAGCGACAATCAATGTTAAAAAACTTTGTTAAAATGTTCCCTACAATCCTACATTTTGACAATAAGGGGTGTTATAAGTTTTTTGCGACTGCAATGCGAATGCGTAAGTTTGCTGCGGGAACGTTTGAAAAGGTTACTGCAGCCTTGGAACGCAAATAGCAGCGGAAAGACAAGACGTGGATTTTAATTAGTAAAATAATGGCTCGCCCTGTCGCTCCACCCTTGAGCGTAAGGAGTCATTTAATGACTTCTGACATCGAAAA
The DNA here is from genome assembly GCA_905147345.3 of Mythimna impura. Classification (NCBI taxonomy): domain Eukaryota; kingdom Metazoa; phylum Arthropoda; class Insecta; order Lepidoptera; family Noctuidae; genus Mythimna; species Mythimna impura. The sequence continues at coordinate 7,057,300 of LR990346.1, forward strand.
AAATTAATTAGAGAATTATCTCTCTGTAGACTGGTACGACAAGATAGATATAAGGTCTAAGTAGAGAAAAAGTTCGAATTTCCGAACATAGTTTCATCAACAAAAACAGATTTCAGCAGAAGGATTCAATTGAGATTTTTTGATAGTCCTAGTCGTTAGGTGTGGTTAGTAGCCCGAAAGTCAGCCTGTCTTACAATGAGGTATGAGCACAAGCTACAATCTACGTAGACCGAGGAGGTCAGATAGGCGGTCGATCCATGTATAAAATATTGATATTTGGCATCATCCGGTCAGACTGCAAGCAGAGTTTTTTAACAGTGGCGTAAGCAGTTTGTTAATCCTATTCAAAATGTAAAGTAGCAAATTGATATGCTGCTACTATTCTAATAGCCACGAGCTTAATGTTGAGAATAATGATGGACAAATAGTATTTTTCTATGATTGCATTGCGATATGACCACATACTGGAGCGGTCAATGCATTCTAAACCTCTCGTCAATATACAATCATACATTGGCGATTGTTAATCCAAAGCCGAACAAAATTGGCAAAACCAACGTATTTCTTTTACAAACATTAAAACGTAATATTTACTCGTCTTCTTTAAAAGAGTAAATATTGTTGAGAAAATATAGAAATCAATCGCAAAAGTTATGCATAAAATCATGAAGCAGCCACTGATTCGGTCATTAGCTTCTTGGCACAGATATATCATTGCAAGCAATTTCCTCTCGATCACAAAAAACCGATTTGAATAAAGATTGACGCGACATTAAAGAAATCGCTTCGAACCAAACTGAAATGCAAATCGATACTACGGAACCGGAATAAGCGAAACTAAACTAATATTATGAAAAGGTGTTTTTTTTTCACTTCTCAGATTGTTTTTTTTATTTACAACAGAATATAACTATAAACCTATTAATAACTTGATCATCATCATCATCATTTCAGTCGAAAGACGTCCACTGTTGGACATAGGCCTCCCCCAAGCGTCGCCACAACGACCGATCCTGTGCTTCTCGCATCCACCGCACTCCCGCGACTCTCACCAGGTCGTCGGTCCACCTTGTGGGAGGTCTTCCAACGCTGCGTTTTCCGGTGCGCGGTCGCCACTCTAGAACCTTTCGGCCCTATCGACCATCCGTTCTACGAACAATGTGCCCTGCCCACTGCCACTTTAGTTTGGCGATTCTTCGGTCTATGTCGGCGACCTTGGTTCTCCTGCGGATATCTTCATTCTTAATAACTTGATACAAAATAATAATATGTACAACCGCGTACAAAACGAATCCATTTGGCATAAAAAAATTCGTCCACATCGCGGATGCAATGCTGATTGTTGACCGTTGACCAAAGAAATGTCCAGGCCTCTGATCACGTGAAAAATCGACTAGTTGTTTGCTGGTATCCCGAACAACTTGATAAGGACCCCATGGCCAGAGTGTTTTAATCCCAAAAGTAATATTGATTGTTTTTTTTTTCAGAAAGGTCTTTCTCTGGTAGAAGCTAACACAATCGCTTAGCGCCAAAGGCATATTACAGGCTTTTCATTCCAGAAAATACGCGTTTCCTGCGGGATATACATACGTCATAATAATATGTGGGTAAGTTGCGTGAAAATTTTTGTTTCAATAAATTTCATATTTTTTCAACAATTCAATAGACAGTTTGATATTTCACGTTCTATTTCATTAAGATCGATCAGAACGAATCGGTTTTCCGTCTAAATCGATCATGATCGCCCCACAAACCTCTGCACTATTGATTTTTTGTCGTCAATCAATGCAGTTCCGAGTATATAGGTATATATGCTACGTTAGCTAGTAATGAATTAAAATATATTGAGCCTTATTTAAAAAAACCGAGTCGGACTCGCGCACTGAGGGTTCCGTACTACCTATGAAAACAGTTTAATTCCCGAATTAAGTTACGAAGATTTTTCCGAATCGCAAAAAAAGTTTATTTTTGGGAGGTAACTACAAATTTACAATTTTCAGTTTTTTTCCTATACTTGGGCTATGAGACCTTGCTTCAAGCCAAATTTCAGGATTCTAGGTCATCTGGAAGTACCCTATGAATTTATAATAAACAAAGTGTATATCGCAACTCTCAAGGGAATCACCATTGAGAGTGGTGAAATACACGTTGTTTGAGACATAAACGGCCGTATCTTTTTTTTTGCTAACTCAGAAGTTTGATTTTTTTCACAGCGACCGCAGACTTGAGTAATATGGTTTTAATTTCAACTCAATACCTCCACGCGTTCCCGAGATAAAAGGTCTTGACAGACAGACAAACAAACAAACGGGTGGACAACAAAATGATCCTGTAAGGGTTCCGTTTTTTCCTTTTGAGGTACGGAACCCTAAAAAAAGGAACCATGTGATTAATTAAAAACTGATTAGTAGATTCTTAATTCAATTTTTTTTCACAGGGAATTTGAATTTAGAATCCGCTAATCAGTATTTAAATAAAACATGAAGTAAGCGAGTTTTATAAATACTAGTATACTCTATTCGCGATAGCATTAAACGGTTGTTTTAGTGTACTTACTCTTTGTAATAAAAGTACAATATATGTAGGTATATTGTGCTTTATTACAGTTAAGATTGATGCTGAATTTATTATTATCTACTTATAATATATACCAACTGTTATACTTAAATGAATTTATTTGAACTATCCATCTTCTGAATTCATGAGGCTTATAATTAAATAATTATATAGTTCTTGACTACTAATGTCCATGTTAAAAACCTAAAAGAAGCAGGGGTTGTCACTTTGTCAGTACCTGGAACGTTTTTCATTATACTATATAATATATTTCTATTTGTATAAATGTTAAAAAATTATCTTGTTGCTTTGTATTGTGTACAATTCATGTTTTATAAGGAAAAAACTTGTTGATACGCCATTAAAAAAAAAATGTAAAATTGTTTGAAACAAAGTTATGTTTATTTAAAAAAAAAAACCATTTCATTTACCTATGTAAGTAGTGTAGTAAGTGTTTAGTACTTACCTTACAATAATCAAATTTATCTAAGTAGGTAATGTTAAAATTTTATATTGAAACCATTATTTATTAAAATTGTTTGAATTTATCTCGAAAAATAAATGTTGTGCACACCTGCTTCTATGAACCTCGTTTGTCTAATGCTATCGTGAATGGAGTATAGACTTTATTTTTTACGTGAGAGCAGACTGCAGTTTAGTATATTTTTGATGTTTTTAATGCAGTTCGTAGCGGTTATCGTTATGGTTGTGTTTGTAACGGTACCTAGTTAACCAGCCTTTGGTTTTCTTCTAAAATATGAATCTTACTATTTGCAAGACACATGGGTATAGCTACGCATTGTTCAAATTTTAACTTATCATATATCTACTGCATCTACCACCGCAAACCTTTCAAATTTTCCATGATCAGCTTAAAATAATTAATTTATTCAGTCGGAATCACCGTGACCCACTAAAGAAAATTACACATCACGCTTTAACGGGATGCATTCCAAAACTCACGCTTTAAATTGATTCCGGCCCCTGGGGTTAAACTGGACACCTTTACTTAACGTCAAAGCTAAAAAGAAAATTGTGAAACTGATCGTTAGTGACAACGAAGCACGTTGATTACTTTAAGACAACGGTCGACGTCAATCTCACGCGCATACGACGACGCAATTGCGCACGTATTTAGGCTCACGCTCGACTCGACCACTGGCTAATCGCCCGGTGCATCAACAGTGGCCGTTAATGGAGCGATTAAACTAACAGGCGGTACATGATATAACCTAAGTAACTCACCGTTGAACTGACTCGAACGAATCAGCTCCACCCTGAACGTGAAAAGGAAAGCTGATCGAGAAAGCCTCGTAAATCTACAATAAAACACGGCACCCATGAAAGGACAATCGGCGGGTTACCGTTACCGACGATGTCCGGTCGGCACATTTGCATCGTACAGATTGGAGCTGCACTTCAAGGTCGCGATGTTTTTTTATATTGCGTAACGGACGGACAGTTTGGAACTGGTTTCGTGGATGCTGTTGATTTGATAAGGGCCTGGTCCCGCTAACTCGTTGACACCCACTTGCTGAGCGGAAATTCGATAGTCAACTCGTTATGGTAATGATGATGCCATTTAAGCCTGTAATAACAGAGATAGATTCTTGTTCGCTCTTGATTTATAGCTAGCAATCGTGAGACTGATCGGCGTAAAAAACTGGATGAACCAATTGCATACAAATACTCCGAAATGTCTCGGTGCGAGATACACGCGAGTCTACTTCAGCTATTTATCTGACTAATTGCAGATGAAACTGTATAGATTACAACGGAGGCAACTATTTAGCAGATTATGATGCCTATCTCACTGATATAGCCCATATAGCACTAACTAGGCACTAATCACCTGTCAATAATTACTTAAGTTTAGTTGAAAATGCAGTAGAAATTGTGTGTATGATGCATAACAATGTTGATAACCGTATCACTAACGCGAGAGAGTGACTAATTGAATTAATTAATTGCAATCAAATCGGAATTCAAATCTTAGCACACTGACACAGAGTCCGTTAATGGATTCACACAATTAAATAGATACGTATCTACCTATTATATATATGTTAATGCATACATGTACGTTTGAGACTACAAAGAGTTCTCCAATCTCAACTTGACTATGAAAATTGTTAGGAAACTTTAACTAAAAATTGAAGTGTCACATCTTTATTTTATTAATAACTTTAATGAATATTATGCACTTGAGGCTTTGAATATTCTTCCGAAAAAGTATTCAAAGCTCTTTTTACTTGGTAAGGAACTTCATGAGAAATGTTTTCAATAAAAATGTAATAGAATCTGTTTTCCTCGTAAATATTAGTAGTCAACATGATATCTACTCGTATAAGAAATTTTATTACGATCACAGATTTCATAACCATATAGAAAAGATAGCATATTAATCCTTTTAAAGTAGATATATTATTTTACCTAACTAGCCCGCAAGCGAAGAGCTGTTTTTCATGCGATCTCCTTCGCTATCACAGACCATACACTCAATTCATCGCCATAATAATTTTAATATTTCTTCGCGAATAAAAAGTGGCGCCAAGAAATTAGAAAATCAATTTACCAGACCAATATTGTCAAGGGCCCTTTCCTTACTAAGAACTGGTCTAGTCGAACCTATGTGAACATGCATTCCACTCTCTGGTATAAAGAGTTTCTATCTTGTCTATGGATCTATTATGGCGGATACGATGCCACGAGATGAGACTAGTTTCATTTGCGATTAGGGTCGCTACTCCTTGAAATGTTGACTAGAAATCCTATATTTAGAAATGAATAAAAAGTGCGTCTGTTTTCGTTCTTTTTGCGCTGTCAATGTCAATTAGGGAAGGAATGGTATGTCGGTAAATGGCAGGCTGCAGCGTATTATTATTTATTGACAAATGAAATCCTTGTGACTGGCTGACTGGCGGGATGACTGAGTGCACTGTGCAGCAAGTGCCTGTGTTGTGACTCGCGATACTGAACAGGGATTATGATACGTTTGATATTCTATTTGGAATTTTGTGCGCTGGTATCACATACCTGCATAGATATAGTTTTGAACTAATTGATTGTCAAATCACCGCGAAAGTATATTCAATGCATTTAAAAGATGGAATTCTTTTCATCAAGAATCCTATTGCTTAGCTTCATAACATCAGAAATTTTAACTGATTCTGTATCTGCAAGAGAATGAAAAACAAGGTCATGTTTTATTTTGAGAGCAGTTTACTTCAAATTTAATAATGCCTGTCCCAGATTGTCTCAGTGCAGTTCATTTTCAAAAACACTTCACCACCCACTATTCTTTCAAAAAATAGGTACTAATTTTACTAACGCATTGTTTGATATAGTTGAACGGAATAAAAATTCTTATAATAGCCGTGTGAACTAGCACTAGAGTCCATTTCGCTTGACGTTCTAATCAAACTCGTGAGGTGAGGACTGACCTCGCCTGAACAAACACTTAGCTTGGAGAGTTGGCGCCTCTTTAAGGAAAACAAACGGTGTTAGACGCATTTCTAATGGTTTCTCCAAATTGTTAAGGAATCAAAGTGAGAAGTTCCATGAACAAATTAGAATACGAAAGATTTAGGCCCCAAGACGATGCATAAGAACGTGACTCTTGTATTGAATAGAAAAGCATCATATGTTATTCGGAAGTTTTGTGTGAAATTCAGAAAAAAAATATTGCTGAAGTTATTCTATTTCTTTGGCCTTCCAGAATGGAAATACTCATAATCGTAGTCTAGGCACAAAATAGATAAATATGGATGCGAGACTCAGAGGACTAGTCATTATGGCGACACTTGGGGGAGCCCTATGTCCAATAGTGGACTCACCGGCACGGAATCTTGGCCAAGCGCGTATTTCGCGATAACAAGAGCTTTAAGTGTTTCCTATGATTATTTATTATAGGAAACACAAGGTTGGTCTAAAAAATGTTTACCTTTAGTTCAAGAGGGTAATTTATCATGTTTGAGTGCAATATGACGTTATTTTTAAGTTTTAGTTGAACCCGGTCATCTGAGCGACTAAGTTGCTGTTTTAAATTTGTGTTTTGTGAAAGTTTATTGTTAGGTTATTCAATTATTGTGATATCGTACTGTTACTTCAATAACTAAAGGTGATTTAATTCCAATAAAAATGCCATTATCACCATCACAGGTTGCACAAGCTGTAGCATTGATCGAACAAGGGCTGACACAGCGAGAAGTTGCTGTTATACTAAATGTACCACGTTCATCGATGCAGTATGCCCTGAAACGATACCAGGAGACAGGCCGCTACTCCCGCAGACCAGGCAGCGGAGGCGTCAGATGCACATCAGCCCGGGATGACCGCTTTATTGTCCTGGAAATTTTGAGAAACCGCTACCTCACCGCTGTTGAGATACGCCAGCGACTCCAGTTCACAAGAGGTGTCAATGTTAGTGAACGTACAGTGAGAAGACGAATGGAGGAAGTGAATTTACAAGCTCGTAGACCAGCACGCGGCCCAGAACTTCTCAGAAGTCACCGAGTAGCTCGACTTCGATTCGCACGAGAACACGTCAACTGGACCCATGAGCAGTGGGCTCGAGTACTGTTCACAGATGAGTGTCGAATCGCTTTACGAGCTCCAGATGGTCGGGAGCGAGTGTGGAGAAGAAGAGGAGAGCGGTTTTTACCCATTACCACCACACAAACTGTTAGTTTTCATGGAGGCTCTATAATGGTTTGGGGAGGAATAAGTTCCGATGCACGTACGGAGTTAGTTATCGTCGATAACCGATTAACGGCAACACGATACATCGAGGAGATTCTTCAGGAACACGTGTTACCATATTCAGGATTTATTGGATTTGACGAATTCCTCCTAATGCACGATAACGCGCGCCCACACGTTGCACATTGCGTGGAGGAATACCTTACAGAGGTTGGTATTCAAAAATTGCAGTGGCCAGCTCGTAGTCCAGACTTAAATCCAATGGAGCATATCTGGGACAAGCTTAAAAGAAAAATAAAGTCCTCCTCCAACCCGCCTGAAACTCTGAATCAGCTTCAAAATGCAGCACTGACTGCTTGGGAAAGCATACCACAAGTTGAGATCAGAAACATCATCCAAAGTATGCCAGAACGAATGCAAGCTGTTATCGGGGCTAGGGGAGGAAACACCCGATATTAAAATGCAAACACAACGAAGACTTTTTGGTTATTTTTCATTTTGTGTTCTTTTTAAATTGACAGTGTTAAAACCAATATTTTTGTGAAACTGCTTATTTTTTTAAAGATTACTGCTGGTGCATCATTTTTTCAATAACTGAGTTACAAAACCATTTTTAAAAAACCCTAATTTAGTGCATAAACCCATAATATAGTCAAAATTAAATATTTAAATAGAAATTATCGGCAAGTTATTGGTGGCCAAGTTTCCGTGCCGGTGAGTGTAGTATTGACGCTATAAGAACTCAGTACGAGGAGACACACAAAAAGTAACTCTAGACCGTGTTTACTCTCGTTTGTTGTTATTGTAACGGTGAAACCAAAACTGTAGTAGCTACTAACGCTAACAGAGCCTTCACGAATGAAAACCATGTTATGCAAAGTGCCAAGTTATAGTTTACAGAAGCCTTGCAAGACGTAAACATTCAACCTTTCCAAGACCTAAGCGTCATGCTTCATTCGTCTGATATCATAACTGGTTTGTTGGTACTAGGTACACTGCCCTGGAATTAATTACCTAAGGTCAGTTACATCACATGACGTAAACGTTAAGAAATATGCGAGACCTACTTAAAAAAGATTTCTCTGTCAAATATCGAACGTCAAAAAATGGATGACATTTACTAACTGTCAAAACCGATTCTCAAGGATGCTCTCCAGACTCTTTAGGATCGCTCGAAAAAGTTACTGAAGCCATGGTACGCAAACGGCAACTGCAGGACCACAGGCTCTTGCTCCGCCCAGAGCGGGAGGAGTTTTTTGATGATTACCCACCACAAAAATAAAAAGAGGTTATCCAGGTTATCATGCGAAATTCAAATTTTCTGTCAGTTTATTGATTATGTAGCTCAGTTATAATAATCAATAAAACTCTCTAAGTTCAGTTTCCACATATGATTGACTTTTTTATGAAAACGTCATTATTTCATGAAATATGGTAGATAGTCCTAGTTGAGAGCAATTCTAACTTACAGTGTTACACGCTCGAATTTGGTACGACGGATCTGGTCCGTTCTTACCAAGGTCGAACGAGACTCAACGTAAGTTTGGTCAGACGTAACAAGTTCGAGCATGTGATAATAATAGAAAATAGCATGTCAATAGTACTCGTTTATGTGAACTTGTAAATAAATAAAATACCTACATTGCACTATGATTTGGTCCCGTTACAAGAACAGTGTAGGAAAAAATAATATATTGTTCTCTTTACTTGTTTCCCGTGTGGGAATTAACATGAGTTAAAAAAATAGAAACAGTAAAGCGAGGAGGAAGTATTGTCATAAATCATGACAGACGATCGATTCTCTGGTTATACCGGAAACAACAGATCATAACATCTCACAAACGCGAGCTTCAAGTTTTTTCAAATACGATATCTCTAGCTCTTTTTACTGAGGCTGCGTTCTCTTTACCTATTCCTAAAGAAGAAGTAATAGTTTTCAGTATAGAAGTAGCCTATGACACTCGGAAATAGCGTTTCCTTTAAACAGTCTAAGAACTTTTGTAAACGGTTTAGCAAATAAAATTAATATCAGTCTGTCTAGCCTTTTCCTAATCCTGAATCTTTTCTCTCGAAGTTTTATCTTGAAGCTATAATTAGGAGTTCCTGCCGGATTTCGAGTTTTACTTTGATGGATCTCGCCTGGAGTCTCCATGAGGGAGAGTCATGAGAGACTGAGAGTGTTCATTCGGGATGTTCCATCAATCTTTTTTTATATTTTTATATAACTAAACCGCTAAGATGCAATGATATAACCTTATGTTCTTAAAATTAAGTACTAAACCTGGTTAGGAAACTATGGGCAGGAAATTAAAAAGACCGAAGGTTAATCCTAGTTTTATTTTTCCCTTCGCTTACCGCCGCCCGGCAGATTAAAAGTTCACTCTCTTCCATTTGGGTAATTCCGATTAGTTTTTTTTTTTTTGGGTGATCTACCGTGGCACCCTAATTTGTTATCTTTTTCTCATTTTTTTGGTAGATCATCAACCCCTCATTTCTATATTACACATTTTTGTATTAGGTATATGACATTTGACGCTCGAACCAAAGGGATCTTATATGATATATCACATTATATCCTATTACACACACACATATTTTTTATTATATTACATTTCATTCCTGTGCTGGGTTCCAGTCAAACCAGATACAGCTGGATATCAGTATCTTACATGGAGCGGCTACCTATCTGATCTCCACAACCCAATAATTGCGTAACGCGATACCATTAGCAAGACTCTATCGGTCTCTTCCGTGTTAGTGCCGGCAGTCATTTGACAGTCGTTACAGATAATCGAAACTCAGGACACCACCAGAACCCTGAGACTGCTAAACTACACTGTTAAAGGAACGGAGCTATATAGGGTGTATGTGTCCATCCCGCTTCCTTGCTCCCACGCTTGACATTTTAACAAGTCATGGTAAGGCCCCTAGCTATCTAACGATTGCCTGTCTTTGTTGTTTTTTTTTAAGCGTTAGGTAGGTACATCACACTCGAATTACTCACTCCCTTATATCGTGTGTGCGTTCACAAACAAGTTAACTCTACAAGACACCCGGACTCGGAATAACTTCATTCTGTCACTAATTTCTGAAAGATTTCATTAGTGTTCGCTGACTCTGCTATACAGACACAACCATCAACAGTTTAAGCTGCTGCCTAAACGTTTCATGGGAAAATACATCATCACGCATGTCAGTCAGTTTCTATTTTTACGTCAACAACAATACTAACATCAAATTAAACCCAAAACTACTACATGGTGATTCACAATTTCTCATAATTTTTTCCGTCCGTTATTCTTGTCACACTGTATTAAAGTCTTGAATGCGTATGTATGTGTGTCACATATTAAATTACCGGTTTTTTGATATAGCTGTGTTCTTTTACGATCTAAATAATTACAACGACCATTTAGATATCGAATATGTATTGTAACTGCATTTGATGTGATTTTTGATGTAATAATTATGTCTTTTTATAAGACATCAAGGAAATGATATCTAGTAATTAGTAATGAGAACGGATATCTTTATAAGTCTAAATAAAAACAGAAGCGTATAGCGAACAGAGACAGATCCCCGATTGTGATGGTTTAATTCGACACAATCGAGAGGATTCACCGAATTGCAGATGCGAGTATCTAGAGTCAAATTAAAATGCATTTCATAGCAAAGAAGTGAGAGCTATTAAAATTATCTTCACTCTGATTAAAGTAGATATATGCAGTTCTATAAATATAGGCTAACAATTAACGAAACAAGTTCATTTCCGTCGTTTGAACCATTAACTTTGACTGAAGGCTATGGAATGGACACGTTCGCCCTCAAAGCATTTCAATCCTGGTATATTTATGACGTGCTGTTAATGCCGTAAGCCCGTAATGCACAAATAAGGAAGAGATGCTATAGTTGGGCTCCCACGCCATACTCCGTGGGTCATTCCGGCTTTATGGGTCAAACGGATTCAATCGTGGCGTTCAGACGAACCGTTTGACACGAGCATCGCCGTCAAAGTGAACGCGACGCTTCCACATTCAAATCGTTCTTCTAATTACCGCCATTTGCATAAATTGAATTAGAAATGACTTGGGCCGCTAAAGGAGGCTTGCATATATAATTTTTTAAAGTTCACTGTGCTGTTTCTGAAGTAGAACCATTGCATGTTTTGTTTCATAACTAATAGCTATATTCGGTTTAAAAAACAAAGGTATCTGAGATACTATCAAGTTTTAGGAATGGAATGAATATTCAAAAGAGACCAAGCAAATTACCTTGGTAAAAAACAGAGTAAAAAGGGAATAAATTAGTTTCAAAGAAAATAAAGCTGGTAAGTATTACTAAACGACGACGATGAACAGAAAATGTTGTCCAGAAAACTAAGCCAGACTGTTTTCAGTCTTCAAATATAAATAACACCGCTGAACCATCCCAAAATATCATCGTAGACGTTGCTGAAGCAGACTATATTATACCCAGTGCATCAATGGACTCAGTAATAGAAATAATGAATATTATATCTGAAGCTGTCAGGCGCAGTCTCAGCATTTCGCGGCTGAAACTGAATATGTCTGCGAAGACGGAGCGTAGTTGTATTTATGATAGCTTATGTCTCACTAATATTTGGTTTCCATTTGTTTTAGATATTAGGGAGAAGTTCGTAGTGGCATTTGGATCGCATATTTTTTTTTTTTTTTTTTTTTTTTTTTTTTTTTTTTTTTTTTTTTTACTACAAAGTGTTAAAAGTATGCAAAGCTCTGTCAAATATAAATTAGCATTTTTAAGATAATATTAAATTAACTGAACTCAAGACAAAATTAAATAGATATTACACTTTAACAAAAAAGGTGAACAAAATACACAAATTAACACAATTACATTTTTTAAACTAAATATTAACTTTTATATAAAAAATAAAACAACAGCTTACAAAATTAAGCAACATAAAATACAAATGACTAATTTGACGATAGTCACAACATAAAATGCTGTCGCTCCTGCAATAGCTAGAAAATACCTTTTTTTTAAATTCGGTTAAAGAATAAAAATTTTGTGAGTCGAACAACTTTTTCAGAACAATGCTGAAAATAATTGTTTTTGGTTTTTTGTTTCTTTTAGTAAGGAGTTAGTTTTAATCATTTTAGCGATATTGTACCTATGGTACCTACTAAGAACTTTAGGAGGGTTGTGTGATAATACGCGTTATGTTACAATAACTCTGTTTTTGCATTATTTCACGTTATTACGTCTACAACTCTCCATGCTGTAACATAGTGCATTTCATGTTCAGAATAACACGAAACTAATGTTCAATTAACAATGAAATGTTGAACCCGGACCTAATGTAACGGCCCTCCAGTGGGCAGTTCATAGTTCTGGCGCATTACTTACTTATGCACTTGAAAATATATTGCTCGTTTAATTGCATTTTGCAGATATCTGAATATAGAAAATTGTATAGAACTTTTGGACAATAGTCTAAGTTAGTTATTATGTTAGTAAGGGTTCAGTCGCTCTGCGACTAATTAAAGGTTAACATTATAAAAGCTGAAGTGGCTTCAGCTTTTATAATATACTAGTTTCTGCCTGCGGTTTCGCCCGCGTATAATGAGTACTTCCCAAATTCTATGTGTTAATCAAGGATATACAGTACCTGTAAAACACTGGCAACCTCTCAGGACTATGTTACTAACATCATAAACAACAAATTTTGTTCTATGACTTTTAAAAATGTATCATATTACATCACAGAAAGCTATGGAGCCTTCCACGCTCGGCGTTTATTTATTATTATTTTACTTTACTAACAAAAACGCGTATCCGCAAATTACATAGTCAGGGTTCATGTTCAAAAGAGAAGCTCGGAGGTTCCTGCACCGGATTCGAGCGGAAGAATCGCCCGGGTGTCACCACTGTGTGTAACGCCCGGAGGTCACGGTAGAGGTTTGCCCCGCTTGGGCAGTTGGGACGATCGGCGACAACGATCTCTCGCACCGGGCCTTGGTACAGACCATGGTCCGAAGCGAGAAGGACCAAAAACATACACACACATACAAACTTTTGTCCTTATAATATTAATAACTAGCTGCAGTCAGCGGCTTGGCCTGCGTGAAAGTAGAAAATTGTCCCAAGGGAACATACTCTCGGGATATAAAGTAGTTTACGTGCTATTCCAGGACATGGTCATGGTCTACCCGTATACTAAACATCTATACCTATTCTGCCATTCGAGCATGAATAAGTAACAAATATACACACTAACAAATTTTCTCCTTTATAATATTAGTGTAATTAGTTTAATTGAAGCTATAACTTTATTGGTCGAAACATTGTAGTTGATACATCAGGTTTTTTTTTAATCTTCAGTATCTCCCTAACTAGGTTAAAAATGTTTTGAGAACCAAATGATGTTACACGCAAAATCATAAAGTTTTTACACTTTTTATTACTAAAGTCATAAAATTAGTCTGTAACTCTACCACTACGGGGCAAAGGCCTCAATTAGAAAGAGAATTAAGGTTAATTCAAACAAAAATAACTGTAGTTTAAACAATAACTATTACTTAACTTCAGTAGCACGAACTAACAAGAACCTCCGATTTCACGTTCTCACAATATTGACAACAGGCTTCCAAGGATTGCATGACTATAATGGCATGTAATGCTACCCGGAGACTTTCCTGAAGTAATCAGACACCTTATCAGTGGCCATTATTGCTTAGCCTTTACCAACAATAACATAGAACCACCACCTCCCAACGAATTCTTAACCTAAAGATACTAGGGTTGCATAATTACATATGATATCAACGAAACACAGTAACAGCAACTTATTAGTACAGTATGTCAGATTTAATTGATTACATGAAGATTGAATAACAACGGTTGGTTCTACCACATGCATATTAACCTAGTTCTACAAAACATTTGCGACTAACGATTAACTGAACTTAAGTTAATCTATTAGCTAGATAACGCTGATTCTGAGATTTACGCGGCATGACCAATCCGAATCGGATCCCGGCATTAATTAATATCTTAGAGATAATAATCGGCTGCCATTCATCCGGATGCATCGAGATAGAGCGATACAGCGCGATGCTCCGCGATAGGTGATGATGCTGTTGGAGATAGCCGAGGGAATGTACCCACAATGTCTGCACTAATTCACCACTCTTTGCTTACCGTTAATAGTAATAATGTTATATGTGGGATGGGAGCATCAGCTAATCTTTCTGAAAGCTGTCTTTGTGAAACTGGTGATATTTCTGTAAAGCTAATGAATTTAATTGACAATAACGTTGCAAGGTCGTAAAAGCACCGAGAGCCATGTGAACGGATCTGAAAACAATGTTATTAGAATGTTTAATGTGTACAATATATCTATGAAAACATCATGTACGTTAGAAAAAATCTTCATCTTTTTAGCAAAAGAGGCGATAGACATAATTATGTTACAAGAAATAGGGACCAATTAGTTCAACCAGGTTTCAGACTGGCTAAAGTGGCCTCTTCTTTCATGGGGTACTGTTTGAAATGTTATAATAAAATACCTCCCCAAATATTAGAACTCAATGAAACGAAATTTAAATCTTGTATTAAACGCACACTATGCAGGCAAGCATATTATAAGTTGGAGGATTATATTCAAGATAAAAATGCTTGGCTCAATGCTGGTCCAGCTCCACTACCACCGGGGGTACAAATTGATTAGTTTTGAAACTATTATTACTATTCTTTAATGTTTTTTTTTTAATTTGTTAAATTTGTAAAGTATTATTGTAGTTAATTATTATTGTATTTAGTATTGTATAATGTAGAAGCATTTTTTTCAAACTTTGTAAATGTGAGTACCATGGAGCTATTTTATGGTTTTTAGGTTACTATTGGATTTGTTTGTCATAAATGAGCATGGCAGTTGAGAGTTTGTCATGCTCACTCAAATGTCTCTCTGATGGTGGCGCGTGTGTTGGATCATTCGGTTCCCTTCAAAATGGTTGAGCTGAGTGGTGCTAATATTCGCGTCAGGTCCGTGAACGGGCGCTGTCAGTTGAGACTGGTCATCTCTTAGCTGCCAGTTGCTATTTTAATATCTATATTTAGTTTTTATTTTTACATTATTGACATTGTTCTCACATGATAGCGATAAGAAACATGTAACAGAGATATTTGTAATTGCAAAACATGATTGAAAAGAGTGTCCATGGAGTTTCTTGCACATTCTTCTCCATAGAGATCTACGCTTTGGAATGTGCAATTAGCATCATTTTTTTTTTTCTGACTGACTGACTTCTTGACATTTCAAAAGTGCCTGTAAATGGTTTATTTGAAATAAATGCTTTTATTTATTTATTTATTTATTTAAACTTCATGTACAGTAGTGGTACATAGGCGGACTTAATGCAACAAGGCATTCTCTACCAGTCAACCTTTGGGTTAAAAAGACAATACTGTGGTAGGTTTGCACAATAAACAAATAACAGATACTTCAAACAGAAAAAATAAAATAAAAAATTTATAGTAATAAAATACATATATATGTTAAACATAAACTAATAAATACTATGAAAAATATCAAATTGTTAAGACAACTTAATAAAAATTCTGACGAAGACCAAACTAAAGTTGAGAGGACTTCAAGTAGTAGTTCCGAATTTTACGCTTGAAGGAAAATTTACTTTCAGCTTTTTTGATGTCAAGGGGAAGCACATTCCAGAGTTTTATGGTGGAAACAGCGTATGAATTGGACATAAAGCCAGTACGGTGAGAGGGAATATGAAGGAGCATGTTTTTGGATGCACGAAGGTTAAGATTATGAGAACTGCCCAACACTTTAAAATATTGTTTTAAGTAATCAGGAGCACAAGGATCGTTCATTATGGTGAAGAGCATGCAGAGGGATCTGAGGGATCTCCTGTGACGGATAGGCAGCCATTTAAGCTGAGAACGGAAGGAAGAAATGTGATCATATTTACGAAGGCCAAATATGAAGCGAATGCAGTTGTTGAGAAGTCGATCCAATTTGTTTAGAAGTAGCTTTTGAATCTTTTGAATCTTTGAATCTGTTTCATGTCATTCTACTGTCTGAATTTCGTTGTTAAGTTTAGTAAGCTTAACTTTTCTGTCTTCAGAGAGTACCATTGTCTAATTAAAATTCACATATGATTAACATCATTTAATTTTAGATTCTATGTAGTTTATCTCTATAAAAAATTTTGACAGACAGCAGTTAACATTTATATGGACTACATT
The DNA here is from genome assembly GCA_905147345.3 of Mythimna impura. Classification (NCBI taxonomy): domain Eukaryota; kingdom Metazoa; phylum Arthropoda; class Insecta; order Lepidoptera; family Noctuidae; genus Mythimna; species Mythimna impura. The sequence goes on from LR990346.1 coordinate 7,073,806, forward strand.
TTTTGGAGAAATATGTTGAATTTTAACTTACAGAATTTTCCACCAAGAAATATGAAGAAGCAAAATCAAACCTTCAACAACATGCATTTCCACAAAAACGCGAATCCTTTAAATAAAGTACGGAAGGTGACATGAAAATTAAAAACATTTAAATTAAATCATAGTAATGAGTAATTTTTTTCAGAAAAGTCTACTAAACCATGCACGACATATAAATTTGAATCGCGTGAATAATGAAACCGAGTTAGATCGCACGAGATGAGAAGAAAAACAGTTCATTATGATGTACAAGGCCGAGGATTGTCATAATTATCTATACCGTATACAGATTAACCGATATTGTTTTTATCGCACGTACAGACCGGTATCAGTTTTTGCGCGACAATTACGAAAGTTTAATTCCCATTCTTTCTTAGTTCTCGCTACTGGTTGATATGGCAATTAAGAACAATTGCGAATAGTTATTTGCATTTCATTAAAACAATTATGACTCACACATGCAGCTTGTATACGTTTCAGATTTACGTGGTTGTGGTTTTCCTTCATTCTTTTATATTTATCGTTATCATAATTTGCCCAATACTTTGCTACACAGATCAACTATCACTTCTCCCAACATAATTTGATCAATGGGTTGTGCGAAAGTTAACCCCCTCAGGGTTCACACCCAAACCCACCCAGGGTTCAGGGTGTGTTTCCCACACACCCTGGAACGAAGAAACGAAGAAAGAAAGAACAGGAGTGGGTTTTAGTCAGTAAAAGTCCGATACGCCCCCCCCTCAGCACAAGGGCACCTAAAAAAAAACACAATTTGATAATACAAAAGCATTCATCTCCATTACATAATCCAATCCTAATTATCCCGTAACGAGGTCCAACTCAACATTTTAGTCAAATAAATACACCATAAGCACACCATTCACAAACAATTTCCTAATAGATAATCGTAAAAGGAACGAGTCTCCCGTTAGTCGTTTAAACTATTTCACATATATTTACTTGTGGTATATTGTTGGCGATGGCGTAAATATCAAACACGCAACCTGAGGGCTCCTCAAGAACTGTTATAGACCGCTATTCAAACGTCTGCAAAAGATTCCGAGGCTACTCGTCAGTCTGTACATCAGTCTGGTAGCTACATCAGTCTTGGTACCAAAAAGGAAGGTTTTCAGTTCAGCCTAGGATTAGTTGTAAACTGTGGCGACAGTTAGCCTGGCGATAGGGAATGTTTATACAACTTTAAGTGCTGGGAACTACGTGTAGACTTTGTTGTTGATTTAGTATTTGTTGATCTTCTAACTGTAGAGTTAGATACAATTGCCGATAGTCTGTTTAATAATATGTTTTTATGTGCTAAAGTAATAAAAAAGAAGCTTTTGAAGTAAGTACTATATGAAATCTAATAAATATTTCAATACAGGATGTTGTCAATGATGATGAACAATTATTAAAAGCTAGTTCTACAATTAAACACACAGCAACAAGTCAAAGTTCCTCAGTGCTTTCCTAAGAAAAACAAACGGTAGATCACAAGTAGATGCCTCATTGTTCACCGCATGTCCGACTTACTGCTAAAATATAACTCTACAATTTTATGCACCAACCTGACAAGTCATTTTCTCAGTACACACAATTCAATAGAGCTCCGTTGAGTTAATGCCTACTTTTACGACTAAATATTAGTTAGTCTATTCAGAAAATTTACGTTTGACACTTTATAGAATATTATAGAATACATCTTATCTCTTCGAATTTCATTCTTATCGTTAAATTCTATAGTATGGCGTCCAATATAGCATGATTGTAAGCAAATGGATTGCAAAGGTTTATAGAAAACTTTATTTAACTTTATTATAATGTGATCAAATCACTTTTATGTCATCATTATGTAACGTCTCAAGTTATGGAAACAACTTTTTATTTTTACTTTATGTTAAAAAATTTTAAGTTGTTTCTATAACTTAAAAAATGTTTACCTCATTGGAATCTTTCAAACTGTTTTCTTATCATGTTCAAGGAAATCACACTACAAAATGGTGTAAGACAATTCATTTGAACAAATCGTTCCATCATGTAAGGCTCGAATTCCAAATGAACATGGCGCAATATCATTATCTTCGTAGCGCATCGGCGGCAACACTTTCGCGTGCGATTAATGACGCGCCGTTGTCTACACGTGTCCCGTTCCCGGTCTCACGCGACCAATCCCGGACTTCGCGGAATCCCGGGCCACACGCAACACTGGCCTCCACAAACAGTTCTTGAATAAACAAAAAAGCTATTGACTCGACATTTCGTCTTCGTCTCGTGCGTGACGCTCGGCTACATCAAAGTTCTGTAATATTGAATCTAATTACTTTTGTCATCATGTTGCTTATTGTTTGTGGCAGATTAATGGGTATTTTGCTGCTTTCATTAACCAATTAATTATTTTTCTTACAATTAATCAATCTTGAATGCCTGAAACTTGAATAAAATATTCAAGTTTCAGGCATAATTCGGTGGTTTCATATTTTGTTTTATCGTGACACGTGCCATTTTGTTACATAGTGTAGCGATCATAGTAACCACACATAGGGTATATAATCGGATGTATATTAGTAGTATGTTTTGCTATTATTACTTGATTTGTGGCTAATTTTGTTATTAATTATTATCCTTTTTTTGTTACAGAGCCACAATTTTGTTTTGGACAGTTTTTAAGACCGCTGCGATAACATCCAGGTCCTGACTTTTCCTGTGGGAATATCTAAAAGGACGTGTCGTTGTCAATCTTTAAAACTAAAAGAAGAATATTTCTTTTTTATTATCTAATAGTATAAGAAAATTTGATAAAAAAGGCGTCAAAAAGATATCGCATTTTTTTTTAAATTGCAAAGTCTATACACTCGTACACTATAGTCATGGGAAAAAACTGGTTATTTTTTTTTCAAATAACCATATTTTTCAATGATTATATTTGGTCATTTTGTGGAACATGATACGCCATGTTCAATTATTTATTAAATTAAAACAGGTAAATCAAGACAATATTCTCTGAAAATGTGTATTGATACATTATAAGATTGTAACATTGTTGAAATTCATGAAAGACTGAAACTTGCTATCGGACAAATTAATAAGCCCATAGCACACAGTACATCAGCAATAAAAACCGATATCACAAAAATTTAAAACTTAAAACAAACAATAATAAAAATACTACAGCCTACGATAAACATAAAATTCAGAGGGTATTCAGAGGGGAAAATTCACGAGATATTCATATTAGCCTCTACAAAAAATAAATCTAACAGGAATTATTTCCATACAAAAGTTTGGAAGAAGCAACGACAACAATGGGAAGGATAAAAATCCAGTAAACGCCTTTGTGTTTTGCATTGTGCAGTTATTTATTGAAATCAGATAGCAGACGCACCCGCCTGTCATTCTTCATAACGTTTTGTAAGACTTGCAAGTTTATTTGAAATCTTTATGCAAGTAGTCTCGTCAAGTTGGTAGTACTGTAGAAATTTTTATGTAGCTGCAGTTGGTAACTATTATATTTTATTATTCCTTCAAGACGATAAATTGTTTACTGTGACTGCCGAGACTTTTCAATTAACTTTGTAAAGCAAACAAATAGGAATTGTGAATGATGAAGATGAAAGTTTATGGAAATTTTAATCAACTCTGTTTGTTAAAACCTAAGCCTTAGATCTCCCACATCACACTAATATTAAAAAGGCGAAAGTTTGTATGTAGGTATGTATATGTGTGTTACTCCTTTATGCTTAATCTAACTTCAAATGAAATTTGGTACATGGGTAGGCTATGTCCTACATTAGCATGGATACTATTTATCCCCGGAGTGTGTACCCATAGGATAATTTTCTATTTTCACGCGGGCGAAGCCACTGACAGAAGCTTACAGATAAAGACCAATGCCCGATTTCTGATTTCAAAATTTAGAGTTAAGCTTTGACTTAAATTCATAACAGAAACTGGGGGTAATTGACTAGACAGTGGAGATAAAAATTGAAATTGAAAATCTTTAGAAAGATAAAACTAATTCCAGCGAATCTATAAAAGGAGTTGCACCGTCCAAACTAAGTCAGATTGATTTATTTCTAGCAATTAACGTGTTTACGCGTAACTGTGTCATCGGTGTCACACCGCTGCATTTAATGGCCACGCTCACGATCAACGGGATCCAGCTGACAGATGGACCTTCTAACAGCTAATGCTAAGTGATTATAATCCACCTATTAAGATATAGTTGCTACATGGAAACTAAGAAAACCTGAAGGATGGAGGGCCCTGGGACGAAGGCAAAGAAGGAACAGGCGTGGGTTTTTAGTCATTAAAAGTCTGACACTATCTCCCGCCCCGCCCAAGAGCGGGATTTGTCATTAGATGATTTTTCACACCTAAAAAAAAAGGATGGAGCTGCAAAAGCCAAACCATAAGAATCAATAGCATATATTTTGGTTAAAGAATCATTCATAGGGTAATTTCGGTGAAAATGGACGTCGCTTAGATGTCGCATTATCACGTCGCGTCTGTCTATGGAAGCCTTTAGGATCTTCACTTCAGAGGAGACGATTATCTGTTATCGCAGATGATAGTTTTTATCATCATCATTTCAGTCGAAATACGTGCACTGCTCGACATAGGCCAAGTGTGAGTGTGTGTGTGTGTGTAGTCTCCCAAGTGTCGCCACAAAGACTGTGCGTCTCCCATCCATTGGACTCCCGCGACCCTCGCCAAGTCACCGGTCCACCTTGTGGCAGGCCTACCAACGCCGCGTCTTCCGGTACGCAATCGCCACTCCAGAATCCTTCGACCCCATCGACCATCTGTTCTGCGAGCAATGCGCTCTGCCCACTGCCAGCCTTCTGATGAGGTCCAACCTGAGCGACGTTTCAGGGCCGTATGTCATCACTGGTAATCCGCACTGGTCATACTTGGACTTTGATCTTGAGACACTGTGGCATGTCAGACAAGAAAATACCGCATAGCTTCGTGAACGCAGCCCAGCCGAGTATTCGACGAATTACCTCTTTCTCGAAGTTAGACCTGCCTAACTTTAGACGATTACGTTTGCCTGGGATAGATGATTCCAAGTAAACGTAATCGTATACAGTTTTTATCATTCTCGCTTGATTCTCGCTGAATTTTGCAGTAAGCAAAAAATATATGAATCTTTTTGATTAATTACGCAGTTCCACCAGACCGAAAAGCCACTAATTAATGTGTGCACTAATTGTCTGAAAATCTTCTAACACGTATTTTTCATATTTCCAAGTTTCCATTGTAGTATTTTTTTGTTAGTGTCATCAATTGAAAAACTGTTAGTTATTGAAATCGTTTGTAGTTTTTGTTCAAATGTTATTCGTGTCTACAATGGAATTTATATTTGTATAGCAAAACGTTAAATGTTTTTTCGTCTCTCTCTCTTTAACGGTACGACACTGGCCGTTGATATTTTTACTCGCATTATGAAACTTTTTTGACGATGAAATGCAAGAAAGAAGACATAATGACGTCACAGATTGCGTTATAACAAGGTAGGTAAATTCTTCTAACATTATTGAGTTAACATTTTACTATTCGTTTTGAAAATTAGGAACTTTCTATCGGAAAATCATTGCAGTTTTTCCCACACTCTCGTAGTGTAGTCCCAAACAAAACGATTTGTAGAAATTGTCTTAAGTCTTACAAAACATAGCACCATTATGTATAAATGGAACTTGTTAGCCTAACCGCCCACGATCTTATTAGTGGGTAATAGAAACCCGTTCCCGTCCATGTTTTTACTTTACCTATATATTTTTTTCTATTTTCTAATTATGACACTTCTATGTCGCTTACACTAACAGTTTTGTTGTCAAATTGCTTCTGTCTTATAAGGATATTATTATCAAAAACCGTGATTTTTAACCGACTTCAAAAAGGAGGAGGTTCTATGTTCGGTTGAATGTATGTTTTTTTTTTATGTATGTTCACCGATTTCTCGGTCAATTGTGGACCGATTTTGAAATTTTTTTTTGGATTGAAAGGTTATGCTTCCGAGTTGATTCCATAGAAATATTGTTATGATCTGATCATGAACTTCAAAGATATGCAACAGAACTCCTCATAGGATCACAGCAGAACCGTCGTAACAAGTAAAATTGCTTTGTTTATACGTGTAGTCGATGACTGACTGAAAGTAGAGGGGGAATATATCGAACTGATCTGATGATGAAGCCTGAAGTTAGGCACCAGAACTCTGTAATAAATGAATGTAATCTAACCGTGTTTGGGATTATAAGAATTGTCATGAGATGCACTCTGGCTATAAGGTATTTAAGTTTGGCTGAGGGGTACTTTTTAGTGGTGGTACCATAACTAAAAAGTGTAAAATAAAAAACTTTTTACAAAAAAAATACAACCGACTTCAAAGTAAAAAAAAAACACTGAAAAGTGCAAAATAACTTTAATTTCGGAAGTCGGTGTTAACGAAGAGACAAAACTATTATAGAAACACCGACTTCCGAAATTAAAGTTATTTTGCACTTTTCAGTTTTTTTTTTACTTTGAAGTCGGTTGTATTTTTTTTTGTAAAAAGTTTTTTATTTTAAATCTTTTCAGGTGGTTATGTATCATCGTAAATAATTTGAACAGTGTGACTGATCATCTTGATTAAATTCATGATATCTTAATACATAAACAACTCAAAGGCCCCAAAACTTCAAAGCTACAAAACAAAACCTAATCATCGAACATACGTGTGAAATTATTTTCTAATTACGGAGCACGCGCGCAAATTTTTAAAGTAGTGTTGTACTAAAGGGTCCACCCGGCCTTTGAGCGTTAAACCGGGTCCACACGCAAGATAAGATCTCCGCGAGTCCGAGGCATAAGTTAGGGGGCCGGGCCGGCTTGAAAATTAATATTTCATTATTCGCGATGATTACGAGCAGCGTGTATTACGGCGCTAGTTAGTAAATCAACTGGACGCGTAATTATTGCCAGTGCACTTTGATAAATGGAAGTCAGCCCGTGTCTGCGCCTCCTAGAGCTGCTCCAAGATATTATATGAAATTGATTAGCATTTTAAGTGATAGTCCGAGCGTTTAGTGGATTTTCGAGTTAATTAATATTTTATCGGTTCTGTTTATGTGATTATGTTAATAATATGGTATCTATTTGGATTTATTAATTCTAATTAGATAGTAAATTGGCTTTATGTCTCTTGTTCTTATGCAACTTTGTGTTGATGGATCTTTGTACAAAATTGATTTAAATCTACGGAAGAAATCGAGGAACAATTTGAAATGAATTTTCTGCCTTTTTCGTGTGAACTTCCATCAATAATACAAACTTCAAGATTTGTAATTTAGCAAATAGGTACAAGTAGGTGATGAATAGTGCACTAACTGGCCCTATTTAGAAAACTGTCAAAACCAACTCTGATGAATAGAATGAACCATCATGTTTTCATAGCGTAAAGACGAGTCACTTTTGCCAACTATGGCCAATGCAATAAGGTAGGTAATGAAGTCCACAGCCTTCATGGTGCAGTAACATTCACCTTATATGTTCAAGGGTCGCAAACTCCGTTTCCGCATCAACTCTAATCGGCGCAAGAATAATAAATAGAGAAGATTTGAAATCACAGCCACTCAATCACACGATGGAGATTTTATGACAGTCTTCAAACTTGATTGCACAATGTTGATTTGACTTTTATAGGACCTCATGTATGTATTATGCAGTTCTATGCAATCTTCTATGGTTTTGTTCAATTTTACGACGGCACATAAAATACAGAATCTCTTGTTGCCTTTTAGTAAGAATCTTCATTACTTTTACAACGATAAAACGTTTTGCCTCAATAATCCATCATTAAAGACCTCAACTGTTTATTACGAACTCTTCGCAAGCATTTTATCTTCGTGTGAAATCGCTTGCATTCCATTGTTTTTGCATGGGGTAGCCGAACCAGCTGACTACACAGCTCACATTAAAACTCTTTAAATTTTATGACGATTACTCGTAAAAATTTAATGACCTTTTGGCGGCTCTTCACCATGAAATTGAATTGGGTAACTTGAATAATTAAGTTGTAAACACTCATCATCACTCTTGACTCATCATCCGCCAATACATATTAACGAACTCAATGTAAAAGGGCTCTTTATCCCCGTCCAACACACTAATTAACACATGCATAAACGTTAAAGCTCGCACAAACTTTGTTTTTTAAACTTCGATGGCAGAGTGCGATAACTTGCAATAACCCCCGGTCAAGGGTATGATGAATTATCATAAATCGCATAATAACAGGGTAACTCACCGTACGAAGTTCCGCATGGTTACTTTGCTTCACGTGAATGAAAAAATAAACACTTCAATTTTTTACTGAAATATTTTTTGAACACTCGTCAGTATCGCGAGGCGGCCGGGAACCGCGGGTGACGTCGGCGTCGGCGTGCGCTCCGTACGAAAGCTGCGGCGATTGTGGCGGCTTAGCAGTCGCGTGCCTGCTCTTGAACTTGCGACTTGACAGCAGGTTGCATCGTCTTGCACACCAGTGCATTGACAACAATACGTTCAGCCTCTGTCGTCTGTAGCGCCGCGCCGTCGCCACCCTCCTGACATCTGTCAATCAATTCGTCGCTGGGGGGGCGGCATTCAGGTAATGTTCACTCATCTGAAGAACGCCTGCACAGTATGAATGTACGATTTAGTGCCGACGCGAGCTGTAAGTCCGTGCAATTAAAAGATCAGGATAATTACTGGATACACAGCTAAATGATGGGCAATAAAATGAAATTGCTTGCCTTAAGCTAATTAAGATTTATTTACGTACTTAAATGACCAACAGTTGGTTGAATGTGTGTTCCGTTATAGAGCATGGTTACATTAATTTATATCATTTGATGTCGTAAGTGGCACGCACATTACCATCATTGTTCCGACCACCTCAATTGTATATGACGACCACAGCTAGAATTTGAATTTAAGTTTCCGTGAAATTAAGATTCAGAACTTAAAAACAAAACAAATGACAGTTACCAGCGTTCTCAATTGTTTTAAGTAAATAATAATTATAAAAATACTAATTTATGTAATATTATTTTAAGTAAAACATTTTTTTCCATTTTTCACATTGTTCTCACCGTTTTCTATCCTAAGTTTTTGCTTACCTACAATTTTCCCAGACTTCAAACATCAAGGAATGTTTGTCAAAGATTAAACCCACAAGGTTCACTTTAGTAATATGATCAAATGAAATGATTTTACTCACCTGTACCAAGTTAATTTCCTTAAAATTCACTTAGAAGTTCTATCCTTATCTTTAGAATCATCATTACAATTATGGATAAAATACTTAGTCAAAACAACAAAAACTCAAACAGCAGGTGTCATTAAAGTGTTACAGCAATTTATCCGAATTATACCAAATTAGAAGTGCTCATGAATAGTAATAGTAGCTTTTATACCAACGTTATTATTATACTATTATAAGTGCATTAGCACACATTCTTGAAACTTTTACGGACGCCCATTTAACAGGGAAAGTGCACATTTACTTTTATTTTCAAAATCACACTCACTGGAGATGCAGTTACCTCGATTTGTGTAACATAATTAAAGAAATTGCATTATTCTCATGAAAATTCATAGTGTAATTGCACTTAAATAACAGTGTGTTGTGAAACAAATTAAAAGACTAATTGGTGTAATGAGGAAGTGTTTACTTGAACGAGATAAGTGAAATCAGTGGACGTCCGTCAGACTTGTAAGTAGCATCCACTTACATCGCTGCTTCAAACACGAGATTAGACGTTTATATTTCAGATTGCATGTTCTTTTTTTGAAAGTATTTTTATTTTCTTTTTAGACAGCTACATTTATTATTCGAGTCGTATAAATGTTTCTGTGAAAGTCGATTAAAAGTAGTTTTAAATGTCACCCCGCCGCATCTCTAATTTATGGTCTCTTGGCGAAATATTTATAAAAACGAAAACACTTTTGCTTTATTTTCATAAAGCGTCGCTGTCATATCGATCGAAAATATCTGTTATTTTTATAAAGTATTACCTTCACTGAGATAATAGCAACCCCGTGTTCATTACCTGCAGTGACTTATCTTGCAATTATTGGTTTCAAATGAAATACAAGAGGAAAAGAAACTTAAAAGTTAGGGATGCCCCACTACAACCTTGAGATGTAACTTCCGCAGTTCCGTCAAATCGAATGCGTACCTATGCATGCATTCTGTCCTGGACCGGTGTTCGACATTGTTCTTTTAGTAACAAACCCAAGAGTTACCTCGAATCCTATTAGTTAGCGACTGTTTCTCTTATCGTCTCAATACGACACAGTTAATTTAATTCTATTTTTAACCGACTTCTAAAAACACGAAGAGGTTATCATTTCGGTTGTACTTTTTTTTTCTTTTTGTTATCTCAGACCTCCGTCTTATATGGACGATTTACAAAAAAAAAAAAATCTCTTTAACCTTTTGAGTGCGTAATTAGAGACAATAGTAAGACAATGGCGCGTGAACCGGCGGCGTTAATGCGGGGATCAACAGCTTAAAGGATATGCTTCCAAATTGGTCCCATTTTTTTCAAAATCCAGTTCTTTTGATGGGATCCATGAGGAACCGAGGGAACTCCTCAAATATTATAGGCAATCATGTAGTGATTTTGGTATTTTCATCGAGAACTTAAGCTAAATGCTTTGCCAGTCAAAAAGTAACATTTGATGAAGTGGAACTGATGAAGAAGACCAGAAATGGCCAACGGAACTTCATACTCATATAGATATCATAATGAAGATAGTTAAGCGACTATGACAATACAAATAAATAAATGGTTCTGAATAATTATGTTGAAAATGGTATCATCGAAGTGATTTAATGATGATGATGGAGCCGGAAAATAGGCACCGGAACTCCGTAATTAATCAATGTATCCTAGCCGTGTTTGAGCTTACTAGAATTACACTATCGAACTGATCTGATGATGGAGCCGGAAGGTGAAAGGTGGACACGGGAACTTCACAATAAAACAATGTATCCTAGCAGTGTTTGGGTTAATTGGAATTGTCATGAGAAATAGGTACTCTGGCTATAAGTGTATCGCAACTAAAAAGTGTGAAATAAAAAACTTTTTACACAAAAAAAACCATTTTCAATAAAAAAAAAAATAACTTTAATTTCGGAAGTCAGTGTTAAATAAGAAACAAACAATACCGAGAAACACCGACTTCCGAAATTAAAGTTATTTTGATCGTAAGACCATTTTTTTTTTATTTTGTATAAAGTTTTTTATTTTTTAGCGCCACGGCAAGTTGCAGGTATATCATCATAAGCATGCAAGTATAATTATTCTGGTCTACGCGGTGCTACGCAGTTTCTACGCAGTGCTACGTGCTACGCCACCTATATGCAGCGCTTCGCGATTACTTTTGAATTACGCTTATTCTTCGCAGCTTCTCTTCAACACTTGGGTTTCACTTCGCTTCAAAAAGTTTCTGTGTTATACATCCCTATTGAGGTACAACATTCGGTTCGCTTACCCGCTACGCAGGTGACCTATAATTTCACCAAATGACTAACGCAGTCATTGACTTTAAAAGTTTATAACAAACAGCGATGTATGAATTAAATGATTCATACCTCTCGACTCGGCTTAACCTAGAATAAGTGAAGTTTCTGAACCGTGACGTCATCATTCATCGGGGAAAATACTAAAACCAAGAGATAATGAAAGTTGAATGCATAATTATCAGATCTGGGTATTTGACAACTTTCTCTGGAGATCTCAAGATTCTGTAGGTATTGTTTTCGATTAAGCAAATTCATATTGACTATAGCAACTTGCATCTATATGTATTTCTATTTATAAATATGGTAGACTAGCTTCTGCCAGCGGCTTCGCCTGCGAGAAAGTGGGTTTCTAGTTCTAGTGGAAAGAGGGTGAATTTTGGAAAATCCTCTCTTAGTGCTCGTCTACGTCATAAAAGGAAACCTTGTGCCAAATTTTACGCTCTTAAACCTAATAGTTTCGGCTGTGCATTGATATATCAGTCAGTCAGTCAGTTTCTCCTTTTATATATATAGACTAGCTTTTGCCCGCGGCTTCGCTCCCGTCAACTGACTACTCTACCCTACTCTACTCTACCCTACCCTACCCTACTCTACCCTACTGTACCCTACTGTACCCTAATCTACCCTACTCTACCCTACTCTACAATACTCTACCCTACTCTACCCTACTCTACCCTACTCTACCCTACTCTACCCTACTCTACCCTACTCTACCCTACTCTACCCTACTCTACCCTACTCTACCCTACTCTACCCTACTCTACCCTACTCTACCCTACTCTACCCTACTCTACCCTACTCTACTCCACTCTACCCTACTCCACCCTACTCTACGCTACTCTACCCGACTCTACTTTCCTACATACCCTACCTACCTACCTTCTTATCCTACCTATCTACCCACCTACCCTACAACCTTCCCTGTAAGCAGTGCAAAGCAAAGCAATAAAACAAAACAGAATGATTAAAATTGGTCCAGTCGTTCATAATATAGCGTGACCAGGAGAAATAAGGGTTCATTTTTATATTAGATATAAATAATATTCAAGTTCATATTTTACATGTTTTTTTTTTAATATGGATTTTTTCGTTTATTTATAATAAAATAAAATAATAAAATGTTCTAGTCCTTACCACTTCAAATTTTGATATTTCGAGACATTCTATTTTTTAAGAGTATTTTCATTGCACCAAGCTTCTAAATGAGTTCAATCCTTGAGTTTTCTAACATGTGTCAAAGTAAAATGTAATTTAAATAAAAAAAGTAAGTACCTACTAAGGAGTATTGATATCAAATTCGAAGCAAATCACTCACAAAATAACTTTCTACCCCTTTTTAACCCCGTTAGGGGATAAATTTCAATAAAATACGTAACTCGTCTTCCATTAATTCTGTTAAAGAATGTTCATGCAAAATTGTCCCATACAAACTTTGCCCCCCTTTTTCACCACCTTGGGGTAGAATTTCGAAAAATCCTTTGTTATCGGATGCCTACGTCATACAAAGAACATACCCTCCAAGGTAATATATAATATAAGATTTTTGCCCTTTTATTAAGGTAATATTTATGCTACCACCCACGGGAGCGGTGTAGTTGCCAAAGATGCGGGTGAAACCTCGGGAACGGCTAATATAAGTTTATTTTTATGGCTACAAAAAAGGTGTAAAAGTCTTCCATTCACCTCACTAATTTAAATAGGATCTCTTAATTTAAAATCACTATAATAAAAATACCGATAGTGCCAAGGCACACTTCTAACGTTCTCATTTTAAATGTAACTGCACAGAGCCAGTTTCCTTACATGGACTGTTAATTTCGAATTGAGTTTTTATCTTCCCGTGCGTTAATTGAGAAAAACAATTTGACTGTAATTGACATTGGGGATCTTAGCAAAAGTGAGACGGTACTTCACGCCGGAACAGCTGCTCAACCTTTATCAAGCGCAAGTACGATCGTGTATGGAGTACTGCTCTCATCTTTGGGACGGGTCTGCCAAATACCAGCTTGATGCGCTAGAGTCGATTGAGAGGCGAGCCAAGAGGATCATCGGCAATAATGCACTTGTTGAGTCGAAGCTCCAAAGCCTTGGGCATCGCCGCCGAGTTGCTAGCCTGTCGGTTTTCTATCGTTTACATTTCGGGGAGTGTGCACTGGAATTGCACAATCTAATTCCGCCAAGTCCGTTCCATCATCGGACCACTAGACGTACGGCGTTGCGCCACCGGTACATGGTAGACATCCCACCCATACGCACAAAACGTTTTAAGAACACATTTATTATGCGTACAGGCAAGGAGTGGAATTCCTTGCCGGAATCTGTGTTTCCAGATAGCTACAACTTAGGGGTCTTTAAGTCAAGAGTGAATAGGCTACTTCTAGGCAAGCGTGCTCCATCGTCGACCACATCATCGCTTACCATCAGGTGAGATGGTGGTCAAACGCGAGCCTATCATTAATAAAAAAATAATAAAAAAATGAAATTATTCGGTCTACACGTCGTCGCTTTCTGTAAGTACCGATCCGTTCAACAACTTCATAAGTACCTTAGTGGTACATTTCTGGCAGGGTGGTCGTAGTCATGGATCGTCTGATATGTTGGTTGCGGCTTTTGCGAGACTTCTCCATCTCTCTCTATTTGTGGCACTGTGTGTACATTAATAATAATATAATAATAAAAAATCTTTATTTCCAGCTTTACAATTTTTTAAGAAGTAGCTCCGTACATCAATATAAGCATATTGTCGTAAATTGTAAGCTAGCACAAAGTTATACACACGGATATCTATGGTTATACACCTCTGACACCCAAGCTAAGATTGAACTTGTGTTATGTATGTCAGGGCTCTCTAAAAATTGAAAAAGACGGAAACAACGAAACATCGGAGTCAGAGATTTTAAAAGAAAATAAAGATTTTATAAATAAAATCTTTGTAATTAAAAGTGAGACAAAAGGTGAGGTGTTTGAGTGACAAAAGTATTTAAACATAAAAAAACAAACCACCAGTGAAATTGTATTAAATAAGTGTGTGTGATGGTGTCTGTGTGTGTATGATGATATGTGGGAGGAGGGAAAAATTGGGAAAGGGGGAGGGGTAAAAAGCTACGTTTTGAGAATACTTTCGACCTCCTCATAACCTCATAACATTCGGGAACACTTACTGGACGATTTAATGAGGATACATAGCGGGTGACTGGCCTCCATATATACCTTCCTTGTACCACTAATCGTTCCAATTTAAAGAGCTTTCGTTGCAGACCTCCATACGTCTTAAAGATTCGCACTTACACAATCAATGAAGATCTTTCGATGCGAAGCTCTTTCAGGATGGAAATGCTAGTACGGTGAACAGTCCATTTTATCCTCAGTAGACTCCTCCAACAGCTTCATAAGTAGGTTACTTTGTAATTAAATGAATATGATGATTTTGTTTTAAGATGTTGTGTTTTTAAATTATATTAAAGATTTTAAGCCAACCTATAACCTTTAGACTAAATAATCAATTTATTTGATACTCTTTTCTGAAACGATTTTATCGAATTATACAAAATATATAACGTAACTTCAATAACGCAAAATTTTCTTCTGACAGCAGGACAGACAGGCGGGCAGAGTCGCGGTGGCTTTTATTCTTTATATTTTTTTGTTATCGAATAAATATCACTAAGTAATCATCACATTCCTCTATGTTAGCAAGATTTTATCAGTCCAATGAACTAAGTCCTCCCATATAAAATACCTAATTTTAACGACGAGTATTCCTAAAATTGGTTCCATTTCACTTGTTCCACAATTCACTCGAGTCAAAGCCAAATAAGTGATTTGACCTGTTGGTCTAGTGGTTGTGGCCCGGACTGCTATGCCGGAGGTCGTGGGTTCGATTCCCACCCAGGACTAATGTTTGTGTGATGAGCACGATCATTTGTTCTATGTCAGTGTGTAATTTATCTATAATATGTATGTATTTAGAAATATATAAGTATGTTTATCAGTTGTCTAGTACTCATAACACAAGCTCTGCTTAGCTTGGGACTTGACGGCCTTGTGTGATAGTGGTGGAATATTATTATTATACATTTATTTATCTCAGCACCCTAAGGTCCTGGACCTTTGGAAGGCGTACGAGGAGCCGAAACCAACTCGCACAGGCCCTTTTAGACGCTTTTAATGGAAAGTGGTACGTGGTATTATTATTATTATTATCTACTTATCTTAAATCTTTTAAAAACTAGATAGATATCTATTGCAGCTTTGTAATATATTCAATCATAGATAAGTAAAACATTACAAAATAGAATAAGTGTCCGTGAGAAGAATTAAAAAGAATGCCACCTATGAAAAGAATTGCCACAAGAATTGGCTATCACAGTATTTTTTTATACTATCGGGCAATTAATTACCTATCATAAACATCTTACCTATTTTAAACAGAACAGTAGATACACGTAACTAATGAAAAACTTGATAAAATTATACGAGTAAAACCTAGTAAACAGGTCCGTTATTCTTAGTGATATCGTTACAGGAAAAGAACAAACTTTGTCATATCACGTGTAAAAATAAACTTTGCGACAAAAACTGTCTTAAGTACAGCAAGAAATAAAGAGGTTATAATTAACATAACATGTCAATTACAACTGTCAAGAAATGGCGCGAATCAATAAGGCATGATGACAGCCCTGATTTAGCCAACATAATCAGTTGACGCGACGAAAGTAGAGCGAGAGTGTAGAGTTGACAGCTGATCGTCTAAGGGCAATTACGAATGGCTAAGTGTCCAATTACCGCCAATTTACTTGTTAAAATTGCATTAAAAGCATGTTTTAAGTGGCAATTAATATTATTTTCACGCATAAACTTAAAACGAGCTTTCCTTACCTACGACATTTACATAAACTTAAGGGTGTACCTATGTACCTACATCTGTTTTACTTATATATATCAACTAGATTCTGCCAGCAGCTTCGTCCGTGTGAAATAAGGTTTCTCCATACAAACTTTGTATCCCCTTAGGGAGTGAATTTTAGAAAATCCTGTCTTAGTGCTCGCGTACGTCATAAAAAGAAGCTTTGTGCAAAATTTCACACTCTTAATCCCAATAGTTTCGACTGTATGTCCAGTGTAGGGCTTAATTAACTACTATTTTGTAATCAGATTACAAATTACGATAAAAAATAGTTAACTACATATAGTTTGATTACATGTAGTTACAATTATTATTACATGTAGTTAACTACATATAGTTTGATTACATGTAGTTAAAAAAACTACAGTAATCAAACTACATGAAGTTGTGGCTAATTTGATTGTTGTAATAATTACTGATTATTTCAGAACTTAGAACTTATACCTATTTTACAATTAGATAAACATGTAATGTGTTGTAATTATTGATTTATTAAAACTGAGACTAGCTCTAAAATTTAATTTTAAAAAAATCACGTATGTTTACTTTCATGAATAATTAATCAAATACAAGGCTTGTCGTAGATGTTTATGTACCTACTTATATTTATAACATATTATTATTGCGTTGACTGAGGAGTAATAAAAAAATCAACCTTTAAAAGTGTAGTTATAAAAAGTAGTCTCGTAATCGTGATCGCAACTACAATTTGTACATAGTTAGTAATCAAAATGTTTAACTACTTTTTACGATTTTTTAATGTAATTTGTAGTTGTGTTTACTAACTACAATATGTAGTCGTGGTTAGTTAGATTACATATTGCCCAATACTGGTGTGTTGATATGGCAGTCAGTCAGTTTCTCCTTTTATATGTATTTAAAGAATTAGATTAAATAACATTATCCTTCTTATGTAGGAAATCATCAAATGACTTATCCCGCTCTGTGTGGAGCGAGATAGTAACCAGTATCTCTTTAGCTCAGTAACTCTTTTGAACAATGCGCAGCCCTGGCTCTTTCCGATTACTATAAAAATCCTGATCGGGTGCAAAACAGTTGAATTTGGCCATCAGATCTTGCCTTAAACTTGCCCATTATGGAAAATTATTTTATATATTCCACTTCCAATATAATCTTTGCCTTCTGGATTTACCTGGAAATCATAAATATACCTAGTAAATATCACCACCGCTGCACCATTTATCAGCGAGTTCTAATACACTGCTGTCCTTCAGTTTTCAGCACCTATTTTATATATGGTCCTCATGTGGTCCATAGGAGATCTAGTATGCAACCAACACCGGGCTCCATTTTACTTTAGTTTGGCAGCTGTCTGAACTAGCTCCATAATTAGCATTTTGGAACGCAGCGCGCAGTTCCCCTGATAGTTTGAAATCTAATAATGTCGGCGTTAAGGACAAAGTTGTTCGACCTGCGAGAGAAAATAATGAGTAAGATAGAATAACCCACGTACGTGATTTGATGGTGTCTTTAAGGGACGCCTTGCATCTATGTCTTTCATGGGTCAATTTCATAAATTTTATGTATTTAACTACAAATAAATAACGGCTACCTATTGTGTATCAAACTTTACTTTATGTGGTAAGTACTGTGATATCGAAAGGGGATCGCATGAGTTAGGCTAACGAACTGGTATGTAAAATATACTTTTAAGGGTTTTGTTGTTTTAGAATAGGTTTGAAAATTGAGTAGAACAAAGAAATGTCTAGTTTTTTGGAGTTCGGACATAACCATTGTAGCGCGATGTACTATACACGGATAGCATTTGACAAATGGTTTTATTAAATCTCTCCACCAAACCATTGTATTCTAGGTGGAACGCAGTGGTGAAGCGGGATTTTGCTCCGGAATAACTTACTGTTTCCTTGACTAAGCGAGAAGTGAAAACCGACCCCCTATTAGATATAACTTCCTTGACACCACCAAATCGACAAAAAATATCCTCTATCAAGAAATCGCTGTTCCTCAGGGCTGTCGCTCTGGGAACCGCTTTGCAGACCGCATACCTCGTAGCATATTCTAAACTAACAAAAATGTATAATAGATGATCAAACGAACTTACCTGTGATGTTCGATCATTATTATACGTAGCTTCGTTCGAAGACATATTATATATAACCATGCAGCTTCCCGCATTCACTAGGCGAACCAATCGCAGCTTTTCAGAGCCTAAAAGCAAAAACAAAACGCACCGTATCCGAGCGAGTATCTGTCAGTAACGTCAAATGTCATTCTTTCAGAGTTAGAGATAAATCTTAAGTTTTGCTGGGTAGGGTAGGGAGGGTTCCCTATGTCTTCGAACGAAGCTACGTATAATAATGATCGAACATCACAGGTAAGTTCGTTTGATCATCTATTATACTGCAAGCTTCGTTCGAAGACATATTATATATAACCATGCAGATGTTAAGAGTCAACTTAAAGCAAAATTAAGATTTTTAATATCAAACAAATATATTTCAGGAACCAAAATCTCTTAGGCACTTATTAGGCTCTTAATATAATGGTAATATGAGACAATCAGTCTTTTTGTCATACTTATACATTTTATATTATATAAGTATATATGTCTATATTTTTTATAATTATTTTAAACATATTAAGGCATTTATAAGCAAATATTTTGTTCAGCATTAAGCACAGCATGAGCAAATTCAGATGAATTGTTGGAAATAGGTATATTATAAAATTTTGCAAAAGTTGAAGAACTGTTTGTTCAGCCGTTTGCCTAATTACATCTAATGATGCCCCTAGCTTTAGCAGTCGACATGGATGCATGTCTTGTACTATGCCCTGAAAAAACGCTAATATCTATGCCACACATAGAGAAAGTATATATCTAAATATATTTTATTATTATTATGGTTTTTTAGGGAATTTTTCTCAGGCTAGTACCTGGTGTTCTTTTAGAATCTCACGGGATTATCCATCTACTAATGGTAGACGAAGAAATTGGCTTGTGTGGGTTATTCAAAGAAAGTATTAAATGAGTATTATCAACCCTAATACTCTTGAGTGTATCTAATGTAATAAAATAAAGTAGTGTAAGGGCAGATTTCAGGTTTTGCCGTGCATTTTCGTTACAGAAAATGGCTCTATTTTTGTATGTTACTAAAAACAATAAAAATAATAAAATAAAAACTAAAATAAAGGTAAATAAGAGGTTCGGTCCGCTGCAACCAGAGCCAGATGTTTTTATAGTGTCTAGGATAGAAATGTTTACACCGGTTTCATTAACTATAATATTGGGTATTTTTATAAATGATAAATCTGTGCTACTTGGGCTCTGCTAAGTGCAAACAAATTCACTAACTTTTTAGACAATTTGATTTTTATAGAAACCTTAACATAATCTCTAGATGTGATCATTACCACCAATTTATGAGTCTATTAATTTATTAATTGGTATAGACTGTGTGAATAAGTGAGATCCTATAAGTAACATTGAATTGAGGCATTATTTGGAAGGTAACCTAATGTAACCTCTATGGCTGATGGAAGAACATCATGTCAATATTCTGGAAATTAGTGTAAGGAGGTGTGTAAGATGTCACTCTTTAAAAGAGGAATGCAATAGTTTTTTATTGAGTAGGTACCTATAAAGACTAACAGCTTGAAAAACTAACATTGTTTTCAATGGTGGACAAGCTTGTGAAGGTCAATATGACATCACCTTTTCATTTTGATTTTTGTAGCCTCCCCAATATTGGGCTAAATGGAGGAAAGAACACATAAAAGAAATAAATTATCATGTCCAAGGGCAGTAAAAAACATCTAATTAAATGTATTTTGAATCTGGTTTCCAGGAAACACAGGCATCACATTTATGCATTACTTGTAGAAGGGAAAAGATCAATCAGTTTGACCAAACTGAGACACAATATACCTACTAAAATGTAGAGATATTCTGTTCCCACTCTATGTTAGATGTATGAGATTGTTAACTGGTCTCTTTGTTGTCTTTTGAATCCATATATGAAGCAAATAGACAAATCTAATTATTTTCACACCATTGCTCCATATTTCTGGCTATATTATTTAATTGTTGATACCGTATTCCTCCCATTCGGTTTAAATAAGATACAGCAAACTATTATCAAACTCACACAAAATGTGTAAGTGCTCATGTTTAACAAAATAGTATTTTTAAAGGTAAAAAATGTGAAGCAGTTCTAAATAATTTATGTGATAATTATAATTTTTTATCCTTTTTCCAGAACCCATAGACTTCTATTATCACTACAATTGCGCCCCCCCCCCCCCCAGTTCTTGTTGCATCATTGTAGGTCTAGTTTGATGATTGGATGAATTTTTATTTTGAACCTTAGTTGCCTTTACTTATAACTAAGTATTTATGTTCTAATTTTAGTATAGAGCCAACCAACAACAAATGTTGTTGCAACAAAATAATGCAACAGTTGATGTACATATTAAGTGAGTAATCTCTCATAAGCTAAGAAACTTGTTTCTGTAAATATTTTTAAGGGATTTACAGAAACAACATTTTTTGTATGTGACATCAGTCATTGTATAAGTGTCATATATAAAATCTAAATAATTAACATGATTGGGATGGCGTATTTTGTAAAAAGGAGTAATTGTTCCTTGAATATTTTTCAACCTTTTATTATATAATAGTAGGCTAGTATGAATAGTGTAGTGTGTATAGTAGTAGACTATATAGTCTGAACCAATACACAAAAGGTCATCAAGATGATGTACATACTGTTTGTGAACTTTTGATCATAGATATACATGTAACTACCACTATCAAAAATGCATAATGTGCAAAACAAATCCCATATGGGACAGCAATAGACTCTTTTTAAATGATCATAATGAAATAATAGGTATCTCCTGTGATCTGGATTCAATTTTTGCCATAAGATCTCCTGGGTACACTAGAGCCACCGCAGTGATCTTACATCTTATAAATTTGGATGTGTGAATCAATTTGTTCAGGGGTTTAAAGGTTTCAATAAACCTCCCTTCTCCATCCCTGTTGGGAAACCAAAAAAATATCTTGGATATAAGTTGATTCCCACACGGTTTCCATGGGGAATTTGTGCTCAATGGCAATAAATTATGAATGGTTTTATACATAAATATGCATTCATCTTGGCCCCTGATCTTGAAGATCCTGATTGATCACTTGTAAAACCATTTTGTTTTGAACCGTTGAATTTTGGTTGATAAGTTATGGAAGAAAAAATGCACTTACCGAACATCCACTGATGTGCTTCAAAATTGGGGCATTACCACAAATCCTCTATCAACGAGGTAGGGAATGGGCTAATCTGTAAGCCTGACTAACCTCTAGTTTCAACCATGAGCCTGTGGTGGAACTTTTTGTGTTCTAGCATACACTGGATGTGTTGCGAGAATTGCTTGGTTATAGTTTTATATGAGGACTGCAGTTACTTTCGTCCAGGCCTAGGTATTATTCTTTGCTGGTTGTACCAAGATGGACCATTCCCGTTTCCCTGACGGGTTACAGTTGAAGATTAGGCTGGCTTCATAATAAGCTTGCCGCTTCTGTGGCATGTCTTTAGGACTTTAAATGTTCTCTGTTGCAGTATTCCCATGCAGGTAGTCGTCTCTATCAACATCTTTGACAATATCTTTGTTTATGTGAAGTGCAAATCTATTAAAACTCTTCCAGTATCAATCAACTGGGAAAATTAGTTTCAGCCTATTTATGCCATCATTGCTGAGAAGCCTAGATAGGGTCTAGTGATTCCCAATCCCAACTGATTCTGTTCTGATTTAATCTTTTTGTATCAGTATATTCTTGTATTATCAATGAATTACTGACTGAGGCAATAATCTCTATATTATTTTAAACAGTTATTACACACATTTTTATCTAGTTTTTGTTCATATTCCTTGAGTATTTCCAAAAATGGTATTCTAGATGTGGGTTAAGTCATTCATTAAGTCAGGCCATTAAATCATTTGGTTTGGTAGATATAAATACTGTAATACTCTGAATACTTCAGGAAATATAGTAACTGGTTCAACGACTAGCTCCGATGCTAGTTCAGGAAATGTTATATACTCAAGTCTGTAACAGTTGGGGTTGTGCCTGTTGGAGCCGATGATGATACAACAGATATCTAGTTTAATGTCCATTTCTTGAGGATCATCCTAAATACAAGGTCTAAAAACCTAAAAATATTGACCCTGTTATGGTACCAAAGTGTACCTAGGCAAAGTCTTTCTGATTTTATCAAAAGGTAATGACCATTGTGCATTCATCTCGTAAACACCACGAGTAAGCGGATCACGTCAATGCATCTCGTACATCACCCGTGTCCATGTACCAAAAGGTAAAGATCATCGTGTGTTCATCTCGTAAACACCACGAGTCAGCGGATCGCGCCAATGTATCTCG
Source organism: Mythimna impura (assembly GCA_905147345.3). Classification (NCBI taxonomy): domain Eukaryota; kingdom Metazoa; phylum Arthropoda; class Insecta; order Lepidoptera; family Noctuidae; genus Mythimna; species Mythimna impura. The sequence goes on from LR990346.1 coordinate 7,096,717, forward strand.
TACATCACTCGCGTCCATAGGTACAATATTCAAAATCCATTTCACTTGCACTGTAGATATAATGTACTATAGATAACTTTCCTGACGAAGCTTTTCAGGTTACCCCAAAGGTGTGGGGAAAAAAACAACCACGTATGTTTATCTCGTAAACATCCCGAGTCAGCTGAACGCGTCAATGCATCACGTGCACAACCCGCGTCAATAGGTATATCCATATTTCGAAACCCATTTGATTTACAGTCTTACACTGTTTAATGTACCATGGCAAAGCCTTTAAAGTTATGGAACAAGGAAACAAGCTCGTGTGTTCATCTCGTAAACACCCCGAGAAGTTTGATCGTGTCAATGCATACAATTATTTGGGTTAAGTCCGTGAAACTCTTACTTCACTGAATAATCTAATAGATAAATCTATTACTTCACCTGGAATCAAAGAATTAAATAGAGATAGGACAGGTGACGTACTATGTTATCGTCGTTTCATCCTTTTTTCAAACTTTTCATCATATGAAGATAGTATTTCATATCTTTTCGTTCTGGCATACTTCATTACAAATTATACAAGCACTATGCTCTTATTTAATTACTTAAATTGGTAAAAAAGCAAATAAAACACAACGTAAAACGTATTGGTTGCCGCGCAAACGTATGGAATGACATTTGACGTTACTGACAGATACTCGCTCGGATACGGTGCGTTTTGTTTTTGCTTTTAGGCTCTGAAAAGCTGCGATTGGTTCGCCTAGTGAATGCGGGAAGCTGCATGGTTATATATAATATGTCTTCGAACGAAGCTTGCAGTATAATAGATACATTATTGTTATTCAATGATTTTCTAAAGGGACCTAAGAATACCGTGTACATTTAAACCCCTTTACCGAAGTAAAAACATGGTCACGTGAAGAGTCAACTGTCTGTCAATAAAAATAACTTCCAACTATATCTATATTAGGAAAATCATGACCAATACGATTAAAAGTAAACCATGATGTACTCAGCTATGCAGCCTATGCAATCTCCAATATTCCCACGGCAATGAATCAAAATTCGACAAATACCTACTAGCACACCATGTTTTCAACTGAGGTGCAGCTGTGACTGGCAACGTGCCAGCAGTTGGCAGGCTTCTTTAGAAATGCAGTCGCTGGTTGCCAGTTCATAGTATGGCCTGCCAGAGAGCCAGGCTTGCCAGCTAATGTCTAATTAACGCTGTGAATTCGGAAACAAATTACTGTATTTGGCACAGTTCCCTATAAGGCTTTTATGTTATTGGGGTTCTTTTGTGCTCCGACAATGTTAATGAACTTTTTAGGTTTTCCTTAATTAAGTTTGTTTACATACAAGCACTTCATTCCAAACCAATTGATCGCATCTTTCCTCTTGCGTTCCAGGGCCGCGGTACCTAATTCTTTCGAATAATCCTGCAGCCCTAAGATGTGTATCTGATGACTAATGTTATGAAAACCACATTTAATAAAAATATGACCCAATCTCTAAGTACGACGGAGAAAAAATGCGATCAATGGGTTTGGAAGTGCTTGATGTAAACAAACTTAACCAAGGAAGTCCTAAAAAGTTAAGCCAGAGTCGGGGTTCCCACAAAGAAAAAAAAACGCCCATGATAATTTCTTAAAGTAAAAGTAAGTAATGACTGTCTATTATCTAGCTAGACTAAAAATGACTACCTCCTACTACATTATGGATTTTTCAGTGACACTTAGAATTAATTCACAAGTGAATTTCTTTTGCCTTTCACTACATTTGTGTAAATATACCGTACTATATGAGAAATTACGATGAATCATATACAGTTAATCACTCTGGGATAGTTTATTCATAACAATAGTGAAATTGAAGACCTAGATGTTGAACTTTATTATTTTCATTCTTACTGGCTGGTTTGTTAACGGCGCATAATGTCTCACGCGCTCCTCAAAGAGATGTCAGCAAACCGTAGGGGCCCCGCAGGATCAAAGCCTACTGGGGCAAAGGGTCGACTTCTGAAAAGGTTACCCATGATTCTAGAACGCAAAGGGCTAGTGAAGGAACATAGGTGTGATTTTAGTCAGTAAATGTCTGATACGACCTCCCGGTTCGCCCTTCCCACCTTTAAAAAAAAAACTGGGTGGGGTAATTAGTGCTATAAGCACACGTTTCGTATTTCGGAAATCCCACGGCGGATTTCTTAATGTGATTAGAGTCTATCGAGTTTGGTGGAGAAGAGACTTAAAACTACCACAAACTGTGTGTCCAACGTGAGCAACGTTAAAATAATATAACTATACATAAAACTTAAGAAAAACCACAAAATGCCAAGAATAAATATCCTAAACGCTATTAATTCTCTAGGAAGAGTAGGAAGACAGCTATTCCAACGTCATTCGAGTGCGGCTAGACCGCCAACGTACGTTTGTGGTCATCCTACAACATACATTTGTGGCCATCCTACAACCATTTAATGTTCTACCGTTCAGAGGGTTATAAATCTCCTGTGTACGTACATTTTAAAGGAAAAAATACATCGTTTCTTAAACTGCAAGCCTTTTAAGGAAAGTCCTTAGTGCCAATTATCGTTAATAATAGCTATATATTAGCATATTAATAACATCGATGCATCAAATCTGACAATATGATCATAATTGGACGATAAAAAAGACGATGCAACTTGTTTTGTTGCCTTTTTAAGTGAAGAAGAGATAATGCAGGGACTTTACCATCATTGAGAATTAAATCAGGTTCATCATCATCATCCCAGCCGAAAGACATTCACTGTTGGACATAGGCCTACCTCAAGTATCGCCACAACAAACGGTTCTGTGCGACTCGCATGCATCTGATTCATCGGCCCATCTTGACTGATCATTGACTGGCCTGTTGGTCTAGTGGTTAGTGGCCCTGACTGCTATGCCATAGGTCGTGGGTTCAATTCCCACCCAGTACAAATGTTTGTGCAATGAGCACGATCATTTGTTTGTTTGTGTGTGTTTTGTTTTTGTTTGTTCTGGGTGTAGTTTATCTGTAATATGTATGTATTTATAATATATAATTATGTTTATCAGTTGTTTAGTACTCATAACACAAGCTCTGCTTAACTTGAGACTAGACGGCGTTGTGTGATAGTTGTGGAATATATATAAAAAAAAAATACTTATGGAAGGCCTTCAAAGCGTCTTCCTCAGGGAAGAAAAATTTAGGTAAGAAGTCTTGTTTAAATTTGAAAGTAAATGCTGGGTACCTCCGTAGCAAAAAATTCAGCTACGTACTCACTAAAAGCAGCGTTCACCTTACGCTAAATTGCGCTGAGTTTATACTCGGCATGCACAGCTCAGTTATCTTTCACTATTTTACCTGCTATGCGTCAAATTCCGTCCATATTTTGTTGATGCATTACATTCAGAAAAATATCTGTAGCTCGTGCGGTATGCTTGTAACATCGTCCTACTTTCTAGGTCAGGAATGAACAGTGCATTCATATACTTTTTCTATGAATTACTACCGTTCTCGTTTAAAAACAATCAACACGGGAAATTGACGCTGATTTTACGTTGTAAACTAGACTGGACAAACGTCTGCGACTAAGTCGTGCGATTAATCAGTTCTAAGCCGATATGCTACACCTGAAGGCACAGCCGAAGGCGTATTAACGCACTGAGGGCTTAAAGACATTTTTATCGCAATAAACTGGAAAGATATGAATATACGAGGCCGTGTAAATAGTATCTATCTGTAATTAATGACTGCAAGTTTTAACTTTTCCATTTGATTTACGAGAAACGAGTTTGGATTTCTTACTTTCAGTTACTGCTTGATCCTTCTGCCATCTGATCTAGATAACTTACAATACAAGCCGTAACCTTCAGTCAAACCAACCTTAAATGAGTCGCAAACGTAAGGCCAATCTAAATATCCGGCCAGTGTGGTAAAGGACAAAATCAATATATCCGCACGAGCGAGGACTCGGTTGGCTTGTTTAGCTCGAATGGTTCGACTAGCTCGAATCGCTCGGTCAGCACGGATAGCTCGCAAATTGATTAAAGCTCGCTCACCATCGTATCGTTAATCAGTGACTCAATGCTCCCGACCGGAAGGCACCGCACCTGAATGTAGATTGAAAACAAAGCCCTAGGCAAATAAATTAACGTTTTACAAGTCTAATTAATGCATTGAAAGGTAATAGAAAGAGGATGAAAGGTCCTGTTCAAGCGATGGCTGTTTATCATTGGTAATTAAATACCTAACTATTTAGTTTGTTTCTATTTCTAGAACACGTTCAGTTAGAGTAAGGCCTAAACCTTAGTATACCAGTAGATTTAACAATAAATATTGCGTAAAATTGATAAAATTAATGAAATTTCAAATATACTTAATTGCAATTACATGTAATGTATCATACTGGTGATCTTTAATGAGCTTGTTCTCTGGAGCAATCATCAATATACAAATCTTCCAAAAACTGTTTTATTTACAAATGGTCCTTCGAGCCGGATAATTCTTTATTCGTTAGAGCTTGTTACAGTACCAATATAACAATTGTCGGATCCAAAAAGTTCCATGATCAGTCACCTAAAATTTAATCAATTTCTCATAATGACAGAAGGTTATAAGCGTAATGATTTTATGAGCACTTTCATTTAAAATATAACGAGGGAGAGTTGATAACATTTAGATGGAAAGTGCACCGACACTTGATATATTAATCGCAGTCGGGAATGCATAAGAACAAGTCAATTTACAGATAGTAATGCATACCGTAGTAGTGAAACTTGATCATCAGCATCCAAGTATGATAGTACAGTACAGACATCATAGTGACCTGATTGCCTAGATTAATTTGTAACAGTACGAGCAACAAATGGTGGATAGGTACATTAGTGAAAGAAAATGGGTATAGAAACTTGTTGAGGCGACGTAGATACATATCGTCGTAGCCGTTATCGTAATTGTTGAATTGGACAGACTTTTTAGTATCACTAAACGTACCAGTACTCTTCGTTTTATAGACACACGGCTTCGAAGTCACATCCATAAAAAAGTGTGCGGGGAATCGATGAAATTTGAATTGGAAGCAGACCGTAGTCACTGCATAAAGTTTATTTTACGTCGTGGCCTGGTCTTCGATCAACAGGTCGTGGTACTATACAAAATACCTACTACACTGAACTACGATAAAATATAGATTTTATCAAAGTTCGATCAAATGCACTTGATAACTTTAACAATTTCCCGTCGTGGAAATTTCTGAAGGTATTATCAAGAATATTAATGATTTCATGGTCTCAAATTATAATACTCGATAGACTTCTTTTTTTATGTAATACGGGTACTATCGATGCGCAAAGTGCATTCGCGGGCGATTCATTCAAGTGATCCATCATTAGTTACACCTTGAATGGCGAGTACTGTCGGGGAGGAAAGTGATTTGTTAGCATTAAGCTATTCATCATACTATCCGATCGTGAACTCCTATTCATACCAAGTTGAGAAGTTAACTTGCTATATTTAAAATATTTTATCGGAATCCACTGCCGGAACAAAGCTTCAATATAGTAGTTTCTCACTATATTCAACGGTATTTTTTTGTCATCTAAACTTGGAAAATTTGAATTAATGAATTGGTTCAAGTTTGGTTCAGAACTGGTACGCTAAGCGTACGTTACGCTTAAGGTATATCTTAAAGTCTATAAGAATAGTGCATAAAGTAATACCTACTTTTGAAAACGCGGTTTTTATTCAGAGTTCTTTTCTGATCTCTATGTAAATGAAAAAGATACTAATAACTCTGCAGAACTAAAAGCAGTAGACATCTCGACACACACACCGCTGCTATTGCCAGTACCTATTAGTATTAATGCTAGCGCCGGCGTATTGAGTGCGGCAATCGAACCGTGAAAGATAACAAGGGGTGCTTGCTCTCACTAACCCTCGGCCTTACCCTCACTGCATCACCAGCTCACTCGGAAATGCTCGTCAGTTTTCGGCACCCCACTTTGATGTCAGTTTGTCAGTATGTGCTGTTAGGTTTAGTGAGGAATGAAAATTGTATACAAGGTCAAATTCAATTAGGTAGCTGGCGTGACGCCACGGATGTAATGGATTTCAAATCATTGCATTTCAAATTATTATTTTCTTTTAGTGTCGGTATACTCAAACTATTTTTTTTATGACCAGTATTTGGCAACTTGTATAGCTTTGTTTTTGGCCTAGACTAGATTTGATAAACTGCTGCTGGGGTGTTTCTGATTAGTTAAAATTATTACCACGGATCTATTTTGTTTTAAGCTAAACAAGAGTTAAGGAAGCACAAAATCTGCCAGGCTAAGGAGGGACTGGGCGCTTACAGCATAAGGGCGAATGGACCAGGATCGTCACACAGAGGTTACCCTAAGACGCGGGCATCGCCTCAAGGGCAGGCCTAAAAACTTAACCCCTCATTATTTACCATTCACAGCAGTTCGATAACATGGGCTATGTTCGATAACATGGTAAAAAATACCCGGCTTGTCAGTTATACAACAGAACTACTTAGTTCAAAATACATAATTGATGACTGCGCCAGTCACAACCAAAGTATATATAGAAACTACACGATTTACCGACAATTTAAACAAGTCTACTGAACGGTGACACTAATAGTCTATGATTACTATTACCAGAGTACATACTAATTCCATGGCTATTACATACGGATGATAGATGGCTGCGTAACCGTCTGTTTACCGTCGCCGTAAATATGACAGCTGGTTCAGTGTAATGATTTGATGTTCCCGTAAAAAAATTGGAAATTTAAGTGGTTAATGAAAATTATTGTAATAACACCTCATAATAGCGGAAGACGTAGCGTTGGAAGGCCTCCTACAAGATGGACAGATGACTTGATAACGGTTGCGGGAGTCCGATGGATGCGAGACGCACAGGACCGTTCATTGTGGCGACACTTGGGGGAGGCCTATGTCCAGCAGTGGACGTCTTTCGGCTGAAATGATGAATGATGATGACCTCATATTAGATGGACATTCTCATATTTTACAGGTTCGAGATAGATAGAATATACTCTTTATTGTACACCATAAAAAATACAGTAGGAGCTTAAAATTAATGGGATGTAACAATGGACGGTCTTATCGCTAAAAGAGTTTTTTTAACCGACTTCAAAAATAATGAGGATCTATTTGTATGTTCGACTGAATGTATTTTTTATGTATGTTCACCGATTTCTCAGTCAATTGTAGACCGATTTTGAAAATTATTTTTTTGATTGAAAGATTATGCTTCCAAGTTAGGCCCATAGAAATATTGTTATGATTTGATAATGAACTTCGAAGATATGGAACAGAACTCCTCATAGGATCACAGCAGAATTGTCGTAACAAATAAAATTGCTTTGTTTTTACGTGTAGTCGATGACTGACTGATAAAAGTGGGGGCGGGGGTATATCGAACTGATCTGATGATGAAGCCGGAAGGTAGGCACCGGAAGTCTGTAATACATCAATGTAATCTAGCCGTGTTTGGTATTATTAGAATTGGCATGAGATGCACTCTGGCTATAAGATATTTAAGTTTGGCTGAGGGGTTTTTTTCAGTGGTGGTACCATAACTAAAAAGTGTAAAATAAAAAAACTTTTTACAGAACAAATACCTAGAACCGACTTCAATGAAAAAAAAACACTAAAAATGCAAAATAACTTTATATTTCGGAAGTCGGTGTTAAATAACGAAGAGACAAAACTATTATAGAAACTATTATTGCTATTATAAAACAATCGAATTCATTGTAATTATTTAATTTTAATTTCTAATAATAATCTAAAGTTTGATAATTTTACGAATGAAGAATTACCATATTTTAGGGCACCCCGACATGGATAGGTTAGGTTAGAAGGCTAAGGCGGGAACTAAGCAGAGCGAAGCTCCCACCTTAGACTTAACTTAGCCTTAGTTAGCACATCATGAACTTTGAACGTTATCTACACTAATAATATTATAAAGAAGTCAAATTTGTGACACATTCATTGTGCGTACAGCTAAGGAGTGGAATTCCTTGCCGGAATCTATGTTTCCTGATGGCTACAACCCGGGAATCTTTAAGTCAAGAGTGAATAGGTTACTTCTAGGTAAGCGCGCTCCATCGTCGACCGCATCGTCGCTTTCCATCAGGTGAGATAGCGGTCAAGCGGGAACCTATCAAGAACAAAAAAAAAAAAAACTTTATTTGTAGAAAGTAAGTAATCTCCGGAGGCACTGAACTGATTTTGAAAATGTTTGACGGCCAAATATTTTTGCTAGTTTAAAATAAGCTAATAAATAAGGGGATTTTAAGATAGAACAAAACACTGTAGAGCGGCGACAAGACGTGTAAGTTCTGGCGAAGATGTATTGTAAGCCTAGAGTCCCGTAAGAAATTCGGATATGTGATCATACTGTAACCAAAGACGTTATGTGAAACCGCGAAAGATAACTAGTAATCAACAACCCTTTACCCATGATTAAACGAAATAAAAATCTCATTATTTATTGCTTTAAATGGGGCTATTTAAAGTAAAATTGCAAGGTTTTTATTTGCATTTAAAACAATTACATGGAACCCACTCAGCATCAATCGGCCCCTTTGGAACCGCTAAATGGCCATTATTAGATCCTAAACGAATAATAAACTCTTCTAGTACCTGTAATCAAAACAATGACCGACTTATAATCTTATTTGCAAATTGCAGCTATAGGCGAACAACAGACCATGTTAACTATTTTAAAACTAAACTAATTGAAACACTGGCCTGCATTGTGTTTTCCTTTAGAATAGTGGCTTCTTTTTATAGTGTCTGTCCATTAAATAATAAATAATCTGTCTAGTTAATCTTAAGCTATGTGCAGACTATCGCTTTATGAAAACTACAAGAGGTAAAGCTACTCTTTCGTTAGAAAAAAATCAATTGCAGCAGCGCCATCTACCAATTGTATTTTCAAACCATACGAAACCACTCAAATATATACGCAAAATTTCATCCCAATCAGAAAAACCATTTTGGAAGAGTTATGTGACACACGTACAGAAGAATTATATATGTTACCGGCAATCTGTATAATTCAGGTAGGTATTCTATACAATACCTAGGCAATGTAGAATAACTGGGGCGTCTAGGTAATGTATGAAATATTATGAATATTATTGTCCATCACATACTTTACATATGTACACAATTCCAAAGTAATTTTAAGTTATTTTATTGTTTTTTACTAAAACCTAGCTATGTAAATACATAAATATAATACAAAAACACAAAGTACACTCAGGCGTCGAAATACTCCTCCATCGTTGTCATCTGGAAATGTGCCCAGAAGACTGCCAGCATTGCCACGTTGAATGGCAATGCTAATTCTTTGGGCGAAGAGCAAGCCAGCCCTCTGGTTACGCAAAGTGTCGATCAAGTCGGCGTGAAATTTCCCTTAAAAAGGAGACGCGCACTCGGGCCCCATGACCCAAGCGTTTCGAACCCAAACGGCTCAAACTGTAATTACCAATAAGGTTACAGTATTGGGCCTCAGCAGCCGCAGCGGCAGCGTCAGCACAGCCCGCCATACTTGGAACATGGGATGGCGCAAGGGTGTCGACACAGGTTGCGTCCCACACCAGAGGCCTACCCACCTTCCACGGCACCAATGTCATACCATCTCGTCTCTTCCCATCGTCACGTACCAAGCCATTAGGTTCTAATACGGTTATTATTATTGGTGTATAATAAAGAGTATATCTATCTTCCCTTACCTTCTGGTCTACAGGTTCTGTGCAAAATAAATATAATAATAATATAACAGATTTTGGTCTATATTTATCAATGTTAACCGACCTACGACCTACCTATAAAATGACGGCCTAATGAAACATGTTCTCTTACTTAAAATTAATGTGTTAAAAGACGAGAGCAGGGAAGGGATTGACGTAATTTTTGGGCAACCCGACACGGACAGCCCCCCTAGCCAAGTTGCAAACGATAAACGTGAACGCTTAGTAATCTCCAATAGATTTTCAACTTTATACCTAAGAGCATAAAGTTGAAAATCTATTAAAGACTACTGAGCGTTAGCGACCGGAACGAACGAAAACACTATGTAATCTTCAATAGATTTTCAACTTTATAACCAATAACAAAAAGTTGAAAATCTATTAAAGACTACTGAGAGTTTACGTTTATCGTTTGTGTCTTGGCTAGGGGGGCAGGTTAGGTTAGATAAAACAAGAGCGGAGCTCCCGTCTTAGCCTTCGTGGTTATTTTTATACCCGTAAATAGGAGTTTTACTTTAAACCCCTCGGACAGAAATAGGACCTTAGTACTTATCTATAAGTATAAAAGGAGAAACTAACTGACTGACATATCAACACACAGCCGAAACTACTGGGACTAAGAGCGTGAAATTTTCCACAAGGTTTCCTTTTATGATATAGGCGAGCACTAAGAAAGGATTTTCCAAAATTCAACCCGTAAGGGTATGAAATAAGGGTCCAAAGTTTGTATGGAGAAACTTACTTTCACACGGACGAAGCTGCTGGCAAAAGCTAGTACATAATAAAAATAACGTGAAATTAAAAATTCTTCTGGCTGTAACATAATGTAATTTGCTTACAAGTATGCAGGTCCTATTTATGTCTCTTCTATTTCCGGGTAGTTATAAAAAATAACCGCTAACCTAACCTTACATGTCCGTGTCGGAGTTCCCTAAAATTACGTCAATTCCTTCCCTGCTCTCGCCTTTTCACACATTACCGGCTGCGCATTCGGTTTTGTATAGAATACTTATGCAAATTATAAAATAAATAATATTTCATACATTACCTACACGTTTTAGGTATTCCTAGGCAATAGGATTACCTAGGCAATGTACAATACAATAGTATAGAATACCGGATTATACAGATTGCCGGTAACATGAGATAATATTATATATAGTCAAGATTAGCATATATTTTTTCCACAGTCTGAAACTAATTACATTTGGCTAAAAAAGTTTTAGAAAACCAGCATATTTTTAAAAACAGCATCATTCTTAGTTTCATTAAATATGGAAAGTCTACTTAGTGTAAAATTTCACGACCGAGCTGTTTAGGCTGAGCGTTGTTTGTTAATGAACAAAATTTCAAATATTCTCACTGAAATAGCTTCATGGTAAAAGTTGTAACAAGTAGGTTAATTCCTAACCTACTGAAAAAACCTATGTCCAAAAAAGTCAAATCTATTCAGCGTCGAAAAAAATCTACTTTGTACTTAGTGTGCACAACGCTGTATTCATTATCATAGATATCTAGACTTGATCTATAATATTTTATGGCAGAAAAGTGCTCTGCCGCAGCTTACACAATCCTGATTTGTATGTTCCCATGCAAGCAGCTACGTGACCTTCTTTCTTGATGAGAATAAAATCTCTCTCGTTTATGTTGAGTAATTGAAACTGTGGAAATGATTTGAAATAATGTAGTATTAATTACTGCAATTAATTACCCACAACCGTAGAAACTGCCCTACATTTTAAAAAGAAAATAGCAAGACCATGTCAAAGCATTTATTTCAATTAAACTACTACACCTACACTTTTGAATCGTGGAGGTTGGTCAGTAACAAAAAAAATGAAGCTCGAACTCGTTCCAAAGTGTACCTAGATTTCTATGGAGAAGAACGCTCAAGAATCTCGAACTCAAACAAACAGGGGTCTTACCATGACCCGGCGGGGTTACCATGATGTTCAAAGTAAGATTGTTTCATTCTTATTTCAGTGTGGGTAAGAGACAGAGCTATACAGGCTGTCTAGCGCCATCTCTTACCCACACTGGAAATAAGAATGAAACAATCTTACTTTGAACGTCATGGTACAGGTCCTGTTAAAATGTGATGGAGCTATACACCCTATGTAGCTCCATCCCTTTAACAGTTCCGTTAAAATCGTCAAATGTATCGCGCTAAGAGCTCGTTGTAGGACACACTACTTCGCAACTAGATATGGTAATTATAAGCAGCGAGTTTGCTTAAAACAATAAGGCTTATCGCACTATATTTATATAATAGCTTTTGATCGCGGCTTCGCGTACTTACATAAAATATAGCCTATGTCACTGAGGAATAAAGCAACTTTCTATCGGTAAATGTTAGCAATCGGACCAGCAGACCTAGCCAAGTTAGACGTCATCTCAACGCTCAGTCACGTGGTCAGAACAAAGGAATAGGAAGCGTGGCCGACTCGAGGCGATCGACGAAAGAAAATCGAAAGGAAACGGTTGTAACTTGGCTGGGGGGGGGGGGGGGAGTTGCTGTACTTCACTTTACCAACAACAAAAAAAAACATTACCTCTTAATAATATTAGTGTGGATAAAGACCAACAATTATGATAATTTTTCGCAAATGACGCCAAAACTAAAAGACCCCACCAGCCATTAACGAGCTAACTCGTATGAAAATAAAGATAATTGCATCAAGACGGCTGACGATTGAGCTGTAAAACCCGCCGCGGATCAGATAAAGTTCCTATTATACATAGGTAATTTAATAATATGATAATCTTCTAATAACTAAGCGTATCGCCGATGGCTGCATTTCGCATAAATTTTAGCGTAGCGTGAAAAGTAATTGAGAAATGTAGGTAGGTATAGCTACTATGAGCAGCTCTCTCCATATAGATTGTGGAGATAAGATTTAATGTAGGTAATTTATAATGTGCACAATAGGAGACGATGACGGCTCGCCACAGAAAAACAAACAACGACAAAATAAAACGTATTTTTTGACAGTATATTTTTTTCATTTCCACACAGTGAAAACTGGTAAACCACAGCGTCGCTTATCCAGAACCAAAAAGTTGTCTAAAATTGCAATTATTCATACAACCGATATAAGCAAGCCTTTTAAATTGTTAGACGTGATTTATGGGACAAAAAACTTAAAAAATGGCAAAGCTGCTGGCTTCGACGACATTACTGTCGACCAGTTAAAACATCTCGGACCAGTAGCTGTATCCTAGATACTTTCCTTCTTCAACGCATGCTCAACTTTGGAGGCGTGCTAAAGTAATTGCTCTACTTAAACCAGGAAAATGCCCAAAAGATCCTAAAAGCTACCGACCTATATCCCTCTTATGCCACACATTCAAACTATTTGAAAGAATCTTACTAAACCGTCTTACGTCCACAATCGAACCAAATCTTATCCCTGAGCAAGCTGGCTTTAGGCCAGGAAAGTCGTGTACCAATCAGACCCTCAAACTGACGCAATTTATCGAAGATGGTTTCGAGGCGAACAATGTCACAGGTGTTGTATTCGTTGACCTTTCAGCAGCCTATGATACAGTCAACATCAAACGTCTCCTACTGAAGGTCGGCGAGCTGACAAGGGATACTGGTTTAGTACATATTCTCAGCTCTATTTTAAATAACCGTCGCTTTCAAGTCTATCTTGGCCACACCAAAAGCAGGTGGCGCAATCTGAAAAACGGCCTCCCTCAAGGTAGTGTGTTAGCTCCGGCGCTCTTTAATATTTACACAAACGATCAGCCTAGCTCACCTCAAACGCAACGATTTTTATATGCAGACGATCTTGCTTTAGCTGCTCAGACACCTACTTTCGAAGAAGCCGAAGAAAAACTGACGGAAGCTCTGGAAGCACTTGGCAAATTCTATGATGAAAATGCACTACGACCTAACCCCTCCAAGACCCAGTCTTGTGTTTTTCACCTTCGCAACCGTCAGTCAAACAGGGTTTTAAGTATAAAAATAAGGTGGCAAGGAGTTGACATAGAGCACTGCTCTCAACCTCGATATTTGGGCATTACTTTGGATAGGTCCCTGACATTTAAGTCTCACTGCCTAAAAACAAAACAAAAAGTTGGGACTAGAAACAATATCCTTCGCCGCCTTACATCCAGCACCTGGGGAGCATCACCACAAGTTCTTCGCACTTCAGGCCTATGCCTTTCTTTTTCGGCAGGAGAGTTTGCATGCCCAGTGTGGCATCGTTCCGCTCACGCTAGAGAAGTGGACATAGCGTTGAACGATACTTAGGGATGCTTAAAACCTACCCCTCTTGCAATGTTGTACCCTCTAGCAGGTATAGCTCCTCCAGAAGTTCGCCGCGAGATAGCCAGCCGCATCGAGAAGAGTAAACAGGAACGGGACGGCCATCACCCCTTGCATAAACATCAACTTATACCTGCACGTCTAAAGAGTCGTAAAAGCTTTATGCGATTTACAACCTCTTCAAAAGACAGTGCAGAGGACGAGAGATGCGCGCTGTGGAAGCAGAAGCACCCAACTCCTACACATTTTATCACCCCGTCAGAGCATCTCCCCCCTGGACGCGAATTGCAGTGGCCAATCTGGAAATCTCTTAACCGACTGCGAACTCAGGTTGGCCGCTGTAAAAATAATTTGGCTAAATGGGGCTTCCTCGACCCATCTCTAACACCGTGCCAGTGTGGAGCTGCTGTACAGGACATGCGTCATTTGCTATGCTGTCCATCCTGCACAACCAACTGCAGTTTTCAGGATCTATACGAGGCCAACAACAGAGCCGTAGAGGTTGCCAAATACTGGTCAGATAAAATTTAGTTGGAGTACATCGACACGAAAAGAAGAAGAAGTGAAAATGGTTGCTTTTTCATCGTTCTCGGATTTTAGGGAAAATAAAAATCGTTAAATATAAAATAGGTATTTATATATTAATTTATATTATATATTAATTTTTCTAGGTTTCGGAAATTACAATTCTCAACCTTAGAGATAAAAATGTTTGTTTTCAGAAGGTTATTTCTGGAACTTTGTGGCTAAAATAATAACAGTGCCCCGGGTCGGTGCGGGTTTGCGGATGGCGAGACATGGGATAGGTCGCCGTCCGTCCGTCAAGGACCAAGCCCGGGTTGACGGCGCGTTGTGTGCCACGCGGGCCTCAAAGAGAAGTCAGCAAAATTGATGGGCCAGCCCCCTTAGCCAAGTTACAACCGTTTCGTGTCGAATTCAGTTCTCCAATCGGTAGATAACGCCTCGGTGTCAGCAATTGTAGAAAACGATAAGTTGGTAGCCATGTTGACGCACCCGAGTCGGCCGCTCGTTCTACAATAACAAAGGCTGTAGCGTTGAACATTGTAGAAACGATAACAATTCATTCTATCATTTTGAACGATGTAAAGTTCTGAACACGTGACTTAACGTTGAGATGATGTCATTCCCATACATTTGATTAGTTTTCGACTAGCGTTAACTATTGCAGATTATCAACTTGGCTAGGGGTACAGTTAAGGCGGACGCCGACGCCTGCCAAGGCTGCGGATTGTTCGAAGGAGTTACCGCAGCTCTCGCAATAAAGGGCAACTGAAGGAACACTGTGGGTTTTAGTCAGTATAAGTCTGACACTCCCTCCTGTTCCACCAAGCGCGAGAGAAGTTATTTAGTGATTTCCTACGTAAAAGAAAAGGAAATCTGACACCAGTCTTGCCAAAGAGTAAAGTGCCAATTACTATATTGTGGAAGGCAGGTAGTTATAATCGCTCCATGTAAAATACTGTTTTTCAGGTGCATCCGGTTAGACTGGAAGCCGACCCCGACTGAAGAAGAAATTACACAGTTGACACCTCTACGGTCCGGACTAAGCGTTTCGACTCGTCGTTTATACCGCGTACATCGAAGGACAGGAATAATTTGACTGCTGCGTTGTTCCCTTCCGCCTATAATTTAGGTCTCTTCAAGGCTAGAGTAAATAGACTCTTTATAAACTAGTGCGCCTCACCATCAACGATTGCATCACTGCTTACCATCAGGAGGGATCGCAAACAAGCATTTATATCTTATTTTTTTATATATACTAGCCGCAAGTACTGTACGATCGAACTTACGTATAGTTTTGATGATGACTTTTTTATTCTTAGTATGTGTTTTTTCCTGTTTCATATTATGTATTTATCACTAAATATCTATTATTTATTATTTACTACACACCTATTTATACCTACATATAAAATATACGTATATTTATTTACCTCGCATCAAACAAACTGATTAGCATCCGTAGACTCATAGTAAGGTTCAGTTGAAAACCAGCGTCAGGCAACTGCTATATAGTGGCCTGGCATTATGCTGAACTGGACCTATTTGGCGCAGCCGTGAGACACACAATGTGTCTCACGGCTGCGCCAAATAGGTCCAGTTAATGTATTTTTTAAGTTTTAGTATTTAAGTTTCTTTAATATTATAATCGTTTTCTCATTGTGTGTACTTGTGTGCCAAATAAACGTGTTTTCTTTCTTTCTATATCAATTTAAAAAAAGGCTTACAGACTATCGCTGACTATCGTAAGCTAAATCGTATATCTGGAAAAATACACTGTAACCGTGTGTTAAGTCAAAGGTACGCGAAAAAAAAAAATTAAAAAAAATCTAACGTTAGGAAAAAATAATTATTACATTTCATAAACGACCAACAGCGTCCGGAGTTTCTTAATTAAAAATTAAAACGCATGATTATTATCTGACACTTATGCTGTCATCTGATTACTATATCAGTAGGAAATGCCCTTGTACAGATTAATTAATCAAGTGCCCTACGAAACGTGACGCCTCCGTCAAGTTTCACATATTCACGCTTTCCATACTTTCAATCAGTTTCTACCGAGATAGTTTTCCATCTCTAGTATTTATTTTATGGCTGAATATGATTGATATGTAATGTGTACGATATTAAATAGCGTGGAATATAACGAGGATGTAGACACGATGTTGTTTTAATCTAGATCTAAGTGATGATTGACTGGGCAGCGGGAATGTTCGAATGAGTTACCATGGCTCTAGAACAAAGGGCAACTAACCTTAAAGCGCAACGGACAACCTCCTTGCTCCACCCAGAGCGGGAGAAGTTATTTGATGATTTCCCGCCTCAACAAAACAAAATGGTAATGATTGAATGTTTAATATTCTGACCATAGATATTTGTGTTTCTGACAGATAGGCATAGATAGTCATCGGAAGTGCAGCAGCAGTGAGTGAGATTGGCTGGGAAAAGGGGTTTGTATTAATTTATAACCCTTGCTACGAATTATGCCCAGCTATTAGGATCATTAATTAAGATCGAGCCCTTCAACGTAATAGGGATCCATTCCTAATTACACTTTTGCTATTAATATACTTACCAGATTTATAATACCCAGATGATAACGGTAGACTTATTAGTAAAATTACCCTTTCTTGGAAGGAGCCACATAACCTCTTTTCAGTTTAAGTCATCACGAATTTTGACGTATAATAATATAATTGTTTATATTTTTTTTAATTCAAAATTCAAATTGTAATTTTTTTTCACATAGGCCTACATGAGCACATAGAAAACGTCAGAAGCTAGTGCACGGTTCCAAATTGGTCGTTTCCTATGGAAAAGAACCGGCAAGAAACTCCATGGTTACTCTTTTTAAAAAATGGTTGTCTTACAGTATTTCTATATTACAGTATCTATACATATAATAAAACAGTATAAAAACTTTTTACAAAAAAATACAACCGACTTCAAAGTAAAAAAAAACAACACTGAAAAGTGCAAAATAACTTTAATTTCGGAAGTCGGTGTTTCTATAATAGTTTTGTCTCTTCGTTATTTAACACCGACTTCCGAAATTAAAGTTATTTTGCACTTTTCAGTGTTGTTTTTTTTTACTTTGAAGTCGGTTGTATTTTTTTGTAAAAAGTTTTTATTTTACACTTTTTAGTTATGGTACCACCACTGGACGGCGAGCAATGGGTAGGGACGGCGAGCAATGGGTAGCCTGCCGTCCAACCGTCCGGTAACCGTCTGGACCGAGCCCAAGTCGTCGACGGCGCGTATTGTTCCACGCGCGCCTCAGGGAGATGTCAGCAAATCGTAGGGGCCCAGCAGGGTCGAAGCCTACTGGGGCCATGGGTGGTGTGAAGACGAAACCCGGGGCCCTGGGACGAAGGCAACGAAGGAACAGGAGTGGGTTTTTTGTCAGTAAAAGTCTGACACTATCTCGCGCTCCGCCCAAGAGCGCGATTTGTCATAAGATGATTTTCCCACCTAAAAAAAAAAAAAATGGTACCACCACTAAAAAGTACCCCTCAGCCAAACTTAAATACCTTATAGCCAGAGTGCATCTCATGACAATTCTAATAATCCCAAACACGGTTAGATTACATTAATTTATTACAGAGTTCCGATGCCCAACTTCAGGCTTCATCATCAGATCAGTTCGATATATTCCCCCTCTACTCTCAGTCAGTCATCGACTAAACGTATAAACAAAGCAATTTTACTTGTTACGACGGTTCTGCTGTGATCCTATGAGGAGTTCTGTTCCATATCTTCGAAGTTCATGATCAGATCATAACAATATTTCTATGGGACCAATTCGGAAGCATAACCTACAAATAAAAAAATAAAAATTCAGAATCGGTCCACAATTGACCGAGAAATCGGTGAACATAAATAAAAAAAAAAAAAAAAACATACATTCAACCGAACATATAACCTCCTCCTTTTTGAAGTCGGTTAAAAATGGTGGAGCGTTGGTATTAGTTGGCGAAAAAACTACTGAACCAATCCTGTTCAAATTTTGCATACATAATCCTTATAGGCCGGGTCAACTGTTAGGCTACATATTATCACGCTATTTGCTATGGGGGGTGAGCAATAATCCAAAATGTCGACATTGAACGACATTTGGCACGAGTTCGATCCCCAGCTACAGTTAAAAATTTTGTCATTATTTTATCTTCTTTTTTGTAAAAAAATTACTAAGTATTACCATTTTTTCAAAATAAAATTGACATTTCTATTCGATATCTTCTAAATATTTTGTAAAAACTAATCAAAACACATAATAAAATCAAAGCGGCGAGTAAAATCACGTACTAAAATGTTGTGATTATGGCACCACACGCAATTCAGATACTCGCAACGCCATCTAAAGACTGAAAATAGAAATAATGATGACAATGATAGTTGAACGTCATATTTGATAGATGGCATTGTGTATTTTACGTAATTTTCTGAGTGGCGGAAGAATGAACATCGCCCAAGTTTGCAGACAGTTTTATTGTTTAAAATTGGACGAAAACCATTATGGTTAAACTGGAGTTAGACGGAGACATTTTTAATCCTACTGCTTTTTTTCCCCGTGGTTGTAACAAGCTAATTGACCGTGATTATTCAAGGATACCAACCAAAGGCGATAAAAGTAAATACTTATATGTATTTAATTATTGACTTTAAAATAACACGGCCAAATTTTCGGAAGGGGTAGCATGGCACCTTGCGTTGGAAGGCCCCCAGGTGGACCGATGACCTGGTGAGGGTCGCGGGAATCCGATGGATGTGAGACGCACAGGACCGGTAATTATGGTGACACTTGGGGAGGCCTATGTCCAACAGTGGACGTCTTTCGGCTGAAATGATTATTTTTCTTTTTTTAAGGGTGGAAGTCATCCAATGACTTCTCCCACTCTGGTTGGAGCGGGAAGGCGTGTCAAACTTTTACTGACTAAAACCACACCTGTGTCCTTCAGTTGCCCTTTGCGACATCTCTTTGAGGAGCGCGTGGATCACTACGCGCTGTTGACGACTGGGCTCGGTCCGGTCAATTACCGGACGGCCGGACGGCTGTGGACGACCCATTACTGGATGTCCGCGAGCCCGCGTCTACCGTGGCTGGTCGTCGGGGTCAGAATCTCGGCTTTGCGTGAGGACGTTCGATCCCTCACGCGTGGGGCCTCCTCCTTCCATAGCATTACGGCTTTGCAGAAGGAGGCGACCGCCTGCCATTCCTCCTCGCTCTGGACCATAGCCCAAAGTCACAAGGCCCGGCGCGAGAGGTGACTGATGCCGATTGCCTCCACGAGGACAACACACACCTCTGTGTGCTCCACTGTGTCCTCCGGGATGATGGCACCTTGCGGCCTAATAATGGTGTGTTTTATTATTAGCAGTCACTGCTTCATATAAAACTGGGTCGAAAGGTTTGCGTTCCTGATCACAGTTCGACAACGTATGATGTATCTCAGATTCCTTGCAGCCTTACGTCGACATCCGTACGTTACCTCCTTGCAGTGAGTGGTGACCAACACTGGAACCACCCTCTGAGGGAGGCCAGTCTCAGGGATAACACTAATCGGCTGCTACATTTGTTTACCAGAATTTCATAGTTTTATGGATACACAAGTTCAGGACTGTTGAGGGTGTTTCACGCGGTTTCTGTTCCGGATTCGGTTGGAAGTACCCTGATATTACCATTTTACAAATCGCCCGGAGGACCCGTTGTAGCATGCGGTGGAGGTCTATCCTGCTTGGGTGAACCGCCGTGTCTTCATAGAGGCAATCGATGTCAGTGACCTCTCGGTTTGGCCATCAATATGCGAGTTCGATTGGACACACGCGTTCAAGATTTCACCGAAATTCATTCAAAAGTTGGAGACTCTTCATAGGGTAGTTTCCACTATGGAATAACATTTGCCTGATATACGAGGACGTCAGTCAAATACACACCAAAAAATCCTTATTTTACGCCCCAAATGATCAAGCTGCAACAATCAATTCAAGCATGCTCTCGCAAATTCTTCATAAGTACTGTTGTGGAGGAAGATAATTGATAATGATGGTAATTTTTGGATTCACTGGCTTTTTGGCTTTGCACCATCAGTGCAAACGTTATCCAGCTGAAGGTCGGTGTCCCGATTATGTTCCTTCGTTTACCTCTACCAAAGCTGTCTGACGGCTTAAACTCTTCAGTGAAACATTATTAAAATAAATAAATAATACTTTTATTACAGACAACAAAGTCCACACAACAAAAATACTACAATAAAAAAACAATACAGGGTGTTAGTAACAATACAGGGTGTTATTGAGGCGAAAATTTTACAGGAGGTAACTCTTTCGAACAATCTCGCAGCCTTAGCAGACATTGGCCCTAGAGGGCCCTATCCATTTGCTGACATCATTATGAGTCGCGCGTAGATTACTAGGCGCCGTCGATTCAGGATTGCTTTGACCAGATGACCGGACGGCTCCACCGCAATCGCCCTGCGGCTTTCAACACCTGGAGCATCACTTCCCTCATCATCCTTCATAGTTTCAAGTTTCAGCCACCTTCTTCGATCGTAGTGCTTCACTGAAGGAGGCTACTGGTTGGCATTTTTTCCACTAATCGCCTCCATGAGGACACGGCGGCGCCGGCGCTCCTACCAAGCGGGACTGACTTCCACCGTAAGTTCCATCGTATTCTCCGGGCGATCCGCACAATGGTGAGACTCGAGTGTTTCTTTTCGCTGAATTCGATACAGATACCTCCCGAAACACCCACATCCGGTGAGTCCTGCACAAAGAGAGGATGCCGTGACGCCTCTGTAGCCACTCCTCAAAGACAGGCATTACCGCTGCGATTGTGACGTGCTCACTTGGACAATGTTGTTTTACCAGAACATAAACCAGAAACATACATAAACTAGTGCCTTTTCCCTTGGGGTAGGCAGAAATGCCAACTGCTACGACCCTTACATACTCTTTCTATTCATTGACGTTCATATATCTGGATCTGGACGAGTACATAACATGTTTCCTGAAGGTAATTTGCGTTTTTACCTTTAACAGTTTTATGTGAAAGTACAATAAATAATTACGATGCTTTCAGAATGAATTGCAAGCACAGAATGATTGTACAGTTTTACGAACTTAACGCAGACGAAGTCGCGGGCAACAGCTAGTTATTAGATATTATGTAAAGATAGTGTGGACCAGTCGATATTGCATATTGTACCCAAAAGCACAATAAAAAATAATAAAAAAAGTGAGTACGACTCACTTTTTTTATAATTTTTTTTTATTTAATAGGAAGTAATCTAAGAATTCGCGGAATCTACAGTGTAATCACATTATAAAATGACGCTATATAAAAAAACCGGGCAAGTGCGAGTCGAACTCACACAATGAGGGTTCCGTACAAACTTGCCTATAAAAACAGTTCAATTTCCGAATTGAGTTATGAAGGTTTTTCCGAATCGCAAAAAGTTTTTTTTTGTGAGGTGAAAAACTGATTTTCATCCGTAACTACACCCTAAGGTTATGTTGAAAACCAGCGTCAGGCAACTGCTACGTAGTTGTCTGGTATTATGCTGAACTGGACTAGTAGTAGTAGCCGTGAGACATTTTGTTATTGTTAATTTTATTTCTACTTATTTTTATTTATTTTTATTATGTTTAATTTTAGTTTTTAAATCAATTATTTGTTGATTAATGAATCATGGTGTACCAAATAAACATATTTTCTTTCTTTTTCTTTCTTAAATTTAGTTTTCAGATTTTTTCCTATACTTGTGCTATGAGACCTTGCTTCATGCCAAATTTCAGAATTCTAGGTCATCGGGAACCCTATGAATTTTGATTCTCTTGAGAGTGTCGAAATACACGTTTTTTGAGATATAAATGGCCGTATCTTTTTTTTCGTTAACTCAGAAGTATGATATTTTCACGGCTTCAAGAGACCGCAGACTTGAGTATATGGTTTTAATTTCAGCTCGATACCTCCACACGTTTCCGAGATAAAGGAAGACGACAGACAGACAGACAGACAGGCAGACGGACAACAAAGTAATCTTATAAGGGTTCCGTTTCTTCCTTTTGAGGTACGTAACCCTAAAAAAGCAAGAAAAAATAAATAATTACAACTATCCTATATAAATGAGATATTAATAACATAAATTACTAACGAATTTAAGGTGGTCGAGGTCTAAATAATATAATAGTAGATTATGTGACTAGGGGTAAAGCAGTGTCTTTAGGTCGCGGGCGGCATGTTGAATTCCTAACGAAACGAAGGTTTCACGGACGGAACGGGATTTTAATCCCGAAAGACAGTGAGGGATTTATATAATTAACTCTCGAGCATTGCGAGGGAGTTAATAAAGAAACCTGAGTGAAGTGAGGAATTCAAGCCACCCAAGATTAAGACAGCTTTATCCCCGTGTTGGATATTCTACTTTTTACACCATCTGTGAGATAATTAAAAGACAATTTAGTAAAACAAATCAAATATTAGAGAAATATAAGTATTATGTAGGTACATGTTAATCTTAACTATCACTCAACATGTTTTGAGATTTGAAACAAACAAAATTCACTACTCTAAGATACTTCGGCGGGCAATGGGTGGCTCGCCGTCCGACCGTCCGGTAACCGTCCGGACTGAGCCCAAGTCGTCGACGGCGCGTGCTGTTCCACGCGCGCCTCAAGGAGATGTCAGCAACTGTAGGGGCCTAGCAGGGTCGAAGCCTACTGGGGCCAAGGGTTTGATTCTGAAAGGAAGACTCGGCCCTGGTACGAAAGGCAACGAGGGAACGGGAGTGGGTTTTTAGTCAGTAAAAGTCTGACACTATCTCCCGCCCCGCCCAAGGGCGGGGGATGTCATAAGATGATTTTCCCACCGAAAAAAAAAAAAAAAAAGATACTTTTCAATTTTCTTTATCGCTTCCGCTTTTTCATTACTTTTTTTTTCGAACCTCGTCAGTAACCACGACCACGTTTTATTCTGTTTTTTTTTTTGTTAGTGGCCAGTTTGAATTTACATTTTAGTTCACTTAATGTTGACGGTTTTTGACGTTCCAAATTCAAATCTCATTATTTTCTAGGGATCGCCCATACTGCATTATCTCCCTAGGTACAGAATGACTTGCTTTATGTGATGGTTGTATGACATATAAACGGGCATTATCGAGCAGGTGGTGTAAAAAAAATATTATATGCGGCCTACCCTATCCATATATAACGACAAATAAAGGTCTTTGGCATTATTCGTCGAGTTGATGAGCTCCTCACTAGTCCTGAGTTGAGCTACACGAATACTGACCAATGCTTGCACTGACCGGACAGGTCAACTCAAATCTGTATGTTTTTTTTTTTTATAAACCTTCTCTAACTGTATGATTATCATATGATTTGACCATTAAATTTTTATTGTAGGTAGACATGGACTATAAAAGAGACTAACCTCTGAGTTTGTATCTTTGTTTCTTCTCTGGGCAGTCAGTAAGAAACACCAACGTGTAAAAGTGTAAAAAATATTAATGAATAAATAAAGCAAAATAAATTGCATTTATCATTTATCCAATCAGTAAATTGAAGCCTTTGAAAGATTAGCATATTACTCCAAGTCAAAAATTAGACTAACCACAACCACACCCAACTCCTAACAAGATCTCTAACTTCGACTCAATCACGCTTGTATCTAATCCCTAACCGCTAGCACGTGTGCCGTTGGCGACGTCTCACCGGTTAATGTGGGACATGGCTACATGATCAATCCAACGCTAATCCCCTGCACTAATGAACTGCCCTGTGATTTAGCAGCACATGATACAGGTAATACTAATAACCTAATTACTGAAGAAAGTAGTACGGCGGTTTAAGACATCTGTGTGGCTTTCCATAATCTGCTGGTTCTTAAATGTAATTTCTTATTACCCATGCACTGTTAATATAGCGATCTTAGCTGATCATAGCAGAGGAATCCGAGTCTTTAGCTTACCATCAATTCCAGATTCCTAGTACTGAAAAGCAACACTGGGAGAATGGCGACCACATCATCGCTTACCATCAGGTGAGATAGAGGTCAAACGCAAGGTTATCAATAAATTTAAAAAAGAATGTTATTTTGTTAAAACAGAGTGATGGACAGACTTAATCTATGTGTCAATAGTTACTCGAATGATGAGGATGGTGACTTTATCTCGACCATATTGTTGCTACTATATTTCTTACACATTCTTCTTTCTCGTCTGGACTTGTCTTTACGGTTTTATTTACAATATTCTTGATAATTGGAAGGAAAGGGAACTTTCATACAGGATGTGGCGAAAAATAGTAGTCCACCGACAAAGATTTGATGATTAATAACTATAACATACGTTTTTTTAACAATTTTTATGTTGTGTAAAAAATATTAATTAAACACAGTAACAAAGCTGCATCGTAGTTACAACGCCCCCACCCACATTTACATACATCAAAGTACATTCAATGCAACGTCAAACACCGTGTACTACTAATTAGCAGTCAAATCTCGGCGCCTAATGACGTCGGCACCAGCAGTACAGTTACTACTCCATTTGCGATGCGTTTGATTGCCTGCTAGTGCTAACGTGCGACCTGCGACGCGACCCGGCCACGTCGACGACTGCATTTCAACGAATTAGTACGGTTTGAGTTAGATATTAGTTTTATGTTCCACAGTTCCACTGCAAAATGTACAGAAGTATCGTTACTTCTGTACATTTCCGTAAAGGTTGTAACAGAAAAATGCTGAACTAGTGTGGCCAAATGAACTTTAGACTGCGGGTGGACTATAAACCAAAAAAGATAAAATATCCATAAGTATACCAGCGCGACAAGATAAAGAAGTAGATCAACGCACTGAGAGTGCCTGGAGGAGCTTTTGGTCAATGAAAGATCTTCTCAAAGGAGATCTCCCGCTATGCGCATGCCTGCCGCATGTCGGATGAGCGGTGGGCTAAAAGAGCCACTTATTGGGTCCCATTAAACGCAAGGCGACATCGCGGACCAAGGCGAAGGTGGAGAGATAAGCTGGATAATTACCGTAGGGACTGGCCTGCAATGGCTGAGGACAGAAGTGTGTGGATAAGGGAGAGGGAGGCCTTCGCTCAGCAGTGGGACATAAATGGGCTAACTAACTAAAACCAGTGGCAATGAAGGGTCGACGAATTCAAAAATTAAAGTGAATGAAGAAAGAACAAATTGAATGATTAATGCTTGATATGATTATGGGGATCTGTAAACAAGGATAAATAATCTATAAGAACCCCAGCAAGATGGGTCGATATTATTCAAACAGTGACGTGAGTGACGAAATAACTAATTAAATTAATTACAATGAATGAATAATGCTGAAGATAATGATGAGGATCTGTAGGTATCCGACTTGTTTTGTCTTAAGTATTCATAAAGCAGAGATACATATCCCATACCTAGGGTTCAGGACCATGAACAAGCTAGTATGAATTTTGAATATCTAGTACTATTAATATCTTAATACCTCAAGGGATTCCAAAACATACAATAAATGCGTAAAATCCATAGATATCCGTGGTAAAATCACAGTACTGGAGGGCCAAGTCCGTCTAAGTTAATTAAACTGCTTAAGATTCCACGCCTACATGTCGAATCTTGTAGAACGCTTGTTTTAGTAACAAACAACGTGAAGCTGCCGCACAGTCTACATAACAATGTACCTAAGTAACAACTTGCACTAAAGTGGTGGAGCTATCGTTAGAAATGCGGTCAGCCTTGTTGCACCTACAATCAATGTATTTGTTTCCGAAAGTTTCAATCTCTTTGACTAGTGAGTGCAACTATTAAAGTGATCAAAACAGTCCTACCTAGTATCCCTTTCCATCTGATACACCAATTTCTTTGTTTTAATTTTCGCCGTTTTCGCTTGAGGCAACTGCCCATCATATTATTAGGTAAGTTAAAGATAGATATGGAAGCAGATAGTATAGAATTCTTGGAGGAAGTCCAATTATATCTTCCAGTTGACTTAGATTAAAATATTATTCAAAGGAATAATCTAATAACGGCTATTAAGACCGGAAATCTTCGTCAGATCGGTCCAAGATAGTGAACATACAAACAGCAGTTCAGATACTATTTATACTGTGCACACCAAAAGGAAACACCGACCCAGTAAACAACCCGCTAACTGTTTAATCGCTATAGATTTCATTAGATCCAGTTTAGACCTCTCCTGTCAACTTAGAACTGTCATCAAGGTGTTGTTAGGTCACTTGTCCAATTACTACAACATTTAAAGCTCTACATTGGATTAAATTCGATAACATAGCTCTAAGTAAATGGGTATTGGTAGACGATAAATTAATGCATCAATATAGAGCTGCAGAGACGTCAATACTTCGACAGACATGGAACGCTCTGAGATGGTTCCGGTTTGTATATGATATGAAAAGGTGTAGAAGGTCAAGGTGGAGATGTCACAGGCCCCAGATTATTGGCAAGTGTTTTTTTTTTCGTTACATTCTTTAAATATATTTTTTTATATTATTCATGTGGAGTTGAAGGATCGGCCGGATCATAAACATTGCTACTAAATGGATATTATATGCTGTTTCTTGCAGCAGTTTATGTTTGAGTTTGTCTTCTCTCGTCCTCTCAATAATTGTAACACCTACATCTAGTCTGTAAAAAACACTTTTAGCGATAAGACCTTGTTACACCCTATTCATTTTAAGTTCGTACTGTATTTTTTATGATGTAGGTTCAATAAAGAGTTTATGTAGGTATTGAAAATAAAAAACAAACGTACAGGGAGTATTTTCCTGCTTTGCATGAATTAAGCTCTCTGCTTTTATTCTGTCCATGTCTATCAATGTCACTTTTTATGCTTTGTCGGATAAGTAGAGAGTAAAGCTGCGGACGTAAAGTTGACATGAGGACAATTCTGAGAAGCCTGTAATAATGTTAATTATATCGCGGATCCCGTCAGGGACGAGGACGGATGTCGGACGCGATGTCCATGAGTCAATGGATGTTACAGCTGATCTGTTGTGTACTACTCAGGATAATTCTATATTTAAGTACCTATGAAAATATTTATGTGTTGATATTTTTACCTATAAAAATTTTACTTTAAAGCTTTATTTAAAGCCGAAAAGTGGTCGATAGGCCGCTTGTGCTATCGATAACTAAAAAACATTACCCGCCTACTGCGACTTAATTATGAGAAAAAGGCTTTCTAAATCGGATGTTTGTAGTTTTTCAAAGCAGTTTTTCTCTTAACCGCTTTCTTGTTTCACACTACTGTTTTATATAGGTATGTGTTTTACACCATTGCCGAATAGATTGTGTGCAAGCAGAATTGGTCACATTGGAAGTCACGAAAGTGAACAAAAGAATAAATCGCATAGTAAATTCAACTAAACAAATGGTTGCAGTGTTTTATAACGGGACCAAAGCTGTATTTTTCATGGCCCTGCATTGCGTATATTTTTCATGGCCCTCGTGCTACGGCGAACCACCTGCAATATCTGGTACAATTATCTTTTATTTTTTATTAAAAAAGGCGTATGTGTTTGAAATTTCATTTTTACTAACACCCACGAAAAGATGAGAGATACGAGACAGATTTTACCTTATAAGAGTGAGATAAAAATTTTAATAGGTTTTTCGGGTATCATTTAAGCTAAAATATTTTTTAAATCATAATTTTAAATATTAGTCTTATGTGACTCGATTTACAATTCTAACTAATTCACAAAGTTATAAAAAGATTTTTATGGCATGTGGCACATCACTACCAGGAGGATAAACTAGAGAATTTTTGAGGAAGTTAGAAGATTCCGGTCGCTTTTGTTTTTTTTATAGCCATGTAAATTTTTAATTTAGGTCCAAAACTTTACTAGTAA
Source organism: Mythimna impura (assembly GCA_905147345.3). Lineage (NCBI taxonomy): Eukaryota > Metazoa > Arthropoda > Insecta > Lepidoptera > Noctuidae > Mythimna > Mythimna impura. The sequence goes on from LR990346.1 coordinate 7,125,173, forward strand.
ATTAAAAAAAAAACTAGATATTTAATGTCACTAATTTTAAATTTAAAAGTACTCTAAGACAATACACATCTAAATAAAAATTGGGGTGCTACGACAGAAAACCTCCACGAGTGCCCGCAGGCTGTAGTTCCCTAGCGGATACGTCCGGAGTGAAGGCCAGTCTGCGGGACGGTGCACCCTGGGAGGCGGCCAACGACTCCCCTTAGGTACTTCTGCCTAAGGAGTCCCGATGTCCGCCTGCAAATATTCTGTCCGAAGGATCGCTTCAACGCGTGTCCCTCTGCTATAGCAGAGGGCACAGTGGCGAAGTAAGAGCGGGCTCGGTGTGCACTTACCCTGCCACCGGGCAGGCAGGAGGAAGACTTGCTCCTCCTTCTGCCACCGTTAGTCTCGTAGCCCCAGAGATTGTCCAAGGTCATGTTTCTGACTTTTCATGGGGGTCGAGGGTCCTGGCTTAACCGCCCGGGCCGCGAGGAAGACAACCTCTATAAAAAATTACCCCAAACCTCCAAGCGGCGGCGCACCGTGAGGGAGGTTGTTAGCTTGACTAATGGGTAGCTTAATTAGTCTCTAGTGCGAACCACTGACTTTGAGCAAGTACAGAATGAAAAATACTCGTGGGAACAATATGGAACCAAAATCAAATTTTTCAGACACCCGATGGAGAGTGATGCGCGGTCGGAGTCCGACGCGGCATCCGGAGGGAGCTTGGAGGGCTCGGAGGTAGAGGAGGTTGTGGGAGACTCCGGTAGAAACTCGCGTCTCTACCGGAAGCGCCCCATATCGGGGGACATATCGTCCTCCGATGCAGAGAAGGGCTCGGCCCCAAAAATCCCCACCCGTGGGCGGGGTGCGGGTCATGCGCGCGGCAGAGGGAGGGGCCTCACCGCCCAAAAATCTGCTCAGCGAGCTGACAGGCTTGCCGCGGAAGGGCGTCACCCTGGAGCGGCCAACGCTGAGTCGGACCCCTCGGGGCCGTCTGGCAGCGAACGAGGTGCCAGGGAGGACTCCGCCGAGGAGTCGCGCAGGGCGCTCGGGGTGTTGATAGTCTCCGCACTAAGGAACATGGGCAGGAAGAGGGAAAAGTCCTCTAAAGAGAGGACTGTCCAACAACTGGCCGTTTCAATCGCGGAGGCTATCGACGCCTATTTCGAAAAGAGGGCGGCAAAACTCCGGGCCGAACTCGTGGGTCCTCAGAGAGTATGCCGCCAGGAGTCGCCGAAGGGGGAGCGCAAGCAAGGGCAGGGGCAAAGTCAGCCCCAGCCCCAGCCTGAGCCGGAAAGCCAGCTGCTGACGCTGGTGAAGCAGGAGCTGGCTGCCTTCCGGCAGCAACAGCAGCAGCAGCAGGAGCAGTTCCAGCTACGGATGCAGCAGCAGCTTTCCGTGCTGGAAGGCATTGTTCTGCGTCCCCCACTTGCGGCCTCTGGCCCGCGAAAGGCGGCGTCGTATGCCGCCGCCGCTGCGGCCACAGTTGTTGCGCCCAAGCCGGGCCCTTCGGGGCAGGCCAGGCGTGAAACCATGGTGTCGGAGTCCGCGGTGTCAGCCTCTTTGGCTAGAAAACAGCAGCAGGGGAAGCCAGCTGCTGCCGCCTCCAAGAAGGGCAAAATTGCACCGGTCACTAAGGCAGTAGGAGCCCCTGCCGTGGGGGCAAGCAGGCAGCCTATGCCGCCTCCCCCACCTACGGAACCTCCGGTCGAAGCCGAATGGCAAGTGGCCGGAGCAAAGGAAAAGGCAGGTAAGGCGGCTCGAGCCGAAAAGAAACGCGAGCGGCGGCGGCAGCGGAAGAGGAGGACCATCGCGGCCAGGTTTCGCGCCCCGGATTCTACGGCTGTAGTGATTACACTGCAGCCCACTGCGGAGAAAAAGGGCGCGACCTACGGCGAGGTCATCCGAAAGGCGAGGCGGGCGGTGAACCTCACCGAGCTCGGAATCACCGGGGGCTTCCGGATGCGGCATACCGCGACCGGTGCCCTTATGCTGGAGGTCCCCGGGGCAAACAGTGGCCCCACCGCAGACGCCCTGGCCGAGAAGATCAGGGCGTCCTTGGATGCGAAGGAGGCCCGAGTGTCCAGGCCCACCAAGTGCATTGACATGCGCATTATGGGCCTGGACGAGTCCGTGACGGTGGATGAAGTCGTGGCCGCCGTCGTCAGGACGGGAGGGTGCCTTACTGACCAGGTCCGGGCAGGCGCCATCCGTGCTGACGGCACGGGCATGGGGGCAGTGACGGTGAGTTGCCCCGTGTCAGCGGCCAGGAACATCACCGGGGAGGGCCGACGGCTTTTGGTGGGCTGGGTCTCCGCGCGGGTAAAACTGCTGGAGCCCAGACCTCTGCGTTGCTATCGCTGCCACGTGGGGCACCACGTGGGGGCCTGCTGCGCAGCGGAGGTGGATCGCAGTGACCGCTGCTTTCAGTGCGGTCAGCCCGGTCACAAGGCCGTCACTTGCAGTGCAGCGCCGCACTGCTACGCATGTGCGGCGGCAGGCAAGCCGGCCGAACACCGGGCTGGGGGTAGGTCCTGCGATCCCCCCGCCAAGGCCAAGGGCAAGGTCCCGAGGCCCATCCCCGCGAATGTGCTCGCCGCTGCGGCCGCCAAGTTGGCCGCCGCCGCCGTCGCTTCCGCAGACGCCGCCGCCACCGCCGCAACCACCGCGGCAGGGCCTTCACAGGGGGCTCGGGAGGAGACTATAATGGATTGTCATTAATGGCTACATTACGTCTCCTCCAGGCGAATATCAACCACTGCGCCCCCGCTCAGAATCTGTTGCTCCAGAGCATGGCGCAGTGGTCGATAAACATCGCCGTAGTCTCCGAGCCGTACTACGTCCTGCCCAGGGCCGACTGGGTGCAGGACCTGAACGGCTCGGTGACCCTAATTTCGTCGGCCGCCGCCGGTACTCCGTCCCTCGAGGCCGTCACGAGGGGACGGGGTTGCGTGGCAGCACGGTTCGGGGACATTGCAGTGGTAGGCGTCTACCTGTCCCCGAACAAAACTCTCGCCGATCTTCACATCTCCCTTATGGAGCTGAATGCCGTCGTCGCTGGGTTTGGTTCCCTCCCCGTGGTCGTTTGCGGGGACTTCAATGCCAAGAACTTGGCTTGGGGTTCCCGGTACACAGACCAGCGGGGTCGGATGGTGGAGGACTGGGCTCTGGAGACAGGCCTGGTCGTCCTAAACCGGGGTTCTGTCCCCACGTGTGTGCGGATGCGGGGCGAGTCGGTGGTGGACATTTCGTTCGCCAGCCCCACTTTGTCACCGCGTGTCGTCGACTGGCGCGTCATGGAGGGGGTGGAGACGTACTCAGACCATCGGTACATCCGGTTTGACGTCTCCGCCCAGTCCTCAACCGCGCCGGTCCAACAGACCCCGTGTGGTCCGCGTTGGGCGCTGAAGCAGCTGGACCGGGAGCTTCTCCTGGAAGCCGCGATGGTACAGGCCTGGGTGCAAGCACCGGACAGGCCTGTCGACATCGACGTCGAGGCAGAGTGGTTCCGGGAGGCCATGTCGCAAATCTGCGACGTGGCAATGCCCCGTGTCCAGCCAGGACGTGCCCGGCGCCAGGTGTACTGGTGGTCGCCAGAGATCGCTGCACTGCGTAGCGCGTGCAATGCCGCGCGGCGCCAGTACGCCAGGCACCGCAGGCGCCGCATCCGTCCGCCGGATGCGGAGGCCAGAGAGGCGGAGCTGTACGAGGGATACAGAGCGGCGAAGCGCACCCTTCGAGCAGAAATAAAGCGGGCCAAGTTAGAGGCCCACAACGTGTGGCTGGAGACTCTGAACGGAGACCCGTGGGGGCGCCCCTATAAGGTGGTGCGAGAAAAGCTCCGCCCCTGGGCTCCCCCGCTGACGCAGATTCTCCGGCCCCAGCTTGTGGAGGGTGTGGTTGGCGCTCTGTTCCCCTCACGAGGGGAACACTCTCCCCCGCCTATGGCTCCGACAGTTGCGGTGTCCGACGTGGACCACGACGGCGACGACGACGACGACATTGCTCCAGAGGTGACCGAGGTAGAGATGCGAGTGGCGGTACGTAGGCTTAGTGCCAAGAATACCGCCCCAGGACCCGATGGCCTGCCTGGAAAGGCCTGGGTCCTGGCCATGGAGGAACTCGGGCCTCGACTAAGAGGGCTCTTTAGCGCATGTATGGAGAGAGGCCAGTTCCCACTTCGCTGGAAGACGGGGAAACTGGTCCTCATTGCGAAGCCGGGGCGCCCTGCGGACTCACCGTCCGCGTACCGGCCCATCGTGCTGCTCGACGAGGTGGGCAAGCTCTTTGAAAGAGTTATTGCAGACCGCCTCGTCGCGCACCTAACACGGGTGGGGCCGGATCTTTCGGACGGCCAATTCGGCTTTCGCAGGGCGCGATCTACGGTGGACGCCATCATGCGCGTGCGAGCCCTCACGACGGGGGATGCGGTATCCCAGGGCAGGTGTGTCTTGGTGGTGTCTTTGGACATCGCCAACGCCTTCAATTCCCTGCCCTGGAGTAGCATTAGGAGGGCACTCCGGTATCACCGGGTGCCTGACTACCTCTGTCATGTTATCGAGGCCTACCTGTCGGACAGGTACATTATCTACCCTGGTCACCTGGGAGAATGGAAACGGCGAGAGATGTCGTGCGGTGTTCCGCAGGGATCGGTACTAGGACCACCCTTGTGGAACATCGGTTACGACTACGTGCTGCGCGGCGATCTCCCTGACGGGGTCAGCGTGGTCTGCTACGCAGATGATACGCTGGTCCTGGCGCGGGGAGAGTCGTACCAGGCGGCGGTCGAACTAGTGACACGCGGGGTTGCGACAGTCGTGGAGAGGATCCAAGAGTTGGGACTCAAGGTGGCATTGCACAAGTCCGAGGCCATGTGCTTCCACGGCCCTCGGAACGCGCCACCATCGAGTTCCCAACTAACGGAAGGAGGAATTCACATCGGCGTCGAGTCGACGATGAAGTACCTTGGACTTGTCCTCGACAGCCGATGGAATTTCGAGGAGCATTTCCGACGTCTGGCTCCCAAACTAGATCGTACAGGGGCTGCCCTCAAGCGGCTCCTGCCCAACCTCGGGGGTCCAGACGCCTCCTGCCGGAGGCTCTATGCAGGAATCGTTCGGTCCATGGCCCTTTATGGGGCGCCGGTATGGGCACCGTCGCTTCGAAAGCGACCGGCGGCCAAGCTGAACGCAAGCCAGAGGGTCATGGCCATCCGGATGGTGCGGGGATACCGCACGATTTCCCGCGAAGCAGCGAGCCTCCTTGCTAGCCAACCACCGTGGGATTTGGAGGCAAAAGACCTTGCGCGCATGCACGATCTGCGCATGGAGATGCAACGCCGGGGAGAAACTCCGCTGCCGCGCCAAGTCGCGGCATGGCGGAAAGACTTCCGGCGGGATCTCATGGTGGAATGGCGACAGCGACTGTCGCAACCCAGTGCTGGGCACGCCATAATTATGGCGATAAGTCCCCTCTTTGAGGAGTGGCTGGAAAGGCCTCACGGCGTCCTTACCTACCGCATGACGCAGGTCCTCACCGGACATGGTAAGTTCGGGAGGTTCCTGCACCGGATTCGTGCAGAAGAGACGCCCGGGTGCCACCATTGTGTGGACCGCCCGGAGGACACGGTGGAGCATACGGTAGAGGTGTGCCCTGCTTGGGCAGAGCACCGCCGTGTTCTCGTGGGGGCGATCGGCGGCAGCGATCTCTCGCGCCGGGCCTTGGTACAGGCCATGGTCCGGAGTGAGGAGGAGTGGCAGGCGGTCGCCTCCTTCTGCGAAGCAGTAATGCTAGCAAAGGAGGCGGCCGATCGCGTGAGGCAACGGTCCTCACGCCCCAACCGCCGCCGGGATTCCGATCCCGATTTCCGGCCACCGTAGGCGCGGGCTTGCGGACGGCGAGCAATGGGTGGCTCGTCGTCCGATCGTCCGGTAACTGTCCGGACCGAGCCCAAGTCGTCGACGGCGCGTAGTGTTCCACGCGCGCCTCAGGGAGATGTCAGCAACCGTAGGGGCCCAGCAGGGTCGAGGCCTACTGGGGCCATGGGTGATGCGAAAGTGATCCCCGGGGCCCTGGAAAAATGGCAAAGAAGGAACAGGAGTGGGTTTTTAGTCAGTAAAAGTCTGACACTATCTCTCGCTCCGCCCAAGAGCAGGGGATGTCATTAGATGATTTTCCCACCCGAAAAAAAAAAAAAAAAAAAAAATCTAAATAAAATTAAAATTCAGAGTCTACGCCATATATATTTTTTTGACTTTGTATTTGAATGAAAAATTTGGGTCTTATTATCATAAAACACTAAAAAGTCGATCAAAAAAAATCCATAGGGTATAAGAAGTGTGTTAGGGGTCTGAAAGGATAGCAGATGACCATTTCAATTTGGCACACGATGCACCAACCACCCTGTATATCCAAACGTTTGATACCAATGAAAACTGCATACAGCTACCTTTCTCGTTCTTTGGCAGTGAAAATCAACGATGGTAAACGACCGCATCTTCCTCGGAAGTTTATAGGAACCAAACATACTATTATATTTGGTGCTAGTGTAAATTATTAGCAATGTCGACAACCCTTATGAAGGGTCAAGCACGCATCAAGCTAATAAGTTTTAATTGAAATCTAACATTTGAAAGTAATAATTAGGAAGGTTTAACCTCGGCATTATAAACTATAACACCTAACGATCACCATGAAGACAATATTTTGAATGAAAAAGATAGCAAACGAGAGCACAGCATAAAATATTACTGGCAATAGCTTCAAAATGATCATATTTAAAATTTCTCTAGAGTAATGGTAACACTAGCAGAGGCTTCTGGCTATATTAAGTACAATTAAGTTTCTATTAAGCTACTCCGAGCGGTGTTCCGTACTGGAGATCGGCCAGATAATTACGAAAAGCACGGTCCTGCTCAATTTTCCGATATTACCATAAAACTTGGCTTGTATCTCTGTAGGCCAGTAGACCACCAAGTAGTTTTTAGGGCTGTGCGACAAAAGCTTGATCTTGAATATTTTATTGGGAATCTTAATTGTGATTAATTTTATTAAGAGCGTCCTTTTCGAGGTACATTTTCATACAACCGCTCTTATGCGATTATGATGTTATTACACATCTTTCTCTAGATATTTTGGATATTATCTAGGCTTCTATAGAAATCATAACATAAATTTGTGTAAAACTAATCTAGTAAAGACCTCTGAAAATCTGCTATTTTACGTGAAATTTGGACCTCCATAATGTACTGATATATTAAAAATATAAAACGTACATCAATAGGCCTTGCACATCGAAATTCTGAATGACGACACTTTTTCTGAAAAACCTTTAAGGATTTTAAAAAAAACATGTATTTCCTGGAACAAGTTTTGTGAAATATTCGAGTAAGTAAATCACGGAATTGCCGAATGCCAACAGAGTTTCTCTCTCTTTTTTTACCTCTTCATCGAACATCGCGTTGGATTGCATTGATTTGATGAAGCAACAAGCTTTTAAACCATGCTCGATGTTGACGATAGGTGAATGAAAAAGGACCCTCTTAACTGTAACCCTTACAACTTGTTAATGAAACTAAACAAACAAGCAAACGACGACTTTGTTTCTTGGCTAACAACAGTAATAACTTAACAAAAACATATGCACCGTGAAAATGTACTCTAGAACTCTATATTCTGAAAATACTTACTTATTATGTTAAGCATTTTGAATCGTATCGATCTTATTACTATTTTTAGAAGCAGTCAGTGGCCAGTCATTATCTACAACGGTGACCGCAGTTATTTCATAACTGGACTATTTGTAAAATTAAACAAGCGATATTTTTTTTACGTTGATACCCATTTTTAGCCAATATATATTATTCTACTTTTCAATCAGCGTGCGCTGAAAAATCATTGTAGCTTTCATTGGATAAAACAGTTACCTAGATGAAAACAGTTGCCTTCCATCTTAGTGGCAGAGCTGACTACCCATATTATCGTCAGTCACTGAGGTTCTCTATTAGTGAACCATGACAATCTCTTATATTTATTAATCTTTATTATATTTTTCATTTTATATTGATATAATTATGTAAACGTTACACCCAATTGCTGATAGAGCTATTGCTGAAGAGAACTGCGACTTGAAAAACAGGCTCCGTCTAGCTCAGACTCAGTTGCACATTCTTTTTATTTCTTGTGTATTAGTATTACGAGACCTTAAAATTGTTCAAACTTGTACTAAGGAGAAATAAATGATTTATTTATTTATGTACACACGAACACTTAAAAGCGAATAGAATAAATACAAATAGAAGAGCACAAAAGTGCTGCTTATTTCAAACGAAATTTCTTCCTGCAGACCTGCGACAAGAACCAACACACCATAGGTCTTCAACACCATAAATTCTATCTCTCCTTCAATAAATAACGTCGATAGTAAACCTAGACATGAGGGCAGCAATACCACATGATTGTCATAATTACCAGCTCGTCATATTAGCTGTTACACGAGTCGTTACGGCTCTCTCCTACATTGGACCAGTCTAGGATGCAGGGCAGATGCTTGTGCATACATAGTACGCTTAATCAGTTTTGTCCGATGAAATGGCTAGATAGCGATTATCGTTAGTAATAAGGCTATGTTTAATATAGTTGTTTGGTAAAAGTTAGACGTCTCCTTTTTGTGTACAGTTTATTTATTATGGTATTTTCCCTTAGTTTCTTATGAGTTCGCGTTCTACAATCTATTAATAAATTAAGATGGATATGTCTGGCCCATTATTCAGATTATACAAGGTGCAGTTTTGCATCTGCAAAAAAAAATCAGGTGACAATTATTTTAGTGATTCTCGAACCGAATCAACAATAAAACATTAATAAAAACCCTAACTAACGGAACTAGGTTCCTTATGTATTAAATACTAGCACTTTGATAGCGACTTCGTTTGTGAGAATATTTTTTTAAAAACTTGTAACACTTTTAAAACTGTATTTTGAGGGTAGTTATGAAAAACTAATAATGACAGTTTGATAAGAATTTGTTTTATTTACACAAGAAATAACCCTAAATTGTACAATTGGGCAATTGGGAATAGTTCTGAAAAAAAATATTATAATCTTTATTATTTACTTGTGTAAACCGGAAGGAGATTTTGCATACAAATGGAATTCCCCCTTTTCACCCTCTTAAAAGTTGAATAATTATGTTTTTGGTTGATTTTTGTTTAGTGCTCGCCTGCTACGTCATAAAATTAAGCTTTGTACAAAATTTCTTATGAGTCTTAGTCCCAGTAGTTTCGGCCGTGCGTTGATATGTCAGTCAGTTTCTGCTTTCATATATTATAGGTAGCACGCAAAATAGTAGATTATGTGACTAGGGGATAAAGCAGTGTCTTTAAGTCGCGGGCGGCATGTTGAATTCCGAACGAAACGAAGGTTGCTAAGTTTTAATCCCGAACGTCAGTGAGGGATTTATATAATTAACTCCCGAGCATCGCGAGGGAGTTAATACAGAAACCTGAGTGAAGTGAGGAATTCAAGCCGCCCAAGACAAAGACAGCTTTATCCCCGTGTTGGATACTCAAATTTTTACACCATCTGTGAGAAAATAAAAAGAAAATTTATTAAAAACAAATTATATACCTATTAGAGAAATATAAGTGTTATCTTTAAGTCAAGAGTGAATAGGTTACTTCTAGGCAAGCGTGCTCCATCGTCGGCACCTCATCGCTTACCATCAGGTGAGATAGTGGTCAAACGCGAGCCTACCAATAATATGAAAAAAAAAAATCTTAACTATCACTCGACATGTTTTGAGATTTGTAATTTAAACAAAATTCACTTCTATAAGATCTATAGTTTTAATTTTCTGTAACGCTCCCGCGCTTTCATTACTTTTTTTTGAGACTCGTCAGTAGCTACATTTTTTTTATTGTTACTGGCCAGTTTGATTTTTGAATAAACTTATTTAGCGCAAGTACATTTTAATTCATATTATATTGTTTTTTTTTATTTCAAACCAAATTGACGTTCCAAATTCAAATCTCATTATTCCCTAGGGATCGCCCATACTGCATTATCTCCCTAGGGACAGAATGACTTGCTTTAAGTGATGGTTGTATGACATATAAAAGGGCATTATCGAGCAGGTGGTGTAAAAATTAATTTTTACACCACCTGCTCGATAATGCCCCTAGGGAATAATGAGATTTGAATTTGGAACGTCAAAACCCGTCAACATTATGTGAATTAAAATTACGTGCATCAAACAAGTTTATTCAAAATTCAAACTGGCCACTAATAAAAAAAAAGTAATGAAAGAGTTCCCAGCTTTATAGATAATTAAAACTATAGAATCTAATACATACATACATACATATACATATTCAGCCTTTTAATGTTCCCACTGCTGGGACTCAGGCCTCCTCTCTCTAGGAGAGGGGATGGGCCGTAATCCACCACGCGGGCCCAGTGCGGGTTGGTGGATGTCACATGTCTTCGAATTTTTGGTTCTAGGACATGCCGGTTTCCTCACGATGTTTTCCTTCACCGTTTTGAGAGCAGTGGTGATGAAATAAATTACACAAAGTAATGCGTCTGGCTGGGTTTGAACCCGCGACCTACAATTCGTAAGTCGGGGCCGTTACCACTCGGCCAGCACTGATAGAATCTAATAAGTAGTGAATTTTATTTGTTTCAAATCTCCAAACATGTTGAGTGATAGTTAAGATAGATTTGTTTTACTAAATTGTCTTTTAATTATCTCACAGATGGTGTAAAAAGTAGAGTATCCAACACGGGGATAAAGCTGTCTTTGTCTTGGGCGGTTTAAATTCCTCACTTCACTCAGGTTTCTTTATTAACTCCCTCGCATTGCTCGGGAGTTAATTATATAAATCCCTCACTGACGTTCGGGATTAAAATTGGCAACCTTCGTTTCGTTCGGAATTCAACATACCGCCCGCGACTTAAAGACACTGCTTTATCCCCTAGTCATATAATCTACTATTATTGTACAGCATAGAGAAACAAGAATATCGACAATTCCATCTTTATTGGGAAAATCCTAAAGGAATTATACTTTAAAGAGAATCGTTGCCCAATGAATGACGCATGACCACAAATGTGTATTTCCTAAATTACTTACATAGAAATACCTCTAAGCAATTGACAAAGTCGTTAAGTTTATCAATTACCGGTTCAACTATTATGTTATAAAACTAAAATGTTGGAAGCATCTTTCATTGTTATTTGTGTCGCCAAGATGAAAGCAATGAAATTGGTAAGTTTAGAAAATAAAATATTGTAGATATATTAGTTTGGGTTTAGATTCTCTAATTTGATTTGTAACTCTTTTTTTAGCTGAAGTTCATGTTGGTCTGGGTATCTTATAATGTGTATGATTAAGAGGGTTTGTATGTACCATTAGCATTAGGTACCATTATCATTACCCGATATGCTGTCTCAGAATTTCAAAACTATATTAATAACATCTAAAACATCTGCGTAATCAAAGGATTTAAATAACGCCATATAATTTCATTTAAATATACTCTAGCGTCTGGTAATGAACACAGAATCTATTCTATCTTCAGGTTCTCGTGCTCGGAGTCGTAGCCGTCGCGTACGGTATCCCCCTGAACGAACAGCAAGGTAATAACCTAATCACCGGCGTCTTCATCCCATCTGATGCCTTCAAGAACCTGCAAGACCGAGCCAACGCGAACTCCCCAAACAACCAGCAACCAATGCAAGGAAGCAACCAAGTTCAAAACGCACAGCCAACCTACCAAGCGGTTAGCACGAACCAACCACAGTACCAACCGCCTAACACAAATCAACAGCAATACCAATCGGTCAACACCAACCAACCGCAGTACCAACCAGTCAACACCAACCAACCGCAGTACCAACCAGTCAACACAAATCAACCTCAGTACCAGCCTGTCAATACCAACCAACCTCAGTACCAGGCATCTGTCATAACGAACCAGCAACCGGCACAAAACAACCAGCAGCCCACTGTTAACAATCAACCTATCGTGGTTCAGCCACAACTACAGAACAACCCACCGCCAATATTGACCAACCAGCCAACGATGAATAACCAGCCCATGTCTAACCAGCCTAATGTAGTGTACACTCAACAACCGCTGACGGCTAACCGCGACCCAAATCAGCCAATTATGGTAATGACCAATCAGCCAAATAACCAACCAGGCCAGTCTATCGTGCTGGTGCAACAGCCGTCGACATCGCCTAACCAACCAATTTATTTGCAGCAACCAAACCAACAGCCAACTCAAATGATAATTAGCACCAACCCCTCTTATGGAAACCAGGTGCAAGGAACTTTAGTGCAGTCTCCCAATCAGAACCAGCCTGGCTCCACTGTGTACACTCTGATACCATTGAATAACCAAAACAATAATAATTTGAACCCCACTCCAGGTGGCTCGTACTTAATTCCTGTACAGTCCGGAAGTGCCAACCCCGTCATATTGAGTACTGGAAAATAAAGTGAGTGTTCGAAAAGAAAGTTGAATAAATTAGCAGGTAGTCTATAAAATTGCGATGTTGCTTTTTCTCCTGAACATAAATAAGTACCTTGATTAAGATAGGGTCCTATTGGATAAATATTTATAAAGAAACGGTTCTGAGTTCTGACATGCGAATTTACTTTGAATTGCCACGCAGTGTGAAAATCATAGATCTAAAATTTTTTTTAGAATAAATATAGCCCCCAGGGGCTGTTTTTGCAATAATCGTTAGGATGCCTCTATGGTAAAATGTCCAATGTAGTCATCATTAACATACATTCCGCATACATCAACGCATTAGTTAGGTAGTAATGCTAAATCTGTGTTTTTACTTCATACACTAGAGAAAACATCGTGGATGAACAAGACTCAACACCGTGTGTGGTCTTTGCCATTTACTATTTTCATTCCATAAATAAATAAAAGACATGGCGTCTGCTAAAAAATGGCGCCAAATGCAACTTCTCTCGTTAAAAAGCTACTCAGTAAACATAAGCAAGAGACGGCGCAAGTGAACAAATTGGAATTGTTAGTGTAAAATAAAAAGTTATCACTAAGCTCATGGGAATGGCTATAAAACCAGATTCGACGCAGCAGGGAAAACCTAAATGAATATTCTAATTATAGAAATTCTTGATGTTTGTTGTTTTACATAGATGACTAGTAGTAGTAGGACAGCAGATACTCGATGTGAATGAGGTGCCCCAGTTCAGAATATGAGCAACACGTTAGAGTGCCCCAAGTGCTCATACACCTGCACCTTGGATGATGTAATGAGTGCTACCGATGCTGCAGTTAACGTAGACACATAATGGGCTCAAACTCACCACAACACAAGAAACGAGTTTACCATCGATACGAAAAGAAGAAGAAGAAGCAGTAGATAATATAATTATAGCCGCTAAATTATCTAAATAAATTATTCTTAGATACTTACTTATCTTTTTATTTTGAGGTGGAAAATCATCAAATAACTTCATCTGCCCTACGTCGGAACCCACGGTTTTACTTAGGTCTCTTCGAGGCGCGAGTGCAACACTACGCACCGTTGACTCTGTCTCGGTCCTAACCAGACGGCCGAAAGGCGAGCTTCCCAGTGCTCGTATACCCGTAAGCCCGCGCCTACGGTTGCCGGGAATCACCCTGCGACTCCCAATGCCAAGGGCATCTCCCGTACCAGCGGTTAGAATGTGTGGGTATCCGTTCCCTCACAGTTGGACACTGCGGCCACCTCGAGGTAATCGCTTCCCATTCCCTCTTGCTGTGGACCTTGGATTGAACCAGGGCCTGACGTGAAAGATCGCCACCGCCAATCGCACACGGGATTACTTAGATATCTTGACTCGCAATTTGAATTACTAAAATTAATAGCTTGTTAAGGATCCTTCGCGAGTAGACTGGAGTCAATAATGCTGTTGAGGTGATTCACCTCACAAAGGACAACAAGTAAAAACATTCAGAATTACTTATCAGGCCACAAGTCAATAGACTACTACATCAAGAATAGACTACCTACATTGAACGAGAAATTATCATTTAAATAGGTACAGGTGAGATAAAATTTAATAAGCCACTAAAGTTTTTAGAACTCCGCTGTCACATAAATTTGCTTCTGCGTCAGCGATTGAACTTACTGAACTCGTGTTCCAAGCTGCCATTAAGTTTAAATGTAACTAAATTCAAAAGAATAGATCTTAGCTTCATCATCATCATTGCAGCTGAAAGACGTCCACTGTTGGACATAAGCCTCCCCCAAGTGTGGCCACAACGACCGGTCCTGAGCGTCTCGAATCCATCGGATTCCCGCAACCCTCACTGGGAAATTGGTCCCCCTGATCCAGATACTATTAAGTTGTTACAAGATAATCGTCACAGACAACCGACCACGACTGTGCAGAAAACTGCCCAAGACTGTGCTTATTTAAAAATACTATTAGATTTATTTATTTATTTATTTATTTATTAATTCTTTATGCACACAAAAGTACAGAGGCGGACTTAATGCCTTAAGGCATTTTCTACCAGTCAACCTTTGGGTGATGCAGAGACAACTGGTGGTAGGTGCAATATTAAGCATTAGGTACATATTGTTATTAATACATTATATTTTATACAAATATATACTTACTTAAATACTATAAATACAATATAGATAATATATATATATATGTACTCAAACTACAAAGAAGGTAAAAAGAGAATACACGAATCTAGTAAAACATTTAGTGCAGACAAATAATAAGAAACCCAATAAGCGCTATGACGATACTGCTGCCAACTTCTTACGGATGTGGTCGCGAACCTTCACTTTGAAGGTCAATCGGTTGGTTGCCATCCTGATTTCCTGGGGGAGTGCATTCCAAAGAGAAATAGCTTGAACATGAAAAGAATAGTGAATGAAGTCAGTACGGTGAGTGGGACAATGAAGTAGACGGTTATGAGTGAGATAACCGTAGATTTTTGTTGTGATTGGCGCAAATGTATTGGAAGTGAGAGGCTAGATAACTAGGAGAATTGGGCGAAACTAAAAATGAGAACAAGGTAGTAAGCGCTCTTTGCTCTCTGTGCTGGCGTATGGGCAACCAGTTTAGGAGCGACCTATAAGAAGAGACATGATCATTTTTGCGCAGATTGAAAACAAATCGAATGCAAATGCATGAAATTATTTAGAAGACGGTCAAGTTTGTTGAGGAGATCTGCATTCAGGTCATAGTAACACACGTCGCCTTAATCGATGATTGGGAAAATTAGGGTCTGAACAAGCATTGTCTTCGTATTCGACGGTAATAAATTTTTCAAACGATACAAGGCCCGCAGCGTTCCCGTAACTTTCTGACTGACACTAGCGACTTGAGTACGCCAGTTCAGAGTACTGTCGATGCGCAGACCTAGATCTTTTACATCAGTGCTAAAAGGAACAACCGTACAGTCGAACAGAACAGGTGGCAGAGTTGTAAGATCCACTTTGGCAATACTTCGTGGACTACCGATGATAATCGCCTGACATTTATTTGGGTTTACAGCAACACCAAATCTGTCAGACCATGTTTTAATTGTTATCAAGTCCCTATTTAATTTGCCAATAGTGTCAGATAATTCGTCAACTCTCCCTTGGCAGTACAACTGCAGATCATCTGCATACAGATGATACGCACACTGAAGTTCGGAAATAATAAGATTAATAAAAATAGAAAATAGAAGAGGAGAAAGAATGCCGCCTTGAGGAACGCCAGTATCCAAATTACACCAACGAGAAGAAGAGTCTCCAACGTGAACCGACTGCTGACGTTCCTGAAGGTAGGAGGTGAACCATTCCAGTGCTTCGGGAGAGACCATTACATAGGACAGGATGGCTAACAGGATATCGTGACTGACGGTATTGAAGGCATTAGAGAAATCGACCAACACTAGTACAGTGACTTTGGTGTCTTCTAGACCTGCCCGTATATCGCCAGTCACTTTAAGGAGGGCGGAAACAGTACTGTGCCCGGGCCTGAACCCAGACTGTAGAGGGCTAATCAATGACATGACATACAGTGCACAAAGTTAGATAGTTGTTTGTGGACACAGGCCTCGAGCACTTTGGATAAGAAAGGAAGGATTGAGATTGGGCGGAAGTGGGTTGGAAGTGTAGGATTGGGAACTTTTGGCAGTAAACGAACGTAGGCTTTTCGCCACAAGGAGGGGAATACACCGGAGTACAAGGAAAAATTTACTATATGGGTAATGGCAGGCAGGAGTTGATCCAGGATAGTTATGATCATACCACGAGTGATATTATCACATCCTACCGCTTAGATTAATAAAATAAAGATTAATTAAAATATAGCTTTTGAAAGTAGATACCTCTACGTATAGCGTACTATTTCTTATTCTGTGGTATAGCATAAGCATATCAGATTTATAATGTTCCCACTGCTGGTACTATGAGGTCTCCTCTCTATAAAAAGGAATGGGCCAAAATTCACCACGCGGGCCTACTGCAGGTTGGTGGACATCATATGTCTTCAGATTTTAGGTTTTAGGACATGCCGGTTCCCTCACGATGTTTTCCTTCACAATTTTGAGACCACGTAACTGAGCGTTGAGATGACGTCAGAACAAAGGAATCGGAGGCGTGGCCGACTCGAGGCCATCGACGATAAGAGAATTAAGAGAATCGAAACGAAACGGTTTTAACTTGGCTAGGGTGAATAAATAATTTACACAAAGTTCGATATCCGTGCTGCACAAAGTAATACACACCGGGCGGGTTTGAACTCGATTAAGGGGCCGGCGAACGCCGCTTGCAACTGCAAGTTGACGCGTACCGCGGAATATAGCTATCTCTGTTTTACAAAAATAAGTGAGCGACTGACGCAGTGCGCAGTGTGTGTATGTGAGCGTATTGCAATATTGTTAGTAAAATTAGGTATGTTCATTATTTGCTTTATTTTTGCCGAATACTTTGGGGAATCGTTAGTGAATGTACAGACTAGTAGGTAATGCGTTTTTTGGAAATTTCATTACCGTGCCGATATCTCAACATATTAGGAGAACTAACACACGCTAAAAAATCAGAAAATGTTATGGAGCCGAGTGCTTTTTTTATAAGTGGGAAATAAGTCAATGTCTTCTCTCGCTCTTGGGCGTGGCGGGAGAGCGTGTCAGACTTTTACTGACAAGAAAACTCACTCTGTTCCTTTTTTGCCTTCATCCAGGCCATACAGTTTTGCTGACATCTTCTCAAGGCGCACGTGAAACATTACGCGACGTCGACGACTCCAGCTCGGTATGGACGATTACCGGACGGAGAGCTACCCATTGCTCCATTGCATTGAAGGAGGCAGCCACACGCACGAGAGAACGGCCCGCACGCCCCAGCCGCCGGAATCCTGACCCTAAATTCCAGCCAATGTGGGCGTGGGCTTGCAGTCGGCAAGCAATGGGCAGCTCGCCGTCCAGCCGTTCAGACCGAGCCCGAGTCGTCAACGGCGCGTAATGTTCCACATGCGCCTCAAGGAGATGTCAGCAAAACCGTAGGGGCCCAGCAGAGTCGAAGCCTACTAGGGCCATGGGTTCGCTTCTGAAAGGAAAAACTGGGGCCCTGGAACGCAAGGCAAAGAAAGAATATAGGAGTCGATTTTAGAAAGTAAAAGTCTGACACTCTTTCGTGTGGAAGTGATGCCCGGGTGTCGCTACTGTGTGGACCGCCCGGAGGACACGGTAGAGGTGTGCCCCGCTTGGGCAGAGCAACGCCGTGTCCTCGTGGGGGCGGTCGGTAGCGGCGATCTCTCGCGCTGGGCCTTGGTACAGGCCATGGTCCGGAGCAAGGAGGAGTGGCAGGCGATCGCCTCCTTCTGCGAAGCAGTATTGCTAGCAAAGGAGGCGGCCAATCACGTGATGCAACGGTCCTCACGCCCCAACCGCCACCGGGATTCCGATCCCGATTTCCGGCCACCGTAGGCGCGGGCTTGCGGACGGCGAGCAATGGGCAGCCCGCCATCCAACCGTCCGGACCGAGCCCAAGTCGTCGACGGCGCGTACTATTCTACGCGCGCCTCAGGGAGATGTCAGCAAATCGTAGGGGCCCAGCAGGGTCGAAGCCTACTGGGGCCATGGGTAGTATGAAAGCGAAACCCGGGGTCCTGGGACGAAGGCAAAGAAGGAACAGGAGTGGGTGTTTTAATAATAGCAATGAAATGCACGTTAGTTTATTCCTTATAATCTCTAGATTACATTGGTAATATTGGCAAAACTTTATCTAACTGGATTACCGTGAAATACGACAGTCAAAACATGACTCTCATAATAACCTAAAATCTCACAAGAGCGATTGTCTAATGAGTGGATAGGTCTCCTTGGTATTTTAAGTTAAAATAGTGCACTGTTCAATAATATACAGTATAAAACAAAGTCACGTCTGTACTACGTGACAGACTTTGATGTGATTTACACGATTTGATAGACTTATTCATGAAAATGCGTAGATGTATTCATTTCGAAATAGCGCGGCTTTTGTCGGCCATTGACTGTAGATCTAAAATAATAAGGTGATGTGTTTTATACTGGTTGTGTAAGGAGAAAAAAAAACACATTATAGCATCACAAGTATTTATTACTGTTCATCATCATCATTTTCAAAGTCATCTCTTAAAAGCAGTATTTCATTTAAAAAAAATGCAGGTGGCTCAACCTCACCTACCTCACCTCAAAAACCACACTATACACATCACATATGCACAGCAGCCAACAGTGCGTCTGCCCACTAAACAATTACAACAGTATCCAGCAAGAGCAGTATTCAACATTCCGTTGAAATCGTGCTGCACAATTGATACAACGGCTTTGTGGATTATGCATGTATCTACAGATGCCATTTTCATAAAATCTTTCGAATAAAAATACGAAAAGAACAGAAGAAACATGCTATCTAGTAATCGGAAACAATAATAATGTTGTCTGTAGCGGTGGGGGTTTCAACGACGAACAGTTTTCAAAGACCGTTTTTTGTTCTGCAACGTAACAACCGTTTTCCATCCTGAGACCAAACAGTCTTCGTTGCATAAACCAGTCTTCGAATTACTGTATGCGAATTGTTATCTTACTGTTAAGAAAATAAGGTCGAAAATCCATTTTATGTTTATAGTCATAAAGTTAATTTTTATTTATTATTTATTTATTTAATCTTCATGCAACAAAAGGTTCAAAGGCGGACTTAATGCCTTAGGCATTCTCTACCAGTCAACCTAGGGTAGTGGAGAGACAATATGGCAGGCATTTTTCATTGTAATAACTGGTTTTGAAACGACGACGCGACGAGTACAGAATTTATTACCGTCCTCAAACTAGTTGCGACAACGAACGTTTTCTGCAACTACTTCACTCAACGATAGTTTCGTCTTCAAACCAGTTGCGACGACGACCGTTTTCTGCAACCGTTTTTGTCGTCGCCAAAACGGTTACGTCTCGTCCGTCTAAAATTCGACAACGACCCACCACTAGTTGTCTGTCAGTGTCAAACAGATTGAAACTGGACCACAGAGCATCTGCAACGGGCTATTAATTACGTTTCGTTCCACTTTGATTTTTAAAGTACGTTACTTGATATTTGTGTTAACCGTTAATAACAGCATTAAAAACAAGTTCGCTGGACCAATTAATTATCATCTCTTGAAACGCATTTAAATCCGATGTCACCGCTGCGCACTATAGTAACATTTTTTTTTTCACGT
Source organism: Mythimna impura (assembly GCA_905147345.3). Taxonomy (NCBI): domain Eukaryota; kingdom Metazoa; phylum Arthropoda; class Insecta; order Lepidoptera; family Noctuidae; genus Mythimna; species Mythimna impura. Next base: position 7,144,896 of record LR990346.1, read on the forward strand.
TAAAATAAACTTGAAAACGCTCCTAAACAAGCATTTTTTGCCGTAACACTTTTTTACTATTATTTCATTATTCCGGTTAGATTTCTATATAATTTTTGGTCTGTTAATTATAATAAGATGATCGCTTTTTCCATGTGTAATATTATTAATAAACGTAACCGTTTAATAGTGGGCCCAAAAAAAATTGTCTCCTTTACAACACGACCGAAGTAATGTCATCGCGCACACACTGACACTAACGTCACGCACACACTGACACTGACGTCTCGCTTGCCGCAATAGCACTAGGTTGATTGCGCTGGTTTCCGTCCAGTTCCACTATTCGTCCATTTGACTAAGCTGCTACAAACTCATGCGTAAAACTTGAATACAAACCTACCTTCCCGCGCAAGTTTGGGCTTTTTGCGATCCGTAATGTCTAAGCAACAGTTCTACTAAGATGAAAATGTGATTAGACAATTAGCGAATTTTAAAAAATTAACTTCAGTAGCCACTTCGCATCCGTGCTTTGAAGAAGACATCGAGCTAGAAAAAAAAAATGCCGACGCGAAAAGTTCATGGCAAGTTTAATTACTGATAAAGCTATTTGGTTGCGCCTATATCGCTTGGTAATTGCCGCGTAAAAATTAGTTCCGTAATTAGCCGCATAGAATTAAATACCGCGTTTTGTTTGTGTGACAACTTGCAACACTTCCCATTTTGCATCTGTAGCCACCCAACAGCACATCACTGTTACTACGCTAGAAACATGTGTGAGCCTCGCTACCTGCTCGACCCAAAAGCATTCCCACGCTACGCAGCCATTGTACTCCAGGGTCCCACGTGCGAGCCTTGGTACCTGCTACCCCAGCTGCCCCAACAAAAGCATTGCGCGCCCGAACCGCGCTCATTGTTTTGTAGATACTAAGTTACTATTGGTTAAGTTTTAGCAGGTAATATTGTAAACTAGTATAAAAGGAGGTGCATCGTGGAAATATACACATTGCCACCGGCTCAAACCAGTGCTCTCGTCCCGCCTCCCGGCGCGCGTCAAACTGGGTATATACAAGGCGTATATTCGCCCAGTGTTGACGTACGCCGCTCCAGCATGGTTCGCCCTCACTAATGAGTCGAGCCGAGAAAGACTCCGCGCGCAACAACATCTTGCGTTGCGTAGAGTCGTCGACGCTCCTCGCTATGTGAGGAACGACATCATTGAACGTGACCTCGGGATTGAGAGCCTGGATGAGTTTGTGCGCCGCCTCGCGAAGGGGATGTTCGCGCGTGCCGACGCCTCAGCTTGGCCTCACGTCAAGCACCTGGCGCCCTGGCATACGCGCCCCCCTGACGCGAGACGACTCCCCCGCGACCTGATTGCGGGCAGCGAGTCGTCCCCCCCCCCGGACTGACGCCTGAGTAGGCCGTACCAGTCTACACGCGGCCTACTCAAACAACATGACTCTACATTTCACTCGCACCCCGACAAACGTCGTGTGCTAAGTTAATATAGGCACGACGCGAGTCGACCATACACTCGCCACTACACACGCGCTAGACTCACGTACCGAATAGATAGCGCAAGCTAACTATTCGGTGCACGTGCACTGAGCGATGTAACACAATACAATGCCGCTCACACACATACATAAAACGTCCCTGCGGTCTGAACCGTAACCGGCTCGCTCTGGAAGCGGGTTAGATGGGGGTCACATATCCTACTGTAGGTCCGTAACAAGTCGGCATACTCGTCGCAGGTCGTCTCCCGCCGGGCTTCCCCTAGGGGTCTCACCTGGCGGGGACTGACCGCCGGTATGTCGTGAAGAGTCGGCGCTGTGTGCAGCAGCGTCGTGACGTGCCTACAGTACACACATACAAGCATAAACACATAGAGCCATCTGCTCTACAACCGCCGAGCCTAGTTAGGCACCATGATGACGGGTCCGTTGTTACGGGCCCCGGCTGGACTCTGCGGTCAGAGGGCGAAGCCCTGACACCGCTTGCCACGCCCCCTGACGGGGACGTAGCGAAAGCCACGACGTAAATATACACATTCTGTTTTGGAGTCACACGATTCTTACTTCTATCCCCAAACATCCCTTTCCTGCACAAACCTCGAGAGAAAGAGTACGCAGATAGACTCGCCCGTGATCGCTCGCACCGCTAAGACGGCGTCCCGCGCATTTTACAAGAAAAATTTGTTATTGTAGAACTTATCCGCTAAAGACACTAAAACCGCTAACGCTTTGTGCTTGAGAACTGAGCAGTGTTCAGTGAGTGTTATATCTCCTCGTCACTGGAGCAGGAGTTGCGAAATCCAGAGAACGCCGGCCGTCTGACACATGGACACGTGGAGTTCAAAAGGTTGGTGCAAATTCCTCCCATATACGAGCTGTTTTTCTCTGCTTCCTAATCCTAAACGGCTCCAATAAGATCCATCTGCTGCAAGGTGTCAAGTACATTATCTGAGAAACGCTAATCCGCAAAATACAGTCCACTTCCAATATTAGTAGTATATGCGCATCCATTTTCTTTGGTCCATACGAGTCGGATCGTAAAATCATTTTCTTGTAATTTCGCATTTTAGTATTTATTCCATAGGGAATAAACGCAACGCCCTATTTACCTAGTTATAATAGTAGAAAAACCGCATCGCTCGTATAGATATAGTTAGTTTCGGTACGTCGTCGACCACACCGCATATATTTACGTAAATACCTACATAGATATAAAACGTTCGCATTTCTGTTAAATTCATTCGGAAGCCCTATAAATTATATGTAGGTAGACGCAAATAAAAAATACCCGTTCAATGTTGAACTAGTAGGTACTTGTTTGTTCGTTCGGTCGTACCTACGAATGAACCATAGATTAAACACTAATGAACGTCGTGAACGATATATTTGGGGTAATTTTGTGAAATATTAACTCATCGATTTGTGTTGTTCCGTTCGTTTGCATAGACATTCATTTACTTATGTCTAAAGTTGTTTATGATTATTACCGCATCGCTATCTGTTATCTATCGCTTACTTATAACTCATTAGTATTTATTGTAGTATATTATTGAATACGTATAATAAATCAAGATGTCTCTTAAAGTTAGTAAAGTTAGTACTGATATTAAAGTTCAGTTGAAACTTTTATACGCTAAAAGGGACGCGCTATTCTCACGTGTACAATCAACTTGTGATAGTGCACTACAAACCTCGGATCTGGCGACCAGAGATGCTTTCTTGTGTTCTATGGAAATTCTAGATAGTTTACGCGCGGATTTTGAATCCGTAATACATAACATAAATGCTTTAGAGTTGGAGTCAAATCCTGATTACTGTGTGAGTTATCAGGCATTGTCGTCCTTTGATGATTTGTATTGTCGAATCAAACGGAGGATTTTGGAGACGCCACCCTGCACGAGCGGTCCATCCAACACCCCCCGCGATCGGCCGCGATTGCCGCCAATTCAAATACCTGAATTTAATGGTGACATTCGAAATTGGAATTTATTTATCGATAGTTTCGAAAATATAATACATAGGAACACATCGCTGACAGATCACGAGAGATTATATTATCTTGTAGAAAAATTAACCGGTAAGGCTAAAGCTGTCTGTGCTGGAATCACCTTTAGTGCCGAAAATTATATTTTAATTTGGAATACTTTAAAAACAAAATACGAAGATAAACGTTTGGTAGCAACCGCATATTTGGATCAATTATACGAATTGAAAGGTTTTTCTGTTTGTAATGATCATAATTTATAGAAGTTCTTAAATATTTTCGCATCATCTGGTCATGCAGTAAAGAACCTAAAGGTCGATGACCTCTGTGACTTTTTGTTTTTGTATATCGGTTTAAAGAAATTTGATTCTGAAACTGTTCGTCTATTTGAGACGACTCAACGCGGCAACAAAATGCCTAAATTTGATGATTTAGAAACTTTTATTCGCGATCATATTAAAGTATTGCAGCGCACGTCGGCTAGGCATGAGGTTACGAATAGGGTGAGCTCCGATCGCCGTATGGATGCATCATCGAAGTCAGTCAAGACTGCACTTACGCTAGTTAACACCGCACCAACACCTGACGGTTCCCTGTGTAAGGGTAGACTTACACAGTTGTACAAGTGTTTGGGATTTCAAAGGTTATCGCCTAGTGATCGTTACAAGTTTGTTCGTAATAATTTATGTTTTAATTGTCTAAGTGACAAACATCTGGTTACGTCATGTAACAGTGGTGTTAGTTGTCGTAAATGTCCAGCTAGACATCATACCTTATTACATTTTGAGAATAGTAAACTGTCATCGCAGCCGCAGCCCGCGCATCTGCGCTGGTGACGCGGGGCCTGCTGCGAACGACGTAACATTGTGTTCGCTGTCCGCCACTAGTCCTGCGTTTACTACCGTTTTACTTGCGACTGCGCAAGTCATTATTGTAGATGCCTTTGGCAAACCGCGTACTGTACGAGCGCTACTAGATGGCGCTTCCCAAAGTAATTTTATTACTCGGGATTGTTGTCAACGCCTTGGTTTTAGTTTTAATAATTGGTCATCCCGTTCAGTAGTGAAGGGTTTTGGAGGTCTGAAGGCAGCCATTCACGGGTCTATTAAAATAATATTTCCTTCACGTTTTAATCCTGATGTTTCGTTTGAAATGGATTCGCTAGTCGCAGATAAGATTACGGAACGGTTGCCCACGGTCCCGGTTGACACGTCCACGCTGACGGAGTTTAAGAACTTGCAGTTAGCAGACGAGAATTACGCTGTTCCTGGAGATATCGATCTATTGATCGGTGCTTCGATTCTCCCGCATCTCCAGTTATCACGTAAAATTCAAGGTCTTCCGACGTACCCCGCTCCACACGCACTGGAAACAGTTCTCGGTTTTATTATAGTTGGCTCCGCACCCGCTTGTATAGATAATTACTCGACTGTGTCGCACTGTTGCACTGTCGAGCCGCCGCTGGAGTCTACCATCCGCAGGTTCTGGGAAATTGAAGAGGTCAATGTCCCGCCTATACTCAGCCCTGAAGATCAGGTCACTGAGGAGATTTATAGTCGCACGACTACTCGTGATAAAGATGGTCGTTATGTTGTTGCGCTCCCTTTCAAGGGTGATATTTTTTCGCTAGGTAGCTCCCGCGCCTCCGCAGAAAAACTCTTTCTTTGTTTGGAACGTAAGATGCAGACGTCTCCTAAGTTGAAGCAAGCCTATGATGATGTGGTGAACGAATATTTAGATAAAGGTTATATCTCACCTGTGCCTGCCGAGACTGAAGAGACCCGTGATTATCAATCTTACATCATCCCGCACCACGGAGTTGTTAGAGAAGATAAGCTTACAACTAAACTGCGTGTGGTTATGGATGGTAGTGCTAAAACTAGTACTTCCATATCGCTCAATGATATTTTGTATTGTGGTCAAAACCTCCAGGGTAACAACTTATTTGACATAATAGTAAATTTGCGCTTGTTTGCTATTGCGCTCTCTGCTGATATTCGGCAAATGTTTTTTTGTATTGGAATTAGGGAATGTGACCGCAGATTCCTACGCTTCTTGTATAGATTTTCGCCGCAGGAACCTTTGAAAGTTTACGAATTCAATCGTGTTTGTTTTGGGCTTAAGTCTAGTCCCTTTCACGCTCTTCGCACCCTCAAGCAGTTGGCCGCTGATGAGGGTGATACATACCCGAAGGCAAAAGCCACTATTGAAACCGGATTATACATGGACGATTTTGTGTACAGCGTACCTAGTGAAGCAGAGGCTATAGAGACTGCTTCTCAAGTAATAAATCTCATGAAATCCGGTCAATTTGATCTCGTGAAATGGACAAGCAACTCGCAAGTAGCATTAGAGTCGATTCCTCCGACACACCGGTTGACTTCGGTAAAGGAATTCGATGATAATGATTCGCACAAGATTCTTGGTCTAAGTTGGTCACCCGCAACTGATATGTTCAGTCTTAAAATTAGTTCGACCCCGCCAACTTGTACCAAACGCACTATTCTAGCATTGGGCACGCCACAATTATGGCGGTAAGACCCTTCTTTGAGGCGTGGTTGGAAAGACCTCACGGCGTCCTCACCTTCCGCATGACGCAGGTTCTCACCGAACACGGGAAATTCGGGAAGTTCCTGCACCGGATTCGTGCGGAAGCGACGCCCGGGTGTCGCCACTGTGTGGACCGCCCGGAAGACACGGTGGAGCACACGGTGAAAGTGTGCCCCGCTTGGGAAGAGCAACGCCGTGTCCTCGTGGGGGCGATCGGTGGCGGTGATCTCTCGCGCCGGGCCTTGGTACAGGCCATGGTCCGGAGCGAGGAGGAGTGGCAGGCGGCCGATCGCGTGAGGCAACGGCAACGGTCCTCACGCCCCAACCGCCGCCGGGATTCCGATCCCGATTTCCGGCCACCGTAGGCGCGGGCTTGCGGACGACGGGCAATGGGTGGCCCGCCGTCCGAACGTCCGGTAACCATCCGGACCGAGCCCAAGTCGTCGACGGCGCGTATTGTTCCGCGCGCGCCTCAGGGAGATGTCAGCAAATCGTAGGGGCCCAGCAGGGTCGAAGCCTACTGGGGCCATGGGTAGTGTGAAAACGAAACCGTGGCCCTGGGACGAAGGCAACGAAGGAACAGGAGTGGGTATTTAGTCAGTAAAAGTCTGACACTATCTCCCGCTCCGCCCAAGAGCGAGATTTGTCATTAGATGATTTTACCACCTATAAAAAAAAAAAAACTATTCTAGCATGTGTTGCTCGGATATGGGACATAGTGGGTTTCGTAGCTCCTGTCGTTTTGTATGCAAAGCTGCTTATAAAAGAGCATTGGCTTTCCGACTGTGATTGGGACGACACCGCTCCTGACAACGTTTAAGTTGTGGGCTCGCTATAGGAAAGAGCTTCCAATGCTCGATCAGATACAGATTCCTCGCCATGTTGGTATTATACCAGACAGTGTTGTTAATGTGGTAGATTTCGCAGACGCTAGTGAGAGGGCTTACGGGGGGAGTAGTTTATTTTCAGGTCCAGAATGGCGACAACATTTCAGTTTTCCTCATTAGCGCAAAATCCAAGGTATCTCCTCGTAAGGTCATATCTCTTGCTCGTCTCGAACTTTGTGCCCTTCTCTTGTTAGTTCAATTGATTACATCTATAGTTAAAGCTTGTCGTTCTCGCATTAATATAGATAGAATTGTAGCTTTTTCAGACTCAACCGTTGCTCTATGTTGGGCACACTCTTCTCCCCATCGATGGGACACGTTTGTCGCAAATAGGGTGACAAAGATTCAATCTGAATTGCCACTGGAAAATATATTCCACGTCGCTGGGACTGACAACCCAGCTGATTGTCTCTCACGTGGTTTGCTTCCCTCGCAAATCTTAAATCATCCGCTTTGGTTTGGCGGCCCTCCCTGGATTCATACCACTCCTGTCGAGTGGCTGAGTACTCCATTTAGCCCCGCTACTGTTTCAGAACCACCCGAGGAAAAGAAACATACGCTTGTGGTCTCAGTTCCACGTGAAGAGTCAGTTATTTTGTTATTGTCTAATCGAGTCCTGTCTTTGGTTACTGCCCCACTTCCGTGAGTCGTAGCGAGATGTTATTTAGCTTATAGATAGTATTCGTCATGAACCTGGCTATTGCATACAGAAAGATTTTTCCAATTCGGCTTGTAGTTCCAGAGATTAGCACGTTTAAACAAACAAAAGACTTTCTCGCTTTTTTGTATGGAATAAACAAATTAACGAAAAAAAAACTTTTTCTGTCAGAAATATGTGTCACAATGACAGTGTGCTGTTATTTTTAATTATTTCCCTTAAGATTTCAAAAGAATAACTATTTCTTAATTTTCATCCACCCCTGTATTCGTTTATGGACGAAAATAAAACAACTTTTTAAGGTATTTTTAGTTTTCGTCCACGTCCTTTAATCATTGTTTTATTTGCAAAACACTAAAAAAGGAATGGACGAAAACTAAAATATATAATCTAATAGCAATGAAGATCATATTGAGAGAAAATATTCAGTATTTTATAGGTCTGTTGAAGTAAAATGACCATTACAAATATTACTAGCTGACTGTGTTTCCGTCCAAGTGGACGAAAACCGAATAGTTTACAAACTTGGTATGCTAGTATTAGTCCACTATATTTATCTAAGATGTCTAAAAAAAACTATAGAAAACACTTTAAATTGTATTTATTATGCTTATAAGTAGTAATATTGGAAGTGGACTGTATTTTGCGGATTAGCGTTTCTCAGATAATGTACTTGACACCTTGCAGCAGATGGATCTTATTGGAGCCGTTTAGGATTAGGAAGCAGAGAAAAACCGCTCGTATATAGGAGGAAATTGCACCAACCTTTTGAACTCCACGTGTCCATGTGTCAGACGGCCGGCGTTCTTTGGATTTCGCGACTCCTGCTTCAGTGACGAGGAGATATAACACTCACTGAACACTGCTCAGTTCTCAAGCACAAAGCGTTAGCGGTTTTAGTGTCTTTAGCGGATAAGTTCTACAATAACTATTTTTTCTTGTAAAATGCGCGGGACGCCGTCTTAGCGGTGCGAGCGATCACAGGCGAGTCTATCTGCGTACTCTTTCTCTCGAAGTTTGTGATGCAAAATGGGAAGTGTTGCAAGTTGTCACGCAAACAAAACGCGGTATTTAATTCTATGCGGCTAATTACGGAACTAATTTTTACGCGGCAATTACCAAGCGATATAGGCGCAACCATTCCCCCCGGGTTTGAAGGGTTACCTTCAAAGAAAAAGAGAAAACAACGGCGAAACTAAACTCTATTACTATAACTAAACTATCAACTATAGCGTCGATACTAGGTATCGACAAACCATAACTATCTATGTTACTACTGCTGATTAGGCAGAGGACAGAGGCGAATAACCGGACGTAGGTACGACTCAGTTGCGGTTCTAACTCTTACGACTCCCAGTTAGTTACAGCTGATAAAAAATAATACCTAAAAAATAGAGAGAGAATACACAGAAGCTACTATTAAATAGTAGATAAGTTGCTGATTAAGTAAAAGTATATATAATTGGATTTTTACTTAATAATTAGCCTACACTCCCTTTTTACACTGTGGTCGAAAACTAGCTCACACTCGGACGAAAACTAGCGAAATCCCTATTTTTTCAAAAAACATTTTTTATAAAAAATGCCGTGAATGTGATACATTGTCATGTGATGTTAACCAAAAGAAGACTATATAAGCAATAGAAACAAATACGATACATTTATGTAAAGGTACTTCAAGATATTTATTTCACATCACAAAGCTGGCAACTCCGATAATTGGACGAAAACTTGGAAATTTGGGATAAATTTGGATGTGTTCCGTAATACCAAAAATGATGCATGAAAACTTAATGTTTATCCAATTTTTCTGTCTGTTCCTTCTGAAACAATATTAGAAATATTGTTGTTTATAATACAGAAAAAACAAAATGAAAACATGCGAAATGAAATTCGCTTAAATTTCGTTAAGTATAAGTAAAAATTTTTTTAAAAGAAAAACGTAGGAACCTAGACAAATTGTAGGATGCAATCCTAACATAAATATGATGTCAATGCAATGCAACTGCAAGTGTAATAACTGCAGAAATGTCACTGAGTGCCTAACGGGAAGAGTCTAAATAAAAATGCAAGTAGTCCGACTCAAACCACGTCTAATTGAACACTAAAGTAAAAATAATATACATAAATGCATGCAATTGTTGCTAAGTCTATGTCAATGCATTTCCGAATGTAGGTCGCGTTCACAGTGCACTTACATGAGCCTACATTCGGCTGATTTAACTAATTTAATAATCAAGTTATTTTTCCATGTACGTACACCGTACATATTGCCACTACAAATAGGAAAACAAGTAAATAAAATAATTCAAAGCATACAAACAATAACAAACTTTAACATGAAAGGATAATAGACATGTCAAGAATAAAATGTAAAAAATATAAAATGTATAAATGGTTGTAAATTGATTATGACTATAATACACACAATGCATTAAAGTTATAGTACACAAAAATTGTCACTAATTACTACTTAAATACTAACTTAGCACACATCACTGTGTCTTGCAGTGTCAAATGTCACTTCACTTGAGGTAGGGTTGGCACTCACATTCACTGACACATTTGGTTTTGAGTCCCGTTTGTCGATCTCGCTGTACCCGTCCTCGACGTTGCGATCTCCTTCTTCCTGCCTTCTTCTGCTTCTCGCTACTTGCGGACCCTCCCCCTGTCTTTGGGTTGCCATCTTTCGCCAAAGGTACACCGATGTTACGAACAGTGCAATGCTAATCGCAACAACCACATAGATTGCAGTGTAGTGATGGACGTCGTGAGAGGATAAGGTCTTGAGGTTGGTCTGTTCTTTAATTGACTGCAGTTGTAGGTCAATCTTCTTGAACGTTTCTTCGTGCGTTTCCAGATGCAGTGACGAGTTACGAATCGAGGTGTTGATAATATTGTTAATTGGAGAGATCGTGGGCATACTCATCGCGTATGGTTCCTTGACTAAAATGTCACTTCTGTGTTCCATATATGCGTGTAGTGTAAATGAGTCGCCTTGCAAGTTGCATCCTTGTTTTAGTGTTATGAGACCCGAGTGACGTAACGTCTCCGATGTCATTTGAGTGCCGCACACTAGTTGCACTTCGCACGTGTCACAACAATAATAAAACCAGGTGTTTTGTTTATGTAATTTAACCCATTTGTCGGTGCATATTTTTATTTCCGTATGACAATAAACGCTGTGTTCCTCGTTGTCTTGAATCAGCTGTACATCGCAAATCGATTTGTGTCGATCGCCTGTATTGTATATAGGTTGATGTAATTTGCACATTAGAATTTGGTCATGTAATTTTTGACATTCATGGATGTCATATAGTTCTAATGGGATGAATGAGTGTTGGTTGACGTTGAATGCTATTAATGCGGAGTTAGGAATAACGTACAGTACCCGATTGTTGTCAATGCGTTGAGGAATGCTAATCAGTCTGTTGAGCTCGTATAGGGCATCACTCAAGATCGGTACTTTTATTTCCATCAACAAGTAATTCTGTGTTATGCGTGCATGTATTCTGAACAGCCTGTAGATATCTCTTACGTCATTTCGAACTTCCGGTAATGTAGAGTCGCGAGGTAGTAGCCGGGCTACTCTATCTAATTCACTTTGCATTTGGGTCGGCGATAATAGGTGGACGTCCATGTGTCCTTGGTACATATTTGTCAGGGTGTTGATAAGAGACTCCTGGACGTCTTTTAAGTTTTGAGCCATTCTTTCTGCAGCTATGGCTGATGTAACTATGTAGAATGCATTTGAAGTCTCGAGTTTATCTCTAATCGTCTTGTTTTGCAGAGAAGTGAGGTGGTCGTTTACTAACTGGAACTGCTTTACCATTCTTCTTGCACGCTGTCAGGTAAAGTTTCATCCCAGTCGCATCCTGATAACCAGACGCTTTGAAACAGAAGTTTTGCCTTTACTGTCAAAGGTGTTAGCCAGCCAAGTGGGTCGAAGATTTTCGAGATCTCAGATAGTAGCTTCCTTTTTGTAAGTTGAGTTTTATTGTCAAATTGTATTTTATTTGTAAATGAAAATGTGTCAGTTGTAGGATTCCACTGCACCCCCAAGGCTTTTGTAATTCCATCGTTTGTAAAGTGCATTGTCGTTTGATTGCGATCTGATGATGATAATCTTTCAATCAAGGTCGGGTCATTGCTTGACCACTTCCGTAGTGTCAGGCCAGCTCCTCCTAGCATGTTGATCAGTTGATCTTGCATTTCTTGTGCTTGCTCGATGGAATCGCTGCCACTTAAGACATCATCAACGTACATCTCGCTTGCAACGACCTTAGCTGCTAACGGGTATTTTTGTACGTCATCATTTGCTAGCTGTTTCAGTGTTCGAAGAGCTAAAAATGGTGCTGCCTTGGTACCATACGTCACTGTGCATAGCTGGTACTCTTTTAAAGGATCTTGATTGCCTTCCCTCCACACGATCTTCTGCAAGTGTTGATCTTCTTCCTGTACTAGGATCATGCGGTACATCTTCTCACAGTCTGCAGTAAAGACGTACTTGTATAGTCGCCATCCAAGTAGCAATGTCAGTAAGTCTTGATGAAGCTTAGGGCCGCACTCCATCATGTCGTTTAGGCTGTAACCTGTGTCAGTTTTCTGGGAGGCGTTAAAAACCACCCTAAGTTTGGTTGTCACTGAATCCTGTTTGAGTACTCCATGATGTGGTAAGTAGCATGCCGTGTTTAGGTCAGATTTGCTCTCCTTCATGTGTCCCATTTCCAGATATTCTTGCATGAATTTGGTGTAACTATCCGATAATTTGTCATCCCTGCCTAACCGCTTTTCTAGTTGCATGAACTGTGCTACAGCGCGTGACTTGGATTTATCCAGCAGTTGATGAAAGTTAGGCTTCATTGGTAAACGAACTTCATATCTGCCGTTGCATAATCGTTTTGTCGTTGCCGAATAGAACTCCTCACAGTATCGTTCCTCTGACGTCATGGAGTTGCATGCATCCCCACTGATGTCTTCTACTTCCCAGTATTTTGTCAAGTCGGCAGTTTCATTTACTACGACGTTACAGTTGAATGTTTTTGTGACATTGCCTGACAGTATCCACCCTAACCGTGTTTGTTGTGCCATGGGTTCGTTATCCCCTCCTTTGACTAAGCCATTCATGAGTATTTCTGAAAATACATGTGCATCCAGAAGTATATCTATGGGTCTTGAGATATTATATTCTGGGTCGGCTAGTGTGATGTCTGTCACATGAACCCAAGGTTTCTTTGCAAATGCAACATTAGGCAGATTGTTTACCACTCGCGACATGATTACTGCTTCCGTTGTAAAACGGAAGTCATTGTGTAGGGACTTGCATGATAAATGGATCTTTCCTTTGCTCTTATTGGATACAGTGCCGATCCCGCTTATGTTTGCGCTCAGTTGTTGACGCTGTATGCCTAATCTTTGAGCTGCATTCTCCGTGATCAGTGTGATCTGTGAACCTTGATCAATTAAAGCCCTTAGTGTCACGTAGTCGCCTCCAGCTGTCTCTACTTGTACCAATGCTGTTGGTAATAATATTTCATCATCATTGTTTGATGCGAAGTTATTTTGCAGGTTTTTGTTTGACCTAGTTGAAGTCGATGACGACGGTTTAGGCACAGTCTGTGTTGCTGAGGGCGTTTGCGCTGACTTCGTAATATCGTGGTGCAAAAGTGTGTTATGTTGCTCGTTGCACTCTCTGCATCTTTTTTGTGACGCACAGTAACCCTTACTATGCACGTACAGACAATTTTTGCATATTTTATTGTTCTCTATAAATGAAATTTTTTCCGTACTTTGCATGTCAGTGAACTTAGAGCACTGAAATAATGCGTGATTGGTATTGCACAATGGGCAACTAATCTTGCTAAACTGCCCAGCGTTTGATGCATGGAAATTACGAGAACCGTTTGACGAACTTTTATTGGTTTGTGAATTTGCTGATTTGTAATTTTTGTTGAACGAGTATGGCGTGTTGGGTTGAGGTTTCGATGCAGGTTTACTACCGTTTTCTGGTTTTTTCCTATGCAGCGGTTCTAGAGCCATAAACTTATTTTCGACGAAATCCATAAAATGATTGAACGTTGGTATCTCGCGCGGATCCGACCTGGACTGCATGTATTCCGAGTACGTTTCCGAGTCTAATTTTTCGCATAAAACGTAAACTAGAACCGGATCCCAAGAGCTAGTATCGACGCCCAAGTTATGTATCGCATTTATGGTTTCGTTGCTAGTGTCATATAGCCGCTTGAGGTCGTATGCAGATTGTTTTTGTAGATTAGGTTGACGCATAAATACCTGGAAATTCCTGGTGAATAACAAGAACTTATTATTGTATCTATGGTTCAAAATTTCCCAACACGTGTCATAATTTTCGGGTGCAATGTGTAAATGTTGTACGAGCTTTTCCGCTTCCCCGCGAAGTCTACCCTTTAGATGCTGCATTTTCTGAGTTTTTGCAATAGCTGTGTTATTATGAATCGCTTCTACGTACAAATCCATAAATGTAGGCCATAATGCATAATTACCGTTAAACGTGGGAATGTCAATTTTAGGCAATGTTTGTTGTTGATGTACAGAGGCGTTTAATTTTGTGTTCAACGCCCGTTTTATTTTTATAAATGCATCTTCATAACGGCTAAAATCGTCATAATAATCATGAGGTTTGCCCTCTAATATGCCGTCAATTTGTAAGTGTAATTTGTCAATTGTAGTCCACCGAAATTCTACAGTCTTGAGCATATCCTCAATCTCCCATTTTTCCTTAACCTCATCTAAGCTTCGATTCACTAACCTTGTGAATGCACGAAAGTTAGCTTGTTGCAACTGCTGTAACTCGAGTAGCTTGTCCTCTACTCCTGAAAATGTCTCGAAAAGGGTCTTGTCAAACTCAACATTCGACTTACTATGGCCGGCGTTACTGGGCCCAGCAAGAGTCTTCATCTCGAACGCTGCAATTTCCTGACGCGCTCCGTGGTACCAGCTCTTCATGACCTCATAAATATTGCTGGTGAAATACTGATGATCTTTCTCTTCTACTGCGCTCAGCTCCCGGTTCTTCTCTTCAAATTCCTTCCATAGTAAATCTAACCGTTCAAGCCTATTACGAATGTACTCGGTGGTCTTCCTGCTCGCTGAGTCCTTCTTGAAATTAGAATGGATTTTCTTCACCTCCTCAAGGATCTCAGCTTGACGCACGATTAACCCCTCCATTGTAAAGCCGTAAGATAAAAAATGAACGATCTTACTTGAAAGTCAGGAACTCTCCCTGTATGCTGCTGACGCTCTGGAACCTGGATCGCTGCTAACTCCCTGAATGCTCCTGCACGGCTACACACGTAGTACGGTATGACGCGACACGACACAAATCCCGCGCGACGAGCGACCGATGTATCGGACTGTATGATACTTGCAAAGGTTACGAAGGACCAAAAAAAAATCCATATGTACGGTGTACGTACATGGAAAAATAACTTGATTATTAAATTAGTTAAATCAGCCGAATGTAGGCTCATGTAAGTGCACTGTGAACGCGACCTACATTCGGAAATGCATTGACATAGACTTAGCAACAATTGCATGCATTTATGTATATTATTTTTACTTTAGTGTTCAATTAGACGTGGTTTGAGTCGGACTACTTGCATTTTTTTTAGACTCTTCCCGTTAGGCACTCAGTGACATTTCTGCAGTTATTACACTTGCAGTTGCATTGCATTGACATCATATTTATGTTAGGATTGCATCCTACATAATTGTTGTCTTAATCCGAATATCATCATAATATGGTAGAAATATGCTCAATCTGCAAATGATTTTGGTATTACGTTTGTATGGATAATTCACTCGTCGCTGTGCCCTTAACACTAGGCCACCACTGTTCCTACGAGATAATATTTCAACTTTTTTTTAAAATTCATGTACTCCTTTTCATTAATTACCAGTTTAATTAATAGTCCCCGTACAGATAAAGCTATAAAATAGTGTTTAATTACATTACCATGTCGCGACAATCACTGAAGATAAATAAATTAGAGTAACAGTTAAGTAGGTATCTACAGAACGTTAAGTTTAGTAGAATTGTTAACGAGTAACAGAAAGTCACCTCCGCCTCCGCAAGTGCGGAATTTCCGCAAATAATTGTGCCTTCCTATTATACTATTAATTACCTACGACGATACATGAAACACCAATAGAGTACGTAGACAACTATGTTTATCTAGGACAAAGTATTCGCTTTTCTAAACAAACAAAGAATGAGGTCGATCGAAGAATAAAGAACACATGGAGAAGATATTGGTCGCTGAAAGAGGTATTTAAGTCACATATTCCTACCCGCCTGAAACAGAAAGCTATGGATACTATCATACTACCTACTCTACTATACGGATGTCAAAGTTGGACACTAACAAAAGCTGTTACAAATAAACTTAAAGCTTTCCAACGAGCAATGGAGAGGAGTATGCTAGGAATTAAACTAAGAGATCTAATGAGAAGCAAAGACATAAGACTGCACACAAAATTAATAGACGCTGTAGAACGAACGTGCAAGCTGAAATTGCGATGGGCAGGGCATTTAGCCAGAGCCACAGAAGGTCGCTGGAGTGAAAGAGTTCTTCACTGGTACCCTGGCGATGTACCACGCCCCTAAGGCAGACCCAGGCGCCGGTGGTGCGTCGACGCGTATTTACATTCTGTACATGGCCAGAACGCATCCATAGGAAACTGCTCGCGTATACATTGTACTTAGTGCAGTTTTTAAATTTGCGATTACAATGTCTAAAAGAGTAGTACGCAAATACTCGCGTATACTTTGTAGTAGCCAAAGTAACTAGCTTTGTTCCATAATATACAGTGCTAGTCCGCATGCAAACTAATCGTGTATAGATCGGAATAGGCGTGAAAAACTCAAGATTCCAAACTATACGCGAGCAGTTGCATGCTCGCCATTTTGATTTGTTGACCTCTCTTTTTATTATATGGTAATCATATCTGCGTATCTATTCTAAATATTACATCATCTTTCGGAACGTGCTGTTTAATTTTATTAGCGGTTTTTTGTTGTCTCTGCTTCATTTATTATAAAAAAAGTGGTACCTAAATACGTTTGTTTACTTAATGCAAATGTGAAAGGGTAGTATTTAAAGGAGTGACTGTAAGCTAAAGTTTTAAGTGACATAAATAATTAATTTAGGTTATAGTATTACTAAGTGAGCGACTGACTGCGAGTGAGAAATCAACAGAACAGCAACTTACAAACATTAATTTGAGTTACAAGACTTAAAATACAAAATGAGAAGCTACATAATATTTGAGCGACCTAATATTTATTTGAGTGTCAACGTTACGTCTTGCATTTTTTTCAGTAATTGGTAAATTATTTATATAAACTGAGCGGCATTTTATCTTAAATGAAGTGTTTCGAATGTCCTAAATATCAAAGTACAGAGTAACTAAATATCGATATTTATGTATGTCCCAAAAGGGTCATGGCCATACGGATGGTGCGAGGATACCGGACGATTTCCCGCGAAGCGGCGAGCCTCCTTGCTGGCCAGCCACCATGGGATCTGGAGGCAACAGTCCTTGCACACATGTACGATCTGCGCATGGAGATGCGACGCCGGGGCGAAACTCCGCTGCCGCGACAAGTCGCAACATGGCGGACAGAGCTCCGGCGGGTTCTCATGGAGAAATGGCGACAGCGACTATCGCGACCCCGTGCTGGGCACGCCACAATTATGGCGGTAAGTCCCCTCTTTGAGGCGTGGTTGGAAAAACCTCACGGCGTCCTCACCTTCCGCATGACGCAGGTTCTCACCGAACACGGTAGGTTCGGAAAGTTCCTGCATCGGATTCGTGCGGAAGCGACGGCTGGGTGTCGCCACTGTGTGGAACGCCCGGAGGACACGATGGAGCACACGGTGGAGGTGTGCCCCGCTTGGGCAGAGCAACGCCGTGTCCTCGTGAGGGCGATCGGCGGCGGCGATCTCTCGCGCCGGGCCTTGGTACAGGCCATGGTCCGGAGCGAGGAGGAGTGGCAGGCGGTCGCCTCCTTCTGCGAAGCAGTAATGCTATCAAAGGAGGCGGCCGATCGCGTGAGGCAACGCCCTAGTCGCCCGCGCCGCCGGGATTCCGATCCCGATTTCCGGCCACCGTAGGCGCAGGCTTGCGGACGGCGAGCAATGGGTGGCTCGCCGTCCGACCGTCCGGTAACCGTCCGGACCGAGCCCAAGTCGTCGACGGTGCGTATTGTTCCACGCGCGCCTCAGGGTGATGTCAGCAAATCGTAGGGGCCCAGCAGGGTCGAAGCCTACTGGGGCCATGGGTAGTGTGAAAACGAAACCCGGGGCCCTGGGACGAAGGCAACGAAGGAACAGGAGTGGGTTTTTAGTCAGTAAAAGTCTGACACTATCTCTCGCTCCGCCCAAGAGCGGGATTTGTCATTAGATGATTTTCCCACCTTAAAAAAAAAAATGACGGGTTGCACTCTGGGAGTGCCGGCAGAAGTGAAAACTTAAGTATTAACGTTGTGCGTTTTGGATATTTTGGAATGGTTATGGAATAATTTTGCACGAATTGCTTTTTTTTGCACACAATTTTGCACGACATCCGTCTTACGAATTTTCGATCAGGTCACGTGTCCTGACGCGAGTTTAACATTTTTTACCCATTACAAAAAAAGTGTACAACGCCGCTAAAGAAGTTTTCACTTCAATTGCACACAATTTTGCACGACATCCGTCTTACGAATTTTCGATCAGGTCACGTGTCCTGACGCGAGTTTAACATTTTTTACCCATTACAAAAAAAGTGTACAACGCCGCTAAAGAAGTTTTCACTTCAAAAAGGTAATTTGATAATTCGGATATTGTAAGTAAAATCTGCGAGTGACTTGGACGTAGCGTTCACCGGCCGCTGCCGCGGCATCGCTCGCTACGCTCGCTCGGCTCACGCGCGGTTGGTCACATTTCTAACCTAACCTAACCTATTTCACCCAGTTTAAAATGATGAATCTGCCTGCGACTAGATAATTAGAAAATGGTGAAAACATTTCTTAAAGTGAACTTTTTAGTAGTTCGTTATGTAAAACCTCAATTTTCTAGTCGCTCACTTACTAATTTAGTCGCACGGCTAGAATTTTAAATATCTGAAATGGATTAATCAGAACCCACTTTTAGTATGCTCGTTCTGGATTTTATTATTAATCAGTATTTGTCGATATTTTAGTTAATTCTTCGCTTACTCAAATTCATACCGCTCAAGTTATTAAAACAGTATCTCATCATCATCAGTCGCTAAGTTTTTTTTATTCGCTCGTTTTATAATTCCCTAATGTGAAAAATGATTAAGTACCAAAGACACTCTGCAAGAGTTTTTACTGAGTAAATGTGGTAAATACAAAGAAAAACTGTTTGAATTTGAATCTTCGAAAAAGTTTGGAGTAATCA
Source organism: Mythimna impura (assembly GCA_905147345.3). NCBI lineage: Eukaryota > Metazoa > Arthropoda > Insecta > Lepidoptera > Noctuidae > Mythimna > Mythimna impura. Next base: position 7,163,912 of record LR990346.1, read on the forward strand.
TCAATTGCAAGCTGGGAGAACAGAACGAAGATTACTCTGAATATTGTAAGAAATTTATTGATAGTTTTTCTATTTTTACTAACACAAATTGGATTTTACGTTTAACGTTCCCTAAGTTAAAAAGACTAGCTTTTCTTAAAACATTTACTTGCCAGCATTCTTCTTTCAATAAGAAAAGTCAGTCACAACCCAACCGAATACGATCGCGTGGATGTGATGTGACTATTGATATTAAAGTCAAGAAAGTGAATCGTAACACCTGTCGATATGATGCAGACTTGATGTGTCTATACCTACACACAGACACATCAAACTTATAATACCCCTCTTTTCCGTCGGGGGTGGTCGGGGGTTAAAAATAAAACCAAACAAAACGAATCAAGGTATGTACACATCAGTGGGCAAATGAACGCTTTATTAATAATATATTCCTATATTTCTTATTCTATATTTAATGCTATACTAATAATAATTCCTATGGTGGCGTTTTGGCCGTGTATAAATTGGAAAGATGCATCTGCGCATCGCGTCGAGTAGTATAGATTGTAATCGCAAATTTAAAAACTGCACTACAATGTATACGCGAGCAGTTTCCTATGGATGCGTTCTGGCCATGTACAGAATGTAAATAGGTACGCTGCGAAGACATCGTGGCGCCAGTCAGCCCCACTTGGACTAGACTGGCACAAGATAGAGAGAAATGGCGGAAGATGGAGGAGGCCTTCACCCGTAAGTTACTGGTTACACCCAATAAATAATAGTAGATTATGTGACTAGGGGATAAAGCAGTGTCTTTAAGTCGCGGGTGGCGGATGTTGAATTCCGAACGAAACGAAGGTTGCTAATTTTAATCCCGAACGATAGTGAGGGATTTATATAATTAACTCCCGAGCATTGCGAGGGAGTTAATAAAGAAACCTGAGTGAAGTGAGGAATTCAAGCCGCCCAAGACAAAGACAGCTTTATCCCCGTGTTGGATACTCTACTTTTTACACCATCTGTGAGATAATTAAAAGACAATTTAATAAAAGAAATCATATAATACAGAAATATAAGTATTATTTACGAGTTAATCTTAACTATCACTCAAAATGTTTTGAGATTTGAAACAAACAAAATTCACTACTCACTATAGTTTAAATTTTCTATAACGCTCGCTTGTTCATTACTTTTTTTAGAAACTTTTTTTATTGTTTTTTTTTTTGTTAGTGGCCAGTTTGAAATTTGAATAAATTTGTTTGATGCACTACATTTTAATTCACATAATGCTGACGGTTTTTCACGTTCCAAATTCAAATCTCATTATTCCCTTGGGATCGCCCATACTACATTATCTCCCTAGGGACATAATGACTTGCTTTAAGTCATGGTTGTATGACGTATAAAAGGGCATTATCGAGCAGGTGGTGTAAAAATAATTTTTTACACCACCTGCTCGATAATGCCCTTTACTTATGTCCCTAGGGAGATAATGTAGTATGGGCGATCCCTAGGGAATAATGAGATTTGAATTTGGAACGTGAAAAACCATCAGCATTATGTGAATTAAAATGCAGTGCATCAAAGAATTTCATTCAAATTTCAAACTGGCCACTAACAAAAAAAAACAATAAAAAAGTTTCTAAAAAAAAGTAATGAACAAGCGGGAGCGTTATAGAAAATTTAAACTATAGAATCTTTGAATAGTGAATTTTGTTTGTTTCAAATCTCATAACAGTTTTGAGTGATAGTTAATATTAACTCGTAAATAATACTTATATTTCTCTATTATATGATTTGTTTTACTAAATTGTCTTTTAATTATCTCACAGATGGTGTAAAAAGTAGAGTATCCAACACGGGGATAAAGCTGCCTTTGTAAATACATAACAATGATTACACATTGGAGACACATCATGGTCTTATTAGCGATAACAAACTAGTTGCAGAAGAATTTGTAAATTTCTTTGCCAGTATACCAATTAAAACTACTGAAGCCCTAAATTCGTCGCCATCGCATGCTTTTAGTTCATTACAGGCGAACGTTGCAGCCTGTTCGACTGAATTTAACTTTAAGCATATAAACCCTATAACTGTAATAAAAGCTTTTAAACAAATCAAGGTTAAATTGACAGAAGATTTGTGGGGTATGTCTATCAAAGTTTGTACCTCAATTATTGAGACTATAGCGCCGTACTTAACTATAATATTTAATTTGTGTATAGATCAAGGAGTTTTTCCGGATCTGATGAAATATAGTAAAGTGATACCACTTTTTAAATCTGGGGACAGTAAAGACACTAATAATTATAGGCCGGTGTCCGTGTTGCCGGTTTTTAGCAAGATATTTGAAAAGGTGATGTTAAATCAAATGCTTAATCATTTTAACACAAATAACATCTTACACGATAAACAGTATGGTTTCACCAAAGGACGTTGTACAACTGACGCTGGTGTCTCCTTACTAAAACACATTTTTAATGCGTGGGAAGAGGCACAGGATGCTATAGGTATCTTCTGTGACCTGTCTAAGGCGTTTGATTGTGTGGTTCATGAAACATTACTCCTGAAACTTGAGCATTACGGACTAGGCAAAACAGCTTTAAGCTTATTAAAATCTTATTTGATTGACAGACAGCAACAAGTTCAAATAAACGGTGTCAATTCGTCGGGATTAAATGTGAAAATGGGGGTACCCCAAGGTTCAATTTTAGGTCCTTTTTTATTTTTAGTTTATATTAATGATTTACCCTATTTGTTGCAAAATAAACTTAATATGGTGTTGTTTGCCGACGACACTTCTTTGATTTTTAAGATAAATAGAAGGACTAATAATCTTGACGACGAAAATAACGCACTATTGCAGGTCCAAAACTGGTTCACTGCTAATAATCTAGTTTTAAACGGGAAAAAAACTAAATGCATAAGATTTTCCTTACCGAATGTCAAAAGTAGTGATTGTGACGTAATACTAAACGATGAAAAACTAGAATTTGTCGACAAAACTGTTTTCCTGGGGATAACGCTTGACTCTAGGCTACAATGGGGTCCTCATTTAACATCTCTTGCAGGACGGCTTAGCTCAGCTGCATATGCTGTTAGAAAAATCCGCCAATTTACGGATGTTGATACCGCTAGACTAGTCTATTTTAGTTATTTTCATAGTATCATGTCATACGGTATCTTACTATGGGGACGGGCTGCAGACATCGACTCAATTTTTATACTACAGAAAAGAGCCATCAGAGCTATTTACAATCTTCGCCGGTGCGATTCTCTAAGGGAACTGTTTAAGGATATTAATATCATGACGGTGCCTTGTCAATATATTTATGAAAACATCATGTACGTTAGAAAAAATCTTCATCTTTTTAGCAAAAGAGGCGATAGACATAATTACGTTACAAGAAATAGGGACCAATTAGTTCAACCAGGTTTCAGACTGGCTAAAGTGGCGTCTTCTTTCATGGGGTACTGTTTGAAATGTTATAATAAAATACCTCCACAAATATTAGAACTTAATGAAACAAAATTTAAATCTTGTATTAAACGCACACTATGCAGGCAGGCATATTATAAGTTGGAGGATTATATTCAAGATAAAAATGCTTGGCTCAATGCTGGTCCAGCTCCACTACCACCGGGGTGAACAAATTGATTAGTTTGGAAAGGAAATTATTGTTATTATTTTTAAATGTTTTTTTTTTTTTGAATTTTTAAATAATAAAAGTATTGTATAATGTAGAAGCATTTTTTTCAAAGTTTGTAAATGTGAGTACCATGGAGCTATTTTATGGTTTTTTATGTTACTATTGGACTTGTTTGACATAAATCAGCATGGCAGTTGAGAGTTTATCATGCTCACTCAAATGTCTCACTGATGGTGGCGCATGTGTTGGATCATTCGGTTCCCTTCAAAATGGTTGAGCTGAGTGGTGCTAATATTGGCGTCATGTTCGTGAACGGGCGCTGTCAGTTGAGACTGGTCATCTCTTAGCTGCCAGTTGCTATTTTAATATCTATATTTAGTTTGTATTTTTACTTTATTTACATTGTTCTCACATGATAGCGACAAGAAACATGTAACAGAGATATTTGTAATTACAAAACATGATTGAAAAGAGTGTCCATGGAGTTTCTTGCACATTCTTCTCCATAGAGATCTACGCTTTGGAATGTGCAATTAGCATCTTTTTTTTTCTGACTGACTGACTTCATGACATTTCAAAAGTGCCTGTAAATGGTTTATTTGAAATAAAATGCTTTGAATCTTTGAATCTTTGTCTTGGGCGGCTTGAATTCCTCACTTCACTCAGGTTTCTTTATTAACTCCCTCGCAGTGCTCGGGAGTTAATTATATAAATCCCTCACTAACGTTCGGGATTAAAATAAGCAACCTTCGTTTTTTTTGTTTATTTAATAAAAACATTTAGTAAATAAATCGTACATTCAAATAAATTTTTTTTTTGTCTATGGCCGCCATTTTAAAATGCGCGCGGTATTTGGCGTTTTTTTTTTTATTTCAGTTAAGTTTAGTGGCTGTATTAATTAAATTAAATATTATAAATTCATTAGAAAATGTTACATTCGTATTTGTCACTACGAAAGACATTATCGTAAAAACTTTTCACGCAAGAAAACATAAACGTAAGACTAGGCAGTATGATCAAAATACCTTAGCCTTCCTCTAGGGGTAAATAAAAAAAATGATGTGCGCGCTTAAGTAAATAGATTTTTACCGCCATGTCACAGAAAATTTTACTAGTTTTACTGTTGTTTTCTTCACAAGTGTTTTGAAAAACGTCGTATGACATACGTGAGTAATTAATGATTACCGTTCTTGGCTCTCTTAAGACCCTCGCCACGGCTCGGGTCTAAATACCGCCTCGACGGTAATCACTAACATTACACACTTATATCATAATTTACTATTAATTACACATTTAACAATACAAAAATTTATAAACAAGGAGCAAATTTATCTCTGAGGAATGATATTTATTTAATGAAATGCATGTTAATATAAATTTATAACTTAAGAAAATTAATTTATTTTTTGTAATTAATTAAACTATTGAATTTTTTTTATATGAATGTTATTTTATTGAGAAATTCAACTCAATCTCTTTTTATTGGGAATTAAAAGGCTATTATTATTATTATTAATTGTGCCTTCGGAAACTATGGATTCGGAGTTATACCAACATTTTTTAAGCGATGATAAAATTGCTCATTTTTTTGAAGTTGCAATCATTATAATTATGATTCCTCTCGCTCTAGGGTGAAACAAAAGGGCGTGTCAGATTTTTACTGACTAAAACCCACCTGTGTTCCTTTATTTGATCTTTGCGTTCTAGGGCCGCGGTAACTCTTTCGATCATACCCGCAGCCGAAACTTTGCACCTTCACCTCCGTTTTACCTCCGTTAAATGGTCTCCGTTACATCCCTGTAACTATACCTTACATTATGCAGCTTTCATTTCCCTGGCATAGCAAGGGCCATTGGATTTTATCAAAACACAGAAATGTAAGAAATAATAATCATAAAAATAGACCAGGAAATAGAAACGGTTTTTGATGTTTGTATTCATTAACCTTTTCACCGCCACGGACATCAATAGAAGTTCCAGATTTTCGTGCCACCAGCGCCACGACTTCATTAGAAGCTCTTCATTTTAACTATTTTATAAAAATAAATTTATTGTATTTAACAGGTTTTTTTTTAAGCTATTTTATTTTATTATTTCATAGCACTGTCTAATACCCTGTTTTTTATTTTTCCACACTAAAGAAGCTCTTATTTGTCTTAAGCTTTTGATCCCCGCAATAACGCCGGCGTTAACGCGCCATTGTCTTTCTATTGTGTCTCTAATTACGCTACTCAAAAAGTTAAAATTGGCAAAAACAAAAACTCCGAACATTTTTATTCTCCCCAGAACGCCAAGGACTTTATATATATAGTCGGCCAGTGATGTGACGCGAAAGTTATCAGTTTGATTTCACCCGTTGAAATATTTAGAAATATTATTCTCGAAAACAATTTGAGGTCAGTTAAATATGAACTTAGATAACTACTTTATAACAAAGGGAAAATAGACGAATTTCGACCGTCGGTTGGGCGCCGAACCGGAATTAAATAGTTGTTAGCAATCCTTTTCGATAATTATATTCCCCTCTCTACAAAACAATTGGTTGTCAGCTATAAGTCTATGGTTGTCAGTGCCCCGGGCGCCACGGACTGTTATAGAAGACGTTCTGAGACGTCATAAACGCATGGCTCTCAATGACACTGGAAAAGTGCAGTCTGTAGCACTATTTGTTGCACTTTTTATTGCTCTATTCATTATTAATAAGTAAAGAAATAAGCAAGTTATTGACATGAACGAAGAACTGGATACAGATGAGCTTTTAAGCATTCTACAAGGTGTGGAATCGGACTCGGAGTATTTTGTTGAGAATGTTGGACTAGAAGACGATGATTCTGAGGTAGGTATGTCCAACTTGATAATAATAATAACGTTTAGTCAAATGATTATCTACAAGAGATTTAAGTTCAAATAAAATAAAACATTGTATTTGTGAGATTCAATTCTGAATGAAAAATAAAAAATAATGGCTCGGATATCTTGTGCTTGTACACACACACACACCATCACATGGTGTGTGTGTAGGTATTAAGCTGTGGTCCCACGGCTCGCTTTCTCACATGCCTGATCGCGCCTTTATTGCTATTATATGGTATCTAAGCGTTGCTTGGAGAATGAATATTTCTCGTCCGCTGAGGACTTAAAACTCCTTGTAAAATAGGTATTTCTACCGGAATGGTTTTTTTAGTGTAACTTTGATCAGAGCCCGATATCTCTAGCGTAATATATAATAACTGTCCTTTTACCAGCGCGTACCACATCCCTAATCAGAATTGAAGTTAATGTGCTCTGAGCGCCAAAAAGAATGACGTCATGAAACAAGAGTTGTAGCTCATTTCTTATGGCTCTAATTGAGTTATGTATTTGTTTCTTTGATACTTATAATTTATATTGATTTTTCTTAATACGGATACTGTGAAATAAAACAAATATGGAAATATTTAATCAGTTTTTATTTATATCCGTAAAATTATAAATAAAACATAACGTGTATAATTCGCATTCATCGATATGACGCTACCCTCATCACTAGTTTACTATATATTTCGTTATACATTTATAGCTTGGCGCTAGGCGAGGCATCGCGTTCTGTGTACGCTGGCGGCGAAAAGGAGATCTCCGTGGCCGCGCGGTTCTCTGCGTTTCAATGGCGCGGCCACATTCAAACCCTTATAAAACTTCTTAACCTTAACTTTGACAAAGTTTTACATAATCTTGGCAGTTTTTTTTTTAATTATCGTTATTGCCTTTTTTAATTACCGTCATTTTGGTATAAGTGAATATTTTATACAAAGCCATGAAACATTTTATTTTATTTACAACTAGCTGCTACCAGTGGCTTCGCTCGCATGATTGTAGAAAATTATTCAATGTGCGCGTTTATAATATTAGTAGGATAAAAAACAATCAAAATTTCAACTTTAGAAATTCTTTTAGACCAATAATAATAATAGAAGTTGAACTAATCATTACAATACAACATGCAAACATTTTGCAAAAGTTTTTATTTCATATTATTATGTAGTTACACAAAATACCAGGTACAACACACATTATCAATTCAAACTAGTAGACAGTTTTAAAGCTAAGACAGTAAAAAAGGAGCTTTTCATACACAAAACACGCAAAATAATACAACAAACATCATGAAGCTATGCCAGTCTAATATACAAAATCACAATTATAAATTTAGGTACAATATTCCTTATTGTATATCAAAATAGTTCCACAACTAGTTTTTCATATATGCACAAAAAACGCAAATTATACTTAGTCAGAACGCTGATTATGTAACTGTGAATAAAATCATATAGATGAAATGCTGTTATGCTACTCTCAATTGGATTTTATTTTAATATGCTGATAGGCTACTCTCAATTGGATTTTATTTTAATAGTACTCTGTTAGTAACTGAAACTGTCAAATCCCTCATGCATAATCGCAAAACTATCTTGAAAGTAACAATTTTATTATTTTCAATCGAGTATTGTTAGTAAAAGAGATACGTAATCAGCCAGCAATTTTAAAAGTGAAACTATCTATATTTAGTTAACTATATAACAATATATAAAATCCACAAATATTCTCTCCACACACACCTTGCACTCCGTATTCATAAAATACCTGTCATAACACACAGGCATTCTCTACACACAAACCTTGCACTGTTTTGCATAAAATAGTTATTTGTGAATAATTGGGAAGAATTGAAAAAAAGAAGAAAGCAAAGCATTACTACTGTGACGTATGGTATGATTTAAAACAGTTCGTTATACACAGTGGCACTTCGCAGGTTTCACAGCAATACGGCGTTGTTTGATCCTTCCTGCCCTGCCGAAGGCAAACAATACAACGCTTCCGGAAATTCCGGTTACGTGCTGCTGTGTAACCTGATCGTTCCAGCAGAACGGGCCAATGTGTAGAAGGAACTATTCTTTGAGGCTGTTGGTGCGTCGATCTACTGATGGAAACAGTATACCTACGACTCTGCGGACAATGTGACAGATGATTTGTGAGAATGGAATCTACAAGACTAAGACGAAAAGCTAAATGATCATGACGTTTTTGTGCAGATGACTCTAGAAGAATGCGAGCGTTAAGGATAGAAACATTAAGCAAGCGTTTAAAAAGTTTCATGTACCATTTGGCACAACGTTTCCGTTCTATTAAATAAGGCTCGAGCATCTGGTCCTTCATATCTACCCCCCCCATGAATTTATTATAATCCAGCACCACTTGCGGTTTAAATGGTGCTGGACGATATGATGGACGCGACGAGACTGTAGGCAAGGCAGTAGCTGAACCATGACAAGTAGAAATCATGGTTACTCGTTTCTTGTCTTGCCACGATAATATGGAGACATCGCCGGAATGTCTCGCTATGAATTCCCCCCTTTTAAGCGGAGCCTTATTTATCAGAATGGGAACGTCTCTACGAGAAGATCTCAAAGTACCAACGCAGTCGGTACCATTGAGCTTCAGAAATCTAGCTAACAGAGGCGAATTGTACCAATTATCCATAAATAGTCTATACCCTTTGTTTAGTAGGGGACTAATGAGCTTCTTCACAACAGCTGTACTTTTAAGTACACCGGGCGACTGCTCCAAATCTGTTGCGGTTTGTTTACCGGCGTAAACAATGAACGACCACAAATAACCAGTGGTACTCTCGCAAAGCTCAAAAGTCTTGATACCAAACTTAGCAGCTTTGTTCTGAATATACTGTCTAAACGTCAATCTTCCTTTCCATAGGGTAAGACTCTCATCTATACAAATATCTTTATGCAAAATATAATTTGCCTGAAAACAAGAATTTAAATGTGTAATTATTGGTCTCAGACGGTATAGTTCATCAGAGTTGCTAGCGGCGCTATTGTTGGAGGAATTTCGATTATTTACTGCGGGGTCGGAATCTACAAAATGTAATGCTCTTGATAACATTTTATACCTTGTCTGTGTGAAGATGCGTCTGAAAACTTCCGTTTTCAGAAGAGGATCCACAGAAAAACAACTGACAACAGTTGGCATTCTGACGATCCCCATCATCATCCAGAACGAAAAAAGGCATAAAATTTCGTGAATGTTAGTGGGATACCATTCAGACTGGAAAGCAGCAGACATAATTTTAGTGGCATATAGGTTCGTTTCATCCACAATTAGACCTAAGATGTCATCGCCCCAATAGGAGCGAAAAGCATCATATGCCGAATTATAAAAATGAACAGAACCTGTACGCTCTGGTCTAAAATTTTCCTCCTGGCCTTGAAAGGACTCCATAGTCGACCATTCAAAGTGGAGGTTCTGGCCTTCCAGTCTTGGGAGACTATCCGCTCCATCATTAGCGTCGAAGAATTCATCAACATTTTCGCTCTCGCTATCAACCTCTCTTTCATCGGCTCTGGCAGCACCTTGCATACTCATCTGTCGTCTTCGTAATACATCCGTCGCCAAACTTACCAATTCAGGGGGAACGTCTTCGTCATTCGTCCAGATTTCATTCAGTGGGTGTCCCACCTGCCACTGATCGTTCCCCCTGCGGCCCCGGTTTGGATACCCACGCCCACCTACATTCTGTCCTCGCACACCTCTTCGCCTACTCATTCTTCTTTCACTATCATTCATTTCATGCTCCTCTGGGGACACATACAAAGCGTGGGCATCCGGGGACAAAAAGGCGCCAATTTCGACTTCGACTTCGATGGCGCCATCGTCGACCTCGAAGATCCCAGCGTCCAGCGGTTGGCCATTCTCCCCAAAAATCCGTATAACGGCGTCTTGTGGCAGGGTCTCAGGTGCCTGTACGCTGTAAAATAAATAATTTTACTAAAGGAGAATGGCCAAAAAAACCCAGGCCCGGCGCTAGTTTTATATTTCAGATTTTAAATTTGAATTAGTTAGTTATTCTCAGTTATGATCATTACTGAATTCAGTGGCTAACATATTTTATTTGCCCACAGTAGTTGCTTAGCTGGCGCTCAAGGCAAACAATACTTTTTTTTTGTAAAACTTATGAATACCTAATTGTCATTATTTATTATGATTATCGTATTAGGTAAGCCTGCAGAGTTAAAAGAGTTGAAAGTTAAAAGTACTGATATTAGTACTTAAATGTAAAAAAATAATATAGTATATATATAATAGAATCTTGGCAAGACATAACGACGGACATATTGATCACCCTGCTGAAGATTTGGACTATGTATTGATAGCTTTAGAAAACTCTTAGAGCCACTTCACACTAGCGTTTGTTCAGCGTAGGCGTTCGATGACGTTAACTGTAGAGGAAACGCCGCCACAACGCTACGCACGCGCCCCGTTGTCGCGGCTTCTGCGCTGCACATACGTTCGTCGAACGCCTACGCTGGTCAAACTAGTGTGAAGGCGCTCTTAACTGAACATTTTTTCTTGTTCAGTCTCTTTGCTAATATTATAGGCAGTTATTTTACTTTTGTTGTTGTGTAATATAATGTTGTAATTATTATGTCATTATTAGTCGTCATTAGTAGTCATTATGTAATACCATTGATAACTTTTTTAAACAATGTTTTATTAAATATAAAATACTACAATACTTTTGTTTTGTTTTTTTATATGTATATATTTTAGTAGTAATACAAGTATTGTTTACTTTCTACAGTCCTTTTATATAATTATCGAAATAATATCAATTATTGACAATTTATAAATAAAATACATTATTTTCCTTATGCGCCTACGCAACTTTAATGGGGAAAAAAAACATGTTAGCCACTGAATTCAGCAACGATCACAACTGAAAGTAACTACTATTTTTAATTTAAAATGTAATATATAAAACTTTTGCGCCGGGCCTGGGTTTTTTTTGTATGGGCCGTGGCCATTCTCCTTAATTTCACATACGTCCATATCGGTATGATACGGAAGATAACTATTCGTAAATAATATAGTAGATATAAACTTACGATTGCGACGACAGATTGATAAAAATTGGGGATCGTGACCTGTCGCGAGACGCTGAAGGACGAGGCGACGAATGACCCTAAAATATTCAAACGTTAAAACCACTGAAATTCTACTGTAATAAATACAGAAATATTACAAATCAAACAGAAGAAAAAAAAATTACCATTTGCGGCAGCCTCCTCGTAGGGCGCACTGGGGACGTGAGAGGAGAGTAGGGGGGAGCCTTCGGTGAAGGTGAATGCTCCAATGCTTCACCCTAAACATATAAAAAAAGCACGTAAATATACTGCCACCCCATAACCAATAAATCACCGCAAATCACAATAAACGCAATACCACTCGTGGAAAGCTCCCCGTGCGTTCCGGCGATGAACTGCGATGGAAGACTTCATCCTAAAATTTACAAAGAAATGTCCATGCCAAAAATTCCCATCCAAATGCAATAAAAAAAAAAACAGTTCACAAATTATTATTTTATAACAAAGTAAAAGGCAAACATTACAACCTCATCGTCCAAGAACTCATCGTGTTCATCGCCGCTCTCCTCTTCGACGTTCCTATCTTCCTCGTTGTATAATAACTCGTGGAAGTCCGCAGGACGCTGCTCGTCCACGCGCCAATTCGACATGCTGTAAAACAAAAAGAGAAAAAAATACCACATTAGATTTTGTTTTGTAATAAGAAATATATATATATAAATTCATGTTAGAGCTCTAAAATAACTAAGTTACATGTAAAAATAAATATACAATAATTATAAAATACCGCTATCACGATCGATAATAACAAAATTTTATCGACACACTACGTCTCAACTTTCAGTAAAAACTTCAAAAAAAAAAGTTTCAAACCAACTTTGTCCTTGAATTAACATTTGGAAAGGCACGAGAGTTTTTGGCGAGATTTCTTCGAGTGAAGTTCAGTGGCTGTTTTAATTATTCGCAAATTGATTCCTAGTGGATATTGCGCGCAACTTGAAATAGGCGCGATCTCGGCAGGCCTGGCGCACTCCTAACTATAGGTATAGAAATGTACCTACGCCCGCGGCCTTTCTTGCAAGGCTAAAATTTGTAGTGTCACACGCGTGTTCGATTTGCCGCTTGACCCGTGCGAACAAAAATTATTTTCATTTTCTTTATCGAGTTTTTATTTCAAATATTCGCGACATTTTTCACGTAAACGAGTCAATGACTGTCGGCGACGAGGGTCCCATGCGGGGCCAAGACCAGGGCGCAAGTAGTGGTCGAGACCACCTAACACGCAAGTAGTTTTTTGTCATGTTTTATATGTTTAGGATAGGATGTTTTCACTTATTAAAGGTTTATTTGGATTAATTAGTTAGTAACTCATTAGGTTTAATTGATAAAGACTGAGTTTTGCTAATTTAAGTGTATAAATAAGTAGCATCTAACGTGTTTCTAAAGATTTTTATGTTTTATTGTGGATGGCAGAACACAATTTAAGTTGTTGTCTCTATTCTGTCTGTAATTAGCACCTTCATTAATTAGTAAGGTCGGGAATAACAATGTATATAAGATTCTAATAAGATTTTGTAAAAAAAATCGATCTTGTTGAAGAAATCGTTGAATTTCTAAGTTGTTGTAATGATAAGGACTTAGTGTTTTTTAGCCTAATAGAAGCTAGTAACAATAGATCTCAATTTGCAAGGATTTAGATAAAGTTGAAATTCTAAAATGTTCGTGACCTTTACGTAATTAGAATTTGAAAATGAGACTTTTTATTTGATGACTAATTAGCAAGAACATTATGTAATTAGTTAGGATATGTCTAGAAAATGATGTTATAACTTATAACAAATAGAAACCTAATTAGAATCTTATTGGAAAAGATATAAGAAGTTTTGTGTACATGAATGTGGTCAAACTAGAATATTTTACTGTTTTTGTTCTAGAAACTTTTTTATGTGCAAATGTATGTGAAATATTATTGTTTTATGTAAAAGTAGAGACTGTAACCGACATTGGTGTATATATTGTCATGGTTTTGTGAAACAATAAATAAATACGGCGTCAGAAAGGGTTCGGCTGAAGCGAAATTGAAAGTAAATTTAGAGCAAAATACACGGTGCCCGTTAACAGAACTTAGCGGGGTCTAAAAGACGGGCCGTTTTTCGGTCCGATGTCAGTCGAAAACATGCCACCGAAGAGGCAAGAACACTAGGGAAAAGCTTCAAGCCGAACCCCGAAGAACCTTTTCAAGTCGAAAACGTGTTTCATTTCTCTTCGGTATCCACTCTGAGGTCCTCCTACGTGCTCCGTCGTCATCGAAGATACGCATTCAGGGGTGCGTGGTTTTTTTTTTTTTTTTTAAGGTGGGAAATCATCCAAATGACTTCTCGCGCTCTGGGTGGAGCGCGAGGGCGTGTCAGACTTTTACTGACTAAAACCACACCTGTATCCTTCAATTACCCTTTGCGTTCTAGGACTACGGGTTTCCCTTTCAGAAATTCTCCGCGGTCCTAGCTAGCGGGCATCGGCCCTGCTGGGCGCCTGGGCCCCTACGGTTTGCTGACATCTCTTTGAGGAGCGCGAGGATCACTACGCGCTGCTAACGACTGGGCTCGGTCCGGCTAATTACCGAACAGCCGGACGACGAGCTACCCAGTGCTCGACGTCCGCAAGCCCGCGTCTACCGTGGCTGGTAGTCGGGGTCGGAATTACGGCGGCTAGGACGTGAGGACCTTCGTTCCCTCACGCGTGCAGCCTCCTCCTTCGCTAGCATTACTGCTTCGCAGAAGGAGGCGACCGCCTGCCATTCCTCCTCGCTCCGGACCATAGCCTGAACCAGGGCCGGACGCGAAAGGTCGCTGCCGCCAATTGCCTCCACGAGGACACGGCGGTGCTCCGCCCAAGCGGGGCACACCTCCACCGTATGCTCCACCGTGTCCTCTGGGTGGTCCGCACAATGATGACACCCGGGCGTTGCTTCCGCCTGAATCCGATGCAGGAACCTCCCGAACTTGCCATGTCCGGTGAGGACCTGCGTCATGCGGTAGGTGAGGATGCCGTGTTGCCGCTCCAGCCACTCCTCAAAGAGGGGACTTACCGCCATAATTGTAGCGTGCCCAGCACTGGGTTGCGACAGTCGCCGTCGCCATTCCACCATGAGATCCCGCCGGAACTCTGTCCGCCATGCCGCGACTTGGCGCGGCAGCGGAGTTTCGCCCCGGCGTTGCATCTCCACGCGCAAATCGTGCATGAGTGCAAGGACTGTTGCCTCCAAATCCCATGGTGGCAGGCCAGCAAGGAGGCTCGCCACTTCGCGGGAAATCGTGCGGTATCCCCGTACCATCCGGATGGCCATGACCCTCTGGCAAGCGTTCAGCATGGCCGCCGGTCGCCTTTGCAGCGACGGCGCCCACACCGGCGCCCCGTAAAGGGCCATGGACCGAACGATTCCCGCGTAGAGCCTCCGGCAGGAGGCGTCTGGACCCCCAAGGTTGGGCAGGAGCCGCTTTAGGGCAGCCCCGGTCCGTTGCAGTTTGGGAGTCAGACGTCGAAAGTGCTCCACAAAGTTCCACCGACTGTCGAGGACAAGTCCCAGGTACTTCATCGTCGACCCGACGTCGATGCGAACCCCTCCTACTGTTATTTGGGAACCCGGTGGTGGCGCGTTCCGAGGGCCATGAAAGCACATGGCCTCGGACTTGTGCAGTGCCACTTCGAGTCCCAACTCTTTGATCCTGTCCACGACTGTCGCAACCCCACGTGTCGCTAGTTCGGCCGCCGCCTGGTGTGACTCCCCCTGCGCCAGGACCAGCGTGTCGTCTGCGTAACAGACCACGCTGACCCCGTCGGGGAGGTCGCCGCGCAACACGTAGTCGTACCCGATGTTCCACAAGGGCGGTCCTAGTACCGATCCCTGCGGAACACCGCACGACATCTCTCGCCGTCTCCACTCTCCCTCGTGACCAGGGTAGATGATAAACCTGTCCTTCAGGTAGGCCTCGATCAAACGACGGAGGTAGTCGGGCACCTGGTGATACCGGAGTGCCCTCCTAATGCTACTCCAGGGCAGGGAGTTGAAGGCGTTGGTGATGTCCAAGGACACCACCACTACGACCTTGCCCCGGGACACCGCATCCCCCGTCGTGAGGGCTCGCACGCGCATGATGGCGTCCACCGTGGAGCGCCCCCTGCGGAAGCCAAACTGGCTGTCCGAAAGATCCGGCCCTACCCGCGCTAAATGTGCGACGAGGCGGTCTGCAATTACTCTTTCAAAGAGCTTGCCCACCTCGTCGAGCAGCACTATGGGCCGGTATGCAGACGGAGAGTCCGCAGGGCGCCCCGGCTTCGCTATAAGGCTCCAAACATGCGCTAAACAGCCCTCTTAGTCGAGGCCCGAGTTCCTCCAAGGGGGTGCGTGGTGGCGTACGTGACCAGCGAACCAGTAAGGCAGCGTACGTCAAAAATCGGGTTGAACTATCCCGAGGGCTCGGTAGCTGCAGGGTACAACCCGCTACCGTCAACACCTCCTAACAGGGGTTAGTCCGCCACAATGACCTTAAAGATCATACAATATAAGTAGACCTCCCAGTAGGTACTAGTGACTACCTTAATAATACAAGGTCAATATTTATACTGGAATTATATTTTACAAAATGTTAATTATTATGTATAATCAGGCCTGGCGCACTCCTTATTGTAGGCTTAAATTTATACCTACGTCTCGGGGCCTCTTTTATGAGGCTAGTTCAGTTGAGTGTCGCTGCCGCTTGCAGCTTGACGCGCGCTAACAAATAATATTTTCGTATTTCTTCAGAGGTTTTATTATAAATATGGGCTTCTGCGAAGCAGTAATGCTAGCAAAGGAGGTGGCCGATCGCGTGAGGCAACGGTCCTCGCGCCCTAACCGCCGCCGGGATTCCGATCCCGATTTCCGGCCACCGTAGGCGCGGGCTTGCGGACGGCGAGTAATGGGTGGCTCGCCGTCCGACCGTCCGGTAACTGTCTGAACCGAGCCCAAGTCGTCGACGGCGCGTATTGTTCCAAGCGCGCCTCAGATGTCAGCAAATCGTAGGGGCCCAGCAGGGCCGAAGCCTACTGGGGCCACGGGTAGTGTGAAAGCGAAGCCTGGGGCCCCAGGATGAAGGCAAAGAAGAAATGTTTTTACTGAAGAATGTCTTGGTATCCTAAAGCTGTAGAATACACTTTACTTTTAAAACTTAGAAATTGTTTCATTTCGAGTGCCCTTCAGGCGCTCCTGAGATATCCTCCCCGTCCGTTTGGAAGTCTAATTTGTGGAGATTAACCTTTTGAGTGCGTAATTAGAGACACAATAGAAAGACAATGGCGCGTGAACTCCGGCGTTAATGCACACTTTTTTGATTTGATTTTTTTTTTTTTTGATCATTATTAATCTTAACCACAATTTCCTCTTATAGCAAATATTAGGAGTAAACTTTTCGACGGTGTGTGAAGGGGTTTTCTGTTGTTTTTGTCTGGATTCCGAGTCATTGTGGTATAAATGGTAATGAAAAAGCTCATAGACTTTCCAATGAGGCTGTGATGTGTGGAGATACTGTTCCATTCAAAAATTATACTCAGGACTTGGCTACTCTTCTTAGACATTATCTTAGGGATTCCTGGGATAGAGTTTGGGCAGAAAGTAGCCGTTTAAAAGGGAAATACTACTTAAGTATTCAGTCACAAATTCCATGTAAACCTTGATTCTTTGTCGTCAGACTTTGAGAATTAGATAACAAAATTGCAAAAACCATTTTAATAAGAATGCGTTTAGGTCATACTACTTGTCCAGCGCACCTTGCACGCTTCAATATTATAGATAGTCCTCAATGTGAATGTGGACATGACTTTGGGGATCTGAACCATAATATATATATAATTTTTCTGTCCGGTTCATGACCGTACTTCCTTTTGGAATACTTTGATATCCCTCCGTATCCCTTTCCCTACATCAATAAAAACTCTTCTATTTTCTATTAACCCCTCCATATATAGTGTTCTTTCTGATTACATTTATGATAACAATATTTGTCTGTGAACATGTATAAGTATTTACCTATTAGAATTTTAACAAACTTTTGTCCTTTTTATATTTAAATGTAATATTTTTAATAACTTTTGTAATATATTTTTATACATTCCTGATCCTGTATCCATGTTGTTCCAAATTCCTTTACCTTTCCTTTTCGCGTTAAATGTTTCCCTACCTTTCTCTTCAAACCCCACCCGAAATAAACAAGCGTAATTAGAGACACAATAGAAAGACAATGACGTTCGAACAACTTTACGCTTTACGCTGGCGGATGCACAAGAGTGCTAAGCCATATTCCCCTATATGTATATTTACATAATTGAGAAAGAAAAAAAAAATTTTCCTTCACAAGATACTTGAAATAAGAACAACTAAAATGGCTTGCTGGATTTTGAAAGGCAAAACGACCGTTACGCGTGCATTTTTGTCAAGATTTCATTTCATTACAATCTAACAAATAGGTACGTTAATCGCTGTTTATACGATTCTACTTACTTTTTAAAATAGTTTCATTACATTTACTGATAAACATCCTCTTTATTGGTCTGAGTAAACATCATCATAATTTACACGGAAATCGGAAAACATGTTCACAAACTATAAAAGCTCTAACTAGTTAGTTATAACATTATTTCATACAACTTATACTCTAAATAGAATCATTATAAGAAAAATAATAACTTTTGATTAGCAAACAATACTTACTTGAGCAAAATGCGGTACAATACAAAAACAATGAGCCGAAATCACGCACGCACCAAGAATTTCGCGGTGAGAATCACAGATTTCAGTGGATTTCAGTATATTACCAAAGTACTCTGTGATCACAGACCAGACAGATTTTTTTTTTTTCGTTCCTCGTGGAACAGGCTAAGGTCAGAGACCATGCTGCCTAGTCATCAGTTTTTGTTTCTTTTTGTTTTACATTAGAATGCAGGTGTAACACATTCTAATGTTTTTTGAAGTATTTGGCAGCAAAAGTATCGATTCAGCCTTCTCAGCAAACTTCGCTGAGGTAGCTAAAACTACAATAAAATTCTCAGCTCCATTTTACCGAGACCACGCCTATTTCAATGATTCCACATATTATTCCAGTTGCGCAGACACTTGGGATACAAAACAACACCAATTTTACATCACAATATCCACTAGGAATCAATTTGCGAATAATTAAAACAGCCACTGAACTTCACTCGAAGAAATCCCGCCAAAAACCCCAGACCAGACAAACTAGAGGAGAGCAGAGCACAGAGTACTTTGGTCACGGAATAAAGAAAGGTGTACTTTTTTGTTCTGTGACTTTGGTAATTGCTAGAGGGGGAGTGTCAGAAGAGGTTGTAATCGTATCGTGAGTACTGGCAGTCTGAGAGATTGACGAATGTTTGAATTTATGTTAGACAGAAAAGAAGAAAGAGTGTGTCTGTCACAATTTGGTGTATTTCCTATAGAAATGATATTTGTGTTTTTTAGTGCAAATTAAAATAAAATAAATACTTTATTTTATCACTTATAGTACATGGTTATTATTCCAGTACCCTTAATGCCATGTACTCACAGGGAGCGTTATCTATGACATCACCTATTGCGAAGGAAGAGCAATGGATTTTGGACTCGGGTGCTTCTTCACATATGAGTA
Source organism: Mythimna impura (assembly GCA_905147345.3). NCBI lineage: Eukaryota > Metazoa > Arthropoda > Insecta > Lepidoptera > Noctuidae > Mythimna > Mythimna impura. The sequence goes on from LR990346.1 coordinate 7,183,133, forward strand.
GTAGTAGACATTTGTTACAAGACTTTGTAAAGCATCATGACATTGAGGTATGTTGTGCGAATGGAGGTAAGGTCTATGGTAAAGGTTTTGGCAGGGTTGAGAGTGAGCAACTAAACATAACTGTAGATGATGTTATGTTTGTACCTGAATTACATTCAAATCTTTTGAGCGTGAGTATGATTCATCATCATCTTCCTGCCCTTGTCCCATCTTATTTGGGGTCGGCACAACATGTTTTTTTCTTCCATTCTATCCTGTCAACCGTCATGCTATCACTAACTATTGAGCGTGAGTATGATTACGAAGAAAAATAAAATAGTTGTTTTTTCGAGTGAAGGTTGTTCAATTTACAATGAAAATGAATGTGAGATTAAAGGGAATGCTTGCGTGGAAGGTAAGATAGATAAAGGTATCTATAAGCTTATGACAACTCCACAGGTTGCTACTGTAGCGTCTACAGAACCATGTAGTGATGTGGAGCTGTGGCACAAACGGTTAGCGCATCTTGGCATTCGAAACCTGAAACTTTTAAAAAACAAACTTGCTAATGGGGTAAGTTTTTCTTCTAAATCTGCTGTACTCAACTGTGAGGCTTGTCTATTGGGAAAACAATCGCGTGAACCATTCCCAAAAGAAGGCGCGACGAGAGCTACTGAAATACTTCAATTGGTACACTCTGATGTGTGTGGTCCAATGAACGAGAGCTTTGGTAAATTTAAATATTTTTTGACGTTTATTGACGATTTTTTGCGCAAAACTTTTATATATTTTCTTAAATGCAAAAGTGAAGTTTTTGAGAAAATAAAGGAATTTAAAGTTTTAGCAGAAAATCAAACGAGCAAAAAACTTAAGGTCCTACGAACTGATAACGGTAGTGAATTTAAAAATAAAAATGTTACCAGTTTTCTGGAACGAAACGGGATAATTCATCAGTACACATGTACGTATACACCGGAGCAGAATGGGGTTGCTGAGCGTGCTAACCGCACAATAACAGAAAGAGCCAGATGTATGTTACAAGAGGCTGGCTTAGACCCTCGATTCTGGGCAGAAGCGGTAAATACAGCTGTATACTTGAAGAACAGATCTCCTACTAACAAAGTCAAGGACATGACACCGGAAGAAGCATGGACTGGATCAAAAGTTGACCTCCAAGGACTTAAAATATTTGGATGCAGAGCTTTCGTACATGTTCCAGATGAAAAAAGGACAAAATGGGAACCAAAAGCGAAGGAAACCATCTTTGTTGGTTATAGTGAGACGACGAAAGGATATAGACTGTTCAACCCAGAGAAGAATAATGTATACATAGCAAGAGATGTAAATTTTTTTGAACATCTGATGTACAAGAAAACTGAAAGTCCGAAAGAGTTTGTGAATCTGAAGTTTGAGGATTCAGATGAAAATAGTGAAGTTGGTCCTGATAGTAGTGATGATGAAGAGAGAGACAATCATCAAACTGACGATGAACAGAATGATTCTTATGAGACACCATCTGATACTGCAGATGCTGATAATGACGAACAATTGGCTTCATTTGAAGGTGAAGAGGAGCAGCATAATCAAGAACAAGAACCTGGAAATGAAAGTGTACAAGAGAGAAGGTATCCTTTGAGAGATAGAAAGCCGGTACAGTTTCTAGATTACGTCACTTATCAAGCTGAACTAAATGATCCACTTACACTAGAAGAAGCACTAGCAAGACCAGATGCTGAACAATGGAAAGCAGCAATTCAGGAGGAGCTTGATGCTTTAAAGAAAAACAAGACTTGGATTCTTGTGAAGCGAGACCACAATCAGACAAATAACCTTGTTGATTCTAAATGGTTACTTAGAATCAAAAAGGAGGCGGGAAATAAGGCCAGATACAAGGCTCGTCTGGTGGCACGAGGCTTCAGTCAACGTAGAGGTATCGACTACAGTGAAACGTTTTCACCTGTAGTGCGACATAGTACCCTAAGGATGTTAATGGCATTAGCGGTACAAAAGGGACTCAAGTGCGACCACATGGACGTAAAGACGGCGTTCTTGAATGGTCACCTAACTGAAAAGGTGTACATGAGACAACCACCTGGATTTGAAGAGAAAGAGAAGGAAGACCACATTTGCCTCTTGAAGCGTTCCATATATGGATTGAAACAGGCACCACGTTCCTGGAACCAACGATTGCATAAGGAGTTAATGGATTTGAAATTTAAACAATCACTAAATGAACCATGTGTATATTTAGGTGAGAGAGGCAAGAAAATAATAATACTTGCAATTTACGTTGACGATATACTTTTATTTTGGAATGATTTACAAGAAGTGAAGACGGTTAAGAGAGACCTGATGTCTAAGTTTGAGATGAAGGATCTAGGAAAGGCCGAACTAGTATTGGGTATTAAAGTGACTCAAGAGAACGGATGGATCAAGATTGACCAAGAGGAATATATCAGGAAGATTCTCAAGACGTTTGAGATGGAGAATTGTAAACCGGCTTCCACTCCAATGGAACCTGGACTGAGACTACAAAAGACAGATGGAGAACATAAAATAAATGAGAAGATCCCCTACAGAGAACTTATAGGATCACTCATGTATATAGCAGTCTGTACAAGACCAGACATAGCTCAAGCAGTGAATTTCATGAGTCAATTTAACAACTGCTACGAGGAAGCTCACTGGATAGCAGCAAAACGAATTCTTAGGTACCTGAAAAAAACAGCAAATTTGGGACTGAAATATGTTAAAGGCAAAGCATGTGAGATCGAAGGTTTTGCTGATGCTGATCATGGTGGGAACATCGTTGACCGGAAATCTTTTTCTGGATATGTGTTCAAGTTAAGTGGAGCTGCTATTTCCTGGCAAAGCATGAAACAAAAGACAGTGGCTTTATCAACTGCAGAGGCAGAGTATGTAAGCCTCTCTGAAGCTACCAAAGAAGCTGTGTACCTAAAAAGATTCTTGAAAGAACTTATAGGTATACATAATACGAAGCTGTGTATGTACACAGATAGTCAATCAGCTATGGCTATTGCGCTTAACCCAGTGCATCATCACCAGACGAAACATATCGATATGAGATATCATTTTGTCCGGGACACTTTGATTAGTGACTCGGAGATTCAACTCAAGTACCTTGAGACAAACAAAATGACAGCAGATATTTTAACAAAAAGTTTGCTGAAAAACAAATTTGAATTTTTTTCTAGAGAGATGGGTGTCATATGATGCAAAACACCATTGAGGGTATAAAAGGTGTGAGGGTTTGGTTGTACGAGTGAGGGTAGCTGAAGAGAATGAAAGAGTGACGAATGCGATTAAGGAGGAGTGTCAGAAGAGGTTGTAATCGTATCGTGAGTACTGGCAGTCTGAGAGATTGACGAATGTTTGAATTTATGTTAGACAGAAAAGAAGAAAGAGTGTGTCTGTCTCAATTTGGTGTATTTCCTATAGAAATGATATTTGTGTTTTTTAGTGCAAATTAAAATAAAATAAATACTTTATTTTATCACTTATAGTACATGGTTATTATTCCAGTACACTTAATGCCATGTACTCACAGGGAGGGATATCTATAGGTGCCTGTTAAAGGGCCTATTACACCATTCGATATTCAGACAGTTTTAGTCTATGATTCGACATATCGCGTAGTGTAATAAGAGTTAGACCGGGTCTTACTCGGAAAAAAAAAAAAGTGTGCGTGTACTAGCGTACACTCGTAAGAAGTGAACCTTCTTTATGACGTATATAAATATATATATATATATGTATTTATATATATGACAAAGGTTAAGACATTTACCAATCCCTACTCCGCTGGAGAAAGTATACTTCGAATCACGCGTGGTAGGGATAAGAAAAAGACGGCGCGTAACGGAAAAATGTGGCGCGTAACGAAAAAATGTTACACTAAATTTTTTTCCAACCCCGATAAAGAAGTTTCACTTCAAAAATAAGACAGTCTGAATATCGTGTGCTGAATATCGCGTAGTGTAATAGCAGGCCCCCGTCACTCCATGTACTTGCGCGCTATAAGTGCCTACCGCCCAGCCGAGCGGTCTCGGTCCGCCGGCGGATCAAATTCAGTGCGGTTTTCGCAAGCGAAGCGCGAAGTTCAATTTTAATAGTGCTGTTCGTTCGTACGCGTATTACGATGCCGTGTGGTGTCGGTTCTCTTTTTTTAAGGCTTTTTTTTTTTCATTTCTAGTGAACATCTCCGAAGATCATCATCAAACTGAGAAGTATTATACTTATTTTAAAACGTTCTCCTAAATGTAACAAATCCTTTTCTGACCGCATCGATATCGGTTTAGCCAAAAGCGAGATTATCGCGCACAAACATACATACCTACAAACCATACAAGTCAAACATCTCAGTTTGGCCTGTATGTCTGATCACCTCCTTTTTTTTAAGTTGGTTAAATATTTTATAAATGATAAAATTTTTAACTGCCATATAAAAGTCAGAACATATTCACAGTTCTCAATAACATAGATAAAAAGTTATGTTAATTTAATTTTATCGAAGAGGCAGCCCTGCGATTACTGTGGAATCGCGCGGTGCGAAGCAATCACTGCTGTACGCTTGAGCATTTAGGCGCATTTTAGCATACAGTGGTTGTTGACGCGAGGGAGTAGGCAATTATCGTAATAGGTATTGGAAATTTTCTACTGAGTGAAGTATCTGTTACGTAGTAACTATTCAGTAATATGTGGTAATAGGCCCTTTTTAGAGCGTGGTTTTATAAAAATAATTACCAGCCTTAAAAACCAGTGGTCTGGATCTCGGTTTGGAACGTCATAGAGCGAGATTTTCTGGATGGAACGTCATAGAGCGAGATCGGTAGACTTGCCAGCTAAAATCGAGATATTTGTACCCAAAATCGGTATTTGACAAAAAAAAAAAATATTCAATCAAATTCGTTTAGTTATTAAAAAAATACTTATGTACTAATATTTATAACAATCATATTTAGAAATGCGATCCAACTAAGAAGGAGAGTGTCTATGGTTTTCATCTGTCAACTGACACTTCAAAAGTACGGTTGAATTACTTTGTACTTTTGTACTAATAATTTTAATTTTTTACCAATTTTCAGGTCGGTGCGTTTGGCAACTCTAATTATGTGCACTTTTTTATTTTTCGTTTTGCTAGATCCCATTAGTTTTCATTGACACAATAATGCCAAAAATAGTCATAAAAATTGCCGAAAAAATTAAAAAATGCTTAAGAATTGAATTTTAAAATCAATTCTTAAGCAATTTTTATTTATTACAGCTTAAACTATCGTTACACCAAAAATATAATGAACTTAAATAATAAAACTAAACACACAATAATACAAACTAAACAATGGTGTTTTATTATCTTGGAAACTTTTTTGCAGTGTCTCTCCAGTCTTACAACTTTTACGATTTGACTGGTGTGACGTCATAAGAAGCTCTCCTTCATGATAACTGGATACTATAGTATAATTATTTTTTATACCAATATTCTTTGGCCGTAGCCGCGGTCATCTTCGAACTAATTTCAAAATCATAACAATTAGCTGTACTAAAGAGTCGTTTCGCATGTAATAGACCAGTGATTGATTGAGTAGACAACCTATTTCTCTGTTTTGTTTTCAAAAGATTAATATGTGAAGTGATAAAATATTAAAGATGAAACTAGACAACAAAGGAAACATTTGAGTTTCATCGCCACGCTTTAGTAAACTTACTTCATCCCAAAATAGTTCATCATCAGGAATTTTTTTAATTTGTTCACAATTTTTTTTAAATTCGCATCTGTATCAATTTCCTGAAAATTGCTTTGAACAATATTGGAAAAGAGCCTACTCATAGGAAGTTTTTAAGCAGTTTTGCCAGTTTTAACATTTTTTGGATCAATTATGTCTAAACCTTTTAGTGGATTATTTTTCAATGGAAACCGCGTGGTTATTTGCTTACAAACTTCGATATAAAAATCTAGACATCAGCATTTAAACAAATTTACTTGATCTGAGTTCAGATTTTCTGAACTACTGAGTAGTGTATTAGACGCAGCAGCACCATAGTATACGGCGTCAATATCCATAAAATTTCTGGGATTTTTAAAATCAACATTTTCGATTGGAGTGCTAGTTAAATATTCTTTTTTTAAAAAACAATCAAAAATAGATTTTAATGTTTCAGTTATTTTTTCATACCAATTATGAATTTTCGGGTGTTTTACTTGCATTTCTTTATTTAAATCGGTAAATAATGGTAGGTAATACAAAATCTAAAAATTCCAAAAATAATATCGTAGTGGGATCTTGGAGCTTCTGTAATATACTAGTAGACTCTGTCAAGAAAGTACCGGGAAAAGATCAATAATACACAAAATGTTTGTTATTCATCCAAATTTATTTTATCACCTTTAAAGTATGCTCCTTCAGAAATGATACACTTACGCATAAAAATGTTGGGAATTTCATTTTTCAGCAAAGTTACAACAGAATTATTACGTTTGCTCCATCAGATGCAAAACCTATTAGATTATTTTTAAATGGAATATCATTACTTCTAAAAAAGTTCACAATGTGTTCAAATAAGGTTGTTGCATTAGCTTCTTCAAATGGAATAAGAGCTAACAAACAATCTTTAATACGATTCATTTTCGCATATCTCACGACTAAGCACAAGTGTTTGGTTGTACTAAGATCAGTAGACTCGTCAATAATAATCGAAAACTTAGTTTGCCGCAGGTCTACACATAAATTATCGAAACTTTCTTTACCTATAATATTATGATCAATTATGTCGTGAGTATTGGTCGAAGAGCATTTTATTTCTTTTGCTATTTTTTAATCAGGACAAACGGCTTGCATCAGCTTCGGTAGGTGCTCCATAATAGTCAATGGTAGATTGTGTTCAGCAACAAACGAGGCTAATCTTATTTCACCTGAAATTAGGGTACTCAATAAAGAATTTAAATTACGTAGGTATATCTAGTAGCGATTAGGGTCTAATTATTATTATGATAACTTTCGTGAGGCGGATACATAACTATGTATTTAATAGCGGTTTACTCACGCGTATTTATCGGGATTGCCCGACTAGTTTCGGACCCAACTCGAGTCCTAAATCATGAGCTGACGCGGCGGCGGGGTCGGGAGTCGAAACCGCTGCCGCGTCAGCTCATGATTAAATACATAATAATGGGTCTAATTATATCCACTGTTTCTTTATATCGATAAGTAGAAAACAAAATTTTATAACAATGTAAGTAGTAGCATAAATAATTAAAACATTTACCTTGCTTAACCAGAGTATCAGATTTTTGAGTTTCGGTCACAGTATATGATGATATCTTCGGTTGTGATTTTATATTCTTTGATGCTATACTACTATTTGAGGGCTTCCCCGTAACATCCATACTTAATATTAATATTATAAATGTGAAAGTGTGTGTGTCTGTTTGTTTGTCCGTCGTTCACGGCAAAACATAGCGACGAAATGACGTGATTTTTTAAGTGGAGATAGTTGAAGGGATGGAGAGTGACATAGGCTACTTTTTGTCTCTTTCTAACCCCCCAGTCCTCTAATATGGAGGGTGGAAGTTTGTATGGAGCATTAAGCAATTTTCAAGGTAGAAAGCAAAAAATTGGTATACGGACTATATGTGACTAACAAAAAAATCGTGGATCATTTTTTTTTGGGAATCTGCCCCCAACCCCTCAAAAGATGGGGTGAAATTTTATATGGGACTTTTCGCAATTTTCAAGGTAGGAAGCTAAAAATCGGTACACAGACTCTTTGTACAATAACAGATTTTTTTTTTGGAAATTTTCCCCCAGCCCCTAAAATAGGGGATGGAAATTTGTGTGAGACTCTCCGCAAAATTAGTACAGGGTCTATGATACAAACGAATAATAAAATAATTTAATTAAAACAAATTAAATAAAACAATATTAAAACATTAAATCTAACCATAAATCAATCAACTTTTGAGAAAAAAATCAACTTTCGAAATATAAAAAAGTGTTACTCATGGATTCCGATAGATGGCGCTGATACATTAAGTTTAAAGTTTACCATGCCTCATGTTAGGCAAGTAGAAACTAGTGTGCTAATAAAAGGTAAAGAGTTGAGTCCTGAAGATAATACAGTGTTCTTGGGCATAACTCTAGATGCTAAGCTGCAGTGGGGTCCACATATAGACAAATTATCAAAAAAACTTAGCTCTGCAGCATACGCTGTTAGACAGATTCGAAATTTAACTGATGTAGAGACTGCCCGTTTAGTTTACTTTAGCTATTTCCATAGTGTCATGTCGTACGGTATTCTACTGTGGGGAAATGCCGCCGAAATACAGTCAATTTTTGTTTTGCAAAAAAGGGCTATTCGTTCTATTTATAAATTAAGTCCTAGATACTCCCTCAGAGATAAATTTAAAGAAATCAATATAATGACTGTACCTTCACAGTATATTTACGAGAATATTGTGTATGCACATAAAAATATATATATATATGTGTTTAAAAAATACAGTGATGTTCATAATTTTAATACTAGGAACAAACACAAATTTATGGTTCCTACAACCAGGCTGAAAAAATAGGGGGCTCATTTAGATGCCAATGTATACACTTCTATAATAAACTTCCTAGTCATATTCAACAACTAAGCCTTAATAAATTCAAATTATTTGTAAAGCGAAAACTTTGCCAAAAGGCTTTTTACACTATAAAGGACTATGTTGAGGACCAAAAGGCTTGGGATTATAATAATAATAATAATAATAATATGTTTATTTACTAAAAAGTACAGATACATAATGAAACAAACAGTAGGTTGAGAAGTTATACAGTTCTTTAGGTACGTATGTTGTAAATCTGTACTAAAAAATTTTTTAGAACCCTGCCTCTCAAACTAGGTTATAACCTGTATTTTGAGAAACAGTGAACAGCCACAAAACTCTTATACACTATTATTTTTACAACAAACAATTGACGGACGATGTCGTCCTACCGCTGAATAATTTATGTGTTCTGTTTTAATTTTTAATTGTGAAGTGTGCAAATTATGTGTGTGATGATGTGTGCGTGTAGTGAAAGGTGAGTATTAAGTGAGACAGTGTGCATGTATAATAAGTTGGGGTGTTCGGGGGGTGCGTGTACGCATGTTTGAGTGTGTGAATGTCAGCGAAATCGGGGTGTGTGAGAGATTAGGTGATGTATGTAAGTAGCGACTCCGTGTAGGCATAGTCCCTTTCTAATAGCCACTCTGTTACTTTAGTTTTTACAGCGTTGGCGTTCAGTTTTAGGATTTTTAGGTCTTTGTTAATTTTATTGTAGATATATTTGCCAAGTGTAAAAAATTGATGCTTAGCGAAAGTGGTATTATGCTGAGAACCTGTGATGAGTTGTTGTCGCTTATTTAGATTTGGCGGTGGCAGCTTAGCATGAGTTCTTAGAATCGATCGGAGCACGAAGAGCTGACGTACCGTGAGGACTTTGCAGTTAGAGTATAATTCAGTAGTTGGGAATCTATACGGTTTCCTAGTCATAACTTTAAGAATGGCTCTTTGTGCTCTCTCTACTCTTAAGATACTGGTTTTTGTAGCTCCGCCCCATGCAGTAATGCAATAGCCAATAACAGATTGGCAAAGAGCATAATACACCATCTTCAGAGTGTCAAGTTTGGCCGACTCTCTCAATGACTTAAAGACGTGTATAAGGCGCATTGTTCTTGTGGTAAGAGCGTCAATCTGTTTGTCCCATCTTAGTCCGTCATCAATCTGAACTCCGAGATTTTGACATTATCTGATCTAGTAAGAGTTGGACAGTCACAAGATGGGATTGAATTTGAGCATGAGTGAGCTGTTATGCTGAACGTATGTGACGGCTTCATGTTACGTCGAATTGCGAATGGGATGTAAGTGGTTTTGGTTAAGTTGAGTGTTAGGAGGTTAGAATTCAACCATTTCATTATTTTGGACATGGCTCCTTCTGCAGTAGCCTTAACCATGTCCCAACTAGGCCCGTAAACGAGGACCGCGGTGTCATCTGCGTACGCGTAGATGTCACATTTAGGTAGGTTCATTTTGCAAAGGTCGTTTACGTAAATTTGAAAGAGAATGGGGCCGAGTATACTACCTTGGGGAATACCATATGTTATTGGTTCCTCATCGGTGTAGTAGTTGTCGACTTTTACAAGTTGCGTGCGATTATGGAGGTAACTTTTAAAAATTTCAAGTGGTATTCCACGCACACCAATACGTTCCAGCTTGTCAATTAGTTTGGGAACAGAAACTGTGTCAAAGGCTTTCGAGAGGTCTAGACAGATTCCCAGGCACTTTATTTTATTGTCAAGCTTCTTAGCAACCTGCTGCGTGAAGTCCAAAGCTGCATCTTCCGTCGAAACTCCTGTACGAAAGCCGTATTGGTTTTTGGCAATGATGTGGTGTTTGTCCAGGAAGTTCCTTAGAGAATCTGCGAGGATCCTCTCCAGCAATTTGGAAAGTGCAGTTAAAACAGATATTGGCCTGTAGTTACTAACACAGCTTCTGTCCCCTCCCTTGTGAATTGGATGTATTATTGCCTTTTTGAAAGCATCCGGAAATACACCAGTCTGAAGGCAACGATTACAGAGAAAAGTTATAGGTGGAACCAAAATATGTCGGCATGTTTTTAATAGTTTGGAAGAGATGCCATCCCAACCAACGGCACAGTCATGACGTAATTGCAAAATGAGAGATTCCACTTCTGTTTCATCTACTTCTAACATGGCAAGAGAACTGACAATTGAGTTATGAGCAGTGTTCGGACATTGTTCACTTGCATCTATTGTCTGTCTGTGTGTTGGTAAGACGATTTGTGCAGCCAAATTTTTACCTACATTACTAAGGAAGTGATTTACTTCATTTAAGGATGTTTTAGGATCGTCACTTAATTTGAGAAGCTCTAGAGGGCTGATATGTGTCTTTTGTGTGTTTGTTATTTGTTTAATAGTATTCCATAATTTTTTAGGATTATTTCTTGCTTTCTCTAACTCTGCGGTTTCGTAAGCTATTTTTAATCTTCGAAGTAAGTTATTACAGAAATTCCTGTAGCGAGAATACGTTATCTTCAGGATCGGGTTATCAGGAGCTTTTTTTAGCTTAATATGCATTTTGTCTCTATTTTTTATGCATTTTAATAGCCCAGGAGTCATCCATGGCTTAATTGTTCTTTTTTGTCTGGGAATTTTAACCTGTGTCGAATGATTAGTAATTACTGATCTGATTATATCTATAAATCTATTTGTGCACACGTTGACGTCATCAATTTGGTATAACATTGTGAAATCCGTATTTTCCAGCTCAGCGATAATGGCTTCGTAACATAGGCGGGTGATTACATTATTTATTTTCCTTGTTGGATTAACGTGAGCTATGGATAAGAGAACGGGCTTGTGATCCGTGACATGAGATTCCAGCACAAGTGTGGTAGATTGGTGGTTAGATTTGAGAAGAAGGCGATCAATACAGTGCTCCAATCGAGTAGGGAATAGGTGGGTCGGCATCAACCCATACGAAGCGTTAATTGTAAGATATTCAAAGCTATGGTCATTCCTACTACTTGGACTTATATCTATGTTTAGATCTCCTACAAGGACGATACTAGGGCAGCAGGATAATTTCTGCTCCAGTACGCACTGCAACTGTTGTCTTATTATTATTATTTTTTATTTTGTTTTTATTTTTAATTGTGCTTTTTATTATTTATTACAATTCGATATTGTAGATTATTTTTATTTTGCAATTTGACTTTTTTTTTTCTCTATTAATTTTTGACAACAATGTTTACTTTGCTAAAGTATTACATTTTATAAACTATTTTCCCTTTTATTATTGTGAACGTGAGGACTATGTTGATTGCTTTTTTTTCCTTTTCAGTAATTTTAATGTATGTCTGGCAATTTGAGTATTTTCTGCGGCCTACCCAAATGTCCTTTCCTTGGTATTGTTCGTCAAGTCGTTGAGCTCCTTAGTAGTCCTGAGTTGAGCTTTACGAATACTGACAAATGCTTGCACTGACTGGACAGGTCCACTCAAATTTGTATGGTTCTTTCTTCAAAAGACCATTTCAGACAAATCTGCATGGTTCTCATGTGATTTGACCATTACATATTTACTGTATGGACTTTAAAAGAGACTTTGACCCCTGAGTTTGTTTCGGTGTTTCTTCTCAGGGTAGTCAGCTAGGAAACACCGGCCTCATCTAGTTTAAAAATGACGAAAAAAAAATTGACGTGTAAAAGTGTTTTTTAAACCTATTTACAAAATAAATATCATTTATCATTTATACGAAATCGCGCTAACGTTGTGTGTTCTATAACTGTACTTAAGTGCGGGCATCGGCCCGCGCTTCACACTATAGAGCATACGGTACCTACAATACTCTGTTATTTGACTATTGATTTGCTTTTGATTTTTGGCTATTCATGTTTACCTTTGCAGTTTGGTATTGTTGTCTTGGTTTGGTTACTTATCCGATTTCCGAAAACAAACTCTGTTTTGGATTCGGTTTTACTGTTGTTGTTTTTCGGATTGGATTAATTTGTTTAGTTTAGATTTATAAAATTCCTGGAATTTTATGGAATAAGACAATCGCTTTGGTTTTGGATTTAGTTTTGCTTCGTGAATTGTTTTTTTTTTTTTTGTTTACAGTAAGTAATTATTTAAAAACTAGGCGTCCCAGTCATGCTTATGTGAAATTTGGATGCCCCGAGATTATGTAATGGGACGAGACTTCGTGTCACACAACTTGGCCGCAATATCATTAGCGCCAATATCTTGACCGGCGTAGGAAAGGGTGAAAATGTAATGATCCCACGAATCCCAATAATTCCCACAGATCTCCCGTTCCAGTTTAAAAATCCTACAATTTCTTCTTAACTTAGTTTCGCTATGATCATTAACAAAGCGCAAGGACAAACGTTAAAGGTGGCTGGGGTGAACTTAGAAAAAGCCGTGCTTTCCCATGGACGCACGCGCTATGTAGCATCTTCGCGTGTGTCCAATGCCCAGGATCTTTACATTCTATCCCCAAATGGAAAGACATATAATATCGTTTACAGTAGCGTATTAAAATAATATTCTGTTCCGAGTTCGCTTCTGTGTTCTAAATCAGGAAAGGAGAACCGTGTTACTCCGAATTTAACGCGAGCGAAGCCGCGGGCAAAAGCTAGTTAAACTTAGATGAAAAGGGTTGCCATCTTTAAAGTGTAAAATCGGTTGAAAATTCGGGAGAATTTCCATGTATACTCTGAAATCGTAGGAATATCGTTATATTTCAGCATTTCGGTAGAACAGAGCCCATATCGGTAGCCGCGAAATAAAATTTCTTAATTTTTTGTTTTGTATCTGTGGTTATAAATTAGTCGATTTTATGTTCCACTACACTTAAATCGAAATCGTAGTGACAAGAGCATGATAAAATGACATTTCATTTCGTTGATGAATACAGCACATCCCTAGTGTTTAAGCCAACATGGTGGTTGCGGTACAGTTTGTCAAATACAGAAAGATAAAAACTAAATAATTATTCAGTGAAGCATTACAAAACAACTAAAATGTCGTCAACAGAGCCTTCCCAGAATAAAACCTGGGAGCTCTCCCTGTATGAGCTTCACCGAACGCCGCAGGAGGTGATAACCGACGCCACAGAAATCGCGGTGTCCCCCCGCAGTTTACACAGTGAATTAATGTGTCCAATTTGTTTAGATATGCTCAAGAAGACCATGACCACAAAAGAATGCCTCCACAGATTCTGCAATGACTGTATTATAACTGCCCTTCGTTCAGGCAACAAGGAATGCCCTACATGTCGAAAGAAATTGGTTTCGAAACGCTCATTGAGGCCAGACCCCAACTTTGATTTGTTGATCTCAAAGATATACCCCAGCAGAGATGAGTATGAAGCTCACCAGGAACGATTGTTGACAAAGCTGAGTATGTCGCACTCACAGGCATCATTAGTTAATTCCATCACAGAGGGAATAAAACTGCAGTCTCAAAATAGGCCTCAGAGATCCAGGAAGAATCATGACGACAACAGTAACACTTCCAACTCGAATGGTAACAACACAGAGAATGCTCAAAATGGCAGTACAGGGACAGTTCCTGCTGCTCCTAAGGATGGTACATCTACAACAGGCATCCCAACACCTTCTGGCCAGTCCACATCAAATCCTGCTTCAGTTAGGAGTACTCCATCTCCTGTGCCATCCAACATAAGCTCAGTATCAAAAAACACAAGCACCACTAAAAGGGCTAAGTCTATTTTGACATCAGAAAGGAGTGAGGAGAGTGAGTCAAGTGATGGCAGGTTTGTTATGTTTATATTTATTAGCCAGTCTACCTTATTTCTTTCAAGGAAAGATTATCTATCATAAATTAACTCTTATAAAACCCTCCTGATGTACCTTTGTCAAGCCCAGCCTTGCTCAGGCCTCTCTCTTCCAAGTTTTGTAGTAACATCCAGTTTTGTCCTGTCTAATAAATTTTTCTTTCTGTGTCAATAAACTTAAATTAAGTTTTGCCTGACCAGTATTTAGCAACCTGTGTTTTAATCATTGATTTCACATAAATTCTGGGAGGTTAACAGATGGCAAAGCAGGAAGAAACCTCTCTGAGTGGTATTAAAACTATAGTGCTCGGATTATAAACACCCGGCACACCCTTGACAGCTAGCAGTCAGTAAATGACTCTGTAGTCTAGTTGACTAATCCTTTTTCCACAATAACTCAAACTCGTTTTTGAGCTGTCTGCTAGATTCCAACATATATGTCTTAATTCATTAAACCCCAAGCACACACATTGTCTTTCTATTTTGTCTCTAATTACAGTACTCAAAAGGTTAAATAAAGTCACAACTTTCCCAATAAACTGTAGATTTCTACCTACATTATGTAGTTGTAGTTCTCTACAAATCGCTACCTGCTATGATTTCTTACTTTTGTTAGTTTACGTTGTTGATATTACATGCAATAAATACACTGTGATTAATATATATGGTTATATTATAAATGATTCCAGAACTGAAGGTGAAAACTCAATGGACACAGAAGGTGAGGGGGAGCCTCTGAATCCTAATGAGATAGAGCTGGTATTCAAGCCACACCCCACCGAGATGACCGGAGACAACCAGCTGATGAGGGCTCTCAGAGACAGCTCTGTCAGATACTTAAAGACCACTGCCAATGCATCTGGTAAGTGTTTGTATTATTATATACTTATTGTATACTTCTAATATATTGTAAAGATAAAAGATTAGTATTATTGTTTGTAATTAATAAACTCAAAACTTCTGGCCCAATTTCAAACCAGTATAATGCTACTTCATCACTGAGTGATATCAGTCTATATAGGCTATATATTTTTTATGTTCTAGATTAGTAAAACTCATCTGATTATGGCTAAATAGCTGTTGCCAGATTATAGATAGAAAAAAAAACCTTCACATGGGTGAAGCCACTGACAGAAACTAAACTTAATATTGCTATGAATCAAACAAAATTGCTTACTTATTTAAAAATAGTAATAATGGTGAATGGAATAATATAATTTCTGTAGCACCAACCTCAAGTAAAATAACATATAGGAAGAAAGGGTATGGCTATGACAGATTTAATATTATCAGCAGTTTACTTCAGGGCATAATCTTCTTCTAGTAATTAAATCTTGGTATGTAGCACTTGCATATAGACATTTTTAAACCTTGATCAAATCAAGGTTTAGACACAACAATCTAAACCTTTCATTTCACACAACATTTCATTTTCATCATTCAGGTTTAGATGCAAAACAAAATAAACCCTTTAGTGACTACAGTAGTGTGTTTGTTAGAGTTCAAATGAATACCTTGTGTTTATCATTGGTAATTGGATAGAATATTACCAAGGTCTTCAATTCTGTTACCAACTTAGCAACTGAATTATGTACTCATAGGTGATGATCTATTTCTCTTGACGTTACTTATGGAAATGGTGGAGCAGTATTTGTAACGGCCCCAACTTTACTTGCGATGAAGGAAAACATTGTGAGGTAAATGGCAAGTCCTAAAACAACAAAATTCGAAGACGTTTTGGCATCTGGCACTGAGCCCGCGAGCTGGATTACAGCTCATTGCCTCTCCTAGAGAGGAGGCTTGGATCCCAGCAGTAAGAACATTATAAGGCTGATTATGTTACTTACTTACGAGGATATCTCACCACAGTACCGTTTCTAAACAATATTTTAACTTATTATGTTACCACTAGCTCCATCATGGTGGAATGGCGACAGCGACTATCGCAACCTAGTGCTGGGCACGCCATAATTATGGCGGTAAGTTCCCTCTTTGAGGAGTGGCTGGAAAGGCAACACGGCGTCCTTACCTTCCGCATGCTGCAGGTCCTCACTGGACATGGTAAGTTCGGGAGGTTCTTGCACCGGATTCGTGCGGAAGAAACGCCCGGGTGTCAACATTGTGTGGACCGCCCGGAGGACACGGTGGAGGTGTGCCCCGCTTGGGCAGAGCAACGCCGTGTCCTCGTGGGGGCGATCGGCGGCGGCGATCTCTCGAGCCGGGCCTTGGTACAGGCCATGGTCCGGAGCGAGGAGGAGTGGCAGGCGGTCGCCTCCTTCTGCGAAGCAGTAATGCTAGCAAAGGAGGCGACTGATCGCGTGAAGCAACGGTCCTCACGCCCCAACCGCCGCCGGGATTCCGATCCCGATTTCCGGCCACCGTAGGCGCCAGGCATGCGGACGGCGAACAATGGGTAGCTCGCCGTCCGATCGTCCGGTAACCGTCCGGACCGAGCCCAAGTCGTGGACGGCGCGTACTATTCCACGCGCGCCTCAGGGAGATGTCAGCAAACCGTAGGGGCCCAGCAGGGTCGAAGCCTACTGGGGCCAAGGGTCTGATTCTGAAAGGAAGACTCGGCCCTGGTACGAAAGGCAACGAAGGAACAGGAGTGGGTTTTTAGTCAGTAAAAGTCTGACACTATCTCGCGCTCCGCCCAAGAGCGGGGGATGTCATAAGATTTTTCCACCGAAAAAAAAAACCACTAGCTCCATCTTTCATGAGATATTGTGATTAACATTATTTGTTTTAATGTTTGTATAAGTATAATGAAACTAAGTCAGTTTCAATTATACTTAAACATCTAGCTGACTAACTTTTTTTTGATAAACTTTATTATGAGCCTGTGCTGCCTCACTGCAGGGCAAAGACGTTCATTTTTATTTTGTCAAACCTCTTGAATTTTTTTTATTAAATGTCAAATTTCTATTTCCAGTGGACCACCTAAGCAAATATTTGGCAATGCGACTCACATTAGACCTGGATGCTGAGCTGCCAGAAGCATATCGTCTCCTGAACTTCTGCATCTATGTCGCCCCTGCACCAGGACAGTTTGTGCCACTGGCTGGATCACAGACGCTCCGCCAGATCAATGATAAATTTTGGAAGGTAAGGAAGGTAGTTATCACTTTTATATACAAACCTCCTATCAACACGCTTATTTATGGGCTAGGCGACATGACTCCTTCCAACCTGCAATGACAAGACAGGCATGGAAAAGCAAGAAGGAGTCCTTTGCTCACCTGTGGGACTTAGATTAGATTTTTGGACAATGATTACTGCACTCTTTATGTCATTAAATGTGACCAGCCTACCCCTTCGAAGAATAGGCTTTATTTTATGTTATGTTGTGGTAAAGCACAGCTCAGGAAACAGTATATGCACATCTATTACATAATACAACTATTATAAATAGATAATCCCTATAGGATGTTAATTTATTCCATGTGTATTAAGCAGAGAGAATGCAGTGAGATTGGCTTTGAAAGCAGCCACTATCCCTTGCAATGCATTGTAGTAACATTACGATTTATTACTTCATATAAACATATTTTATACATTGTTTATTTCCAGGTCAACAAGCCACTGGAAATGTACTACTCATGGAAGAAAACCTAGATATAATCAACATTATAGCAACATACTGAAATGGAAGTGCAGTGATAAAGTATTTTTAAGTAATTTTATTAATCTTAATGTACACAACACAATTAAACAACGAGACATGGACTCTGGATAATTGTGATATCTTGATAAGATAATAAATATCAATTAAATAATAAATTTATTATAAGTTACTCGTTAGTATTAAGTTGTCCATTTTATTTTATGTATTCATTAAAATGTATCATATTTTTTTTAGTATTCAGAATTTACTAAATTGTTTTAAATCTTTCCAATTTTAAAATTGTAAATAGCTTTATTCTTCTTCTACTCAATGATGAATCCAATAATGTATTGTACTAATTTAGTACTTGAAAACTGTAGTCATCATAATAATTTAATAAACTTTTGAATAGAAGGCAGCTGCCTAGAGAAAGTTGGTTATTTTACATAAATAATGGTCAGGAACTTGATAAAAACATGAGTTTTTCACATTGAATGCAATCTTTAATATAATGTACAATAATGTGCAATTTTATTAAATGATTTCAATGACGGATGAAATTGTATTTGTATTGAAATTATAGAATTTGAATAAAAAAAAAAGAAAATACGCCAATGCGAAACTTAGAAATAACGCCATTTTTAGGTACAGGGTGTTGATTAAATGCAGTAGGTAAGTATTCGATTAGTTGTGTTCTGGCGAGACACATTACACAACCTCTCTATTGTGAAAGTAATTAAAAATGCTTGATAACACAGATAAGACTATAATTATACCTATTAGAATAGAACATCTCAATGTGCATCGTAAGTACTTATCAAATGTCCTCTGATAGCAACATAAGCAATGATGCACTTTCAATCTATACTTAGGTATATTATTAAATAGCAATAAATTATACTTATGGCCTGAGTACCTATTATTATCGTAAGCAGATAAGCATGTTCTACCTCAAAGCTCAACACTAAAGAATAATACTGATAAACAATAAAATAATATTGACCGACTCCAACGATAGATTACTCCTGTAAGTAAGCGTTCATCCGCGACTAATAAAACAAGAAAACAACAATGATCACAATAAATAATTTATTTTCCTTACAAACTCCTATCATCGGAAAGCTTCACATTGTTAGCAACAATTTATAGGTACCTACTCCTCTTAGAGGTCTCAAAACAAAACATCACTGTACCCAAAGAGATTTGGTAGTATATACCTATTTAATGTCTGACTGTACCGAAAAAAAATAAGGACGGAAAATAATATCAGAAATCACATATGTAGGTACATAGATTGCAGCCATGTGTTATAAATGTTTTAATCTAAATCTAAACACGTCTAGAAAATGGAACATCGTACATTTTGACTGTGGCAAAATCTGCGCTTCCACTCAAAGCGGCGCGAACTTTGAAAACTATGTCGATAGTATCCGGTACCCGGTACAGCCCAGTATTTCTTCTTATCTAATCGTGCCGCGGAATGGTGAATTATTAAATATTTTGTACTATATTTGATTTGACATTGACCTTTGTTAGCAAGCAGTGCCAGTAAGAACTACAAGTTATAGTAGTTTCCTATATAATATCTAAAGTAAAACACACAAGGCACAGCGTGTTTTAAAAGCGGTGATCCTTATTTTGACGGTATAAAACGCTCCCTAAAAGCACTGTATTCTCTTTTAAGTGCTCTCGTCGTCTCTACTTTTAACAACTGCAACCCTTCATCAATTCCTTCCTTGTTATCTGCTGCTAATGCAGTTGTGAGCCTCTCCATGGTAGTGAAATCTATTTCGTCTATTCTTTCAGCCTTGTCTAACAAAAGGTATACGTCATCCAGGTAATTGCTGTGTGTTCGAGATCCGCTTTCAGCATTCTCTTTATAATTAAGCAGCCTTTCTATGTGCTCCCAAACACCTAGCGCTCGACGTCCAGCATGCATTTTGGAGGTGTGCATAAAATTCCTGAACAGTTTTCTACCTCTCTCATCGTTGAGAACATTTTCGATTTTGTCCGTGAAACGATCCAAGTCAGATTTTGTTATTCCTTCGTAGTCGTCACAGCCGCAGGCGACAAAACAATTATCCATTCTAATATCATTTGTGAAACACCTTGGTTGTTTTGTTAGTAATATTGATCCAAAAATCAACCAAACCGATTACATTTTCGAATATAAACACAATCGGTACCCAACATTGTCGAATCTCACAAAAAGCTTTTGATAGTCACAGGCATAGCACATTTAAACACAAAACTTTCAACCAAATTATGATTCACTTGTGAGTAACACGATGAAGTGAGGTTAACTACAAAAATAGGTTTATTCGCTGAGGCACGAGCCGCCAGCTTCCGTGCACGGCGTAAATAAACTGCGTTTGTGGGCCTTGCGTATTGGTACGAGAAGTCACGATCGTCACGATGCCGTGATAACGTAATGCGCATGCTCAACTTTCTTACGGTTTGAAAACTCCCGCCGGATATACCACAAAAACATTTCCAACAAACTTGCTGAATATACAAATTATTCGATCAAAATAAGACAATAACAAATAAAGACCGCGTCTAATGAAGGTGCGAATGTGACTCGTATGAAAAATGTGAAGCATTACATCACTACAGGTAAAAAAATCGCCGTGACCTCGGTCGACGACTGGCGTTGTTCATTCATGGGAAATAATATCACCGAGGTGAAGCGAAGACAATAGTCTTACGCGTATAACCGCTCCCCTTTGCACAAGACCGGTTCAGTGTCCCCTTTTCTAATGAAGGTACTAAGCTAATTAGGTAGGTACGTAGGTACCTGTATCCTGTATAAAATTACTCAAGAAATAAAGTTTCTTTATTATTTATAAGTCTGTAGTTTCTATCTACCCTCATAGCTCATAGATACCAAAAAGGTGTGTAGTAGATAGGTACTATCGCGCTATCTATTGTAAGACGGTTGGCAGATAAACAGCTTATTATTTTACAGGTGTGTGTCTGATGTTGGGTAAAGGTTTTCCGAAGCGGTCAATTTCAATTGACAATATATTTTCGTGTTTAACAATGAAAAATTAATCGTTTTTAGGAAAAACCTCAAATGGAAAAAACGGAACCCCTAAAGGATCACTTTGTGGTCCGTCTGTCTCTCTGTCTGTTTGCCTGCCTGTCTGTCAAGACCCTATAACTCACAAATGTGTGGAGATACCGAGTTGAAATTAAAACCATATACCCTAAAGCTGTGAAAAAAAAATCAATCTTTTAAAAGCTTTTAAGTTAACGAAAAAAAGATACGGCCGTTTTTGTCCCAAAAAACGTATATTTCGACACTCTCAACTTCTCAAGCAATGAGTTTAAGAGTGTATAACGCTCAAGGGAATCAAAATTCATAAGGTACTTCCCGTTGACCCAGAATCCTGAAATTTGGCATATAGTAAGTTATATTTTTTTTTAATTGATATAAACCAGAGCTTGACTGCGGTCCCACCTGATGGTAAGCAGTGATGCAATCATTGATGGTGAGCCCCACTAGCCTTGAATATACCTAAATTATAGTGGGACGGGAAGACCGCAGCAGGCAAATTGTTCCAGTCCTTCGATGTACGCGGTATAAATAACGAAGCGAAACGCTTAGTCCGGACCGTTGAAGTTTCAGCAACGTAAGGGTAAGTTTAATACGTCTAATAGCAAGGGTACGTCTTACAGCACAGGTATAGGAATAAATCTGAAAACAGTATTATAAATTTGTGGTTACGTCACAAAAAAAAACTTTTTGTCATTCGGAAAAATCTTCGAGACTCCATTCGGGAATTGAACTATTTACATAGGTAAGTTTGTACGGAACCCTCAGTGCGCGAGTCCGACTCGCACTTGCCCAGTCTTTTTTTTAATCGTTTAATAAGGTAAAGGATCAATTTTAGCATCAATTGGCGTCAATCACGTAAATACGCTTTTTCCGCCGCTTGAATTAGTTTTTACTAAAACTTCAATTTCTAATTTAAATTATAATATTTTAAAGTCTTTTTTTTTTATTCTTGATAGGTTCGCGCTTGACCGCTAACTCACCTGATGGAAAGCGACGATGCGGTCGACGATGGAACGACGTCTAAATATATATTTAATAAAACAGACTATGAAGCTTGTGTTCGTGATCTGCGTAAAGTAAATTGGGAGGATTATTGTCATTTAAGCTGTGATGATTATGTTTTGACATTTAATAACATACTATGGGAAAGTATAGAAGATAGATACACGCCAAAGGGTTGTTTTTTTTTTTTTTTTTTTTTTCTTTTTTTTTCCAATCTCAAATCTGCAATCGGCTATCTAGCCATAATCAGATGTGTTCCACTATTCTTAACTTTGTAAGCGACATTCCAATGAATGGCACCATATAAAATATGTTATTGTTTTCATGTTCTTTGGTCCAGGTCCAGTATGTGCCATCTTTTTAAGCGTTTGATATTTTCCTGTGACTGCAGTAAATTCTTTGCCAGTTCATTTGTGTTTGCTCAGTCTTTCTTTGTATCTCTTGCTAATATTGCTGACTTCCTCCTTAACAGTAGGTATCTCCAGGTATTCATGTATCTCAGTATTTCTCACAAACCAGTGCGCGCTTGAGATAGTTCTCAAGGACACGCCAAAGGGTAAACCTAAAAATAATTGCTATCCAGCTTGGTTCTCGGCTTCGTTAATTAAACTTCTTAAAGAAAAGCACAAATACAGGACTCGTTTCAGACGGTACAAAAACCCTCGGGACCACGATACTTTTGTTTCTCTACGGATGCGAGCTGGAAGAGCTATGGATGACTGTTTTAAAGATTACATAGAAAGAATTGAAAGTGAATTAAAAACAAATGTCAAAGTTTTTTGGCGTTATACTAAGTCAAAAAAAACTTTCAGAGGTGTTCCAAACCAGGTCTCTTGGGGTGATCGTGTTGCTGAGGGTGGTAGTGGTGTGGCTGATCTATTTGCAGACTATTTTGCGTCTGTGTATGGTGTTAGTCAACAGCCTAGTAACTTGTCTCCGGGTTGCTCTTCATCTAATTATAGTATGTATTCCATTGGCATTAGTGAAAATGACGTTAGAGATAGTATCAAAAAGTTAGACCTTAATAAGGGAGCCGGTCCAGATGGACTTCCTCCTATTTTTATTCGTCTATGCATGGATGCTCTTATTGTACCACTTCAGATAATATACAATAAATCCCTTGAGGAGGGAAAATTTCCTGATTTATGGAAAATCTCACATGTTATCCCCGTACATAAATCTGGTAGTATGAATGACGTAACTAACTATAGACCAATCTCTATTATATCACAATTCGCGAAAATGTTTGAGGGTCTTATTTATCTCACCTCCGCCATATAATTAGTCCGAAGCAATATGTTTTTGTGTCTAACCGTTCTACTATGTCTAATTTACTGATTTACACTGCTTTCATTGGTAACGCTTTTGAAGCTAGGGGTCAGGTTGATGCTGTGTATACAGATTTTTCAAAAGCCTTTGATCGTGTTGATCATTCAATTCTTTCTATGAAATTGAATTGCGCTGGTATTCATGGCTCTCTGTTACGATGGTTTGAGAGTTACCTAATTAATCGTTCTCAAATAGTTGCCCTGGCGGGATATGAATCTGCACCTTTTTCTCCTGGTTCTGGTGTTCCACAGGGCTCTAAGTTAGGCCCATTGCTTTTTTTGGTATTTTTGAACGATCTTTTAGATTTGATAAATTGCAATTGTTTAGCTTATGCTGATGATTTAAAAATTTACTGTAGGATATCTGATCTCAGTCATTGCATTAAGCTTCAAAGAGATCTTGACATCCTTCAACAATGGTGTTTCAACAATAAAATGACGCTAAATGTTAAGAAATGCCAAACTATAACATTCACGAACAAAGTGAATTACATTAGATTTGATTATCATATAGATGGATCTGTTCTGTGCAGAGTATCTGTCATCCGTGATCTGGGTGTACTCTTTGACAGTTCCCTATCCTTTCGTGATCATGTAGATACTATAGTTGCCAAGGCTAAGAGAATGCTTGGCTTTATAATTCGCATGTCAAAACCTTTCCGTAATCATAGCAGCATTATTCTTCTCTATAACGCACTGGTAAGAAGCTCCTTGGAGTATTGTTCCTCTATTTGGTCTCCCTATTACTCAACCTATACTAATAATGTTGAATCTGTTCAGGCCCGTTTTGTTAGGTACCTGTGTATGAAGAATGGGATCCGAAAAGCTATACCAGATTACAACGATAGGTTAAGGCACTATAAGATGGTTAGCTTAAAAGAAAGGCGGATCCATTTTGACTTACTTCTACTACATAAAATTATAAATGGTTCCATAGATGCGGAGTTGGTTAATTATTTTAACTTTAGGGCTAGCCAACGCAGCAAGCGACATCATCGTATTTTTCAATTGCCTACATCCACCTTAAATATTACTTTTAATAGTCCTCTTACACGTATGGCAAGGCTTTATAATGAAAGGTCCAACTTGATGGATTACCCTATCGATATCTTCTCCATGAGTTTCGCTTCATACAGACGCTGCCTATATAAACAGTGCGAATAATGTACGTCTTTGTATTTCGGTGTGTTTTTGTCTTTGTAGTGTTCTAGATTTAAGTATTCTGGACACACTTTTTATTCTGTGTTTGTCTCTAATGTTCATTTGGTAAATGTCATGCATACCTGTTATTTGCATGGTTACTGAAATGCCAATTTTAGATATAAGTTTATTTGAATTGTAAGTGACTGTGCTGTTGGTGTGCTTATTATAAATAAATAAATACAGTCAATTGCAATTCACCGTTTCGGGGTTCCTTATAGGGTAAGTTACCTGAGTTAATTTCAGCTCAAATTGACATTAGGTAACAAGGCAATCCCGTAGTGTGTGGCAGATAATTATCTTAACCAGATGTGCAGCTCCAACATCTAAATATTTATCTGAATCTCACAATTTCCGCTCGTTTGTGAGTCTTTGTCGGCCTTTAGGTACTGTTTATAAACATGTTCCTTGGGCAAACAGCTTATTATACTGGCATAAGTTCCAAACCATAACGAAAAGAATTTTATCAAAATACTAATCTTTTAATCGGAACTCTTATCGCTGCAGTAGGTATGCGATGCTGGACACATACCTAAGTTCAGTAAGTAAAAAAAGCAGTTGGGAATCGTAAATACTACATACTACATGCTCTTACTTATCCTAGACGGGGTGTAAACAATTTTCGAGCTCGCTTCGCATATTCTTGTATTTTCTATGTTTTTACTCAAGTCGACAAAATGATAGATATATAAAATGTAGGTAACTGTTGAATTAAAAAAAACCTTTCAGGAACTGAACACAGAGAGTCTCTCTTCATTCGTTCTTGCATCTTGCATTTTCGCCAATAAGGCATAGTCAATCAGATGTTTTAGGGTTCAAGTGTCCGAAGGAAAACCAATGGAACCCGATTATTAAACCTCGACTGTTTGTCTGTCTATCAGCGGGCTGTATTTCATGATTTTAAACCTTAGTAGGTAGACAGTTAATTTTCAGTGTGTTCTTCCCTCCCTCCTCCCTATTTTGGTGTCGGTGTCAATCGCTACATAAAACTGAGTTGGACTCGCTCGTTATAAGTTTCTGATAAGAAAATGACATTACTTAAAAAATAAAGAGGCCCTTTAATTTTTAATATATTTGTATTATTATTAATTGGGACGGGTCTGCCAAATACCAACTTGATGCGCTAGAGTCGATTGAGAGGCGAGCCAAGAGGATCATCGGCAATGATGCACTTGTTGAGTCGAAGCTCCAAAGCCTTGGGCATCGCCGCCGAGTTGCTAGCCTGTCGGTTTTCTATCGTTTACATTTCGGGGAGTGTGCACTGGAATTGCACAATCTAATTCCGCCAAGTCCGTTCCATCATCGGACCACTAGACGTACGGCGTTGCGCCACCGGTACATGGTAGACATCCCACCCATACGCACAAAATGTTTTAAGAACACATTTATTATGCGTACAGCCAAGGAGTGGAATTCCTTGCCGGAGTCTGTGTTTCCAGATAGCTACAACTTAGGGGTCTTTAAGTCAAGAGTGAATAGGCTACTTCTAGGCAAGCGTGCTCCATCGTCGACCACATCATCGCTTACCATCAGGTGAGATGGTGGTCAAAAAAAAAAAAAAAATGTTATAGCGGCAATAGAAGAACACACTGAAAATTAACTGTCTACCTACTAAGGTTTAAAATCATGAAATACAGCCCGCTGATAGACAGACAAACAGTCGAGGTTTAATAATCGGGTTCCATTGGTTTTCCTTCGGACACTTGAACCCTAAAACATCTGATTGACTATGCCTTATTGGCGAAAATGCAAGATGCAAGAACGAATGAAGAGAGACTCTCTGTGTTCAGTTCCTGAAAGGTTTTTTTTTAATTCAACAGTTACCTACATTTTATATATCTATTTATCTATCATTTTGTCGACTTGAGTAAAAACATAGAAAATAAAAGGGATTGTGTGTTGAAATGTAAAAAAAAATATATTTTAGCATATTGGTCAGTGCGCGATAGAGAAATAGGTTACCTAGCAGTATAGATTAGTAATTTATAGGTAAATTATTCATTTACGTAGTTCAAATAAAGTAGGTACCTTAGTATACTAATTTAGATGAACTTACTATTATGTCTCGCTTCTACTCTACATTGTAAGATATTACTTATGTACTGATTACTGACTAAACTGTGCATTTACTAGTGTTAAATGCAGTTTAGGAGCAGTTAGGAGTTACAGACCCATCTATTTGACTATGCTGTGATCTGCAATCAATATTGCTTAGCAAAACGAGATGGATTCCATTAAATCCATCTCGTTTTTTAATTTTGAATTGAATTATAATTTTAATAAATAATCGTAAACAAATATTAAATTTCGCGGGCTCCGAATATAAAAATGTATCGATGCTACACAATCGATATAATTAGCCAGTATACTATAGTAGTCTTTGGATATAATTTTACACACCCGTCACCTGCTCGAAAACTCAATAGGGACGTTAATTTTTTTAACAACAACGAAATCTAACCCCATTTTCATGAAATAATAGTCACTTTATGACAAACTGTTCGTCATAAAGTGGGCTCAGTTGAGAGAATTGTATTGGACGATTTTAAGGCCTCTTGTACACACACGGTTTTTCGCCGTGAAAACCTACGGTTAATTCGCCGTGTCTAGGCACGGTCGTTAGTGTTGTATGGATCACTATGGAAGCTTGTACACGTGCACGGCGGCGCCACGGCACGGCTCCGCCGCCGTTTGCGCCGTGTCTGCCCCTCGGCGCACCGCGTCTACGCACGGCGTGATTTTCAACAGTGTTGTATGGCAGTCTATAGGAGTGTGTAGATGACGCCGGACCTACGCACGGTTTCGTGACGGTTTACGTACGTTGATTCCCGATTTTGTTATAAAATGAGCATAAATAATAAAAAGAAAAAAATAAGCTAATTTGGTGTACAATAAAGTTTATTCTATTCTATTCTATAAATCAAGAATTATTAATTACACTGATTCAGGAAAGGTAATATGGGATAAGACTATCGATGATTATAAAAATAAGCGGCTTAAATATGATTCCTGGAAAGAAATATTTCTTGTAAACTTATTTTTGGAGCCCACGAGATTAACTCCTACTAGTGCCACATGCATAGATAATATTTATACGGATGTTGTACCAACTCACAAAGAAATTATAAATTTATTAGATTCTGATCATTGTGGACAGTTAATTACTTTTCAAAACCAAAAAAACATAGTGGCTAAAAAGAATATCACTGTTAACCCTAAAACTGCAAGTCGTTTAGAAACTTTTAAAACTAAACTCATTAATAATTTACCAGACTTGTCTACATATGATGATCTCAATAACCAATATGAAGGTTTCTTTAACATGTACTGTAATCAATTTAATTCTACTTTTATACCTAAGACTATTTCGGTCAATAGTAACGTTTCGTTCTGTGAATGGGCTACCACTGGTATTCATAAAAGTAGAACTCGGCTTTACGAATTGTATGATGAAAGGGTTCTTGTTAATACTGCTGAATTTAGTTCATATGTGCGAAATTATTCAAAATTATTTAAAAAAATTTGTTCTATAGCGAAATCGCGTTATTTGAGTTCCAAAATTAAAAACAGTAATAATATAATTAAAACTACTTGGAATGTTATAAATAGTGAAACAGGAAAGTCTACAAGACCATCTAGTGACTATAAACTTGTAATTAATGACAATGTGATCACATATGACTCACCGGTTGCCGCGGCTTTTGAGAACTTCTTTTCAGAGATCCCCATATCAACAACAAAATCTCTGAACTCGTCACCCACTGCTGCAGAGTCTCTGCTTAAAGAAAATGTTAAAGTTTGCGATTCTGATTTTAATTTCGAACATGTGACTTATGTAGATATTATTAAGACGTTTAACTCCTTGAATGTAAAAAAGACTGCAGATTTATGGGGTAATTCTGTGGACGTTGTTAAGTCTATAATCCACATTATAGCTCCTTCTTTAGCTTTTATTTTTAATAATTGTATTGATCGCGGTGAGTTTCCTGATCTAATGAAGAATAGTAAAATAATTCCATTGTTCAAAACGGGTAGTACATCTGACCCCACGAATTACAGACCCATTTCAGTGCTACCCACTTTTAGTAAAATATTTGAGAAACTTATTTTAGAGCAACTACAAAGATTTTTTAACAGACATAAATTATTGCATACCAAACAATTTGGTTTTACAAGGGGTCGTTCAACAACCGATGCCGGTGTTGAACTTTTAGGACATATTTATAATGCATGGGAAGACAAATGCGATGCACTGGGCATTTTTTGCGATTTGTCAAAGGCCTTCGATTGCGTTCTCCATGAAACATTAATCAGGAAACTACACCATTACGGAATCCGGGACTCCTCCCTGGATCTTCTTACATCTTATCTGAGTGAAAGGATTCAGAGAGTTGATGTAAACGGAAAAAGATCTCCTGGATCTGTAGTTAAAATGGGTGTCCCTCAGGGTTCAATTCTTGGCCCATTTTTGTTTCTTATATATATAAACGATTTACCTTACCTCATAAAGGATAACCATAACATAGTGTTGTTTGCAGACGACACTTCACTTTTGTTTAAACTTAAACGTCAGCAGCCGGTTACTGACGATATAAATATAGCACTTTCAAAAATAGTACACTGGTTTGATGTAAATAACCTTCTTCTTAATGAAAAAAAAAACTAAATGTATAAAGTTTACCATGCCTCATGTTAGGCAAGTAGAAACTAGTGTGCTAATAAAAGGTAAAGAGTTGAGTCCTGAAGATAATACAGTGTTCTTGGGCATAACTCTAGATGCTAAGCTGCAGTGGGGCCCACATATAGACAAATTATCAAAAAAACTTAGCTCTGCAGCATACGCTGTTAGACAGATTCGAAATTTAACTGATGTAGAGACTGCCCGTTTAGTTTACTTTAGCTATTTCCATAGTGTCATGTCGTACGGTATTCTACTGTGGGGAAATGCCGCCGAAATACAGTCAATTTTTGTATTGCAAAAAAGGGCTATTCGTTCAATTTATAAATTAAGTCCCAGATACTCCCTCAGAGATAAATTTAAAGAAATCAATATAATGACTGTACCTTCACAGTATATTTACGAGAACATTTTGTATGTGCATAAAAATATAAACATGTTTAAAAAATACAGTGATGTTCATAATTTTAATACTAGGAACAAACACAAATTTGTGGTTCCTACAACCAGGCTGAAAAAAATAGGTGGCTCATTTAGATGCCAATGTATACACTTCTATAATAAACTTCCTAGTCATATTCAACAACTAAGCCTTAATAAATTCAAATTATTTGTAAAGCGAAAACTTTGCCAAAAGGCTTTTTATACTATAAAGGACTATGTTGAGGACCAAAAGGCTTGGGATTGACCTGCTCCAGTACGCACTGCAACTGTTGTCTTATTATTATTATTTTTTTCTTTTGTTTTTATTTTTAATTGTGTTTTTTATTATTTATTACAATTCGATATTGTAGATTATTTTTATTTTGCAATTGGACTTTTTTGTTTTTTTTTCTATTAATTTTTGACAAAAATGTTTACTTTGCTAAAGTATTACATTTTGTAAACTATATTTTTCTTTTATTATTGTGAACGTGAGGACTATGTTGATTGTTTTTTTTTTTTCCTTTTCAGTAATTTTAATGTATGTCTGGCAATTTGAGTATTTTCTGCGGCCTACCCAAATGTCCTTTCCTTGGTATTGTTCGTCAAGTCGTTGAGCTCCTTAGTAGTCCTGAGTTGAGCTTTACGAATACTGACAAATGCTTGCACTGACTGGACAGGTCCACTCAAATCTGTATGGTTCTTTCTTCAAAAGACCATTTCAGACAAATCTGCATGGTTCTCATGTGATTTGACCATTACAAATTTACTGTATGGACTTTAAAAGAGACCTTGACCCCTGAGTTTGTTTCGGTGTTTCTTCTCAGGGTAGTCAGCTAGGAAACACCGGCCTCATCTAGTTTAAAAATGACGAAAAAAAAAATTGACGTGTAAAAGTGTTTTTTAAACCTATTTACAAAATAAATATCATTTATCATTTATCATTATCATTTATTCATTTACATTTTTAGTTTCTAGAATAATTTTTTAAGCAAGTTGTCGAATGTAGTTTTCTGCATTCTAAAATAATT
Source organism: Mythimna impura (assembly GCA_905147345.3). NCBI lineage: Eukaryota > Metazoa > Arthropoda > Insecta > Lepidoptera > Noctuidae > Mythimna > Mythimna impura. Next base: position 7,213,802 of record LR990346.1, read on the forward strand.
GTAAAACTTGTCTTCATCTTCCCTCAGTTGATTCTTGACAAGTGTATGAAATGCGCCATATTCCTCCCTTTTTTCTAAAATCGGATGTATCCAAAACCGTCTTTCCCTTTTTTTTACTTTATTCAGTTTCCTATATATGTAATCAGCAACGATAATCTTTTTTTTCGTATGAAAATTCATGACGCACGTCCTGCACAGCTCCAGATAAAACGCTACTGAGCCGTACTTGGCCGATGTCTCGCCCGGTGGTTTTGCCGTGTTATGTACAAGCTCTCACGGTTTTTCAACCGTACGGCGTGTTAGCCGTACGGTTGAAAAACCGTGACGTGGAAAAGAGGCCTACGGTCGCAAAGCATATTTTAATTATCTTGACATCGACTTACAAAATGCAAAAAAAACTTAGGAAAAAATTAAAACCGCTAATAATAACCTGGCGTTTTTACGTAAATAATTTAATTAAGTTTTTTCAAGCATGGCAACAAAATATACAGATGTGCCAACTTCTCCAAAAAATGACGTTTGCGTCGGCCATTTTGCAGTTTTCACGGTAACTGCTATACACGTGTTTGGTAGGTTATTCGATTTAATCTATTAAAAATCCAAGAATTACAGTATTGTAGTGTGTTATAAATTATCTACGCACATTCCAGGTTGCCGAGATGGCAGTTGCAAAGAAACCTGTGGCTAAAAAAGCCCAACTGCACCAGAAGACTGGTAAGAAGGGAGTCAAAGGTGGTAAAATCCGCGGCAAAGGCATCAAGCGGAAGATCAACCTGAAGTTCATGATCGACTGCACGCACCCCGCTGAAGACAGCATCCTCGACGTCGGCAACTTTGAGAAATATCTGAAGGAGCGCGTTAAAGTTGAGGGCAAAACAAATAACCTAGGCAATCACGTTGTCATCGCTAGGGACAAGACGAAAATCTCCATCAACGCAGGTTAGTATATAAATTCATCAGTTTTATTTACAGGACGGTGTATAATGTGATAGCAAATTCTCTTGTGAAGATTCTAGTTTTAAGATAATTGTCCCAAATCCCATATTTTCTGTGTTCCCTTTCATGACACGTTATCTACAAATAAATGTTTATGTGCATGGTTTGAGTTGGTCAGTTAGTTCAAGTTGAACAGTATCATCAAGTCAAATCTTTGTCACATTTTTATTGTCACTTGCATTTATCTACCAGTAATTATCGATGACCACTTCTGTATACTATGCATGTGTCTTAATTATCAGCATAGTTTTTCACTTTTTAGGATTATTTGATAGGTACGAGTCAACTAGTATTTGAAAATTTTGGATCTACAAGCATAATATTTTGTAAACATCTTTGGTTGTGGGATCAGCATAATATAATTCTGGTACAACTGTGTGCTGATGTTAGGTGTCCACATTATTTTGTTTTGGCTCTGAAAAGGTTGTACTCGTCATACTTAACTACCATAAAACGGGGTGAATAGAAACAAAAGCTTTGGTTTGGTTTTTCACTTTGGCTTCTAATAAAGAATCAACTTTTTAGAATAACAATTCATTAATTAATTGATATAGTAATGCTGCAAAAAATATTCAAATATCGTGAAAATATACTTTGAAGTTTTGTTTCTATTCACCTCTGAGTTTCCATTCACCCCATTTGACTATCTATATTTGTAGTCACTATTTAAAAAATATCATAGTGCAGCCCTTTCTGAAGAAATATATGTTGAAAAATAGAAATTTACATTCAGTTTTCTTTATTACAGACATTCCCTTCTCAAAGAGGTATCTGAAGTACTTGACAAAAAGGTACCTGAAGAAGAACAACCTTCGTGATTGGCTGCGAGTGGTGGCGTCTGCTCACGACTCATACGAGCTGCGTTACTTCAACATCAACGCTGACAGCGACAATGAGGACAATGAAGATTAAGCTATTGACACAATAAAATAGTTTTACACTAGGCCTGTGTATTATTTCATGTAGAATTGTAAACCAATACTGAAATTATAATTCACACACACAATATCTACTAGTTCTTACTGTAAAACCTACTACCTTAAGGTATGGGCTCGCCACAATTATGGCGGTAAGTCCCTTCTTTGAGGAGTGGCTGGAGCGGCAACACGGCATCCTCACCTACCGCATGACGCAGGTCCTCACCGGACATGGCAAGTTCGGGAGGTTCCTGCATCGGATTCAGGCGGAAGCAACGCCCGGGTGTCACCATTGTGTGGACCACCCGGAGGACACGGTGGAGCATACGGTGGAGGCGTGCCCCGCTTGGGCGGAGCACCGCCGTGTCCTCGTGGAGGCAATTGGCGGCAGCGACCTTTCGCGTCGGGCCCTGGTTCAGGCTATGGTCCGGAGCGAGGAGGAGTGGCAGGCGGTCGCCTCCTTCTGCGAAGCAGTAATGCTAGCGAAGGAGGAGGCTGCACGCGTGAGGGAACGAAGGTCCTCACGCCCTAGCCGTCGTAATTCCGACCCCGACTACCAGCCACGGTAGACGCGGGCTTGCGGACGTCGAGCACTGGGTAGCTCGCCGTCCGGCTGTTCGGTAATTAACCGGACCGAGCCCAGTCGTCAACAGCGCGTAGTGATCCTCGCGCTCCTCAAAGAGATGTCAGCAAACCGTAGGGGCCCAGCGGGGCCGATGCCCGCTAGCTAGGACCGCGGAGAATTTCTGAAAGGGAAACCCGTAGTCCTAGTACGCAAAGGGTAATTGAAGGATACAGGTGTGGTTTTAGTCAGTAAAAGTCTGACACGCCCTCCCGCTTCACCCAGAGCGCGAGAAGTCATTTGGATGATTTCCCACCTTAAAAAAAAAAAAAAAAAAAACTAATAATAATAATAATAATAATAATAATATTTATTCAAAATTCTTTACAGGATAAAGTAATACAGTCTTAAATATAAATCTTAATTCTGAGACTTACGTGCCTGAACTAGGAAATCCTGTGTTTCAGGCGAGAAGAGCTAAAATAATTTAAAATTAACAAATAATCAAAAGGATTTTATAGTACAATACAAACGTGTAAAAAATCTGTAAAGTAGACAAGTTATCTTATACTATTAATTTATAATGTTACCAAATCTTAACTTCTAGTTTCTTAACTAACAAGATACTTAACCTAGGTCAAAAATTGTATAAAAACAAAAAAATCACTTTAGCACAATCAGTAAATTCTCTGTATCATCGTAGGACATTCTTTGAAGAGCCTCCTTAAGAACTACCTTAAGGTAACATATAAGTTAGCTGGAGTTTTGTAGTAAACCTATATTATGCCAGTTATGTACAAATCCTATGTATGTGAGCTTATTGCTGGATGCTAAAATCCAGTACATATACAGAATACAGTAATTCCTATCAGACAAATCAATGGAGGTGGAAGTCTGAAATTTAAACAAAAAATCCTAATTTTGATGAATTTTAGTGTAATGATAGACATGGACCTTGAAGAAGGACAAATTGTTTTATTTTTTATAAAGGTCCTACATGTTCTAGGGAGTACTTCCAACTTTTACGCTGGTGAAGCTGCTGGCTGAAGCTACTTTAATATTTGAATAGCCTCTGTCAAGCTTATTCTTAATACCATAGAAATAATATGTTGAATGAGTCTTCTAGGGTACATACTTAATCGAACTAAGGTCAACTCGGCGAAGACCGTATGGCGGGTAGGACCGTTTAGTAAGCAAAACTACGAATTCTGAATAGCTACAACAATGACAACCGAAGATTTTAAAACTTTAAACTGTTTTGGTTTCAATAAAATGACATAGATGGCGCTATTCATAATACAAAGAGAAAAAATGACGACCAAAATTTAGTCGGGTTATCAACTTGCAAAGTGACCAACACTACGCCGGCAAAAAAAAATATTTTAAGTGCTTTTTCTTTGTATAAACCAGGATTTGTGTAGGTAAGTTCAATAATGATCAATATCTTTACCTGATTATTATATTAGAATACAGCTAAACATGTTTTTTAAGAAGTTACATATGGTGACAAAAATGTTACCTCAAAGTGCAATAGTGGAGAAGACCGTCTAGTACTTGGAGAGCAAGATCGGCATATGCCAATCTTCGCCGATTCCAGATGCCATAAACCTTTTACACATAAACAAATTTTATAAAGTAATTGATAACTGATTCGTAAGTTTGAATTTCCAGCGTATTGAGTAACCATGGCTCTTAAAATCGATAAATCGATATTCTTGTCATCTGTCGTGTCGTATACAACTCTTAATTACACGGTAGTAAAGAGGAATGAATGAAAGATAGGTACTAAAGTCCCTTCCTACCTACTTTCGACTAAAACGTAACATCGCAGACACGTGCGATGCTAATTCGCAGTTTTGTGTGAAAGCAAATGTCTGACGAATATTCCAATTTGTCAACAACTCTAAACTTGATAACTTTTGTTAGTACCTACATTATATACGTAATATTTTTTTTTTAAGACTGTGTAGTTCTTAATGTTTTTTCAGGTAATTTAAAAAAATGGGTAAATATCATAGAAAATCTAACAGAGGGTCTTATTCTAAGGAAAAATTAACAGAAGCCGTACAAGAGACAATGACTGGTTACAGTGCTTCAAAAACTTTCCAAATACCTCTTATGACCATAATGGATCATGTAAATAAAAAAAGAACAAAATCTACAACACTTGGGCGAAACAGTGCTCTGTCGTCTGAAATTGAATTCAAGTTAGAATTACCATAATTATAATACAGAAAGAGAAAATATTTTAGTACCTTCTATTCAAATTCGTCGAAATTCGTTAAAATAAAAGCTAATTTCTAAACAAATAAAAGTTTTTTTTTTAGTTATGAAACTGTTTTTAACCCCTGACTGGCGATTTATACCGGTCTTACCCGACAAACACTTCTTATTGCAATTTATACCGATTGAAGCCTTTAATATGAAAAACGACAGCACACATTGAAATGCTGTTGAAACACATACGCGAACACATTGTCTCTATTTGAGTAAACCAGCTATTTATAGGTTTTTTTTTCATTAGACGGTCTTATCCGACGTGGTAGGAAATTCCGTCTACTCAGCCATTTTTTCAAAATTTGTATTTATGTAATAAAATGACAACCTTAGAGCAATTCTGATAGTTTTTTTTAATAGTCGACTAAATATTTAATCACCTCATTTAATAAAACTTGCCTAATATATTGTAGAAATAGCAAAAAATGCCAAATGAAATAAATTTTTAATAAAGTGTGCCGGTCTTCGACGAGTTGACCTTACATATTTTGTGTGAATATTACAATGGAGACCAATAACCCTGTTGATTTTATTAAGATCCGTTGCGTGAAAAATACGATAATGGGGCAATTCCAAAAGGCTTCTGTAGATATTTACTTGCAGGAAAGTAAATAAATTGATTCTCATATCCAAAGAAATCAGCTGTATTAGATTTCGTAAGTATAGATACGTTGGCTAGTTTTTTTTTACGTTCAAGTGCAGGATCCCTGAACGCGCGGGGCCTGTAAAATTTGCTACTCTTGTTACATAGCTAATCCGCCACTGTTGCCCCACACTAGAAATTACGTACCTACTACTGTATTCACAAACAAGTAAACTCACATACACAAGACACCCAGACCCGCAACAACTATCGGTAGGTCTCATATTATTGTTCCATGCGGGAATCAAGCCTGGGACACGCAGCGTAACAGCCAATTGTTCAACCACTGCGACAACGTGCCGTCAATTACATTAGTTTACCGTAGTTGAACGATAGTTTGATCAGCCTTTCAGAAACCGGGTTATTAAAAAAACGGTCCGTGGACGCTGGCAGATGCATCAGCAGATGGATCACCACGAACCGTCCACGTCTGTAGGTCGATCAGTCTATGTTGGTCTATGTTCATTCTCGACAGACGCAACTCGTACGTAACGTTTAAAAGAATGGATAATGAGACCGTAGCTGCCGCAGCAATTTTTTTATTTTGTAGGTACTTTTAACTACTACAGGTTGGGTTCCACAAACAGTTTTCAGCTTGATATACTTAGGTCAAGAAACTTATGAATTTCCTCGGTGCTTATATTGTTAGCCATTTCAAGTGTTTTTACGAAAGCCGCACAAAGTAGGTATAATGTGTCACGCGTGTGCAGCTCTCAATCGCAACTCCGTTTATATTATCGACGCTCCGTCGACTCGGGCTTGGTCCTTACCGGACGGTCGGACGGTGAGCTACCTATCGCTCGTCGTCTGAAAGTTCGCACCTACGGTGACCGGGAATCGCATTGCAACACATTGCCTCCACGAGAACATGGCTGTGCTCCGTCCATGCGGGGCAGACTTCCAATGTATTCTCCATTGTGTCCTCCGGACGATCTGCACAATGGTGACTCTTGCATTTTTTTAAACGGTTTTTTTAACTTGACCTGTTTGTTCCTACTGAAAACACAAAACCATGTAACCATATAAAGCTTTATTCTTGCACCTAGGTCTCTGTCCGGTCGTGTTAGATTTTCGCCCAAACGGACCAAGAGAGTAATAAGGCAGATAGTGATACTGTGCTGCCGCAATACACTTGTGCACTAAAACATCTCCTGAGCAATTATCTCCGAGGGAGGAATACCTTAGGGTTGAGTTATATCTGGTCGCACCGAATCGCAGGTTCATGTGCATCTATCCTTTTGTCATTTAGAACGTCATTTACTAGAGCGAGAGTGCGACCACACGCGGCGGAATCGACGAGATGATCGGCACCGCCAACAGAAAAGGATAGAATAAAGGTAGATAGTGCAATTCGCTGTTGATTTTACAGGGTGTAACTAACGGTGATAGGTGCTGCCCATAGAAATAAACAACTGTCTTCAAAACGTCTGAGAATGAAAAAGTCGACCTACAATAAGTACTAATTTTGTTCAGCTGATCATAACAGCTTTGAACGTAAGATTAATTTTCTTTTGAGATACGACTATGACTTTTTTGAAGAATGAATTATGATCACAAATTTCCGTTACTACACACTGTACAGTACGGCCGAAATATCTTGACCACTCTGATCTTCGAACACAATCAGTCGAGGTTCAGACCGCTACGCTAGCAAAAAAAGGTAGACGTTTTTTATTATTGATAGGCTCACGTTTGACCACTATCTCACCTGATGGTAAGCGATGATGTGGCCGACGATGGAGCACGCTTGCCTAGAAGTAACCTATTCACTATTGACTTACAAGACCCCTAGGTTGTAGCTATCAGGAAACACAGGCTCCGGCAGGGAATAGTAGATATTGGTAGGGGAGGGTAGATTTTGTAGATTGGCGATAATAGGCCTGCGGTAGCCACAGACATAATAATTTCTGCTTGTATTCTGAGGGGTAAGGGGGGGGGGGAGTATTAATAAGAAACACATAAAATAATAAGTAACGTATATTCTCAAGATTGGTAAATAATTATGTACATAATATAAATTAATATAAAATCATTTGACATGATGATTTGTACTAAAGCTAATGTTAAGATTCATCACCGCCGTGACTAAGTATTGTCTGAACAATGAGAAATGCGCTAAAAGTATACATTGAACTACTGGTAACAGATTACTTGCACCGGGGGTGAACGCAATAGCGATTACCCTTACACTAAATTAATATCGATAAGGCCGTCCGGTGTCTACTTACTAGTATCGGAGGCCAGAGGCTTCTCACTAGTGTATCATAAATCCTATAAGAACGGCGGTACGAATGAGGACTGCGAACGATACGACGCGATAATATGAGAACAGTACGTGTTTATTTTTTACTTATGACTCAATACAATTCTAAATTTAGCCTACAATTAGCGTACTGTCAGGCTCGGCAGCCAGGTTGCCAGTGCAAGGTGACAATAAGTGTTGACGGGCGGTTGTTCACTTGCCGGCGGCGATCTCCTTCATCCTGTTGAGCGCGGAGCCGGCGCGGAACCACGCGATCTGCTGCTCGTTGAATGAATGGTTCAGCTTGATCTTCTCTGACTTGCCGTCTTTGTGCTTGATCTCGCATTCGAGGGGCTGGAAGAAAAATAATTTTGTTTTCAAACGACCACTTTCGATCAAATTGACAGCTGAACTTGCTGCCAGCGGCTTCACACGAGTGATAGTAGAAAATTATCCCAAGGGAACATACTCCCAGCAAAAGTATCCTAACTACTCAAGGACATGGTCTATCCATGTACCAAGTTTCATTGAAACCCATTCAGTAGTTTTTGCGTGAAAGCACACAAACTTTCGCGTTTATAATATTAGCTTACATAACGAATGCACAAAATAATTGTCATTTCTTTGCCGTGGGTGAAGAACTATGAAGCAAGAACTACACTGCACACACGTGTGCCACACACGCCGATCTGGGCGCGTCGGTCTCCATACATTTTATATGGAAACAAGTCTTGTAGAGCTACATTTGATCCACGCCACGCGACGCGACGCGACGTCGTTCTACGTGCAAATCAGACGTGTTACACTTGTGCGTCGCCTCGGTCTAGTTCTAGCTTTATTGTGGTTTATTTTATGATATTTATTCATAAAATATTATAGTTGCTACTGTGCTCACAGTCGCCCAAATTTACAGTTAGTCAGAGGCAGCTTTTGTATATAAATATGTCAATCAACTATCATTAATTTGTATAATTATTGTTCAAATAAAAACCGGCGTTTTTAAAGTTTAAAAGCATGAGAAATCCTTTAGACTTCGTAGTAGCTAGATCCTCAAATTCCTTATAAAGCAATAAACATGCCATGAGTATGTGCCCGTTACCTTGCCGGGTGCGAAGCTGTCGAGTCCGAGCAGCGAGATCTTGTCGTCAGGCTTGATCTTATCGTAGTCAGCGGAGTTGGCGAACGTCAGTGGCAGCATGCCTTGCTTCTTCAGGTTGGTCTCGTGAATCCTGGAGAAATCAATATAATATTTAAAACTTCAATCACAAAGACACTACCTTATCCGGCTTAATATCTTAGTAACTTTAGGTACTGTTACATAAAACGGCATAAGGCATTATAGTCGCGGTCAAAGAGCTGCAATAAAATGACAACCTACGTTTTCAACGTGGAGTGCATGCTTCTTATTATTGAAAGCAGCAATGCATTGCTGATTAAATCTTAGAATTGTTATTATTTTGTTGATGATGACACATCACTAGTCTGATCGAAGGATCCTTCTCACCACGACCCAGCGGATGTGGCGGCCTAGTGGACAATGTTACCTAGCGAATGACTTGACGATGATGGCCCTGCCGCCGAGATGGCGCGGCTCGAGCGCGGCGTGCTCGCGGGAGGAGCCCTCGCCGTAGTTCTCGTCGCCGATGACGACCCAGCGGATGTGGCGGCCTAGTGGACAATGTTACCTAGCGAATGACTTGACGATGATGGCCCTGCCGCCGAGATGGCGCGGCTCGAGCGCGGCGTGCTCGCGGGAGGAGCCCTCGCCGTAGTTCTCGTCGCCGATGACGACCCAGGGGATGCCGGCGGCCTTGTACGCGCGAGCTGTGGCCGGGACTGCGCCCCACTCGCCGGTCTTCTGGTTGCGCACTTTGTTCAGTTCGCCGTTCTCGGCGTTTGTGGCGCTGTGGACAAGGAAAATGTTTTTGTTAGTTTTGTTAGTACAAATAGTCTCCAAAACGGCTGAACTTAGTTGGCCTTGTTACCCATGCTTATTTTGATATCTATTTCTTCGAATAATCGCAAATGGCAACGACACGATGGCACGACGCTGCCGCTTTGTTGACACAGTTTAATAGTTTTCATACTCTGAAAGTAGGTCTGAAGTTGCCTGCAGCGGGTTGAAAGTAATATTTTTCATCCTTAGGGAGAATCGCTTTCAACTGACAGCTGTCAAATTATTAAAAAACAGCCAGTCAATTACAGCGCGATTTAAAATTGAAATAACTTAAAGTTAAGTATTAATTAAAGAATGTTTTTTTTTAAAGTGACTTATTTTATTCAACTATTTCTTTTAAATACTTTTTTTTTTTTTAATTTATTTAGATAAAATATTTACTATGTTGCATTGCGAGGGAGTTATTATGGCATGTGGCACATCACTAGCAAGAGGAACTAGACAATTTTTGAGGGACTTGGAAGATTCCGGTTGCTTTTTTTTTATAGCCATCTAAATACACTTCTGGACACATCTATTGGCCCACCTTAGAGTTTAGGTTTCGATGGCCCCTACCGAAATATGATTGCTAGATTGAACAAAAACTGTTGATGCAGTTTTAAACCTGATACATTTTACCATCTTTTTCGATCGTATTGTTTTAAATTTGAATTCAGAATACCATACGACATGGAGCTACGCCTAACAAGTCGGATATCCGCCTTGTTAAAGGCAATTGATTTTTGAATAAAAAACATGTTTTATCAAATAAAGGTTTAATTTAATAACGCGTGTTGCCTCCATGGGCATCTACCACAGCTCTCATACGATTAGGCATAGAGTTTATCAACCGCTCTATGAAATTTTGAGGGATCATCTCCCATTCCTCTTCTATGGCAGTTTTCAACTCCTGCCCAGACGATCTGGGCAACTGGCTGACGAGCCCTAACACGTCTTTTTAGCTCGTCCCACATGTGCTCAATGGGGTTCATGTCTGGGCTTCTGGCTGGCCAGTCCATAACTGTGATGTTCACATCCCGAAGATATTCCCTGACGATGCCGGCCGCATGGGCTCTTGCATTAACATGCATAAAAAGGAAATTTGGGCCCACATAGTCCGCGTATGGTATCACGTGAGGTTCTAAGCACTCACGAATGTACCTTCAGCATTTAATGTTGGCAGCCGTGGTCCTGTAACAACCTCAAGTTGAGTTTTGCCGCTCGCGGATATACCGCCCCAGACAGTCCATGAGCCACCGCCATAAGCAACCCTCTCTTCAAAGCAGCATTGTGCGAAACGCTCTCCCTTACGTCGGTAGACCTTCTTCCTTCCATCATTGCCATGTAACACAATTTTAGACTCATCAGAAAAGAGTACACGGCTCCAATCTTGCTGTGTCCAATTTAAATGACTGCGTGCGAAATGAAGGCGCGCTGTTCGGTGGGCTCGCGTTAGTTCGGGCCCATTAGCTGGCTTGTGTGGTACCATATCGCGTTCTTTTAACCTTCTCCGAACAGTTCGACCGCTCACAGATACTCCGTGGAAGTCGCGAAGTTGGTTTTGTATCTCAATGGATACCTCCATTGAGATACAAAACCAACTTCGGTGACGATTTCTCAAGCTGGTCGTCACGATGAATCGATCCTGCCTTTCAGTTGTGACCCGAGATCGTGGCCTTCGTTGGCGACGAACAAAGCCGCCAGTCTCTATGTACCTCCGATAAACATTTCGGACCGCAGATCGACTTAAGTTGAGCACTCACGTTTCTTTGGCTGTATCCGGCCTGAATAAGTGCCACAGCTTGGGCGGCGACTTCAGGTGAAGTATCCATAGATTATTGATAGAACCTCACCTGAATGTTAAGAATAAGTAATGTTTGTTGCAAAACCAAAGATATCAATCACTTTTTCAAGAATTAAATCCAAGTAAACCAATAAAACCAAGTTTTCTTAGTATTCGATTGTTTGATATCAACAAACAGGCTCCAAATTGTCTTTTGTTTCTTTAAATTCTGTGTTCGAAATTAAAAAAAAAGACTATTGAATGAAATTGTGAATGTGCCAGGTTCAAAACTGCATAAAAACTTTTTGCTCGACCTAATATAAAATTTTAGCTAGGACCAAACGAAACTGAAAATACAAGGTGGGCCAATAGATGTGTCCAGAAGTGTAGCTGCAACATGGACAGCTTTAAGTAATAATTAAAAAAAAAACTAGATAGCTAATGTCATTACTTTTAAATTTAAAAGTACTCTAATACAATACACATTTAAATAAAATTACAATTCAGAGACTATGCCTTATTTATTTTTAATTTGGGTCTTATTTTCATAAAACAATAAAAAGTCGATAAAATAAAATCCACAGGGCATGAGAAGTGTTTAGGGGTCTGAAAGGATAGCAGATGACCCCTCCCGTCGACGATTTCAATTTGGCACACGATGCACCAAACACCCTGTATAATCAACAAACAACCCTATTTAGTGGCTACGTAACCAAACGCACGTTGGTGCGGTGCAGCAATGAGCGAAGCGAAGCGGTCGCATTAAGTTGGTTTGATATTTTAGAGCGAATTCTTGGGGTGTGGTGACTTGTTTTATATAAATGACGGCCGGTGACTTCACGAGCATTTAGGATACAGCCGCCGCGTCGCGTTCTATTTGCATGTATCGGGTCGGATCGCTTCGCAACCGCTATCGTGTTGAATCGCCCTCGTAGGACGCCGCGTTAACCATAATTATAAGGGTGAATTTATTAAGTCATCGTGAATATCCAAATTCAAAACTATAAGAAATAGCGAAAAATACTGAAAAGCGTCTCGGGCCTGATTTGAATGAAAATATATATGTCAAAGTCATGACAGCAGTTCAAATATTGTTATTTTCCAAAATTTCGCAACATCCACAGCATCGACTGTAGCAGTGGAGTGACCACTTTGATTTAGAGAACAACCGAAGATTCGGTTTGGTTTTGGCTGGAGTTTCGGTTCCTTCAGCTAAAAATTTAGCTTTTTAAGTCAGTGATTCTGGACCGAAATCAACAATAAAATGGATATGTATTTTTTAAATTTTATTCTTATTTACAGAAATTTGTACAAGCGTTTCATAGGGTAATAACGCGCGATAAATCGCAACGGGTGATTGTATTTTTTGATAAATTTATCAAGTCAACCTTCTCGGTAAACTTCGCTGCTAAATACTACAAAAACATTAGAATGTGTATATCCATATTCTAATGGTAAACAAATTATATTCATACGAAGAGATGGCTTAAAGGACTAAGTATCCAAGCCAAAAACATTTACAAGAAAAAATTAGGTACTCACGTAATGAACATATTATTGGAGATGTTGTCGAGATGTCCGCGGTACTTGAGCCAGGGTCCGGCGGCGGAGATGTGGTCGGTGGTGCACTTGCCCTTCACCTTGATGAGGATGGTCATGTCCGTCAGGTCCTTGCCGTCCCACTTCTCGAAGGGCGACAAGAGTTGCAGTCGGTCGGAAGTGGGAGCCACGTCAACTTGTACCTCTGTGGGGAATAAAATACTGTGTACAGCTTGACTAAAAAAAAAAAGTTCTTGTTGTTCACTTATTATGTCTTGCGTTTAGTAAGTTTTTGGATCAAAAAAAGCTCAGAATTACTAGTGCTTGACGCTTGGAGGAGGCCTATGTCCAACAGTGGACGTCTTTCGGCTAAAATGATGATTATGATGATGGATATCAATGTGATAGTTACTGGAGCCATCGCCGGGAGGATGCTGGTAGGTGTCCTGGCCGGGGTCGAAGCCGCGCGCCGGCAGCTCGTCGGCGAAGGGGTCCGACAGCTTGAACTTCTTGCCGTCCGAGCCCGTCAGCGAGTCGGTCAGCGGGTTGAAGTCCAGTCGACCTGTGGACCAAAATTAAATGTTTGTAGTGTACTTACATCTGACATCTATGATGATAAGAACTAAAAAAATTAAAATCCCGCATCACGGTATAGAAGTTCTCCGCGTGACTACTCGTAACATAGAAATCAACTAACGGTCAGTTGTCCGGATCAGACACAACACGTGTCTGGTCGGAGGTTCTACTTTTTTCAACGGAGGTATGTGGGACTTTACACCCTATTCCGCATAATATATCTAAACACATTGACATTTGATATATACAAGGTGTCCCAGAAATCAACGTCAAGCCGAAAACGGGCAATAGGCCAAGTCGTGACAGTTATTAGAAAAATATAAAAAAACATCTTAGTCATGTACTTTTCAAATTTTATGGATTCAAAAATAAATCTCAAAAAGTGACACCCTGTGATGATCTTTCAAGTCCTGTGACTACAAATATTAACTTTTCGTCAGTTTTTTTTCTGTGACGTAACCATGAATAACCCTTCTGTAAATTACAGTTAAAAGTTAAAACATAACTACCTCAGTTTTAAATAAAATGTTAGATTTTTGCCCAACATTGAATTCAAAATTATTACATCACCCAACTTTAAGCGCGTGTAGTGTAAAAAAAATGTACTACACTATTATGGCAAGTAACTTTAAAAGATGGCGCGTTTAGTCTGGATTACAAAATGGTATGCCACTTACTAATTTACTAGTTCTTAATAGAGGAAAAAAATAATTTAATTTATAGAAGGGTTATTCATGGGTACGTCACAGAAAAAAAACTGACGAAAAGTTAATATTTGTAGTCACAGGACTTGAAAGATCATCACAGGGTGTCACTTTTTGAGATTTATTTTTGAATCCATAAAATTTGAAAAGTACATGACTAAGATGTTTTTTTTATATTTTTCTAATAACTGTCACGACTTGGCCTATTGCCCGTTTTCGGCTTGACGTTGATTTCTAGGACACGTTGTATATATATATATATATATATATATATTATAGGACTTTTAATACAAAAATGAATACAAATAATAACTGTAATATCGAGTCGATCGGGAAGTCGATGTTTTTAAGGCAAGAATATATAAAAAAAACTTTAGTTAATATTTCATCTCCTGTTTTACCAATAGTCGGGTATTTTTCCACCACATAAGCATAGCGTTAACACACACACATTCTTGCTATCAAGAATGTCTTATCCATTCCAGAAATAGACAACTTCAGACATTTTGATCAGGACTAGATAAAGTTGTGATCACAGAGCGGTGACGAGCTCAGGGCTGGTGATGAAGCAGTGGGTGGCGGGGTTGGCGTCGTTGTGAAGTTCCTGTTGTATGACGTCACGATGTACTATACTGAAGGTTACCTGCGAGAGACAGAGCGGTGACGAGCTCAGGGCTGGTGACGAAGCAGTGGGTGGCGGGGTTGGCGTCGTTGCGACCAGTGAAGTTCCTGTTGTATGACGTCACGATGGTGTTCTTCTCGCCCTTCTTCACGTCCTTGCGGTCCCATTGGCCGATGCAGGGGCCGCACGCGTTAGCCAATACCTGGGAGAAAAAATATGTGGGTGTGGGTTTATAAAAAAAATACATAGATATTGGCTAGTTCTTGGTTTCGTGGGGATGTGACACGTTAATAATTTATTGTATACAACTCTTTAGGCGAAAAAAAAAAACGCATTTGTTTTCTTTGATGGTTAACTTGAAATAGGTTTAAGATGTCTGAATATGATTGGCTGAGGACAACCGCTTTTAATAATAATAATAATAATAACTGAAACTGAAGATAACTGAAACCTTCAGTAGCGCCATCAGGATGGAATTTGGTGTGGATAAATGTGCAGTCATGCATGTAAAGCGAGGGGAGATTATGGAATCCGTGGGAACTCAGCTCTCGGATTCCATATACCTTAGATCCCTCTGCTCAACCGAAACTTACAAGTATTTGGGTATGTCGGAAGCGTTAGGCATCAATGCTGCTGACATGAAACAATCGTTGAAGGAGCGCTTCTTTGGCCGCCTGAATAGGGTACTAAAAAGTCTCTTATCAGGTGGGAATAAGGTGCGCGCCTTCAACGGTTGGGTCATGCCGGTTTTGATGTATTCTTTCGGCATACTCAAATGGACTCAGACAGAACTTGACGCCCTGGATAGGAGGGTCCGCACACTGCTTACCGCAAATCGAATGCATCACCCACGGTCATCGGTGATGAGACTGTATATCCCGCGGAAATGTGGGGGTCGTGGCTTTTTAAATGCTAAGACCCTACACAACCGCGAGGTATGCAGTCTCAGGGAATACTTCCTAGAAACCGACGTGGGTATGCACCGAGATGTGGTAGCGGTGGACAAGGGCCTCACTCCGCTCTCCTTGGCTAACGGGAACTGGCGCAAACCTATAATACTGGATACTAATGACCGCAGGGAAGTATGGCAGAGTAAGGAGCTTCACGGGCGCTTTTACCGGGCCCTACATGGACCCGATGTAGACCTATTAGCGTCTGTATCCTGGCTGCGCTTCGGTGACCTCTTCGGGGAAACCGAAGGTTTTGTCTGTGCGATAATGGACGAAGTTGTGATGACGAACAACTACCGGAAATATATTGTGAAGGACGGTACGGCTGACATCTGTCGGGCATGCCACCGGCCCGGGGAATCAATCCGACACATTATTTCTGGGTGTTCTCACCTAGCCAACGGAGACTATTTGCATAGACACAACCTCGTAGCCAGGATTATTCACCAGCAACTTGCTCTTAAATACAATCTTGTGGAATCAGAAGTACCGTACTATAAGTATGTGCCCGACCCAGTTCTCGACAATGGCAGTATCACGTTGTATTGGGATCGATCTATCATCACTGACAGGACTATTGTTGCCAATAAGCCTGATATAGTGGTGATAGATCGACTAGAGCGTCGTACAGTAATTGTTGATATAGCGGTCCCTCATGACGACAACCTCGTGAAAGCTGAGAAAGATAAGCAAACTAAGTATCTTGACTTGGCTCGCGAGGTTGTCGACATGTGGGAAGTGGATACAGCAGTCATTGTACCGATAGTCGTGACGGCCAATGGATTAATATCAAAGAGCCTCGACCAACATCTAAGGAGGCTCTCGTTAGGCAGTTGGATCAAGGGCTTGATCCAGAAAGCAGTACTCTTAGACACGGCGCGTATTGTCCGGAGGTTCCTCTCTCAGGAGCCCTGACCACCGGTAGCTTGGACCCTGTTCCCGATGCCGGTGGGCTACTATTTTTTATATTTTTAAATGTTTTTTTTTTTAATATGTTTTTTTAAGGAAATATTTAAAAATGTATAAAGTATGTATTTAAATATAAATAAATGTAATAATAATAATAACGTTATGTCGGAAGCGTTAGGCATTAACGTTGCTGACATGAAGCAATCGTTGAAGGAGCGCTTCTTTGGCCGCCTGAAGAAGGTATTAAACAGCCTTCTGTCAGGTGGAAATAAGGTGCGCGCCTTCAATGGCTGGGTCATGCCGGTCTTAATGTACTCTTTCGGCATACTCAAATGGACTCAGACCGAGCTAGACGCTGTGGATAGGCGGGTCCGTACACTGCTGACCGCAAACCGGATGCATCACCCACGGTCGTCGGTGATGAGACTGTACATCCCGCGGAAGTGTGGAGGTCGAGGTTTTTTAAACGCGAAGACCCTGCACAACCGCGAGGTGTGCAGCCTCAGAGAATACTTTCACAAAACCGATGTGGGTATGCACCGAGATGTGGTCGCAGTGGACAAGGGACTCACCCCGTTGTCCATGGCTAAAGAGAACTGGCGCAAACCTGTGGTACTTACAACTGATGACCGCAAGGAAGTATGGAAAAGTAAGGAGCTGCACGGGCGCTTTTATCGGGCTCTTCATGAGTCTGATATAGATTTTGCAGCGTCCGTAGCCTGGCTACGTTTCAGCAACCTCTTCGGGGAAACTGAAGGTTTTATCTGTGCAATTATGGACGAAGTCATCTTGACGAATAACTACCGGAGATATATAATGAAGGACGGGACGGTTGACGTGTGTCGGGCATGCCATCGTCCGGGTGAGTCTATCAGACATATTATCTCTGGTTGTTCTCGTCTGGCTAACGGCGAGTACTTGCACAGGCATAACCAAGTAGCCAGGATTATTCACCAGCAACTTGCTTTGAAATACAACCTAGTGGATTATGAGGTACCGTATTACAGGTATGTGCCCGACCCAGTTCTCGAAAATGACCATGTCACCTTGTACTGGGATCGGTCTATCATTACTGACCGGACTATTGTAGCCAATAAGCCGGATATAGTAGTGATAGACCGATTAGCGCGCCGCGTAATGATAGTCGATGTCACCATCCCACATGACGAGAATCTCGTGAAAGCTGAGAAAGAGAAACAAATTAAATATCTCGACTTAGCACACGAGGTTGTTGACATGTGGAATGTAGACTCGGCTGTCATTGTGCCGATTGTCGTGACCGCCAACGGCCTTATAGCCAAAAGCTTCGACGACCATCTGTCGAAGCTGTCATTGCGCGGTTGGATCAAGGGCCTGATACAGAAGGCAGTACTCCTCGATACGGCTCGCATCGTGAGGAGGTTCCTGTCTCTGGAGCCCTAACCACCGCGCACCGGTAGCTTGGACCCTGTCTCGATACCGGCGGACTACTATTTTTTATATTTTTAAATGTTTTTTTTTTATATGATTTTGTTAAAAAAATATTTAAAAATTTAATTAATATGTATATTGAACGAATAAAGAAATAATAATAATAAATATCTCGACTTAGCACACGAGGTTGTTGACATGTGGAATGTAGACTCGGCTGTCATTGTGCCGATTGTCGTGACCGCCAACGGCCTTATAGCCAAAAGCTTCGACGACCATCTGTCGAAGCTGTCATTGCGCGGTTGGATCAAGGGCCTGATACAGAAGGCAGTACTCCTCGATACGGCTCGCATCGTGAGGAGGTTCCTGTCTCTGGAGCCCTAACCACCGGTAGCTTGGACCCTGTCTAGATACCGGCGGACTACTATTTTTTATATTTTTAAATGTTTTTTTTTTATATGATTTTGTTAAAAAAATATTTAAAAATTTAATTAATATGTATATTGGACGAATAAAGAAAATAATAATAATAGTTTATTTGATAACCTTATACGTACAACAAATTTGAGATTGGAGCCTCCTTTTAAGCAAAAGATGCCTGTATTAGGAGACTCCGCTCCTTCAAAAACAAGAAGTGTAAACTATACAATACGAGTACATAATTAAATTTTAAAAAAGCTTTTGAACAGTGACCAATTGCATATGCAAATTGTTCACCGACCATTGACATAGTGATGGTGAATACTATATAAAAGTTGATTTAAATGCAATTTCGATGTACTCGGCGTTCACACAGACAGGAATAAAAAACGATTAAACTGTGTAATCCTTACCAATAATATAAATGTAAAAGATTGTGAGTTTGTAGGTTACACTTTCACGGTTAACTACAGAACCGATGTTGAAGAAATTTGTCACGAAGTAAGCTTGAACTCCAAGAGAGGACAAGACATTAGGCTACTTTTCATCGCCCTTTGACGTCCGGAATCTTTACATCCTTATCCTCAGATGTTATAACGTCTGTCTGTGCGTGATAAACTTAAAATCTACTCAACGGATTTTCATGGAGTTTTCACCAGTTTCCAGAGTGATTTATGAGCCAGGTTTAGATGTATAATACATGCATATTATCTTATCTTATAGTGGGGCTGGCCCTAAACCAGAGCACTTCTGGATCTTTTGTGCTAATCCCCTCCCTTCTACTCAACCCCCAGCCCTCCATGCACCTTCTTCACGAGTCCCAGTAGGGCCTTGATGAGGCCTGAGCCTGTCCTCTCCTGAAATGGTTGGCCCAGATACTCTAGTCTCTAAGAGCCTAGTGCTGCACAGTCGCACAGTAAGTGTAGCATATTCTCCTCTGCCTCTCCACAGATCCTGCAAGTCGGGTCGCTAACTTGCTAGTCCCATGTTGTGGAGCTGTTTGTTGGTGGCATAGTGCCCCGTGAAGACTCCTGTGATTGTTGGGAGCTGTGATCGGCTGTACCTCCATAATTTTTGGGTCCAGGCCTTATCTATGTCATTAAGAAATAGCTTTGCATGCTTCTGGCCTGTTGTGTTGCGCCAGTGTGTGCTGTGTATCTCCAACGCAGCCCTTTTCAATGCTTGGTTGATGACCCCTGGTGAGAGTCCTATGAAGGGTTCCGGTCCGTATAGGGGTGTCTCGGATCCTTTCCTTGCTAGAGTGTCGGCTCTTTCGTTGCCTTCTACTCCTGTATGACCTGGCACCCAGATCAATCTGACCTTGTTGCGCCTTCCTATCCATATACATGCATATTAATCATTATCTTCATGCATATTATGGTAGAGAAAATCCGTGAATTTCAAAAATTTGTAACACACAACAAGCGTTTCGCCTCGTTGTTTATACCGCGTACATCAAAGTATTGGAACAATTTGCCTGCAGCGGCCTTCTCGCCCGATTATAATTTAGGTACCTTCAAGTCTAGAGTGAATATGTTCTTAATAAACTAGTGCGATTCACGTCCAACGATTGCATCACTGCTTACCATCGGGTGGGATCGCAATCAAGCACTAGTTTATATCGTTTAAAAAAAAAACCGTGCGTGCGAAGCGAATCACTAGTAAAACATGATAAGGAGAACTTACGGTGCCTCCAAAGTCGCGGAGTGTCTTGGCGATGCCGTCACGCTCGATGGTGGCGCGGATCTGCTCGGAGCCGGGGGTCACGTTGAACGGCACCTTGGACTTCACGCCGTGGCTCAGCGCCTGCGCAACAGAAACATCGTGTGAAGATCTAAACTACAGAAAACTGGCATCTTCTCGACAGGCTTGTTTCATTGTAGACTGTAATCATCGACTAAGTACAGGCCAGATCGTGATCAAGAAGAGGTCCAAATCTAATAGTAAAAACACACATCAAGCCATTTTCCTTGCATGGACAGTGCAAGTGTCATCAACTGGTTACCCCCTTTTCTAATGTATTTTAATGTGAGAGGGTACCCCATTAATAATAATAATATTCCACAACACAATGCTATCTAGTCCCAAACTAAGCAGAGCTTGTGGTATGAGTCCTAGACAACTGATAAACATACTTAAATAAATCTAAATACATACATATTATAGATAAATTGCACCCAGACACAGAACAAATGATCGTGCTCATCACACAAACATTTATCCTGGGTGGGAATCGAAACCACGACCTCAGGCATAGCAGTCAGGGCCACTAACCACTAGGCCAGACAATTAGAATGAGTTAGTAACGAAAAAAAAAATCGATATATATAAAATAGTATGTTTATATAACACAACTATACTATAGTAAACACATGTTTACTATAGATAGATTACACCCCAGAACAAATGATCATGCTCATCACACAAACATTTGTCTTGGGGGGGAATCGAAATACGAACTCCGGCCATAGCAGTCGGGGCCACTAACCACTAGACCAACAGGCCAGTCAAAACTAAAATTTATGCTGCTGTCTGTACAACCTCATAAAAAACACATTATTAATAAGGGTCATATTAAGATTGATGATTGAGTTTAAGAGTTCTAGATCCTACTATATATCTAATACTAACTTTTTAAAGTCAAATTAGTAACTGAAATAAGCCTAAAATGATTTTGTTATTTTAATTAGGAGCTTTGCATTTTCTATTACAATATTATATTTATTGTTTGTCACATTGAACGTTAATAATATTATAAACAGTTTTTGTCTATAAACAGATAAAAAAGCAATTATTTATGTGACAATGACTTTTGAACTAATCGTAGTTTTTGAAGTATATAAGTACAATGTAACAAGAGCCACCCAGATTTTTATCTAAGAAGATATTATAATTAAATTATCATTATTTATTGCATTTTTATAAATTTCTCTAACACATTACACGTATTAACATAATTTCACGCTTTTTACCTTTTATTTTATGTATTTATTATTTTTTCAATGTTTGTTTTATCAATGTTTGTATTTATTATTTTGTTTCGATACCTACCTACATAGTTTATTTAACCTCCGTGAGTGTGACCGTGGCATCACCGTGGGCCCTAGCAGAATACCAGCGCTGCGTTATTTATCGTTTAAAATCGTTTTAAAGATCGCAGCATATGCTGAGTTAGGCGCCTTTTTGGCCTTGCACAGATTTTATGTTATTCTTTTTATACTTTTTTTTGTAATTCTACTGTATGTGTGAGGTACGAATAAAAGTTTTTTCTTTCTTTTTCTTTCTTCTTTCTTAAATTATATAAGATTTCATAAAAATATATGTTCTAGAATAAAAAAACACTGTTGTGTGTTTTAATCTTTTCAAAAGAGAATCAAGTATAGTTTTTCTGATTCACAAATGATTGGATGGTTGTGTGTGATTCTACCCTTCTACAATCACGTGCACATTGCTTATGTGGGCCTAAGTTATTTTCTACAATTTTTCGAGTTTCTGCAAGTGTTCGTGAACCTCTAAGATCAAACCGCCTGCGCCTCGAGAAATTGAACTACATGCAATTTTTTTTATTGTTTTGAAATCAGAAATCATTATTCAGAAATCCAGTCAGTTCTATTTAAATGAGAAATAAAATTCAGTTCCTATTTAACTTCGCGGGGCAGTTCGAAACACAAAGCTTACCAAGAGGTATTACTCAATAAATGGGTTGTGGAGGTGTAGGCAGGCTTTCGCTCCATGAAATACAGCTGCATCTGGTTAGAAAGGAAATCAACCCGACATAATATTATGCTTTCCTATTTTTATAGCTACCGAAACCGAATCTTTGATACCTATATCAAATTTAAAAAAAAACCTGTATCAGTTTTGGCCGAAACCGAAGTTTTGTTAGACATGTCGTAAATTTAACTAACTGAAGATTTACAAAACATAATAACTACCAAAAAAAATGACAATTATCAAAACTTAAATTATGTAAAGGGATGACCTCACTAATTGAGTGTTTTACTGATAGACCAAGATCCCAGAGCTGTCAGACATAACTTATTTTCACATGGATGAAACCTTAGGTTCTCAGTAGCGTCTCGTGTGCTTTGAATACCTGTGTACTTGTGGTGCTCCCCCTTGGGGAACTTGGGCAGGTACGAGGTGAGAAAGGGAACTAAAAATAATGAGTTACTTAACTTAAATTTTTATGGCTGATTTTTATAGATGTTTTGTAGAATATTATTCCAAAGTAGTATCATAAGTGTCAGACATTTTCCATGGATCAAATCTTCTGTGAGACACTTTAAAGCTCAAAAAAATAAATGAACTTTACTTATTTTTACATGTCTGATTTTTAAATATGTTATTGTGGTAACTATTACAAAGTTATATTTCAGTAGTCAGACTAATTGTAGTGACCAAACTGATGATGACGGTGACGGTGACACACAAACCACGAACGGCACGAACTTACCCGAACCACACGCGAGAATTCACGAACGCAGTTTCGGTGCGGCCGAAGGTTCATCAAATTTTCTGCCGAAACCGAACCTTCTGTCAGTCACTACAATTTGATTAACCTTTGAACATACTGACCTCCTTCACAATACTGGCACAGCGACCCATGTCTTCGTAGGACGAGTTGGTGCAGGACCCGATGAGACCCACGCGGATGTCCACGGGCCAGCCGTTCTTCTTGGCGATGTCTCCCAGCTTGCTGATGGGGTTGGCCAGATCGGGGGTGAAGGGTCCGTTTACGTGGGGCTCCAGAGTTGTCAGGTCGATTTCGACTACCTTTTGGAGTAAGAAAAGTGGGTAACGAACTCATTTTATTGTTTGTACTTATTGTCACATATGTAGATGGAAATTATGTGATTAGATAAGAATATAAAGGATTAGGTATCCTTAAAATTTTTAATCTGCTAAGTTGGTAATGCAAAATATAAATTTTTCATATATTTCAATAATAAAATTATACTCTATTACATCTTTGCAAGATCGACTGTTCAGCTTTAACGAATTATTGTAATATCGATGATTTTAATAAGACTTAATTTAAGTCCAACTAAAAAGAAGCTTTCCGAATGTGATGTCAAAGTAAATTGTGCCTTATTACCTCGTCATAAGGTGCCTTTGCGTCGGGAGTGAGGAGGTGTTTAAATTTGTTGGCTAGTGAGGCGATGTCACCGCGGCCCGTTGACTTCAGGTAAGCCTCCATACGCGAGTTGTAGGGGAACACCTGCATACACAAAAATTACATAAATTATAATATCGCAACATGTATTTAAGAGAACTATGACGACGAATGCCGTTTTGGGAAAGTGAGTTATACTTGGTAACTATGTAATATTTATTGTGTTGTGTATTTTGAGCGAAACTAAGTAAGAAATTACTAATACGATGATCATCTAGCCTTTACTCTATGTTACATGTTTTCTTCTTTCATTCTCCCCGTGAACCACCGCGTTTTCGTTCACTCTCTTTTCTCTCATGTCATCCCTCACACAATCATCTTTTCTTTGGCGTTCCTCTCCCTCACCATTCCATTCATTTATTTTATTCTATAACTTTTCAATCACAAGCGTTTCTTTCGACATGAAATCGTTTATATGTAATGCTTCCAGGGCTGCGGGATTGTCGAAAAGAAACTGCGGCAAACACAAGTGGGCTTTAGTCAGTGAAAGAAACTGCGGCAAACACAGGTGGGTTTTAGTCAGTAAAAGAAACTGCGGCAAACACAAGTGGGTTTTAGTCAGTGAAAGAAACTGCGGCAAACACAGGTCGGTTTTAGTCAGTAAAAGAAACTGCGGCAAACACAGGTGGGTTTTAGAAAGAAACTGCTGCAAAGACAGGTCGGTTTTAGTCAGTAAAAGAAACTGCGGCAAACACAGGTCGGTTTTAGTCAGTAAAAGAAACTGCGGCAAACACAAGTGGGTTTTAGTCAGTAAAAGAAACTGCGGCAAACACAGGTGGGTTTTAGTCAGTAAAAGAAACTGCGGCAAACACAGGTGGCTTTTAGTCAGTGAAAGAAACTGCTGCAAACACAGGTCGGTTTTAGTCAGTATAAAAGAAACTGCGGCAAACACAAGTGGGTTTTAGTCAGTGAAAGAAACTGCTGCAAACACAGGTCGGTTTTAGTCAGTAAAAGAAACTGCGGCAAACACAGGTGGGTTTTAGAAAGAAACTGCTGCAAAGACAGGTCGGTTTTAGTCAGTAAAAGAAACTGCGGCAAACACAGGTCGGTTTTAGTCAGTAAAAGAAACTGCGGCAAACACAAGTGGGTTTTAGTCAGTAAAAGAAACTGCGGCAAACACAGGTGGGTTTTAGTCAGTAAAAGAAACTGCGGCAAACACAGGTGGCTTTTAGTCAGTGAAAGAAACTGCTGCAAACACAGGTCGGTTTTAGTCAGTATAAAAGAAACTGCGGCAAACACAGGTGGGTTTTAGTCAATAAAAGAAACTGCGGCAAACACAAGTGGGTTTTAGTCAGTAAAAGAAACTGCGGCAAACACAAGTGGGTTTTAGTCAGTGAAAGAAACTGCTGCAAACACAGGTCGGTTTTAGTCAGTAAAAGAAACTGCGGCAAACACAGGTCGGTTTTAGTCAGTATAAAAGAAACTGCGGCAAACACAGGTGGGTTTTAGAAAGAAACTGCTGCAAAGACAGGTCGGTTTTAGTCAGTAAAAGAAACTGCGGCAAACACAGGTCGGTTTTAGTCAGTAAAAGAAACTGCGGCAAACACAAGTGGGTTTTAGTCAGTAAAAGAAACTGCGGCAAACACAGGTGGGTTTTAGTCAGTAAAAGAAACTGCGGCAAACACAGGTGGCTTTTAGTCAGTGAAAGAAACTGCTGCAAACACAGGTCGGTTTTAGTCAGTATAAAAGAAACTGCGGCAAACACAGGTGGGTTTTAGTCAATAAAAGAAACTGCGGCAAACACAAGTGGGTTTTAGTCAGTAAAAGAAACTGCGGCAAACACAGGTGGCTTTTAGTCAGTGAAAGAAACTGCTGCAAACACAGGTCGGTTTTAGTCAGTATAAAAGAAACTGCGGCAAACACAGGTGGGTTTTAGTCAATAAAAGAAACTGCGGCAAACACAGGTGGCTTTTAGTCAGTGAAAGAAACTGCTGCAAACACAGGTCGGTTTTAGTCAGTATAAAGGAAACTGCGGCAAACACAGGTCGGTTTTAGTCAGTATAAAAGAAACTGCGGCAAACACAGGTGGGTTTTAGTCAGTATAAAAGAAACTGCGGCAAACACAGGTCGGTTTTAGTCAGTATAAAAGAAACTGCGGCAAACACAGGTCGGTTTTAGTCAGTATAAAAGAAACTGCGGCAAACACAGGTGGGTTTTAGTCAATAAAAGAAACTGCGGCAAACAGGTGGGTTTTAGTCAGTAAAAGTCAGACACTCCCTCTTGCTTCATCCAGAGCGCGTAGAAGTTAGAGTAAGAGTTAAAATTGATGATTGCCCACCTCAACAATACAAAAACACAGCTCATGAATTGCCCTGTTAAGATTACCCTACGACTCTCCTATAGTCTTAGTGTAATTTATCTATAATAATAATATGTATGTATTTAGATATTTAAGTATGTTTATTAGTTGTCTAGTACTCATAGCACAAGCTCTGCTTAGTTTGAGACTAGATGACGTTGTGTGATAGTTGTAGATAACTAAAAAAAAAAATATGAATATCATGGGGAGATACGTTACATCATATGGCTGGCCACGAGATAATTCCCTAACGTGACTTTAACATCGGCCCCGCTAATCCGGGTCAGCTTGAGTACAAAATACATAATCAAATTAATATTTATTATTATCAATCCCTAGTCTAGACATCTGTTTAGAAGATGAGTAATACACAATATCATCGATAACTGAATGCCTCTGAACATAAATTGTGTGTCTTTTGATCTAGAATGCGTGCAGTTATCAATAGGCATCATGTGCCGTAGCCTTGAACAAAGTGCAGTCATTTTATGTGTTGACTGTAGGTATTTAATTATTTCTCAGTATCATTTTGTCTTAAATTTCAAATTTCATGGCATTGTGCTGTACTTAGCAACCAACGCTTCGGGTTAAAAATCTAGGCACTATTGAAGAGCACAGCGAACCAGTTTGGTATAAAAACTATTTCATCATCATCACTTCAGCTGAAAGACATCCACTGTTGGACATAGGGCTTCCACCAAGTGTCAACACAGCGACCGATCCTGTGCGTTTCGCATCCATCGGAATCCTGCGACTAAAAACTATCTAAAATACTAGTTTTGCTTTTCAATCAATCTAATGAACAATAATTTCTCCCGCTCTGAGTAGAGACAGGGCGTGTCAGACTTTTACTGACTTAAACTCATCTGTGTTCTCTCAGTTGCCCTTTGCGTTCCAAGGCCACGATAGCTCTTTCGAACATTCCCGAATCCTGATAGGTTTGGGTTCCCATTACATATATAAATCTAATTTTAACGACATAGTAACAAAATCTAATGAGCTATTGACGACGCCAATAACGCAGCGTCAACGAATCCATTGGGATACATACACATTATCACTTAAATTATATATCAGCTGTTGTCTTATACTCACACTAGTAGTAGCTCCAATCTCAGCTCCCATGTTGCAGATAGTAGCCATACCGGTACAGGAGATGGAGTCGACACCGGGCCCGAAGTACTCCACGATGGCGCCGGTGCCTCCCTTCACGGTCAGGATGCCCGCGACCTTCAGGATCACATCCTTGGGGCTCGTCCAGCCTCTCAGCTGACCTGGGGTGTATGAGTCATGATAATTGAGAGAAACAACAATGAAGAAATAAGGAGAGAAGGAATCTTTCATGAAAAAAGTTAAGAGGTTTTAATTAGACAGAAATTCATTGGAACCATAGTCTTAAACCATTTTTTTTTTCTTTCTTTATAACGTGGTAAGGGTAGTGGGGCTCTTTGGGGACAGGGACCGCGGTACCAACCACCTTGTTTTTTTTTAATGATATAAATCAGTGCTTTATTGCGATCCCACCTGATGGTAAGCAATACAATCCTTGATGGTAAATCGCACTAGGTTATTAAGAGCCTATTTACTCTAGCCTTATGAAGATCGAATTCTAATAAAATACATAAACTATAGGTACTGTTACTTACATTCTAATTATGATATCATGATAACATATTTTTTTGTTAAATTACATACTTTGTTTTGTTAGAGATAACTTATTGCAGTATTGTAGATTGATCTACCCAACCTTTTTTTTATCAGTTTTCTGTGACGTCTGCTGCAGAGTAATTTGTCGTCATTAATAAATGATATCTTTATAATAAGACCGATGATAATAATAATCATTGGTAAGTATAAAGATAATCATTTATTTAGACAGATTTGGCAAGTAGGTTTTCCCATGGTACAATTTAATATCAGGCATACTTAAGTAGCTCGATAGGCTGGTACTATTCTCAGTAGAAGAAAAACGATTTCCAGTATTCAAAAATATGGGTTGCAATAGAATTTGAACTTTATCATCTATGACATAGAATTTATTTTTCCAAAATTTGAAAATTATTCGGATTCTAAATTGAAATTATTAATTATAAAGATTCGTGGACTTTAAAATCTGAGGTTGCCTTTTTTTAACAGACTTCAAAAAAAAAGGAGGAGGTTATCAATTCGGTTGTATATTTTTTTTTTTTTATGTTTGTTACCTCAGAACTCCGTCGTTTATGGACCGATTTGCAAAATTTTTTTTTCCCTTTATAGGATATGCTTCCAGATTGGTCCCATTTTTTTCAAAATCCAGTTCTGATGATGGAATCCATGAGGAATCGAGGGAACTCCTCAAAAATTATAGGCAACCCTATGGTAATTTTAGTATTTTCATCAAGAACTTAAGCATTTACAGTCAAAAAGTAACATTTGATGAAGTGGAACTGATGAAGAAGACCAGAAATGGTCAACGGAACTTCATACTATAATAGATATCACAATGAAGATATAGTTAAGCGACTATGACAATACAAATAAATGAATGATTCTGAATAGTTACGTTGAAAATGGTATCATCGAAGTGATCTGATGATGATGATGGAGCCGGAAGGTAGGCACTGGAACTCCGTAATTAATCAATGTACCCTAGCCGTGTTTGGACTTATTAGAATTGTCATGGTTAGCACTTTGGCTATAAGGTACTATCGAACTGATCTGATGATGGAGCCGGAAGGTAGGCACAGGAACTCCGTAATTAATCAATGTATCCTAGCCGTGAATATATAATAATATAAGCCATAAGCCCAAAGCTTATTAGAATTGTCGTGAGATGCTCTTTGGCTATAAGGTACTATCGAACTGATCTGATGATGGAGCCGGAAGGAGGAAGGTAGACACAGGAACTTTATAATAAAACAATGTAACCTAGCAGTATTTGGGTTAATTGGAATTGTCATGAGAAATAGGCACTCTGTTTATAAGTGTATCGCAACTAAAAAGTGTGAAATAAAAACTTTTTAGAAAAAAAAAATAACCGACTTCACTAAAAAAAACACTAAAAGGATCAAAATAACTTTAATTTCGGAAGTCGGTGTTAAATAAGAAACAAACAATACCGAGAAACACCGACTTCCGAAATTAAAGTTATTTTGATCCTTTTAGTGTTTTTTTTAGTGAAGTCGGTTATTTTTTTTTTCTAAAAAGTTTTTATTCATCACGATTTATTGTCAAAACTATATAGTTTGATTTTGCAATGACGAAGGAAAAAAAGGGAAAGATATAGACGGACATAAATATCAATCTTCGATCATATAGTCGATAGATATCAGTCACATAACCCGAGAACTTTCTTTGCGACTTAAAGCCACGTGAGCGAGCCGGCTTACTTTGCCAACGTGAGAGCCAAATATAATTTGTTTACATTTTGTATGTTCTTTATTGGATAGTTTTTTTAGTACCTTGTGTTTGTCTTTGTGTCTTTTTATAGATTTTCATGGGAGAAAGCATAATAATACTATTGATAAATATTTGCTTTGGCCGCTGAAACCTAGGTCCATGTTATATAATAATTAGGTATATGTATGATACTAAACTAAACAATAGTTAATTCAGTAAAATATAACATTTTGTTTGGTTTTTCACGAAGTCGCGATAATGTGTCATTTTCAGTAGCTATAACCAGGCGGGTAAAGTTTTATGTAAATATTGTTTATGTTACTTTTGATTTGGAGTAAAGCCTCCTTATAATGTAGTCATCAAGGTCATAACATGGTCATAATTAAACTGTAAACTTAAAAACTGTAAAAAGTTCCATTATCTTTTGTATTACACCAAAATCATATTACGCTGAGATAGGAGCCTTTATTTTTATTGTTTAAACGACTTAAAGAAGGTTATTAGCGTTTTAATAACTTCTTTTGGTTAGTTTATATTTTTAACCGACTTCAAAAAAAGGAGGAGGTTATCAATTCGGTTGTATTTTTTTTTTTTTTTTTTTTTTTAATCATCATTTTTTTTTTTTTTTTTTTTTTTTTTTATGTGTGTTACCTCAGAACTCCGTCGTTTATGGACCGATTTGCAAAATTTTTTTTTCCCTTTATAGGATATGCTTCCAGATTGGTCCCATTTTTTTCAAAATCCAGTTCTGATGATGGAATCCATGAGGAATCGAGGGAACTCCTCAAAAATTATAGGCAACCCTATGGTAATTTTAGTATTTTCATCAAGAACTTAAGCATTTACAGTCAAAAAGTAACATTTGATGAAGTGGAACTGATGAAGAAGACCAGAAATGGTCAACGGAACTTCATACTCAAATAGATATCACATTGAAGATATAGTTAAGCGACTATGACAATACAAATAAATGAATGATTCTGAATAGTTACGTTGAAAATGGTATCATCGAAGTGATCTGATGATGATGATGGAGCCGGAAGGTAGGCACTGGAACTCCGTAATTAATCAATGTAACCTAGCCGTGTTTGGACTCATTAGAATTGTCATGAGATGCACTTTGGCTATAAGGTACTATCGAACTGATCTGATGATGGAGCCGGAAGGTAGGCACAGGAACTCCGTAATTAATCAATGTATCCTAGCCGTGTTTGGGCTTATTAGAATTGTCGTGAGATGCTCTTTGGCTATAAGGTACTATCGAACTGATCTGTTGATGGAGCCGGAAGGAGGAAGGTAGGCACAGCAACTTTATAATAAAACAATGTAACCTAGCAGTATTTGGGTTAATTGGAATTGTCCTTAGAAATAGGCACTCTGTTTATAAGTGTATCGCAACTAAAAAGTGTGAAATAAAAACTTTTTAGAAAAAAAAAATAACCGACTTCACTAAAAAAAACACTAAAAGGATCAAAATAACTTTAATTTCGGAAGTCGGTGTTAAATAAGAAACAAACAATACCGAGAAACACCGACATCCGAAATTAAAGTTATTTTGATCCTTTTAGTGTTTTTTTTAGTGAAGTCGGTTATTTTTTTTTTCTAAAAAGTTTTTATCTTATTGCATCCTGAATAATTATATAATTTCTTAAATAATCACAATAATCACACTTATTGATTAATTAGTTTACAAATCTGAAGGTAATTGGTTCACAAATGAGTCAATGAGCAGCAATCTTCGAATGATTGCAGTCACTATTTCATGTTATCATTGCTTTATCATTCAAGATAAAACAAACACCGAGCAATGTTTGTTTTGTAAATATTTGAAATTACGACGAATATTTTGCTATATATTTGTGAACTAAATAATAAAAATGTTTGAGGAACAAAATTTAAATAGGACATTTTTTAAACTTTTGAAATGGAATAGAAGCAAAGAGTTCAAAACTTACGCTTAGTGTCCATTCTAAAATACTGTTCCTTTAGATACATGTATATTTATCTATATATATCTATATATATATATAAAAGGGGAAACTGACTGACTGACATATCAACGCACAGCCGAAACTACTGGGATTAGGAGCGTGAAATTTTGCACAAGGTTTCCTTATATGACGTAGGCGAGCACTAAGAAAGGATTTTCCGAAATTCACTCCCTAAGGGGATGAAGCGGGGGTCCAAAGTTTGTATGGAGAAACCTACGTTCACGAGAGCGAGGCCGCGGGCAGAAGCTAGTTTATTTATAATTTCAGTTATCTCATTATTTACTTTAAGTTAATCTATTAATATATTCTACAGCAGACAAAAAATAACTATTTAGTTAACGCGGGCCGTCATCACTCTTGATATTGGCCTCATACAAGTACATACAACTCTATACATTCTACATCTAATAAAAAATCAATAATAAATACTTTGACCAATCCAAAAACGTCTAATTTACCTACGCATACATTGATCTCTGCAGCCACGTGATCTGCGTTGTACAAATTGTGTCAATTGGATGCGAGTGCTGCGTAGCAAGTCTAGAATCGTTGGTATATTATGTATACCTTATAAATATGTGTATGTAGATACGTGTTTATGTATACTCGTGCGACATTATGTCACGTGACGTCTGAAGGGTAATGGAACGAGTTCATTATGGTCATCGATATTAGTTATTGATGCGCGCTGTTTAGATTGGTATATACTACACCTATTGTACCTTTGTTTTATGGTGTGAACTCATCAATTAATTTCTCTCGCTCTGGGTGGAGCGAGAGGGAGTGTCAGACTTTAAACCCACCCAAGCTCCTTCGGTTGCCTTTTGCGCTCCAGGGTCGCGGCGACTCTTTGGAATAATTCCGCAACCCTGGCGTAGATATTGTGCCTTCTGTTGTATTTTGGCCTCCTTTATTGTGATTAGAGGACATCGAGCACTTCGTAGTGTTAATTGGTTTCTATTTATCTCATAAGTGCTACTGTAAAGGCCTGTTTGTTTTTCCTGTTATGGTACAGAATAAAAAAAATGTTTTTTTTCCATATTGTGTACATAGGTAGGTACACATTAAAAAAATATTTTCAAAATATTTAGCTACACCAATGAAGACCCTATGAACCTTTCTGGTAACTTTTATTTATCCTATTGTGTAATATGTACTCAAGGACACCTTTAATCAAAGAATAATCAAGTATTGCAAGCAATAAACGCATAAGAGTAGGTATCAATTATATCGAGAAGTCATTGAATTCTTGTTTTTTTTTATTTATTATAAACAACACTAGGTGGACGTTCACATTTAAAAATGGAACAGCAAAAAAATTCTGTACAGTTCCGTACAAAAATAAATGGTAATAGCGCATGAAAAAAAAAAACTCTGAATGCGCCAATCGCGACCAATGGAAAAAGATATTTTTGTATATTTTTTATAGAAGTTTTTTCGTTTGTTTTACATTGTCTTACTTGAAAAAGTGTGTGGAAAATATTTGCTAAATACTACAAATTATTTGTTTATTGAAAAACTACTGTGAAAAAAAATACCAAGACTGCGATATCCATGGCTTCTCACCAAATTTTCTAATGTGAGGATTATCCGAAGTCTGAGCTTCTTCCATAGTCATGTTTGACATATCACCTGTAAATAAATGGCTAAAACTAAAACAAAAATAATTAATCTATAAAAAAGAATTTCATTTTTAATTAAAACCCCTGTAAGGTTGCAGCAGGGTCAGGAATTCGGGACCCACACTTCACAAGTTTCACAGGTTTTTATTAAGCTGTAAATTGTTCGTCGATATAGATTTCAGAATGCGCCGTATGGAGTCCCTCTATTGTTTAAAAGCAGGGTCGTTCAATATGTATTTGTAAAGTTCACCCTACCTAACATCTGAAATTGTCCCAAATTATATGTATTAAATTATATGTATGTAATAAAGGGATATTATTCAATCAACCGATTCCAATCATTGCGGAACCCTAGAAAGTTCTTTCGCCCACTACGTATTGACATTGGCAGGTTGGCGCCTCGCCACGCGCATCTTACCGAGCGTAGAGCTATTTCAATCACACTCACACTACATGTGTGTGTATAATAAACACAGATAACATATCTATGCGCACACTACTTTTTTCAGTGCAGTCAAACTAAAACAAATCCGTGATCTTCAGAAACCCTGGTATTGTACGAATCGTATTATTTGGGTAATATCAAATATACCTTTTATCATTAGCAAATAAAGTTCCTTTTGCAGTATCAAAATAATACGAACATAATGAGTAAGAAAACACTTGTATTTTTGGAACGTAATTTTTAAAAGATAGTGTATTTCTGAATGGTGCAATGTTTACGGTTTAAATAACGTTAATGTCACACTGATTACAAAATCAGTGCGAATATTAAATGTTCTTTTGTTTTATAATTTGCGAATGCTTACTTTGTACTAGTATATTTGATATTAATTTAAAAACAACATAATGACGATACATCAGATATCTGACTTTAGAGACATGGTGATTATATTATTGTATTAAAAGACGCCACGCCTTTTGTTAGGCCAATACGGGAGTAATAAAAAATCTATTCTGTATTGTATCTCAATATCGAAATCACACTCGCCTAATAACCTATTTTCTGTAATGGAATTGATGATAGATTGACAGATAGGACAGAAATCGCAGCCTATGCGAAATAAATTTTGCTAGAGACTGAGGGAGAGACTTTATAACGCATTTAGGAAAATTACAAAAAATATGATCTTAGTTTGATGTAGATAAAGATATCATGTACTATATTGGTGTAAACGAGTGTAATAGTAGCACTATGTAAGTTAGACGCCCGTAAATAACATAACAACCTATTACTCTTCATTACTGGTTAGTACTGAGTGACGCGCGATTAAGTTTCTTTACAAGGCAACGTGGAAACACAGACTATTGAAATAGTTAAATACTAATGCGGAACGAGAATAATTGTGTGCATAATGTACTTATTGTTTCAGGAATAGTGTTGTCAAAAATGGTACGTTCTAGGTCACGAAAGTCGGGTATATTATTCAGTAAATGTTGATAAGGTAGATCATACATCATTTTACAGTCCAATTTTGAGTTTTGGTTTGATGGGCTACAACAAATAAAGGGTGTAAGGGACAGGTTTCTGCAAACTTTAAGGGCTTGCTCAGTAGACGAAACTGATTAACCTTCCAAAAGATTTTTTTTTTCAAGAAACGAAAAAAAAAT
Source organism: Mythimna impura (assembly GCA_905147345.3). Classification (NCBI taxonomy): domain Eukaryota; kingdom Metazoa; phylum Arthropoda; class Insecta; order Lepidoptera; family Noctuidae; genus Mythimna; species Mythimna impura. The sequence continues at coordinate 7,248,365 of LR990346.1, forward strand.
ATCGGCTTCTTCATACAAAATTATAAACTTGATTGGACTCTGGCCAGATTGTATGGAGAGGCCTTTTTTTTTTGGTTTCCCAAAAAAAAAAAAAACAAATTTTGTGGAAGGTTGTTCAGTTTCGTCTACTGAGCAAGCCCTTAAAGTTTGCGGAAACCTGTGCCTTACACCCTGTATACGCGCGTATTTTCTACAGAGCTATGATTATTCTAAACAATGTTGGGTGATATTTTTGACGGCACGGTTAGCGCAGTGTTGAGCTTGTCTACTGCGCTGCTTGTCGCAGGTTCGATTCTCGCACGTCACAAATATTTGAATGGCCTACAGATAGGTATTCCGGGTCTGGGTGGCTTCTGTATGTTGGTATACATGTTTGTGAACATACCCGATACAGGTGTTATCGTGTGGGAGAAAACTAAAAAAAAAACATGTTAAGTTGAAATATACCTAAATTCGCCTGATTTAGACGAGGAAAACAGTCTCTAAATTTCTTTTGAGCGGAAGTTCAGACGCCGCTGCCGAGACAGTAAAAAGAACATTAAAAAAAATCAAATCTTATGTGAGTAAACATATTATTAACTTACCAGTGAGTTTGACACCGATGACCTTCGGGCACTTGAGTTCCCATGGAATGCTGGCCATTACGTCTACTGCATCGGCGCCACCGACACCTGGACAATGGAAAACATAATGGGATATCATTATGGGAATAAAAATAAACAGTATTTTTTACAAATGGTAAAAAATCAGCAATAATTTTATAGAGAGAGACAATTAATTAATTTTATGGAATGAAATGCCGAGATTTATTAAGATAACTATTGTTTTCAGGGGGTTGATCACATGGGTAATTTTTTTTTCTACAATATTAAATAGAACTCTTGAATAGAGTAGTTAGATAAGGTTTGTTATATTCTATAGTAGATCTAGAAGCAAATCGAAAGTCTTATCAAGTAAAATGTGGGTTAATTTATGCAACAGATAAATTTTACAGAACAGAATCTTTTATTGGGTCAGCATTATTGTTCGTGGGTATGTCATATCTTTCCTCCAGTAATTCATTTTATTGTGAGTAATAAAAGCACCAATCAGGTATATTTTTTTCTAGTGTTTCAATTCTTTACCAATGCACTGTGCACCTATAACCTATATTACACAACCATTTGCTGTCTATTTCCTACATAATGGAAGCGCTTCAGGGTCACCGCCAAGACCCACAAAACGCCTACAGTTTTCATACGTGTTATATGGACTCGCCGCACACGGTTGCCGCCGGTGACCGTCACATGCTACAAATCGCCGCTGCTCGCTTCTTGTGGCCACACCGGCCACTAAACGCCGCCACACGCCACTCGCGCAAAACTTCTTCGTCAGAGTCCATTATGATACTGCGCGCTTGGGTTAAAAAAAATAGCAGACACCGGGTACAAGTGGCCGCCGAGCGTTTCTGCTACCTTTGTGGCCGCTTCTAGCTTCTCGTAGCGACGTTTGTGGCTGTCGCGTGCGGTCCGTGTACGGCGATCCTTAATTAAGATCTCTGTCGGTCCTCCCTGGCAGGACTTAATTTGATAATGACATTAAATAAGGATATTTTTCCCTTTATACTTACCAATGCAAAGTCCTCCCAGACCGCCACCGTTGGGAGTGTGGGAGTCAGTTCCGATCATGAGTAGTCCGGGGAAAGCATAGTTTTCCAGGATGATCTGATGGATGATACCAGAGCCTGGCTTCCAGAAACCGACGCCGTACTTAGCGCCCGCGGTCTCCAAGAACTTGTATACTTCCTTGTTGATGTCCTAAGAATATATTGGAGAGTAAGCTATTTTTGTTCCAGTAAAGTGATTTTGAATAGGTGTTTAAAGGGCTGTCTTTTAACGTTTAACATTGTAGATTGTTAGATTTTTTTTTTTTTTATGCATCAAATGTGTTTACGATAGGTTTATGGTTGGGCATATAGGTAATAAGCATATTTTGTCATGATTGAACCAAACCAAAATTGGCATCCCAATCTACTTTGAAGGAGAGTTTTTCTACCCTAGAGTAGTAGCAAAAACAAACATACTCAAACATGTATTGTTCAAATGTTGTTGAATAACTTTTTGATAATAATGATTTTTAGAGTTCATCTTCAGTACATGACCTTTTTACCTGATACAATATTAAAAACTAGCTTCTGCCAGCGGCTTCGCCCGCGTCAAAGGTTTTCAACATACAAACTTTAGACCCCCGTTTCATCCCCTTAGGGTGTGAATTTTGAAAAATCCTCTCTTAGTGTCAAAGTCAAAAAGTTTTTATTTCACATAGGCCTACATGGGCACTTATAAAACGTCAGAAGCTGGTGCACGGTTCCAAAGTGCGCGTCTACGTCATAAAAGGAAGCTTTGTGCAAAATTTCCCGCTCCTAGTCTTAGTTCTTTAGGCTGTGCGTTGATATGTCAGTCAGTCAGTTTGTCCTTTTATATATAGATGAATAGTCTGAATGTTTACAAACTTAATTTATACAGGCAAAATAAAATCACATTATGTAGAGTGCAAGTATGCTAAATTACCTTCTAAACTACTTTTAAATTTAACATACAGTATTATCAGTTGCCAAGGTTAACCCTGTCCTGGAGTCTATGGACTTGCTAATGAAAGATAAATAATAATGTAACACAAGTAGTTATTTATCTGATTTTAACAGGTTTTGCATAAAGTCTCTTTAAGGTCTTCACCTTATTTTTATTTTTACATTAGCTTTTGCCTGCAGCTTCGCCCGCGTACATAAAATAGAAATAGCCTATGTCACTCAGAAATAAAGCAGCTTTCTATTGATGAAAAAATTTTACCAATCAGGACCTATACCATGATGTTTAAAGTAAGATTGTTTCATTCTTATTTCCATTGTGGGTAAGAGATGGCGCTAGACAATCTGTATAGCTGTGTCTCTTACCCACACTGAACGTCATGGTAACACCCCAGACCAGTACTTTCAGAGATTACCTCCTACAAATAAAAAAAAACAAACTTTACCTCTAATATTGTGTAGATATGAATTTGAATTGTTCATAGTCAATCAAACTTGACCTCGGTCAGAGGCCCCAACACGAGCTCTTAACGCGATCCATTTTACGACCTAAACTGAACTGTTAAAGGGATGGAGCTATATAGGGTGTATAGCTCCATCTGTCTTTCTCGCTCGCACACTTGACTTGTTACCACGTCATGGTATTATGATAAAGCCCCTGATCACACTGGACAGAAAGGTTTAGAATGGTGATGTAGAGACTATTGCTCAGCAGCAGAACATAAATTAAGATTATAAAAATGATCTTAGCTATATATTATTGTATTAGTTTTTGGGTGTTTTTGTTACTTCAACCCTACTTACTAAGTAGGTTTGAACTAATTGTATTTATATAATATACAGGGTGTCTTTGGCATTGACACATGATTTTTGACCCACCAATGGTGGATCGGTTTTCCTATTTTTTTTTTTTTAATTTTTAGTGAAAAAAAAAGAATGAATACTACTTTTAAAATAAAAAATGTCATCAGGGTTGATTAGAATAACAATTTTATCTACCCCAATGACTTTTTAATTAATTAATTTTTAATTAAATATTTATTTTTTTTTACTAAAATTATCATTGGGGTTGGTTAGAATAACGATTTTACACAGTTTAAATTTAAAAAAGTACAGATTATTTTATTTATTTACATAATTATGTAATTGCAACTTTAAGTTACCATCAGGTGGGATCGCAGTCAAGCACTGGTTTATATGAATTAAAAAAAAAAAAAAAAGTAAAAGTTCAACAGGTAGGATTGAACTAACAACTTCACTTTTTTGGGAATATTGAACATTGTTTTTGTACTGCCGCCTTAACCTGACACTGGCAGAATAGTCGCGCAACCGGCTCAATTGCCATAAAAAAACACTCCATGGAGTACATTTAACAGTAAGCTATAGATACCTTACCTTAGCTCTCGCCAAGTCCTCGCTTCCTCCAATCTGTGCCTCAATCAAGTGGTCACAGTGGATGGTGGAAGGCACAGCCACACGGGGAAGGCCAGAGGAGATGAACTGCAACATGGCCATCTGGGCGGTGGCATCCTGCATAGCAACCCTGTCGGGCCGAAGTCGCAAGTAACTGGTACCACGTTCCATTTCCTGTTTGCAAATTGATTAGTGAGGACAATGGTTTGTATGTCTGTGACCATAAGCAAAAAAAAACACAAAATGGAGAACTTTTTGATTTCACACAACTGTGACTAAAAAAGAAATGTGACTGGTATGTAAACAACTCAATTTTTTGCCACTTTTTCTTTGGCCCCTGATAGGCATAATTAAGATTTAAAAAAAAATTGAGTCCAATGCAAGAGATTCTGCATCTACATTCAGCCTTTGTGGAGTAAGTTTGAAAAAGTCAGAAATAGAGGCTTATAGAATAATACTCAGTTTTCAGTCTCAATTTAAACTTGATTAATTTTCATATATATCCAATTCTAGTTTATGAGTTGATAGGTCATGTGATAGATGCTGCATCTAAGTTTTCAGAAAATGTTGCTACCTTTTTGAGAAATATGAAAAAATGTACCTTCCGAGGCCTCGTTTGAAACTTTAATCACTAAACCATGTAATTTTGAAGCTTACTAGTATTTTTATAATTCATTAAACCCCAAGCAAACGCGGCGCGTTTACTCTCTCATTGGCTTTCTATTGTGTCTCTAATTACGGTATTCGAAAGGTTAAGTGACCAGAGTTAGTGCCTAGAAATACTAAACAAGTCTGTTGAAAACAAATGCATCACAAATCAGTTTTAGTAACACAATAGTACATTAATTTGAACTTGATAATTTCCATTCAAACCAATAAGAAAAAAAAAACAACACTGAAAAAAATATTGTAAGTCAGTATTGTCTTTGATAAGAACTAATAATCCCTATAAGATATGTTTTGTTTACAAACTTTACTTAAAATAATTGTATTTGAACTTTCCTCAAATAAATATATCATTGAGACATACAGGAAAGCCTCAAATAATATTTTACATGCAAGACTCTTCCATTGTTGAAAGGATGATATCCTTGTTAAAGGTCACACACTTTACTGCATATTTAATTTTCAATGATTTTCAGATCAGAATTTTTCTTAGAACTTCAATTATGCATTATATAACAGTTTTCTTACCTGCCCTTTAGGGTCATCCAAGTGAGAGTACAGCACTTTCTCAGACAAGGTCATGTCGCGACCTAACCTCTTCTTCACCACTTCCAAGTTCTGCGTCAGTTTTTCGTAGGGCAGGGGTTTCGGGTCGAATTTCGACATCGCCACCTACAACACCACGTAGACCACTCAGAAAAACCAACTTTGAGCCCTAACAACCAATTTTCGTCAAGACAATGATTACATAACAACATCTTATTATCACTGAAAACACTTGAAATAACACTTTTTAGAGGTTTCTACGTACTTGTGCCGCCGCGGCGGTGAGAGGGGACACGCTGAAGCATCTTTGCTGGATTTCCAAGAACGCCCTGGTGGTACCCTAGAAAACAAAATTACAACTTCAATAAATTTCATGAAAAACTACATTACTATTGTCTGCATCAACTGCTCAAATTACATTGTGTGTAATTAAAATCCCGATAAATGTTTTAATCGTAACCCCTGTTGACCTCATATGGGTTATTTTACGTGACCTGACCCATCCATTCATTCATGATGGTTTATCGGAATTTGTTAATCGGCCACAATTGCGATAATAGCGTAAACAAACGTGAATTAATTGCACACACATTCAAAGTTATTATTATTAATAGATATTCGATATGTAACCAAAACGTGGAATTAATAATTATCAACTTGCCTGGCCATGCAAAACTCTTATACAGTAAGCCATGGTTACCGGCCTTCACAGAATCTATAGAGGTTTGAAAATAAATTTACAGTTTAATATGTTACGGCAACATGGAACTTTAGTATATATTAAAATGCCTTAAAAAAGGATCTATGTAAACCACGAAAAATTACACTCTCCAACACTGCGCCCGCAGGATTGGTATTGGTAGCAGTTTTTTGACTTGATAAAATGTTCTTGACGTTCAATTTTTGTAGTTGCCATATCGAAAATCCTTGGTTTTATATCGTGGAGTTTTATATGAGTTTTGCTGGCAGTTATTGTCACAGCGCCACAGCAATGAATCTATTAATTTATAATAAACTGCAAAATTATTGAACAGTCAATGTAAATTAAGTAACTGTTTACTATATTCTCAGATTCTAGAGAGCCTCCAAAAGAGCGGATAATTATCTTAAGACCCACTCTTTCGGAAGCTCAAAGTAACTTGTCAAGTTACTTTGAGCACTCTTTATATGTTTATTTATTTATAAGTACTTACTACTTGTGCATAAAGTAACTATCAAAAGCCCATAGCTTAATTTGCGTAATTTTTTTATTGTAATAATTTTTAAAGAAAATATTCATAAATCGTTCAACTTCCATCTATAAGAATGAACTTAAGGCATTCGTTTTAGACATTAAGTAAAAATGTATAGTATTAGAGTTTATGTATTTGTTTTGTATAAATATATCATAATTGTTAAAATGAAATATTTACTTGCAGTTAATTATAGATAAGCCCTAATGTATATTATTTAGTCAATTGATGTTTACTTTGCTCTGATTGGTCGGACCGAGTGTTTGTGAAAGTTTGTGGTGGGGAAACATTGAGTTTGTAACTGTCATTCTGGACCTTAGATTAAATACCTAGAGATGTAGCTACCTCGTGGCCGCACATGAGACAGCACTATAAGCCTTCAATGAGGTTATTACGTAAACTTTTCCTTAAATATGACCACTGAAATACACTAAAAACTTAACTATTGGAGTCTATTTTTCATACATACACTAAAACTATTACTTTAATTGCCTAAATTATTCTAAAAACATAAAAATTTACTTGAGTCGACCTCTCAGTGACAATGACAGGCCTTTGTTTAGCTAACTTTTTAAAGTTCGCCAAGCAAAAAACCGGCCACGTCGAACGAGACAAAGCATGTTATGTTTTGTCTCAATTTTCTTACTTATTTCGTATATATGCTTCTCACTTCCGCACTTCTCTACAGTCGCATGGCTACATCTAGAGGTATATAATCTAAGTTCTGGACAGAGTCAGTCTGCTTTGAGTTGTTGAACAGTGAACATGTCCTACCCATCCGTGTATTTGTAAATGATTGTTAATTGAATGATAAATATGAAATTGTGTTGATCAATGTGAATAAAATATTTATATAACTGAAGCTTGAAGTTTATGATTCATCACATTATTTAAGTAATGTAGATTTGTGGTTAGAATTCTGTCTTTTTCTGCGTGAGACTCATGCAAAAGAAAGTTTAACTTTATATCTTTTTCGGCCTTCAGACCCTATGGGAAAGCTAAAGCTATGTCCGTGTTCAATATTCCTATATTCTGGACGGCGTGCACTAGAAATCACTAAATGAACATAGCGTTAAAGTAATTTAAAGTATTCGTCTTTCTGGTAAATCGTTTGAAGACCACTAATTCTCCGCTGGTGAATATATCTGTTCAGTATGGAGCCACTCCACCCACTCCAACATGGTGGACAGCACTTAGTGTGAGGTACCGAATTTCGGCTGGTTGCCTTAAACTGACCCCGGTACGAATACTGTATCCACTAATCGGTGTCCCCTAAAATTCGCAGGGCTTTGGCTAGGTGTATGCAGACAGAGTTCAGGTGGGATCTCATGGTAGTATGGCGACAGCGACTGTCGCAACCCAGTACTGGGCTCACAATAATTATGGCGGTAAGGCCCCTCTTTGAGGAGTGGCTGAAAAGACAACACGGTAACATGGTAAGTTCGGGAGCTTCCTGTACTAGATTCGTGCGGAAGCAACGCCCGGGTGTCACCATTGTGTGGACCGCCCGGAGGACACGGTGGAGCATATGGTAGAGGTGTGCCCCGCTCCCCGCTTGTGCAGAGCACCACCGTGTCCTCTTTGGGGTGGTCGGCGGTAACGACCTCTCGCGCCAGGCCCTGGTACAAATCGTGGTCTGTAGCGAGGAGGAATGGCAGGCGGTCGCCTCCATCTGCGAAGCAGTAATGCTAGCGAAGGAGGCAGCCGCACGCGTGAGGGAACGACCCTCAGTGGCCCCAGCCGCCGAGGTCCCAATCCCGATTTCCAGCCACCGTAGGCATAGGCTTGTGGACGGCGGGCAATGGGTAGCACGCCATCCGGTCGTCCGGTAACCGTCCGGACCGAGCCCAAGTCGTCAACGGCGCGTAGTGTTCCACGCATGCCTCAAGAAGATGTCAGTAAATCGTAGGGGCCCCAGCAGGGTCGAAGCCTACTGGGGCCATGGGTTAAATGAAAGAGAACCCCGGGGCCTTGGAACAAAGACAAAGAAAGAACAGGAGTGGGTTTTAGTCAGTAAAAGTCTGACACGCCCTCCCGCTCTGCCCAATAACGTAAAAAGTCATTGGATGATATCCCACCTTAAAAAAAATAAAAGGTTGACGACAAAAAACTTGCTTGTCTGTACTGTTGCGACCATTTTGCATTTAATTTGGCAAGAGTGCGTAATAGTTTTCGCAGCAAACACGATGTAAGTCATTTATTAACACATTGGTTTCTTTATTGGAGTTTTAGCCCTATTATATTTTTAAATAAAGTATAGCCTATGTCATTTAGTGATAAAGTAGTTTTCTACTGGTAAAAGAATTTTCAAAATCGGTTCAGTAGTTTTTGAGTTTCATTACAAACAATAATACGAAAATACCAAACACACACGCACCTTCTCACACTTGCATCCTCTTTATATTATTAGCATAGATTTATCCACTTTTTTTCTGGCTCTCAGGAGATGCAATGGACGGAAAAATGAGGTAGGCGAGTGAAAAAAATAATTGGGAAAACTTTAATTTGAACTGGGCAATTCTTTTACGATCCTTTTTCACTGGATGCGACCACATTTCTAAGGTTTTGTGTTGGGTCCTTAAAAAGGTGCCGGAGATTGAGATCACAATTGAGATAAAGATCATGGAGTGTGGGATTTTACCTTACTAAAACCAATCCGATGTTTATCATCCGTCATTTTTTTTTTTAATTCATATAAACCAGTGCTTGACTGCGATCCCACCTGATGGTAAGCAGCGATGCAATCATTGATGGAAGGAGTTCCGTGACGAAATGTCATAATGACCATTCCGGAATTTCATCTGTACACATTCGTGCTCGCTATTCGCTTCACCATTTGCCACGCCATTCGCTTCGTAGTTCAACGAAACATTTTTATACAAAGTGCACGAGGCGAACAGTGAGCAAGGTGAACAGCGAGCGCGCTGTTTACACATGCATGCAGCTATTTGCTTCACCACTCGCGTGAGTGTGTAAATGCGGCTTCAGGCACTGTGAACGAGCCTTAATGTCATTGTCAATAATTTCAATGTCATTTCATAGATGTCATTTGTCAAAAATGTTTTAATGTTGTCATTTGCACTTAAAAATTGCATAATCTCGAAAAATTGTTTTGTAAATCTCTGAAATTCATGCTCACCGCACCGCATTGCAACCTGCCCACAGAATGACAAAACTAATATTCTAGTGAAACTCACCTCACCATAGGCCTAATAATTCGACGAATCATTTGTATTATAAGTGCGCGAAGCGAATTACGAGCAAGAGCGCTGTTTATTATTACATAATTGCTTGCTCACTATTCGCCTCGCCACTCAAACGAATGTATAAATGAGGCTTCCGACACTGTAAACGAGTCCTAATTATGATTGTCAATAATATCACCCCGTGTTCCGAATTGCGTTAAAAGTGATTATATCGCGAATCCGACCAAATTTAATAGTCACAAAATATAAGGGCTATTGAGTAATAATTATGACGTTGCGCGTTGGTTGGATTCGCGATATTATCGCTTTTGACGCAATTCGGAACGTAGGGTCAATGTCATAGATGTCATTTGTCAAAAATGTTTTAATGTTGTCATTTGTATTGAGAAGAAAAATAGTTTTGTGAATCTCTATTATTTACGAGGGAGAATATTAAGTTATTTATGATTTTTAAATGTACAGTAGCAATTAAATTAAAAGAAAAATAGTGTGTATATAGTAATAATAATGACGAACGCCACAATACAGGTACACACATATCCACCCACTTTGAAATTTTATGCAATCTTTTCTAAATTTATATTATTTGAGTGCTTATTGCACGTAATTTTTGTAGTTCAAACTTTTATTTACACCGTTCTCTACAACTTTAATTCAATAACCGAGACTATTTTTTTCGTATTTATTTCTCATGTGATGTTATTGTTATATTTTGTTGTTCTTTTTAGGAAATAGAAGGCATAGACGACTACTGGGGCCCGGCCTTCCGATCGATATATGAAGGAGAAGGCCATGAAGCCTTTGTACAGCAGCTAGATGAGCGGATAAAGCAACATGACAAGGAAATTGAGAAACTGTGCAACTTTCATTATCAGGTAATTAATACTGAAGCATCATGATGCTTAGTGCATATTACACCCAGACACAGAAAAAATGATCATGCTCATCACACAAAGATTTGTCATGGGTGGGAATCAAACCCATGGCCTCCAGCATAACAGTCAGCAGGGCCACTATCCTCTAGACCAACAGGCTAGTCTAAAATAAATGTTACACATGTTGAAACAATAATATAGAAATAATATATAAATTGCTTACAGGGCTTTATTGACTCAATTCGCGAGTTACTACAAGTCCGGTCTCATGCTGAAGAGTTGCATGCAGAAATATCAAATGTGGATGCAAATGTTAAAGATACCACTGACAGTAAGTAGATAAAGTTGCTTTACCTTTACTTTAAAGCAAGAATGGAAGAAGCAAAGTTATGGACCTCATGTCCATTGTGGAAATGAGGAAACCTTTGCTTACCATCTGGCTGGCAAGATCATAATTAAGAGCAAGTTGCCCACCACTTAGCAAAGCTTAATGAAACTTCCTTTAAAGATGTCTTTTATAAGCTCAAGAGATGACAAAAAAAATGGCCCATTGTGTGTTACACTATTGGCCATTCATTTAAAAAAGAATAAGAACAGGTTTAGTTTTATAAGGAATCTAAAAATACCAAAATCACTGCAGATATGGATTCCATCATCAGAATTAGATTTTGAAAAAAATGGGACCAATTTTATTGGGAAGCATAACCTTTCAATTAAAAAATATAGATGCAAATTGGTTCATACATTACGGAGTTCTGAGGTAACAAACATTTTTTTGTGAGCAGTGGTGGCCGAGTGGTAACGGCCCCGACTTACGAATTGTTGGTCGCGGGTTCAAACCCAGCAAGGCGCATTACTTTGTGTAATTTATTTCATCACCACTGCTCTCAAAACGAATGGTGAAGGAAAACATCGTGAGGAAACCGGCATGTCCTAGAACCAAAAATTCGAAGACATGTGACATCCACCAACCCGCACTGGGCCCGCGTGGTGGATTACGGCCCATTCCCTCTCCTAGAGAGAGGAGGCCTGAGTCCCAGCAGTGGGAACATTAAAAGGCTAAAAATGTAAACATTTTTAAAAATACAGCTAAATTGAGGACCTCCGCTTTTTTTTTGAAGTCTGTTAAAATAGTCTGTTTGTTTTTTGTTGGAAGTAATATGTCGAGAGTACTGACCCAATCAAGAAAACTGTCTACACATTATCAGCTTACTGTAAAAAGAAACCTATAAGCTAAGGTTATAGGTATAAGGGCAGGAACTACGTAAAGCGTACGCCCGCGACGGTCACCCGTCGCATGACAAAGCGCGTGTGTTCACACGGACAATCCCTGTTGCTAGTTCAACTTTAACGGTGTGCATATAGTCGTGTCGATGGAGAACTTAATAAATATTATTACGTAACAGAATGGGCGCGGGGCCCAGCTCCCCGCAACGGATGCCCGCGCGGGTCACCGCAATGGAGCACTTTTGTATGGGACCGCGCAACAAAGAGTTTATAACAGTGACAACTGATTTAACCATGAGTATTTTTATTAGTTTAGAAACTAAGAAACATTGTAAATCTACCTTTTCTTTAATTTCAAAGGTCTATGTGCCAAAGCTGAAGAGCTGATCAGGGCTCGAAGAGTTGAGCTGAACATAGCAGCTACCATAGAGAAGATGGAGTTATGTCTGCCATTGCTGACTACATACTCAAAGCTCAAGTCACAAGTGGAGGCTAAGAGGTAATATAATGTTACGTACTAGTTACCCGCCCCGGCTTGGCACATGCAAATTATACATACCTATATGTAAATCGTCCTTGTTTATCGCTCTTTCTTAGGAAAACCGCATTAAAATCCTAAATACCCGATTGGGTATTTCCCTGAGCGTATTTTTGTATAATATTTTATAGGTACTAAGAAACAAATAACACTAAAAAGAAATCTTTTTCTAAAAACAGTATCAAAATTGGTTATTAAATAAAGCAGCAATTACCATTCCAAATATTGGTTTGTAGAAGAGTGGTGTCGTGGTTGGAATATCTCTTGAGCACACCTCACCTAATATTTCACCGGGACACCATGGCGGCGCGACCAGTCGCCGCTACCAACAAAATGTATACAGCTCTATAGAGTGTGGACCTGGTGACCGTGTGGTTGCGCAACCAATTTGGCGGCGCGTGCGCTTAAGGTCCATTTTGATACTGTCTCAGCGTGGTCTAGCGACTCTGGTGTCTGGTCTAGTTTGGTAGCTTACGGACACCATGGCGGCGCAACGGGTCGCACCGCCATGGTGTCCTGGTGAAATATAGCCCTTATACAACAGCTATATTTCACCGGGTGAAATAACAATTCGACATTCCACCAGATTTAAGTTTTCCAAATTACCTTTAAACCTTCCCAATTATACAGTTTTTTTTTTGGTATTGAGTCTAATTGGCTTATTTGTCTATCATCTGTAAAATAATTAAATAATAATAATTTATAACAACTAAAGTAGAAATCGATATTGTTTTTTATTAATATCCACACACAATAAGAGTCCCTTCAAGGTTATTTCCTTACTCAACAGATACTACCCAGCCCTGAAAACGTTAGAACAACTAGAACATGTGCTTCTACCTCGCGTTGGTCCATACAAGTGGTGCGGACAGATCTCTGCAGACATCCCGCGTCTACGGCAAGCGATACAGGACGCATCTATGGCAGATCTAAGGGATTTCCTCGAGAATATACGAGAGCTCAGTCCACAGGTTAGTTGGTATTTTAATGATGGAGGAATATGATTATAATTCCTCTTTTGATGGATGATGTTAATGCTGGTTGGAAGATAAATTTAGCTTCACTTTTTTTCTTTTGACCGACTGACATTTCGACAATTCAAAAGTGCCTGTAATTGGTCTATTTGAAATAAACGTTTCTGATTTCTGATTTCTGAATAATATCCCCTCTTTCTCTGCAAGCACTTAAAAATTATTACAAGCTTAAGGCTCCGTGCACAGAATTATCTCATTTTGAACCTTTTTGATCATGGTTTGTGAGAAAAGTAAGAAGAATTTAAACCTTATTTTTTAGGATTATGAAAGTCAAGTTCTTATTCTCTCAGTTGGCTTGACTATTTTTTAAAAATAATGTGTGTATTAATGGCAATTACCCATATTCAAAACCCTTTTCTCGCAAAAGTATCGATCGAGTGAAGTTTGGCTACGTTTTACACAAACTACAAATGATTTATAACATTAAAAAAAATATTAGTAACATCATTATATGGTCTACTCTCAGATGGGTTGAAAACATTATTGACTTCAATAGGAAATATAGCAGAAAAAAAATGTTGAAAAAACATAATTCTTGGAAAACATCTGTACAAATAAGTATTTTTTTCTATACCTTAGAAACACTTTTAAGAAAATTTAAAAATTACACAATAATCTTAAGTTAATCTGTTAATAGAATCTAAAATTTATTTTATAAATAAACAATACCTTCATTTCGTAAATTACAAACAAATTGAACTATATTATCGACCGCGCAAACACGATCGCGTCAGTAACGATCGGGCACTCCCAGCGAGAGCACGTACTACTTTGCTCCGGAGCCGCTCGCGAAATTTACGTGAATATATTCCCAAATTTGTACGCCGACTATCACGTTGTGATCCAGTAAGTATTATTTTTGATTTTATGTACTTTGTTTATTAAGATTATTTAAATTTCTTTCGACTTCAATAGTACTTAGAGGTAACTGTTGTATGTTTGTATGTAAAGGTTATCTGCGGAATTACTCTACTACTATGATTAAATTACAATTCTTTCACTAATGCCATCTACAATGGTTAATGGCAGCTATATTACCATCCACAGAAAGTTGATATTTTTAACCGACTTAAAAAAAGGAGGAGGTTATCAATTCGGTTGTATGTTTTTAATCATTTTTTTATGTTTGTTACCTCAGAACTCCGTCGTTAATGGACCGATTTTTTTGCAGACAATGAGTCGAAAGAAAAGGACGCATTATAAAGGCGTCACTAAAAGGAAAAAAAAAAACAAAATGTGGGGCTGATACGTGCAAGACAAGTTCTTAAAGAACGCAAGTCCAATGCACTGGCTGCGGTTTCGTTTCCAGAACATGTAAGATTTCTTCGATCAGCAGTAGAAGTGAAATAGTACATTTTGATACAGTGGAGAAAGTTTGTCATTGCGACCGAGGACGAATTCACACGAGCCGTAGGCGAGTGTTTTATATGGATCTGAGTGCTGCTGATTGATACATTTTTACGTGATTGCTTAGCGCTCAGCCTGATACAATAAATGTAATAAAATATGGTGGCAACGAGCACGCGTACTTTTTCGCACTAGTGCGAAAAACAGTAAATAGTGTGCCTAAAAGCGGTAGGAATAAGAGCGGATTTTCGAGTAAGTGTATTGAAATAGCATTTACCAGTACATACTAATTGACAATGTTGCTAATTTTTAGGAAATATATGCTAATGAAAATTCTGAAACGACTATGGACACTAATAAAGTTGACAATATGTGTCAACTTGAACTATTCATGGTAATTATAACCATTGTGTTACGTACAAGGTGTAAATAAATAAACGCAAGACCTACTTTTAGAAATTCATAACTTGTTTTAGTTGTACTATATATGGTGATCTAATTGTTTCAGTTTATATTGAAAGTCTCATATTTTTTCTCTAAACTTAACTCGTAAAGTGAAATTTTGTAAGTTCTTGGTCCGAGAGACCACACAGGATGTTTTGCGTTTATTATGTTATATCGTATAAAAATAAATAATGTACTTATAATATACCAACAATAATATATTCATTTACAGGGTTATTTGTAAAACACTAACAACCTTGCAGGACTGTATTACTGACATCATAAATAACAATTTTTGTTCTATGACTTTTTACAAAACATAATTCATTTACCAAAAATAACCCTTCAAGATTTCGTTGCTCTTTCTAACACACTTCAACTTTGTATTTTGCTATACCTACGTCTGTATGACGCGACGCAAGCGCATCAAGCACCCCGCTGCCCGATCCCCGCTCCCCTCCGCTATTGTACTATCGCTTGCTTCGCATATACTTCGTAATGTTTAGAATGTTCAATTAAAATATTTTTATTTTTGTATGAAAATCTAATGAACTAAAATATGATAAATTTTCAAGATAAGATAATAGAAAATCCGTAGTCACACGTTATTAAAGTGTTTCGGTTGGTACCTACAACGTGTGACTACGGATTTTCTTTTTGTTCTGTTCTTGTTTCTCCATTTACCTTGTTTATTCCAGCATCCTTACAATCCTTACAATCTTGTTTCATAATTTTTCAGCGTCGTTTTTTTTTGTCGTTGTCGGGTTTTAGTTTTTAACTGTTTTTTTATTTAAACAATTTTGGTGTTAAATTTAACACATGACTTTTGGTCCGCTAGAGGGCGTCGCTTTAAATTTGAGCAATATTTTGGAAATGTACAAGTGAAGCCCTTTCAAATGCTACCAAACACGGCGTAATTATCACCATTTTTATTTTTAACACATTACTTTTTGTCCGCTAGAGGGCGACATATCAAGTTTTGTGACACGTCACGTAGCCTATGTTCAGCGGACAATTAAGACGGTTCTAACAATACCTCATATGTCGAGTTCCGATAAGTAGATTAGGAGCTATGAGGGAACAGATGAACATACTCACATACATACATAGCCTGTCAAAATCATTACCCTCCTTTGGCTTTGCCGTAGTCGGGTAAAAAAAAAACTAATTTGAAGGTAAAAGTGGCTGTGGCTGCGGAGCAGGACCGGCATTTAGCCAAGCGTTTTTATCAAGGATATAATCTTCCAGTTTATAATACGCTGGTCTACATAGTGTGCGTTTAATGCAACCTTTAAATTTGGACTTATTTAGTTGTAGAATCTTAACTGGTATTTTATTATAAAATTTTACACAGTACCCCATGAAAGAACTTTAGCCAATCTGAACCGAGGTTGATCTAATTTGTTCCTATTCCTAGTATTAAAATTATGCCTGTCACTTATCTTAGTAAAAAGATGAATATTTTTCCGAACATACATAATGTTTTCATAAATGTATTGACAAGGGACCGTCAGGATGTTTATTTCCTTAAATAGTTCCCTAAGAGAATCGCGTCTGCAAAGAGTATATATGGCTCTGATAGCTCTTTTTTGCAGAATAAAAATAGACTCTATATCTGCAGCCCGTCCCCATAGCAAAATACCGTAAGACATGATACTATGAAAGTAACTAAAATAAACTAGTCGCGCAGTATCCACATCAGTAAATTGACGGATTTTTCTGACAGCATATGCTGCTGAACTAAGCCGACTTGCCAGAGATGTTAAATGAGGACCCCATTGTAGCCTCAAGTCAAGCGTGATCCCTAGGAAAACCGTATTCTCGACGAATTCGAGTTTCTCCTTGTTCAATACTTGATATCTCGAAGGCTTTCGATAGGGTCTGGCACGAAAGCCTTATTGCTAAGCTTCATTCCTTCGGTCTACCCACTGGTCTGTGTGATTGGATCGCAGACTTCTTGAGGGATCGATCCATCCGAGTGGTCGTTGATGGCTGCTCGTCCGGTCAAATGGATATTAATGCCGGGGTCCCTCAGAGGTCGGTACTCTCGGCAACACTGTTTTTGCTGCCCATAAATGACTTACTTAAACCCGGTATCTTTGGGTATGCAGACGACAGCACTGTGGCCGAGAGATATGTGGCTGACGCACGCGCTAGTGGGTCACAGATCCAGTCATCCCGAGAGGCTATGGTTGAACGCTTGAACTCGTCCTTGAAGGCGGTCTCCGATTGGGGCGATGCCAATCTGGTCAATTCAATGCAAGTAAAACCAAGCGTGTCTTTTTTCCGCTAAACGGAGTCAATTCCACCCGGCTCCATCTTTCCGAGGTGTGACCGTGCCAATAACCGACCATCTTGATCTTCTTGGCGTTACGCTGACGTCAACTCTCAACTTTGGGCCATCGAAGCAAAGGCTCAACTGGCAGCAAAAAAGCTGGGAATCCTCGCGAAGGTCAGACGGTACTTCACGCCGGAACAGCTGCTAAAACTTTATCAAGCGCAAGTTCGATCGTGTATGGAGTACTGCTCTCATCTTTGGGACGGGTCTGCCAAATACCAGCTTGATGCGCTGGAGTCGATTGAGAGGCGAGCCAAGAGGATCATTGGCAATGATGCACTTGTTGAGTCGAAGCTCCAAAGCCTTGGACATCGGCGCCGAGTTGCTGGCCTGTCGGTTTTCTATCGTTTACATTTCGGGGAGTGTGCACTGGAATTGCACAATCTAATTCCGCCAAGTCCGTTCCATCATCGGACCACTAGACGTACGGTGTTGCGCCACCGGTACATGGTGGACATCCCACCCATACGCACAAAACGTTTTGAGAACACATTTATTATGCATACAGCCAAGGAGTGGAATTCCTTGCCGGAGTCTGTGTTTCCTGATAGCTACAACTTAGGGGTCTTTAAGTCAAGAGTGAATAGGCTACTTCTAGGCAAGCGTGCTCCATCGTCGACCACATCATCGCTTGGCATCAGGTGAGATGGTGGTCAAACGCGAGCCTATCATTAATAAAAAAAAAAGAAGCTTTTATGGCTTTGGAAAGAGGTAGTGTGAGTCCATCAGGTATACCATCAATATCAGTAACAGCTGATGCTGCTTGCATACTTATTCTTCGGCCTATTTCCATATTTTTGTTATCTCGTCGTGACATTTCGCGTACGTATTTTGTTTAATTATTGGTAAATCTATGGAAGTCAACAAACAACATATTTCTGATTTCTGAACAATTCCTTTTAAATACGGGCAAATTCCAATAAAACTCAGTAATCGTCAATACGGCTTTCGCCGAAATCGTTCAACTGGGGATCTTCTAGCGTATGCCATTCACATCTGGAGAGAGGCTATCGAGAAGTATGGAGAAGCACTTGCAGTCTCCCTTGATATCTCGAAGGCCTTCGACAAGGTCTAAATGGTCAAAATGAAGTTTGTGAAATGTATTATTTTTATTGTATTTGCTGCGAATTTTTTGGTATATATGTAGGTCTTTTTATTTCCTTTTTTTACGTAGTTTTTAACGATGACCTCAACTTGGTATTGTTTTGTCAATTAATTAATTTCTGAGTTGAGCTATACGTTTACTGACAAATGCTTGCACTGACTGAACAGGTCCACTCTAAAACGGTAATATTATCTATACAGTATTCCAACTTCATACAAACGGACGAAACGCGAGCTATACCTACGCACCTCGATCTCGAGGTGCGCTCGGGATGCAGACAGTCGCGTCTGTGCCGCGCGATATTTTCAATAAAAATAAGTTCAAGTACATATTTATACAGGAAAAGTTTTTAACCACTGCGTAAATTTTTTTTGGTGGTCCAGTGTAAGTAATAGAACACATTTCCATTTTTAGTTCATAACTTTTTTTTTCTCATTTTTCTACCTTGTCCGAGTTTGAAATAAGCAAAACATGTACACAATTTAATCGTAGTATTATGAATGAATACCGCCGAGCGCGCGGTGGCATGGCGGGTTGAGTGGAGGTTGCAGGCGGGGGGGCGGCAGGGGAGGCGGCGGCGGCGCTGGTGTTTGATCGAGCGCCGGCGCTCGGCAACCCAGTACGTCACACACGGAAGTCGTATGCGGATGTCCGCTTCGTTTCACCTTCGCGTGCGTATGACACGTACTCGTGTTCTATCGGTCTCGTTTATGTAGCCCCGTGTGGCCCGTGTGTGTTACCGTGGCCGGCTAGGTCCCCAGATCTCAGTCCCTGTAATTTTATTCTCTGGGAAGCAGTGAAACTCCGGGTGTATGAAGAGCTTAGATGACTTGAAACAGAAAATAAATTCCGATTTAAATGAAGTGATAATAGTGTCCTAAACAAAGTTAATACAAAATTTAAACGTGCATGTTTATGTCTGGAAAAAGGAGGTTACTTCGAACAATACGTGTGTTCCGGTTCAACAATAGTTTCTTTTTGTTTGGATATTATTGTAATTAAGTAGTTGATGTCTATTTTTTAAATACCCCAAGTGTAAGTACCTAACATACGTAAGTGCTTTAATTTGAATGTATTTTAGATTGTTTATTATAATTTATTTTCTGCATTTTGATGGTCGCCTATGAAAGTAAGAAAGAAAAATGGGAATTACATTTACTAATAACTTTATAACCTAAACTTAAAAAAGTAGTTCGAAATTGTTAAAATAGCGGTCAGTGACCGTACCCCGCGCGCACCGCCGTACTTTACCTACAATCCACGCGGGTCGAGCGCCCCGATCAGCTGACCGGCGCTCGACCCGCGCGGCGGCTTGTCCATAAAATAAGTTTCTAAGTAAATAAGTCTCGTAAGCGATAACTTTATTTTTTACTATTAACACATATCAAAATAAAAAATATGTGTTTATTAAAATATATTCAAGTTTATCATGTCAAAATTTGCGCACTGGTTAAAAACATTTCCTGTATATTTAATATGACGAGTAGGATATATTGTGCTGTTTTTCATTCACATAAATATTGCTTCATTTAAAACCAAACATATAAATTGTAAAGTAGCTGCAGGTATCTATAACCAAGTAAAAGATATTCCTTTTTCTCCACCTTGTCCATGTTTCCCAAAACAATTTTTAATTAAGCTTTAGAATGCGGATTTTTGTACTTTAAAATTTAATAATAAAGCATTTCGTAGGTACGTCTCAGTCGAGGCGCAAATATTTTTGGGTCGCCAATATTGAACACTTCCTATAAAATATTATAAAGTATTGTATTTGTTTATATAAAAAAAGTATATTTACAATCACAAAACTAAATGGAAACACAAAGTAGGCAAATGTAATTAAAATGCTGGAGGCGGGCAGCCATAGTGCGGGCAGCCCTATCGCATGTTTACGTACCGCGCGGCTGTAGGCATTTATTTCAAAGATACGGCCGAGTTACAATACTGTATAGATAATATTACCGTGACTCTAATCTGTATGGTTCCATCCTCAAAAGAACATCTCAGACACTAGTATACACTGTCCGCATACACCTTTACCGAGATTACATATCTGAATTTTAAAAGAGATATCTCGTAAACTTATTTTTTTTTTGACACATGGAAAGTGTTTTTTTACAACTATTTTACTTAAATAAATATCATTGTATCATCGTTTTGTATTTATCATTTAGTTAATTGTCTAAATGTATCAACATCCATCTAACACAAAATTGAATTATTTTGGTGTGAATTGTGACAAATATAAAATATATACACGTTCCAGATTTTTATTTACAAACCATACTTACTTTATAATTTTGTAACTCAGAAAAATATCTTATAGAGGATCAAAATTGTTTGAGCGGCCACCAAGCTCGATTTTTACGCGTGTGTGCGTGTAGCTGCATGCACGATGCACACAAACATAACATTGCAGCGAATTTGCCTAAACTCTAGCGAGTGAATTTTCTGCACGGCCTCTTAAAGCTAGAACTACATTAGACCGACGCACACGTTTAACACGCCTGATTTGTACGTAGAACGTCGCGTGCGTTGCGTCGTGGCGTGGATCAAGTGTAACTCTACAAGTCTAGTTTCCATATAAAATGTATGGAGACCGACGTGCCCAGATCGGCGTGTGTGGCACACGTGTGCGAAGTGTAGTTCTACCATAAAAGTCAAACTAGGTAGTAACTTCTATAATAATAACATTAGAAATGCTTAGTTTTGATTTTAAACCTATGGGTTTGCCATCAATTAAATCGACTTTCACTTTCTTTCTGGGATATCATTTAATGACTTGTCAGACTTTTTCCGATGAACAGTACACCTATGTTCCTTCATTTGCCCTTTGCGTTCTAGGACCATGGGTTTTCCTTTCAAAAGTCGACCCATGACCCCAGTAGGCTTCGGCCCCACTGTGTCCTTACGGAACAAATAGAGTGTTAAGTTATATTTGCCCCAAAAAAAACGCATTAAACTACACGCGAACGAAGTTGCGGGTAACAGCTAGTATTTTTATAAAGGTTTTATTCGTCCGTAGGTGGGAGCTATGGCATTGCGACAGACGCAAGAAATGCTAGGAAGGAGCTTGGCCAGCATCGTCCAGAACAAAAAAGGTATTTGGATAGAAAGTTACCTAGTCATAACAATTTATTCATGTTTAACATGGTTAAACCTCTTTCAGTAAACAATCAGTTCACCATAATATGAGAATAAAACTCCTTTTTTTACCCTTGCCTCTTCCCGTTACAAGGGATTGGCTTTCTAATATTCGGTACCACCATCAATCACCATTATATTAAACTACTATAATGAAATACAAATGTGCCATGACATTCAGTCTAAAAAAGGATGTGTTTAGGTGTACGATTTATACGGAAAACCCACTTTCCGACAGTTGGGTTAAATTCATCATATGATAGAGGGGCAGGTTTATTGCCATCACAAATCCAGTTTCTTGAATTATTTAAATCCTTGGTAACAATTTCAACGTCCCATACACAGCAGTCACTTTAGTGACCATTAGACCAGCTTGATCATCTAGTAGTGATTGCGGTATTACAATACCGTAAAACGGGGTGAATAGAAACAAAACTTTGGTTTGGTTTTTCACTTTGATACCATATTATCAGCTTCTAACAAAGCATCGACATTACGAATAACAATTCATTAATAAATTGATACTATTAAATGCTGAAAAAAAAAATTCAAATATCGTGAAAAAATACCTTTAAAGTTTTGTTTCTATTCACCCCTGAGTTTCTATTCACCCCATTTGACTGTACTTATCAGATATGGCAGTTCTTGGTATACCTACGAACATCACCGCTGGACCACAATGTCCACACGAGCTGGTGGACTTCAGTCCTTTGCACAGATGTCTGCATATTCACAGTGTGCTTGGCGCTAAAAATGACTTCATACAGTATTATAGGTAAGTTTACAAAGAATTTTGTTGTTCTATTTCAAATGGGTACAGAACAGCTGGTTGTCCCATAATGTTAAACAGTTGGTTAGTTAAAAACCTTATGATATGGTTTAATAATAATAAATAATTTCCACTGTCGAATTTGTTATCAGGAAACTTTGCCTATAGATATATGTATAGCTTACAGATTAACATACATATATAAAGCAAATATAACTTATTGTTAGTAATTAAGACTTAAAATTATGCCAGCAATTGATTGATTTTAAGAACTAAATCAGTTTTGCCACGCTAGAGACGACATTCTATCTGCGTTCTGGCATTTCATTTATCGTATTTTTCCAAATACAAAATAATAATGATAATAATAAAATAATATGTTTTGAGTAATACAAAATAAACATTAATAAATATTTAATATGATTTGAGATTTGAGAGCAGTGGTGGCCGAGTGGTAATGGCCCCGACTCACGGAGTTGTAGGGTGCGGGTTCAAACCCAGCCAGGCGCATTACTTTGTGTAATTTATTTCATCACCACTGCTCTCAAAACGGTGAAGGAAAACATCGTGAGGAAACCGGCATGTCCTAGAACCAAAAATTCGAAGACATGTGACATCCACCAACCCGTACTGGGCCCGCGTGGTGGATTACGGCCCATTCCCTCTCCTAGAGAGGAAGCCTGAGTCCCAGCAGTGGGATAAGGCCGACTATGCTATGATTTGTTTCCAGATCGCAGCGCAAGCAACAGGCGCGACTGGTACTGATCCCGGCCTCCACGAACCTGCATGACTCCATAGTAGGAGTGAAGAACTATCTAAACGCCGTGTTAGGCTTCTTCATCCTTGAAGAACATCTCCTCAGCGCTGGCGCAGGTACGCAGACTGACTTTGATAAGAAAATTATTATCTGTAGTGACATCTAGGACGCGAAATAGGAAGTAAAAATACAAAACCTTGCGTCGTGGTATCAGGAATCTCCTCGCTATTAGAACACATTATATATACCACAGTCCTATAAATCGGCTATCGGGCCCTTGCACGGACCAGACACAACATCCGTCTGGTCGAAAAATCCATCTTTTTCAACCATACTTCTAAACTTATAATAATAATAGCCTTTACAATGCGTTCCAAATAAGAATAGGATCGATTGCCATGTTGTGACGTCACGTCATACCTACTGTCAAATCGCAAGAACTCAGATGAGTAAAATTGAAGAACTGGATTCTGATTAAACTATTTTCGTTCACAGTTCGTAAATAAATTAAATTTTAAAAATTTATTGTTTTGCTCACCCTTATTAATTCTTCGATTTGACAGTATGACGTGACGTCACAACATGGCGATCGATCCTATTCTTATTTGGAACTCATTGTATTAACAGGGTTTTAGAAGATTGTTTTGCTTTAGCATAGGCCTCCCCCATATTCTTCCATAGTTCCCGGTCATGGGTTTTCCTCTTTACCTATATGCCTTATCTCAGGAACGCGTTGAGGTATCGAGTTAAAATTAAAACCTATCCTCAACCTAACCCTCAGGTCTGCGGTCCATTAAAGCTCTGAAAAAATCAAACTACTAAGTTAAGGAAAAAAAGATAATTTCAGAGTCCTGAAAGTTGGCATAGAGCAAGGTCTTAGAGCACAGGTATAGATTTATTCCGTCACAAAAAAAATATTTTTATGCGATTCAGAAAAAAAATTCGAAACTCCATTCGGGAATTGAACTATTTACATAGGTAAGTTTGTACGGAACCCTTAGTGCGCGAGTCCGACTCGCACTTACCCAGTTTTTTTTTTTCAATAATTATAATATTGACTCATTTGCTGGGTCCTTGGAACTGAAAGTGTTAAAGAAATCGTTTTTTTTGGTATTTTCTTTTTCTTCAAAATAATTATTTTCTTTCTTTCTTTCAGGTCTGGTCTCTAAAGATTGGTTGCTAGACATGTGGGGTATGTCAGTGACGAAGGTCGCGTCCACGCTGAGGACTAATACGTCCTTGATAACGGACCCCACGTTGATGCTGAGCATCAAACACCAGATCGTGCTGTTTATCAATACGTTAAAGTACGTAATTATTTTCCAAATGGGTTAAAAAAAAATCACACGTAAATTATTTCATCAGTTTAACTTTAAATTAAGATGTAATATGTATTACAAATACCGGCGGCATGGATCTTTAGCGTTGACTTCCACTTGCGCAGAAATGAAATATCGGGTCTCTTTAGCGGTATGAAGTGAGACGCGGGGGCGGGCAATGCAATCCTTGTACAGTGATTGGCTCGCCGATGTTTACGATGCGCAAAGCGATCCCCACTTTTTCGCCGAGCGCTTAAGATTCGTGCCGGTATTTGTACTCTAGTATGTTCAGAATAGGGCGATAATAGCAGCCTTGTCTTAATTCGGGCCTTCAAACATAACTAGTGAAATGGTAAAAGGGCACGTGACGCATGATGGAAGGTAGGACCAATAGGCCTAGCCAAGTTACGACAGTTTCGTTTCGGCTCTCTTTCGTCGATCGCCTCGAGTCGGCCACGCCTCCGATTCCTTTGTTCTGACGTCATCTCAACGCTCAGTCACCTGGTCAGAATAAAGGAAAAGGAGGCGTGAAACGGTTGTAACTTGGCTAGGGGGGATGGTCAGCAGACAGACGCCGTACAAACGCCCAACCCTCCGGGGAGGAGGTGGAGATGTGCTCTGTTACCTGTTTACGTAGTATCTAATGAAATTGTTTTTTCATCACAATGAATATTATAAAGGCAAAAGTTTGTATGTGTGTATATTTCTTACTCTCTCACACACAAATGGCTGACGGATTTGGATCAAATTTGGCATTTGGGTAGACCATACCTTGGAAATGGACATAGGATTTTAGCCCGAGAGTGTTTCCCATAGAACAACCAACAATTATCCTCTGCTTCACTTTAGTGGAGTACCATTTTCAGCTGGATTGCTGACAAGCCGCAAATCCTGACTCTAGAGTTTGGGTTACCAATTTCTGTAAAATTCTGTATGGAGTAACTAAACATCACTTGTCACGAAACGAAAAAGGAAATGTTGTGTTATTTGATAAAAAAAAAACTTTTAAACCATCTACTCTTTGTTTGTTTAGCTCTTATGCCGTATTAAAATTTTTTTTTGTCTTTTCGAAGATGTTACGGCCTTCCTACGGATCCGATACCGACGCTGCTACAAGAGATGGCGGAACATTATACTGAAGTGTTGATGCAACGATGGGTGGGCGTGTTTAGGGATATTCTTGATAACGCCTCCTTCTTGCCGATAGAGGTATATTGTCCTATTATATTGACCTATGTATAATGACTAAGCTTGGATATTATTAAAAAAATATATTAAGATTTTTTAATAATGCCTAATTTCAATACTACTAATAATCCAAAAATATCGCAAAGATTTGTTGATGTGACGTTCTTTTGCCTCTAGGTTGAGAATCAAGACCAATATGACGGAGTTATGGACACGTTCCCATACGACGGAGATGAACTAGAGACTGAGCCTTTCCCGAGAAAGTGAGTAGTATCATTCAGCACCGCTTAATAGCCGCATCTATCCACATAGGAACTAAAAAACGAAATTCTACATCGCTGTATCAAAGTATTTCCGCGCGATTAGAACATCCGAAAACAAGTATCGGGCAGTTGCCAAGAACAGACACAATACGCGTCTGGTAGGAGGATACTCTCTTTTTAATGGAGATTTGCAGGACTTAACATCCTGTTTCGCATACCTCATGCCTGTATGTCAGGTTTTCAGTAGTCTTCTAAAACAGTAATTGAATATAATTCACGCAAGAGCAATGCTTCAAGTCATGGTAACACCTGCCATGGTAATTTTAGAGACGAAAATCTGATATGTATAAAAAAAGTCTTCTATGAATCTTGTGAATATTTATATTTTATAATCGTCATTTTCCATCACTTCGAACACATTTTGGTGTTAGATTTGGTTTCTTTTACTTAATTTACTTATCGGTTACATGCTAATTTACAATGTACAGCATCAGTTTCCAAAAATTAGAACACTAACTTTTTTCCAGGTTCCCATTCTCCACAATAGTCCCAGCCGTGTACGTGCAAGTGAAAGAGTTCATATTCGCGTGGCTCAAGTACTCGGCGGGGCTCGGGCTGGGCGGCGGGCGGCGGGCCGCGGCCGCGCGACACTCGGCCTCCCTGCTCCTCAGCAGATCCTTCACTGGCTGCTTGTCGGCGCTGTTTAGAAGACCCCTACCGCTGATGCAGTTGGTGCAGGTAACTTTCAACCTCTTCTTCTCCTTGAATCGATGGTTTTCTTTTCCCGCCCAGTAGGTTGCCACGTTTATAGCAGCGTCACTGGAATTTTTTAGGTCCTCCAGATTGCGCATATGTAAGGACATTTTGGGCATTCTAATTTGGAGGTACGTGGAACAGAGAGTAAAGTCCCGCAAACCTCCGTTGAAAAGGAAGGATCCTCCGGCCAGACGGGTCTTATGTCTGGTGGGCGACTGCCCGATAGATGATTTCGGGCTGTTCTATATGTTCTAATCGCGGAGAACTATAATTGCGCGAAGCAGGATTAGTTCTTATGTGACGCCATAGATGTCGTTTCACTAATACGTGGGTCATCGTCTGGTTAGGAGCGCCGCACTCGCACTGGGTGTCGGAGGGGTCTATAATACCCCATTTTGTCAGGTTGTGTTTGCAACAGCCTATAGGCCACTGCAGATCGCATCCGAATGGCAGATGTTTCTGGGGTTGAAAGAAGTTGGGCGGCGGTGAGGGGAGTTCCTCCCACAACTTACATCTCACCGTGGATGGTCGGTCCCGAATGGCCTGTCTTTCAACCTAGTGTTACAAGTAATATAGTAGACATTCGCGTGGCTCATCTCTCGTACTTCATAAACGAGTGAGTAGACTATGCGGACTCCGAAGTATTAGCCACCGGACCTATCTCTGCTGTCAGTTAGCAACGCTGTGATTCAAGAGGTAAATATACTAGACTTAGCGCCATGTTGTGACGTCATAGCTGTCAAATCGAATCAGTTAGTAGGGTGCTCACCCTACCAAAGCAAGATATTTTTTTAAATTAAAATTATTTACGAATCATAAATGAAAAAAGGTTAATTAGAATCTAGTTGTAATGTAGTCTTCGATTACACTCATCTCTGAATCACTGTGTGAAGTGTCTGAGTAGTGGCGAATGGAAGGAGAATGCGAATTTTTACCGACAATGGAAATAAGAATGAAAAAATTTTTTTTTTTAAACTAAATAAGACAACATTCACGTAGTATGAACGCAGTATGCTCATACTGCGTGATTATTGCGTACAGGTGGAACAAATGTGTTATTCGATCCATCCCAGCTCTTCAAAGAAGGCCAGCAGCGCCTTCGTGTTATTGACCATTTCGCGGAGGGTACCTGGGTTTCTGAAGTATTCTTATGTCCCAATATGATATTTATTTTCATCTCAAATAATGACGTCTTATTGTTTCAGATTATCGTGGACACGCAATATTTAGAAGGCGCAACGTTATGTCTGTACGAATTTATTAGCAACATCACCGGCTCAGAACTCGTTACTACACAGGTATGATGTTCATTGCACAATCCATATAGGTAATATCAGAAAGGATTTAAGTCCCAAAATCTAAAACAGTTTTATCCTATTTATTTATTTATTATTTTTTAAATAGAAGCTAATTACACTATTAAACTTATACCTAATTTTTTAACTCAGCCATGCATCCTTCTCACAAAAATTCAAACATTCTGACATTATCATCTTCCATTCATCCGCAAACACATCAAGACCTGTGTTTGAGTTCAAGAGAGCGTTAATGGCGGCTATTGTCCGAGGAATAGGCGACTTGGAATGTGCAATAGTACGGGAAGTTGGAACAGCCAGTAAACGATGTTTTCTGCCACGACAGTAATTGTCTGGGACGAACTGATTGCATATTTCATTATGCAGATCAGGATCATCAATAATCCCCCTAAGAATTTTAAATACTAGTCATCTGATCGCGCGACCGTCTTACTTCTAGGGAGTTGAAATTTAAGCAACCCAACAAGAATTTAGTGGGATACAAATAGGGATAAAACCCGTACGAGTGCTTGTAAAGGTAGGGTAGGGCGGGGCTAGTTGAGCATAGGGGCAAGTTGGGCAATCGAAATATCTCGCAAACTATTCACCGTACGTATAGGCATCGTATGGCGGAAAGAAGGAGTCGCAGGAGGGGTAATCACCACGCGATCGCTAGAGGCGCCTGGACGAACAAGTGAAGCGCCCGAGCGTTTTGTTTATTTTGTGACCAAAAAGTAAAAACGTCGTTTACCGTAAGTTTTCGTCTGTATTAGTCAATTGTCATCTGTTTTCAATGAGGTAAGTATTAATCTTCCAGAGAATTATTATACTATTTGATATTTAGAGAGGTTCTGGGTATAATTCTTACGATTTTTTTTTTTTTTAATTCCACAACTATCACACAACGCCGTCTAGTCCCAAGCTAAGCAGAGCTTGTGTTATGGGTACTAGACAACTGATAAACGTACTTATATATTTCTAAATACATACATACATATATAGATAAATTACACCCAGAAACAGAACAAATCATCGTGCTCATCACACAAACATTTGTCCTGGGTGGGAATCGAACCCACGACCTCTGGCATAGCAGTCAGGACCACTAACCACTAGACCAACAGGCCAGTCATAATTTTATAACCTCGATTTTGTTTTAAAATTCCGGGTTGAGGTTAGTTGAGCTATAGTGACAATGACCATTAGCCTATCTAATAGCGTAATTAGAGACACAATAGAAAGACAATGGCGCGTTAACGCCAGCGTTATTGCGGGGATCAACAGCTTAAGTTCCAAAGATCTAATTATTTTTTTTAAGATATAAGCTAATAATATAAACATTTAACTCTGATTTTAAACAGAAAGACTGAATCTAATGCTCAAGTTAATTTTAAGATACGTTAATGTTTTGTTGATTCTAGTTTTGGTTAATTATTCAAAGAAAATTACTTTAAGTTTTGTTGTTCTGTCACTAAAATATTATTATTAAATAAATAAAGAGCTGATTGTCAAACACATATTTTACTTCATCTCTAGTCAAAATTTAACCCATAGTTTGGTTAGATATTCTTAGTGCTCAACTTGCCCAATACCCTTGCTCAACTTACCTCACCTATGGGGTACATTGAGCGTACTTGACTTTCAGCATTTAAACAGCTGTAGCTCTTAAATTCGACTTGTTACAAAAAA
Source organism: Mythimna impura (assembly GCA_905147345.3). Lineage (NCBI taxonomy): Eukaryota > Metazoa > Arthropoda > Insecta > Lepidoptera > Noctuidae > Mythimna > Mythimna impura. The sequence continues at coordinate 7,278,082 of LR990346.1, forward strand.
ACTACTATGGACACTTTTGCTAAGGGATAAATTACTAATCCATCAAGCTGCATAACAACTCATTGAGACTTATTATTGAGGAGCTATATCCGCTCAAGTGAAAAATTGCTCAACTAGCCCCGCCCTACCCTACCTGAGGAATGCTTTTTGTACTTTCTCTAAAGCTAATACATATACCTATATTGGGCCTTACCGTAAATAAACTTAAGAGCATTATCTCTTTGTATGAGAGACAGCAAGCAGTGTGTTTCAAGCACCAACGTTTCATACTATATAATAAACTAGCTGACCCGTGCCCGCTTCGCCACGTGTACGTAACAATTTACATTAGATTCAAAAATCGGTTTTACTGCTACTATCATAAGACTGCTATTGCTTTGTCAGACGGCAGGCAGCATGTTCCAAGCGGCGCGCGACGACGCCGAGCAGCAGATCTGCGACAAACTGGAGAAGAAGGTGGACGAGTTCCTCGACCTCGAGAACTATGACTGGCTGTTAGGTGAGTGGATATACTTTGTTGTATTCAAGCATGAAAACTATTGACTCGTTTCACTAAAATCCCACAGTCAAAAGCTGTAAGAAATGCAGCCAAATCTTGGCACAACTCTAACAAAATTAAAGTATTAATTTCGAATAAACCATTTACAGGCACTTTTGAATTGTCAAGAAGTCAGTCAGTCAAAGCGTAAATCTCTGTGGAGAAAAATGTGCACTCCATGGACACTCTTTTGAATTATGTCATGTATTACAAATATCTCTGTTACATGTTTCTTGTCACTACTATTATGTGAGAACAAAGTAAATAAAGTAAAAAAAAAACTTGCTCATAGGTATTAGTTATTGTATTGTTGCATTCCAATCATGACCTCGTATGGCTAGATCTGTGATCGCAGGATTATAGAAAGGATAAAAATGCAGTTCTTGTCCTTTGGTTAACTTAGACACAAGGCACGTTAGGGCTGCGGGTTTTTTAGATAGACTCACCGCGGCCCTGGAACGCAACTAAAGGAACATAGGTTGGTTTTAGTCCCACGTTTAGCCACACACGCGGTGATGTAGTGGGGGTGCACGTTGGCATCATGCCAATAGGTTATTACACTCGTTTTTGAAAAGTGTCTCAATTAGATTCTATAGTGCTAATAAACCACTAAAAAAATCACAACAGTTTTATGCAGTCGCTAAGTACCCTAAAACTGCATTTAAAATTTACATTTTTAAATTTCACGCGTATTTGACGAAAATGTAGAAAGCAGAGGACGCCATATTTACTCTGCGGTCGTGACGTCAGTTGGCTGTGTAAACAAATGCGCTCAGTATGGCCGATCAGTTGACAGTTGACAGATGTCACTTTGTTTTACACAGCCGAATGACGTAATAACATGGTGGCTACTATTTCAAGGTGATAAAGAACATAATAAAAACAGAAAGCTTTGAATTTAATTTTAATATTTATTTTGTTATTTTATTAACTAAAACCAACACTTACCGATTGCATTTTACCTAAGCTATCTTAATAATATATTTTTAGATTTTTTCTCATATAGGGTGACTGGTAATTAGTGTACGATACTTAAACACGTGATTGTGCTCATGACAACCAACAACTTTTACTATGGGAACAAACCTGAAATCGCGAAAAAAAAATCAGCTGTTCAGTACATTTATGTTTGCCTAATGTACTGAACAGCTGATATTTTTTTCGCGATTTCGGCTTTGCTCCCATAATAAAAATTGTTTGTTATCATGAGCACAATCACGTGTTTAAGTATCGTACACTAATTACCAGTCATCCTATATAGAGTAAAATACTTTATTGCCGTCACGGCACTCGAGATGGTTTTAATGTCAATGCGCGTCAATGGACGTTTCATGTAAAAAAAGATACAACTGGCACTTAATCCTTAGAAATAAGTAACTGAATGTTTCTCTGTTTTAGTTGAGCCAACCGGCCAGGCCTCATCCTTCGTCACAGATATGTTGAGCTACCTCTCAGGAGTGCTGACGTCACTGGAACAACTGCCAGAGAGAGCGAGGTGAGTTAATCCGTCTTACTCTTAGAAGTCAGTCTGCTTTTTTCCTGATGGCCTAAGTCATGGAGCTTGCTTGCCTAGAAGTAACCTATTCACTGTTGACTTGAATACCACCAGGCTGTTTAGGAAACACAGATTCCGGCAGGGGCTCCTTACTCCAACTGCACGCACAATAATTTGTTCGGTGGTCAGGGCTCCAGAGAAAAGAACCTCCTAACGATACAAATCGTGTTCAGAAGTACCACTTTTTGAATTAAGCCCTTGATCCAGATGCCTACTCTCTCTCTCTTTCGTCTCTTTAGGCAATACCTAAGGAAACTCGGTAGGCAGCAAGGCTCGTGGCCCTTAACAATAGTTAATGTAGCGTCAGCCATTAGGCTGACAAGACTAATGGTATAATGATCACTAAGTCCACATTTCGTATGTCTTTATCGATTTGCACATCTCTCTCGGCTTTCGCGAGGGTTCTCGTTATGTGGGGTAATCATTGCACGCCTCACGCTCGATTCACATTGCACAACCACTATATCAGGTTTATTGGCTATAATAGTCCTAGCTTTCTCCATACAAACATTAGATCCCCGTTGCCGTTTCATCCCATTAAGAGTTGAATTATGAAAAATCCTTTCTTAGTCTTCGCCTACGTCATAAAAGGAAGCCTTGTGCAAAATTTCACGCTCCTAGTCCCAGTGGTTTCTTCAGCTGTGCGTTGATATCTCAGTTTTTAGGGTTCCGTACCTCAAAAGGAAAAAACGGAACCCTTATAGGATCACTTTGGTGTCAGTCTGTCTGTCTGTCAAGACCCATTATCTCGGGAACGCGTGAAGGTATCGAATTGAAATTAGAACTATATACTCTGGTTTGCGGTCCCTTGAAGTGTGAAAAAATCAAACTTCTAAGTTAACGAAAAAAAAGGTAATCAAAATTCAAAATACTTCCCGTTGACCCTAAAATTTGGCATAAAGCAAGGTCCTACAGCACAGGTATAAGAATAAATCTGAAAACACTAAAACTATTGTTACATCACAAAAAAAAAAATACTTTTGTGATTCAGAAAAATCAAACTGTTTACTATAAGTTTGTACCTAACCCTCAGTGCGCGAGTCCGACTCGCACTTGCCCAGTTTTTTATATGTATAGATTTAGTACAATTCATTATTTTATTATCATTTTTAGATCAAATGCCATAGCAGAGCCACCCTTTTTCCTTTCAAATCTTTCCATAGGTATAATCTTCATTATTTTGCCCACCAGAGTGGCAGCCGTGCGAGCAGCTACCAACCGCATCGCGACCCGCCTGCGCAACCTGCTGCTGGACCCCGCCGTCAAGCAGATCTCTTCGGGAGCTCTCGACCAGCTCAACCTGGACGTCATCCAGTGCGAGCAGTTCGCGGCTTGCGAGCCGGTGCCAGGTCTCAAGGAGGGCGAGCTCCTCGAACACTTTGCTAGTCTCAGGTAAGATGACCAGGATACTGGTGGACCATCTCTGAACTATGTATGAAAAAAAAAAGCAGGAATTTCTTTACAATTTTTTGCTTGACTGCGATCCCACCTGATGGTAAGCAGTGATGCAATCGTTGATGATGAAGTGCACTAGAGTATTAAGAACCTATTCACTCTAGTCTTGAAGACACCCAAATTATAATCGGACGGGAAAACCGCAACAGGCAAATTTTTCTAGTGATTCACGTGATCTAAATGATGTAGTTTAGAAGTGGTCACATAATATTTTTTATGAATAATCATCAGAGTTCGGATTTAGGTAGAGTTAAATATGTACTTACACCGGTTTTATACAGCGAAAGAATAAAGTGGATATGCCTCAAATGCCGAGATTATTTTTTTTATGACACTATCAGAAATAGCAGAAAAAATTCCTTCCTGCATTAATGACGAGGAGGAGGAAGTGTATAAATTTGTTAACTTTACCTCAGTTGAGGTAGAGAGATCTTTTTCAACGAAAAATACTAATAAAAATTGTATATTAATTATCTTTGTTTTATTTGTCTTATCTATCTTTGAGGTTTTTATTATTATTTATTTGTAATATTGTTGGCCACACGGGATTTTTCATTAGAAATCCCGGGAAGATCCATATTAATATCAACATTTCGATGCAAGTACATGAATAACTACCTAATTCCGACCCCTGATAATCACGCTAATGTGATGTGTGTGTATGTTTGTTCCTTTACGCTAAAACGGCTAATCGGCTTGCTCATTCGAACTCTGTTTTCCAGACAACTTCTCGACCTAATCACTGGTTGGGACTGGTCCTCATACCTCCACGACGTCGGCATAGAAGGTGGCAAGTATTCACTGGTAACGCCTCGCGACGCCGCCACGCTACTCGAGAAGCTGAAGGAGGCTGAACAGAAGTCTTCTGTCTTCTCCGTACTCAAGAAGAATGAGAGAGACAGAAGGAAGTTACTTGACACCGTGTTGAAGCAGCTGAAACAGTTGCAGAATCAAGATGGGTCGTGAGGAAATTTTTAAGAGATTATTCTGCATATTTATGTAATTTTTATATGCTGAAACTGCCGATTGATTAGTTTTATAATAAGTTATATTGTAATGCACTTTCCTTTTGTAATTCAGAACAATTTTGGCTTGTGGAAAAAAAGTGTACACGAAATTCTTGACTCAGCAGTCTTATAAAAGCCACCATCTATTTAACGCTAGTCTATTCTATTGGATTTAGGGTTCCGCACTGAATACTGTGTGGATCATTTTGCGTGGGCCATGGCGACCGTTTGTTAGGCTTATTCTATCCACCCCACTTCTCACCAAAAGCAGATTAGGCCTCCCAGGGTTTTCAGGGTGTCTGTAAGGGAATTTGGGGATTCTAGAGTTCGTATTCGTTTATCAGTGACACCTGTGCCTTCTTCTCCAAGCATGCTTTGCACAGGGGACTGTCTGTGCTGCCTAGTCCTGAGACTGCGCTAGTCTTTGGTCTGTGCAAATTTTTAAAGAAATGAGTTAGACGCGAGTCGTTGTAACTCGATTATGCAACGAAATTATTTAGGGAACTAATAACCTTAACAACCGTAACGTAATATCTCTACATAGTATAAAATAAAGTGATTTGTTTTTGCGTCTGAAAGTTTATCAGCCAATCTGTCAAAAAAAAAATCAGCTGTTCAGTACATTTATGATTGCCTAATGTACTGAACAGCTGATATTTTTTTCGCGATTTCAGGTTTGTTCCCATAGTAAAAGTTGTTGGTTATCATGAGCACAATCACGTGTTTAAGTATCGTACACTAATTACCAGTCACCTTAAATAGAAATAAAGAAAGAAAAAGATTTAACTGTGTTATTAAGGAATGATTTGTTCTGTAAACATTTTTTTGTAGCTCGAACTTTTCTAAAATTCTCGAAATGCAGTGTAAGCATTTGTAAGATATTATCAAACAATCATGGCTTCTGTTTTGTTTTCTCATGTATTGTTTAAAGGTTTTTTTGATTAGTCAATGATTAATTAATAATCAGTATAATATTGTATAGTTAAAAACGACTTAATTAGTATTGTACAATATGCCTTATCAGCGTAGTGATATAGAAGCATTTATATAGAAGTTATTTAAGTGATAAATATAGAAAAGACAATGTTTATTGATTGTAATATGGAATACATTATTTATTATAACGTTATTGTTTTATTTATTCCAGTGACGTAAGGGGCCATTTATTTATTATGTAAGATGATTTAGGGGGGAGGGGCTCGACCATATGTTATTTCTTCTTATAAAGGGGTGGGAGGGAGTCTTTATAGTTCTTACGTAAGATCACAAAAATACGCAAAGTTAAGATTTGAAAAAGCACGTAGCACGGAGCGCTTGGATGCGAAGATAAACTATTTCCATGGCAACGTCACTGCGTCTCCCCGCTTGTGAACTAGACGTAGTAACTGGTTTGCGTAAACGACACACTTGTAAACTTTCCTAAAAATTTTTACTTTTAAAACGTACTTATATTTTTTTTCCCTTTAGATTCTTACGTAATAAATAATAAATAAGGGGACAGGGGTCGGCCTATTGCTATTTTTTTCTTCCATAGGGGGAGGAGGGGATGAAAAACTTGTAAAAATCGTCTTACGTAATAATGCTTGCACATGAATGACCCCTAAATGCTTGCACAGTTTATACACTTATAACAAGTCCAGTTCATAAAATTTCTAGGCTAGACAAACTGGTTCTTTTCTGGGTCACGTGCTATCAAAATGATAATAACATGAACTCGGTAAAAACTAAGACATTCTGCCTTGAAGGCCTTGTATAAACGGCTTACGTGTCTCTAATTGAATAGGTAGACATTACTAAGAACACAGAAGAAGGTAATTCGAACAACGCATAGCTTGCAGATGGCTGTTGGGGCCGAAAGGTTCTGGAGTGGCGACCGCGTACCGGAACACGCAGTGTTGGAAGGCCCCCTACAAGGTGGACCGATGACCTGGTGAAGGTTGCGGGAATCCGATGGTTGCGAGACGCACAGGACCGTTCGTTGTGGCGACATTTGGGGGAGGCCTATGTCCAGCGGTGGACGTCTATCGGCTGAAATGATGATGATGATGATGATGATATCTTGCTGTCAAAAAGCGTGACATTACATATTTATCATCGTCGTCGAGCTCATGATCAGCAGTAGGGTTTGTGACCTTCAGACTTATGAAACTGTAAGAAAATTAAAAAAGTAGCTTGAAATAAAAGCACTATGCTTAGAGTTATGTATACCGCTGCCCTGTGGTCACTGTGGCCCTGGAAAACAAACCAAAAGGCATCTGAAGGCACACCAGTGGGTTTTAGTCAGTAAAAATCTGACAATCTCCCACGCTCCACCCCACAGAGTACTTTGGTAATGCTCCACCCAGAGCAGGACGGCGTCCTCACCTTCCGCATGAAGCGGGTTCTCACCGAACATAGTCAGTTCGGGAAGTTCCGCACCGGATTCGTGCGAAGTAGCGCTCGGGTGTCAGGAGCATACAGTAGAGGTTTGCCCCGCTTGGGCAGAGCACCGCCGTGTCCTCGTGGGGGCGATCGGCGACAACGATCTCTCGCGCCGGGCCTTGGTACAGGCCATGGTCCGAAGCGAGGAGGAGGTTGCCTCCTTCTGCGAAGCAGTAATGCTAGCAAAGGAGGAGGCCGCACGTGCACGCGCGAGGGAGCGGCCCTCACGCCCCAGCCGCCGGGATCCCGATCCCGATTTCGCGCGGGTAGCGGCTACCCGGCGCGGGTTTGTGGACCGGATCGAGCCCAAGTCGTCGACGGCGCGTATTGTTCCACGCGCGCCTCAAGGAGATGTCAGCAAACCGTAGGGGCCCAGCAGGGTCGAAGCCTACTGGGGCCACGGGTAGTGTGAAAGTGGGGCCCTGGGACCAAGACAAAGAAGGAACAGGGAGTGTGTTTTGTAGTCAGTAAAAGTCTGACATGCACTCTCGCTCCGCTCAAGAGCGAGGGATGTTACTGGATGATTTTTCCACCTAAAAAAAAACCCAGAGCAGGAAAGTTACCTATTTAATAATTTCTTACCTAAGGGATGCGGGATTATTTGAAAGAGTCACCAACCAGCAAGCAACGAAATGTTACTGAAGGAACACGGTTGGTTTAGTGTTGGTCCCCCTATGCCATCAAAAAGCCGTGATATTACATGCTCATTTAATTACGATAAGTATCAGTATTGTTGATTGAAGAGATAATTAAACCGCTACAGTATATTAAACAGTTACCTATACTACACGTTTGTTGCACAAAAACTTCCAGTTCTTCCAGTTCAGAAAACTACAATAGCCACTGATACGATCGGCGAATTAATAAAACAAATGAGCAGCTTACTGAATAAAATATAAAGTTGCCTACAGACGGCCTGCCCCCCCTAGCCAAGTTACGATCGTTTCGTTTGCGTCGAACGCCTCGAGTAGGCCACGCCTTCGGTTCCTTTGTTCTGACCACGCGATGACGCCAGAACAAAGGAATCGGAGGCGTGGCCTACTCGAGGCGTTCGATGCAAACGAAATGATCGTAACTTGGCTAGGGGGGCTGGCCTCATGGTCAGGCTCTTAGAGCAAATGCGGAGTTTTAAAGACGAACCGCGAGACAAGTGCGAACTACGATTTTACCTAACGACCTAAGCGTTAGTGAAACGGATTCTAAACTCATAGCGTTTGGATTATTGTCGATTGGACAAATTTGTTATTGTTTGTGGTTGACGGGTGTTATGTCAGGTGGGCAACTGCCCAATAGATGATTTCGGGCTGTTCTAAATGTTCTAATCGCATGGAGAACTGGATTAGTTCTTACGTGACGCCATAGATGTCGCTACAAGTTACACCTTGCTAATATTTTTATTTCACTTTTATCATTTTAAAATTCTAAGATCCGTAACCGAAACTATCCGAAACTAGCGGATAATCCGTAATAATTTCATGTCCGTAATCGTTTTGTGATGTTTTGTTAGTGCCCATGCAGGTCTATTGCAAAATATAAAATATTATGAATGTAAACCAAAGAGCACAATTGACAGTTAACTTTATCAAATTTTCATCGACTGAAGATGGATTAGCACTTCAGGCTGACCGGGTCGATCTGAATCCAACAAAGTGTTCAGTAATTATTTACACTATAGGAAACGTGCAGTCTTAGCCACCACGTATAGGTACTTTATCCAACCAACCTACCACTAGCCTGGCACGCATCAAGAGCCATCGATCTCCGATCTCCGGAGGGGAGTGATGTAGCGACACCTATGGCGTCACATAAGAACTAATCCTGCATCGCGCAATCAAAGTTCTCCGCACGATTAGAATATATACGACAGCCCGAAATCATCTAATAACGGGCAGTTGCCCACCAGACATAACACCCGTCTGGCCGGAGGATCCTCCATTTTCAACTGAGGTTTGCGGGACTTTACTCTCTGTTCCGCATACCTCCAAAGTTATAATTTCAACTCGATACCTCCGAGCATTCCTGAGATAAATGGTCTTGAAAAACAGACAGACGGACAACAAAGTGATCGTATAAAATTCCGTTAAATTCTTTTCCTCGGTCAATATCATTGGCACATGAAAATCGACCCAATTCACTATGGCCTATGGCGCGTTCGGGTTTAGTGTATAGGCTTCTTTATAATTTGCGTATTGCACAACGGTCTTAATATCTGTCGATCTAGATCGGGCCGATCATATCGTGCGCTTATCTGCGTCCGCGCAGTGGCAAGGCCGCCGCTTGACCTTCAGGTCGGGTCACATACGGTACCCGTACCTACATACATGCCGGCGGTATTATCTAGTAATACCTTTTTATTCGTGGACACATTGAAATGTCATGTGTAATTGCAACCTGTAGGTAGGTACTTAAGATCCTGCTTAGAGCATATTTTTGCTGATTTTCCTTGCCAATTTTCACGTGCGTCCGTAGTTATGACACGTACCTAAAGGTGGGTTATGTACCCTAGGTTATTTAGCAAATTTTCAGAAAAAAATACGAATAATGAAAATATTCAACGCCTCAAATATAGACAATCATGGTTGTCTGGACCAACATTCTCAGTCGCAAGTGAAAAAGTACTACCTCGGTCAATAACCAACAGGGTAAATAAGGGAGAGATCGGGCAAATTAGCATCTTAGCCTCTTAACAAGATCGGAGACTCTACACCCGAAGTTGTGGACGATACCTGGCTGGACTTTACTTGACACAGACGGTCCAGTTGGGTAATGGGTAGGTCTAACTTCGAGAAAGAGGTCAATCATCGAATCTGACTCGGCTGGGCAGTTTACGGGAAGCTGCGCGATATTTTCTCATCTACCACAGTGTCTCAAGACGAAAGTCTATGACCACTGCCGGTCGCTAGTGGTGGTACCTATATTATATGGCTGTGAAACGTGGTCGCTCACAATGGGCCTCATCAGAAGGCTTAAAGTCACCGAAAGGGCAATGGAAAGGGCTATGCTCAGAGTTTCCTTGCTTGATCGTGTCAGGAATGAAGATATCCGCAGGAGCCAGGAGAACCAAGGTTACTAATAATAATAATAACCCCATCGCCGTATCTCTATATTGACGTCGTGGTGAGGCTTGCGCGCTCCAAGAAATCCTAGGTCTGTATCAGTAGCGTCTGCTTTGCGTAACATGCTTAGGGTGAAGTGCCAGACTAGGGTTGCCAACATTTCTTCGACGAAATATAGTATTTTTCAAACTAAGCTATAAAAAAGTATAGTATACTTCAAAAAGTATAGTATTTTATGAAAAAAGCAAAAAATAGCAAAAGATATAGGTATTTGTTATTTATTTCTTTTTATGAAAACCATATTATAAAATTGTTAAAAAATGCAAGTGCAAACATTCTTGCATTTAAAAAAAAAATTATCTATAATAAAAGTTGTTGTGTTGTGCTTTATCACATTCAATTTTTAAATTAATTTAAATCAAAAGCTATATATTTATTTCTGTTAAAGGTTTATATTTTTTAAGTCTTTTTGTATATTTCTTTTTTTATCGGTGGTAGCGACCCACTTTCGTTATCGCTACTATTTTTCATAACTTCTTTATTTACGACTTTAACTTTAACGTTCCTGGTAACTAAGTGACTCCAAAAACCATAGCCCTATTGTCTTTGTTTTCCACATGTCACAATAGTTTTTCACCAACCGGGGGTTGTCCTTGGATGCACTAGCATAGCGCGTACAGGGATAATCGTCGGTTGGTAATCACGTTTTTTTAAAAGTGTCTAAAGGGCCTCTGCGAGTTGGTTTCGGCGCCTCGTACGCTTTCCAAAGGTCCAGGACCTCAGGCTCCTGAGATAAATAAATGTTTAAAAAATAATAATAATAAACGTTACGTTATTGACATAGCCCATGCCATGCATAGCCCAAAGAATCGCCAAACTAAAGTGGTAGTGCGCAGGGCTATTGCTCGCTGAACAGATGGTCGACGGGGCCGAAAGGTTCTGGAGTGACGACCGCGTGCCGGTAGACACAGCGTTGGAAAGTCTCCCACAAGGTGGATCGATAACCTGGTCAGGCTGCGAAAATCATATGAATGAGAGACACACAGGACCGGTCGTTATACTCGTAGCACCGTTTGGGGGAGGTCTATGTCCAACAGTGAACGTCTTTCGACTGAAATGATGATTATGATGATGATGATCATGAGCACAATGAGTTACAAATAGATCCCACAATGCTTCCACCTTCCTGGGACTACAGTCCTATTTACTTGGGCAACCGTCACACATCAAACCTACTTTGATGTGTGACGTACTTTAGAAAAGGAAGTAGGTGCCTATCGAATCATTTGACGACGTTGTCCGTAGGTACCTAATATAATCCTTGCTCAAGGGCAACCCTCTGTAAAGGGCCTATTACACTACGCGTTATTCAGACAGTCTTAGTTTATGTAGCGTCACACAAGAAAAAGAGCGTGTAAAGGAATGAAACAGAACGATGATGATGATGACGATACATAGAAATACATAGACTAAGGGCGGAATTCACCAATAAAACTAATCGCGTTTTAACAACTTGTAAAAATACAACAAAAGAAAAATACAGACAAGTGACACTAGTGAAAGCGGCTAAACGCGATTATGCGAGCCAAATGTTAAAACGCGATTAGTTTTATTGGTGAATTCCGCCCTAAGACTGTCTGAATAACGCGTAGTGTAATAGGCCCTTTTAAATCAGGTTTTAAGCAAGACTATTTATATAGGGTTGGTGTCATTAAGTTTTCTACTTTAATTCTTTCCTGTCAACCGTGACGTTATCACTGACTCTCTTTTCTTTCATAATCATTATGTCATTGCTCCCCATAGGTATATTACAAATACTCATTTCAAGGCCATCTACCTAAAACAAGTTCCACTAAAACGTTTAACCCACATGCAATGTTGAAGCCAGCGCTCAAATACATCGAACTTGACAAATGGACGCTTCAAACGGCGAATGTTATCAGATCTAGATCAAAGACTTGACGAGACGTGACTTGTGAAGTTGTCTTGCAGTCCCGCCCACTTTAGAATTATTTATTTAATTCACTTTAGAGAAGGCTTACAGACTAATAAAAAAGTGATATAATGTAATATTATCTAATCACTGATTACAAGCCTCTACACAAAGATAAAAAAAAAAAAAAACAATAAAAAGAAAGTAGACACAAGTCAATAACGAAAGAAGAACGGACGACAAAAACCGGACGGAACGGAGCCGTAGTGTTATAATAGTAACGAGAGATTAAGTAGTTAATCATCGAAAAAAATTCTGTGCCATTTGTCGTCCTAGGGTCGAATTAGGTGTCTACGTAGAAAGTTTTGTAAAGTTACAGTTTCGTAGAATAGAAATTAATAGTGACCCATTTAGAGATCTTCAGAGTTTCAGACGCGTTTGCTGCGAAGATTTGAACTACCTACTTAGTTCAGTAATTTTTTTCTTTGATGATATTCTTCTCCCCTTCTTTCCCTTATTTATAAAGGACATTGACTATCTGTGTATGGAAGTTAGACCAAATGCTGCTCAGAATGGAAACATAGTGCATACTAGCCTATAAAGCCTTGCTCATCAAAATCTATTCGAGAGTTTTGATAAAAAAGATCAAACAAAGGTAATTGAATAATTAGTAGCAAGTCAGAATTATATTTTTTTTAAACAATTAAAACGACCAACAGTCCTGACGGCCAGCAGACAATTCTTAGGTATATTCCTCTATTTTAAAAACTAATTTTAAAGATGATCCTTCAAAAGAAGCCAGAAGTACTTTCTGCCAGCCTGCATGCTGTAATAACGCGGAAATTGTTTGACATGGAATTAAACAGTATTTTTGTAAGTAAACATTACAAGAAATAAAAACAATGTATCTAAAACTATCAGAAAAACGATCCTAAAAAACTAAACAAGTTGAGTAGGTAATCTGAGTATCGATAAAAAAAAAACCGGGCAAGTGCGAGTCGGACTCGCGCGCTGAGGGTTCCGTATAAACTTTCCTATGAAAACAGTTAAATTCCCGAATTGAGTTACGAAGATTTTTCCGAATCGCAAAAAAGTGGTCTTTCTTTCTTCAGATATCAGATTTTTTCCTATACCTACTTGTGCTACGAGACCTAGCTTCATGCCAAATTTCAGGATCCTAGGTCAACGGGAAGTACCCTATGAATTTTGATTCCCTTGAGAGTGTCGAAATAATCGTTTTTTACGACATAAACGGCCGTATCTTTTTTATTCGTTAACTTAGATGTTCTTAGCTTTCTTTTTTCGAACTTCAAGGGACCGCATACCTGAGTATATGGTTTTAATTTCAACTTGATAGCTCCATGCGTTCCCGAGATAAAGGGCCTTGACAGACAGACAGACAGACGGATAACAAAGTGATCCTATAAGGGATCCGTTTTTTCCTTTTGAGGTACGGAACTCTAAAAATAGTAGATATTTATTTATGCAAGTATCTATTTCGATGTAGCCCCATGTCAAGCAGTCGGTCTAAAATGTCCTTCGACATACTGTTTAGACATAATATAAGTGCCTATTGGAAAGAAATGTTACACTTTATGGGATGTAGCAAAATCAGAATGGTTCTGCGGGTATAAGTAATTATTATTATTATACAATCATTTATCTCAGGACCCTGAGGTCCTGGACCTTTGGAAGGCGTACGAAGAGCCGAAAACAACTCGCAGAGACCCTTTTAGACGTTTTTAATGGAAAATGGTACGAACCGGTGATTATCCCTGTACGCACTATGCTAGTGCATCTAAGGACAACCCCTGGTTGGTGGGAAACTATTACGACATATGGAAAACTAAGATATAAGGCTATGGTTTTTGGAGTCTTAAGTGGACTGGTTACCAGGAACTATGTCTATGGCCCCTGCCTGAACAATGTTATTAATATCCATCGACAAATGGCAGAGTTATTATTATTATTTCCTTTATTTACTTTATATACATATTTTGTACATTTTTAAATATTTCTTAAAACATAAATAAAAAAAAAACATTTAAAAATATAAAAAATAGTACCCCACCGGTATCGGGAACAGGGTCCAAGCTACCGGCGGTCAGGGCTCCAGAGAAAGGAACCTCCTAACGATACGAGCCGTGTCCAGGAGTACCGCTTTCTGAATCAAGGCCTTGATCCAGCCGCCTAACGCGAGCCTCCTAAGGTGTTGGTCGAGGCTCTTGGCTATTAAGCCATTGGCTGACACGACTATCGGTACAATGATCGCTGAGTCCACATCCCACATGTCGACAACCTCGCGAGCCAAGTCAATATACTTGATTTGTTTATCTTTCTCGGCTTTCACGAGGTTCTCGTCATGCGGAACGGATATGTCAACAATCATTGCACGCCTCTCGCTTCGGTCCACCACCACTATATCAGGCTTATTGGCTACAATAGTCCTGTCAGTGATGATGGACCGATCCCAGTACAAAGTGATATGACCATTATCAAGAACTGGGTCGGGCTCATACCTGTAGTACGGCACTTCCGATTCCACAAGAGAGTATTTCAGAGCAAGTTGCTGATGGATAATCCTGGCTACAAGGTTGTGTCTATGCAAGTACTCTCCGTTAGCTAGACGAGAACAACCAGAGATAATGTGACGAATTGATTCTCCCGGACGGTGACATGCCCGACAGATGTCAACCGTGCCGTCCTTCACAATAAATCTCCGGTAGTTATTCGTCATGATAACTTCGTCCATAATTGCACAGACAAAACCTTCGGTTTCCCCAAAGAGGTCACCGAAACGCAGCCAGGCTACGGACGCCAATTGGTCTACATCGGGCCCGTGAAAGGCCCGGAAAAAGCGTCCGTGAAGTTCCTTGCTCTGCCATACTTCCCTGCGATCGTTAGTGTCAAGCACTACCGGTTTACGCCAGTTCTCGTTAGCCAGAGAGAGCGGGGTGAGTCCCTTGTCCACTGCCACTACATCTCGATGCATACCCACGTCGGTAGCTAGGAAATATTCCCTGAGACTGCATACCTCGCGGTTGTGTAGGGTCTTAGCATTTAAAAAACCTCGACCTCCACACTTCCGCGGGATATACAGTCTCATCACCGACGATCGTGGGTGATGCATTCGGTATGCAGTCAGCAGTGTGCGGACCCTCCTATCCAGGGCGTCAAGTTCCGTTTGAGTCCATTTGAGTACGCCGAAAGAGTACATCAATACCGGCATGACCCAACCGTTGAAGGCACGCACCTTGTTTCCGCCTGAAAGAAGACTATTGAATACCTTCTTCAGGCGTCCAAAGAAACGTTCCTTCAACGATTGCTTCATGTCAGTGATATTGATGCCTAGAGCTTCCGACATACCCAAATACTTATAGGTTTCGGTTGGAGAGAGGGATCTCAGGTTTATGGAATCCGTGAGTTGAGTGCCCACGGATTCCACAACCTCCCCTCGTTTTACATGCATGACCGCACATTTGTCCACACCAAACTCCATCCTGATGGCACTACTGAAGGTTTCAGTTACCTTCAGTAGCTCCATCAGTTGCAGATTGTTGGGGGCAAAAAGTTTCAGGTCATCCATGTAAAGTAGGTGAGATATTACCTGACCACCTCTCTTCAACCGATAGCCTAGACCTGAATTCTCCAGCAGTGTGCTTAGAGGATTCAAGGCTAGGCAAAACCAAAGTGGACTCAAACTATCACCCTGGAATATACCTCGCTCGATCCTTACAGGTTCGCTATTCCTCTGGATATGTCGACATCCTGGATAGCGGAGGACCGTACTCCATTGCCTCATACACGACATCAGGAAGGTGCGTAGTGTTGTATCAATTTTATACAATTCCAGCACCCTCATGAGCCATGTATGAGGAACAGAGTCATAGGCCTTCTTATAATCTATCCAACACGTCGACAGATCCTTTCGGAAACGTCGAACCTGTTGGCTAATGGTCATATCAATGAGGAGCAGCTCCTTAGTACCGCGGGACCCGTTCCTACATCCATTCTGAGAAGGTGACATGATCAGATTTTTGTCGATATGACTATTAATTTTGCTTCTCAGTGTGGATGTAAGAACTTTATAGACCGTTGGCAAACAGGTGATCGGTCTATAATTTTTAGGCTCCGCAGTACTACCTGACTTATGGAGCAGGTGGGTTATTCCTGTTGTTAGGAACTGGGGTAGCGACCCTGACTCTAAGGCAGACTGAAACTGATATGCCAAGCGAGCGTGCGATCTTGTAAACCACTTAATCCAGAAATTGTGCAGCCCATCCGGCCCTGGAGATTTCCAGTTTGGCAACGGACGGACTGCACGAGCTACATCTTGGGGGCTGATGTCAATTGCCCCCATTTGTGGTATTGGATCGCACGCACGCTCGACCTCTCGAGTCCAGTCACCCTCGGTGTGACTGACAGGCACCGACCAGATGCTGCGCCAGAATGAACTCATGGCGTCATCATCCGGGAGGCGCGTATCAGTCACACCTTGGTCCGGTCTCTCCCAAGCCCTATAAACCCACCTTTCATTACTCCGGAATGTGCGATTCTGGGTGTATCGCTCCACCCGCCGCTTATACCTGCGGATACGGTTTGCCCATGCATACACCTTCTGCTTCAGGAAGTCGATGCGCTCTGTGACACGGGACATATAGTCTCGGGGGCTGATGTCAGTCCCCGAAAACGCCCGCCTCACAAAGCGCATCACTCTTGGGCGAGTGTTGCCCTCCCTGAAGCAGATTAGTTTGCCGATGAGTGCTCTGGCCCCACCAATACGACGCTCGATCCTGCACTGCCAAGCCGGCACGGCTGGTTTCGGTCGTGTAGATACGTCACAGCTTGGAAACTTGACGTGAGCTACACGACATGCCGCAACAGCTGCGCAGTACATTATCGAGTGTGTATCAGTGAGATCTTCGCAGTCGTCAAAATAGTTTGACAACTGCAAATCCAGAGCAGCCACCAGCGCCTTATTCTTATTATGCATGGGCAAACGAGGTAAGCGCGGCCTAAGTTCGAGCGGCATGTTGCGATACTCCCGAATAGCACACTCCAAAGCACTCCTCAATTCATTGTTGCACTGGGTACTTACATGTGTAACCATGTCAGTAATCTCTTCGTCAGCATGGTCGGAAAGATGGTAGGACGGTGGTACCATCACTGGTACCACAGGCTGCGACGAAGGAGCAATGGCATGGTTACTCATTTCCGTACGGAGGCGATCAAGTACAGTATCGTCCAACATATGATTACGCTGGATAACCCGCACCTGATCCGACAGTCGTTGGGCCGAAACGTTGACGGCTGGCTCAAGCACCTGAAACAAAGAGAGCATCCGAACACGGTACGCGGTCAGGTTGTTTCCTCCCTCTGTAGCCCCATAGTATGCGCGCATGACATTCTCATTGATGGATTGCGTCCATCGCATGCGCTGCACACTTCCGCCGGGAGCTGGGACCCTATCAGAGGCCGGTGGGCCTCGAGGTCCTCTCCGTCGACGCGCAGGTGGTGGTGACGTGGGCGGAGAAAAGTACTCGTCGCTGGAGCTCGACGCAACTGCCACGGCCGGTGTCACAGCACTCACGGTGGGGCTGGATTCCGGCGGCGGCGAGGCCGAGCTGAGCGACGAGGCCGGAGGTGGTAGGCGTGAACGGCGAGCTGCGGCTCTGGTCAACATTTTTGCGGTCTTTTCACTTTTCAGCTTCAGTTTTCCATAGTTTCTATTATTGATGATTTCATCTTTGTATGTGTTTGTTTTGGTGTAATTTTTTCTTCTCTCATATTTATTATTTCTGAAGTTATCTATTTCTTTTTAATTTCATGATTTTAGGGTGTTTTGGGATTTATTAGGTAAATTTGTTATAAAAAAATTGTGCAGAGAAAATTTTAGCTTGTCACTTGGTTGTTATTATTATTATTATTATGACCCTTTTGTGTTCTACTGCGGGTCAAAAGCCTGCCTTCCATTCTTCCACTCTTCTCTGTCCTTGGCCGTATAAGTAATAACTAATAATGTTTAATTTTAATACATAGGTAAAATGGTGGGAAACAACATTTATGGAATTATATTAGGTATAGTACCCTAATGATACCTAATATATAATGAATATGGATCCACGCCTAACTAATCTATATGATTTGCAAAAATGCATGAATCAATCAAACAAAAGAACATGTCCAAAAGTATAATATCAGATAGCGCAACCTTGCAGGTTCGTGACCCGCCTGAACTAGATAATATACTGCACTGAAATTAGAACCTGATTGCACTAAATCATTCCAGACTGACAGACTTCTGTAAAACTAATGGCTATGAGATTTAAATAGATATGTATGGTTTTACTTTGCATTATGTATCTAAGTATAATAAAATAAAGAATGAGTCAAATATGCCTCTTCAAGTTCATATAAAATTCTATATAACCTTCACTAGCTTAGTTAAGCCATTCGTTTGAACGTTTTATGAAGAAGCAGGAATTAAAGAGGTTGCAATCACAACACATAGACAGGTACAAGCACTGACCTCTTTGTGATAAATAGTAGAGGTCAGTGGGTACAAGCCATTTTCGGTGAAAAATATAAGGTAAAGCCATTTATTTCGAAAAAGAAATAAAAAAAAAGAAAACATTTAAGGCATCCAATATTTTTTTTTAACAATAATGGCCAGTCTTTATGTACACTGGATACCTTTACGATTTAAAAAGGTTTATTTAAATTAATGGAAATAGTTTGTCTATTCTGATCAAACTTCTCATGGAAAATTAAGATGAAGAGAGCGTGAAGGGAAAATTCGCTTTACCTACCCGGCTGGTACCTACTACTCGCAGAGTCATTAGATACCCATTTCTAATCACAAGTATCTAAGTGTGTGTACTTAAACTATCAATAATTAGGTACATTTGTTGACCCTCCTTGTCTTGGCAAGCTAGAACAAAAGCTTTTTTTCGAGTGACTGCGATCTAACGCCCACGCGACATTGTATGAGATAAAATCGAACTATCGAACACCATTATATGTTTGTGTATCTGTCAGTTTGCTACAACTGTACAATTTGCTATTGTCAAAACGAACAGCTGTTTTTGCTGTTTGCAAATTAGTTTATAATGATAGTGTATTTTTGCAGAGTTGATTGACAGGCTTAAGAGTAGTGGCTAACTACAAATATACACCTTGGCTGATCTTTGACAGGTTTTAACACATGATTTTTGTACTAGAGATGTTGGAAGCAAGCGAGTTCACCTCCTTAGGTATAAATAAATAAATTTATTTGATTGATTTAATACTTTATGCTCACAAAAAGTACAAAAGCGGACTTAAATCCTAAGACATTTTCTATCAGTCAAACTTTGGGTAAAACCAACGTAGAGCTGACGAGCTGTATGTTGGAGAAATGCCACGAGAGTCCGATTGACCGCCACATCAAGCGTCGCAAGTGGAGATGGATTGACCACACACTCCAAAGAGATTCAAACGGTCGCCTCCTTCTTCTCCTTCTGCGAAGCAGTAATGCTAGCGGAGCTGGAGCGCAAAAGGCAACTGAAGGAACTCCACCCAGACCGGGAGAAGCTATTAGATAATTTCCCACCCAAAGATAAAGGTTAGTTCTATAGGTCTACGCTATGTTCACCTAAATTTATAGTTATGTAGCCGGAACGAATTCAAAAGCGTTTTTCAATTTTGTTTCTGAGTTTTGATTGACAGTCAGAAGTCTTAGCTAGCAATTAAAACAAGCAACCTTTAGACAATAAACCATTTTATTTAAAAAAACTTTTTAGAAAAAAAAAATAACCGACTTCACTAAAAAAAACACTAAAAGGATCAAAATAACTTTAATTTCGGATGTCGGTGTTTCTCGGTATTGTTTGTTTCTTATTTAACACCGACTTCCGAAATTAAAGTTATTTTGATCCTTTTAGTGTTTTTTTTAGTGAAGTCGGTTATTTTTTTTTTCTAAAAAGTTTTTATTTCACACTTTTTAGTTGCGATACACTTATCAACAGAGTGCATATTTCTAATGACAATTCCAATTAACCCAAATACTGCTAGGTTACATTGTTTTATTATAAAGTTGCTGTGCCTACCTTCCTCCTTCCGGCTCCATCATCAGATCAGTTCGATAGTACCTTATAGCCAAAGAGCATCTCACGACAATTCTAATAAGCCCAAACACGGCTAGGATACATTGATTAATTACGGAGTTCCAGTGCCTACCTTCCGGCTCCATCATCATCATCAGATCACTTCGATGATACCATTTTCAACGTAACTATTCAGAATCATTCATTTATTTGTATTGTCATAGTCGCTTAACTATATCTTCAATGTGATATCTATTTGAGTATGAAGTTCCGTTGACCATTTCTGGTCTTCTTCATCAGTTCCACTTCATCAAATGTTACTTTTTGACTGTAAATGCTTAAGTTCTTGATGAAAATACTAAAATTACCATAGGGTTGCCTATAATTTTTGAGGAGTTCCCTCGATTCCTCATGGATTCCATCATCAGAACTGGATTTTGAAAAAAATGGGACCAATCTGGAAGCATATCCTATAAAGGGAAAAAAAAAATTTGCAAATCGGTCCATAAACGACGGAGTTCTGAGGTAACACACATAAAAAAAAAAAAAAAATGATGATAAAAAAAAAAAAAAAAAAAAATACAACCGAATTGATAACCTCCTCCTTTTTTTTGAAGTCGGTTAAAAAGACTCGACTTCTGACTCAGTAATTGACGTGTACAGAAATGTCAAAAAATACAGATAATATATAATAGCAGTGTACAATACTGATATGCTCTAGGTACAATTCTATCTTAATTGCATCTAGACTTTGACGGCTTTAAATTCACCTTGCTGATTCATTGATCCTGTTTTCGTTCTTTGGTTTAATTTAATTTTCTAATTTTATCATTCATAGGCTAGCGCACTTTGCTACTGTAATCTATATCCTAAGCATGGCTCTCTGTTTTTGAGATGAGGAGATCAGAAGACCATAGGTTTAAAAAATTAAGTCAATATCTCCGAACAAGTTACCCTAACTTCAACTGTCTTTTTTTGTAGTTTTCGGTGTTCTATACATAAGCCTGGCACAGGTTGCTCCTGTCTTCCATTTTCAAACTTGCTGCTTCATAACCGCTTCAACTCTTAAAAATCAGAATCAACTCTAGCGACCACCACAAAAGCGCCAAGGCGATAATGCTCAGCGAGTTAAGAGCATTTTTTTTTTTTTTTTTTTAATTGATGTAAACTAGTGCTTGACTGCGATCCCACCTGATGGTAAGTAGTAATGCAATCGTAGATGGTGAGGCGCACTAATTTATTAAGAGCCTATTCACTCTAGCCTTGAAGAGACCCAAATTATAATCGGACGGGAAAACCGCAGCAGGCAAATTATTCCAGTCCCTCGATGTACGCGGTATAAACGACGAGGCGAAACGCTTGGTCCGGACCGTAGAGGTTTCAACAACGTAAGGGTGGATACTCGCCGTTCGTCGGCTTGTCCGATGGTAGAAATGAGATGGTGGAATCAAGTCATGCAATTCCTGCGCACACTCTCCAAAAAGCATCCTGTAAAACACCGAAAGGCTGGCTACCCTACGCCTGTGCTCAAGACTTTGTAGATTGGAATTAACCAGATCTGGATCACCAATTAGCCTCTTTGCACGCCTTTCCACCGAGTCCAAAGCTGCCAGGTGGCATTTTGCAGCACCAGCCCATATGTGGCTGCAGTACTCCACACACGAACGGACCTGTGCTTTGTATAACATTAGAAGCTGTCCTGGTGTGAAGTACCGCCGGACCTTTGCAAGTACGCCGAGTTTCCTAGCAGCTACCTTGGCTTTGGACTCAATGAACCGCCCAAAGTTAAGGTCTGAGGAAATTTCAACTCCCAAGAGCTGAAGGCAGTCAGTGTACTCCAGGGATACATTCTGAAAAACAGGAGCCAAGGTGAACGGGCTCCTTTTAGCGGTGAATAGACACGCTTGTGTTTTGGCGGCGTTGAATCCCACCAGATTGGCTTCACCCCACTTGGAGACTGCCTGAAGTGAGACATTCGTACGCTCTACCATAGCCTCTCTTTCGGACCGGATTAGCTCCTTACTAGCTCGAGCACCTGGCAGGTATCTCTCTACAACTGTGCTATCATCTGCATACCCATAGATATCGGGCATCAGCAGATCGTTGATATGCAGCAGGAAGAGAGTTGCAGAGAGAACAGACCCCTGAGGAACTCCGGCATTAGTCGTCATGGGCTCTGATGAGCATCCATCGATAACAACTCGGAGAGAACGTTCACTCAGGAAGTCTTTTACCCAGTTAATCAGACCAGGGGAAATGCCGTACGCTGAAAGCTTACTTAATAGACCAGCGTGCCATACCCTGTCGAAGGCCTTCGAGACGTCTAAGGAAACAGCAATCGCTTCCCCATTCCTCTCGAGGGTCTCGCCCCACAAGTGAGTGGCATAAACTAGTAGGTCCCCAGTAGATCGATTGCGGCGAAACCCATACTGTCGGTCACTGAGGAGATCGTTACCTTCCAGGTATGCCAAGAGGCGCGAGTTCAATACACGCTCCATAATCTTGCAGAGTATGGAGGTTATTGAAATCGGCCGATAGTTGGTAGGATCGGTACGACTGCCCTTTTTGGGCACGGGTTGCACGTTGGCAAGCTTCCAGGACTTGGGCACTATACCAGTCCCAAATGAGAGGCGATACAAGCGCGTCAATACAGGAGACAACTCGGGCGCACACGCCTTGAGAACAATCGCTGGTATACCATCTGGTCCACTAGCTTTATTCACGTCAAGACGACACAGTGCTCTCAGAACCTCCTTGTTCCTTATGCGGACCTCGGGCATCGAAGTATCGCAGTGAGGTAAAGTCGGTGGAGTAGCACTACCAGTGTCAAGACGAGAATTATGGGCGAAGAGAGATGCAAATAGACCCGCTTTCTCTCTCGCCGTATGAGCCAGTGTACCATCAGGTCTAACCAGCGGAGGCAAAGAGGGCCGACAGAAGTTCGCTTCGACCGACTTGGCAAGGGACCAGAATGCTCTGCTACCGGACGGCTGCGCAGAGAGCTTTGTACCAATATGGGTAATGCGGTCGAAGCGAGCCTTCCTTAGTGCTTTTTTGTAGGACTTGGCAGCATGGTTGAAGGCTCTCTTCTTTGAACTCAGATCCGGAGCTTTGTGATCACGAGCGTCAACCCAGGCGAGAAACGCCGAATGCTTACGTTGTTCAGCTTGAACGCAATCGGCGTTGAACCATGGGTGAGCTAAGCCACCGATGGGTACGTCGCGATAAGGGATGAAATACTCCATAGCTTGACGTATCACATCGGATATAGCATCTGCACAGCTCGACGGATTTTTAGAAGAGAAGCAGACCTGCTGCCAAGGATAAGATGCAAAAAAGTGCCGCATCTCATCCCAATCTGCTGACTTGTAACGCCACATTCGCCGTTCACCGCGTGAGTCGCAGTCAGGTGGGGAGAAGGACGATACAGACTTCACCAGACAGTGATCTGAAGTTCCAGTGGTGAGGAAACTGTTACGATACATCTGTCCGGATCGGTGGTCAGCAGAAGGTCCAGACAATTGGCAGTATGACCAACTACATCAGGCACCCTTGTCGCTTGCTTTACCAACTGGGAGAGGCCCATCGATACTGCAAAGTTTCGCGATTCTCTCCCAGCGTGGCATTCATCCGTTAAAACCACGCAGAAGCCAAAATCAATGATTTCCGACGGAAAATATAACAATAATGTGCACTACAATACAATTAATTATTTAGTATCACTGTAGAATAGAAAGACTAAAAATCTGAAAGACCTCGGCCGGTACAAAGCGCTGACGCGATTTCGCGTCTATTATATAGTGATATTAAATAATTAATTGTAGTGTAAACAAATAAGTTATTAAAAAAATTATTGTACCATGTCATAGATCGTAAATGCGTTCAATTAAAAAAGTCTAAAAAAAAACAAAAATGCCTCATATATTATCCTAAACTAACACGTTTAATATCTCCAAAAACGGCTAAAAATGACAGTTTTGAGATTACTTTTCTTGAATGAAAACTTACAGCAATCGTATTTTTTTTTGGGCCATGAACTAGTCAATGTTATCATTTTTTTTTAAAGTAAAATGTTGTAAGTTTACCATACAAGGTTTAACTACTATCTCGCATCTGCGTAGACCGTCGACCTCTGGTTTTAAAAACGGCTTGGATAAGGACTGTTCTAATGGGAAAACTATACGATCATTTAAAAATATTTTTGGACCATACACTAGATTATGAAATTCCCAATAATATGACGTCAATATCTTATCTAGAAATTAAACACATTATTGTTATATTGTCCGTCGGAAATCATTGATTTTGGCTTCTGCGTAGTTTTAACGGATGAAAGCTCTTAAAAAAAAATCGATTTAGGTAACTGTCTTTGATCCCGGGATTTTTGGCGGGATTTCTTCGAGTGAAGTTCAGTGGCTGTTTTAATTATTCGCAAATTTATTCCTAGTAGATATTGTGATGTAAAATTGGTGTAGTTTTGTATCTCATGTGTCTGCGCAACTGGAATAATAAGTGGAATAATTGAAATAGGCGCGATCTCGGTAAAATGAAACTGAGAATTTTATTATACTTAGTTTTAGCTATCTCAGCGAAGTTTGCTGAGAAGGCTGAATCGATACATTTGCTGCCAAATATTTCAAAAACATTAGAATGTAATACACCCGTATTGTAATGTAAATCAAAAAGAAACAACGGAAGACTTATTACGCAAGACAACATGGACGAAAGACTAGGCGATATGGTCGAACGACTATAGCCTTCCCTAAGGAAAGTAAACAAACGTTTTGTCTTTGATCCCGTAACGAAGCTAATCAGGAAACTGGAAAGTACAACGGAGGGGGAATATAATTTCCTCTTCCCTCCATATCAAGCTGGAGATAGAACAGAATTTCAACCTAAATGCTGATTGACAGTTACCGAAGGAAATCGTCAAAATCCTTTAATCTTTTAATAACTCATATTCATATTCATTTATTTGCATTTACAATGTTGGTAAGTTGTTACAAACAGGCTTGCGACAGGCGAGCTGTGCATCATTGTAGACCCTGTTTGGGCACAGCAATATATTTTTTGATAACTATTTATTTAAATTTAACATTAAATATACCAGAAACATTTTCATTATACGTGCAGTTTAAATTATTCATTAAAAATACATACTGCTCCACCATTGTATATTTATGTTACGTGAAGTTTATATAAATATTAGAGGAAACAAAGTAAAGACAAAAGTAGAAAATTATTATTTCTTTAGGGCGAGTATCACGCTGTGGGTATCTTCGAACGATTACCTTACCGTACCCTTTACCTTACCTTACCCTTACCTTTAGTAATCTTTTTAACTATGGTTACCCATAGTAGCTAACTGAAGGAACACAGGTGAGTTTCACACGCCCTCTCGCTCCACGTGGTCTCTCTCAAGTGGTTTTCCACCTCAGAAAAAAAGGCAAGTATGACACGGTATGTTGGTCTCATGTAACTAAGATCTTCAATTAACATTCTCACGTGACGATGATCAATCAATGAAAAGGAATAGAATGTAAAGTTTATGGATTCCAAACTTATAAAAACCAATAGGTTTCGTCATTAAATAACATTAATGACTAAGGTATTAATTAACTGATTAATTAAAGCTAATTAATTGCTGACTCATTTGCGAATATCCCTTGACATTTGTATAGGGCAATCCTGTAATTGTTCTCACACAGAGCTGTCGTAAAAATGCGTCAGACTTTATAATTACTGACGGCATTACCTAATTATTATGCACAAAATAGTCCTATATGTATATTTTTTTAATTAAAATTGCAACGTGAAGCTACGATTCACTCCCGGATCCTTGTAACGTCATATACTCTGAGTTCTTTTATTTTCTGTTACATATTTATTCAAGGTCTTCCGCCCACATCCGTTACTGAACGTGGGAATACAGCTGTTATTGTTCTATAGGTACTTGTGTACAGGTACAGGCAGGTTTAAACTCAAAGGCGGCTGAACATACGAGCCGAGACGCTGCGCAGAAGTATTATATATGTTTTGGCAGGGGAATGCACTGCGGGATTGATTGAAAGAGTTACTCTGGCACTGGATGGTAAGGAACACTGGTGGGTTTTAATCAGTAATAGTCTTAATACACCTTCTCGCTACAACCGGGACAAGTTATTGGACGAATTCCTACCTCAAAGAAAAAAAAAGTGACAGCGGGTTTGAGGGGTGGGGCGAAGTTCACAGCTGCTATTAAGTGTGAATCGACGTATACGCAGGTATGTGTTGTATGTAAGGTGAGATGGTAAGATGGGTAGCGGCGATCTTTTGTGTGATTGTGCAATATGTGGTTATCTCCTGCAGTCATTTGGTCATAATAATGTTGAATGGACTAGAATACTAGATTGATATCCTACGTGATTCATAAAAATAATGGTAAATGGCAACTTGTTTGCTTGTTGGCGGCCATTTGAAACATAGATAGATAGATATACCTACTCTTTATTGTACACCATAAAAAGTACAGTAGGAGTTTAAAATTAAAAGGGTGTAATAATTGGCTGTTTTATTGCAGAAAAAAAATCTGTAAAAGGACAATAATTAAAAAAATGTTGTATTTTGGGGAGTGGACAAAAAAATGAGTAGGTCTTCAATACAACATTATCCTACGTCATACCGAGAACTTCGTAAAGAAGCCGATTAAGTCATAATTTTAATTAAAATGAGAACTGGACGACATTTCTGTTTTGCGTTTAAGTGATCTGGTCCAGATGTAGGCGTCGTCCATTAAATTGAAGTCTGTAATCAAGGTTGGTGACTTGTTTCCGAATAATCGAATCGAAATCGCGATTAGCGAAACGATTACTTATTAAATACTTAATTTAAATTGAAGTTACTTCTGTTATTTTGTCACCCGTGTCATAAGTGTTTTATTATCCCAAGAGAACTGAAAGTGTACCGGGATGAGACTATTATATGATATACTCCATTTCATAGTCTATCAGTGTGCCAAGATTCGTCAAAATCCGTTCAGTAGTTTAGACGTAAATACGGCACTTACAGACACACTTTCGCATTAATGAGTTGAGCAAAATTAATGAGTTGATTGTTAGATGACCTCGGTCCGTTTGTTACCAAATGGATCTAATATGTAAAGTTGATGTAACAAGAGTAATAATCTAGTAACATACATGGGAGGGTATTATGATAGGCGGTTTCTTTGAAGGATAAGATTGCTCGGAATAAGAAGTGGTTGTGTCCATATTTGTTGAGGGCCTAAAGCGTCGGTAGTCCTTGATTGGAGACCGCGAACCGGTAATCTAATTAAACCTAAGTGCGCAGACTTGTCAGCATTGACATTTAGAAGCGGCAAGTTTAGTGTGCTGTGCGAGTTGTATTTAGAAACGTAGGTATACCGCGTTTGGCTCTCTGATAGGTTGAGAGCTTGGAGCGGACCAATCAGAGCGCCGAACGTCAAAAACGTAAAACCAACTCGCACTAGGTAGTCAGCTCGTATAGACTGCGGGTAAGATCACCAAGATTACCAAGGCAGGAAAAATAAACTTGCGGGATAATTCGAAAAAGTTACCGTGGCCCTTACTAAGGGCTTCTGAAAGAGCATGGGTGGTTTTTAGTCAGTAAAATTCTGACAATCCCGCTCGTTCCACACAGAGCGGGAGAAGTAATTTGATGATTTCTCACGTAACAAAAAAAGGTATATTAATTAATGAGCTCTTGATCTCGATCTTGACTAATGGGAAAATGTTGGTAAAGGTCTACGATGGAACGAGCGAGCCCAAAGGCTACCTGCTTACCTACTCTTGATTTGAAGTCTGAGGCTATAGATTGTCGAGAACAGGCGCTTTTAAGGAGTCACATAGGCTGTGCGTACAACATGGGCAAAGTTGCAGTGTTAAAGTTGCCATTGTTTGAATACACGACAAGGAAGAAGTGCCAATATCGTCTAACTGATCTTTTACGAGAAATACAATTTTAAAGGGTAAGTAATTTATTATGAGAAGAAGATACGAAAGCCAGTTTATTAATAATGTCACTTTCTAAAAGATGACCTTTGATATTTATTTTTTTATGATTATAATATATTATTTATTTTGCCAATTGTAAACACTCTCTTACATAAAAAAACTAAAATATTAACTAAACTATACTAAAACCTAACTAAACTATTATAAAGGTGTGTTTAACGAACTGTTAAAAGTGAAAATACCTCCCAATTAAACGAATCTATACTATAATTATAAAGAGAAAAGATTTGTATTTTTGATTGTAGAAAAATTCAAAAACTACTAGTCCGATTTTAAATATACCAGTACCAGTAGAATGCTACTTTATCACTAAGTGATATAGGCTATTATTTTCTACATTCCCGAGGACGAAGTCGCTGGCAATAGCTAGTTTTTAAATAAATTATTACAGCATAATATGGAATAATGCATAACTTGACGCAGCATAACTTGACGCAGCATAACTTGACGCAGTGCGCTTAGGTTGCACTATACATGTCGTGGGTTCGATTCCCGCACGAAACCAATATTTCTATGACCCATAGACGGGTCTGGGTGTCTGAGGTGTGAGTTTCTGTATTTGTGAATGCACCCACAATACATGTGTTAGGAATTACACGTGAGGGGCAACGTTTTTTTATACAAGAAAAAACAAGGCAAGTTCGAGTCGGACTCGCACTGAGGGTTCCGCACAAACTTACCTATGAAAACAGTTCGATTCCTGAACTGAGTTACCAAGATTTTTCCGAATTGTAAAAAAAGTATTTTTTTGTGACGTAACTACAAATTTACAGTTTTCAGATTTATTCCTATATCTATACTATAAGACCTTGCTTTATGCCAAATTTCAGGATTCTTTCTAGGTCAACGGGAAGTACCTACCCTATGAATTTTGATTCCTTTGTAAGTGTTGAGATCATAGATGTACGTTTTTTGCGACATAAACGGCCGTAATATTTTTATCCGTTAACTTAGAACTTTGATTTTTTCACAGCTTCAAGGGACCGCTTACTTGAGTATACGGTTTTAATTTCAACTCGATGCCTCCACGCGTTTCTGAGATTAAGGGTCTTGACAGACAGATAAACGTGTTTTCTTTCTTTCTTTCATTCTTTCTTTCTTTAGATAGACCGACGGACAGACAGACAGACCGACGGACGGACAACAAAGTGATCCTATAAGAGTTCCGTTTTTGCCTTTTGAGGTACGGAACCCTAAAAATTATACAAGGAGAAAGGAAATTAATTTTCAAGTTTTCAAGAAGTTAAACGTTTTCTTAATGTGAAAATTAATTTCGATAGTTAGTTATTGGTTCTTCGCCGCCTCCGATACAGTTGCTATCTATAAGTTGTCACGCATTCACGCATATAGGTACACCGCCTCCACGTAAGCTTTTTGAAGGAAACTGGTATAGTGGTTGAACCACAGATTTGACGTAACCTATGACTCGTTAATGACACTTCTCGAGCAAACTGCGCCCGCGCCCGCCAGCACCGCCAGTGCCGCCGCCCAACTTATCTGTCAACAGTTATTTACGCAACTGAAACTACTTATAACTCATATTACATTTAAACTTTATCATTGATTGTTAAGAATGCAGGTCAAAAAGGGCAATTTACGAAAAAGGCCAAAGAATGTGACAAGCGTTACATATTTCGACGATGCCTTGGTTTGCTGTTGGGTAAGGTGACTTAATGGTAGGTAAGGTAAGTCGTATGGATTGATTTATGTATTACGGTAATTACGTGTTATTTTAAGCCGTTATAAGCAGGAAGTATTTACTGTTTTACAGTCTTAAAATACGAAATAACTTATTGTGACATTTAGTGTTTAAGTAAACTAGGTGTTAATTAACATAATAAATAATTGTTTTTTTTCGTTATTTCTAGATTTTGAAATAAAATGTTAATTATGGTAATGAATTTTATTGTCTTATAAAAACCATAGTGTAAGAGCTTCTACCGCCTGTGATACAGGTTTATTTTATTGCAGGTACATAACATAGCCAAATATAGCCATACCTTTGTAATTATTCCTAAGATTTTATGTTACTAATTTACCAAGTTTTAACTCTGAATAAATATATTATTATTACTGGTCTAGATACTGTCAAATATCGAAGCAAAAATTAAGGCATTTTATAGATATAAATAAACAACATGTGAAGGTGAGGTGCTCTATAAGACAAATTCCTGTTCTCAAGTACTGTTTCTTATTTAGGTACATCTCTATCTTACTTTTCCTACTTCGTTTGCAGTCGGCGAATGTTCAGCGGACTACAAAACAGACAATTTTAAATAAGAACGTGTCCAATCCTGACTTTAATCCCAAAGTCTAAGGTATTCTGGTGACGGATTGTTTGAACGAGTTACCGTGGCACTGGAACACCAACTGAACGAGAGAGATTTTACTGACTGTGTGGGATTTAGTCAGTAAAAGTCTTACCACTTCGAAAGAGTTATCTACCGTGGCCCGTGTGAACGAAAAAGGCAACTAGATGAACACAGGTGAATTGTAATCAGTGCGCCTCACCATCAATGAATGCATCACTGTTTACCATCAGGTGGGATCGCTGTTAAGCACAAGTCTATATTATTAAAAAAAAACCAGCCAAGTGCGAGTCGGACTCGCGCACTGAGGGTTCCGTACAAACTTAGCTATGAAAACAGTTCAATTTCCGAATTGAGTTACGAAGATTTTTCCGAATAGCAAAAAAGTGTTTTTTGCTATTCGGAAAAATCTGTATTTTTGTGACTTAACAACGGGAAGTACCCTATGAATGTCCCCTTGAGTGTCAAAATATACGTTTTTTGCAACATAAGCGGTCGTGTCTTTTTTTTTGTTAACTTACAAGTTTGATTTTTTCACAGCTTCAAGGGACTGCAGACCTGAGTACCTATGTGCTTTTAATTTTAACTCGATACTTCCACGCGTTCCTGAGATAAAGGGTCTTGACAGACAGACAGACAGACAGACAGACATACGAACGAACAACAAAGTGATCCTATAAGGGTTCCGTTTTTTTCCTTTTGAGGTACGGAACCTTAAAAAGGAAAACCTTTGACACTCCCTCTGGCCGACTCAGAGCGGGGAGAGTTTTTTGATGATTTGCCTAAAAAAAAAGGATTCGTGTTAAGTTGTTCTACTAACACATAAATTTGTGGTTAGTCAATAAATCAAGCAGCTAATATTTGAAAATTAAGAGGTGAAAAATGCTTACAAGTCATTGCCCAAATGAATTCAGAAATCAATCACTTCACCCCTGGATATGTAACATAATACCGCACCCGTCAAAACAAAGGTGTCTCATTAACCTTGGATTACCACCGCTCTAATTGACAAGAGTGCAAAATACTTGGATTAACCAAATCTTGGTGTGTGGTGCAAGTTACGAACTTTTTAGCTTGGGCTGGGCTGCGAACGATATGCCCTGGATGGATCGCAAAGGGCAACTAAAGGAACACAAGCGGGTTTTAGTCAGTAAAAGTCTGACACTCCCTCTCACTTCACTTAGATCGGGAAAAGTTATTTGGTTAGTTCGTACAAACTTACCTTTGTAAACAGTTCAATTCCCTAATGGAGTCTCGAAGATTTTTTCGAACGGCAAATTTGTTTGTGAGATTCGAAAAAAAAAAACATGACGTAACAACAAAACTGTTGTCAGATTTATTCCTATATCTGTGCTATAAGATCTTGCTTTATAATTTCTTTGCTTTTTTTTTTAATTTCAGGATTCTGGGTAAACGGGAAGTACGCTATGAATTTTGATTCCCTTGAGAGTGTCAAAATATACGTTTTTTGCAACATAACCGGCCGTTTCTTTTTTTTTCCGTTAACTTAGAAGTTTGATTTTTTCACAGCTTTAAGGGGCCACAGACTTGAGTATATAGTTTTAATTTCAACTCGATTCCTCCACGCGTTCCCCAGATAAAGGGTCTTGACAGACAGACAGACAGACGGACAACAAAGTGATCCTATAAGGGTTCCGCTTTTCCCTTTTGAGGTACAGAACCCTAAAAAAGGTACTTTTTAGTTTATTTGTTTGACTACTGTTGGCTAAAATGTCAATCGGACGCGGCTGAATTCATCAAATGTAGATCATTAGAATAGAGAATAAAAACTGAAGTAAGTCGGGCAGGCTACAGACGAACGATCCTGATAGTTGTTCTGATTTTTTCCATATTAGGTGTTGAAGCCACGCTAACAGAAAAAGAGATACCTATTCTGGTTTTCCTTTCGAAAAATTTTGGACGAAGAGGGATCAGTGGTAGCTACCACTGATCCCTCTTCG
Source organism: Mythimna impura (assembly GCA_905147345.3). Classification (NCBI taxonomy): domain Eukaryota; kingdom Metazoa; phylum Arthropoda; class Insecta; order Lepidoptera; family Noctuidae; genus Mythimna; species Mythimna impura. The sequence goes on from LR990346.1 coordinate 7,310,431, forward strand.
TCCAATGCGCGTCCAATGGTACGGTCTCGACTTACAAGAAGTACGTCGTGGGTTCCCAGGCAGGTCTTATTTTTTCATCAGCGCTAATCTTTAAAAGGTGAATGAAATCATCATGAGGTAATTGTAAATGTTCTATAATAAAAAAAAGCGAAGACATTTAACATCCAGCAACCGAAATGTGCCCGCATGGTGGATTACGTCCATTCCCTCTTTTAGAGAGGAGGCTCAAGTCACAACTATGGGAATATATTATTCTTATATGCTATGCTATATGATGTAGATCGTGTAGACGACACCATTGTTTTCTTGTTTAGTTATTCTAATTTATTCGTATTTGAGATTGGCACAACATATATCGACAAATTGATTAACATTTAAAACCAAAGTTCGCGAGCTAATTCGTAAGAAGTTAGCAGTAGTGTCATCACAGCGTTAATGTTTTCAAATTGTCGATTTGAACTAACCGTTTGACTTTATTAGTGTAGATATATATGTAGATAGTTTATTAATTTGTGTATGTATTATATAATTGTATGATATTTATGGTTTATTAGTATATCTATTCTTGTACCTATTCGCCTTTTCTCTCTCTTTTATTGCACTTACCACTATTTATCTCGGCATCACCCTAAGGTTAACTGGTAGAAAACTGTACTTTTGTGCATAAAGTATTTAATAAATAAATATATTTTTCTTTCATTTTTACTAATAGTCGTAGTCACATTATCTCACTCCTTTTCTAGACATATAATATAATTTTTCGATCAGATTCTTTTTTTTTCGATAGTCCTTTAGCTCGCTGTTTCCTCGACCTTGCACCAAACTCTCCAAACCGGCTGACAAAGCACACCTGCGATTTTGCACAACATCGTTCCACTTTAAGTGACAAGATCGCTCATAGAAACGCTATCTATTCGAAAATAACATGAGCGTTGCGACACAGCCGTGTGTGTTCCAAATAAGTAACACTGACTTTTGGAAATGTTGTTTGAATAAGGATTAAAATCAGTTGTTGATCGATGTTGTGTCGAATTTCAGCGCAGACTGTTTCCTAGTGCAACTACATTACTAAAACTATTTAGACGCAATGTTTAACTATGTTAACTACATAGTTTAATAAAGAGGTAAATTGTTTGTTTGTAAAAGTTTGTCTCCAGAGGAGAATGATTATGAAAATAATTTATCTGATAAAAGCTTCACTAGAGCTTATTGTGGTTTAAGCCACACCGGTGGTACAACTCAGGTCTTATAGATCTAAAACTAGCTTCTGCCAGCGGCATCGCCCGCGTGAAAGTAGGTTTCTCCATACAAACTTTGGACCCCCTTTTATCCCTTTAGGAGATGAATTTTGGGAAATCCTCTCTTAGTGCTCGCCTACGTTATAAAAGGAAGCTTTTTGCAAAATTTCACGCTCGTAATCCTAGTAGTTTCGGCTACTGTGCGTTGATATGTCAGTCAGTCAGTCAGTTTCTCCTTTTATATATATAGATTAGTTACTGAAAAGAATACCTGGAAGATGTTAGGGAAAGCCTTTGTCCAGCCGTTAGAAAGAAAAGGTTAGTTAAAAAAAAAAGGTTTTGCTGGTTGCCTCGCCCGTCTGGAAGTAAAAAAGTATCTCTAGGGGACGTACTCCTGGGATAAAAAGTGGATCTACTTTCCAAGACTAAAACTATGGTCCAACTGTGTGTTAAATTTCATACAAATCTGTTAAACCCATTGGTTAAGTCGTTTCAGCGTGAAAGAGTAACAAAACGTATATATACGCACGCACACATACATAGAAACTTTCACTTTTATAATATTAGCTATTGTGATGAAAATTGTGATTCCGTTTTCACAATTTTCATCCGTTTTTCAGGAATTTTAAGAGCCCCTCGACGCGGATTGCAAACTCAAAAAGATTTTTAGCAGTTTTGCAATTTGCTGTACAGATTAGTCAGTCTATTTTTAACCTGTCTGTTCTGAAGTAAATAATGTCAGTGACTTGCACATAATTTATCTGTTGTCCTTACAATTCCCTTCACATTTTTGAGCATCCTGTTTATTGTGGATCAGCTCACTTCTGTATACGTCACGAAACAGCCTCTAAAGGTGCCGACAGATTTGCTCGATTTTGAGAATTGTTAATGCCACTCGATATTATGATATTGAAAGAGCTCGCATGACCTAAACTCGTATTAACTTAAGGACTAGCTAAACAATCTACTTTTAAAGATTATGCAAATATAGGTTTGAATTTGATAGAGAAAAGAATTGTTTTTAAGTCAAATCTACTTCATCTGACTTAAAAACAATACACAGGACCACTGTAGGGTGAATAGGCGGCTAGGGTTTTATATAAATAATCCAATAAAGTAGTGCTTCTAGGAATAAACCCGAAAATTAGATGAACGCACTGCATGCATGATTGACGACTGGGCCCATTGCTCGTCGTCCTCAAACCCACGCGTACGGTAGCCAGAGAACATTCTGCAACCCCCGACGCCAGGGCGTTTCCTGTTGCAGTGGCTGGGGCGTGAGGATGTACGTTCCCTCACCCTTGCGGACGTCTCTTTCGCTAGCATTATTCCTTGATAGGAGGTGATCGCGTTCCATTCCTTCTCGCTTCGGACCTTGGCCTGAAGTAGGACCCGGTACTAGAGATTGCCGCCGCTCGCCTCCACCATGACACGGCGGTGAACCGCCCAAGCGGGGCACCCCTCCGTCGTATGCTCTACCGTGTCCTCCGGGTGATCCGCACAACGATGCCACCCGGGCGTTTTTAAGTTTACAAAAATATGGAAACGTTTCCTCTTTACTTTTGACTTACTTAATTTTATTTTCTCACTTTTCTACCGTTAAAACGCTCGCAAATCTGGAGGCACCTTAATACGTTCCAAAGTAATCGGGAAATGAAATATTGTGACGGTATCTATAAACTAGTTGCTACAGTTAAAGACTTGCACATGAAGGTAACGAGAAAATGTCAAAGCGCGGCTTGCGAATACGAATTGCGTTCATGTTTTTTTGACTTGCCTGTTGGTCTAGTGGTTAGTGGCCCTGACTGCTATGCCGGAGGTCGTAGGTTCGATTCCCACCCAGGGAAAATGTTTGTGTGATGAGCACTATCATTTTTTCTGTGTCTGGGTGTAATTTATCTATTAATGTATGTATTTAGAAATATATAATTACTAGCTGACCCGGCGAACTTCGTACCGCCTATCCTACTGTACCCAACTCTATCCTACTCTACCTTACTCTACCCTACTCTACCCTATTCTACCCTACTCTACCCTACTCTACCCTACTCTACCCTACTCTACCCTACTCTACCCTACCCTACTCTACCCTACTCTACCCTACTTTACCCTACTCTACCCTACTCTACCCTACTCTACCCTACTCTACTCTACCCTACTCTACCCTACTCTACCCTACTAAAAAATAAAAATAATAATAAAAAAAAGTGTCCTATGTCCGTCTCCTGGTTCTAAGCTACCTCCCCATCAACTTTCAGCCAAATCGGTTCAGCCGTTCTTGAGTTATAAATAGTGTAACTAACACGACTTTCTTTTATATATATAGATGTTTATCAGTTATCTAGTATCCATAACACAAGCTCTTCTTAGCTTGGGACTAGACGGCGTGGTGTGATAGTTGTGGAATATTAGTTTAGATTTTCAGAAAATTATTTAGGTACTTTCTAAGACTGAAGGAGGTAGGAGTAGTCTGCCTGTTCTAGCCTTTTCTGGTCTATGTTGGGGTCAGCTTTCAGTCTAAGTAGATGCGGTTCTCTCCTACTCCACCGGCTGAGCAAGTTGAAGGTTGCGAACGAAGATACAGTGGGAGAGAAGATAGTTTTACGGAAGAGAATACTTCATCATCTATCAAGCCTTTTTCAGCTATGTTAGGGTCGCCATCCAGTCTAACCAGAACCAGCTGAATACCAGTATTTTATATGGAGCGATTGCCTTTCTGACCTCCACAATCCAATAACTGAGTAACACGATATACTCTTTGCTAAGACTTGTGCCAGATTTCCTGGCTTCTGAAGTTCTGACTATCCGTAACGACTGCCAAAGATCTATTTAACCGTTCCCATGGGACTCAGGCCTCCTCTTTAGGAGAAGGAATGGGCCGTAATCCACCACGCAGGCCCAGTGCGGGTTGATATTGTCACATATCTTCGAATTTTTGGTTTTGGGACATGCCGGTTTCTTCACGATGTTTTTCTTCAACGTTTTGAGAGCGGAGCGGGATCTTTTGTGCAGTGGTGACGAAATAAATTACACAATGAAAGTGCCTGTCTGAGTTTGAACACTTTGAACCCACGACATATAACTCTTAAGTCGAAGCCCACTGGGCCACCACTGCTCAAATATTGCCTAAGACCGTTTAAAACTTTGTTATATAAGCACGCTTTTCTTCCCCACGGGGTCAGTATTTCACCCAACTCGGGAAAAGCTCCATTACCGTAACGATAAGCACTATCATTATTTAGGTAACATGCAGCACAGATATAATATACTGCTTAGGCTACCATCAGACGGACAGCATCGCAGCAACCGCGCGCAGTCGATATATTCAACTGCATGCAGTTGTACGTTCGACTTCGTTCAGTCATGATATCACCTTCACACGGTCGGCAGCAGTCGTGTGAAGTCAATACAGTCGTGACTTAAACTACACGGTCGGCTAAAGTCGGGTATTGTCGACGCACACTGTCTATCGCTAACCGCATACAGTTAGTGTGCGGTTAGTCAAGGAGCATAACGCAACGACGGTCGCATCGAACGCACATTGACATTATGCAAACAATGTTATGTTATAAGGCTCTTAAAGATCAGCTCTTACACTGATCTCCTGGGCTAGATGCGTGGCGCCAACCGTGCAAAGTCAGATCCGACTGCAGATGCGGTTGCTGCGATGCAGTCCGTCTGATGGCAGCCTTAGGTACTGGCGTACATGCACCGAACGTTACAAGTTAAAACAAGGTGTTCCCGGAATCGTTTCGAGTTCAACACAGATCTAGTTTCGAAGTAACTTATGACTACGCGATAATTAGCATATTTCTACGCCATGACGAAACGGTGAACAATGAATGTTACTCCAGTCACTGTCGTAACAGAGATGGTAAAGAAGATGTAACGTCAAAATATTATTGTTAGAAAAGTTGTGACAAATTGCAGCAGTTTCTTTGTTTTATAATAACCGGCGCGGGTCACTAGATATAAAACAAATACAATTGTTTTATATCTAGTGACCCGCGCCGGTTTTGCACAGGTGCCTAACGCAACCGAGCAACCGTCTTCGTTTATTGCTTATTCGTTTTTTTTTAATTTTTAGGGTTCCATACCTTAAAAGGAAAAAACGGAACCCTTATAGTCACTTTGTTGTCCGTCTATCTGTCTGTCATCATATCTCGGGAACGCGTAAAGGTATCGAGTTGATATTGAAGCTGTAAACAATCAAACTTCTGAGTTAACGAAAAAAAGAGATACGGCCGTTATTGTCGTGAAAAACGTGTATTCCGACACTCTCATGGGAATCAAAATTTATAGGGTAGGTATACTCATAGTACAAGTATAGGAAAAAATCTAAAAATACAAATTTACAATTTGTTGTTACGTCACAAAAAAAAACTTTATTTGCGATTCGGAAAAATGTTCGTAATTCAATTCGAGAATTGAACTGTTTTCACAGGTACGTTGGTATGGAACCCTCAGTGTGCGAGTCTGACTCGCACTTGCCCGGTTTTTAACATTTGGATTTTTAAGCGGTTTCATATATTTGCTCCTCCTTCAACCTGCAAAGGATAAGTACAGGAAAAAAGCAAATTAAATCTTAGTAAACTTATTCCTGATTCGATCACGCAAGGAAACTCCGAGCATAGCCCTTTCCATTGCCCTTTGGGGATTTTAAGTCTTCTGATGAGGCCCATTGTAAGCGACCACGTTTCGGAGCCATATGTCATCACTGGCAACACGCACTGGTCATAGACTTTCGTCTTGAGACATTGGACGAGAAGACGACCGCGAAGCTTCCCGAACGCTGCCCAGCCGAGTCGGATTCGACGATTGATCTTTTTCTCGAAGCTAGATCTACCCAACTGGACCGTCTCGTCTGTCCCAGATAAACGTAATCATCCACAACTTCGAGTTAAGAGTCTCCAATCTTGATAGTAGTGGGTGCTACATGGCTGTTTACCATGACTTTGGTTTTGTCCATGTTCATTTTAAGGCCCACTCTTTCGGAAGCTCTACTAAGGTCACCAAGCATTGTACTGAGCTCCTCCGTAGTATCAGCCATGAGTAATTATGTCGTCGGCAAACCGAAGGTGAGTGATGCACTCGCCATTGACATTAATGCCTAGCCCTCTCCATTCCAGAACCTTAAAGCCGACCGAGCCGTCTCGCATCCATAGGATTCTCACGACCCTCCTCAGTTCATCGGTCCACCTTGTGGGAGGTTTGCCACGGGTAGTGTGAAAGTGAAACCCGGGGCCCTGGGACGAAGGCAAAGAAGGAACAGGAGTGGGTTTTTAGTCAGTAAAAGTCTGACGCTATCTCACGCTCCGCCCAAGAGCGCGATTTGTCATTAGATGATTCTCCCACCTAAAAAAAAACTTTGTGGGAGGATTTCTAACGCTGCGTCTTCCGGTATGTGATTGCCACTACAGAACCTTTCGGCCCCATCGACCAACTGTTGTGCGAGCAATGTGCCCTGCCTATTGCCACTTAAGTATGGCGATTCTTCGAATTATGTCGGTAACCTTGGTTTTCCTGCAGATATTTTCATTTCTGATCCGAACATCTTTGGGTAACTTAAGCGTTCTGATGAGGCTAATTCTGAACGACCACGTTTCAGAGTCTTATGTCATCACTGTATAGACTGATCGTTATGGCGACACTTGGGGAAGGTCAAACATTGGACGTCTTCTAACAATGACAACATTATTTTACAAATTACAGCAACATGTAGTGTGTTGTAGTAATTGGGGCGTAGAATCGGGTGACTGCAGCGTTCGGGCCGCGAGTGCAATAACGACAAGGTCCAATGCGATGACTGCGCTGTGCTGTGACGCATTGATAATGAGGAAGAGGTGATGACGCATCATCGGCTACCTCGCTTTCTCTGCCTTTGATTTTGATTTTGTTTCCTTATCGATCAGCCTGTTTAATCTAAAGCTTAATGAATTAAAGAAATACGATCTGCTTCAAAAGGAAAATACAAAAAATGACAAATATTATGAATGGTGTTGTGATGTGGTGCATGTTACATGGTAACGATCGAATCTGTTGATCTCGGCAACAGCCAGCTTCGAAAAATGATTCATAATGGCGTAATGGCGAACTATTACAAATTTTACTCTACTTACAGGCACATTACTGCTACATATTGCACACAGAAGTGTTGATATCAGCGAGTGCGTCACAAATTACGCACATAATTGGTTTTCCGTTTTCTTCATTTAGATCACACTATTCAAGATTTGTACCTAATGAAATCTTTAGTGGATCACTAGTTACATGGTCTTCGGATTTCTGGACTTAGTTGAAGTAGATAGAAATCTTTTCTACAATAAATACCTATATACAATACTTGCTTCTGCCAGCGGTTTCACCCGCGTAAAAGTAGGTTTCTGCATACAGACTTCTAACCCCCGTTTTACCCTTAGGGGTGGAGTTTCGTAAAATTCGTTTCTATCGGATGTCTACACCCTATATGGAACCTACCTGCCTAATTTTAAGTTTGTAGGTGTTATAGTTTCTAAGATTTCGTGATTAATCAGTGAGTGGTGTTTCGCTTTTTATTTGGCGACTTTACCCACACATACTACGGTACACTCACCTATATATATGTTGTTTTTCTGTGCGTTGGCGGACACAGTCCGTTTGTATCGGTGCTGTTTTCCGACTTCTACGCTGAGATACGAAAAATACTTCTATCACAAAAATTAGAAGAAAATAAACTCTTTTTATAGAATAAACATCATGTATTTCCTTAGTCATGGCAATTTTATTACTCGTACCTTATTTTAGACATGGATTAGGTTCCAAAAAATTATTTTACTGACAGTCAATACTTACACCTTTCTGATGATTTTTGATAACTTGATCAAACTAAATTGGTATACCTACATATGTAATAAAAAAATTAATAGACATAATTGGCATTTACCTACTCAATTACCTACTAGTAACACTGCATTGTCAAAGGAATTAAGGTTATTTATGATTCACATCGATGAAATAATCCTATTATTACTAAACCGTTAATACCTTAAGGTCTTATAGCATTATTCATGGTCCAGAACCACACAACCAACTATGGTTGCTCATAGAATACCAAGTTTGTGACCAGTATCGCCCGAGGGGGCCAAATAAATAAGTTTATATAATTAAAATTAAGCACACCTCGTAATGTTTTGTAAGACACATTTTAACACTTAAACTCGTTTCTTTTAATTGAATTTGTACATCGTTTTATTTATGTAGCCGATACATTTCACCAACAAAAATATGAGTGTGAAAAAATGCCAAGTTCTCTACAACGCCTTCGCTTATAAAACCAGTGTGTTTGCACTGTAGTCTGTAGGTTTACCTTGGTAAACCTACAGTTCTTCTTTCGATCACAGCTCCTGTCACACATTCTTCAGTTGCTTTCAAATAAAATTTGTTGCTCTTTGCTACTCAATAGTGCGACTTGGCAAGTTTGTACCTATTAATTTGATTTTTTGTGTTAAAGTAAAATTTTGACAATTGTGTTTCAACTTGCGTGTCGTGAATGAGTCAGTCAGTGATAAATAAATAGTGAATTATGGGCGACATTATCTCGTAAATCGCAAAAGGTTGAGTTTTCATTGAAATTAGAAAATTTAAATACTGAAGATGGTTATACAAACTTGGAGTTTTAATCAATTTGCTTACGGGGTTGCAATAGACTCCCGGGGGGACATAAAATGAGCCGATTAATATTCGTCGTACTTGGCTGATACACTGCCGTGTATCCAGATCGTGTTTTCTTTTCATTGCAACCTTAACATTGATCTTCTTTAGGTAGCTGTAATTAAGCTTTTCATCGATGCAAGAGTTTTCGAAATATTGCGTAAAGTAGAACGAAAGAACTTATTTATTCAAAATTCATGCATAACATAAGCACAAAGGCGGATTTAATGCCAGCATGTTAAAATCCTAGTTTCATTTTTAGTAAGTAAATGGTGATTCTCTTCTTCAAATTAAATCTATATTTAGGTACCTACTTACAAGTTTTTGGAGTACCGAATAAATTGCTAATAAACAAAAATTGTTTTCGTGATCGTATCAGACAATACTTTAAAACAGCACTAATAAGTTACGTTACCTTCACTATCATGAACAATATTTAAAGTTTTAACCCTGGAACTAACGTAAAAATCTGAATTAAAATTTTGCGAACATTTAAACTTTAAGATTTGGAGGGTTCCGTACAGTCACGATTTCTTGAGAATATGAAAAATGGAAAAAGGAAAGTTTCGTGAGCTGATTGCAAAATAAACTTAAAATTAGGTAGCCAGATAGATGTACAAGCGACAAGATTTCGAACAATAGATATTTTTAATAGGTAACCTATGTAGTTTCATCAACTTCGCCGAGGAACTCCAAAATATTTATGAACAATATCAAAGTCAAACACGCGAGTATTGATTTACATTGCGCGTCAGGCACAAAAATTTGGGTCACCTCACGTTTTCGAAAGTAGTCCATCCAGATTCCGCGACGGAAAAAAAGACGTAAAGGCCATCGTGGCCTGGCCCGAGTAGGTACCTGTCTACCTGCTGGCGTAACCTTCTGCGCGAGGGTAGTCACGTAACAGTGGAGGGCATGGGACTACCCGCTTGAGCGGTGACCAACTTACACTAAATGTCAATGTCAGGAGGACAGATGTCACCTGCTATGTGCCTGATATTTGTAAAGCAATTGGGGCACTACTTTTTTTTTAAAGAATGTGTAATGTGTTAAACTCAAATTGTTTGAAGGTGATGATAAATATTCTGTTCTTTTTTCTGAATAAGTGAATAGCCTGAAGATGAATTAATGAATAAATAGAAGTTGCATTACTAATGCAGTTGCTATTAGAAATTAGTCAGAAAATCTGCTGCATGGTAAATGATATTGCTTTATTTTACAAATAGGTCTATAAAAAAACACTTTTACACGTCAATTCAAACTAGATGAGGCCGGTGTTGCCTAGCTGAGAAGAAACACCGAAATAAACTCACAGGTCAGTCTCTTTAAACCAGTCCATGCCGTAAACAAGTAATGGTTTAATCATATGAGAACCATGCAGATTAGTGTCTGAGATGATACTTTGTGGAAAGAACCACACAGATTTGAGTGGACCTGTCCACTAGTAGGTTCCAAATCCAAGAAAAATTTAAACATTTGGCATAAATATGAGGAGATATCGTTTTTATGCCTCCGGGCTTATTGATAATTTGCATAGAAATATGCGCAATGACATCAGTAGGTAAGTATCTTAGTTAATAATACGTTATTAGCTAATTATTATGGTCATGCTCGGCTGAATATGCAAAGTTGTTCGATATATGTCGAAATATAAATTAAGTAACATTAATTTTTGGTTTCAAGCGATTGAATCGCACAAATTATGTTTTTGGTCTAACTAACCTCTATCGACCATAGGACGTAAATAATAATTAAAATAAACAGCGCTAGGCGGGGTAAAATATGAGATACCTACCGTTAATAAAAAAAAAAACAAATGAATAACTTACTTTAAAACAAGTAAACCATATTTTCATTATAAAGTTTGTTTGACCTTATAACTCCGAGTCAAACTGAAAATATCACAGTTGAATAGGAATTTCTACTTTAGTGCGAAAGCTATCGAATTTTGTTTCTTCGAAAACCTTTCAACATCTCTTTACGATATATTAACGACATCTCTTTACGATATTTCGTTACGTCGGCGTCGAAATGTATACCTATTACGAACAATTTAGTGCGCTGTTTCACAAATCGGCAATTTCATAAATGTAAAGACTCAATAGGTATAATAATAATTTTTGAACAATTACCCGTTACCTTTTCCCTGTAAGTTCTGCCCACGGCGCGCGGCGTCGTCTTCTGGCCATAGTTTATTTGGTCAAGCCCTTGCCGCTGGCTGAACTTGTCGGCAATTAAGTCTGAATCAACAATCACGGTCAATGTCACTTCAGCTTTCTGAACACACGACCTCTGGTCAATTTCCTTATAATTGGAGGTCTAGGCTGCATTTAAGGCTTACCTACTTAATTTAGGTTACCTACCCAAGCAGCACGCAAGCGTTGCCGACATCAAATATACAGCACTATTAGAACTTAGAGTTCTACTGGTGACCCATAAAGGTGTCAAGAAAAGATTATTTACTTATAAAAGTGATTAAACCGTTATTATACAGCTAAAGCTGTACTAAGTTTTTATAAAATACTCCGTGTAAACTTAAGGCTTTAAAACAGAATATTTGAACTCCACTTTAAAACCCTAAGCATTTTTTGACACTTCAATCTAATGTTATCCTTCAAGCTGCATAGAGGCTGTATTTTGCATGTGATCACTTACTTACTACAGCTATAAGTTATAAAATGGTATCACTTTATACTTGTTTCTGTATAATGGTATATTAAAACTACTTTCTAAAGCTTATTATTAATGCGTAACTGTACACTCTTGTCAGTGTAATAGTTTCATAACTTCTGTCAAATATGATTTTATAGAACTATAATAATAAATGAATTCTGTAATACAGCTTTAATCTGTATTACTGACAGTTGTCCTTGATTTGTAAAAACGTTGTGTGGTGAATAGAAATATGTGGAAAAAAAGAAAAACATGTGGTGGAGTAAAAAGGAAAATTAAAAGAGAATATCAAAATATTACTAATTATCAACCAAACAAAACCAGTGATACTGAGCCGTCATGTGAAGACATTGAAAAGAACAAATTCATTGATCGAACAATCGATAGTCAAGCGCGAGTTCAGTCAACGTCTAATGAAGGTTCCGTAGCAAAAACGGCATACGATAATAAAAGTGAGGATTTAGAAAAGCCTCCGGAACTTGATAGTGATTTAGATTCATGCAGCAGTGCAAGTTCAAATAATGATGATGATTTTTCAAAAAATTTAACATTCCGTCGTCAAATTAAGGAATGGGCTATTGAAAGAAATATATCTCAAATAGCTCTTAGCGACTTAGCTACAATTTTAAATTGCAGATTTCCGGGAATTTTACCAAAGGACGCCAGAAAAATTTTAGGTACTGTCAAACAAATACATATAAAGACTATAGAAAATGGAGAATATTGGCATAATGGTCTAACTAAATGTCTACGTAAAACATTGGAAAACTGGGTTGATGTTCCTAACAAAGTGAAATTAAATTTTAATTTTGACGGTCTCCCAATATTTAAAAGCTCCAATAAAGAATTTTGGCCAATATTATGCAATATCTATGAAAGACCTGACATAGATCCATTTGTTATTGGTATCTATTTTGGTGTTGGAAAACCAAAAGATATTGATCAATATTTAGATGATTTTGTAAAAGAAATAGGAAATTTAATAAAAGAAGGAATTTATATCGAAAAACCAAATAAAATAGTATCCATTGAAATCAGATGTTTTATATGTGATTCTCCAGCGAGAGCTTACATTAAAGGTACCCAAAGTATATAATCTTATTACAAATTACAGATTAAGCTAGCTACTAGATATTATAAAGTATCCAAAACGTAGTTATGTAAAATTATATACGCAGCTAATTAAGCTGCGTATATAATTTAATAGTCGTAGTTTTGTTTAATTAATTCATTAACGGTCAGGCGGTTGCCGGCGACCGCAAGCCATTGTCTTACTATTGTGTCTCTAATTACGCACGTCAAAAGGTTAAAATTTCGACTGTGGTATCAATAATAATTCTTGTATTATTTAATTCTCAGGCGTATGTAATTTTAATGCAAAACACGGTTGTCTGAAATGTGTTACTGTAGGGGAATATTCACACTTATCACATACAGTGACATTTCCTGAAACCAATTGCCGCCCTAGAACAGATCAAGAATTTCGTGATAAAAAATATGGGCCTCACCATAAAAAAAGATTCTCCTATACTGAGGTTGCCTGTTGACAGGATACAAGACTTTCCGATAGCAGATTCTCTACACCTTGTTGATTTAGGAATCATGAAGCGGCTCTTAGTTGGTTGGCGCAACGGTAATTTCGGAAAATACATTACCAAATGGAGTGCCAGAAATTCTGAAACAGTTTCGAATTTCCTTGTAAAACGAAAATTGCCATCTGAAATTCACAGATCAGTGAGAGGACTAGACTGTCTTTCTCACTGGAAAGCTTCCGAATATCGATCATTTTTACTATATTTGAGCATTGTCATACTTCCAGAAGTATTACAACATGACGCATTTTCACATTTTCTGGCATTTTTTTGTGGTATAACAATATGCTCTTGTAAAAACTATAGTCATTTTCTTCCTTTGGCAAAAGAGCTCCTACAATATTTTGTTGAGCATTATAAAGACTTTTATGGGCCAGATTATATAACCAGCAATGTTCATAATGTAGTGCATCTCACAGACGAAGTGCAACGATTTGGCCCGCTATATACATTTAGCGCTTATCCTTTTGAGAATAAATTGTATTTAATAAAAAGAATGCTAAGACATGGCAACAAACCTCTTGCTCAAGTGGCAAAGAGATTTAGTGAAGATTCAGCATCAGAAATGAGTAAGGGCAGAGAAAGTCGGCAAATCGCATATGTGGAACCCTTTGTTACGACCAATAGCAGAAAAATAAATGCACTAAATTTTAGAGATTTTAAAATTTCTGTAAAGCCTCAAGATAAATATGTATTATGCAACAATAATGACATTTTGGAAGTGACAAAAATAGAAACCGCTGTTAACAGTGAAATAAAGATTACATGTTATAAAATTACTGACATATCCGATGTTTTTGAACTACCGATTAAATCATCGTTTTTGAACATATTTAAAGCCAAATTACCTACTACCAGGCGGACAGAGACCATAGTTAGTCCCAAAGATATAAAAACAAAACTAGTATGTACTGATCACAAAAATTACTTATACTTCGTACCCCTTTTACATACAGTTTAAACGAGAAATAAAAAACCTTGTCATTGAGAAAATGTATTTTTATTCATTGAAAAACCCGTATAGGCACTTCAAACATAATAGAAATATCCATCAGTGGATATCTTAAGTAATTAAAAATAATCTAAGAGTTACTTATTTACTAGATACACAAGAAAAACAGTTACATAATTTTGTGTCTTAAACTACAATCACAGTCACGATAATTACGTGTTTTCTTAAAGACAATCACAGTCACGAGATTACGTGTTTTTATAAATTCTGACTAAGCTAGGTAACTAAAATCAGGATGTATCGGAAAGGGTGTATCAAGCCGAAACGACACGAATCTATTTTCCAGGGAACATGGGTCGACTCGAAATATAAAAAAAATTAGGCTCCCCATACTAAATCAATCAGCTGCGCGCCCAATTAGCATGGAATGATAAAATATTTTTTTCATATTTCGACCCATGTTCCTTGGGGAAAATTGTTCGATATCATGGGTAGATTCGTGTCTATTCGGCTTGATACACCCTTTCCGTTATACCCTGTATTATATAACGAGATCACTCATAAGGAAAAAAGAACTAAACATGGCGTAACGGAAATCGCGGATAATACGTATAAACAGGGGTAAGTAATCCTACTAATTATGTTGAACAACTTCCGCTTTTTTCATGGGAAAGTCGTTCAGTATAACGTAGAATTACTTCTTATAAGTACTTATTGATTTATCCGCAATTTACATTATACCATGTGTAGTTCTCATTTTTCTGAAGAGAAATTCCTACTTTAACATACTCTATTCCTCTTCCTCCTCTTCCTCTTGTTCTTTTCTTTCATTCGCAGCATCTTCGTTGGTGTTTATTGTTTTATTTGCAGCGACGTCTACTATGACCTCTTCCTCTTGTTCTTTTCTTTCATTCGTAGCATCTTCGTTGGTGTTTACTGTTTCATTTGCAGCGTCGTTTACTATGACCACCACATTATCAATTTGATTGGTGTTAGATTCATTTTGATTAATAAGTTTAACTTTTTTTGTTCTCCTACGTTCTGCTCGTTCTTTCTTGCTGTGTTTTCTCTTTACTGAATTTTTAAGCACAGTTTTGAAAAAGTTTTCATTGCTTTCAACGGTATAAGTTTGGTCCCAGATACGTATTAGTTGGTGGAAGAAATTGAGGACATTTTTAAAAGCCTTTAGAGGGACTTTTATGTCCTCACTCTTTCTACTGCCTACTGTCCAGGAACACTTGCATAAAAAATCACGAGTAAAAAACATGTCTAATATTTTGTATGCACATGTTGCACCTTTTCCATCTGATTGTGAACATATAAAAGAATATTGCTTCAGCAGTTGAATTTTTTGCTGCTTGTCACTTAAACGTGATTCCAGTTCCTCTAGCTCTTTAATTGAATCAATTGGTTTTATGACAAAAGCTTCATTTTCGATTGGATTGCTGGATTTACCCAGTGCAACCACATCTGTATTTTTGGTATTGTCACACTTGGAAAATTCGTATTCTATCTGCACAGATAGATTTGCAAGTTTATGTAACATTTTTTTCTGGTTGTCCATTAGAACATTTATTGTTTGTGTCATATTAATTTGACTGTCTAAAATCAATTTTAGATAATTTTCAATTTCATTTACATCAGTGTTTTGCTGTGGAACCGTTGCTGCCACATCAGATTCATCCACATATTGAATGACGTATTGTGCTGCAGATGTTGGAACTACTGGTGTGGATGTTGTTGCTGACGTTGCTGTAGATGAAGTTGACGGCTTTTCTGGTTGACTGAATGCCTGAAATCACATATAAAATTAATTAATGAGATATTTGTCAATAGTTATGTACAAAACTTGATCCCGGACCTACATTGAAATCACAGGACCGTAGTCTGGTGATTCTGATATTCTGAACTAAAGGTAGGTATAGTACATCGGACTCGGTTGCTGTTCCGGTTCTTATACAAGATTCTTATGTCAAAATACAATTAAGCAGTTTCCGCAAAATTTCAAGTATAAGTTTACCAGCTTTCCTCTCCTCGGTGCACAGTACTGAAACTTTAACCAGGAATATTCTATCTTCCTCACTGGTTAATGTTGAGGTACCGTGCTTGTCCGATGCGTTGAACGCTTGGAAAATGGCTTGTCCCAACACGGATTTGCCCGACAACCTGTCCTCGCAGAGACGGTGGGATGTGCCGCTCTGCAGTATTGTACGGAACAACCTAATGAATACGTCGTCAAGTACTGCTGAGCGTGCGCGTCTGCTGGCTGTAGGGGAATGGGAGTCGGGTTTGTGGCTTCAGGCACTCCCGTCATCCACCATAGGCACTATGATGGATGACGCCTCGTTTCGGCTCGCAGTCTGTTTACGCTTAGGCGCACCTTGTGTTGCTCCACATCGGTGCCACTGTGGCGAAGCTGTCGACAGCCTCGGACACCATGGCCTGTCCTGCTGCAGGAGCGCAGGCCGCATAGCACGGCACGCTAGCATCAACGACATTATTCGTCGAGCTCTCGTCACCGCTGGCGTACCTGCCGTATTAGAACCTAGCGGCTTGGTACGTGACGATGGGAAGAGACCAGATGGTATGACGTTGGTGCCGTGGAAGGTGGGTAGGCCTCTGGTGTGGGACGCAACCTGTGTCGACACCCTTGCGCCATCCCATGTTCTTAGTTCGGCGGGCTGTGCCGGCGCTGCCGCTGCGGCTGCTGAGACCCTCAAACGGCGCAAATACTGTAATCTTATTGGTAATTACAGTTTTGAGCCGTTTGGGGTCGAAACGCTTGGGTCATGGGGTCCGAGTGCGCGTCTCCTTTTTAAGGAAATTTCACGCCGTCTGATCGACACTTTGCGTGACCAGAGGGCTGGCTCGTTCTTCGCCCAAAGAATTAGCATTGCCATTCAACGTGGCAATGCTGCCAGCCTTCTGGGCACATTTCCGGATGACAGCGATGTGGAGGAGTACTTCGACGCCTGAGTGTAATAGGTGTTTTTGTATTATATGTACATAGTTAGGTTTAGTTTAATAGTTTTTATAGTTTGTATGTACAAATTTCGGTTTTAGTATAAATAGTTTAGTTATTATTTAAGTTTCATATAAATTAATATTTGTAAAGATGCAAGTTTGCATGTACATATTAAGCAGTTTAAAAACTTATACCACAATTGGTCTGACCGAGTAAAACTTTCACGATAAGAGAGATGTACAAACACGCCATTTCTCACGCATAGATCACATGTAACGACTTGCCACTACCGCCACAGAATATATAGGTAATATTACTAACGTCCACCGGCTACCTACACACCAGCCATTTTTGTCATAATCATTATTAACAACAGTTATATATTTTACTCTAGTAATCCTCCAGACTACACCATACATTTTTTCCTTCGCCAAACATTCTTGCTAAATTGAAATCATCAAATCGAAAAAAAGGCAATGTAGGTACGTCCATATTCTTCGGTTACAATAGCGCAATATAATATTATTACGTAGGTACCTATCTAAACAAACATAAGTAACCGAAAGGCCAAGTAGGTGTAATCTGAAGCATGTTTTAGGCATTAATGGCGCATGGCGAATCTCTTAGAACGCCACCGCGCAGCGCGTCAAACTCGTGGAGGTGAGAGACGCTAGCACTGCCAGCACGGGAGATTTCAAATCAGCGCAGCGGCGCAATAGCGGTGATACGCATGCTAATATGCTAGTATACACTACTTATAAACCCAAGAAGATACGTCAATAATTATACATGCGGGATGAGCTAATAATATTTAAAAAAAATATGCTTACCAATTGACCAGCTAAAGTGTTCTAACTGAAATTATTATTAGTACTGTTTGTTGTGATTAATTCTGTCTCATTATCAATTTCGGTGTCGCTATTTTGTAACATGAGATTTAGTTCTTGTGTTGCTTCTTCGTATGATGGTAGTAATTGTCTTTTTAGACAGCAACGTGAGGTAGACCAATTTTCTAGAGGCCGCGAATTCTCGTCCTTGACTAATTTGTTGACATCTAGTCGCTTTCTTGGCCATCTTAAAATACCATTAGACTCCCAAAAACTCGGTACAATGCATAGTCGTTTTTGGCCTTTTTCAATTGTTTCAATTATTTTGAAAGTCATTTTCCTGAAAAAAAAGTGCAACACATTTGAGATATACGCACACAACACAAAACACTAGTTTCTATCTGTCTATCTTACACTACTGCACATAGGTATTAAATTATTTAATAGGTATCTAACTGCTTTTGTTTCGTTTTGACTATACCTACGAGTTCCGTGATACGGTGAACGAGCGAAAAGGACAAATAAATGCGTGCTTGCGTCCCTGGAACTTTCTCTCAACTAAACTAATCACGTTGCGTTCATTGCGATGCGGACGCTGCTTGCTGTCTTTATCTAACACACTCGGTATAAGTGCTTGTAACGAGCACGAGTGCGTCTAGACCATGATTGTGTATGTACACACTACGCACACAATCATGATGGCCCAGACGCACTCGTGGGATAAAACATGTATACAAGTCGAAATAAACAAATTTATATTTTTATAAGTTTAAAGGAAATTTTAAGTTGAGAATAGTTCAAATAAGCGTCACTTGTTTGCAAAACTTATTGATATGAAATATGCTAAAGGGTTTTTCATTTTTAACACATAACCCTAAAAGGCTGTATAATTTATTTGCTGAAAACTGATGTACAGCCTATATAATAAAAATATTATATTATAACGGCTATTAAAGGGTAAAAGCTATGTAATGGAATCCAGAAAGTGCGTAGTAAAACCACGGAATCTATAATACTCTCCAGATATCTTATACGCTGTATAAAATCTGTCGCCATTTTCGAACAAATAACAACAAAAGAAAATATGACTTCTTACATTATTTTGAGTATTGCTGAAGTTATAGTTATGATTTTCAGATAAATAAATCATAAGTGATACCTGTTGTACAGTATTATTTAACAATCTTATGATTCTAACCTCAAAACCATAAACTTACTTACTTGTTTTGGTAATATTCCTCGTGAATTCTTCAGTATTTCGCGGGCGCGTGAATATTTTTCCACAAAACTATGCACTATTTCACAGTAAAAATAAATCGGCACGTTGAATCTACAATTATCACTACCTAAAGTCCAACATTTATCTTGACTTATAACTTCACAGTAAATTGGCGGCCCACCATATCTAACTAAAAAGAATAAGCGGTTGTTTTCATAAATTTCACATTGTAATTCTCATAAAAAACCAATGAAGAACTATTATCTTTTTAAGAAACTTATAAGAGAATAACTATATGCCTATGGTTTTCTTCAACACCATACTACAGCTCTTATACAGCTATTAGTACAGCCTATTTTTTAGCTATACAGCAACTATACAGCTATAATAATGCATAAGGCTGTATAACAAGGGGCCCAATTTTTACTTATAGAGGTTGTATAAGCGCTTATACAGCCCTTGGACAGCCTCACTATATAGCCTGTGGAATACAATAAAACTAAAATACAGCTTCTATACAGCCTGTCGTGCTGCTTGGGTAATAACAATAGCGTAACCAGTTTTAGAGTTCTCCGAATGATTAGAACATACCTAGGGAACCATTCGAAATCGACTATCAGGAAGTTCCCGGACCAGACACAACACCTGTCTGATCGAAGGATCCTCCCTTTTCTTTTGTGCGGTGATCGAACCGGCAACACGTAGTGCAGCAGCTTTTGCATCAACCGCATCGTTTTTGGATTGAATTGGAGCGCTCCAACCAATAGGGAATGACTAAACAATGCCTATTGGGCTTGATTGGAATGTTTATATATGAGGTGTGATGGTGCGTTTGTTTCAGCCTCGCTCAAAACAAAGGCATTCCATTCCTCAACAGGTGTTCTTCTACACAACAGCAGTGACGCAAACGTCAAAGACTCCGTAATCCGGATTACTGCGGCTACGACATTGATGCAATTATGTTAATTTGAGTCCGCACTGTTAAGGGCTTAGTAGCTTTCTACTGGTTATGTGATGGTTGACAGCTGGACGGTATATAGATATACACCAGTGGTGTAAAACAGCTTCATGTGTCTGTCTAAAGTAGGTTCAAACATTTAAATACCCGGGTCATATTGTAACTAGTGACCTCAGTCAGGGACGATGATGATATTGTCTCGCTCAATGCGCAGGGCTCTGGCGGTGAGAGCTAATATTATTATGCTCATCCGCAGCTTCACGCGATGCATGAGAGAAGTGAAAATTACGTTATTCAAATCTTTTTGCCAGTCCTTCTACTCAAGCGGCCTGTGGGTGAGACATACGCAGCGAGCCTACAGAGCCTTGCGCACTCAGTATAATAATGCGTTCAGGATGTTGTTGGGTCTGCCGTGGCGGTGCAGCGCCTCTGGGATGTTTGCTAAAGCACGCACTGATGGTTTCCAGGCTCTCATGCGCAAAAAAGCTGCTTCCCTGCTGAGCGCAACAATTGCTGTACGTTTTGACTGTCCCTTTCAAAATCAGTGTGTCATGTCTTGTATAGGTGTGGCCAGTCATGGCAAATTAGATGTATCTAATAAATAAAATTTTTGTACTAGGTTAACATTTCTATGGGTCTATGCCACCCGAAATAAAGTTATTATTATTATGATTAAATAAAAATTCAAAATATTTTATTTCACTTAGGACTACATGGGTACTTACGAAACGTCAGAAGCTAGTGCACGGTTCCAAGTGGTCGTTTCTATGCAGAAGAACTCAAAATTAAAAATATTTTTATTTCACATAGGCCTACATGGGCACTTATACGTCAGAAGCTAGTGCACGGTTCCAAATTGGTCGTTTCCTATGCAGAAGAAGCGGCAAGAAACTCCATGATTACTCTTTACATGGTTACTCTCCATGGTTACAGCAAGTAACGAGAAAATACACGGGTATTCTTTAAAAAAAAATATTTTTACAATATTTTCCGTAGGTGTTGGTGTATGTTGGTTTTAAACTTACCTGGCTAAGGGCGGAGTTCACCAACAAAACTAGTCGCGTTTTAACGTTTGGCTCGCATAATCGCGTTTAGCCGCTGTCACTAGTGTCACTTGTCTGTATTTTTTTTTTGTTGTATTTTTACAAGTGACACTAGTGACAGCGGCTAAACGCGATTATGCGAGCCAAACGTTACAACGCGATTAGTATTATCATATGGGTGGATTCCGCCCCCAAAGTTCTGTGTTTAAATATTAGCGAAATATTTTCCAGATATATTTTATTCATTACGGTACTAAATTGTGTACTAAATGGTCAGAGCTATTGGTAACTGGAAACAGAAGGCTACAAATATTTTATCCTTAACTGAAAGCAGAAAAAAATCCTTAATCGAAACCTTATTTATGCGAGTTGCGGTTTTCCCTAAGTTCTATCAAGTTTATTTGCGGTCTCCGCACTTACTTGAGGTTTCTTTAATAGGAGCCAAATGGGTGTCATTTACATGTATTTGAAATATAATTACAAATAGGTACATTTGAATCAGACACCTATTCGTAAATCAATTTCAATTCTATTTAACTACAAGTCACATTTACATCTAGTTTACACCATTCCCGCTCATAATTCTGACCATATGTGGGTCCAAAGCTGAATTTCGACATAATATACATGTCCGAAAGCGACAGGTTATCATGCATAACGCTTAAATCGGACCTGCATATCGGTACATGCAAAATATGTTGCATAAGTTGAAAATATTGCGATCGAGTGCGCAGGTACAGTGTGTTTCGTTTTATTTGCCTGGTCTGGTAAATAAATATGGTGTAAAAATCACCAGGTTTTGTCTCAATAGACATGTAATTTTAGAGTCAAACGCCACGATAGGTAATCTTCAGAAGATTCTTGACACAATTTTTTTGTTTTGACCGTTCTGTCCGTTCTGTCACACTGCTGGATACAGGTTTTCCTCGAGTCATACTACGAATACGAACTGTTTTCTTCGCCCCTTTTTGGACTTAAGATGTACCAAATTTTTTTTTGGGGTAGCAAATCTTCAAATCACTCATCTTGTTCTGGGTAGAGCGAATTGGAGAGTCAGACTTACTGAGTAAAGCCCACCTAAGTTCCAACAGTTGCCCTATGCGTCCCAGGTAACTCTTTTAAGCAATCCTGCAGATGTATAGCCTACCTTAACTTACGGTCAACATTTCCACCATATTTGTTTATCAAAAAGAACAAGTAAATAAAGATAGACTGTAGTATATACTCCGTGGTTTATGTTGCCACACCTCTGCAACTTTATTAGTATTAACATATTGTGTTGTTTCTGTCTTGATTGGACTAGTTCTAGATAATATAAGGGATTGTCTCGTGCGTGTACGTATGTGTCCGCGTTGTGCAACACTTGCGAAAGCTTTCAGAATAAGTCTCTTGGGTTTGCAAAGTTGTAGTCATTTATAAATTACGAGAACTTGTCTTAAATTGCGATAGATAAGTGAATATGTTTAGTTCATTGCAGCGACTAAATAATTAAGTAATTTATATTATTAAACAAGAGAGCAGTGGTGGCCGAGCGGAGAGCAGTGGTGGCCGAGCGGTAACGGCCCCGACTTATGAGTTGTAGGACGCGGGTTCAAACCCAACCAGGCGCATTACTTTGTGTAATTTATTTCATCACCACTGCTCTCAAAACGGTGAAGGAAAACATCGTGAGGAAACCGGCATGTCCTAGAACCAAAAATTCGAAGACATGTGACATTCACCAACCCGCACTGGGCCCGCGTGGTGGATTATGGCCCATTCCTTCTCTTAGAGAGAGGAGGCCTGAGTCCCAGCAGTGGGAACATTAAAAAGGCTGCTTATGCTTTAAGCTAAACTAAGACTAAACAGAAACTTTACTGAAAGTTTGGTTTGAGTGTGAAAATGTTGATGTGCACAACTGAAAAATAAAAATATAGGTACCTACGCAAACTTAATGCACTAAAAAAAATTATTCCATTCAGAGCTCTTAGACCAGCTGTTACAAAAACTTTTTCTTTCTCGTAAAATTATCGGTATACAGGATAGATTAGGATGACAATGTATCAAGTCTTATTGGGTTTCATTGTATTCGGAATGATCTATTCACATAATATTGAGAATTCCATTCATTGGCGAAACAATAAATAATCTTACGGAGTTCATAATTATTAGCTGACAATGATATTATCATCTATCAGATTCTTTTCTATGAAATTTTATAGTGCGTTCTTTCTATTTATTGGACTTTGGTCGTTGGCGGACCATTGTGTGTGAACCATGGCGGTAATCATCTCTCCAAAAGCAGATTAGGCCTCCAAGTATTTTTACTTATTTATTGAATGAGTACTGCCATATTACAATACATTTAACATTTTAAAAACAAAAAGAAATCGATTTTATCATAGGTGTTCTGCCCCCCTAGCCAAGTTACAACCGTTTCGTTTCGATTCACTTTTCGTTGATCGCCTCGAGTCGACCACGCCACAGAATAAGAAATAGTACAAGTACCACGCCTCCTATTCCTTTGTTCTGACCACGTGACTGAGCGTTGAGATGACGTCACGCTGATGTACGTGACTTTAACGGCGTGCATAGTATTTGCATTTCGTTTACTCTGTGATAAAAAATAAGAAAAGTTTTTGAAGACGTTTGTGACGGTGTTCGTATTCGTGCGGCATGACAGAGAGAGATTAAGAGGGACAGATTTGATTAGGCTCTTTTTTTTACATTTACAGCCTGCTTGTTTGTGATTATCTAACAGTCAATGTGGTTACGTGAACCAAGTCGTGTGCCGGTGTCTCTACCCACAGTAAGTAGGTATAGATCCCTACATACTAATCCGTAGAGTTTGTCATTGTCCGATAAGGTTAATGCCATGATTATGACTATGCGCGTTATACGCGGTACCTACTGCGCTAGGGTTGGCAAGCGAAGTAAAAAGATGAAATCAAAGACGTTTGGTTTTCTTTTATGTACCTACGCCTACTTTCCTTTTTTTGGGTAGGAAATGATCAAATAAGTACTCCGCCCTGGGTGAAGCGAGAGAGAGTGTCAGACTGTTATTGACATAAACCCACCAATGTTCCTCCAGTTGCTCTTCGCTGTCCAGGTTCGCGGTAAGTCTTTTGAACCATCTCGCAGCCCTGGTAGGCATCGTGGCTAGCGGGGCCCGTGAAATGTACTGAAAGCTCTTTAAGGCGCATCGTCCCGTGAACATCTGGCTGGAATTAAATGCACGTACTGCCGCCCAGGCGGCATCGAGTATTGCATTTAATTCCGGCCAGCTGCGCCCGAATAGAGCCCCGCTGACCTTTAAATCCATTTTCTTTGCGAAATATTGATTGATTTACATATGCTATGTAGTACCCTTTTATGTAAACATATTTCTAAAGATCAGAGCCGTGTCAAAGGAGTAGGGAAAACAAGTGATAAAATATAATGTTGTTAATATTTTTTTTGGCAAATGAATGTATTAGTCTTATGAAAAAAACATTTATGTTGACAATGTTATACCTACATGAATCTATATTAAACATATATTTTTTTCAAACCTAATTGATCTAACCGCTACCGAGGGAGTAGGCTTCAGAAAGTCACTGTTTTATAGCACTGCTCGGGAGTTAGGGCCTTAATGCGTGCGTGGAAAGTTACAGAACCTCGTCTGTAACTTTGGTGGATTTTAGATTAAGATCATTGGATCTCCTCCATTTTATAGTTCATATTTAATTTTTCTAGAGCGGGATTTATTTCCTCTCCCACATGAAACTCCTATTTATTATAATATATAGGCTCGCGTCTTGATGTTTGATGTCAAACTCATACAAGAACTCAAACTGAAGAAGAGCACCGAAGGTGTACCTAATATGGTAGAGAGACAGAGCTACTTGTCAAACAGCTAATTTTTTCTTTAGTTCTATTCGTATCTACATAGATTTTTTTTTCTGAATGGGAAAATCATCTAATTACATCCTCCGCTCTTGGGCGGTGCGAGAGGGCGTGTCAGACTTTTACTGACTAAACCCACTCCAGTTCCTTTTTTGCCATTGTTCCAGGGCCCCCGGTGATCTCTTTCGCATTACCCATGGCCCCAGTAGGCTTCGACTCTGCTGGGCCCCTACGATTTGCTGACATCTTGAGGCACGCGTGGAACACTACGCGCCGTGTATCTATATAGATAAGCTTTTTGACGCCTTCATTACTATTCTTGATGTCGAAATACAGTACATTGCCAGCCCTAGTGGTCTGTGTCTCGCCCGGGGCGCGGCATGCGTTCATTAAGGCTCACTCCGCACTCCGCACTAGGCTGCCCGCTAAGGCAACGCGCCTGACCTACATCGCTCACTCGTATTGAGACGCGTGTGATTGTGCGCACACGCGATTGTTTCTTTTATGAGAGAGTCTGATTCAATGAGTAATTGGTACTTATTAGAGGTTTAGTTATATAATTAATTGGTGTCTAATAGACCTAGATAAAGTACAATTTAGCTTCACTATTACAGTCCTACTATTTTTAATACTACCAAGTTTCTCTTTTGAATATTATATCTACTTAGATACTTCTGGTGTATACGTTTAGATGATGGAATCAACATCATTACCCGACTATTACCCGACTACGGAGGGTTATGATTTTGACAGGCTATGTATGTATGTGAGTATGTTCATCTGTTCCCTCCTAGCTCCTAATCTACTTATCGGAACTCGACGTATGAGGTATCGTTAGAGTTAGAACCGTTTTAATTGTCCGCTGAACATAGGCTACGTGACGTGTCACAAAAATCAATATGGCGCCCTCTAACGGACAAAAAGTAATGCGTTAAAAATAAAAATGGAGATAAATACGCCGTGTTTGGTATCATTTGAAAGGGCTTCACTTCTACATTTCCAATATATTGCTCAAATTTAAAGTGACGCCCTCTAGCGGACAAAAAGTCATGTTTTAAAAAAATGTTAAGATAAATACACCGTGTTTGATATCATTTAGAAGGGCTTCGCTGGTACTTATCAAAAAATATCATCAAAATTCAATGTGGCGCCCTCTAGTAGACAAAAAGTATTGTGTTAAAAAAAATAAGATAAATACGTCGTGTTTCGTATCATTTGAAAGGGCTTCACTTGTACATACCAAAATAAATAGTATAGAAACACAGTGATTTAACACCAAAATCTTTTAAATAAAAAAAAGTAAAAAACTAAAACCCGACTACGACAAAAAAAAAAATGACGCTGAAAAAGTATGAAACAAGATTTTTAAGATGCTGAAATAGACAAGGTAACTGGAAAAACAAGAATAGAACAAAAAGAAAAGCCGTAGTCACACGTTATAGGTAGGTAATAATCGAAACACTAATAACGTGTGACTACGGTTTTAGTTTTTTACTTTTTTTTTCCGCTATAAATCCATCCATTTACAATGATTAAGGGATTCCAATCAAAATTAAGTCTGGCAACCCAATAAAAATGAGCTCTAAAAACGCAACCTAATAAAAATGAGCTCTACGGCAACTCATTATAAATAAATTCTAAGGTGAACCAATAAAAATGAGTTCTAATGGAACTCAATAAAAATGAGCTTTATGGCAACTCTAAAGGATTCCCATGATAAAAAACTATGAATATACACTATACTTTCCAAGTTTCCATAACTTTATGTAATTACCCATATTAGCAAATAAATGATTATGAATATATCTGTTATGCGATTTTAAATTTCTCTACCTAATTAATAACTGAGTGGCAGGCGGTCGCCTCCTTCTGCGAAGCAGTAATGCTAGCAAAGGAGGCGGCCGATCGCGTGAGGCAACGGTCTTCACGCCCTAACCGCCGCCGGGATTCCGATCCCGATTTCCGGCCACCGTAGGCGCGGGCTTGCGGACGGCGAGCATTGGGTGGCTCGCCGTCCGACCGTCTGGGAACCGTCCGGACCGAGCCCAAGTCGTCGACGGCGAGTATTGTTCCACGCTCGCCTCAGGGAGATGTCAGCAATTCGTAGGGGCTCAGCAGGGTCGAAGCCTACTGGGGCCATGGGTAGTGTGAAAACGAAAACCGGGGCCCTGGGACGAAGGCAACGAAGGAACAGGAGTGGGTTTTTAGTCAGTAAAAGTCTGACACTATCTCTCGCTCCGCCCAAGAGCGCGATTTGCCATTAGATGATTTTCCCACCTAAAAAAAAACCTAATTAATAACTGTCGCCTTAGAAAGTATTCTAGGCTGTCAAGTTAGTGCGGCTAAGTGTGTAACTATTTTGACCGCCACAGCCTGCTTGAGCAATATGGAGCTTAATCAGATAAGGTGCACAGTCTACTATTTGCCTAAGTTGATCAGCAAACTTAGATCTATTGTGATATTGCTAATTAGATACTGTTGTTTTAAACGCGAAAGATTGATGATTAATGTTTAGGAAGGCTGCGCTGTTACCACTGCTAGTTTTGAAGTGTTTTTTTCTTTTCGAATATCTTTACGTTTAACACTTCAATTAGGAATTCAACTTCAAGCATTCAATAAAGCATAAGTTAAGTTGTCATAATAAGGATCTTTATGAGGATTAAGGGCCTGCGCACACTTGAGACAAGACTGTCTTAGACAGACTTGTCTTAGACGTCGCAGACTTGTCTACGACGCCGCAGACTTGTCTACGACGTCGCAGACTTCTCTACGACACCGCAGACTTAAATTGTCTGCGACAAGACTGTTTTGAGACGTCCAGTGTTGCCAACAGTTACACTAACTTACCACTAGAGTCAACTTTTAAAACCATTCGAAAACCATTAACAAAAAATTATCATCCCACACACAAAATTGCAAAATTTCCCACTAAAAAAATGTGTGTTGTACGAAATAAAATAAGTAGGCATATAGGTTATTAGTTTCCTTTAATAATAAGTGATAAAAATTAACAATCAGTTGATCAAAATACCATTTGTGGGTAAATTAACATACAAATTATTCAATAACAGCTATGTATTAATTCGTCTTCAGATGAATCATTTTTGTTTGCACAATCATCGTCGGTATCAGATTGATAATTATGGATTGCGCTGATTTACACCCGAGTGAACGCATTTTTAGTAAGAAATTGAATTTTATTAAATCACTAGAAAAATCCACTAGCCACTAAAACCAATATTTCGTAACTAGATGGGGGGTTAGAACCACCAGTTTTAGTGGAAAATCCACTTAGTTGGCAACACTGGCCGTACGCCGCTTGACTGTTTTGTCTTGATGGTGTGCGCCCTGTCGTAGACAAAATAGTCTCGTAAACAAGTCTGTATAAGACCGTCTTGTCTCAAGTGTGCGCAGGCCCTTAAATAACCTAGACATACATGTAGTATCGAAGATCCAGTTGAGCCACGTCTGTCACGTCGGTTAGTCCCTTCTTTGAGGAGTGGCTGGAAAGACAACATGGCGTCCTTACCTTCCGCATGACGCAGGTCCTCACCGGACATGGTAAGTTCGGGAGGTTCCTGCACTGGATTCGTGCGGAAGAAACGCCCGGGTGCCACCGTTGTGTGAACTGCCCGGAGGACACGGTGGAGCATACGGTAGAGGCGTGCCCCGCCTGGGCAGAGCACCACCGTGCCCTCGTGGGGGCAATGTTCTCTCGCGTCGGGCCTTGGTACAGGCCATGGTCCGGAGCGAGGAGGAGTGGCAGGCGGTCGCCTCCTTCTGCGAAGCAGTAATGTTAGCAAAGAAGGCGACCGCACGCGCGAGGCTATGGCCCTTGCGCCCCAGCCGTCGGGATTCCGATCCCGATTTCCGGCCACCGTAGGCGCGGGATTGCGGACGGCGAGCAATGGGTAGCTCGCCGTCCGACCGTACGGTAACCGTCCAGACGGAGCCCAAGTCGTCGACGGCGCGTAGTGTTCCACGCGCGCCTCAGGGAGATGTCAGCAACCGTAGGCCCAGTAGGGTCGAAGCCTACTGGGGCCATGAGTGAAGCGAAAGAGATCCCCGGGGCCCTATAGCAATGGTAAAGAAGGAACAGGGGTGGGTTTTTAGTCAGTAAAAGTCTGATAAGCCCTCTCGCTCCGCCTAAGAGCCGGGCATGTGATTGGTTGATTTTGGGGACTATATTTCTTGTCACCAAAATTTATATTTGTCATCAAGTTGTATCACCTAATAAATAGATCTATCGCCACGAAATATTTTCGTTCTCAGATAAACAAAAAGTGTTCCCAGGTATGAATGATCAAATTAATGTTATTACATGTGTAAAATAAGAGATGGATTACCAATAAAATTGTGGTGCATTAGATGAATATAAACTTCGTTCTTATAATAATAGTCTTATTACTTAAATAATAGCTTTGTGCTCAGAATGGTAGATCTGTCACCAAATAAATCGATTATCGATCCCTAACTGCGAATCCTTTTTATTTGTTAAGTATTTTGTCACCAATACAGTACTTATATTTTATTTCGTTCAGTTATTAAAATAATAGTATTCGTTACTAATTTAATACATCAATTTATAATTTTAATGAATATATGTTCAAAGAGGCGGAGACAAATTGGTTGGACATTACCAACTATGACTCTGAAAGACTGGACAGAAGCCTACCAATGGGCGAAGTTGCCTAAAGAAGTAATACTGACGTATAGTGACGATGCTATTAAACACTACGAAGTACCTGCTGGTAAGGTAGACAAAACACAAAACTTTGAAAATGCATGGACTGATTTTGATAACTACAAAGTCCAATGGTTTAGCAAATGGAGAGTGGATCTACCGCATAATATTGATTGGATGCATGGGAAATGCAACTGCCCTGCGTTTTACAAAAATTATATGTGCAATCATATTATCGGACTAGCCATACGCATAAAGCTGGCCAACCCCCCACCAGAAGCAATAAATGTGCTTATCGGCCAGAAAAGAAAAAGGGGGCGCCCTTCAAAAACCAAACCAGCGCTGATTATTCGGTGATTATTATTTTTAACAATAAATATTGATTATTTTGAATTTAATTCATTAACGCTCAGGCGGTAGCCGGCGCCCGGAAGCCATTGTCTTACTATTGTGTCTCTAATTACGCACGTCAAAAGGTTAATTAAGTGTTTTATTTACTATTCTGCTAGAAATTTTATTTATATATATTTATACTACCTGTAAAAATTAAGATCCTTGGGGAAGGCATATGTCCAGTTAAGTAGTAGACTCTTGTTTGAAACGATAATGACGACAACCCTAAATTGTTTTTTGGAACTTTATGAAATTTTCTAGTGACATAATATATGATTTATTGGTGATCTCTTTAAATTAGTTTGCTTAAATACTTATTAGGACAAACCTATTATAATACATACAAAAACATTTATTTGGTACTAGACCCTATATCTCCATGATTTTAGGTGATTTATTGTGGAATTGATTTTATATGGTTTGGTGACTACATTTTGGTGACAAATCTACTGTTTTGCGGGCAAACCCTATTATTTAAGAAACACAAAACTAATTAAATTGGAGACAGCTTAAATGATAGACACCCGTTGATTTTCCCACCCAAAAAAAAGTTGAGACACGTCTGGCGAAGAATTACCTGGCAAAGACAAATAGAAAACAAGACAAGGTACGCACAGATGCGCGGGATTGTTCGAGAGAGTCATCGTGGCCCAGGAATGCAAAGGGTAACTGAAAGAACACCGTGGGTTTTAGTCAGTATACGTCTGACTCCCTCTCGCTCCACATAAAGCGGGATCGGAAACTTATATGATTATTACCCACCCCAAAAAAAACCTAGGCATAAATAAAGGGAAAATAACTTATAATGACAGGAGAAAAATAAATGAAAAAGTATGCACTATGATTTTCAGGCATAAATAGCATAATCAAGCATATAATGTTCCCACTGCTGGGATTCAGGTCTCCTCTCTTGGAGACCATCACGCAGGCCTAGTGCGCATTGGTGGATGTCACATGTCTTCCAATTTTTGGTTTATAGGACATCCCGGTTTCCTCACGATGTTTTTCTTCACCCCCGTTTTGAGAGCAGTGGTGATGAAATAAATTACACAAAGTACTTAATGCGCCTGGCTGGGTTTGAACTGCGGGGTAATTCGTCAACTCGTACCGCATACCTACGGCCCACATGGTACGAGTTTTTAAAATAAAAATAAATTATATTTTCATTGGTCAACTCGTCCAACGTTTATTTTTGTATGGAACTTTAAACCTTATCAACGTTTGGTACAGTTAGTAACACAAGATTAATAGTAATTATTTTTTTTAGTTTCGTTGTGTTCTTAGATTATTTCATATTAAAAAAATCTGACGAATTAAGAACTTCCTCTTTTTTGATGTCCGTTAGAAAAGTCAGTAACTACATTTTTTTTTGTTTCACTTTACAAGCAACCACACAAGTTCATATGTTATTCGAAATTAATAAGAATGGTATACTTGCTGTTGATACCAAGATTTTAAGGGAACATGTCCAAATGGCTGTATACTTTTATGCTCATGTTACAGCTAACACTTTTAACTTTATCTAGAGGGTCCTGGAGCTAATTCCACGTAATTTTCTGCATTTTCATTTCCTAAGTTATTTTTGACGAATTTGAAGAAAGATTTCCAAGCCGCTGATTCCAAACTATTCATTAAAATTATAAAATCGTTGTTTATCATCAAAGTTTTTATTTGAGGCTAGTCGAAAATACCAGTCGTAAGCTAATTTGAATAAACAAAAATAACACCCCTTAAATTTTTTTTTTTTGGTTCTTACCAAATCATAGGTACCGAACGTCAATCGTGTGTAACAAGACTTATCTATGTGAGGGTAGGTTTATAATTTGTAATACTAGAGTGAACAGTCCATGGATAAATCTTGTTATAGTCGAGTTTCATTTGTGTCATTTGCGTCATTTCGAATTATTGGATGTCACTGTCAAGTTGTAAAATCATTCGATTGTGAATTGAATTGTCAGTTTAACAAGTTCCCGCCATGAGGCAGTCTTGAGCGATGTGATAAGTTTAAGGTTAGTAAAATACTGTTAACAAGTACTGAATTGTAATTGATAATGATAATAAATATTGTTATTGCGTTGATTTATCTATCGTTTTAATTCTATGATTCCCTTCTGAGGTAAGTTACACGTGCTAGTTTATCACTCATCCACTATCGGTCGCCCACTGTCGGTCTAAGTCCTTGACATAGATCTTATAAATTAAAAGTCAAAATACGCCTTTTTACGTAAACCGCGGTTTTTTTATTATTTTTTTCTCCCCATATACACCCTTAATGTAATAAAATGTATTCGAATTATTTAACCAACTGCACCTAGACGACAAGATGACATTACCGGTTAATAACATAAATTGGCGGAATGCGAACACAGTCAAAATACCAAAATTGGTATTTTTTTTCAGATGTTTTTAATTCCTGATGGCTACAACCCGGGAATCTTTAAGTCAAGAGTGAATAGGTTACTTCTAGGTAAGCGCGCTCCATCGTCGACCGCATCATCGCTTTCCATCAGATGAAATAGCGGTCAAGCGTGAACCTATCAAGAATTAAAAAAAAATGAAATTACACGAATTTTGTCGTTCTAAAACTTTTATACTTACGACTTAATATCAAGTCATTCATCAAATTATATTATGAGATTACCAGCATCAAAAACTTTAATTTTTTGCAGACCTATGCAAGTTAATGATAAATCCTAAAAAAACTTTACTATTGGTTATATTATGATTGTAGGTATATGTGTGTAGGTGTGTGTGTGTAGGTGTGTGGGGGGTTATATATTATCCTTATATATACTATTGATTGTTTAAGAACTTTAGAGTTCATTTGTAAAATTCATTTTAAAAATGTGATATTCAATTATAAGACTATCATAGAAACTCTAAAGATTTTTTCTAGTTTTGAGTTACAAGTTAATAATAAATCCTAGAAAGCCTCACTTACAACCACACATTTCTATCATATTATTGTTAAAACTTTTGAAATTTTGATTATTTTATTTAAATTTATTCATTATTATTATTCTCTTTATTGATTGTAAATACCATATAAATTACATTTTTAAATATTTTTTTTAACAAAATCATACAAAAAAAAACATTTAAAAATATAAAAAATGTGTCCAGGAGTACTGCTTTCTGAATCAAGCCCTTGACGATTGCTTATTATTTTATAATATTTTTTTTATAGTTAATCCTACATGTATTAATGTTTTCTATTACGTCGTGTGTTAATTGATGTCAAATTTGTGATGGTTTAATATTTTCTGTTTATATATGATAGTTTTGTGGTGATAAAATATTTTATAGCAAATTCGTAAATTTCTTTATTATTTCCACACTAACACTTTGCTACTGATTGTACCTTTTCTTATTGTGATAGTGACGTGGGACGAGTTGACCAATGAAAATATAATTTATTTTTATTTTCTGCAACTCGTACCACATGGGCCGTAGGTATGCGGTACGAGTTGACCAATTACCCGAACTGCGGCCTACAAATCGTAAGTCAGGACCGTTACCGCTGTACCACAACTGCTCCCATTTCATTTTCAGGACTATAATACCAATATCGTACAGTCAATTGGTCATAAGAACATAATGCAACCCCTACTTTATCGAATGCATACATCATTTGCATTCAGGGGCGCCGGCTTTTAGAAAATCTCATGGGTGCTCATGCTCATTTGATGGACTCGAAAAAGCGGCGAAGTGTGAAAAGAGAAATGCCCACTGATAGACCGACAAATAAATAAATGTCCTACTTACATAGCATAGCATAGCATAGTCGGCCTTATAATGTTCCCACTGTTGGGACTCAGGCCTCCTCTCTAGGAGAGGGAATGGGCCGTAATCCACCACGCGGGCCCAGTGCGGGTTGGTGGATGTCACATGTCTTCGAATTTTTGGTTCTAGGACATGCCGGTTTCCTCACGATGTTTTCCTTCACCGTTTTGAGAGCAGTGGTGATGAAATAAATTACACAAAGTAATGCACGCCTGGCTGGGTTTGAACCCGCGACCTACAACTCGTAAGTCGGGGCCGTTACCACTTGGCCACCACTGCTCTACTACCTACTACCTACTTACATACTGTGTACTTAATTACTAATTATGTTTGATATAAATATAAAATGTAACCGTTATATAAAAATGAAACTAGTTTTTAGTATCATGAAATATTATAATTTATACGTAATCTAAAAGGCGATTACTGATCTGTTTCTTGACGTCTATTCTCAGGGGTGCTCGGCACCCACTGTTTATTTCTCATGAGTGCTCGGGCCCCCGAGCACCCACGGAGTCGGCGCCCCTGTTTGCATTGATATTATACATACCTACACTACAGACCCATATTTCAGTTCACTATGCAATTCGGTCGTGTTACAGTTTCAGATTGGGTTAGATAAGTAGGTGCTGGGTAGGTATCTCGTGCATAGACAATAGCAGGGGGCGTGGCGAATAAGCTCAGGTGTGAGGTGATTATGTTAATATGTGGCCGATATTATTATGGCTAGTGTGAGTTATGGTGTGATTGAGTGACAGTGTGTGTGTGTGTGTTTGTGATTTGTTTTGAGTGTAAGGTAGATTTAAGTTGATATACTTATTTTATAATCTGTCACACAGCTGGAATTAAGTAGTAAGATGTGTAAATGTTTTGCAGATATTTCAGAAATGAAAAACTTTAATTAGGTGAAAATACTGCAATTATGACATTTTCGACTTATTTCTATAAGACTACAACTAATATACTTGCCTTTCTAGTAATAATCATCATCTTCCTGCCCTTGTCATGTGTTATTTAGGATCGGCGCATCGCGTGTTTTCTTCCATTCTGTCCTGGACCTGTACCATGACGTTTAAAGTAAAATTGTTTCATTCTTATTTCCAGTGTGAGTACGAGATGGCGCTAGACAACCTGTATAGCTCTGTCTCTTACTCACACTGAAATAAGAATGAAACAATATCTTACTTTGAACGTCATGGTAACCCCCCTGTAGTTGTCTGGCATTTTTGCTGAACTAGGTCCAGTTCATTTGGCGCAGTCCCACGGCTGCGCCAAATAGGTCCAGTTCAGTATCGAGTCAGTTTTTTTTTTCTACCTAAGTACCTACCTAAGTTAGTAGTAGTACCTAAGTTTTCTAAACGTTGTTTTGACAGTGTGTGTATCTGTGTGTGCCAAATAAAATATTAATCTTTCTTTCTTTTTCCTTTCTGTCACCCGTCATGCAAACACTAATATCTAACTCCCTTTTCTTTCATAACATAATCACATAATCCATCCATCTTTTCTTTGGCCTCTTTCTCCGCCTGTCCACATGAATATACCTACCTCTGTAGTAAGACTGAACTTAAATTGTATTTCTTGTATATAAAGAAAATAACACTTCACATAATGACTTAAGTATTATTAATAATGTTTAAATTATGTTAATCGTCATGAACTGTATCGCAATTGTAATCTTTGGTGTTTTACTCAACTTGCTCGAAATACACTGTTGCTTCAATATCTGAGCCGTCCATTGTAATTGTCTGGAAACAAATAAACTATACGTTAAACACAGCTTACCATATTAATACAATACCTGTGTTACAAATGAAAAAGGGTCTAAGATTATTCTAACAGTACATAAAATAGTAA
This sequence comes from Mythimna impura, assembly GCA_905147345.3. NCBI lineage: Eukaryota > Metazoa > Arthropoda > Insecta > Lepidoptera > Noctuidae > Mythimna > Mythimna impura. The sequence goes on from LR990346.1 coordinate 7,346,165, forward strand.
AAAATGCGTCGAAGCTTAAAATGAAGTTTTTTTTTCTGGCTTTGCGGAAACATTAACCAATCAAAACCATGTCTTTGTATATATAGTTAATTTATTGTTGGTTATTTATTTGATTTACACATTCTAATTTTTTTGTAGTATTTGGCAGCAAATGTAGCAAGTCAACCTCCTCGGCTCCACATGTACCCTCGGATAAAATTTTCAGCTCCATTTTACCGAGATCCCGCCTGTATCAATGATTCCACATATTGTCCAGTTGCGCAGACACTTGAGATATAAAACTACATAAACTTTACATCACAATATCCGCTAGGAATCAATTTGCTAATAATTAAAACAGCTACTGAACTTCACTCGAAGAAATCACGCCCAAAACTTCTAAAATGTGGTTTGAATCTATCTACAGAATTATTTTGACAGTCACTAATGAGATTGCAATAAATGAGTTACAAAATACAGGCCGTTTCAATCCACAAAATTATGCAAAGCCATTATCCTACGAAAAAAAAGAAAAGAAAACTTAATGGCTTTTCATTCGTTTTGGACCTTTTACGACCAGTGTGTTGTTCAGAAGTTCAAGAACACATGAAGAAGGTTTTATTCAATAAAGACGTTTATTATTTTGAAAATCTGTAAGTGAATTCGTGTAAAGGCCTTCTTGTATGTAGGTACTCTAAACTACGAGTATGTGTAATAAATAAATACATTTGACTTTGAATAAGTTATGCTTTTAATAAAAATCTCACCATTTTGGCCCCATTGTCGCCGAATTCTCGCCTAAAGTATGCAACCCTCCCTCCTCCTTTTGGTATAATCACTTGTTTTAACACATTGTCACCCTCCAATGTGTATGTAAGTCTCACCTTGAAATACAAAAAGAGTTCATTATTGTGAGTGTTGTGATGTTGTCTTAAAAGTATAAAAAAAGATAAGAAGATGATAACCACGGCATACTGAGTGCAATTTTGAAAGAAGTTTTTTTGTACCGTTAACGCATTCTGTTCATTTGGATTAAGTGGGGAACAGTAGAGGTGGAAAAACATCCAGCTTCAGTGGGCCAGAACATTGCACTTACTGCCTTAAGCCTACTTCTTTTCTGCTAAAATGGAGGGGCAAAACAAAACTTGCTTCTTCTTGGAGTAATATCTTTCAAGCCGAGCTACAACATGCCAGCCATCCGACTTCCGCATCCAGTCGGCTGGCTGAGACTATCTTTTTAAGGTTGTCGGTTCACCAATTCGATTCGCCTATTCTACGCCTTGCTGCTGAAAAACTCGACACAGTCTGACTGTCATTATCCCAGTTACCTTAGTTCCATCTCGTCTCTCCATCTCAGTCTCCTCTCCTAACTTGAAGTCATGTGTCATGGTGCCGTTCTGCATCTGCAGCGTGAAGTTGAACGTGTTCTCGTCTATGCGCGTGAACGAGAATATCGGCGCGTTGCTTGTCAACATGCTGATTAGGTTCTTGTTTGAATCTAGAAACAGTTACACGCTCTTATATAAGACTAGCTTCAGCCAGCGGCTTCACCCACGAAAGTAAGTTTCTCTATACAAACTTTAGACCCCCGTATCATACACTTAGTGGGTGAATTTTGGCAAATCCTCTCTTAGTGCTCGCTACGTCATAAAAGGATATCTTGTGCAAAATGTCACGCTTCTAGTCCCAGTAGTTTCACGTCTGCGTTGATATGTCAGTCAGTCAGTTTCTCCTTTCAAAAGGAGAAACTGACTGACTGACTTATCAACGCGCAGCCAAAACTACTGGGACTAGAAACGTGAAATTTTGCACATGGCCTGGCCATGTTCCTATGTATGTACGAATAAGTCTTAACTTTGGTGAATAAGGTTAATAGTTTTAATAAAGTTATTATTATTATTATTGATTTGAAACTTTTCTCGTACCTATTCTTTGTTTATTATATAACACTATAGTTTCTGCCACTGGTTTCGCCCGAGTGAAAGTAGAAAATAATCTCAAGGGAATATACTCCCGGATAAGTCCATGCAAATTTGTGAATCCATTTGAGCGTGAAAGAGTAACAAAATTATAATATACTATTAGCTTCTGCTACCGGTTACGTCCGCGTAAATGTTGGTTATTGCGGACGCGAAGTCGAAGCTTATGTCCATCCTTGGAGTTTAAGCTTCTTAGGAACCAAATTTCATCAAAATCGGTTCAGTAGTTTAACCGTGAAAGCGTAACAGACAGACAGACCGAGTTACTTTCACATTTATATTATTAGTATATGGATTACTAGCTTCAGCCAGCGGCTTCGCCCGCGTCTAAGTAAGTTTCTCCATACAAACTTTGAACCCCTGTTTCATCCCATTAGAGGGTGTATTTTGCACTCTCTTAGTGCTCGCCTGTGCTCGTGCAAAATTTCACGCTTCTAGTCTTAGCAGTTTTGGCTGTGTGTTGATATGTCAGTCAGTCAGTTTCTCCTTTTATATATATTGATATTAGTGTGATATGAATGATGTGATGAGTAAGTCAGTTTATCTCACGAGTTTCTGATGCAGAGCTTAAGTGCAGATATAGTAACTAACCTAAATTATTATCTATTATAAATTGTTCACGGTTCGGAAGGAAAACCACTCCCTTTTCTCAGTATTGTGGATTTCAGTAGGTGTTTCTACATGGTAAGCAGGCTCGCAGAGGTCGTGTGTTAGTCATGGTTCATGAATGATATCATAAGCGGATATTGATTAAGTTTTCACAATCTTATTTGGGTTAATTTTATCTTTACTTACTAGAAGTCGTACAAAAAATCCAAGTGTCCAGTTACTACGGAGAATCCTTTGAAACGGTTGCGATATTTTTTTTTTCAGTACACTTACTCTAAAACCCCTACTGCTTTTAGGCACGCAATTTACTGCTTGTCGCACTAGTGTGGAAAAGTGTGATTGTCTTTGTCGTATCAGGCTGAGCGCTGAACGAACCCCACGCTATTTCTATTTGGTATCATGCTAAGTGCTTACGAGTATCTACCGACTGTTAAGCTATATGTTTGATCTTTTATGGAAGAGTGTTAAATGTATTTGTAGACTAAGAGCTAGACAATAGCAATACGGAAGAACGAGAAAGAGTGTCAGACTTTTACTGACTTAAACTCACCTGTGTTCCTTCATTGCCCCTTGATTTTCAGGGCCGCGGGAACTCTTTCGAACAATCCGTGACGTCATACTTAGCATGATTTCAAAAACGAAACAATTTCGTCGGTAGCGGATAAAGGCTTAAAAGATCTTACGATATAATTTAAAAAAGGTAAATATTACTATCCTCATTGATGTTATGTGTTATCAGAACATTCTATGCGTTCGTATCGTTATGCGTTATTCTTTACATTATCGACGGATTAAAAACATAAGTACGTACACGGTACACCTACCTGAGCAAAGTGGGTAAATATTTAAATCTTGTAACTATTGAGTAGGTAGGTTTTATAAGTTTTTTATTTTTCATCATTTTATTTCGGAATTGTATTAATCGGTATTTTAATAATCGGAATTCGTATTTTTGATGTTTCGAATTATCATTCAGTCGGACTTTTTGTTATACGATCTATTGAAACTCGGTATTTTGATAATAGTAATTATAAACGATAGGAATATTGAAATTTAGGAATTATAAAAATAGGAGTAATGATAAGTCGGAGTTGTTATATTCGGAATTTTGAACCATTCGGAATTATGAAAATCGGTATTTTGAAATTCGTATTTGTGACTGTCGGAATAAAGTTTTTCGTATTTATGTAGTGTACCCATAATATATATTTATGTTGGTCGAGGAAAGAAATTTGAGATAGTGTGGTTTCAATTTTAATTGAGTAGGTACGTTGTATTGTGTACGTTATAATTATATTTTTTGACACTCGTCTAGTGGTAAATTATAACATAGTCTAGGTTACCTTACCTTAAAAATATTTCAGAGTAAATGATTTACTTTCACTGTTCCCAACAAAATCTAAAAGAAAGTTCTTCTAAAAGATTATCATTAAAAAATCCTGAATAATTAATAAGCTAGCCAACATCACTATGATTTAGACAGAACACAATGATCACAAAGAATACCTCAGCACAGCGTACAATGCTCGTACGAACACATTATTTTCAACACTCTCATACAAAACTGTAATAAAAATCACTCACTAGTCGCATTTACTAACTCTTCCACATTCTCAGAGCGTATTCTTCTGTATTTCTTCCCGGAGAACGACATTATACAACTATTTTTAAAACGCAACTGTTGAAAGCATTATATTTTATGTATTTTCCGTTTATATCGAGATAGGTAACGCATTTGCGCAGTCACTGCGATAAGATTTGACGTTAGATTGTCATATCATCGTTGCTATGTATTTTATCCATCACTAGCTTTTGCCCGCGGCTTCCATTCCCGTCAACTGACTACTGTATTCTATTCTACCCAAATCTACCCTACCCTACCCTATAATACTCTACCCTACCATTCTCCACCCTATTCAACCCTACTCCACCCTATTCCACCCAACTCTACCCTACCCTACCCTACCTTATTCTACCCCACTCTACCCTACTCCACCCTATTCCACCGCACTCGACCCTACTCCACCCTACTCTATCCTACTTTACTCTACCCTGCTCTACCCTACCCAGTTTAGGTAACTACCTACCCTACCCTACCTAACCTACGCTACCTACCTACCTACCTTACGGTACTTACCTACCTACCCACCTACCCTCCAACCTTCCCTGTATGCTGGTGAACAAAACAAAAAAGAATTTTTTAAATTGTCCAGCCGTTCTTAAGTTATAGCGTGACCAGGAGAAATAGGGGTTGATTTATATATATTATAGATATAAGTTCCTTACCTCAAAAGGAAATAAAAATAATAGTTGAAAAAACTAACAAACACGCTTTTAGCACGCACTAAAAATTACAAATAGCCAATCCGCCATCTTGGATGTCCGCCATTTAAGTCACGTAACTATTTTTTTCGTTTTCCTGACAGCAAACCCTTTCATTTGATACCCATATCATGGGGGTGGATTTCAAACAGCCAGTCCGCCACGTTTCTTAGCAAATCATGTATTGTCATCAGAACTCAGAGCGTGTGCAAAATTTCATCCTAATCGAAGACCGGGAAGTGGGTCAAATTAAGATTCCAAGATTTTTTTACATACATAGTTAGTTACAAGTGAAGCTAATAAAAGCGTGTTAAAAAGGGAACCCTTATACGATCACTTTGTTGTCCGTCCGTCCGTCCATCCGTCCAAAACCAAAAATTCGAAGACAAGTGACATCCACCAATGTGCATTGGGCGCGCGTGGTGGATTACGGTCCATTGTCTCACAACTCAGGTGGCAGTGGGGACACTGTATAGCTGATAATGCTATTATTATGGGTGGTTATTTTCGCTAATACATGGGTATTATGTATTAGAACGAACAAAACAAATAAAAAACAAATCAAGACTAATGAACAGCAACAAATTTTTATAAGTATACGGATTTTATGTGTCTGTTTACGTCATAGAAATATTCTTATATCTATGGTTCACGTGCAGGTTGGAAACAGCACAAAGATGGAACTGCACATATTATGTACCTATATTTAAAAAAGTAATGCCCTTGAAGAACACAAAGAAAAAACGCATGATATTTTTACTCCACTTTAATAGATAAGTATGTAGTGATTGAAATTCAGTAGACATCCACTAATCCACACTGGGCCCGCGTGGTGGATTACGGCCCATTCCCTCTCCTCGAGTGAAGGCCTGAGTCCAGCATTGAGAACATTATAAGGCTGATGATTTGCTTATGCTATGTAGTATTTTTTTAAATTATTCACGACTTGCATCACAACGGCAGATAGTAGTTTCATTCAACTTTTTCATAATACACTGTTGCTTCAATATCTGAGCCTTCCATTTTGATTGTCTGTAAATAAAAAAAAAACAATACATTGCCATGATGACAAAATATTATATTAAAAACTAGCTTTTGTCCGCGGCTTCGCCCGCGTACATAAAATATAGCCTATGTCACTCAGCAATAAAGCAGCTATCCATCGGTGAAAAAAATTTAAAATAACAAAAAACTAAACTTTACCTCTCTGCATCTCTCGCGCCGGGCCTTGGTACAGGCCATAGTCCGGAGCGAGGAGGAGTGGCAGGCGGTCGCCTCCTTCTGCGAAGCAGTAATGCTAGCAAAGGAGGCGGCCGATCGCGTGAGGCAACGGTCCTCACGCCCCAACCGCCGCCGGGATTCCGATCCCGATTTCCGGCCACCGTAGGCGCGGCGAGCAATAGGTGGCTCGCCGTCCGACCGTCCGGTAACCGTCCGGACCGAGCCCAAGTCGTCGACGGAGTGTACTGTTCCACGCACGTCTCAGGGAGATGTCAGCAAATCGTAGGGGCCCAGCAGGGTCGAAGCCTACTGGGGCCGCCGGTAGTGTGAAAGTGAAATTCGGGGCCCTGGGACGAAGGCAAAGAAGGAACAGAAGTGGGTTTTTAGTCAGTAAAAGTATGACACTATCTCGCGCTCCGCCGAAGAGCGGGATTTGTCATTAGATGATTTTCCCACCTAAAAAAAACACTAAAATATTTTCTCAATTCGAACCAGTAGCTCCTGAGATTAGCTCGTTCAAACAAACAAACTCTTTAGCTTTATAATATGTGTATATGTATATTAAAGTATAGATAGAGTGACACTCTTTTTAAAACAAAATTCAATACCTAATATTTCCCTTTCAACCCAACCTGCCCCACCCTTTTTTTTAAAGTTGGCACGTGTCATCTATCTTTACATTATATAAATAAAATTGAAGTGTCTGTTTGTAATATGGAAATAACATTTATTTACTACATTTGAAGTATTTTCGTAACTACTATTTTTTTTTTGTGTCTGTCTGTCTGTTTCGGCTGATCTCCGAAACGCCTGGAATAATTTTGAGGGGATTTTCACTGACGGATAACTGATGTAACAAGAAGGGATTTAAAACTACGGAATACGTCTTTGAAACGGTAGAATGAAATTTAACTGGACTTTCATTGGGATATAGCTAAATCTATATATATAATAGGAGAAACTGACTGACTGACATATCAACGCACAGCCAAAAGTACGGGGACGAGGAGCGTGAAATTTTGCCCAAGGTTTCATTTTATTACGTAGGGGAGCACTAAGAGAGGATTTTCTAAAATCCACCCCCTAAAGGAGTGAAACGGGGTTCAAAGTTTGTGTAAAGAAACCTATTTTTACTAGTACTATTTTAAGCTACTTTTTACTTTCCCGCGGGAACGGCACTTAGTTCCCCGGAGGTAACACCTCCGAAATATAATAGTACATTTTGATACAAGTGCAGAAAGTTTGTCATTGCGACCGAGGTGGAATTCGCACGAGCCGTAGGCGAGTGTGTTATGGAGCCGAGGGCTGCAGTGACAAATTTGCACGTGTGTCAAACGACTTTTTTCAATACACTTACGAAGAAATGAATAGGGTTGACCGGCGACTCGTGGGGGTCGACGCGCGCCCTGCCTGATGCGATAAATGTAATAAAATTGTGGCGGGGGAGAGCACGCGCTATTTCTGAACTAGTGCGGGAAACAGTCTATTGCGTGCCTAAAAGCGGTGGGATAAGAGCGGGTTTTCGAGTAAGTGTATTGAAAAACATTTTTTGACACGGAAACAGCTAGTGTTACACTACATTATACTCAGACTCCAAGTAAACATATTTTGTCTATAGCTCGACAGCTACATTTGATTGGATACAATACAGTAGCGTTAGTTACATGAACATGTTATGTTACATATCCTCTAGCTATCTAGCCAATTATAATGGATCGGTAATTCTAGACAGTTGAATGGCAATTTATTATTATGTGATGAAAGGTAATCTGGACACAGAATGGATTACTTTTTAGGTGCAATGACTATGTTACGTGAAGCTATTGTGAATGTAGGTAGGTATGTTTTGCAGTTTTGATTTTATTATAATTGGGATTGTGCATAATGTGGCATTTAATTGGTACTAGCATAATAACTGTGGATTATGTGACTAGGAGATAAAGCAGTAGTGTCTTTATATCACGGGCGGCATGTTGAATTCCGAACGAAACGAAGGTTACTAAGTTTTAATCCCGAATATCAGTGAGGGATTTACATAATTAACTCCCGAGCATTGGGAGGGAGTTAATATAGACACCGCCGTGTCCTCGTGGGGGCGATCGGCTGCAGCAATCTCTCGCGCCGGGCCTTGGTACAGGCCATGGTCCGGAGCGAGGAGGAGTGACAGGCGGTCGCCTCCTTCTGCGAAACAGTAATGCTAGCAAAGGAGGAAGCCGAACTTGCACACGCGAGGCAATGGCCCCCGCGCCCCAGCCGGATTGTTGGATTGGATTCCGATCCCGATTTCCGGACACCGTAGGCACGGGCTTGCGGACGGCGAGCAATGGGTAGCTCGCCGTCCGACCGTCCGGTAACCGTCCGGACCGAGCCCAAGGCGTCGACGGCGCGTAGTGTTCCACGCGCCGCTCAAGGAGATGTCAGCAGCCATAGGGGCCCAGCAGGGTCGAGGCCTGCTGGGGACAAGGGTCTGATTCTGAAAGGAAGACTCTGGTATGAAAGGTAACGAAGGAACAGGAGAGGGTTTTTGTCAGTAAAAGTCTGACACTATCTCCCGCTCCGCCCAAGGGCGTGGGATGTCATTGGTGTAAAAAGTTGGTGTAGACCATTTACTAAAACAAATTATGTATTAGAGAAATTTATGAATTATTTACAAGTTAATCTAACTATCACTTGACATGTTTTGAGATTTGAAACAAATAAAATTCACTACTCTAAGATTCTATAGTTTAATTTTCTTTTCAACACACTTGCTCAGAAAGTGACTCTTATTGCACTGCACTTAGGTATATAATGACACTCGTTACCAAACTGTGACATTTTGATTACCATTACGCACTAGTGCTATAATGTAGTTAAAACTTTTGTTCAACCTCTTTGTTCGCAAAACAAATTTTGAATTCGAATAAAATTCCCATTAGTTTAATGCATTCAATAGTGTATAAATTAGTGTCTTACTTTCTTATTTCATCCAATTTACAAATTTAACTTGTACAAACAATTTATTTAATAAAAAAAAAACATTTAATTAATAAATCGTACATTAAATTTTTTTTTGTGGTCTATGGCTGCCACTAAGATGGGCGCGGTTTTTGGCGGATTTTTTTTACTCCAGTGAAGTTCAGTGTATTAATTAAATAAAATTAAATACTACAAAATCATTAGAAAATGTTACATCCGTATTCTATTGTCACAACGAAAGACATTATCGTAAAAAGTTTTCACGCAAGAAAACATAAACGTAAGACTAGGCAGTATGATCAAAATACCTTAGCCTTCCTCTAGGGGTAGATAAAAAAAAATATGCGCGCACAACAGCGCACAATATGAAAACAGATTTTTACCGCCATGTCACAGAAAATTTTACTAGTTTTACTGTTGTTTTCTTCACAAGTGTATTGAAAAACGTCGTATGACACACGTGAGTAATTAATGATTACCGTTCTTAGCTCTTTTAAGACCCTCACCACGGCTCGGGTCTAAATACCGCCTCGACGGTAATCACTAACATTACACACTTAGATATATCATAATGTATCTACTATTATCGCGGGAGCTCTTTTTTCCTTTTTTTTAGAGATTCGTCAGTAACCACAATTTTTTTTTTGATTTTTGAATAAACTTGTTTGATGCACAAATATTTTCAAACCTTGTGGTTTTTTTTTTTCAAAATAATGGTTTTGGACGATCCAAATTCAAATCTCATTATTCCCTAGGGATCGCCCATACTACATTATCTCCTTAGGGACATAATGACTTGCTTGTCATCATCATCTTCCTGCCCTTGTCCCATCTTATTTGGGGTCGGCACAACATGTTTTTTTCTTCCATTCTATCCTGTCAACCGTCATGCTATCACTAACTTCCTTTTCTTTCATATCACTGTTCACACAATCCATCCATCTTTTCTTTGACCTCCCTCTCCCTCTCCACCCATCCACATGTATACTCATAACTCTTTTAGTAACATGTGTTTCATCTCTCCTCTTTACATGACCATACCAAGACAAAAGATTCCCTTTCAACTTTTCAGTCACTGGCCGAACTTTCAAACTACCTCTAATATACTCATTTCTCACTTTATCCATTCTCGTCACACCACACATCCATCTCAACATTCTCATCTCCGCTACATGCAATCTTTTTTCATCCGTCTTTTTCACAGCCCAACATTCTGATCCATACAGTATGACAGGTCTTATCACGGACTTGTAGATTTTACCCTTCAACTTGGGGGGCATCCGTGGGTCACAAATTGTTCCAGTGACCTGTCGCCATTTCATCCATCCTGAATTGATCCGATTTGATACGTCTCGGTCTACCTCGCCATCTCCTTGGATAAGCGACCCAAGGTACCGAAAGTCGGAGCAGATTGGTATGGGCGTTCCAGCGAGAGCTAAGGGCATAGGACCGGAGAGACCACCGAAATCACAGAACAAGTACTCGGTTTTCGTTCTGCTCAATTTTTAGCCAACACTCTCCAGTCTGTGCCACTACACCTCCAATTTGCTCTGGACCTCTAGGCCACTCTCGGCAACCAGCACAATGTCATCGGCAAACAGCATACACCATGGAGCCTCTTCCTGGATGCCCGACGTCAGAGCGTCCATTATCATCAGGAAGAGGTAAGGGCTGAGGGCCGACCCTTGATGTAAGCCGACAGCCACATTGAAGCTGCCAGTGTTGCCCACTGTAGACCGGACTTGGGTACTGCATTGGCTGTACATCGCTCGGATCAACTGCACATACTTCCCAGGCACACCTTTCTCCTTAAGGGCCCACCACAGAACCTCACGAGGTACCCGGTCATATGCCTTTTCGAGGTCAACGAATACCATGTGCAAGTTTTTATGCGCACCTCTGTATTTCTCGCACAGCTGGCGTATAGCAAAAATGGCATCCGTTGTACCCCGACCAGGCATAAAACCGAATTGGTTCTGTGAAATTTCACTCTCTTCTCTTAGCCTCCTTTCAATAACTTTCTCCCAGGCTTTCATAGTCATTAGCTTTATTCCTCTATAATTGTTGCATTCAAGCACATCACCCTTGTTTTTAAAGATGGGCATCAGGGAACTGTTGCACCACTCATCAGGTATGGCTTCTTCCCGCAACAACTTATTGAAGAACAAAGCTAACCACATCCATAATCTATCCACTCGCTGCAACTTCCACACTTCAACTGGTATTCCGTCTGGACCAATTGCCTTACCATTCTTCATTCCATTTACAGCTATTCTGACTTCATCCATACTAATCATTCTCACTAAACCCACGTTCACTGGTTTGCTCTCTAAAATCCCATTCCAGTTGTTTTAATCATTCATCAGTCTTTCAAAATAGTCCTTCCACCTCTCTCTGATTTTACTATCTTCTGATAGAATCATTCATCAACATAATGACTTGCTTGTATGACATATAAAAGGGCATTATCGAGCACACCTGCTCGATAATGCCTTTTTATATGTAAAAAATAGATTAAAGTTATGCAGATACAAAACGACGGAAGTATTATTTTGATGACTAAAACGATTCAATTAAATACAAATAGCGTTAAAATACAGGCTGATTTCGATGAAAAAAAAATATTTATGCAATTTAAAAAAAAAGAACAGAAAATAAAACTATAAAGGCTTTACTAACATTTTTAACGTCATATGGCCAGTATTGTTACGTGTGAAAATAAAATCCGAAGGAGGTTTTATCACAATTTTAACTAGGTATAATGATGTTTTCATTCTTGCTTGTGTTCTTATTTTCTACTCAAAGGATTATATTTGTTTCTTTTTAATAGAAAACTCACCATTTTAGCCTCTTTGTCACCGAATTCTCGCCTGAAGTATATAATCCTCCCTCCATCTGTTGGTACCATCACTTGTTTCAATACGTTGTTGCTTTCCAATGTATTTGTTTGTTTAACCTTGAAACACATAAGGTATTTGTGGTCTTGAATAATAAGGGAGATATCTCCATGCCTCAATTTTGGGCGTCGTGTGAAATTTGAAATGAAGAAGTCTTCTTTATATCATCATACAATTGCGAAAAGTTTGATGCCTTAACTACGAAGGTATTCAACACTCCATGGTCAAAATACATCCAAATACAACGTCAACGGGTTTTGAGGAGGCCTTATGAAATGGTTTCTACACCTTATCCTTCTAAACAAAAATAAACTCAAATAACACCCTTGTTACCTTAGATATATACATGTGGATGGACGGAAAGAGACTAAAAAAAAGACAGTTGGATTGTGTGAGGAGTGATATGATAGAAAAGGGAGTTAGTGATAGTGTGACGGGTGACAGGACAGAATGGAAGACTGAGAGTTCCGTACAGACTTAAGTAGGTACCTATGAAAACAGTTCAATTCCCGAATTGAGTTACGAAGATTTTTCCGAATGGCATAAAAAGTTTTTTTTGTGACGTTATTACAAATTTACAGTTTTCAGATTTTTTCCTATACTTGTGCTATGAGACCTTGCTTCATGCCAAATTTCAGGATTCTAGGTCAACGGGAAGTACGCTATTAATTTCGATTTCCGTGAGAGTGTCGAAATATACTTTTTTGCGACATAAACGGCTGTATTTTTTTTTCGTTAATGCAAACTTGAGTATATTATGGTTTCAATTTCAACTCAATATCTCCACGCGTTCCCGAGATAAAGGGTCTTGACCGATAGACGAGAGGCGAGCCAAGAAGATCATTGGCAATGATGCACTCGTTGAGTCGAGGCTTCAAAGTCTTGAGCATCGACGCAGAGTTGCTAGCCTGTCGGTTTTCTACCGGTTGCATTTCGGGGAGTGTGCGTCGGAATTGCATAACCTAATTCCGCCTAGCCCGTTCCATCATCGGACCACCAGGCGTACGGCAATGCGCCACCGGTACATGGTGGACATCCCACCTATACGCACAAAACGTTTTTCGAACACATTCATAGTGCGTACAGCTAAGGAGTGGAATTCCTTGCTGTTTCTCCTGATGGCTACAACCCGGGAATCTTTAAGTCAAGAGTGAATAGGTTACTTCTAGGTAAGCGCGTTCCATCGTCGACCGCATCGTCGCTTTCCATCAGGTGAGTTAGCGGTCAAGCGCGAACCTATCAAGAATAAAAAAAAAAAAAAAAAAAGACACTCAAACAGACAGACAGACAGACAGATGGACAACAAAGTGAGGGTTAGGGTACCGTTTTTTCCTTTTGAGTTATGAACCCTAAAAATGTATTGCACCGACCCCGACTAATACGGGACAAGGGAGAGGAAGATAATGATGTTACCTTAGACCCATCTCTCCTCACCACCTCGGTTTCCTCACCAAGTTTGAACGTATGCGTTGTGGTTGTATGTTGCATCTGTAGTGTGAAGTTAAACGTATTCTCATCTATGCTCGTGAACGAGAATATTGGCGCTTTCGCTGTTAACATCTTTATCAGGTTCTTATTTGAATCTAGAAAAAAGCACATATATTAATAAATCATGGGTCGTCCGAAAGGGAACCCTGGGGTGCTTTTTTTTCGGTGGGAAAATCATCCAATGACATCCCCCGGTCTGGGCGGATCGTGAGGATGTGTCAGACTTTGACTGACTAAAAACCCACTCCTGTTTCTTCGTTGCCTTTCTTCCTTACAGAATCAGACCCTTGGCCCCAGTAGGCTTCGACCCTGCTGGCCTCCTACGGTTGCTGACATCTCCTTGAGGCTCGCGTGGAACACTACGCGCCGGTTACCGGACGGTCGGACGACGAGCTACCCATTGCTCGCCGTCCGCGAGCCCGCGCCTATGGTGGACGGAAATCGGGATCAGAATCCCGGCGGCTGGGGCGCGAGGGCTATTGGTCATTGGGCCCTCGCGCATGCACGTGCAGCCCCCTCTTTTGCTAGCATACTTCGCAGAAGGTCACGACCGCCTGCCACTCCTCCTCGCTCCGGACCATGGCCTGTACCAAGGCCCGGCGCGAGAGATCGCCCCCACGAGGACACTGCGATGTTCCGCCCAGGCGGGGCACACCTCCACTGTATGCTCCACTGTGTCCTCCGGGCGGTCCACACAATGGTGACACCCGGGCGTATCTTCCGCACGAATCTGGTGTAGAAACCTCCCGAACTTACCATGTCCGGTGAGGACCTGCGTCATGCGGAAGGTAAGGACGCCGTGAGGTCTTTCCAGCCACTCCTCAAAGAGGGAACTTACCGCCATAATTATGGCGTGCCCAAACCCTGGGGTCCTGGTACGCAAGGCAAAGAAGGAGTGGATTTTAGTCAGTAGAGTCTGACATGCCTTCGCCCTAGAGGAAGAGAAGTCATGTCAAGGGATTAATTCCCAACAAAAAAAATGCACACAATGAAAGGAAAATTTGGCTTTCATTCTTTTCATAAATTTTGTTAAACAGCAATGCAAATACTCAAAACTCTTTGTCTTATAAACGCAATTCTTGGCTACGTTTGCAGAAAAATAATAGTAAGAAAAAAAAAACCCTATCACCATTCACCATGGTTGAACCCAACCATCAACACAAATAAACATCACTCACTAGTTGAATTGACTAACTCTTCGACATTTTCAGAACCGATTCTTCTGTATTGTTTCCCAGAGAAAGACATTTTACTATAAAGTTTATTTCTTCTAAATTTTGTGATAGAAGTATTTTCGTATCTTCGCATAGAAGAAAACGTTGGAAAACCGCACCAATACAAATTGACTGCGTTCGCCAACGCACGGAAAAACAACATAAGTATTATGGGAGAGTGTACCCTGTGTACCTATGTGAAGGTAAAGTCGCCAAATGTCGTCTCCTTTTTTTTGAAAAAGGAATATGTGTTTCCTGATAGCTACAACCTAAGGGTCTAAGCGAAGCTTGCTGAGAAGACTGATTCAATATATAAATTAAAAAAAAATAGCCTAATACTTCGAAAGCATAAGGTATTGTTTTGGAACTCAAAGTTACCACTCCATACGATGATAAGGTTTAAACGACTTAGTATCCAAGCCAAAAACAAAAGTACTTAGTTAAGCCTAGTTTACTTAAACACCACAAAATTAAAAATTCACCACCAAAAAAAAGCAGTTTCCTGCACTTAATGGTCTAGTTACACACAGTAATTTTGCGTCAGCTGAATTAATATGTGGGTTAACCCACAGTCGATGTTGAAAAAAAAACAGTTAGTTGGTAAGTGATAGGTAACACTTTTAAAATGTTAGTTTAAATACTTCTTCATTCTTAGGAAAGTATAATAATAATATTTTACAACAATTACACAACACCATCTAGTCCCAAACCAAGCAGAGCTATGCTATGTTGCTATGAGTAGGTACTTACTAGACAACTGATAAACATACATAAATATACATACACAGAATGAATGATCATCCTCATCACACAAACGTTTGTCTTGGGTGGGAATCGAACACACAATATCCGGCATAACAGTCAGGGCCACTAACCACTAGACCAAACGGCCAGTCTAAGTGTTCATAAGAAGGTGTTGAAAAATTGGCTTTTAAAAATAGTTAGCTGTATGCAAAAAAACCTGACGAATATGGTTCAGGGACGAAAATTGTCGACTGTACCTTACTGAAGTCGCATTAAATTACCAGCCATGTTGACAAAATAACCTACAACCTCTATTCTTTGCAGTTCTTGTAAACGTTCCAGTCGTTCTCGATGAAACAGTCTTAGTGATAGTAGACAGGGAAACAGACAGCATGTATAGAATTTATTTTGAAATTTTCATGTACCTATTTTGTTTATTGACATTGATCTGCAATTCGGAAGATCTTTGTTCTGTATCAGTTGTTGAACAGCGGAAAATAGGATGATGACGATCATTGGACTTCAAAATTGGCCGCAAATCTACATATTGGAACTAAAAAAATTATTCAGTATTCCCGCTAGTAACAATAATGCTTCTGAAAATAATCCGATAACCGGAATGTGCAAATATACTCCAAGGAAGACCTTTGAAAAGTTTTAACGAATTTAGAAATTATTTGTATAAACTGTAATTACAACAGTGTCATATAATAACTTCTTCATATTACTACACCTTTACTGTCACTAATGATGCATATTAAACATTGAATGCTGTGTGCAGTAATAATAAATTGGACTTCAGATTTATTTGCTGGATGTTGTCAAAACTGTGTCGAATTGTCTTAGTCTGTAGTCTGGTAGTCTGTCACTGTAGTTATTAAAGTAAAATAAATAATTTTAGAAAAATCTGTGAATGAAAATAAATTCGTTTTAGTTTCATTCACAGATTTTTCACTGATTCGGGATACCTTGACGATTTTTTCTTCCAATCTTAGATCCATCCAAGCGTGGAATTTTGGTTAAATATGTTATGATTATGAGTTATGATTTTGAACTTATGATCTCATTAAGCAAAACTTATTAATATCAGTCTCATCGGGGTCACCGGTTTCACCAGTGACAAATTATAATATGGCATTGTTGAAGATTTATAGGTATTCTTTATCAAAAAGAGATCATTATTCAAGGGATTATACGGCATTATTTTATGGAGTTTCAATTTATGACGGTTACCAACATTGCTTGTGTGTCTGAACCGTCGACCAGTCTCATTTTTTTGCAGCAAACGTAAGATATAGCGTGTTACATAATTTTATATATCTTTTTTAAATTTAAATAGTATTTTTAAGTTTTAAGTCCTCATGGATGTCCTTCGCCTGGGGCAGGTGAAGAGTTATGTCAAACTCTTACTGACTAAAAACCACCTTTGATCATTGAATCAGATGTAAATTTTAAGGGTTCTGTACAAAAGAATGAAAAAATCGGAAACCATAAAGCATTACTGATTCAGTTGTGTACAAATGTGTCATATCATGTACAAGACTTCTGTGATGCGAATACGGAGGCGAAACTTAAATAAATAAATTTTGAATAAGAGGGGCACTTTTGTGGGAGAAATTAAAGAAAGAAGGTTATAATGTTTTTATTTAGGCAATCACAGATACTTCTTGTGGTTTTCTTTAAGTACCTCAAGTCTTTGCGCATCCACTCATGGGATGATGGGATTAACCTAATATAATTTTAAGTACAGCAATGTCAAATAAATGGCGAGTGCATAGCCTATTATGATTGATCGATCAAATATTTTGATGAGTCATACCCACATATCAAAAACTTCCGACTATATTTTCTTTACTTAATTATTTTGTTTATAATCCTTGTGCTGAGTGGTTCACAATTAATAGAGCCTGTAATCACAGCAAATTAATGTTTGTTCAGGCATTCAATTAAGTATATTCAAGCCTATTAAAGGTCTAAGTAGCAGCAAATTCCATCCGGGTTATGCAAACAAAATTACTTTGACGGCACGGTTAGCCCAGTAAATAAGAAAGGAAGAAAGAAAAACAGTTTATTTACGCGAAATGACGCAATCTTAAAACTAGCTAACAAACATAATCAATAGACAGGGTTGGGTAGTATTTGAATTACTTGTAATTAAAATGCGTAATTGAAATACAAATACGTATTTGGTATTAGTGGTTGATATTTCAATTACTTCCTTAAAATGTAATTTGTAATTCGTATTTCAAATACCTGACGGCTAAGTATTTTGTAATTAGTATTGCAAATACTTGAGGCTTCAAAATACATTTTAACATTTAAATACATTTCACCTTCAAGAAAGATTGTTTTCTTTAGCAATTTTTATTCACTCTCCAACAAGAGGCTGTTTGTCTGACAGTACATTTAAAAATTTAGTGTTCATGAAAGGAAAATCTGGATTCACTGATTAATTAATATTGTTTTCCACTACTTTTCAGCACATGCTGGTCTAGATTACTTATTTTATAAAATGTAATTTGTATTTCAATTAAAAATAGCTAAAATACTGTATTTTGTATTTTATATTTCAAATACCTTACTTAAAAATATTTTGTATTCTGTATTTTAATTACTTGCGATACTGTATTTTATAATTTGTATTTCAATTAAAGCAAAGCATGTATTTTGCCCATCCCTGTCAATAGATAGGGAAGATATGCGTCACATCCGCGCGAAACGGCCGAACGCTCAGCATAAAGCTGCGGCCTCACGCATAATGCGATGAGCTCACAGCGCTGGTTTTAAGCGTGGGCCGGTAGTTAAGCGATTAGCTGCTGCACTGCGTGTCGCGGGTTCGATTCCCGCACGTATCAAATATTTGTATGGCCTACATATATAGGGTGACTGGTAATTAGTGTACGATACTTAAACACGTGATTGTGCTCATGATAACCAACAACTTTTACTATGGGAACAAACCTGAAACAACTTTTACTATGGGAGCAAATCTGAAAAAAAATCAGCTGTTCAGTACATTTATGTTTGCCTAATGTACTGAACAGCTGATAATTTTTTTTTACCCGACTACGGAGGGTTATGATTTTGACAGGCTATGTATGTATGTGAGTTTGTTCATCTGTTCCCTCATAGCTCCTAATCTACTTATCGGAACTTGACGTATGAGGTATCGTTAGAACCGTATTAATTGTCCGCTGAACATAGGCTACGTGACGTGTCACAAAAATTGATATGGCGCCCTCTAGCGGACAAAAAGTAATGTGTTAAAAATAAATATGGAGTAAAATACGCCGTGTTTGGTATCATTTGAAAGGGCTTCACTTGTACATTTCCAATATATTGCTCAAATTTAAAGTGACGCCCTCTAGCGGACAAAAGGTCATGTTTAAAAAAAAAATTAAGATAAATATACCGTGTTTGATATCATTTGAAAGGGCTTCGCTAGTACTTATCAAAAAATATCATCAAAATTCAATGTGGCGCCCTCTAGAAGACAAAAAGTATTGTATTAAAAAAAATACGATAAATATGTCGTGTTTCGTATCATTTGAAAGGGCTTTACTTGTACGTATACCAAAATAAATAGTAAAGAAGCACAGTGATTTAACACCAAAATCTTTTAAATAAAAAAAAAGTAAAAAACTAAAACCCGACTACGACAAAAAAAAAATGACGCTGAAAAAGTATGAAACAAGATTTTCAAGATGCTGAAATAGACAAGGTAACTGGAAAAACAAGAATAGAACAAAAAGAAAAGCCGTAGTCACACGTTATTAAAGTGTTTCGATTATTACCTACCTATAACGTGTGACTACGGCTTTTCTTTTTGTTCTATTCTTGTTTTTCCAGTTACCTTGTCTATTTCAGCATCTTGAAAATCTTGTTTCATACTTTTTCAGCGTCATTTTTTTTTTGTCGTAGTCGGGTTTTAGTTTTTTACTTTTTTTTTTTCGCGATTTCGGCTTTGTTCCCATAATAAAAATTGTTTGTTATCATGAGCACAATCACGTGTTTAAGTATCGTACACTAATTGCCAGTCACCATATAGATGTTTCGGGTCTGGGTGTCTTGTCTATGTGAGTTTGCTGAAACTGCGGCAACTGTGCCATCACTCAAAGTCAGAGTCTTCAAGTATTACCATCATGTCTTGTTGTCTGATGGCAGAGTGCCAAAATGTCAGAGTAACTGGACCTACGTGTTACCTCACATCATGTGGTCACCTACTAATTTATTTTATTATATAGCGGGTCCTAAGGAGACTTGTATTGCTATAATATTGTTTAATGTCTTTTTTTAGGGTTCCAAACCTCAAAAGGAAAAAACGGAACCCTTATAGGATCACTTTGTTGTCCGTCTATCTGTCTGTCAAGACTCTTTATCTCGTGATCGCGTGGAGGTATCGAGTTGAAATTAAAACCACATACTCAAGTCTGCGGTCCCTTGAAGTTGTGAAAAAATCAAACTTCTGAGTTAACGAAAAAAAAAAGATACGGCCGTTTAGGTCGCAAAAAACGTAGGTATATTTCGTCACTCTCAAGGGAATCAAAATTCATAGGGTAGACTAAAACCCACTCCTAATTCCTTTGTTGCCTTTCATTTCAGGGCCGGGTTTTCCTTTCAGAAGCGAACTCATGGCCCCAGTAGGGTTCGACCCTGCAGGGCCCCTATGGTTTGCTGACATCTCTTTGAGGCGCGCGTGGAACACTACGCACCGTCGATGACGTGAGCTTGGTCCGGACGGTTACCGGACGGTCTGATGGCGAGCTACCCATTGCTTGCCGTCCGTAACCCCGCGCCTACGGTGGCCGGAAATCGGGATTGGGATTCCGGCGGCTGGGGCGTGAGGGCCGTTGCCTCGCGCGTGCGGCCGCCTCCTTTGCTAGCATTACTGCTTCGCAGAAGGAGGCGACCGCCTGCCACTCCTCCTTACATCGGACCAGAGCCAGGCGCGAGAGATTGTTGCCGCCGATCTTGGTTAATGTCTTGTAACAAAAAGGACATTTTGATACAAGTGGAGAAAGTTTGTCATTGCGAGCATTGTCGAGGCCGAATTCGCCCGAGCCGCAGGCGAGGGTGTTATGGAACCCAGTGCTGCAGTGAGAAATTTCTACGTGTATCAAACGACGAATAAATAAACAGTGTTGACCGGCGACTCGTGGGACGTCGCTTAGCACCCAGTCTGATATGATAAGTACAATAAATTGTGGAAGGCTTGAGTTCGCGCACTGTTTTCCGCACTAGTGCGGAAAACAGTGCGTAAATTGCGTGCCTAACAGCGTTAACAGTGAAAAAAGGTTTTATTACCAGCCCTGAATATTAAACCCACCATTCGCAAATAATGATCGAACATCAATTCACTTCAGTTTTTAAATCGTTTCTAATAATTACATAGTAAGAAGGAACTAGGAAATGCTTTCCAATTAAAATAAAACAAACTAAGTATTAGGTTATTGCTGGAAAGCACTGTAACGAATGATTTTGTGTTCAGTTAAATTGATTTAATCGACTTTCGTTCTGACCTTACCTAAGAGCATGGCTGCGATACCTACATTAAATGCATCAATTTTTGTCTATTTAAAAAGAAGAGGCTAATAATTCGCTTGATAGTTGAGAACTCCGTTATTTATTAACCGATTTGGAAAATATTATTTTTATACTTGAACGACTGAAAGTATAAACTTCCAGTTTGGTACAATTTTTAATCAAATCTAGTTCTAATGATTTGAGCCATTTCATTTCGGAAGTTAGAGTTTAATAATGAAGAAACAAGGTCAGCAACACAGACTTGTTCGTCAACTCGCGACGGCGAAACTCGTGAGTGCTCGCGAGTTGGCACCTTCCGATTTACCTACGTTTTTTGTCGTCAACTCGCTCGAACGTGAAAATCTGATGCATTTATGTACCGTCAGCTACGAAAACTTTTTATAAAATATGTGATGTATGTTCCCACTTTAAATGTATTAGAAATTTTATACGATTGAACTTTAAAAAAATACAAATATCGTTTATGAGAAAGATATTTACTTAATATAGATTTATAAGAAATTATTCACATTCCAAAATTATAGTTATTTTTGAGTGGTTTTGTTTTGTAAAAAAGTATTAGATATCTTTAGGGCCTGTGCACACCACGTTTTTTAAACGCGCCGTTGACGCGCTTTTGTAGCGATACAGACGCGATATGCACGCGAGTCAGACGCAGCCTGTAAGTAGACTTTTAATAGGATAAAAGTGCGAAGTCGACGCACCTTTCTAAAATGCGTTTCAACGGCGCATTTAAAAAAACGTGATGTACACAGGCCCTTAAGTAAATACTAGCACAAAGTACCTAAAATTCCAGAACATTATCAAGAACATAACATATTTTTCATTATCCTAGTGTACATGCGAAAGAAGAATTCTAAATTTTATTACAATCTAGCCTTGTATATAGACTAATTAGTAATTTAATTATATCCTAAACGAACAAATTGTTTTTACTAAGAATGTGTCACAAAGTGGACCGATAACCTGGTGACGGTCGCGGGAATCCAATATATGGAGACTCACAGGACCGTCCGTTGTGGTGACATTTGGGGGAAGCCTTTGTCCAACAGTGGACATCTTTCAGCTGAAATGATGATGAAGAATGTGTCATTGAATTCATTGTTGTGTTTATTAGGTAACACTTACATTACACTATTCAGTACCTATCACTAAACACTAACTCGAACGATTTTGATCTTTTTAGTCTTCTCACTATATTTGTGTGGTCGAGAAGCCGGATTGCCTCGAAGTTCATATGCTGATGAAGTATTTTCGTGAGCTTCTGGAGATTTTATATTACTTTGTCGGTGAACTCAACATTTGAGTTTCGATGGAGGTCATCATTTCGTATGTACATTTAAAGACAAGCAACATATTTAACAAAATTCTTCTTCAGTAAGATCAAAAGACAAGATGTAGTACATTGTCTGTAATTTATAACTCGTATTTAAAAACCCTGTTTACCTCACCGCGGTAAGATTACAGAGATTTAATACAAATATCCTGTTCGTTTTTTACAACAATTTAGATCGCATAGTATGACTTGATGGTTTCAGTTTAAGTATGTGTGGTATTGTGGAACATTATCGCGTCTGCGTCGTCACAGTAATGTCAGGGTTACCGATACGATCGCGGAGCGGAACCAATCGTCTTAGGTGTTCCTCTTTTTACATTATACGAGTGTGTGCGTACGCGCAGCGGAATGTTGTTGAATTTAACGATTTTAATTATGCAGATATTTAGTGTATGACGTCGTATAATTGTGTATGGTAAAAAAAAATTTGTGCACGCAACCATTGTGGAGAAATTCACCAAAAACTGATTCCGCTGGGCGAACGTTGTCCTGGCGGAACTTTTTTTAATCCATAGACTTTAGAAGAAAAGAGATGTGTCCAAAAATTAGTGTGTATTTGTGTGTAATTGTGCATGTATGAATAAAACTAGTGCATGCATAAACTTCGGAGAAATTCAAGTTTCCGCTACGCGAACGTTTGGCCATTAGCTAGTTTTCATATAAAGCGCTTACATAGAGAGCTGTAGATTTTTACATACGTTGTTTTGAATTTGTTTATATTTGTTTAAAAAACAGATTTAGAAAAAATCGTAGGGCTTAAAAGATAAAAATATAAATGTAAAATACGCGTATTAGGTCTTAGTTCTTAAAGTATGCACTTTGGGGTCTAGATTTTCACGTTTATACAAACCTTGTAAGTGTCTGCAACATGTTGCCAAGTATCAATGATGTTCCGTTAGTAACTAAAGAGTTATAGGACAAATTTACCATGAACAGATCACTGTTTACAAAGCAGTCAAATATCACGACGTTCTGAAGGAATTGCATGGTAATATGTATGTCAATAATTAGTGTATTCATTCAACTATTCTTATGCAAAATTTCATGTCATTAAATTCAGTAATTAAAGAAAAACAATTATAATACTGACGAAGCATCGAAAACCTACATAACCCGACCAAGTTCGGATGGCTACCAAAAAGCGGCCGTGCCATATATCTAAGAAACGTTCTTAACCTTCCAATATAGTATTTATTAATATGGTACAGTTGCGTACACAAGCGTTAGGAAAAAATAAAACAATTGCATTTCTTGAATGAAAAATATTTTTTTAATAATAACGCCACTATCTACGATAAAAACAAATCTTCAATTAACAAGTACTTCTCTATTTAAATATCCGCGTACAAAAATATTTTTAATTACATATAATACTTAATTATGTAATTATAATAACGTTAACAAACGCTTGCAATGACAGCAATAGACTTAAATGTGTTTTAACTAAAATAGATTATGAACTAGCTTTTGCCCGCGACTTCGTTCGCGTGCAAAAATTAAAATCACATCACATAACTAACCTATTCAGTTGTTTAGATTTGATCAACATTAAAAAAGTGCTTATAAACTAAAACATTGGTATAAAAAAGGTATTTTCAAGAAAATATTAAATATTAAGCGCATACTTAAATAAAGTACCTACGTAAATAGTACCTACTTTCTGTCATAGTCAAATACATTTAAAAAAGTAGGTGTACAAAAATAAATGACCTATAAATTATATCGAAACAACAATTGTGTTATCACCTATACCAATTCAATACCGGTATTATACTGTAAATTTTGGGATGTTACCTAAATATATTGCACGGCCGCTTTTTTGTAGCCATCCGAACTTGGTCGGGTTATGTAGGTTTTCGATGCTTCGTCAGTATTATCATTGTTTTTCTTTAATTACTGAATTTAATGACATGAAATTTTGCATAAGAATAGTTGAATGAATACACTAATTATTGACATACATATTACCATGCAATTCCATCAGAACGTCGTGATATTTGACTGCTTTGTAAACAGTGATCTGTTCATGGTAAATTTGTCCTATAACTCTTTAGTTACTAACGGAACATCATTGATACTTGGCAACATGTTGCAAACACTTACAAAGTTTGTATAAACGTGAAAATCTAGACCCCAAAGTGCATACTTTAAGAACTAAGACCTAATAAGCGTATTTTACGTTTATATTTTTTTCTTTTAAGCCCTACGATTTTTTCTAAATCTGTTTTTTAAACAAATATAAACAAATTTAAAACAACGTATGTAAAAATCTACAGCTCTCTATGTAAGCGCTTTATATGAAAACTAGCTAATGGCCAAACGTTCGCGTAGCGGAAACTTGAATTTCTCCGAAGTTTATGCATGCACTAGTTTTATTCATACATACACAATTACACACAAATACACACTGATTTTTGGACACATCTCTTTTCTTCTAAAGTCTATGGATTAAAAAAAGTTCCGCCAGGACAACGTTCGCCCAGCGGAATCAGTTTTTGGTGAATTTCTCCACAATGGTTGCGTGCACAAATTTTTTTTTACCATACACAATTATACGACGTCATACACTAAATATCTGCATAATTAAAATCTTTAAATTCAACAACATTCCGCTGCGCGTACGCACACTATACGAGTACCTATATTGATATTGGCATTTCTTGTGCGTAGTGTTTGTTTCTTGCGAAAGAAATAATAGTAGATTATATGACTAGGGGATATAGCAGTGTCTTTAACTCGCGGGCGGCATGTTGAATTCCGAACGAAATGAAGTTTGCTAATTTTAGTGAGTGAAGTGAGGAATTCAAGCCGCCCAAGACAAAGACAGCTTTATCCCCGTGTTGGATTCTCTACTTTTTACACCATCTGTGAGATAATTAAAAGACAATTCAGTAAAACAAATCATATTTGGAGAAATATACGTATTAGTTACAAGTTAATTTTATCAACGCCTTCAACTCCCTGCCTTGGAGTAGCATTAGGAGGGCACTCCGGTATCACCGGACGCCCGACTACCTCTGTCGCGTGGTCGAGGCGTACCTGTCGGACAGGTACATCATCTACGCTGGTCACCAGGGAGAGTGGGAACGTCGAGAGATGTCGTGCGGTGTTCCGCAGGGATCGGTACTAGGGCCGCCCTTGTGGAACATCGGATACGACTACATGCTGCGCGGCGACCTCCCTGACGGGATCAGCGTGGTCTGCTATGCAGACGACACGCTGATCCTGGCGCGGGGAGAGTCGTACCAGGCGGCGGTCGAACTAGCGACACGCGGGGTTGCGACAGTCGTGGGCAGGATCCAGGAGTTGGGACTCGAGGTGGCTTTGCACAAGTCCGAGGTCATGTGCTTTCACGGCCCTCGGGACGCGCCACCACCGGGTTCCCAACTAACGGTAGGAGACATAGACTACATCGGCGTCGGGTCGACGATGAAGTACCCGGGACTCGTTCTCGACAGCCAATGAGATTTCGAGGAGCACTTCCGACGTCTGGCTCCCAAACTAAATCGGACTGGGGCTGCCCTCGTGCGGCTCCTGCCCAACCTGGGGGGTCCAGACGCCTCCTGCTGGAGGCTCTACGCGGGAATCGTTAGGTCCATGGCCCCTTTATGGCGCACCGGTATTGGCGCCGGGCGTTGCGGAAGCAGCCGGCGGCACGGCTGAACGCATGCCAGAGGGTCATGGTGATGATGGTGCGAGGATACCGGACGATTTCCCGTGAAGCGGCGAGCCTCCTTGCTGACCAGCCACCATGGGATCTGGAGGCAACAGTCCTTGCACACATGCGCGATCTGCGCATGGAGATGCAATGCCGCGACAGAGCTCCGGCGGGTTCTCATGGAGAAATGGCGACAGCGACTGTCGCGACCCAGTGCTGGGCACGCCACAATTATGGCAGTAAGTCCCCTGTTTGAGGCGTGGTTGGAAAGACCTCTCACCTTCCGCATGACGCTGGTTCTCACCGAACACGGTAAGTTCGGGAAGTTCCTGCACCGGATTCATGCGGAAGACACGCCCGGGTGTCGCCACTGTGTGGACCACCCGGAGGACACGGTGGAGCACACGGTGGAGGTGTGCCCCGCTTGGGCAGAGCAACGCCGTGTCCTCGTGGGGGCGATCGGCGGCGGCGATCTCTCGCGCCGGGCCTTGGTACAGGCCATGGTCCGGAGCGAGGAGGAGTGGCAGGCGGTCGCTTCCTTCTGCGAAGCAGTAATGCTGGCAAAGGAGGCGGCCGATCGCGTGAAGCAACGGTCCTCACGCCCCAACCGCCACCGGGATTCCGATCCCGATTTCCGGCCACCGTAGGCGCGGGCTTGCGGACGGCGAGCAATGGGACGGCAAAAGAAAAAAGCTGTGAACGTGTTATTTTGTTTGAATCGCATCCCCTGCGTGTACAGATATTAATGTTACTAGGCAGATGCCTGCCAGGGCTGCAAATTGTTCGAAGAGCAACTGAGGGAACACTGTGGGTTTTAGTCAGTAAAAGTCTGACCCCCCCCCCCCCCTCTCGCCTCACCTTAGAGCGACGAGCGAGAGAAGATCATTGGAAAACTACCCAACTAAAAAAAAAGCGCACACACATCCAAACCAAGCTGCAAAAAATCTGGCTAACTGACTCACACTTGTTTACTAGGTTTATCTAATGCAAGAAATAAATTACTGCAGCTTTAATGAGCTTTTTATGATATCCTATGTGATATCCGATCTATTAATCACATCTAAATTTAATCTAGACCAGGGTTTATATATGGATTTTTTTTTTGTGGTACTTACTACCTACGTATTTTTATTTTATGAAAAACATTTTAGTGCTTGACTGCGATGTCACCTGATGGATAGCAGTGATGCAATCGTTGATGGTGAGGCGCACTAGTTTATTAAGAGCCCTATTCACTGTAGACTTGAATACACCTAAATTATAATCGGACGGGATGACCGTAGCAGGCAAATTGTTCCAGTCCTTCGATGTACGCGGTGTAAAATGTTTAGAAGTAGGTAGGTAAAGGTTTTTTTGATGGAACTGTAACTAATACCAGGGAAATGGTTCTACTATCACCAAGCTTATGTATCTAGCCTATTATGTCCTATAGTGGGGTTTTTTCGGTTGGGAAAATCATCTAATGACATCCCCCACTCTTGGGCGGAGAGTGAGGGCGTGTCAGACTTTTACTGACTAAAAACCTACTCCTGCTTCTTCTTTGTCATTGTTCCAGGGCCCCGGAGATCTCTTTAGCAACACCCATGGCCCCAGAAGGCTTCGACCCTGCTGGGCCCCTACGGTTGCTGACATTTCCTTGAGGCACGCGTGGAACAATACGCGCCATCGACGACTTGGGCTCGGTCCGGACGGTTACCGGACGGACGGCGAGCTACCCATTGCTCGCCGTCTGCAAGCCCGCGCCTACGGTGGCCGGAAATCGGCGGCTGGGACGCGAGGGCCATTACCTCGCGCGTGCACGTGCGGCCTCCTCCTTTGCTAGCATTACCGCTTCGCAGAAGGAGGCGACCGCCTGCCTCTCCTCCTCGCTCCGGACCATGGCCTGTACCAAGGCCCGGGGCCTATAGTGGGGTTCTACATAATTCTTAGCGACATCTATGAAATCACATATGCACTAAAATTCGAAATTCTGCAACCGCGCGATTAGAACATTACGCCCTAGCGGTAATTCATTTCAACATAAAGCCCTGTCTAAAAACAATTTACGAAAACTCTGCTTACGCTTGACCACTAAATTTAATTATTGGTTTTAGTACTTTATAATTAACAATATAATTACAAAATGTACCTTATCATCTTATGTTAGGTTAGATTTTATGCGAGATATCGACATAAATACAAAACGTACCTTAATTAAAACAATGCAAAACGAAGATTGTACGAAATTCGGCTTAGTTGTTCTCAGGTAATACGGAAACATGACATACGAACACAATAGATACACATGTACCTTGTTTTCCGTGAATCTATTGTTTTAATTAATTCTGGTAACTTGTATGTTTCGACCTTATTGTGAACAAACTTTATGCGTATTTGTTTCGTCTGTTGAATATGGTTTTCAAATAATTACATTAAACAAAGATTTTTATCCTCAAAAGCTTTCGATTCAGTACCTTTCTAAGAAAACTAAAACTTTTAAAAGTCTATCTACAATCTACTAAATGAATCTGAAAGTATATTCGATATCGATACTTATATCAAAAATGTTGTTTTAAGGGTTCCGTACCTCAAAAGGAAAAACGGAACCCTTATAGGATCACTTTGTTGTCCGTCCATCTGTCTGTCTGTCTGTCAAGACCCTTTATCTCGGAAACTCGTGGAGGTTTCCAGTTGAAATTAAAACCATGTACACAAGTCTGCAGTCCCTTAAAGCTGTGAAAAAATTAAACTTCTCAGTTAACGAAATAAAAAGATACGGCCGTTTATGTCGCAAAAAACGTATATTTTGACCCACTTAAGAAAATCAAAATTCATATTTCCATTGACCCAGAGTCCTGAAATTCGGCATGAAGCAAGGTCTCATAGCACAAGTATAGGGAAAAATCTGAAAACTGTAAATTTGTGGTTACGTCACAATTTTTTTTTGTGTTTCGAAAACATCTTCGTAAATCAATTCGGAAATTGAACTGTTTTTTTATAATTTTTACCATTTGTTGGTTCCGGCTATTGTCCGGCTGGACTGATTTTGACGGGAATTTCACTGATAGATAGCTGATATTACAAAGACTAACCTAGGCTACTTTTATTTTAGAAACAGAAATTAGGGTTTCAGGCAAAAAAACCTCATAAAATGATGACCAAATAATAGCATTGGGCTATTTTACGACTCACGGACGAAGTCGCGGGCACCAGCTAGTTTATTATAAACCTTAAATATCATATCTCCTAATATTCTGAATATTCCTGATGGGTCGATAATCTTGCTGAAGAGCTGATATCTCATCGTCCATCGCTGGTGGTCGCCAAAGGTTTCTTGAAAAGTGTTATTGTGTACTTGATAATATATTGTCATGAAAGTTATAGGCTGTAACTCCTGGTCAATTGTAAATACTTGTACAGTAATATTATAAAGGCGAGCGAGTTTGTATGTATGGTATGTGTCTGGAACTCCTTCGTGTTGAAACGGCTGAACGGATTAGAAAATTGGTACAAAAGAGGAATCAAGAATCAAAGTGCTTTTAAATTGTCAAGAAGTCGTCAGTCAAAAAAAATATGCTAATGGCACATTTCAAAGCGTAGATTTCTATGGAGAAGGATAGAAGGATGTGCAAGAAACTCCATGGACACTCTTTTAAATATCATTTTTCTTGTTGCTTCTAATAAGTGAGAACAATGTAAATAACATAAAAAAAGCAATTTAAAATATAAAAATTGAAATAAGCCACTGGCAGCTAAGCGATGACCAGTCTCAGCTGACAGCGTCCCGTGACCGCGCAGACAATGTCATGTGTGATATTTTTTATACCGCGAGTACCTATGTTCTCTTGGTTAAATTTTCTATTTTCATGCGGGTGAAGCCAGGCAGAAGGTAGTATTAAGATACAAGATATATGGCTTCAGTTATGCTGAAGTTTCATCTATCTCAAGAATTACAAAGAAACCCTATGTTGTAGATAACAAAATGACAGTGACATCCATTTCCTTTGTTTAGAAGCAGCATCTAATTAGCAAGAGTAGGTGTGCTGTGTGCTTCATTACAAAAAGTTATCTACGTATTGCATGATCGCCACTGGACTGTAAGAACAATTAAATTATAGTTTATTTTTTATTCATGCGTGAGAATAATGAGTATTGTAGTAACATTTAAAACAATTATATATTTAAAAGCCATTAATATCTCTTATCACAAAGTAGCAATGTCTTAGTAGCTGACAGCGTGCAACGAGAAGATTTATTCATTGTTCTGACAGCCTCTTAAGTTCAGCCTCCAGCAGTCATTGTAATGTGACACACGCATACCGGTGACGAATGAAATGGAAGAATGTAAGAGCATTTGTGTGGTTGCGCGGCCGGTGCGGCGGTCCCGGGCGAGTCGGAGAGCGCGCGACCTTGCGCCGGCCACCACCGGCCGGGCGGGGGCGCCTATGAGTGCGGCCGGCTCGCGGCACTCCGCCACTCGTACTGTGCTAACGATACGACCAACGCGCTCCCAAACTATTCGAATTTTCAAAATACGACGCGTTCGGAATGACAGTTTGATTTTTTAAATGATGTGGCTCTGGTTCGTTCTGTGCGCCGCGGCCGCTGTGCTGTCGGGCGCGGACTGCGCGGGCGCCGGCGCCGCCCGCCTTGTTTGCTACGTGGAAAGCGCGCGCGCAAGCGACGGATTTTCCGAGTGCACACATCTCGTTTACGCGGGTGACGCGAGAGGAGATAAGCTCGACTCTTTGCTGAAGGACTACAGAAAGCATAACCCCCGTTTGAAAATCATACTGAGAGTATCCGAGGTTGATAAGGTAAGAAATTCATTTCTTAACAGTTCGCCTTCAAAACACATTTTCATTATGAAAATTACGCACGTGTGGAAACGTTTAAGTATTACATAAAGTTAATTACATTTTAGCAATTCGTTAAATAACGCTTCCGACTCGTCTCGCTCATAATGATGAGCTCAAATGTATTCTTTTGTGAGAGGTAGGTATCCCATTGGCGTGGAAAGTGTACGAGCAGCACTAATTGAGTCGGTACCGCGAGCGCACTGTGTCGTAATCATATGCTAATTGACGGACAAGTAAACTACGGTTTGGGAAGTGGACCGTGCTTTATGCGAAGATCCGATATGCTCAGGATGAGTTTTTTTTCCTGTTTTAAAGTCAAGTCTCGATGAATGTACGTAGAGGAAAAGTTACTTGTAATTTGTGGAAGCGGATCGTACTTACCTACATAGAACAAAAATCGAACCTTTTCATTTGTTTAGGGGGTCAATTAATATCGTAACAAACTGTCTATACCCAAATAACAGTCTTGTCTCACCGTAAAGACACATTGGTATGTAATAAAAAAATAAATCGATGACAAAAAAAACTGCATTCCATATTTGAATTGAAAATTGGCAATGCCTATGTCCAGAATACGCGCGAACCAGTTCGATAAAATTTAATAGAGGAAAACCATAGACACAAAACTGTTCGAGCGGAAACTTAAAAAGGTTTTAACACGGTCCAGATTAGGTGCGGCCATTACTAAATCTATTAGATTATGTCCGTTCTCACGGTTGATAATATGTATTAGTATGTAAGTACTAGCAATGAATAATAAACGTTAGATGACATGATATCATTGTGACGGTACTAGTATATGATTTGCTTAGATAATGAGAAGACTGAGTCATGTTGGTTTTCTCAAGCGACAAAGTAGAGCTATCAATCATTGTTTAGTTATCAGATAATTAAGGATTTTGTAATGGTGGAAAAATAAATTAAAAGCGCTTTAATTGGTTAATCAATTCTACCTGCACAATACGACAATAACTTTTAATATAGGTAATGTAGCAGGCACTTAGGGCTAACGCTGCGTTAAGCCTGCTACCTGCGCAGTGTCGCTAGTTTAAATTTAAAGGTGTGCATGCAGTCGTGTCGATGGAGAACTTTAATGTGTTATTACGTAGCAAAACGCAGCGTTCGTATCGATTTCGATTCAATTTAATGTCAAAGAGATCTTATAAGCTATGCCATAGAGCTAAAGTTAACTTTGGATCCTGGATAACACTCAGTTTTGTGATATGGACTTGGCTCTATTTTAGTTGCTTACAAAAACTAAAACTACTTCAAGGGATATAATTATATGTGCTGCCTAAATTAACAAGGCATCTTAATCACCATCCTTACATTTACCTTATCCTTAAATATTATAAAACAAAGTCTCCCATCGCATCTGTTTATCTGTCTGTCTGTTCGCGACTTAAAAACGATTGAATGATTTTTTATGCGGTTTACACCAATAGACAGAGTGATTCATAAGGAAGGTTTATGTATAATACATGCATAATAGAGTAGAGAAAAACCGAAATATCAAAGATTTGTAACAACCATGCGAAGCTGGAGAGGGTCGCTAGTAAATATACATATAATAAGAATGTGTAAGCTGTTTATTATTACTCGATGTGTTCTCCTTTATCCGCCTACGTCGGAAATATCCGACAAACACTAGCGTCTATTCCGCACAGAGTCGCACATCCACGACGAAATATTCCATCTCGTCAGCTCTTCTCTCATCTATGGGGATTGAAGAGATAAACGAGATGAAGTACCCAGTCGAAAACACACGACGCTGGCGAATAGAACTAAAAAAAAACGCTCGTCGGTCGGACCAAACGATTAAAGTTAAAGGGTTAAGTAGGCCATTCAAGGGATTTCTCTCCACCAAACTTAACAATACAACACAATAAAATAAATATCTCTCAACCCTGTCACCAACATAACACATATTTATTACACCACATTACATAATTCGCACGCAATTTCGAAGTTTTCGAGAAACTTTGTAAATATTGGTGTTACCATAAACCAAAATAACTTGATTGACCTGTCAATTGATATGGCCGACTTGACCTTACGCAAGTTTCAGTGAAATTACTCTTGTATGTGGAGCACGGCGCGGCGCTGTCTGTGGACTTGGTATTACCAGCATTACGTGGTAACTGGTTGTCAAGTTAGGGACAGCTCACACTGACACGCGACAATCTATACTTAATATTATATTATGTGTTAATCCCAAATGTAACTCTGTATCTTGGTTACCTTTCACATCTTAACAGTTGAACGGATTTCGATGCAAAGCCTCACGGGTAGATGCCATGTCCTGGTATACCAAAGAAATAGGCAATCTTGTTTTTATCCCGGGTGTATATTCCCCGGAAAAAAAATTTGACTTTCATGCAGGCGAAGCCGTAATCGTAGTCACTGCCAAAAGCATAACTTCTGAATTTTGGCTTTATACATATAGGTACCCGTAAATAGACAAGAAAAAAAAAAGCAATGGCATCCCTCCTCGCTCCGGACCAAAGCTTGAACCAAGGCTCGGCGTGAGAGGTCGCTGACGCCGATCGCCTCCACGAGGACACGGCGGTGCTCCGCCCATGCGGGGCACACCTCCACCGTATGCTCCACCGTATCCTCCGGGTGGTTCACACAATGGTAACACCCGGGCGCAGGGTCCTCCCGATCATGCCATGTCCGGTGAGCATCTGCGTCATGCGGAAGGTAAGGACGCCGTGACGCCTCTCCAACCACTCCTCAAAGAGGTGACTTACCGCCATGATTATGGCGTGCCCAATGTTTAATAGGTGTTATACAGATTTGATTATAAGGCTGCATATATTTTTGAGAGCAGTGGTAGCTAAGTGGGTTCAAACTCAGCCTGGTGCATTACTTTGTGTAATTTATTTCATATACCACTGCTCTCAAAACGGTGAAGGAAAACATCGTGAGGAAACCGGCAAGTCCTAGAACCAAAAATTCGAAGACATGTGACATCC
This sequence comes from Mythimna impura, assembly GCA_905147345.3. Lineage (NCBI taxonomy): Eukaryota > Metazoa > Arthropoda > Insecta > Lepidoptera > Noctuidae > Mythimna > Mythimna impura. The sequence goes on from LR990346.1 coordinate 7,379,930, forward strand.
ACCGATCCGCACTAGGCCCGCGTGGTAGATTACGGCCCATTCCTTCTCCTAGAAAGAGGAGGCCTGAGTCCCAGCAGTGGGAACATTATAAGGCTGATTATGCTATGATATGCTATATTTTTTATTTTTCTAGGTTGGCAGATATAATTTTATCTTCCCTTTTTATGTTTTTCTGCGGATACGTCACCTTAAGTCTCGCAGCATGTTGACGGGAAGAATGACGTCATAGTATCGAGTGCTGTCTCACGTCCGCGACCTCGGACAGTAGGCTGTTACTTGCATCTGCGGTCTGCATCGGTGCATGAATGACGATTGTTGATGTAGTTCCTGCAGACAGATGCTACTCGACAATACAATAAGGATGCAAAAACGCTTTTTGATAGAAATTTGATCGATCTGTAAAGCAATTTCTATGAAAACGGATCGTTTATGCATTGTCGCCTGTGTTGGACCTTTACAGTAGGTATCTGGTCGTAATTTATCTGGTTTTAGGCAAATTTTGGCTCTGTAGAGCGTCATTTCTATATCACTCATATCGAGATTTTAGAAAAGACTACCACAGATATTTAATGAATGACAGATTTTTTCTTAAAACTTAGTATTTCATTGACTATACTAAAATCTGTTGAAGTTATTATAAATATAAAAATGAACAAATAAAATATTAACGCAAGCGCAAGGAGTAAGACAAAAAGATAAATAAAAGACGTGCAGGATGCCAGGATGTCGTGAAAATTGATATAGGAGCCGATCAATCTGACCGATGTCAGAGCACCCGACCGAGCAAAGTCAAGATCATTGGAGCGGCCATCTATATATATTATTATTATATATATATATAAGAGGCTTCATGGCAACCATTCATTCATGATTTCTACATATGTTGATAGTGCAACAACAGAGTAACAATGTAGACTGCGGGATTGTTCGAAACAGTTACTGTGGTCCTGGAACGCAAAGCGCAACTGAAGGAACAGTGGTGGGTTTAAGTCAGTAAAAGATTGACAATGACAACCTCTCTCACTCCATCCAGAGCAGGAGAAGTAATTCGATGATTTCCCATGTCAAAAACAAAAAATTAAGTTAAAATACATACTTGTTTCAAATTCCGCACTTGGTCTCATTGCAAAAGTTCTTCATTTTCATACTAAACATCATCAGTGAGAGTGACCTAAGATGTGCGGTGATGAACTGACTATAGGCGTCGCAGATACGTTGATAACGTGATCGATTATTTATGAATTTGAGATATGACCCCTAACCCAAGTTACAACCGTTTCGTTTCGATACCCTTTTCGTTGATCGCCTCGAGTCGGCCACGCCTCCTATTCCTTTGCTCTGACCACGTGACTGAGCGTTGAGATGACGTTAGAGCAAAGGAATCAGGGGTGGGCCGACTCGAGGCGGTGGACGAAAAGAGAAACGAAACGAAACGGTTGTAACTTGGCTAGGGGGGCAGAAAACGAGGGACCTATTACGAGGATATTCGCCGCTAAAAGATAAGGCATCTTTAAGTCCACTTAACTCCTTGTACATATAATTAAATAATTACCCTTCACCGTAATCGGATCCTCATTTCATTAACTTAAAACTTGACTGATTACATGCGTACTCTTTGGATCATTCGTGCAAAGGTTGCGCCAAACATGGTAAAATATTTTCTTAAAATGTTGCCAATTGTCCGCACGTAAAGTTCAGGGAAGCCAAGTAAGACAGAATATTTTGTAGCCAAATAAGAAGTTCCATATTAGGTGTACCGGTTTAAATGCTGAATTATATAACATGTAACTGGAATAATACACATCCTTCCTAATTGTAGGTAAATAATATGGGAATTGACGCACTGCACAGGTTTCAGGCGTAGATAGATAAACAATGCGTTCCAAATAAGAATAGGATCGATTACCACGTTATGACGTCACGTCATACTGTCAAATCGAATAATTATTATGGTGAGCAAAACAAGATTTTGTTTTAAATTTGATTTGTTTACGAACTCTGAACGAAAAAAGTTTAATCAGAATCCAGTTCTTCAATTTTGCTCATCTCTGAGTTCTTCAATTTTGCCCAATTTCTTGACGTCACAACATGGCAATCGATCCTATTTTTATTTGGAACGCATTGTATATCTATCTAAGCAGGCACACACAAACACTCTAGTGACGAAATTAAGATCAAAATAGGTAAGTAAGTTTTTACCTTAAAATATTTAAATAATTGGTTTACGTTAAAAAATTATGTACTTTAAAAATAGCTGAAATGAATTCTGTAGCCGATTCTGAACATACTATACTTTCAGGTTGTTTGTATATCTTGTAAAGACTGAATGACTTGAAGTGGCATATAGGTTTTAGAATTCTGATTGCTACCTTAACGGACACCTTATTATGAGTATAATTGTTGACGAAGATCAGCTCTTCATCATTATCATCATAAGCCGAATACAAAGCCAATAATGGACATATGTCTTCCCAAATTGCTTCTATGCTTAAGATAACTATTATTTTCACTGTCTTATCTTAATCAAGACATAAAACTTAATAAAATAAATTGACATCGACGATATTTTTTTTTCAATACACTTGCTCGAAAACCCGCTCTTTTCCCATCCGCTTTTAGGCACGCAATTTACTGTTTTTCGCACTAGTACGGAAAAGTTCGCTGCTCGCCTCACTACAATTTAGTATGGCGTCAACCCCCGTTTATTTACATCTTCGTAAGTGTATTTAAAAACGTCGTTTGATACACATGGAAATTTGTCACTGGAGCCCTCGGCTTCATAACACCCTCGCCAATGGCTCGTGCGAATGCCGCCTCGGTCGCAATGACAAACTTTCTCCACTTGTATCAAAATGTACTATTGACGCACACGCGTATATTATGCGTGTACTTCGAAAAAGTTACCCTATATACATATGCATATACTGCTACATTATAGGAGTGTACATGTATATGTATACAATTTTATGAATGTTGTAATATAATGCAAATTATACTTTTACTGGACATGAACGAAATTACGAGCTAGAATAAGAGTACATAATTATATAGGAAATCATTCATAAAACATTAATTTCATTAATGTAATATCAAAATTGCACGATAAGCTTTAAAAGCTTCCTAATATTGACCGTCAGGCACGTATTACACGAATTGTTACCGATATTTAAAAAAAAATAACTAGCATCTGACCGCTGCTTTGCTCGTGTGAACCGTATTTTTTATTACTAGCAAAGAGATTAAAAATTTAATGTCTTTGATTACTAGGAACTTACTACCGGGATGAAAATATCCTTAAGGACATATCCTAATTCGACGGGAGTAGGTAAAGTAAATAAAGTTATCTGCAATTTTGCGATTTTCTGATAATTAGTAGATATTAATAAGTGAATAATAAACAGTTATTTAGTAATTTATTTTTTTCCAAAAATATTGTTCAAAAAACAACTATTATTTGTGCATTTTTGACACTTGAAAGACGATTTTCCATGTCTTAGAATATGAATATTTAGTAAGTTTCTGCAACTATCAGAAAATCGCAAAATTGCAGATAACTTTATTTACTTTGCACCCGTCGAATTTATTCATGTTATATCTTTATGGTATATATAACTCTTTTTTATGTGTGTTTGTCACCTAAGTCCTTCTAAGTGGCTAGACCGATTTGGATGTAATTTGTATGTACATTCGATTGGTTTGAAAAGCCATTTTTGTGTCCGGTAAGCGCGTAACAATCGGATTCTTAATTATTTTTTTTGATAAATTTCCTGCTTTCGGGCAGGACAACTTACACCGCTGATAGTCTATAACATCAGGCGTGAACACGAATTAATTTGTACCCTGAGTCGATTAATGGTAGCTATAGGAACTAAGAGATTTTAATCGGAAGGAGTCCAACATAACCCTTCGTCGTCGGTCGTCCTTCGTTTTGGATTTCAATACAAAAAAGGTGGATAGGCTATTCGTATGTCAACATAATATTATATATTTTTTATTTATTTGATAGGCTCGCGTTTGACCACTATATCACCTGATGGTAAGCGATGATGTGGCCGACGATGGAGCACGCTTGCCTAAAAGTAACCTATTCACTCTTGACTTAAACACCCCTAGTTTGCCTCAATAATAATCAGCCTAAACAGGTTAGTTAATTAACTTGTGTTCCCAGTGCTGGTACTCAGGCCTCCTCTTTATTAGAGGGAATGGGCCGTAATACACCGTCTAGTACTAGTGCGTTTTTTTTTAATGATATAGGAACTTGATGTCTTCCGTTATAACTGCGTCAAAATGTATCTAAATCCGTTCAGTGGTTAGACGTGAAACCAGAGACTGACACACTTTTAATATTATAATTTAATCTTATATACTTAGTATGGAAGTATGGCTTAAATCATGCTCCAATAATCGAGGCTAATTATTCGTTATGTAAAAGTCGTCATACGTCGGAAATAAAGTTAAAAAGGCCACGGTTAATGTAAGGTATTAATTAAGAACTATTAAGACCATGACTTCATATATTGGTATGAAATGTTTCTGATGCGTGGTACGATTTTTATGATTAATGGTGTCAGGTTTTTTATTTCATTCTGTAAACTGTTATAATTTTATATTTAAAACAATAATATTTAAATAATAAAATTTAATTTTTTAACTGGTCTTCTGGGCTAGTGGTTAGTGGCCCTGACTGTTATGCCGGAGGTCGTGGGTTCGATTCCCACCCAAGACAAATGTTTGTGTGATGAGCACGACAGAGCAAATGTGCTCTGTGTCTGGGTGTAATAAAAATATACAAGTATGTTTATCAGTTGTCTAGTACTCATAGTACAAACTCTGCTTAGTTTGGGACTATATGGCGTTATGTGAAAGTTGTGGAATATTATTATTATTATGGTTATCCCGTATTGTCCCACTGCTGGGCAAAGGCCCCCCTCCATTCTTTCCAACGATCACAGTTCCTCGCTTTTTCTTTTCCATTCTTAAGGAAGACATCCTGGTGGGCTATTGGCTAACTTTTTCAATAACAGTTGACAACTAGCATTCGTTGCACACTAAACTTAGTTGTCAACTGACAATTTCATAAAATTGGTATTACATATCACACAAGTGACTAACAAACTACGGTGGAAATGTGGTGAATTATAAAAAATTACGGTGCCTATTGTGACCACTCTAAAATTTTATCGACTATTATACAGCTTCAAAAGCTTACACAATCGCAATTTTAAAAATATCGATACAATAACATCTGTCAAAACGTGTTACGGTGGCTATCAAAGGCACCAGTGGCTAATGACGTCACTGCAGTTGGTCACTGAAGATAGGAAATACGAAACTAGCAGTTTGACAGTTCAATGATGCACATTGTTAACAAGTGATCATCACTTGAACTGTCAACAGAGTTACGCAATATCCCCGCAGGTCGTCCCGCTATCTCCTTTGCAGTCTGCCGCGGCTCCGTTTCGCTATGTCTGGGTAACAATCCTGTGTTTTACTGGCCCACAGCTCCACACCTCGTTAGCCACAGCCCCACTAATTAATTTATTGAACAGAAATATTATAATATATTATATAACTAAATTATACATTCCCTTTTATTATATTGCGTGTCGGTGTCTGTGTTTCCTGATAGCTACAACCTAGGGGTCTTTAAGTCAAGAGTGAATAAGTTACTTCTAGACAAGCGTGCTCCATCGTCGACCACATCATCGGTTACCATCAGGTGAGATGGTGGTCAAACACGAACCTATCAATAATAATAAAAGTCCTATTTGCGTGTGCACTAAAGAATAAGAAACAATAGAAGATTCCGGGCACAATCACTTTAATATAAGATTTACCACGATCCTGGAACGTAAAGGGTAACTAAAGGAACACAGGTTTTTCAGTAAAAGTCTGACACTTCTTCTCGCTCCACTCAGAACGAGAAAAGTTATTTGATAATATCTCTCATAATACCTTCACAAAGGCCTATATTTTAAATCATGCTCTATTTTTCAAACACTTTTTTTTCCTTTGAGATTCCTCAGATAACCACAAAGCTATTCGTTTACTATTTTTACCCACCATAGTTTCATAGTTGCTACATAAGATACAATCATGGTGTTTCTCCTTTCATCGCCTATTCGATACCTTTCTCTGTTACAGATTGCGATCAATAACCGATACTTACGCTTTCATTAGTTATCTAAGGAGTTAAATACATAGCTTTGGATTAGGATTCCGTACCCAAAAGGTAAAAACGGGACGCTATTACTAAGAATCCAGTGTTCGTCTGTCGGTCACAAGGCTGTATCTCATGAACCGTGACAGCTAGACAGTTGAATATTTCACAGATGATGTATTTCTGTTGCCGCTATAACAATAAATACAAATAGAATAAAAGAAATATTTAAGTGGGGTTTCCATATATCAAACATGATTTTTCAAGAAAACATCACCGGGACATGTGAAAAAGGTAATAATTAGTGTGTCATGTGAGTGTAACGGCTCCGACTTACGAAGTTACAAGTTGTAGGTCGCGGATTCAAACCCTTTGTAAAAAAAGCAATGGCTACCTTTGTTTTTTTTTTTAAATGCTCGACTGGCTTGCTGCATCATACCTTTGCTATGTAACTTTATGTACAAAAACTATAGATCTATAATACTTTTGACTCTCATAAACCCCAATATTGATTACAATTTCCTTGAAACCATCTGTTACACTGTGAAGTTCTCAGCTCTGTATCGTATTTCCCACACTCTTATAACAATTCACGCCCAAATAATGAATACCTTTACATGATTAATATTTAGTATACACCTACAAACCAATTACTGTCTGTCAGTCTCACAAGTGCTCGTTTAATATGGTACAAGTCAGAACGTCTAATTGTTCTGACTTGTACCATATTAAACGAACAATACCAGGTGGAATTCTCGACGCTCTAAAGCCATTCGAAATGGCCTCTTAACCTTGGAGTTCTCCCTGAAGTTTCTAAAAGCGATGATGTCCACTCTTTGTAGGAACGTGGAGAGTGCTGCTTCATTTTTCTAACTGACTGACTGTCTGACTTCTTGATTATTTTAAAATGCCTTTAAGGTGAAAGCGCCTGGGTAGCCCGCGATATTTTATGCATTTTGAAGATCTGTTATATGGTACAAGTCAGAACGTCTAATTGTTCTGACTTGTACCATATTAAACGAGCAATACCAGGTGAAATTCTGGACGATCTAAAGCCATTCGAAATGGCCTCTTAACCTTGGAGTTCTCCCTGAAGTTTCTAAAAGCGATGATATCCACTCTTTGTAGGAACGTGGAGAGTGCTGCTTCATTTTTCTAACTGACTGACTGTCTGACTTTTTGATTATTCTAAAATGCCTTTAAGGTGAAAACATTCTCCTTAATTTGTGTGAGATATTAGCTTTGAGCTCGACATGACTGACAAGACTTTGGACTGGTGGGAAACCTTCCAATGACATCTCCTACTCTAGTGTAAAGGGGGAGAGCGTGTCAGATTTGCTCCGGACCATGGCCTGAACCAGGGCCCGGCACGAAAGGCCGTCGCCACCAATCGCCTCCATGAGGACACGGCGCGGTGTACACACACCTCCAGATGGTGATACCCGGGTGTTTCTTCCGCCCGAATCAGGTGCAGGAACCTCCCGAACTTACCATGTCAAGTGAAGACCTTCGTTATGCGGAAGGTGAGGTCGCCGTGACGCCACTCCAGTCACTCCTCAAAGAAGGGACTTACCGCCATGATTATGGCGTGCCCATGATACTGGTGAAAGTTTGTCACTCCTCAAATATTTGCTCTCGACTGACAGTCGTTAATGTACCGATGAATAAATCGATCGACATAGGTGTCGATACGGTGGGCGTTCTAGTTGACTTGTCAATGTCGTATGGCGCCAGTGACTTGCTACTGTCTCGCCTACTTGCGACAGTCACTGGTCTGGTTTACTCGCTCATTACTTATGGTAATTATTTTGGAGATAGTTTAGAAGTATTTATATTATAATTATTGATACAAGGGACTTAAAAAAGAGACTTGGATTCATTTACATGGCTAAAAGTAGTTAACGGCCCCGGCTTACGAATTGCAAGTCGTGGTTTTAAGGCCCTAGCTCCCGAGCAGTGCCATAAAACAGTGACTTTCTGAAGCCTACTCCTCGGTAACGGCTGGGTTAATAGGTTTGAAAAAAATATATGTTTATTAAAAATTCATGTACAACATTATCAACATATATTTTTTTCGAATGACGAATACATATGCGAAAAAAAATAAATTACAACATAATATTTTTTCGCTTGTTTTCCTTACTCCTTTCAAACGACTTTGATATTTAGAAATATGTTTACACAAAAAAATAGCTGGTTAATTGTTCTTCAGAATGTACATAGCATACGTAAATCAATCAATATATCGCAAAAAAAAATAGTTTTAAAGGTCAGCGGGCTCCATGCCGGCGCAGGCGGCAGTACGAGTACCTATGTGTGCATTTAACTCCCGCCAGATGTTCAAGGGACTATACGCCTTAAACCCAGCCAGGAGCTTGACTTTGTGTAATTTATTTCATCACCACTGCTCTCAAAACGGTAAAGGAACATTGTGATGAAACCAGCATGTCCCAGAAACTAAACTTCGAAGACATGTGACATCCACCAACCCACATTGGGCCCGTGTGGTGGAATACGGCCCATTTCTCTACTAGTGAGGAAGCCTGAGGTCTAGCAGTGGAAACATAATAAGGTTGACTAGACTAAAATGTATATAGGAGCAGTGGTGGCCGAGTGGTAACGGCCCCGACTGGAGCAGTGGTGGCCGAGTGGTAACGGCCCCGACTTACGAATTGTAGGTCGCGGGTTCAAACCCAGCCAGGCGCATTACTTTGTGTAATTTATTTCATCACCACTGCTCTCAAAACGGTGAAGGAAAACATCGTGAGGAAACCGGCATGTCCTAGAACCAAAAATTCGAAGACATGTGACATCCACCAAACCCGCACTGGGCCCGCGTGGTGGATTACGGCCCATTCCCTCTCCTAGAGAGAGGAGGCCTGAGTCCCAGCAGTGGGAACATTAAAAGGCTGAATATGCTAATCGTAATTCATTACGATTTAAGTTGTTGAACAGACGGTAGGTAGGTACGTTGCAGTTAATCTTTCAAAAATAATTCCTTATTCTATAAAAGTTTTTTTTTTAATTTCGTCATAAGTCTGAAGCAAGTCTTTACTACCTCAACTTGTTAAAACAACTTTGATACAGAACCTTATTTGTATCACTTATCATGATTACATATCGCATTGTTGTGTACCTACATGCGCTTATCACGTGTGCGAGCTTGCAATCTCGTTCTTTCATTCGTGAATGTCAGAATGAATCATAGCTACACTTACGTCGTTCTTGACCTTGGCATGACAGGACGGGTCAAGGGCACGTCATTGTTATTGACTATTGTCGATTTTGACAGCTACGTCAACTTTTGAGTTTGGAATGCAGAAAGCTCGCGGTGACAGCCAGTCTTATGTCATTCTTTGCATGATTTGCAAAACTGTAGAGTCATTATTTTTTGCAATTTTGTTTGGCAAGTGGTAATACCAGTTGTCACCACCAATGTTTCCGAAGGAAGGCAAGGTTTTTCTCACGATATTTTCCTTTAAGACCTTAAAAGGTTTCTTGGGGATTCCTCGAATATCTTACGTGCGGCATTACATACGAGCCTGCTTAATTGAACTTATGACATCATGGCGACGTGAGGCATCGTTATCCATCAGAACTTTACACACACAGGCGTGAAGTGATGATACGACAAAGCTTTTATAAAGAAATTTTGCAACTAAAAAAATATGTAGTGTCGCAGCCAACTAGCTTAATTCGCCATTCAGTTAACAGCCTGGCCTTTTTACTAAGTAGCGTTATTCAACTAACAGCTCGAATGATATTCATATTCAATCAAACTGGATCATAAGCAGCATAATCAGCCTTTTTTAATGTTCCCACTGCTGGGACTCAAGCCTCCTCTCTAGGAGAGGGAATGGGCCGTAATCCACCACGCGGGCCCAGTGCGGATTGGTGAATGTCACATGTCTTTGAATTTTTGGTTCTAGGACATGCCGGTTTCCTCACGATGTTTTCCTTCACCGTTTTGAGAGCAGTGGTGATGAAATAAATTACACAAAGTAATGCGCCTGGCTGGGTTTGAACCCGCGACCTACAACTCGTAAGTCGGGGCCGTTACCGCTCGGCCACCACTGCTCAAACTGGATCGATAACGTTTAATTACTTGCCTAGCCCAGTCATAAGCAAGTCGAACAATAATTTTGTTTTGCGTTCAGCCGGCAATGTATTGATGACAAAAATATACCGGTTGAGACCAGCTGCGTGGGCAACCTGTAATATTTATGTCTGTATTAAACCCTTCAAACCTAACCTTTCGGTTTCAGGATGCATAAAACATTTTTCATCATATTGTCACCCTATTCATTGTATGAATGGCCTAAGCATTAGCCAGCTAGTTCATAATTTTTTTTATTAGAAGCAGGCTAAGTAGGTTATTAACTGAACCGATTTAGGGCGGAATTCACCAATAAAACTAATCGCGTTTTAACGTTTGGCTCGCATAATCGCGTTTAGCCGCTAACACTAGTATCACTTGTAAAAATACAACAAAATAAAAATACAAACAAGTGACACTAGTGACAGCGGGTAAACGCGATTATGCGAGCCAAACGTTGTAAAACGCGATTAGTTTTATTGGTGAATTCCGCCCTTATGCTAGTTGGCGGTATGTACTTATTGTTCGTGGAATCATTTCATATGTACTTTCTAAGTTTATCGAGACATTACTTACACCTTATGCCTCGGAAAGCACATAAACCCGTTGGTCCTGGTTGTCATTCGTAAATCTTTGATAGTCGTTACAGGTAGTCAGATGTCAGAAAGTCTGATATCTGTCTATCCAAGGAGTATCACGTTGCCCAGTAACTGACTTGTGGAGGTCTGATAAGCAGTCGCTGCATGTAAAACACGGGTATTCAGCCGCATCCAGTTTGACTGGAAGCCGACCCCAACCTAGTTAGGAAAAGGCTAGGGATATTATGACGATAAATTTCCATCACACTAATATTCTAAAGGCAAGAAAGTTTGTGAGTGTTTGTTACTTCTTCACTCTTTTTGGATGAAATTCATATTGGTAGGGTTGCCAACCGTACTCTAAAATAAAGTATTGTACTCTATATCATGTAGGTGTACTCTATAATCTATAACACTAATAGAAGATGCTAAAATACTCTTTTTTACACAGTATTTACTATACTAGTGCCAGTTACATGTATGATGCATACCTATAATCGTAACCCAAGTCAACTATGTTTCTATGAATATGAAGTGCTGGGAAGAGAGGAACTGCATTGAAATTGATCAAAAATGAGCTTCTGATCTATGTAAACTTAGAGTTAGAATGTTTGGAGTCATACAAATCTTTTAAAAACAACGAAAACTTGTATGTGCTCCAAAAAGTACCAAAAATACCTTTTTAAAAATTAAAAATAATTATACTCAAAAGACCGTACTCTTTATTTACCTTCTTTGTAATGAGATATACTCTATTTCTTCTAATAAGAGTTGACAACCCTACATAATACTTAACGTAACACTTTTTATCCTGGGAGTATGTTTCCTTGGGCCAGTTTTCTGCTTTTACACGCGTGAAGCCTCTGGAAACAGCTAGTGTTTACATAGAAATGATTAAAACTAACCTGACGATATTAGTTGCCAAATCGTTGTTGAGTCGCGGCTGTCTGAGGGAGCTTTTACACGTTGAGACTATTTTCCGTATAATATTAAACATCGGTGTTTTGTTTGGCTCTCTCGTACAATGTTGCGAATGCGCCACACTTACTGATATCTGTCAAGAGTGTACAGTATTCAAATTAAATTGCACAAAGCCTAGATCCCGTCTGGCTGGTACTACAGCGGATGACATCATAGGTAACCAGGACACAGCACTAAGCGCCAAAAGTACTTGAGCTAAGTGAAATAATATTGTTATGTTACGAATACAAATAGCTTAGAGACACACAAAGGGAGAGAATGTCACTTGTTTTAATTTATAGTTCATCTTTCCCCATATTAGGTAAAATTGCAATGTGAGAATCTTCTGCTTTCCAAGCACGTTCTTTTGAATTACGGACGAGGAATTTTTGTCAAGTAAGTAGGTGAGATGATCGTAATGGTCTAAATCATTCCAATAAGAACCTTTTTTACGTGGTAAATCATCAAATAACTTCTCTTGCTCTGGGTGGAGGTGGGGTGGGAGGGAGTGTCACTTTTACTGACAAGAACCCACAGTATTCCTTCAGTTGCCCTTTATTGAGAGGGCTGCGGTACCTCCTGCCGCCTGCTATACACCCCTATTAGAAAATTAAGTTATAATCATAATTTAATTACTTAACTGTACTTAGGTAGGAAGTGTTTTTTAACCGACTTCAAAAAGAAGGAGGTCCTATGTTCGGCTGAATGTATTTTTTTTTATGTTTGTTCACCGATTTCTCGGTTAATTGTGGACCGATTTTAAAAATTATTTTTTTGTTTGAAAGGTTATGCTTCCAAGTTGGTTCCATAGACATATTGTTATGATCTGATCATGAACTTCGAAGATATGGAACAGAACTCCTCATAGGATCACAGCAGAACTATCGTAACAAGAAAATTGCTTTGTTTATACGTGTAGTCCATGACTGATTGAAAAAAGAGGGGGAGGGGATATATCGAACTAATCCGATGATGATGCCGGAAGACAAGCACTATCAAGATAGCTACTTTCTTAAAAAAAAGCTTTTAAAAAAATACAGCCGACTTTAATGTAAAAAAAAAAAACAATGGGCCTCTTCAGAAGGCCTAAGGTAACCAAAAGGGCAATGGAAAGGGTTATGTTTGGAGTTCCCTGCGTATGCGTATCCGCAGGTGAACTAAGGTTGCCGACATAGCACGAAGAATCAATGGGCAGGGCACATTGTTCGAAGAACAGATGGTCGACGGGACCGAAAGGTTCTGGAGTGACGACCGCGTACCGAAAGACTCATTGTGGAAGGTCTCCCACAAAGTGGACCGATGACCTGGTGAAGATTGCGAGAATACAATGAATTCGAGACGCAGAGGACCGATCGTTGTGGTGACACTTGGGGGAGGCCTATGTCCAACAGTGGACGTCTTTCGGCTGAAATGATGAACATAAATTGAATCCGACATGAAAATAATTGAATAACTCAATCCGTCGCAGGATTGAGTTATTCAATTTATTTCCATGTCGGATAACGATAATAAAGAACATTTCAGGCAGGTATTATTCCAAATACCTACGAATATAGGAATAAGATTTCGAAAATTCTGAGTGTTAGGTATTCTGATAGTATTTGTGATAATATTAACCTAACTATACCTTTTCAACGTGATAACTCGACTATATAGATAAAATAGATTACCTTGTCAGTGTTCTAATAAACAACTTCTTACGTGCGAATTTCTGAGATCGATACCGCTACTATATAAGATAAGACAAATTTCATCTATCCCTTCTCTTTCTATGGCCTACTTTGAACTAGAATTTCGAACGCAGCCTTCCGCATGCGTTCTTAGCTGCCATCACATCGACTTTTGGTCCTAAAACTTGCCTGGGCCTGCCCTGTTTTTTTTTTTTTAATATGTATTTCGCTTCATGGCCGTCAGATAACAATAGGCCACTCAGGATGATATTCTATAGTATCTCTATTTCATAAGTTTATATGTCAGAAGCTTGGGTACACTTTGCAATCAGGTGCCTCATCCCACATTGATGTATCTAGAAGAGAGGATGCTATGTCTTTTAAGTCGAAGTCTGTTTTAAGTAGGTAGGTATCGTAAGTCTCCATCGTCTATAGCCTCGTGATAGACGGAGGGCCAGTTCAGTTCAGTTGCCTTTTTTTTTGTAGGTGGGAAATCATCCAATGACATCTCCCGCCCTTGGGCGGAGCAGGAGGGCGTGTCAGACTTTTACTGATTAAAACCCACTCCTAGTTCCTTCGTTGCCTTTCATACCAGGGCCAGGTTTTCCTTTCAGAAGCGAACCCATGACCCCAGTAGGCCTCGACCCTGCTGGGCTCCTACTGTTGCTGACATCTCCTTGAGGCGCGCGTGGAACAATACGCGCTGTCGACGAATTGGGCTCGGTCCGGACGGTTACCGGGCGGCCGGAAATCGGGATCGGGATCCCGGTGGCTGGGGCGTGGGGGCCGTTCCCTCGCGCGTGCGTGTGTTGCTGCCTCCTTTGCTAGCATTACTGCTTCGCAGAAGGAGGCGACCGCCTGCCACTCTTTCTCGCTTCGGACCTTGGCGTACAGATCAAGGCCCAGCACGACAGGAGTTAGGACTCGAAGTGGCACTACACAAGTCCGAGGCCATGTGTTTTCATGGCCCTCGGAACGCGCCACCACCGGGTTCCCAAATAACGGTAGGAGGGGTTCGCATCGACGTCGGGTCGACGATGAAGTATCTGGGACTTGTCCTCGACAGTCGGTGGAACTTTGTGGAGCACTTTCGACGTCTGACTCCCAAACTGGAACGGACCGGGGCTGCCCTAAAGCGGCTCCTGCCCAACCTTGGGGGTCCAGACGCCTCCTGCCGGAGGCTCTACGCGGGAATTGTTCGGTCCATGGCCCTTTACGGGGCGCCGGTGTGGGCGCCGTCGCTGCAAAAACGACCGGCGGCCATGCTGAACGCTTGCCAGAGAGTCATGGCCATCCGGATGGTACGGGGATACCGCACGATTTCCCGGGAAGCGGCGAGCCTCCTTGCTGGCCTGCCACCATGGGATTTGGAGGCAACAGTCCTTGCATGCATGCACGATTTGCGCGTGGAGATGTAACGCCGGGGCGAAACTCCGCTGTCGCGCCAAGTCGCGGTATGGCGGACAGAGTTCCTGAGGCCCAGCAGGGCCGATGCCCGCAAGCTAGGACCGCGGAGAATTTCTGAAAGGGAAACCCGTAGTCCTAGAACGCAAAGGGTAATTGAAGGATACAGGTGTGGTTTTAGTCAGTAAAAGTCTGACACGAGGAGCGCGAGAATTCATTTTGATGATTTCCCACCTTAAAAAAAAAAGGCCCAGCACGAAAGATCGTTGCCGCCGATCGCCCCCACGAGGACATGGCGGTGCTCTGCCCAAGCGGGGCATATTTCTACCGTATGCTCCACCGTGTCCCCCGGACGGTCCACACAGTGCAAGTGGTGACACCCGGGCGATTCTTCCACACTCAGTTCATTTGCCTGCCCTTAATAAACTAAAAATTTTCCGTTTTCATAAATTATACATGTATGTATTCTTATCCTTCATAATAGAATTTGCAATGATTACGTCACTGACCTCTGCCGTTGTCTACCGTAACAGCAAAACATCTGTAGCTCGCGCCGTCATTTGTCAATGTTGTAACAACACGTCTTTTGTTTTAAATAAAAAAGAAAGCCTTGTAGTGAGTGCTTCCTCTAATGTTGACATTAGCAGACTGAGGGCTTAATAGCGTCCTAAATATCGCCGCTTTGTTTGTAAAATGACACCTTGCAAAATTGCAATTAGTGGGTATTAAGGGCCATGGAGGTGTAATATGGCCCTGGCTAATAGGACTTTTTGACATTGCGTAGTTACTGCAATCCCACCTGATGGTAAGCAGTGATGCAATTGGTGATGGTGAAGCGCGCTAGTTTATGAAGAGCCTATAATTTATTCTAGCTTCGAAGACACCTAAATTATACGACGGGAAGACCTCAGCAGGCAAAGTGTTCCAGACCTTCACTTCCTTCCTTATAGTTCTTCCTTCCTTCAGCTATATCTCGTACATCGCGATATAAACGACGAGGCGAAACGCTTAGTTCGGACAGTAGAGGTATCAACAATGTAATAGTGGACACTCACCGTCCGTTGGGCTGTCCGATGGTAGAAAGGTGATGGCGGAATCAATGGGGTTACCATGACGTTCAAAGTAAGATTGTTTCATTCTTATTTCAGTATGGGTAAGAGATAGAGCTATACAGGTTGTCTAGCGCCATCTCTTACCCACACTGGAAATAAGATTGAAACAATATTACTTTAAACGTCATGGTACAGGTCCTGGTCATGTAATAAATGTAAAACGATACCCTCATTTTGGGTTTCTTTGCTGTTAAATAAAAAGGAACAAGAATACTCAAGTCTTTAAGATTGTCAGTCAAGTGAGGTGTGATAGTAACATAATACCGGTGGCGTGCTGCAAGTCCGGATACAGTTACCAACATGTGACGCTGCTAATTGTAACCATGTGCTACCTGGTACAGGCGGTAGGCATTGTATTGTTTATATTACGACCCGTCTAGGATTACAGACCTGTACTGGAAATGTATTTAGGTAAGAAGATAACGTACTTAACTGGTCCTATAATAACAACATTTAAACAATATCGAGGTCGGTAATGTGTTATAGGTAGTAGTTTTATATCTCACAAAAGCGGGGTCTACAATGCGTGTGTGGGCTCATGTATACTTTTCTATGTGTGTGTAAGCTTGTAGCACTCGGTATCATGGAAAATATTTCACGTACACAGAAAAAATGAGTTTCAAAAATTGCATGTGCATTGTGTAAGATAATGTCACTCAAGAGGAATGACAGTAGGGCTTTGGAACGAAGGCTTATCTCATGTCAGGTTTTTGTCTTTACTTTTTGAAATACAAATTTCATCATTTCATCATCATGGGTGCGTTCACAAATATGTAAACTTACGTACACAAGACATCCAAATCCAGAATAATTATCTGTAGGATGACCTAGTATACGAATAATAATATTGGTTCCGTACGGGTGCCGTCAAAATTTGAACTTATGAATTGTCAAGAAGTCGGTAAGTCAGAAAGATGAAGATAAGTGAACATTTCGAAGCATTGATCTCTATGGAGAAGAACGTGCAAGACACACCATGGACACTTTTTAATCAAAATAATAATTATATATTAAAACATAACCTATATAATTGCTTGTCTACATACACAGTGTGCATTTTATGCGAGTTTAAAATATATCAAGTAGTATTTAGGTATAAAATTTTACACAGTACCATTTACTTCAGCCAAGGGTATATATATATAGAAGCACTTGGTTGTGAATGTAGTGTTGATAATAAATTAACGCATTGCTTGCTAGGTTTTGATAGAATCAGAATAGTGTTTATTTGTACGTACCTAAGTAAACCATTGAAATGATTTATGGACTCTTAAGTTAAATGTTAATATCGATTCATTATGTTTTCATTTGCGTTATTCAAACAACTTTATTTATTTATTTATTTTATTTTATTTTATTTGGAAAACTTACAGCTAATAAAAACATGTTAACTTAGTATACTAAAGCTTAAGGCCAATTACAAGTTTTCACTTATAATGAATGAATAAATGTGTTGAAACAATCGGTAGGTACATTACACGATATAAATACACAGCTTAAAAACTAAATTAATATTTTTAAAGAAATCGATGCTATTACAATTAAAATTATTGCAACACTACTGTACTAAATAAATAGGATCAGTTATGAAATTATAAAAAGTTTACAATTTTAACATTAGGAAATGTTTGCGAAAAAATCATTGCAAAGGGTTCTTTTCAATTTACGTATGCCAGTGTCATAAAGATCGATGTCAACTTCCCGGCAGGCTATATTAAAAGCACGACTCGCTCTAATCAGGTACGAGTTTTGCCTGTAGCGAGTTCTCACCACTGGTGTGGCCAATAGGTGGGGTCTACGTAGATATGCACAAGGCACACGTAGTCCTATCTTATTTACCAAATCAGGCACGTCTACCGACTAGACAGTCTTTATAAGTACTAGTCTGTACTAATCTATACTTCTATATAAAAGAGGAAAGATTTATGTTTGTATTTTTGTTTGTAATGAATAAACTTCAAAACAACTGGTCCGATTTTAAAAACTCTTTGAGTAACATAGTCTAGTATGTTTTCTACTTTCACGCTGGCAGAAGTATCTTAAAATATAATAATTTTACGTGAAAATTATCCACCATTAATTATTTTTTCAGGTAATGCTGATTTTAACTCTAATTTATTAAATGGATATTTTTGCAAGGGCTTCAATAGCCCTTGCAAAAATATCTTCAGACAGTAGTGCTGACTTTAACAAGATGTTTCAAAGTCTACATGGCATGATGATTAGGTATTGAAAAATAGTAAACGTCAATTTCAAGGAAGTTATAGCTATAAATATATTAAGTTCCGTCCTCCAACTCCTCTTTAAGTCAATCATTTAACTTATACGTCAGCTATAAATCTCAACGGATACCTCAATTAAATTTTCAATAATCATTCGCAAAGATTAATTGCACCCAACATACTTACGGTATATGCAAATCATGTGCAGATAAACTAAAATTTAATGCAAGGATCAGTGAAAGGCTCGGCTTATTAAACCGGTCACGATTGCCTTCCATTAGCGGATCGGTCCGACATTGAAACATTAACTTATCTAGTTCATTTGTGGGCTGTTTTTATTCGTATGTACGACCTTTATCACCTGGCCGTCTGGGGTTGTCGGAATATTTAGCTTTAATACTTTAAACTTTTAAGGTGTGGTTAACAAGGTTGGATATTGGCATAACGGGTTGTTGCCTTTGCTCTGTGATGTTTTGGTTAGCTGTCAAAACTGAGGTGAGCTTTTTCCAATAAAAAAATGTTTTACGAATTAAGTCATAGCTGATGAGAATGATAAATGAAGATACTAATAATAACTGGTACGGAACAGTTTATTATGATTTATGACTTGCGAATTTATATGTGGGTAAAGCTCTCAGAGCTTTGAATTTCCACTTAACATATCAAAGTCATGTCATTGCTTCACAATTTATTTGACAGCCTTATTGCGAACAATTTTTGTCAATAGCCTGACAGATATAGGGTAAATAAACGTCGATAAATCTTACAATTTACGGTCTCTAGAGTTGTGCAAGCTGATGTAGTCTCGATATCAGCGCAGGCGCAAGTCTGTAGGCCGTAAGTGTTTCATTTTATTCGTTTTATGGGGTATTGCGCAATTATGACGGAGATAAGTCTTTTCTTGTTTTAAAATTGACTCATACCCACGTGAGTTTTTGACATTTATTTTTTTGCTTGCTTTGAGATACCTGAACTTGTTATTTGAGTGGTGAGGTATTATTGAATGAGTGTACTTATGCCATCTAAACAATAATTTCATTAGTGTGGTTCCTTAATTGTAGTTGGGGTCACCCACAACCACCCACAGCAACTTTAGCATTTGTTGCTTAGGCAACAAATGCTAAAGTTGCTGTGGTGCGTGGTTATCAACCATATCGAATAGTAACTCAACGTTAAAATTTAACCAAAGTTCCTTCGTTTGTTCACCTTTCTTACCTCAAATTAAGTACGGGTCCATTTACCTTCTTTTTATTAGTCCTAGCATCAACTTTTATAGTAATTTATCTCTCGCGATGACTAACCGTGATTTACTACATGTTATTAATATGATCGTAAACTTGAATCTTAGGTCGTAAAGATTTAATTACATTAGTCTATTACGTTTGGTTATAATGTAGACACTATTAATAGGCTTTAACAATTATTTATAGCTTAATATCGGATCTAAACAAATCTAAATCTAGATTCTAGAATGTAGTTCACACATTGCGTGACAAAAGGGCCCATATATATTACAACAATGCATATTCATATGGGCATAAATCAAAGGCCTTATGCGCAAGAGCACAATATGTAATGACAACCGCGCCCTGTGCAAGTGCCCTTTCGATATGTAGAGCTATTGTGGAATAATATTGTTTTACATAATATTGATATCACATTTGTATAATACCTATCATTTGACATGATTGCACTAGCAGTTGGCCATCAATTGATTAACATGAGAACTTTAATAATAACTGTATTATTCTTTTATTAAAAAATAAGGAACTTTAAACTGATGGACATGTGCCCCCTTCCCACCCTCACCTTCGGCGCGCTAACGTGGTCTTTAACAATACTTCAATAGTTCGCACTCGGAGTCTGCCAGCAACGGAACGAAGTATTCTCAGATTCAAAATCACCAACCGCATAGGAAAAGTCATTTCGTTCCAAAATATAAATCGCAGACGTAGATAACTCAGCTGCCAAACTAAACTGGAACTGGGTAGGTTCAGGTACATATCTGACGCATGTCACGACAAAATTTTATGAAAGCAGCCACTGAGTGGATCCCGAACAACAGAAACTGGCGATCACTCGAAAAAAAGGATCTTAAGTCAAGAGTAAATAGGTTACTTTATGGAAAGCGTGCTCCATCGTCAATCACCTAATGACTTATCATTAGGTGAGGTAGTGGTCCTGGTGAGTCTATAAAAAAAACCAAAGCCATTAAGGTACACTCAAATAGAAGTTATATCGGAGGTGCTCTAATCTCTATCTAATGTCAAGTAGAATGATTTTAGTCAGATTCATACAGAATAATAGTAAAGCAATAATTCTTCAGTCTATATAGACAGTTATTGTTAATTATATCAATCGAATTGTAACTATCATTATTAAGCAAATATACAGTCCGGATCAATCTTATGCACAATATCTACCACTACTATTGCAAATTTTACTCAAACGATTTCGGTCCTCATAAATTCAATTCCAAACTGTAATAAACTACAACACTTATGCCTTAAATCTCGTCTAAACACTTAAATAAACGGCGTGTATGATAATGACAGAACAAGATCTATTCACACCTAATGTCAGTATGCACATAAATTACAACCTCCATGTGCCATGGGCCTTATTACCTTGTGTATAGGGACCATATTACCAACCAAGGGGCCCATATTACCCTTTCACACTGATTATGCTGCAATTAGTTACAATGTCATTGGCGTTGTTTATGCTTCAGTAAGTCGGTTAGCATTTATTTAAGTTAGTATGAGATGACAAAATGGTAGTGCATAATAAATAATATTAAGATTACAGGGTTTTGGGGTTGCAAAGTCTTAAGAGCGACCAATCCGAGATCCATTTCCATACAGCCGCTCTTACGTGATTATAACCTTATTACTTACACATCTTTCTCCAGAAATTTTGGCAACACGGGTATCTTGTGGATATTATCTAGGTTTCTACTGAAATCAAAACATTAATTTGTGTTAAACTTCATAAAAAAAAAACATAAAAATCGGTCAAGCCTTTTCGGATGATTTCGATATCAAAAACTGTGACATAAGATTTTTATACATTAGATGTTTATAATTTATTCAATCGCACTGGGCCCGCGTCGTGGATTACAGTCCATTTCCTCTCTTGGAAAAGAAAATCTGAATCTCGACTGTCCCAAGAGTGGACACATTATAAAGCTTGCTGAAAATTTAATATTTCTTCATTAGGAGTGGGTAACATCATATACAGACATTATTCCTGTACCTAAGTTAGGTGCTTGCTTAATCTTAAACATACGTTGAGATGGGTTCATTGATAACCCAGTTTCCAAGTCAGAATTATAGATAGACTGGAATATTTCCTAACGAACATTTGGTACATGCACCTGTGTACTGTGTAGGCGTTAGTTATTACCTAAGCCTTATATTTAAAATTTAATATCAGCCATTTAAATATAGATAACTATAAAATAAAATGTCAACTAGTTTTGTGTGATTGATCAATCTTTTGCTTCATAGTGTTTTCAATCCATCGTTTTGCACATAACTTGCGAAATTTTTATGTGATCTCTTCTAAGCTATAAAGTAATCTTTTAAATTTATTTATCATCGGTTTGTCCTTAAATAATAAGTTTCAAAATGTTATTTTAGTAATGAGCCAAGTTTTGCTACAGATAAATAAAATACTGCCAAAGATAGATTTATTATCAAGATGATCGGCCTACAGTAATTAGACTTTAAATTACTTTTTATAATGTTGATATTATTGATCGATATAACTTTTAATAGATCTCAATGAGAAGTAAATCTTGCTACTCGTGAAACGTGAATCGTTGCAAATAGTTTTATTTCGTTTAATATTTTTTTTACCTAAATGTTTTTTTTTTTATAAGATCACATCAAGTCAGTGAATAAAGGAAGTAGGTATAATTTGTACGTGTAAATCAATCCAGATTTTTGTGACCTCGCTTTTGGAAGTATCCGGTCAGACTCTAAATATAAAATTATAGTACAAAAAGTCTAGATGACAAATGACGAACACAACAACCACATATTCTGAAACAAATGATTCACGAAACAAATGACTCGCTAAAAGTCATTACCATGTCATTACCTACCATAGGACAATGCTTGACCACTTGGCGAGTGTTGATTGGTAGCAAGATGACGAATATTACACAATTGAACTGTGACTTCGTATATGACTATTTCTCGGTAATTTACATCAGGACTTAGTTTCAAGTTCAGTAGCAGAATATTGTATGACGTTTTTAAATCCGGATCTATTTTTGTAAACGGTTTTGTATTATTTCAATAGTCTTGAGGTTTTCATTAGGTACACTAAATAAATATAAGTAAAAATAATAACAAACTGAAAAAAAAAATGTAGTAGGGAATTGGACATTAAACACTCATGGGTCTTTTTGTAACACTCAATATGTACTCGTATATATTATTTTTTGTAGATATTTTAGCCATTTTGTAGGGTTATTAAAAAACTGACTTACTTATAGTAAGTAGATGTTTGACGGCAGGGAATTCCACTCCTAAGCTGTACGCATTTTGTGCTTATGAAAAAATGACGATGATAGAAAGTGCTGGGTGAATTGTACAGTTCCTGCAATTCCGTTGCACACTCCCTAAAATATAAGCCATAAAACACCGTTCGTCGACCGTTGATTACCTATATTGTCACAAGAATAAGATGTAAGGACCAACACTTCAATTGTATAGTCATTGCTTCAACCAGTTAGGATGATGGCGTTCCAACCTTGACCACTGGGCTATTATCTCATGTAGGTAGTCCCTTACCTCATCTTCTAATAAATCTCATAAGACAGGTCAACTCATTAATCGTATTGTGGTGTCACTAACATCCTTGGGCAGCTACCCCCGAACGGCCCTGAGATCAAACACAAAACCGCGGAAATACAATGCTTCACATACAAGGCCGGGTCTGTTTGGCTGGTTGAAGAGGCCCCGCTGCATAAATACGCGATGGAACATGAAAAAGTCGTAGCTTTGGTATCGAGGGCCGCCTTGAGATATTTGCAGGTCGTTCGCACGAGTGTAGTGTAGATGCTCTATTGTTTTTGTGTGATTTACGCCGGTAGTTTGTTATACATACTTCCCTGGTTGTTTACTTCGTTAAGTAATCCGCTTCTACTCTGATTTAATGAGCCGCATTACGATTTAACCAGTCAATAAGTTAAAGGGGAAATATCAAGGTTAGTTGGGTCAGTCTTGGTTGTCGAGTTAGTTGGGTCAGTCTTGGATAACGAGCTTAATTTTAGATTCGTTGAGCCATGTTAGATCAGATTCTGCAAAATTCTTCAAATCTGGTGTAGCAGGAACAAAATCACATTGCTTATGGAGTTACAAATGTTTTAACATTTAAATGTGAAAACAATGAAAAAAAAATTGATGAATGTGTTTTGTGTGTCGGTTTTAAATGTGATTTTTTATTTTATCTACATGGACTGATATCCGACACTTCGTGAACGAAAATAGTGTATATTTTATGGACGATGATTTTAAATATCACCTTTTTATTCAAGGTAGGATATCATCAAATAACTCCTTCTGCCTTTTACTGACCAACCCTGTGTTCCTTTAGTTGCCCTTTGCGTTCCAGGGCCGCGTTAACTCTTTCCAACAATCTGGCAGTCCAAATAATATTTCCTTGTTTTTTGGAAGCAAGTTGCATCGATAGCTTCCGACTCTGGCCGTAACACTAAATCCTTATCAAAATCACTAAAACAGTAAGCAAACACCATAACTGGGTCAGCCATAAACATATAACTCTTATCATTTATGAGACAAGTTTCACAAAAAATCAGTCAGTCGTTATGAAAACGGGTTATTTTGTAAAACGGACATGTTCAGTCATGTTTTTATACGCTGACGGAATATTTAATGGGATCTAGATCGACTTTACACGAGGTCAGGCGGATTTAATGGTGTGTAGTGCCATTCATAACTGGACGATGACAAGTTATGTACTTAGGACCTAAATCTACATCTATATCTTCTACACTAATATCTTAAACAGTAAAGTTTATAACTTTGTTTGTAGAAAGTAATCTTTGGAACTACTTACTCAACCGATTTTAAAAATTCTTTCACCAGTATCAAGCTACATTAATCCTGAGTGGCATATTTGATTGTAATTAACCCTTAATTTGGCAACGAAAAAAAAGTAAGAAATACATAAATTTAATTATTGGAGGCCTTTGGGGGTGTGCTAAAGAGCCCCGAAAAAATGTTGAAATAAATCCTGAGTTGCCCACTGTTGGGAAAAGTCATGTCCGTCACAGCGGACATTACCAATAACTTAACGATGAACGCGTAGATTCTCATGTCCGCTGTGGTGGACAGTGCCAAATTATGGAAAAATAAAAAACGTTAATATTATTATGTTTATTTTATTAAAATAAGAAAATACAAAACAAAAAACGAAGAAATTGACCTGAAAATGTTATTTATTTGGTATGGAAATTTAGAAAACAATTTCTCGGGGTTTTGCCTGTTACAAAGCATAATCTAGTATTGCATTTTATGCAATATACGACGGTCTTCTTTTGGCAGTATCTGCAACGACCTTCTTCCATCGTTGAGGGGAAATGACCTATGTTGTCATATTTGACTGGACTCGATGGGCGGGCGACGTGTGGTTTGCTTACTTTTGCTGTCTCAGTTTTACTTCTTTTGGCACATCTGTTTGCCTTCAACAATATTTCATAAATATCGAATTCTTCTTCTGACAGCTGAATTGACTTGCCAGTTTGTTGAACAGAGTATAAATTTGTCTGTTCAACAATATTACTAATGACATTTTGAGAAAAAAAAAGATTAAAGTAACTCAAAGGTGAGTCAACATCTTCTGGCAAATCAATATAATCTCCATTTTCATCCTCTTCTACTGTCGCTCTGTGGCGGAATTGTGCTACTTTCCATTTATAAGACAGCTGAAACTTTTTACCCTTCTTCGCTTTTTTTGCTGGTACTGTAGATGGCTGTTTCCTGGACCTTGTGTTTCGTGATGCAAGTGGAGAAGAAAAAGCTATAGGTGCCATAGGCGTTGATGGCAGTGAGGGAATAGCAGATAGGGATGGAACATTCTCATAATTAGACTCTCCAATTTCGCGCACGATAGAATCTGATATAACATCACTATTATCAATGTTCAGTTCTTCGTCTTCAGATGTACTGATTGTTAGGTTTGCAAGGGAAGATGTAATTGATGGTGCAGAAGAAGAAAGTGGGGAAGAAGCATAAGCACGCGGGTCATCATGCATTTCTGTTTCAGATTCAGAATTCTCACTAGCATCGGAAGGTGGAATTGGCTCATTTGGAACTAAAGCGATAATTTTACTAGCACGGTTAGGCTGTTGACAAAGAAAAATAAACAAAACTGAGAACCATACCAAAAAAAAAATATTAACCTTTTTGGCGTTGTCCGCCACAGCGGACATAATAAATATCTTGAGCAAAACAGGTGGTCGTCTTTGCGCTGACATTTTGTGTCACGAATGACATAATTCAGCGTTGCCACACTCAAATTTTATTTTCTACTATTAGTTTATGAATTTAAGAAATATTTAGTCGATTTGTAATCGATGAGAATCGGATAAAAAACTAGTAGGATTTAATTTTTGTTGACGTCCGTCACACCGGACTTTATCAAATTAGGGGTTAATAAAAAAAATACCCTAAAAATATTTCACGCCTGACGAAGCGATAACGTAAAGAGATAATAGGTATAGTACAGGCAAAACATCGAACAATTGACTGTACAGAATTTTTTTTTATTAAGAATCATATGGCGTATGAGTATTCCGTATGCGCATAGTTCGGAACGATTAAGTTCAGAGTGACTAACATTATTTTGACCGTACTGTAACTTAGATAAAATGTTTACCTCCAATTGTCATTATTTTGTAATCGGGAGTAAACCTTCAAAAAGCGCGGAGTTTAAGGAAAATATCATACTTGCAATTCCTAGAGTAAAGTAAAAGATAAACATCCAAAACGTACTTATTATGGCGTTATTTCAACTTCTTTATGTTCTTTTGCCTTGACTATATAGGTTACCTTTATTTATTTATTTATTTATGTACCTACACACAAACGTATAAAAATGAAAAGAATAAATACTGATAGAACAGCACATGGCGCTGCTTATTTCAAATTAAATTTCTTCCAGCAGACCTGTGACAGAAGAGTTGGATAAGAGATGTAGACACAATGTACTTATATAAATAAAGTTTCGGATGTCAGACTCTTGCTGACTAAAACCAACGTGTTTTCCTTTAGTTACCGTTTGCGTTTCAGGGCTACGGTGACTTTCCGAATAATCCCACAGAGGCGGGTATAACAATAAAATTTTAATAGCATACGTTAATCAAAACTTTAAATCTGTTAAATAAATTGGAATTGTGTCTGAACTTACAGTAGTGACTGGGTAAATTGAAATTTATAACTTGTATCCTGCCACAGGCACTCGATTTACTTACCAAGTTATATACATTATTACCTCCTCGAAGGCCAGCCCAGCCTTTACTAAACTCTTAAAAAATTCTTACGCAATTGATCTCAATTTTTGCCCAGATTTATTAAATCGAGGCGTAATTAAATTACTTATCTTACACGCCTTACATTACTGAGTTGGCTCTTGTAAAGTCTACTTAAAAATAACGACGGTTTATTAGGAAACCGTATAAAATTGCTGCGAATATATATTTTCAGTTTTGTAGAACAACAAAAACAGACTCTTGACAAGCGAAATCCTTTTAGCAATAACAATGACCAATAGTCTGAAATGTTTCGGACTAGCCAATGTGGTCATGTGACATCCGTATTTTTTTAATTTTTATTATTATTGATAGGCACGCCACTATCTCGCCTGATGGTAAGCGATGATGTGGTCGACGATGGAGCACGCGCTAAAACGATTACCCTTAGATAACCTATTCACTGTTGACTTAAAGACCTCCAGGTTGTAGCTATCAGGAAACACAGACTCCGCCAGGGAATTCCACTCCCACAACAAATGTGTTCCTAAAACGTTTTGTCCACCATATACCGACTGTATGATGTCCACCATATACCGCTGGCGCATCTGGAGGTCTGGATTAACGGCTTTCCGAGACACGGAGGACTGAACCTCGGTATGTGAAGGAGGGAGAACGACTTCGACAAGAGTTGCATAACATTGACGATAGACTATTATAATTGTAGCCACGAACTCTTCTATTTACTCATAACAAACCATATTTAAAAGCCAAAGCGCTGTGAAGTTTCGAACATGTCCTTATACTACGACGATGACATCAGACCTAGCTCCATTAGACAAGAGTACTAATTAAGAAACTATAATGACCAGTCTAAAATGCCTGTCGCTAAGTCAACTGAACTAGAAGTTACTAATACTGACTAGTAGAGTAGGTAATACGAGTCGTTACAAAACCGATTGTAGGATATGAAACATACGAACCGTAAGATATTGGGTTGTGGTAACGTGTGTGCAGGTGGCGTAAAGTGGTGTCTCCTAATAAGTAGCGATGGAGGCCGTCTGTCATTCGGTGTGCTGTTTGTTTTACTTAACCTAGGGCTGGCCTGATGGCTGATACTGTACTTTTAAGTTCATAGAATTTACTGTGATATCGTAGCACGTACAAGGATAATCGTCGATTGGTAACATATTCCATAAAAAGTTCCTCCTTTGCGACTTGGCTTCGGTTCCTCGTACGCCTTCCAAAAGTTCAGGACTTCAGTTAAATAAATACATAATAATAAAGATTTATCCTTTTTTTGAAGTGATATAAAACTTCTTCCGCTCTGGGTAGTGCGAGAGAGTGTCAGACTTTAACTGACTAAAATCCGCATGTGTTCCTTCAGTTGCGCGGTATGTCTTTCGAATAATCCTGCAGAAAGGGACTCGGAGCTAATGTATTCGTCAAGGAGCTCTTCTATACTTCACGTGTGAGCTTTGATATGTTGACTTATCAATTGTCCTTTGGTCAGTTCTAGCGATCTGGGAAATATTGAAAATTATCATGAAAACCCCTATCTTGATGAACAATTAAAGCCCATAGGTAAAACTAAAAGTCGGTTTTTGAGCTTTTAAATGCACATGTAAACATTTTAAATACTTACATGATAGTTTCGAGACATAACCCTGAAAAAAAACCAAATCATCTGAGAAATTTCGAAACGTTTCATGAAAAAAAAAACCAATCCCTTAGAAATTTCTCACGATCAATCAGCAGAACAACGATATATATGCACCTAGATAAGACATGAATGTATTCGCGATAGATACGGTCCTATTCCCCCCGGACCTCTGCTCTGTGCAACATACATACATACTGCAATCCATCAGCAGTGCTAGGAGTGGAACAGATAGCGACGTTTTTGCTAATTGCGCAATTAATATAGCCTGTATAAATTATAGGGAGTATGTTATGATGCAGAAACTTGGCTGATGGAAACTATTGCATAAATGATACTTGAAAATTTTAAAAGAATAGATTAGTGTCGATTTTTTTAGCTTTATAATTAGATATGAATTCAACGCCCCCAAAGATTGAAATAATAAAGTCATAGTATAGTAAGTGTTTAATGCAAATTCGTAAACTCCAAACTTCTTTACCCCTACTAGTATTTTTTTGTCTTTTTTAACCGACTTCAAAAAGGAGGAGGTTATATGTTCGGTTGAATGAGTTTTTTTTTTTATGTATGTTCACCGATTTCTCGGTCAATTGTGGACCGATTTAGAAATTTTTTTTTTTTTATTGGAAGGTTATGCTTCCGAATTGGTCCCATAGAAATATTGTTATGATCTGATCATGAACTTCGAAGATATGGAATAGAACTCCTCATAGGATCACAGCAGAACCGTCGTAACAAGTAAAATTGCTTTGTTTATACGTGTAGTCGATGACTGACTGAAAGTAGAGGGGGAATATATCGAACTGATATGATGATGAAGCCTGAAGTTAGGCACCGGAACTCTGTAATAAATTAATGTAATCTAACCGTGTTTGGGATTATTAGAATTGTCATGAGATGCACTTTGGCTATAAAGTGTAAAGTTTAAGTTTGGCTGAGGGGTACTTTTTAGTGGTGGTACCATAACTAAAAAGTGTAAAATAAAAAAACTTTTTCCAAAAAAAATTCAACCGACTTCAAAGTAAAAAAAAACACTGAAAAATGCAAAATAACTTTAATTTCGGAAGTCGGTGTTAAATAACGAAGAGACAAAACTATTATAGAAACACCGACTTCCGAAACCTTTCTTCCTTTCTTTTTATTTTTACTTTGAAGTCGGTTGAATTTTTTTTGGAAAAAGTTTTTTATTATAAATAAAAATATTATTAAAATACCTATTAAATATTTTTTTTTATTAGAAAGTAACTGTTAAAGAAAACAAACTGTTTTTAATTTTTCCTGTATTTCGGGGAGACGTTAAATTGATAAAAAGTAATACTTCTAAATAGAAAATTTCTACGTGTTGGTAGAACATATTCTCAAAACTAAAGTTTTCAACTATTTTATTTCGTCTGGTTGGCCTTTGTGACGGCAAAGCAAGCTTTTAAAGTAACATTACATTACGCATTGAAAGCGTACTAACATTATGCATATTACACGGTCATAGACTTAGGTTTATTATTTACTAAGTGTTATGTCGCCAATTTGCACACCTATGTAATGATTTATTAATGCTAGTTTCGGCTGGAGTAGTCACCTACTTATGTATTATGCAGTAACTATAGTAGGTGGAGGCTTATAATAAGCATGTATATAAAAATAAATAATCAAATAGATAAGATTCAAAAAATTTGTAACTCATATTTTTTTATTCATTTTACAATGATATTATGATCGATAGATAGATCTGCCTCAGTATAATATTCTGCTGGGACTGCTGGGACTCAAGCCTTTTTTTTTTAGAAGAGGTGGATGTCACAAGTTTTAGAATTTTTCGTTCTAGAACCGGTTTCCTCGCGATGTTTTCCTTCACTGTTCTGAGAGTAGTGGTTACGAAATAAATAACACAAAGTAATGCGTCATCTTGGGGTTGAACCTATGATGTACAACTTGTAAGTCATGGCCGTTACCACAGGGCCATCACTTTTTTTTTCCGGTGGGAAAATCATCCAATGACATCCCCCGCCCTTGGGCGGAACGGGAGATAGTGTCAGACTTTTACTGACTAAAAATCCACTCCTGTTCCATAGTTGCCTTTCATACCAGGGCCGAGTCGTCCTTTCAGAAGCAGACCCTTAGCCCCAGTAGGCTTCGACCCTGCTGGGCCCCTACGGTTTGCTGACATCCCCTTGAGGCGCGCGTGGAACCGTACGCGCCGTCTACGACTTGGGCTCGGTCCGGAAAGTTACCGGTCGATTGGACGGTGAGCTATCCATTGTACGCCGTCCGCAAGCCCGCGCCTACGTTGGCCGGATATCGGGATCGGGACCGGCGGGTGGGCTTGAGGGCCGCGCCCTCGCGCGTGCACGTGCGGCCTTCACCTTTGCTAAATGTTAGCTGCTTCGCAGAAGGAGGCCGCCTTAATTATGGCGTGACTGGGCTACCACTGGAGTGCTACCACAAGCTCTTAACGTGATCTTTTTGACGACCTGAACTGAACTTATATAGCTCTATCCCTGATTCTCGCTCGTACAACTAACATTTTAACATGTCATACTATGGCCCTGGTCTATGGGTAGGTAGGTGTATCTTCATTGTGTTACAGCCTCATCAATCACGAGATATCGAGCCTTTCAGCTGTCGGCCACTTTGTTAGCGACTGTTTTTAATTTGCCCATTTAGGGCTGGTAAAGTTTTTCAACGTTGGCTTGGATTTAGTTTTGATTAATTATTATTTTTCTTAACTTTTGAAAAACTCAATTTCGTAAGTGATGAGTAGCTGACCTGCGAAAGTTTAGTCTAAAATGTACCGTTCAAGAAAAATGTAGAGACACATAATTTTATTACATACACTACTTAATATGAAGACTTGAAAAGTTGTGTAAAACGTATAATAAGTTATAAGTCATTTAATTTCATAACAATGGAAAATTGTGTTGAAAAAAAAAAATAAACAATTGCAGTGATGGTAAGAAGAAAAAGCATACAACATTCTACAAAATCCTAATAAACAAAAATATAGTGAATAATTATTATTTAATAAAAAAAATTATATTTAATAACTTAGTAGGTATAAAATAAATTTTACAGTATACAAAACAATTATATATAAAAAGATAAAAAAATCACATAAAAAAAATAATCCAAATTCCAATGTAAAAAAAAAAAAAATTAAATTAAGTACTCAGTAATTTATATAAAAAAAAAACGTATTGTCCAATAATAACAATAATATTACTTATTCCAATTTCATTTTAAAATCATTCCAGTCAAAATAAAAAATATATATAAAATAATGTCAAAATAAAATTAAATAATTTATACAAAAAAGATCAATAATGTCAGCTGTAGAACAAAGTAGGTACATGTTGTATGAAGCGGGCGCATGAAAAAATAGAGTGTAGTCTTCGTTAACCCAAATAGTGACTGATAGAGAATGTCTTATTGCATTAAGTCCACCTATGTACCACTACTATTTACATATAAATAAATAAAAATCGTTTGGTAAGTTTTAAAAGTAACGTAAGAAACGATAGATGGATTTTGTTAGGGATGATGTAGTCGTAGAGAGCCGATGTATGCGAGGCTTGCGGGATTGTTCGAAAGAGTAACGGTGGTTCTGTAACGTAAAGGGCAACTGAAGAAACACAGGCGGATTTTATTCAGTAAAAGTCTAAAACTCCCTCTCGCTCCACCCAGAGCGCGAGAAATTATGATGATTACCCACCTAAAATATATGTCAAAAAAGGCGTGAAGACAAATGAAGAATACCTATGTGGAAGGAAGACACTCTGTTGACCTCAAATAAAGTGGTTGACTTATTTGTAAGTCAATCATGAAGAGCGGATTGCTTTGAGCAATCCATTCGTGAATGAAGTAACGCAATCACTCTAGCCTAGAAATAGTAAATTGAAGTCTGTGCTAGCTGCTAATACATAGTTCTCTGCTTTCATTGCTCAATTGTTGACGGAAGCTAGCTACCTGTATAATGACTTCATTTACTACACAGCCGTTACAAATGCCACTAGTTTCACTGTTTCATTCATAACCATGAAACAGTTATATAATTAATAATTAATCTAATGTAAGATAGGATCGCAAAATCATCATACAATTTGAAACAAAAAAGCTCAACAAAAAATGAAGAAACCTCGTCAAAGTTTTGTGGAGATTAATAAAGTCATAAATCTCTTTGCAACTCTATTAATGTCTGCCACAGTGCCTGTTGTTAACAAAGCTAGACTGAATTGGTCAAACTTGCAGTTAGGACTAGATAAGGCGGGTTTTGTGATTGATACACTTGCAGTTAGGACTAGATAAGGCGAGTTGCGGGATTGATACACTTGCAGTTAGGACTAGATAAGGCGAGTTGCGGGATTGATACACTTGCAGTTAGGACTAGATAAGGCGGGTTGCGGGATTGATAATAATAATAATAATAATTCATTTATTTGCCTGAAACATGGTAGTACAGATCTTATAATATAACAGGTACAAGGTTCTTCATGCTCCGCCTTATTTTCAGCATGCAAATTTTAATTCAGCTAAATTTTGTTTCCTTTTAAAAAACAATCATTTAACTTATACAAAACAATCCTATTTATAATATGTCAATGAGCTAAATGCCAATAAATTAAATTAAATAACAAAAACATTAAATTAAAATAAAATGTCAATAAAATAAATCACAAATGTCAAATTAAAAAAATGACAACGAAATAAATTACAAATGTCAAACCCAATAAAAAATTTCAATAAATTAAATTACAAATGTCAAACAAGAAAAATTAAAATAAAATGTCAATAAATGAAATTATAAATGTAAAACCAAAAAAAAAAATCAAAAAATTAAATTACAAATGTCAAACAAAAAATAAAAATAAAATGTCATTATGTTAAATTACAAATGCAAAAAAATAATAATACTAAAAATTAAACAATTCATTCGATAATTAATTATTAAGTCCGGCAAAGTTTCTTATTCATATTATAATTAAAAAATTCCTTTACGGTGTAAAAACAATTTTCAATAAGCCATGTTTTGAGCTCTTTTTGAAAAAAATTCGCCGGCAATTCTCTAATTTGTTTAGGTAACTTATTGAATATTTTATATTGATACACTTGCAGTTAGGACTAGATAAGGCGAGTTGCGGGATTGATACACTTGCAGTTAGGACTAGATAAGGCGAGTTGCGGGATTGATACACTTGCAGCTAGGACTAGATAAGGCGGGTTGCGGGATTGATCACACTTGCAGTTAGGACTAGACAAGGCGGGTTGCGGGATTGATCACACTTGCAGTTAGGTCTAGATAAGGCGGGTTGCGGGATTGATCATACTTGCAGCTAGGACTAGATAAGGCGGGTTGCGGGATTGATACACTTGCAGTTAGGACTAGATAAGGCGAGTTGCGACGTACGGCGAGTATCCACCCTTACGTTGTTGAAACTTCAACGGTCCGGACTAAGCGTTTCGCTTCGTCGTTTATACCGCGTACATCGAAGGACTGGAACAATTTGCCTGCTGCGATCTTCCCGTCCAACTATAATTTAGGTGTCTTCAAGGCTAGAGTGAATAGGCTCTTAATAAACTAGTGCGCCTCACCATCAATGATTGCATCACTGCTTACCATCAGGTGGGATTGCAGTCAAGCGCTGGTTTATATCAATTAAAAAAAAAAAAAAAAAAGTTGCGGGATTGATACAGTTGCAGTTAGGACTAGATAAGGCGAGTTGCGGGATTGATCATACTTGCAGCTAGGACTAGGTAAGGCGGGTTGCGGGATTGATACACTTGCAGTTAGGACTAGATAAGGCGAGTTGCGGGATTGATCACACTTGCAGTTAGGACTAGACAAGGCGGGTTGCGGGATTGATCACACTTGCAGTTAGGTCTAGATAAGGCGGGTTGCGGGATTGATCATACTTGCAGCTAGGACTAGATAAGGCGGGTTGCGGGATTGATACACTTGCAGTTAGGACTAGATAAGGCGAGTTGCGACGTACGGCGAGTATCCACCCTTACGTTGTTGAAACTTCAACGGTCCGGACTAAGCGTTTCGCTTCGTCGTTTATACCGCGTACATCGAAGGACTGGAACAATTTGCCTGCTGCGATCTTCCCGTCCAACTATAATTTAGGTGTCTTCAAGGCTAGAGTGAATAGGCTCTTAATAAACTAGTGCGCCTCACCATCAATGATTGCATCACTGCTTACCATCAGGTGGGATTGCAGTCAAGCGCTGGTTTATATCAATTAAAAAAAAAAAAAAAAAGTTGCGGGATTGATACAGTTGCAGTTAGGACTAGATAAGGCGAGTTGCGGGATTGATCATACTTGCAGCTAGGACTAGATAAGGCGGGTTGCGGGATTGATACACTTGCAGTTAGGACTAGATAAGGCGAGTTGCGGGATTGATCATACTTGCAGCTAAGACTAGATAAGGCGGGTTGCGGGATTGCTAGGACTAGATAATTAAGGCGGGTTGCGGGATTCATACACTTGCAGTTAGGACTAGATAAGGTGGGTTGCGGGATTGATCACACTTGCAGTTAGAACTAGATAAGGCGAGTTGCGGGATTGATCACACTTGCAGTTAAGATTAGATAAGGCGGGTTGCGAGATTGATGCACTTGCAGTTAGGACTAGATAAGGCGAGTTGCGGGATTGATCATACTTGTAGCTAGGACTAGATAAGGCGGGTTGCGGGATTGATCACACTTGCAGTTAGGACTAGATAAGGCGAGTTGCGGGATTGATCATACTTGCAGTTAGGACTAGATAAGGCGGGTTGCGGCATTGATCACACTTGCAGTTAGGACTAGATAAGGCGGGTTGCGGGATTGATCACACTTGCTGTTAGGACTAGATAAGGCGGGTTGCGGGATTGATCACACTTGCAGCTAGGACTAGATAAGATGGTTGGCGGGATTGATCACACTTGCAGTTAGGACTAGATGAGGCGGGATGCGAGATTGATCACACTTGCAGTTAGGACTAGATAAGGCGGGTTGCGGGATTGATCACATTTGCAGTTAGGACTAGTAATAAGTAGTAAATTTTTGTTTTGTTCTATCTGATGTAGCGACTTGATTAAACTCCTTACTCTGTGTGGATGAGCGCGCTACATGCGTCTGTTGAATACCTAGAGTGGCTGAAAGTCATGCATATGCGTTCGATTAATACTTATACCTACTTATTTGAGTGTCTGAATCAGGAAATTTTCGTGTCACATAAAACCATTTGCCATTACATTGGCTTCGGTAACCGGTTTTTAACTAATAATGTGTTTAAATCATACGTAGTAAGTTAATCGCGTAGCTCTCGTAAGATCTTGTACATTACTGAATTCGTGCAAGCATGTGATTAATGTTTCCAGTGCAGGTGACAAATATATATCACTTAGTTATATAGGGTGACTGGTAATTAGTGACCGATAATTAAACACGTGATTGTACAGATTTCAAACCACTTTCCCAAAGATACTTTTTTTATATACTCACTAGTTTGTAGGTACATTCACTGATTCGGTACGTATACCTATGGGTTTGCAAGTTGCGCGGGTGTTCTATCACTATTGTAGGTACGACGGCGTCACGCGGCTAACAGCTGAGCGGTCGCCGGTCGCAGGCGCGTGCGCGTATTTAAACAGCTGTTTTATTATTGTGATAAAACTAATGAGAATATAAAAAAGTTTCTTTGGGAAAGTTGTTTGTAATCATGAGTACAATCATGTGTTTAAGTATCGGTCACTAATTACCAGTCACCCTATATAGATATGTATGTTTATGATGTTTATGTGGATATATGTTCTAAAATGGGAACAAGAACACGCCTACACCTAGATGTATATCTGTGAGAATTTAATTGCTTTCATTGAAATAATGTGGGTGTTTAAATTTGAATATTAAGCGAGAATAATTTATAGACAGGACTGGGTATTCCCTTATTATAGGTATGTTTACTTCTACAATAAGCAATCCCACTAAGTTTTACAGGGATAGTTGTTCATTTGAATGGTTGCCTACAAATTAGGAGGTACAGACAGCTGCATCAATTGGGTACCTCTCACGTTAAAATACCTTAGGAAAGAGGGTTACATGTCTAGGGTTACAGAGTCAATGTGGCTCTGGAATATAAATGGCAACTGAAGGAACACAGGTAGGATTTATTTAGTAAATGTCTGGCACTCCGGCTCCTTCTACACAGAGCTTGACCTGGCCCCAACTGCTATGCCAGAGGTCGTGGGTTCGATTCCCACCCACGACAAATGTTTGTGTGATGAGCACGATCATTTGTTCTGTGTCTGGGTGTATTTTATCTATAATATATAAGAAATATATAAGTCTAAGTATATAGTGTATATGTCTTATGTATTTAGAAATATATAAGTATGTTTATCAGTTATCTAGTACTCATAACACAAGCTTTGCTTAGCTTGGGGCTGACGGCGTTGTGATAGTTGTAAAAAAAAAGAGCGGGAGAAGTTATTTGTTAATATCACACCCTAGGACGCATACCACATATAACCAAAGATCACATAACAACGAACGCTGTCGTCTCCCTTTTTGAGGTGGGCGTTAATAACTACGACACAGTTATTAAAAAATTTTCGTGTGTAATCAATTTGTGTTCTTATAAAGATTACTAGCTTTTGCCCGCGGCTTCGCTCCCGTCAACTAACTACTCTATTCTGCTCTACCCAACTCTACCCTACTACAATTTTTTTTATTTTTTTTCTTTTATAAGAACCTTCTCCTGACAATAAAAAACACAACAAAAAAAAAAAATTAAATCGGTCCAGCCGTTCACACGTGATGGCGTGACTAAGGGAAATAGGGATTCATTTTTATATATATAGATTATAATACCCTAATAGGTACTACATTTTTCAACACAAAACTGCTCTCCTCTTTTCAAACCATAGAATCTAATCCAACTCTCATTTGTTACAGGATCTCCGCACCCTTCTAAAATCTAAGCACGTGCAAGGTCTAGAGCTGCACAATGCCCACAAAGCGCTCAACAGAACCAAGGTCATGGAAGCCGTGGAGGCTGCCCGAACAGCCCTCTCCTCCTCTGGAGGTGGACCTCTATTCCTGGCTCTCCCTGCCCATCCAGAACTGCTGGCGAAATATTACGACCTGAGGACGCTGATCAAGAAGGTGGATTTGCTGATGGTGCAGACCCATGCCTTGGGCATGGTGAAGAAGATGACGTATCATCCTAGCAGGCTGAGTGGAATGTGGGATATGATGAATACTGTAAGTGATTTTCCTTTTTATTTTTTTGTCCTCAGTTATGGTTTTACTTGTAGTACCTATGGAGAGCAGTGGTGGTCGAATGGTAACGGCCCCGACTTACGAGTTATAGGTCGCGGGTTCAAACCCAGCCAGGCGCATTACTTTGTGTAATTTATTTCATCACCACTGCTCTCAAAACGGTGAAGGAAAACATCGTGAAGAAACCGGCATGTCCTAGAACCAAGAATTCGAAGACATGTGACATCCACCAACCATCACTGGGCTCGCATGGTGGAGTACGGCCCATTTCCTCTCCTAGAGAGGAGATCTGAGTCCCAGCAGTGGGAACATTAAAAGGCTGATTATGCTTATTCTTATGCTATAAGAAAGGTATTTTAAAGAAAAAATAATATAAGTTCTTTGATTCAAATTCAAATACTGTAATGAATTCTTTGTTCAGGCATAGGAATTAAGTATACCTATTTATTTGTTTAGTTTTGTTCAATATTTCGTACTAAATAACAAATAACACTAAAATAAATCTTTTTCTGAAAACCAAATTAAAATTGGTTATAAAATGAAGCAGCAATTAGCATTCCAATTATTCATTAATTAATATAATCTCGCTGTTTCTCTTCTACGCGCGTAACATAATGGCGGTGACGTCACATTGTAGTTTGTGCATCCTTTTTCTGTTACTTGACAGTTAGCCCTATCACCCAGATTTGAACCCATTCTTTCAATTTGCGATTTTGGATAAAGTTAGTTTTTTATATAACTAAATAATCCCAGTCAAAGTATGAAAGGTACACAAGGTCTGTCCCAAAAAAAACCCAAGTACCTAACAACGCCGAATATTAAAAACAATAAAAAACAAAGACCCAAGATCCAATTACTGGTATTGTTCTTACTAAAGCAAAGAA
This sequence comes from Mythimna impura, assembly GCA_905147345.3. Classification (NCBI taxonomy): domain Eukaryota; kingdom Metazoa; phylum Arthropoda; class Insecta; order Lepidoptera; family Noctuidae; genus Mythimna; species Mythimna impura. The sequence goes on from LR990346.1 coordinate 7,418,438, forward strand.
TTTCAAAAGAAGTGAGCACTATCAACAAACCAACAAACAGATTATTATCTGCACAATACACACAGTATTATTGATGTGAACCGGTTTTCAAAAGAAGGTATAGAAAAGCGGTTTTTTTTTAAACCGATAATATCCGGTTCTCATAAAATCCGATTACAAAACATAAATATAAAAATGATGATCGGGGATGACTTTTAAGTCTCTCTTGGGGGAACATTTTCGAAATATCCGACGAAGGTACAGTACAGAGTTAGAGTTCGGCGCGGGCGCTAACAATAGTTCAGTCTTTTTATTTAATTAATAGGTAAAAACCGATGTTAAAAACTTGTAATCGATTCACATCACTACATAGTATGTCATAGGAAAGTAATTCAATATCTACTTGTAACCGATACAATGGAGTTATGTATGCTTGTTATATAAAAATAGCTGAAGATCGAGTGCTGCTCCAATTGCCGTTAAGCAATGACTGGGCAGTTTCGAAAGACTAGAGAAATTATCCGGAAGGAGCATATAATATAATGGATATGCTTGGATAATGACAGATTAGAAACATACCTGAAAAAAATATAACAATATATTAGATATATAGTATTATCTAATATATTGTTATATATAGTATTATATTAATCTAATATATATAGTATTAGAGATTTAAAGGATTGACCAGATGGTTGCAAACTAGCGTTCCAACCAAGGTGGCCTTGGTTTATGTGTTTGGTTTGTATTGCGGCTACATGGATGTAAACCACGCACCAACACGTTCGGTGGTTGGAAAAACGTGCCTCCCAACCAAGGGAGTTGAAGGTCATAGATTACAACTGCTGTCTACACGGATTGAAACCAGCAAGGTCACCTTGGTTGGGACGTTGGTTTGCAACGGTGGTTTCAAATGCTATTGCTGACTATGTAGTTCTGGGTTCGATACTTGGGCCGACCAAAGTTTGATAACGGTTAACAAATACACCTTGCCCCTTACTAGGCCATTACTCTTGTATACATAACATACTCAAGATACCCAAACTCCGGAATAACTGTCTGTAGGTCATACAAAATCCGAAGAATCGCCAACGCAGAACAGATGGTCGATGGGGACGAAAAGTTCTGGAATGGCGACCACGTACCGGAAGACGCAGCGTTGGAAGGCCTCCCACAAGGTGGACCGATGACCTGGTGAGGGTCGCGGGAATCCGATGGATGCGAGACGCACAGGACCGGTCATTGTGGCGACATTTGGGGGAGGCCTATGTCCAACAGTGGACGTCTTTCGGCTGAAATGATGATGAGGTCATACAAATGTATTTGTGGCGTGCGGAATTCGAACCGGCGATACTCAGCGCAACAGCCCATCGCTCAACAATAATGCCAGTCGTATCGTCTGCTCGTCATGCTCTGGATTTTCTCAGTAGCAACCCGGAGTCTGCACTTGTGCGCGGTCCTGTCAATAGGCTCGCCCCTATGACATAACCAAGTGAGGTTTAAAAAAAACTGGCGAAATAAGAATGTTCTACACAGGGCAAAGGCTGGCGGGTCGGTAATAAAAAAATGTCATAGTTTCTTAAATACATACGTAAGACGAATTCGTGAAACTTTAGTATCTAATTTTAGATTGTATGTACAAATCGACGGTTGCAAAGTAAATAAAGTTATCTGAAATTTTGCGATTTTCTGATAATTATTGTTAATAAGTGAATAATAAGCAGTTATTAAGAATTATTTTTTTAAGTATAGTTGAAAAAACAACTATCATTTCTGCGTTTTTGACACTTCAAAGACAATTTTCCATGTCTTAGAATATGGATATTTTGTAAGTTTCTGCAACATAGCAGATAACTTTATTTACTTTGCAACCGTCGAAATTAAACCTCTTCTGAGATTTATACGAGCGATTTTTGTGCATAACTTTGGGAGCCCAGTGTATTTAGGAAGATACTTCTGCCTAACTCTTCGGACGTTTTAAGCATGTTTATGTTTTATTAGATTTAATTATAACTTTAAACAAATTTCAATTCTGATAAGTTCTGTTCTGTTAGATCAAAATTATAAGAAGGCTTAAGGTTAGCTCATTAATAATTATTATTTAATTAATAATTCCCACCAGTGGTGCTGCTCAACAACCTGCCAACTTATAATTGCATAGCAACACACGCACGCAATTTCAATAATTAGGAATCAATCACTTATACTTGAACATCTATTTACAATCCTTTACTCGTAATTTGGTCACGTCTAACGTAGGTACCCAAGGCCAACTGCATCTCAGAAAAAAAAAACATAAGAAACAAACTTACCAGTACACACACTTGATCCTCGTTTCTGTATAGTCAAGGTTTAAATTCCTCTGATTGGAAGATACAGTTAAGTTGGTCGAGAGGTACAATTTAGGGTATGTAGGTCAGTTATAGGCAGGTGCATCTCTCTTGACTTTACAACGGTCTCACTTGTATGGTATGTATGGGATTTTAAATGGATGGATGGCACTTAATTGGTGCTGACCTGTGCCTTTGTAAATTGATTACTCGTTGATTGAATGCAATGAGTGTGTTGTAGGCGCGAATTGAGTTAAGGCCATTTGATACACTTAGTTTTGTGTTAATTTATCTAATTAACCTTTTGAGTGCGTAATTAGAGACACAATAGAAAGACAATGGCGCGTGGACGCCGGGCGTTAATGCGGGGATCAACAACTTAAGACTGTTTTAAGCATTTATTTTGCTTGATATAATTTCGTATTAAAGGTATTACTGGTAGAAAGAGCATTCATCCGTTAAAACCACGCAGAAGCCAAAATCAATTATTTCCGACGGACAATACTGTGTTATATAACAATAATGTGTTTAATTTCTAGATAAGATATTGACGTCATATTATTGGGAATTTCATAATCTTGTGTATAGTTTAAAAACATTTTCAAATGGTCGTATAGTTTTCCCATTAGAACAGTTCTTATCCAAGCCGTTTTTAAAACTAGCGGTGGACGGTCTACGCAGATGCGAGATAGAAGTTAAACCGTGTATGAAAAACTTACAACAATTTTACTTAAAAAAAGTAATAACATTGCATAGTGCATGGCTTAAAAAAGAACACGATTGCTGTAAGTTATCATTCAAGAAAAGTAATCTCAAAAGTGTAATTTGTAGCCATTTTTCGAGATATTAAACGTGTTAGTTTAGAATAAAATAAGAGATATTTTTTTTAGACGTATTAATTGAATACATTTACGATATAAGACATGGTACAATATTTTTTTAAATAACTTATTTGTGGCCGAGGTATACTGATACTAAATAATTAATTGTATTGTAGTGCACATTATTGTTATAGGTATTGTCCGTCGGAAATCATTGATTTTGGCTTCTGTGTGGTTTTAACAGATAAATGCTCTTAAGTCCGCCTCTGTACTCCTTTGTGCATAAAGAACCTGTCATAAATCCATTACTCGGGTGCATCATACGACAGTTTCTAGCGTCGATAAGATATCTATCAAATAAAAGCATATATTTATTAAAAGCATTACTAAATGCTGTTACGTGTATATCTAACAAAATAACATAATCATGCTAAATAAATAAAAATCGCTAATATTTGCATTGTCATGTTGCAAAAAAACACTTAAATGATATAACTGTAATAATTTCTCTAATCCACTTGTCAAATTGCCGAGTCATTGCCCAATCTCAATTGGATCAGACCGAACTCAAGCTGTTTGTAAATAACAAGCATACGAAACATAACGCCTATTAGGAGCCGACTCCAAGCTAGTTGATAATAGGCTATGGAGATGATGATGACGCGACATAACACCTTTGTAAGGGGTACCAAAGGGTACCATCATGCCTTAAAGAGATGTCAGCATAGGCGATGGTACGCGCTAGATTCGAAGCCCGCCAGGGGCTGGGGGATGTTCGAGAGAGTTACCGGGGCCCTGGAACACAAAGAGAAACTGAAAGAACACAGGTGGGTTTAGTTAATAAAAGTCTGACACTCCCTGTCGCTTCACCCAGAGCGGGCAAAAAGGGTAACTCAATCATGAGTATGAAGTACCTTTAGTACTAACAGGGTACTTTGTGAAGGAGCTCCTGAGGGGAAGTACTGCCACCTTATTATTTTGCTTGACAATGTAGTTACACTTTTTTTTGGACGGACCGACGGACCTATTCAAAAGTGCCTGTATATGGTCTAATTGAAAAAAAAAACGATTGCTGTCGTCAATTCGCCATAAGGTTCAAACCGCAATGCTTAGTACTGTTTTGTTGAAAGTCTGGCAGTCTGCAATACCTCACGTGCCTGTCCCATGTTTATCACAGGCACGTGATACATTTTAGTTTCGTCTCTGGGATATTAACGCACCTGATCTGTAAGAGGAAAAGTTAGACTGTGCTGAACAGTCTGCGGGTACTTGGGCTCTGGTGTTGAAGATGTCTTTGACCGGCAGTACCTAACTATACCTACCACCAAGAGAGCCATTGGTTGTTTTAGCCTTTAGCCTTCCGATAACTTAATTCCTTTTACTTTCCACAGGACTCCGTAGTAGACCTCGTCATCGGTCTCGGCGTTCCATCATCTAAGGTCGTCATCAGCTTGCCAGCCACTGCCCAACAGTTTACACTGGTCAACGAAACCCTCAGTACTCCTGGAAGCCCCACCGAAGAAGACGAACCCAAGGAGATAGACCAAGCTGAATTGTGCCGTCAGCTGAGGAGTGGAAGGTGGACCCTAGAGAGAGACCAGGATCTGTCAGCGCCTTATGCTTTCAAGTAAGTGATTGGGTTGTGTTGTACGAAGAGGAATATGTATTCGGTTTTCTGCAGGCGCTGGTGAATACGCACCTTACAATTAGCCGCAAAGTGTACTTTGTTATTCCATATAAAAAAGACGCGCGGCCGAAGCGCGGGTGTACCGCAACAGTCGCGCCTTTCTACCATCGGACAACCCTACGTACGGCGAGTATCCACCCTTACATTGTTGAAACTTCAATGATCCGGACTAAGCGTTTCACTTCGTCGTTTATACCGCGTACATCGAAGGACTGGAACAATTTGCCTGCTGCGGTCTTCCCGTCCAACTATAATTTAGGTGTCTTCAAGGCTAGAGTGAATAGGCTCTTAATAAACTAGTGCGCCTCACCATCAATGATTGCATCACTGCTTACCATCAGGTGGGATCGCAGTCAAGCACTGGTTTATATCAATAAAAAAAAAAAAAAAATCAGCGCTGCAAACGCGCTGCCGTCGCGCGGACTTTGCGGCTAATTTGAAGGCGCGCCCTAAAGTAATAGTGGTTTATGATAGCTGAAGTAACGTGACGTTTTGACAGACAAAAGTAAAAGAAACTGGTTTTATGATTTGACTTTCCTTGACCCTTAAATTGTGCACCAGTTGCATTAATGAATAAGAATATTTTATTTGCATAATAACATGGTAGATACATTTAAGGTCTTATCACAGAATTGTAATCTTGCATGTTTCGCCATTTACTGGCGTACAAATATTTGAACAATTATTAATAACAAAGACGAAAGGTAAATGTGATGTTATGTGATAAAACAGTTCATAACCATCTTCCTGACCTTGTCCCATGTTACTTATGGGGTCGGAGCAGTCTTGTCACCCGTCACGCTATCACTGAATCCCTTTTCAGGGTTCTGTACCCGAAGAGTGTCAAAGGAACCTATTACTAAATCTCTGTCTGTCTCTCCGGCTGTCTGTCAGCGGGCTGGATCTCATAAACCGTAACAAATAGAGAGTTGATATTTTCACAGAATGTGTATTTCTATTGCCGCTACAACAACAAACTATAAAATTTAAATAAAGTTACAAATTAAAAGGGATTCCCATACAATAAACGTTATTTTGTCGGTCTTTTTTCCTCGATTTTAATATTGTATGGAAGTCCCTTCGTGTGCGAGTCCGACTCGCTCTTGGCGAGTTTTCTATATAAGAACAAAAATGTTTTTCTTGAATTGAAACATGGTACCTGTCTGTCACAGACGCTGTATATCATGAAATACTCTCTTAGGGTACGATTCAACCTCTCTAACAAACATGCGTCCCACAATTACATCTTAATATACATGCATGTATTTACCATTTAGATATATTCACAATTACACATACACACACAGTCACATACACTACGCATATAATATACTAACACCAATTACTTATTCTGTGCTGACACTGCCTTTTTACTTAAAATACAAACGTAAGTACAATGCGTTCCAAATAAGAATACGATCGATTGACAGGTAGTGACGTCACGTCTTACTGTCAAATCGAAGAATTATTATGGTGAGCAAAACAAGAAAATTTTAAAATTTAATTTATTTACGAACTGTGAACAAAAATACTTTAATCAGAATCCAGTTCTTCAATTTTGCTCATCTCTGAGTTCTTAAATTTTGCCCAATTTCTTGCGATTTGACAATTCTTCTTATTTGGAACGCATTGTAGACCGTATTATTTATTGTCTTCATGTAAAGTTGTTAGGTACCTTACTATGTTGTCAGCGCGTTAGTACCTACACAATCTAGATATGTAAAAGTTAAGGGGTGGGCACCTGGTGTCCTGAAACACAGGCCTAGAGCCTAGCTTAGGCACCAGTCTCCTACAATATATTCTTACTGATTTTTGGTATACTCATTAAACTGTAAATTGTAATGAGAAAATAAAATTATTATGTATTTACTCTTTCCAGGAACAAAACCTGGATATCATTTGAGGATGCGTCCTCAATCGACGTGAAGGGCAAGTACGCCAGGGTGCGAGGTCTGGCTGGTCTGGCCTTGCACCGAGCTGACCGCGACGTGGAGTCAGCATGCGGTCCTACACTCAGGACTTCTCTGGCTAAGGTGCTCAACCAGCAGAGTAGAGCGCCTAGGGCTGCTGTACTCAGGTAGGGTTTCATTAATACTTTCAATATATTCATTGCACTTTACGAAGAATCAATTTTTTTATTGACTAAGGGCATAGACTTGACGAAAACGCACAAAAGAAGATACCTATGGAGGTACAAAATTTTTCTTAATAGATCCAATAATGTTCAACTTGGCGTTTACCTCTGCTTGAAAAGTCCTTATTAGGATATTATACTTATCATTTTTTTTCTAATAAATACTAACTCATATGGCTAATTATAATCTTATGAATAAGAGGGCTAAGGTCACGGGAAATTTCTGAAAGGGATACCGTGGTCAAAGGGTAACTGAAGGACACAAGTGGGTTTCATTCAGTAAAAGTCTGACATGCCCCTCTCGCTACACCTTTCAGTAGGAGAAGTCTCAGTGTTATCCAGGTACTGGAAGTCAGATAATAATGGTATTCAGCTGCATACACTTGCACCTGTAGTCTCATCATCATCATCATCATCATCATCATTTCAGCCGAAAGACGTCCACTGCTGGACATAGGCCTCCCCCAAGTGTCGCCACAATGAACGGTCCTGTGCGTCTCGCATCCATCGGACTCCTGCAATCGTTACCAAGTCATCGGTCCACCTTGTAGGAGGCCTGACCTGTAGTCTACCTCAACATATTTATTATATTGGAAAAGGCTGCAGATTGATTGATTGATGCTTATGGGAAACCCAAAATGGATAAGACTAGATACTCAAAAGACAATAGCTGTTTTGTTAAAATTCCACTCATGTACCTTCCAGGTCCCTAGAACATGAGATACTGTCACCACCAGGACACGTGCGCGCCATCGACGCGCTGCAGGTGTCTCCCTACAGAATCACGCAGGTCGTGGACTCAGATGGAGTCATCCACTCTATCAGAGAGGTAAGAATCTGTTCTTATACACGGTTTATGTTAATATAATAGAAAATTAAATAGGCTTTTTTATTCTACTTAATACCAAATGTAACAATAGGTAAACACATTTTAAATTAATTAATTATATGACATTAATTTTATCTCATCATGTACTTATTTAAATCATAACATAACATTGAAAATATTTGTTTATTTATTACAATTGTTGATATAATAATTTTAACGAAATCTATATCGCCACATAGAAACTCAATATTCAAAACTACATCCCGGACGCAAAGTTGTCCACACGATTAGAACTAACATAATATACAACAGTCCGAAGTCAACTCTCGGACAGTTGGACCAAACATAACACATGTCTGCTCGGAGAAACCTCCCTTTTCAATGGCGGTTTACAAGACTTTACACCCGGTTCCGCTTACCTCTAAACTATCGTAATGATGAACCCGTAATTGGCTTTTGGTTGAACAGCCCCCCTAGCCAAGTTACGATCGTTTCGTTTGCGTCGAACGCCTCGATTAGGCCACGCCTCCGATTCCTTTGTTCTGACGTCATCTCAACGCTCAGTCACGTGGTCAGAACAAAAGAATCGGAGGCTTGGCCTACTCGAGGCGTTCGATGCATACGAAACGATCGTAATTTGGCTAGGGGGCTGTTCAATTTAGTAAAACGAACATGCAGTTATGAATATTCACTATTCTTTCTTCTAGACCTTATCAAATAAACTAACAGCATTTGTTTCAATTTTAAAATAAACCAATTTTTAATTTTCTAGGAGTCGGTCATCACAAAACACAGAAGCATAACAAATGTTAAAAACACTTGACAATGAGAAGTAAATACATTATTTCTCCTGAATTTCAAAGAGACTTCAAACTGCTGTGCTATTTTGATTATAAAAGTCAATCCAGTTTCAATTTCACAATAAACTTTACTTGATAAGCTCAATATCACAACTTCGTTGCGTTAAAGTTTCTCAACATTACTTTATATGGTGCACATGAGGTAAATTTGTGTTACGAAAATAATTAATCTGCCTATGTTTGTCATTTTATGTAAGGTTGTCTAACGAACTGGTAGGGTTTTCATCCATGGTTCATCTGTATGCTATAGGTATCAAATTAATCTTGTCTTGGTTAATTTTGTATGTCCTTTACACAGGACAAACTTACAACTTTTATAAATAAATTAATACCGTATAAATAGTGTATTTTTCACAAAATAAAACGAATAGCGCCAGAATATAATGAACCACCCCAAAATATATCTAATGATATACCTACACCAAAATATCTATGCTTGTTAGATATTAGACATACACACATTTTTGGAACGACTGCAAAGGTTTAGATGTTTATTACATAACCGTTACATTACAGGACACTCGCACGGAGTTCTCTTGCTCTCGTCAAGGCTACTTCGTGCATCCCCGATCCTGCGCCCGATTCTACCGTTGTGTTAAGTTCGACCAACTCTCGCCCGAATATACCGTAAGTTTTATATAATATAGATATTGAACCCTAATTAAGAAGGTAGTGTTGCAAACTCGGAGCATGCCACAATTGTGGTTGCAAAACCCGTCTTTGAGGAGTGGCTACGGAGTGGCGCCTCTGTAGCCACTTCTCAAAGACGTGGTACTTGCGGCTTCTTCACTTTCCGCAGGACTCAGGTCCTTACCGCACACAGTTGTTTCGGAAAGTTTTTTTTTTGATGATTCCCCACCTAAAATAACCACACGATGCAGGAGTATTTCTTAGTGAGGGAGGTTGTAGGTGTCTTACTTATAATTAAAAAAAAGAAAAAATCCAAGAAAAAAATGACTGTAGAAAGAAAATAGTTTAAAACAATTATTGTCTCTTATCTCATATTAATTATATTCTAAATCAAAAGTTATGTTCTACTTCCAGGTGTTCGAATTCGACTGTCCAGCTGGGCTGGCATTCGACAACCGCTACGAGGTGTGCGTGTGGCCGGGCAGCCTGCCGCACTCGCAGGCCTGTCCTGGCTCTTCCGAGATCGCTCCTGTTCCCAAGACCAGGTTCATCTGTCCTGAACATGAAGGTACGAATTCTTAGATGCCTAGGTACCTACTAGCAGAATTACTGCTGTACCTATGTAGTTATTACACTTTTTGTAGCTATTATTTTGAGAATTAGGTACACTAATCAATACTTTATAATTATTTGCGAAAAGTTGAAAGGAAATCGTTTGTCTTGGTATGGTCATGTGAAGAGGAGGGATGAAACGCATGTTACTAAAAGAGTTCTGAGTATACATGTAGATGGATGGAAAGGGAGAGGGAGGCCCAAGAAAAGATGGATGGATTGTGTGAGGAGTGATATGAAAGAAAATGGGATAGTGGCAGGAAGAAGAAGTAACTCTGTCGGTCTTCACGTCTCGATGTTTGAATGGATAAGTCCATTCAAACATCGAGACGTGAAGACCGACAGAGTTACTTCTTCTTCCTGCCACTATCCCATTTTCTTTCATATCACTCCTCACACAATCCATCCATCTTGAAACTTGTCACACGGGTAGACCTTGCCCTTCAAAAGGACATGGGATACTTTTCATCCTGGGAGTATGTTCCCTCGGAATAAGTACCTACCGTATTAACTTTCACGCGGGTGAAACCACTGGCAGAAGTTAGTGTTGAATACACTTGAAACACTGTCATGTACTCGTTCAAATTCTTTAATTATTATTAATTTGACAAAGCTAACTGCTTCAGGCTATAGATTTCCCTGAAAATTTGTAGGCATATCTTATGAGTGATTAATATATCTTACTCTAGGCAGAAGCTAGAAAATCTGTTACAAATTTTGCCAAGGGATACCATTTTACACAGTTCTTGAGATGTGGAAGCAAAAAAGGCAGTTCCACGTAAAATACTGGCACTCAGATGCATCCGGTTAGACTTTAAGTAGATCCAATGGCGTAACTATAGGGTAGCAAGGCTGGCAAAATGCCACGGGCCCCTGGTCCGGTGGGGCCCCCGATTCCTGACACCGCAAGCTCAGAAGAAGTAACCTAACATGTTAACAAAAATAAGTAACAATTATAAAATTTATAAAATAAGTACTTAAAACTAATTAAAGTTAGACACAAGTACCTAAAGACCATACCAGAGGCATTTTGCCAGCTTACCACTGGGAAGCCCACCTTTAGAGACGAAATAGAAGTCTTCTAGTATTAGGGAACTTGCTGATTTATTAATAATAAAGAATCATTTTATGTCTGTACTTCAGTGATTTATCAAAGTTAAAATTACAACGTGTCAATTTTTCTGGGGCCCCATCCCATGATTTTGCCACGGGCCTCAGACGGTATAGTTACGCCACTGAGTAGATCCCAACAAAGCTGGGAAAAAGTTTAGACAGGCATATGTCAGCTAAATAATATATTCCGTCCATCACCTTACAGGATACTACGCCGACCCCGAGAACTGCCGCTGGTTCTTCGCGTGCCTGGACCACGGCAAGTCTCCGCTGGCGGCGTACGAGTTCCGCTGCCCCTTCGGCCTCGGCTTCGACGCCGAGCGGCTCCAGTGCGACTGGCCCTGGCTCGTGCCCGCGTGCGGTAACATCGCCAGATACGAGGCTGAAGCCCACGGCTTCTCTGCTGCTATTCTTACCGGTAAGTTAACAATGAAGATGTAATATATAATATAATATATAATAATAATATAGATTCCACAACTTTCACACAACGCCATCAGAGCAGCAGCATCAAACTAAGCAGAGATTGTGGTATGAGTACTAGACAACTGATATACATACTTATATATTTTTAAATACATACATAATTATAAATAAATTATACCCAGACACAGAAAAAATGATCGTGCTCATCACACAAACATTTGTCCTGGGTGGGAATCGAATCCACGACCTTCGGCATAGCAGTCAGGGCCACTGACCACTAGACCAACAGGCCTGTCAAGCTATAAAAAAAAAGTAAAAAAACTAAAACCCGACTACGACAAAAAAAAAGTATGAAACAAGATTTCCAGGATGCTGAAATAAACAAGGTAAAAAAAAAGCCGCAGTCACACGTTATAGGTAACAACCGAAACACTTTAATAACGTGTGACTACGGCTTTTCTTTTTACCTTGTTTATTTCAGCGTCCTGGAAATCTTGTTTCATACTTTTAGTTTCGTCGTTTTTTTTGTCGTAGTCGGGTTTTACTTTTTTTACTTTTTTTTTATTTAAATTATTTTGGTGTTAAATCACTGTGCTTCTATACCATTTGCAAAAGCTAAATTTAAAAGGAGATGTTTCATTTTCGGCCATCAGATGTACATTTATCGAAAAAGAGGAAAAAATACCACAAATTGGGGAAAAATATTCTCTGGTGAATTTGAGCCTGATTTGTTGTGTACAAAAAATAATAGTTTTTCAATTATTGCCATGTTTTAATCAACATGGCGTCTCGTTTGCTTGCAGACTTCATTCGTTCTGAAATCATGTCTCATCAAATCAATGTTACGTTGAAAATAATTTAAAAAATGTGTGTATTCTTGTAGTGTTAAAATGAATTACTATTATTCTCATAAACATATTTTTGAGTAAACATAATTAAATGTGACCATTTCATCGTTACAAAAATCTTTAGTCTCCATTTTTGAAGTGTGTTTCTAAACGAATTCAAAATAACCGCCCGAACGCTCAAAGTGACTTTTGTCCCTTTTTATTTAAGAAATGATTCAAAGATTTGATCGTGTTTTGGTGAGCCACTTTTGTCTAATATTCTATTAGAAAGATCTGATCTTAGACTATTTATGAGTTTAGTTCTGATAAACAAAAACAAAACAATTCTATAGGTTAAGTAAACGTCACCTCTACGACCTATCATGGCTGTCATAACTCTTAGGACAAACGTCAAACATTTTTAATTTTTATTTTGTACATAAAAACCATTTGATATTATGAAAAAAATGTTACTTTATTCTATTCAGGGGTAAGTTTCCCAGCTTCGCTAAAATGTACTCGTTATGGCCGAAACCCCACACAAAAATGAAACATCTCCTTTCTAATTAATAATGGTAAATTAATTTTTGTCCACCAGAGGGCGCCACATTGAATTTTGATGATATATTTTGATAAGTACCAGTGAAGCCCTTTCAAATGATATCAAACCCGGTGTATTTATCTTAACATTTTTTTTTAACACATGACTTCTTGTCCGCTAGAGGGCGTCACTTTAAATTTGAACAATATTTTGGAAATGTACAAGTAAAGCCCTTTCAAATGATACCAAACACGGCGTATTTATCTCCATTTTTATTTTTTACACATTACTTTTTGTCCGCTAGAGGGCGCCATATTAAGTTTTGTGACACGTCACGTAACCTATGTTCAGCGGACAATTAAGACGGTTCTAACGATACCTCATACGTCGAGTTCCGATAAGTAGATTAGGAGCTATGTGGGAACAGATGAACAAACTCACATACATACATAGCCTGTCAAAATCATAACCCTCCGTAGTCGGGTAATAAAAATAAATGTGAAGCTAAAATATCATTTTAAAACTTATTTATCGATGAAGTCTCACGTTATACACAATCAGGTCTCACATGATTTCTTATTCAGTGTGATTAACACTGTGACAGCATAATAATCCTCTCTTTAGATAAAGAAAAAGGAAATTGTATAAATAAACACAATTTTAATTTCAGGCGCAGCAGGCTACCAAGGCCAAACCGCTGATGCTATCAACGTGGCCGCCCATCAAAGCTTAGTCTCCGGTGCTTCGCTCGACAATCTGGTTGGCATCCAAGGAGGTTTCCTCACCAAGGACGATGCTTTGGACTCCAACTTCATCGCTTCCCAGGAATTTGCCAACGCTGGACACAACTACGAAATAGGTCATGGGTCAATTCAATCCGGCAATGGCATAACCGGCCATAGTGCTGCCCAAATCAACAATGGCTTAGCTTACCACGTTGGTGACGCAGGTGCCCATAACGGCAACATAAAACTGGTTCAACCTACCCAATATAATGGACCAGCCAAATACTCTAGTGGTTCTATTATCTTGGATGACTACCGACTTCCTACTAAAGAGGAAGCACTCCGCCACGGTGCTCATCAAGCTAACATTGCTCAAGCTGCCCAGTCTGGAGGGTACGTTCAATCTGGTCAAGCTTCTGGATACACTCAACCCGGGGGTCATGCTTCTGGATACTCTTCCCAGACTGGACATAACTCTGGATACACTGGCCAGGTTGTAGGACACTCTACGGGATACACTGTCCAAACTGGAGGAAATACTGCAGGATACAACGGATACTCAGGCTCATATGCTGGACAAGGCCAAAAGACAGTTCAGTACCAAAGCACAAGTTATAACGACGATAACTCAGGAGCGTACGTCCATGACCCTACAGGAGATACCGCACTGCCTTATAAACATGAAGGTTCATCAGTTGAACCTTACGTGCATGACGGATCTGCCTACAAACATACTGGAGATTATTACGACACTGGCAAATATTCCGGATCTTCTCAAAGTGGTTATGAAGGTAAATACTACGGAACTTCTCAAAGCGGTTATCAAGGTAAATACTACGGAACTTCTCAAAACGGTTATGAAGGCAAATACACTGACGACCAAAGTGGGCAGTATGTTGCGGATAACTCTGGAGCATATGTAGAGACTAACGCTGGAAGTTCAGGTTATAAGGGAGATTATGGTACTGGCTACTCTACTGGTTATAGTGCTGATTACTCTGGTGCATACAACCATGATGACTCAGGTAAATATGAAGCTGGAGTGTATAGAGCCAATGGCCATATTGGTGAAGGTAAAGCCACAAGCCAGTCCAGCTTCCAGCAGTACCACGGATACAGTGAAGCGAATGCTGGGAATTACATCAGCGACTCGAAGGCTCACACTGGTTCATCTCACACTTTGACTGCAGGAGCTATCAATGTTGGTTTAGTTGGAAAGACCACTTTAATCGATGCTGATTACAATAACCAAGTCAACTATGATGATTCGGGTTCTACAGTCTATACCCAAGATCAGGGTGACTATCAAGGTTCAGCTTCTCAAGGTTATAGCAAGGATCAGGGCAATTATCAAAGATCGAAGGCTTACAGTCACTCCACACAAACGCTGCACCCAGCTCATGTATCTTTTGTCTCCCAACCAGCTGTTGCCATAAACCATGTTGGAACTGATGGTAACAACCTTGATGGATACAGTTTTGTGACAACCCCAACATCATCTGGTATACCGACGACTGCGACTCCGTTTGCTGTAACAACTTCAATACCAACTGTGACGTATAAGACTACGTATGTCCCCGAAGCGCCTAAGACGACTATAAAGCAAATATTTGGTGTCTCGCAACCGGCTGTTACATACGTTCAACCGACAGCTATTGCTGTTAAACAAGTTACTCCTCAAGTCCATGTAACTGATTACAATCAAGGTTTGAACTACCAATATGAAAGCAAAGATTACTCTGACCAGTATAACGGTGATGCTAAGGTTGAATCTGGTTATGACTATTCTAAACCGAGTATTAAGTTTGAAGAAGGAATTTCACACACTACTGTAGCGCCTGCAGTTTCTGTGTCCACATACAGACCCGAAAGTGTTAGTCACAATCAGCAAACTGTTCACCATGTTCAATCTGTCGGATTTGAATACTCCACCCCTACGCCGGTTTATGAAGAGCCTTTCAAGAAAGTCGTAGCTTACACTACTGGACCATCAGTGTCCACTTACTCTCAACCTACTGAAGCTACATACACTCCTCATTCTTTCAGTCATCAAACTATCCATAAAGTGGAAACCAGCAAAGTTTACGCTCCTTCAATCGAGTCTGCTTCAGTGGACAATGGTTATGATTACTCCCAATCAGGAGTCGAAGAGCCCAAGGTTGTTCAGTACACCACACCTCAACCCGCTCTGGCAGTTCAGTCCATCGTATCTACTTACCAACCGCAAGTGATCGGTCATCAAACTATACACAAAGTTGAAGCGAACAGGGTGAACACTTACTCTGGAGACTCCTCATCAGGTTACCACTACGAACAACCTTCTATACAATTCGAAGAAGGCAAAAATGTTTACTCAACTCCCGCACCAATTGTTTCTTCTACTTACAAACCTCAAACAATAAGTCATCATACTATTCAAACACAACATATTGTGCCAGTTTCTTCCACACCTAAATACGAGGTCAGTTACCAGTCGACTCCAGTAACAGTCTACGAAAACCCAATCATAAAGTATACGCAGAAGGCAACCCCTGTTACATACGTCGAGCCTACGTACAAATCTCAGTCATTCAGCCATCAGACCATACATAAGGTCGAAGACAACAAGGCATACAATGTTGAATCTGGATATGAATATTTTAAACCTGCTGCCGCTGTTAAACAGCAAGTTCGTTACACTACAGTACAACCACCTGTAGTTTCCACTTACCATTCACAAGTTGACAGCCAACAGACTCTGCACAATGTAGATGCTAGTCAAGTTCATACATACAGGCAAGACACTGACGGTTATGAATACAACAAACCCTCTATTAAATTCGAAGAAGCACCTAAGACAGTTTTCCAATATTCGACACCGGCCCCAATTGTTGCATCGACATACAAGCCACAGACATACAGCCATCAGACTATTCACAAAGTGGAAAACCAAAAATATGTTCCAGTTTATTCCACTCCCGCTCCTCAAGTTGACTTGTCGTACCAACAAGCCGTTTCAACTTACGAGAATCCTATCCTCAAGTATACCCAGAAGGTAACTCCAGTGACTTACGTCCAGCCTACAGCAGCAATCTTCACGCAGACGTACAAGCCTACTATTCAGCAACATGAAGTCAAACACATCGTGAGCCAACCTGTGCAATACGAACAACAACAGGTGCATGTTAGTCAAGAAGGCTATTCTTACAGCCAGCCTGAAATTCAAAGGAATGTTGAACTTAAGGGCTATTCTGATGCAAGTGCAGTATCTCATCAAGTTTATCATCAATCCAGTGTGAACAAAAACTATGATTCTGGTAAGGATGTGGTATATGTTTCAACTTCACCTTCTACTCTTGTGTACGAAGACCATTACGTCGATGTTGATTCTCCTAAAATACAAACATACCAGGCTCCTGAGTATGTTCCACCAAAGAACGACTATAAATTATATTCCGTGGTGTCGACTGCTTCAAGTCCTGTTGTTCATCAAAGCTCTGTCATTCATCAGGCCCAAGAATACGTTGCTCCTAAAGTGCAATACCAATCTTATTCAGTTGGATCGACTGCGTCTACACCTGTCGTCCAGCAGAGCTCCGTGGTTCATCAAGGTCAAGAGTATGACAGCTCTAAGGCGGATTACAATTCTTATTCCGTCAGTTCGACCTCCGCTCCGGTTGTCCACCAAAGCTCTGTTATACATCAAGCTCGGGAGTACGTCGCCCCTCAGTCGGGTTACCAGTCATACTCTGTTTCCACTGCCTCAGCTCCAGTGGTTCAAAAAAGCGCAGTCTTCAACCAAGCTCAAGACAATTATGATTACTCGCAACAGTATGAAACCGTTCATAAATCTGAGCCAACAGTCCACCAGCATTCCTTCAGCACATCTCACGTAGAACAACCACAAAAAGTGGAATCCATCCACTTCTCGTTCCCCAGTTCAACGGCCTCGCCACAGTATCAGCAGGTTGAATACCAATCTCCTGAGATCCAAGTTGTCTCAAAGGGTGAAGAATATTTACCACCTGTTGTGTCTACAAGTGCTCCTGTTGTGTCGTCTACATACAGACCTAGAACTTACTCTACTGTTTCTACAACTCGAGAATATCTGCCACCAGCGGAACCTAAATATGAGCCCATCGTTAAGTCGACCACACCAGCTTACAGAGCAGAATCTACGACATCCTACAAGGCTAAAGAATACTTGCCCCCTGTAGAAGATGGTTCTAAATTGGTTAATTTCGAAAGCTTTGGATTCAATGATGAGAATGCTGCGTCTAAGATTCAATACAACCCCTATCAAGAATTCACGGTTACCCATGACACTGCTCCTGTTGATAGGAAACATAACATTGTGGTTGAAACTGCTAAGTCACATTTACTTGGATTCGGAACAGTTGGACCTGATGCTGGTTTAGTGTTACCAGTTACATATACCACGTCCGCACCTATTGTATCCTCCACATACAGACAAAGAGTGAAGTCAACCGCCAGACCCGCTTACAAATATAGCACCACAACGGAGTACCAGGCTCCCGAATATTTGCCGCCTTTTGAAGATTTGAAATCGGAAGTCAATGTTGAAAGTTACGGATACAATGAACAATCGCCCGGCGCTGATGGCCAATACAACTACCAAGACGTCTCAGTTTCCACTTCATCACCAATACAACGGAAACAAAATATAGTCATTCAAACGGCTAAATCTCAACAACTTGGTTTTGGTACAGTTGGTCCTGACGCTGGACTAGTCTCCCCTGTATCATACACGACTTCAGCACCTATTGTTATATCCAGCCCAGAATCGTACTCGTATTCACCGAAGATAGTTAGTTCTACATACGCTCCTGTTGAGCAAGGCTTGTTTGAAGTCTCGCCGTCACCTGCACCTGTACGAAGAACTAAGCCTAAAGTAGCCGTTGTAACAAAGATCAACGACTTCAACCCATTCCTAGTACGAAAACTAGGAGCTGTTTGCAGCTGTCAGTCACCAGTTCTAATCCTCAAAGGAAAGAGACCTACTCAAGCTCCTCAAGATGTTGGTGATTACAATGATTATGACGACTCTAGCCGCGGAGACATCAGTGACCGTGGATACGGACACAGGTACACTAAAGTAGAAGCTCCCACTGCTGGTTCAGTAGCGACTGCTGCTCCGATTGTATCATCCACATTCAATCCTATCATTGTTCCCGACGATTCCTTCTATCAAGACTTCCAGGAACAAAGCGGCTATAACGTGGCTGTTACTCCGAGGCCCAAAGAAGTATACTCCGAAAGTTATGTATCGAGTACACCTATTGTGGCATCTACCACAGAAAGGTACGTTAGGGTCCGACCGCGAGTGAAGGCCGTCACCGTCGCTCCTACGTACAAGACTGTGTTGTTGAATCAAGAAGTAACTCCAACTGTTACTATTAAGGATGGATCTGAATCCGGATCTGCGATTGACTCTCAGGCGTTTGATCGTTACGGTCCCGGCGGATGGAGAAGCAGAGACGAGACGTTGCAAGGGTCGGTCGACTGCCAGAGAGCCGGTCTTTTCCGTCACCCGAAACAATGTAACAAGTTCTACGCGTGCAGATGGGACTGTACTAAGCAGAGGTTCACGCTGCACGTGTTCAATTGTCCCATCCAGCTGAGCTTCGACCCCAGCATAGGCGCGTGCAACTGGCCCAGCCAAGGCCCCGCGTGCCAGGGCGATACACTCCTCACCAACGTTCTTTAAGTACCTTAACATAGTTGCCAATCTCGTCGTGCCATCGAAATTGTGATAAATTGTGATCACGAATTTTCTCTAACTCTCTATCATCCTCGATACAGTTGAACGATTTGTCTCTCTTTTGTTAAGTTGCTTATTTATTAGTTTGGTTTTGTTAATGTTATTTCATAGTTATTTATTACATTAATTTCTTTTTCAGCTTAAAAGCTTGCTTATGCTAAGTCTTGTGAATTTTCATTATTGGAATTAGAGTTACCATTATCTAGTTCACGTTATTGTAAAATAGTGAAGTCATATTTTTGTATTTTTATAAATTAATATAGAAATAATACGCTGTAATTTGTAAATATACGATTTTATGCAATGAGCCATCTAATTTTATTTTATAGTATTTTAATTAATACAAAAAAAAATTATTAAATCAGCAAAGCGACTGGCTTTCCTACGTCAGCCAAAGCATGTTTGTACTTAGCAATAATAGGATTGACCTCTTCCTCAATAAACTCTGTTACTTGTTCTGGAGCTCTCCCTATGAACGTAGACGCATCTAAGATCTTATCCAGTTGCGATATAATAGGCGCAAAGTAGCCGTCTTTCTTCACACGTTCGATCAAATCGTTATCTTTGCCGTGCTGTTTCACTTGAGCACCCGCTTCGTGAGAGAGTACCCTTATTTTCTCGTGACACACTTGGCGGTCACCACCAGCCTGGACCATAGCCATGATAATATTTTCGGTGGCCATGAACGGCAGCTCCTGGGCAATATGACGGGCGATGACTTTAGGGTACACAACCAATCCTTGGCAAATGTTCAACAGAGTCAATAAAGTAGCATCAGCGGTTAGGAAGCCTTCAGCAAGGGTGATGCGACGGTTTGCCGAGTCATCCAGAGTGCGCTCGAGCCATTGAACTGCGTGGGTGTTGGCAGCATTGGCGTGCAGAGTGATGAGGTGACGGGCAAGAGCGCAGCAGCGTTCCGACCTCATCGGGTTCCTCTTGTACGGCATAGCGCTGGAACCAATCTGGGTAGCTTCGAATGGCTCCTCTAGCTCCTTACGAGAGGCTAACAGACGGATGTCTGAGCACATTTTATGTACGGTTGCTCCAAGTCCAGATAATGCAGAAATTACTTCCAAGTCCACTTTCCTTGAATACGTTTGCCCAGTGACGATGTACCGCTTGTTAAAGCCAGCTAATTCTGCGACTCTTTGGTCGAGAGCACGGACTTTATCGTTGTCTCCTTTGAAGAGTTGGAGGAAGGAGGCTTGAGTACCAGTAGTTCCCTTGACTCCTCGGAAGCGAAGGTCGTCTCTAGCGCGGGAGAGGGCACGTTCATCCATAAGCAAGTCGCTCAGCCAGAGCGAAGCTCTCTTGCCGACAGTAGTCAGTTGTGCTGGTTGAAGATGGGTGAAACCAAGCATTGGAAGTGACCTGGAAAAAGTTAATTTGCTCTTCAATAAAAAATCTTTTAACTATCTATTGCTAAGTCATAGTAACCGCTCATGTAGTCTCTTCTATTGATATAATTGGACATTAATCGAAATACGCAATTTATCAGGAAGTTGTTCCCAATTAATAAAGTGTCCAAATATGGAGATCTGTCGTAGATATCGAGTAGTGCGTACGTTATAACAACAGTTAACGATTATTGCTTATTGTTCTAAGTTATTGTATGCTAAACATATTTGTCGTAATGGGTACGACATATGATTGAAGTACTAATGTATGCTATTTGTTTGGTTATTCTAGCTTTTCTTCTGGTACTCATCAATCTTAGAAAGAATGTTTGAAGTAGAGGAGTTTTATGTGCTTTCTTATTAGGCATTTTGAGTGAATGTTCGCGAACGTTCGAGAGATTAAGTTTAGTGATTTGGTGTGGATTTGTGTATGAAGCATTTACGTACAGTAGCAATAACAACTAATACACCGACGCACCCAACCAGCAATGACATAATGCACCTGATGCAACAGTATTACTTACCTACATATTTACAAACCTATAAAAACAGACTACTGCCAACAAAACCTCATCCTACCAAATCCACTCACTGCTTAGGTACTTACTTGCCATCATATCATTTCTATCAAAAAACGTCCAAATTTACCATAACTACTGGTCCGATGACGTTACATAGGTCACCATAACGAGGATTGTCGCGACACTCACCAGGTTACAATGTAGTAAGTGACCGCCACTACAGAACCTTCCGGCACCATCAAGATCATCAACTTGCTTGTATTCATCAGCAAACTTCGACAGCTGACTAATGATAGCCCCCAACCTCGGCAGCAGCAGATCCAATCCATGTCTCAGCACGATCAGATCCGTGTTATCTCCCACATAGCACGAGGTAGCTCCAAGATGGATGATGGGTGCGGCCTTGGGGCATCTCTCCGCGAGGGTGTGGACATGGGCCATGACGTCATGGCGGACTTTCTTCTCGTGTGCTGCAGCGGCTTCAAAATCGATATCGTGGATGGCTCCTTCTAGTTCCGCGATCTGGTCATCGGTGATGTCAAGGCCGAGTTCCTGAAATGAGAATATGGAAGGTTAAGAATGTTTTATGGATACCTAAATAAGGATTTCAATAGTCATTAGAGTTCCGTACCTAAAAAGGAAAAAACGGAACCCTTATAGGATCATTTTGTTGTCCGTCTGTCTGTCTGTCTGTCAAGACCCTTTATCTCGAGAACGCGTGGAGGTATCGACTTGAAATTAAAATCATATACTCAGGTCTGTGGGAAGCTGTGAAAAATCAAACTTCTGAGTTAAAGAAAAAAAAAAGATACGGCCGTTTATGTCAAAAACGTATATTTCGACACTCTCAAGGGAATCAAAATTCATGGGGTACTTCCCGGATACCTAGAATGCTGAAATTTGGCATGAAGCAGTCTCATAGCACAAGTATAGGAAAAAATCTGGAAACTGTGAATTTGTAGATACCTCACAAAAAAAAAACTTTTTTTGCGATTCGGAAAAATCTTCGTAACTCAATTCAGGAATTGAACTGTTTTCATAGGTAAGTTAAGTACGGAACTCTCAGTGCGCGAGTCCGACTCGCACTTGCCCAGTTTTTTTTTGACTTAGTTCTTATTCGTATCGTAACGATGGAAAATATAGTTTTTACATGTTATATATTGTCCTCTACAACTCTTCCATCATTCATACCTCTTCAGTGGGTGAGAAACAAACACGAATGCGAGGTTTAAAAACCGTCCGGCGAAACGAGTGATACGGCGACATGGAGTGTCAGACTTTTACTGATAAAAACCTCCTTTAGTTGCCCTTTGCTAAGGCCACGGTAACTCTTTCAAATAATCTACATCCCTGGCAGACATCGACTCAAACTGGCCCCTTCAATCTTGCTGACATCTCTTTGAGGCGCATATGGAACAGCAATAGATTTAGTTATTTTACTTTTTTGTTAAATATCGCAGCATATGAAGATACAGGAGCCTTTTTGGCCTTTGCACAGGTCTTTTATTTTAATATTTTAATATTGTATTCTTTTATTTTAAGTTAAGTATTTATAGATTAAGTAGTTATTTTTTTATTTTATTGTTGTTTGTCCTGTGCGGGTCTCAAATAAATGTTTTCTTTCTTTCTTTTTTTCAATACGCAGTCAAATCCGGCCAATAGGTGGCTGATTTGCTGTTATAATATTGTAAAATAGACATTTTATAAGAATAAAACCTAATACAGTTAAACGCGCATAATCGTTTTCATGATCTGATTATATTACTAACAGTATTTGCTGTTATTCACTTCAAAACATTTAGGTACTTCAAAACTAATCGCAGTTTCAGCAGTTCATTCGTTTGAACAAAAATATTCAGGTTTTTTAACACTTTAATTCCTATCTAATAAAAGGAGATGATGCATGTAATGTCGTAACTTAGTTTTCAATGACACCTGAACAGTAAATGTAGGTCATATAGAGAATTTTTCAACAGATTTTTCCTCTTACATTTGCAGGTACTTTTTATACCTAAATAAAATAAAAACATTAATGTACACGTCATGTTTTAATTTCCAAGAATGGCGCTTGGTATAATGATCTAACGATTTATTTTGGTTTCGAAACCCTGAAACATTTATGCCAGTTCCAGTCAGTTAGAATCACTGCTTGTTTTTATAGAGCATAAGAAATTAAAAATACTATTTTAATAAAATGTTATTTCATTCATAAAGCTATTTCTTGTGGTTATGTGGTTTATGGAGCAATATCTGCGTTCTTGTTTTCGAGAGCAAATATTTTTAATTGCTTGTGTGCACCGAGTCACATAAATATGAAATCCTAATGCTTCATGGTTATTTTGAAGAGCTATAATAAAGAAACTGAAACCTTCCATGATTTTGAAGTGATTTTCGTCAGAACGTCATAATTTGAGTTTTCTTAATTATAATGTTTGATATTTGTCATAGTACCTAATGTTTATTATTTTAGTGTTTAAAAAAAACACATATATTAGGTGTTTTATTTCAAGTACCTAATCCTAATGATAGGTACCTACTTTAAATATTATTTATTTATTGTTGCACACCTACCACAGTCTTTTTAAACCCAAAGATTACATCTGGTAGAGAACGCCTTGTTGCATTAAGTTCGCCTATGTGCCACTACTGAACAAATAAATAAATAAAGAAAAATAGCAAAGAAGAACATGAAGGATACTTAGTTCGATGAGGATAACTTCCTTGTGAAGATTTATAAAACTTAGTTTAAAAAAGATAAAAACTAAAACAAAATTGACCCACACTACAAATGAACAGGAGTCTTTTTTTATCGTAGGTGCGTTCGCAAACAAAGTGAGAGTTCTGTTTGTGAACGCACCTTGTGAGTTTGCATAAACTCACAAACAACTCTGTTTTACTTGGTTTAACAGGTCATGTTTTACATGGCTAATCTAGAAATCTATAGGTATATAGCATAGATGATGGAGAACAAAATGAAGTAACAACGTTAAATAACGTTTATAATCCTCTAAGGTTTAGGGAGATGTCTAGGTTATCCATAATTATGTTTAAATTTCAAGCCAATTTTTAAGCCTATTCCAGCCTACCGAGAGATCAGAGAGCAGCGGTGACAACTTCGAGTTGCACGTCGCCGGTTCAAACCCAGGCAGGGGCTTTACTCTGTTTTTGCGGAGAGGCAGTTCGGTTTTGCCTCTCCGCAAAAACAAAAGGCCCAAGCAAGGGCCGAAAGGCTCTAGAGTGGCGACCGCGCACCGGAAAACGCAGCGTTGGAAGGCCTCCCACAAGGTGGACCGACGACCTGGTGAGAGTCGCGGGAATGCGGTGGATGCGAGACGCACAGGATCGGTCATTGTGGAGACGCTTGGGGGAGGCCTATGTCCAGCAGTGGACGTCTTTCGGCTGAAATGATGATGATGATGAGTTCGGTTTTTGCAGGGAGCGCTCCACGATGAACGCCATGCGCGTAAGAGCCCTCACGGAGGAATGCGGTGTACCGGGGTGGGGTTGTCGTGACAGTGGCTCTCTCTTGACATCACCAATATCCTGATCCGGTGTTGCATTAGGGAGGCACTTCGCGACCACTAGATCTATGAAGCTATCAGGAATTTTAAAAAGTAGCTTGAAATTTTATTATAAAAACAGCCACACCACAGAATAAGCTTCGCTTAGGTAGGTACATTTATTTCCGTTATTTACAATAACACAAGAAAAGTAAAAACCTAACTAATTAAAACTATATACACTTCTGGACACATCTATTGGCCCACCTTAGAGTTTAGGTTTCGATGGCCCCTACCGAAATATGATTGCTAGATTGAACAAAAACTGTTGATGCAGTTTTAAACCTGATACATTTTACCATCTTTTTCGATCGTATTGTTTTAAATTTGAATTCAGAATACCATACGACATGGAGCTACGCCTAACAAGTCGGATATGCGCCTTGTTAAAGGCAATTGATTTTTGAATAAAAAACATGTTTTATCAAATAAAGGTTTAATTTAATAACGCGTGTTGCCTCCATGGGCATCTACCACAGCTCTCATACGATTAGGCATAGAGTTTATCAACCGCTCTATGAAATTTTGAGGGATCATCTCCCATTCCTCTTCTATGGCAGTTTTCAACTCCTGCATCGTCTGGGCAACTGGCTGACGAGCCCTAACACTTCTTTTTAGCTCGTCCCACATGTGCTCAATGGGGTTCATGTCTGGGCTTCTGGCTGGCCAGTCCATAACTGTGATGTTCACATCCCGAAGATATTCCCTGACGATGCCGGCCGCATGGGCTCTTGCATTATCATGCATAAAAAGGAAATTTGGGCCCACATAGTCCGCGTATGATATCACGTGAGGTTCTAAGCACTCACGAATGTACCTTTCAGCATTTAATGTTGGCAGCCGTGGTCCTGTAACAACCTCAAGTTGAGTTTTGCCGCTCGCGGATATACCGCCCCAGACAGTCCATGAGCCACCGCCATAAGCAACCCTCTCTTCAAAGCAGCATTGTGCGAAACGCTCTCCCTTACGTCGGTAGACCTTCTTCCTTCCATCATTGCCATGTAACACAATTTTAGACTCATCAGAAAAGAGAACACGGCTCCAATCTTGCTGTGTCCAATTTAAATGACTGCGTGCGAAATGAAGGCGCGCTGTTCGGTGGGCTCGCGTTAATTTGGACCCATTAGCTGGCTTGTGTGGTACCATATCGCGTTCTTTTAACCTTCTCCGAACAGTTCGAGCGCTCACAGATACTCCGTGGAAGTCGCGAAGTTGGTTTTGTATCTCAATGGAGGTAAGGTGACGATTTCTCAAGCTGGTCGTCACGATGAATCGATCCTGCCTTTCAGTTGTGACCCGAGATCGTGGCCTTCCTTGGCGACGAACAAAGCCGCCAGTCTCTAGGTACCTCCGATAAACATTTCGGACCGCAGATCGATTTAAATTAAGTTGAGCACTCACGTTTCTTTGGCTGTGTCCGGCCTGAATAAGTGCCACAGCTTGGGCGGCGACTTCAGGTGAAGTATCCATAGATTATTGATAGAACCTCACCTTAATGTTAAGAATAAGCAATGTTTGTTGCAAAACCAAAGATATCAATCACTTTTTCAGGAATTAAATCCAAGTAAACCAATAAAACCAAGTTTTCTTAGTATTCGATTGTTTGATATCAACAAACAGGCTCCAAATTGTCTTTTGTTTCTTTAAATTCTGTGTTCGAAATTCAAAAAAAGACTATTGAATGAAATTGTGAATGTGCTAGGTTCAAAACTGCATAAAAACTTTTTGCTCGACCTAATATAAAATTTTAGCTAAGACCAAACGAAACTGAAAATACAAGGTGGGCCAATAGATGTGTCCAGAAGTGTATATACACTAAAGACAATAACTCCTAGCTAAAATATGGCGTCAAAAAATTCACAATTACAGGAAGTGTGCCGAAAAGACTTGTTACATTGAAATGTTCGAGGTAAAAGCCAGCCCTTGGGTCACGCAAAGTGACAACAAGGCGTTTGGATAATTCTATAAAAAACGTATGAGCACTCAGTCCGGCTACGCTTAGAGTTACATACAAGTTAAATATCACATCAAAGTAGACATTGTTGTTAGTGTTAAACTAACTAAACTACAATAACGAGTTCATTTCCTCACGTGAAGATAATTGGACGTGTTAATTTTCGCGTTCCATTGGTAGAAAAGATATTTTCTTTATTAGAAAAGAATTTTTAACAGAATTTTAACAACACTTTCTGATATGGTTTTCTGGCTATTGATAAATTACTGTTCTTACAGAGATCTCCAACATACTTTGAATTCCTTCTAGGGAAAAAAAAAGTTTTTTTTTAATTATTTTATTATTTATCAGATAAATAGATTTACTCTTTATTGCACACCATAAAAACAAAAGTAGTACGAGGTTAAAACAAAAAAAAAAAACTGGCCAAGTGCGAGTCGGACTAGCGCACTGAAGGTTCTGTACAAACTTACCTATGAAAACAGTTCAATTCCCGAATTGAGTTACAAAGATTTTTCCGAATGGCATTTTTTTTTTGTAACGTAACTACAAATTTGCCGTTTTCAGATTTTTTCATATACTTGTGCAATGAGATCTTGCTTCATACCAAATTTCAGAATTCTAGGTCAACGGGAAGTACCCATGAATTTTGATTCCCTTCAGAGTGTCGAAATATACGTTTTTTGCGACATAAACGGCCCTATCTTTTTTCGTTAACGTAGAAGTTTGATTTTTTTCATAGCTTCAAGGGAACGCAGACTTGAGTATATGGTTTTAATTTCAACTTAATACCTCCACGTGTTCCGTAGATAAAGGGTCTTGACAGACCCAAAAACAGACAGACGGACAACAAAGTGATCCTAAAAAAACCGGTAATATACAGCATAATCAACTTTATAATATTCCCACTGCTGAAGATCCGGTTTCGCTAGGTGCAGGGTAAGTCTCACTTAGAACCGTCATTTACTAGAGCGAGAAAGAGAGTGGGAATGCAATCGTATGCAGTAGAATTGTCGAGGCGGTTGGTAACGCGCTCCAGAAGAAGAAAAGAAAGAAGAAAGAAAAACTGTTTTTTCGCGCGAAATGACGCAATCTTAAAACTAGCTAACAAACCTTATCAATTGATAGGGAAGATATGCGTCACATCCGCGCAAAACGGCCGAACGCTCAAAATAATAGAAGCATGGGATAGTACGATTAGGAACTGATAGATGTAGCTCAACCGTGACTAAAAATTAACTGTGTTCCTTCAGTTGTTCTCTGTGTTCCAGGGCCACGGTATCTCATTCGAACCATTCTACAGCCCTAGCTTTATCTAAACACCTGCAAGACTTATTGGTAAAGACAATGTGTCACTATTTAAGGTGTCCGGAAACCATTTACGTAACATTCCGACAGTTCCAAACATTTTCGTCTCCTTGTGCAATAACCCTTTTCCTTTGTCTCGAATTTCTCAAGTTTTTGTTAAAAAACGAGAGTTAGTTATTTAGGACGCTGTTTAATAGATTTTCAACCTTCGATGTGACACGGTGGTTTGTTGATCAAGCTGCTGATGACGCAATTAATTAATTATTGCAATTAGTGTTAGCGTTGCGCACGATCTAAGACTTAACGGGGATGGTAGCTCCATATTTTATTGTTAGAACTTCTCAATATGAATCTGAGCAGCTCTAAATCGTTATATGTCTATAGTAAGTAATTGCAATTAAGTAAGAATACTTATCTATTATGGTATATTAGGTACTGTTATATCTTGTAAATTCTGTCAAGCAAATTAATGAGAGGTTACATTTTTGATAAGCTTTGTTCTTTTCATTAAACATCGTGCACGGTTCACTTAGTTCATAAATTTTTAACAGGTAAGGTAAGTAATGTAAAAGAAAATGGCGTCCTACAATATAACCTTCTTTATAAAATCAATAATATAGAATTTATGAATTGCTTTTATTTCATTCCTTTCATTATCTTTAGCCTTTGCATTCTGTTAACAAGTTTCTCGACGCACAGTAGACCGTACTTAAAATAGTACAAGTAGAACTCATCCACTTTAGTTTTATTGGTGATTTTAGTGAATATGAGAATCGATAAAAACAATGAGAGAAACAAAAATGAGTCAAGTTTGACTAAGACTCATAAAAAATATAATAGTAGCCTAAAATTGGTGATAACGACTCAAATCAACAACTAAAAACAATACACAACACGAATATCGTATCTACGAACACAAAAATAAGGCCGGAATTTGAGAAGCAGTTTGAAAAAAGGTACAGTGCAACCTGCCCTACTAATTCGCTTGAACAGATAAGATTAGAACTCGAATGTGCTGATAAAACCATACAAACTGATAAGTGGAGGCATACAGTGACTAGCAACGTTTTGGCGAAAACGGACATAAAGACAAAGAGGTGTGAAATTATTATAATTAGTGGTTTTTAAGTGTCAGTGACAATGGTGTCCGTGCAAACAATCGCGACGATAGTCGTAAAGACTTTCAAAATTGTAAGTAAAAGAAACTGTTTTGTATAGAATTTAAGGAAGATGTCATCGTATATAGAAATAGGTGCGGCTTGGATCATGAGCAAGGAGTTTGGAGCAATTAAAACATTATTTAGACTAGTTGGTGACCTCAAGTTAGGTCTAGAGATATTTAATAAAAATTCGATTCACACTACTGATACGATTCGTTCATAGAGCGATAAGGCTGTCTATACGCTTAGGCAAGTACTAACTAATCTATGTAACGATTTGGATAATTGAAGCTAGGTAGTGTGCGACGATCTTACGAAAATGCCTAGCGAAAATTAAGCAGCGTGGCATATATACTTGATAGATCGACCTGTGGATGTAAATTAGAATATAGATTTTAGTAGTAACGGTACCTACTTGATTGTATTAGTTACATGAGTCATTCATGAAAACAAGTAAGTATAATGTGCTTATGTAAAATAATAATATTGGTAGTCGCTACCAGCAATAAATGGAAATAGGGATCTTATTTAATAATTATAAAGGCTTAATTGCGTGTTTGTATGACAGGACTTTGATATTGTAAAACAAAACCATACAGCAATGGTGAAACATTTATAATTACAACAAATTAAATGAAAACCTAATTAGGTACATATTCATAGTGGCATAGACCTTTGTGTCCCCTTTAATAACAATAAAATGCCTATTGGATAAAAAGTGACGCATCAAATTAATTTACATTAATGTTACTCTTATATTATTATAATCAATAACAATAAAGTGGTACATAATACAAAGAATATGAGTAATTCTACAAAGTGACTTGAAACTAGAACAGTTATAAATATTGAAAACACAAGTATTTTTAAATTCATTTTGCTTAAAAATGATGTCATGTTTACTGATAAAACTTAACCACTAGGTGTTAGTAGAGATAGCCAATGAATGAAATTAGACGCCGATACTGTATGCGATAGCAAAATATAAATAAAATGTCTACTCAGAACAGAAAGAAAAATTGAAGACTTAAATGAAGAAGAAACGTGAATCAAAGGAGATAAGATAAATAACATTTTTTTTTAACAAACACCAAACTGAGGAAATATTATAATAAATGCTAATGAATCTATCAATATTGCTGAAAGGATGATAACTAATAAAGATGCTAGATGATGATAATTAAAATAAAGTAAACAATACATCTAGTAGCTCTAGTATAGGTTTTATAGCTAAACGACTAATACTGTACAATAGTACTGCCGATCCTCTTAATATGGATCATAATACAATAGTAGAACTCACTGTCTGAGTCACTAACCGAGTTTCTACTAACGCAGTCACCTGTGGATTCTTTTGAAGTAGTTTATTTGGCGTAAGTATGTGCATCAACGTTAAGGTTAATCGGCCCTAGCGGCCTCATTCCCTATCAAACTGATAACATAATAACCGCACCTACTTGATACAACGTTTTAGTATCGCATTCTTTTTTAATTACTAAGTATGCCTCTTTTGACTAAGAAATGTTTGGGATAACAAAATTTGTAGAATCTGTATTTTTTTTCAATAGGCTTAGAACACCTTTTTATAATTTTATTGTCTATCGATTTTAATTGTAAAATCTCAAACATTCGGATCCTTTCTTTATATGTAGTTCAGAAATGCTCTAATTACATAGATTCCTCATCGGTTATGCTATATTTACCTCATGGTTTAGTCAAATTAGCATTCGCTGAATCGCGCATTTCAATTAAACCATTGTATTGCTTCCTCGAAACATTCTAATTAGCCATGAGAACTTCATCAACACCCTTCCAATTCGCGATCATAAAAGTTGGGTTATATTTAACAGTGATTGTAAGTGTATCTCCTTTACTCTATGACATTTAAGGATTATCTCTTCAATTGCTAAAAGAGTTTTAGTCTATTATTTATGAATATCTATTTCCTGATATGCTATATTTTGCCTTTTGCAGTATTATAATGACAATGACAAGAGCAAGTAGCCTGATTGAAGGTATTAGTAAGTTTTAACTAATAACAATGGGATTACTTCTACTTCAGTTCTTACTACTACTAATATCGCTATTTTTAAAACACGTGTAACGTCTTAGTTCATCGGTTAAGTCATTATTCACGTGCAGTCCTGCTACTCATCTTGTGGACCTGTGGTCCTACGCCCTCAACCGCAGAGCATATTGCAAAACAGTAGAACAAACAAATTTATCTGATAACATGTTACTCACCACGAACGAAGGTACATTACGTACTACTGAGTAATACTATGAGTAATATGCTATTGGTTGAATACAAAACCTGGATGTTTAGGGACTGAATTGCAATTGGGATGACTCATGATGGCTATATATGGGAATCTCAGAAATGATTATGGTGTAACTAAATCTATTGGTTCTTTACGAATATGATGAAGGAACAAATAAATACATCTTACGAAAGCGATTAGTCAAGTTTGTGAAGATAAAACTTCTGTCATCTATTATGCTTCAACAGTACGAGCTACGAGCTAATGTTGTAGAAAGTTAAGCTCTAGGATAGGTTACAAAGCTGATTCCATAATAATATACATTAACATTAGGTGTCAGCCAGATTGATAGTCTGTAATTTCAAGAGTGTGATTGTAGTCTTTGACTTGGAAGTGAATTGTAAATTGCCCACCACAACTTTCTTCAAGAAGCGAAAGTGATGGATACATTACACACTTTATTAGCTTTACAACAAGCACATGAAATACTATTGCTACTGTTTGTTTGATTATTATTAGTATTTCTAAGTTCTATCAGTAGTAGAGCCCCACTGAAACTTAGAGATTACCCCAGTGGGACCTTCTCCGCGGATAAAAGTGCTATACCTTAGAGAAGTCTAAGGTCCAACTTATCTCTATATTAAAATTGGTACAATGATGTAGGCGTTAATACTTAATAAATAGACAGACAGTTACTTCAACATTTTAAATATTACAACGCCAGCGGCTCCGCACGAGTGAGTGTTGAAAGTTATCCTAAGAGAACATACTTTCGGGATTAAACTATGTCCTAATCTAGAATATGGTTTACTTATGTGCCAAGTTTCATCTTTTTTTTCAGCAAGACATGAAGAGGTACCTTACGAATAAATAGACAGAGATTCTTTCGAAAGTTAGTAGATGTACTCTTATAATATGAAGCATAGATAAACATCGTTATGCTATTACACGCATATCCCAACCCGCATTACAGATGCATGACATCTCGATCAACTCTGCACACGCACACAATGGCTCTCCCCAGCGACCCAGCGACGTAGACAATCGAATCGTACGCAATTTACCTTGAATGCGCCCATTATATGCCACATTATGTACGTGATCGATTCGCACTGTGACTTCGGTGTATTGAGCTACTTTAGTAGTTTCATTGTTGACTTTGAATTTCATGATTGTTCTGAAATGAGCTGATTTGGTTTTAGGAATTATAAATATATCAATAACATCTCAGCTCTTCAAGAGATTCTTTATAGACAGTTACATTATTGACATTAAATAGTTAGAAATTATTGAAAGTCACTAACAACTGTTTAGTCTTTTCTCAACTATGTTGGGGACGGTTTCCAATAAAACCGAATGAAGCTGAATACCAGAATTTTACATAGAGCGACTGCCTATCTGACCGTCATAATCCAGTAACTGTGATACCCCTAGGCAAGGCTGGTTTCCAGATTTTCGGTCTTCTGACGACCCGTAACGATACCATAGACTTGAATGACAGGCGGCAAATGCATCTAAAGAATCACACCAAGTGCGGATATATAGCATAAATCAACTATCATTAATTTAAGATACAAGCGTGTTCCCCACATCATCATCTTCTTGCCTCTATTTCTTGTTACTTGAGGTCGGCGCAACACATTTTTTCTCCCATTCTATCCTGCCAACCATCACGCCATCACTGACACCCTTCTCTTCCATATCACTCCTCATAAAATCCATCTAATTTTTCTTTGGCCTCCCCGGCGTGTTCGAATAGACAAGTTGAGTAAAAGTTCCTCTTACCCATGTCTGTGTGTTGTGTGACTTTAAAAAGTTGTAGACATGTAGCAGCTTTATAAACCCGCTAATTTATTAATGAATCAAAAGCATTAATAATTAGTATTATTACTGTAATAAAAATCAACACAATCATATCATCGTGATTTGCACAGGAAGTGAGTGAATGCTCGGATCCGTCAGTTGTAATTAAACCTGTTATTACTTATTGGTCGTAATTGTCAGCTGCTGCCAGAGAGTAGAGAGCTGGATAGACGGACAGACACATGCAGGATGTTTAGTGTTCAATAATTAGACGGTGTGCAGGAAAAGCTAGATCGATGACACGTTTGTAGAGGAAATATGTATGTAGTCTTATTTATGACTTAAACATTAGCCGACTGATGTCGATGTTGAGACAAATTAATCAAATGATGAAGACAATCCAATATTTATTTTTGTCTAAAATCGTAAGAATAAAGATGAAGATGTGAAATTCACACCCGACATATACTTACACATTAATAGAAGTCTGAAAATAGCAAAGCGTCTATCAATAAATGGATTTGCAAGATCAAAATTAGACCAAAAAGACAGTCAAATCCCAGCAGGATTTTCCCAGACACAAATCATCGACTTTCTACACTCATCACGGCTCTATATCATCCGAAGTCAAGTCAGTGCTCCTTAACCATTAACCCCTGACCCGTGACTAACTATTATATCATCTAATTGACGTTATCCCGTACCTTCTGCTCGCATAACAAATGAGATCGACAGACAGATGCAGAAACACATGCCGAGGCGTTTAATTTTTGCAACTGATATGAATTTGGGCAAGATGCGGTTGGCCAACGACAATGAGTTCATATTGGGATTTCGAGTTTCCACATGTTTATTAAAAATGAATTCAAAGTAGACCACATATTTAATACAGAATCAAGAGAATTAGTTGAGTAAAGCTTTTTTTCTTGTGTAGGAAATCATCCAATGACTTCTCGCGCTCTTTGGGCGGGGCGTGAGGGCGTGTCAGATTATTACTGACTAAAATACACTCCTATGTTCCTTGTTGCCTTCGTTTCAGGGCCCCGGGGTTCACTTTCGCCCAACCCATGGCAACAGTAGGCTTCGACCATGCTGGGCCGGTTGAGTAAAGCTGAACTATTACACATTAGTTTTAGGAATTGACTATTATCAATAATCTTTAAAGATTATTTTTAGTAAGTATGTGTGAAAACTGAAACACGTGTCTAGTATTTTTATGTAAAGAATCTATGTACAAAATTTCATAACTGTATCATGAAAAATCACAAAGTTATAAGCTTGTTATGTTACCTGGTTGACCGCACAAATACATAGTTACCGGGCCATCCAGGCGACTAAGGGGTTGTTTTGCTCCCGCGTCCAGCTGTGCGCTGACACTTAATGCTCGCAATGACCTGCCGTGACCTGTGTTGTACTTAGTGTCGGTGTCCAACTTGTGACCTTTTTTTAATTTTTGGGAAAAAATATAACATGGTGTAAAAAATATTGGAATCGATTCAGTTACTGATTCTGAACAAACTATATTCAGGTTTCGTACCTATATACTAAAAATAATGTGGTATATCTTTAAAGAAAGGTCTTCATTTTTATGGGCAGAAGCATTATTAAAAATATAACTGCTTATTTCCGTAACACCTTGTGTAGTAAATAGCTTTCCATATCCACGTGTTTTACATACATAAACATTGCCAAGCAAAAATAGACCCTATTCAATATTCATCCAATATCATAAAATAATGTCGTAGATATTACGATAGTGGAATTAAAGCGCGATTCCGATCTGGCATCACATCACGGGTCAATAATGTAACGATGAAATAATTCAAACGCAATCCATTGATGATTGATGCGGGGGTCACGTGTGTCAAACGAATACTGTTGGAACTCACGGAATCGTCACTCGTCTTTTGTTTCATGTTGGAAATCAAATTAACGATACTTGATACAATATCTATGAGTGGCAATAATGCAATGATCATACTTGTACAATGTGTTCCAAATAAGAATAGGATCGATTGCCACGTTGTGACGTCACGTCATACTGTCAAATCGCAAGAAATTGGGCAAAAATGAAGAACTCAGAGATGAGCAAAATTGAAGAACTGGATTCTGATTAAACTTTTTTCTTTCACAGTTCGTAAATAAATTAAATTTTAAAAATTTCTTGTTTTGCTCACCATAACAATTTTTCGATTTGATAGTATGACGTTACGTCACAACATGGCAATCGATCCTATTCTTATTTGGAACGCATTGTACATTCAGTGGCAATTATTTAGAGCACTCTGGCTAGCATGACAGATGACAGCATTTCGTCTAACCACGCTGACTTCTGAATAAATTGTCACAGGAAAATTGCGTCCGTATGATTGTAATAAATCTTTATTAGAATACAATTTCTCGATATATAGGGTGACTGGTAATTAGTGACCGATACTTAAATACGTGATTGTACTCATGATTACAAACAACTTTCCCAAAGAAACTTTTTATATTCTCATTAGTTTTATCACAATAATAAAACAGCTGTTTAAATACGCGCGCGCGCCTGCGATCGGCGACCGCTCAGCTGTTAGCCGCGTGGCGCCGTCGCGCGTCGTACCTACAATAGTGATAGAACACCCGCGCAGCTTGCAAACCCATAGGTGTACGTACCTAATCAGTGAATGTACCTAGAAACTAGTGAGTATATAAAAAAAGTTTCTTTGGGAAAGTTGTTTGTAATCATGAGTAAAATCATGTGTTTAAGTATCGGTCACTAATTACCGGTCACCCTATATTAAGATTACGGTAAAAATCATTTTGTACCTATACAATAAATCACATCCAAATTCATTTGTTTCCAACATAACCGTGTCTTATTTAGAAAAAATAGTTTACAATTTCTCGCGATATTTTACAAACGTCGTACGGGCGTTTGTAATTTTCCGAAGTTATATTTATTATATATATATTTATTATATTCTTTATTCATTCAATATACATATTAATTAAATTTTTAAATATTTATTATTTTTTTATTATTATATTTATTATTAATATCTTGAATATCATGTGTTGAAATTTCTTCTCCTGTATCAGTTACAGGAGAAGAAATTTTAATTTATTGGGGATTTCACCGAATCATTTCAGTGTTATATTGTTTGTTTGAGTCATCTTTTTTTAAGTTTTTCTATTGAGATTGATTCGAGGTGGCAGTTACGGGCTCAAGTTTGGGCATGTTGTCGCTAGACGGCGCTTTATTTTGTATTTAGTGTATGGAAGTATTTAATTATTAATTAAATGCTTTATGTACACAAAAGTAGAGAGGCGGAATTAATGCCTTAGCCATTATCTACCAGTCAATCTTTGGCTGATGCAGAAAAAAATAGTAGTAGTGCAATAAAAGAGAGAGATAAAGGCGAACAAGAATAATACACTAATAAACCATACCTATATATAATACAATTAAACAATATACTCAAATTAATAAACTAAATATACTACAATAATATAGTCAAACAATTGGTCCAAATCGACAATTCATCATCATTTCAGCCGAAAGACGTCCACTGTTGGACATAGGCCTCCCCCAAATGTCACAACAATGAACGGTCATGTGCGTGTTGCATCCATCGGATTCCCGCAACCCTTACCAGGTCATCGGTCCACCTTGTAGGAGGCCTTCCAACGCTACGTCTTCCGGTACGCCATTCTAGAACATTTCGGCCCCAACGGCCATCCGTTCTGCGAGCAATGTGCTCTGCCCAATTGACAATTGGAAAACATTAATACTGTGACTATTATTAAGTCAAGAGTTATTCGTAAAATTATTGCCTCAAAATCCATCCAATCCCAAATGTTCATGTTAGAGACATGCTTATACACTATACTGCTTAAGCTGTTGATCCCCGCATTAACGCCGGCGTTCACGCGCCATTGTCTTACTATTGTGTCTCTAATTACGCACTCAAAAGGTTAATTAGCGCTATGTACTTAGATTCCTCATTCTTGTTTTTGTAATTAACGTCTTCTACTCACAAGAAGCTATTTTATGTTATTTTCGAACGGATATACCGAATTGCTCATTGATTTGACATTAGCAAATAAACGGAAACTAGTAGCTCCTCACTCAACTACCTGAGTCAGATAATCAGATGAACTAGAATCTTTATTACATATAAATAGGATTAACATTAATTTACCTCCATATAGCTGAGAGAATGTGACCTGATAAGAATGTTTGTGTGTGGTCTAGCTTAGGTTATCTGGAATGCCAATCTTTATTTATAGGTACGGCTTTTGTTTTTTAGAATGGCATATCGTCAAAGAACTCCTCGTGCTTAGGGCGGAGCGAGAGCGAGTGTCAGAATTTTACTGACTTAAACCGTTTTTTTTTAGGTGGGGTATCGTCTAATGTCTTCTACTCTATGATGGAACGGGAGGGCGTACCAGACTTTTACTGACTAAAACCACATCTATGTTCCATCTTTGCCCTTTGCGTTACCGGACTTCAAAGATTCAAAAGCATTTATTTCAAATAAACCATTTACAGGCACTTTTGAAATGTCAAGAAGTCAGTCAGTCAGAAAAAAAAAATGATGCTAATTGCACATTCCAAAGCGTAGATCTCTATGGAGAAGAATGTGCAAGAAACTCCATGGACACTCTTTTCAATCATGTTTTGCAATTACAAATATTTCTGTTACATGTTTCTTGTCGCTATCATGTGAGAACAATGTCAATAATGTAAAAATAAAAACTAAATATAGATATTAAAATAGCAACTGGCAGCTAAGAGATGACCAGTCTCAACTGACAGCGCCCGTTCACGGACCTGACGCGAATATTAGCACCACTCAGCTCAACCATTTTGAAGGGAACCGAATGATCCAACACACGCGCCACCATCAGTGAGACATTTGAGTGAGCATGACAAACTCTCAACTGCCATGCTCATTTATGTCAAACAAATCCAATAGTAACCCAAAAACCATAAAATAGCTCCATGGTACTCACATTTACAAAGTTTGAAAAAAATGCTTCTACATTATACAATACTAAATACAATAATAATTAACTACAATAATTTTAACAAATTCAAAAAAAAAAAAAAAAAACATTAAAGAATAGTAATAATAGTTTCAAAACTAATCAATTTGTACCCCCGGTGGTAGTGGAGCTGGACCAGCATTGAGCCAAGCATTTTTATCTTGAATATAATCCTCCAACTTATAATATGCTTGCCTGCATAGTGTGCGTTTAATACAAGATTTAAATTTCGTTTCATTGAGTTCTAATATTTGTGGAGGTATTTTATTATAACATTTCAAACAGTACCCCATGAAAGAAGAGGCCACTTTAGCCAGTCTGAAACCTGGTTGAACTAATTGGTCCCTATTTCTTGTAACATAATTATGTCTATCGCCTCTTTTGCTAAAAAGATGAAGATTTTTTCTAACGTACATGATGTTTTCATAGATATATTGACAAGGCACCGTCATGATGTTAATATCCTTAAACAGTTCCCTTAGAGAATCGCACCGGCGGAGACTGTAAATAGCTCTGATAGCTCTTTTCTGTAGAATAAAAATTGAGTCGATGTCTGCAGCCCGTCCCCATAGTAAGATACCGTATGACATGATACTATGAAAATAACTAAAATAGACTAGTCTAGCGGAATCAACATCCGTAAATTGGCGGATTTTTCTAACAGCATATGCAGCTGAGCTAAGCCGTCCTGCAAGAGATGTTAAATGAGGACCCCATTGTAGCCTTGAGTCAAGCGTTATCCCCAGGAAAACAGTTTTGTCGACAAATTCTAGTTTTTCATCGTTTAGTATTACGTCACAATCACTACTTTTAACATTCGGTAAGGAAAATCTTATGCATTTAGTTTTTTTCCCGTTTAAAACTAGATTATTAGCAGTGAACCAGTTTTGGACCTGCAGTAGTGCGTTATTTTCGTCGTCAAGATTATTAGTCCTTCTATTTATCTTAAAAATCAAAGAAGTGTCGTCGGCAAACAACACCATATTAAGTTTATTTTGCAACAAATAGGGTAAATCATTAATATAAACTAAAAATAAAAAAGGACCTAAAATTGAACCTTGGGGTACCCCCATTTTCACATTTAATCCCGACGAATTGACACCGTTTATTTGAACTTCGGTACTAAAACCCAACTGTGTTCCTTCAGTTGCCTTTTGGCAACTTATATTAGGTCTTTAACTATGAAATTGCCGTGCCTTTGCCGGGTTGCTTTGAAGTGTTATATCTTTGGATTGACTTGGAATTATAAGTTCAAATAAACTTTATATTAAAGGTACGTTATTCTTTTTCCGAAATTAGGTATTTATTGGATTCTTTGTGTTTTGTATTTTCTGTAATATCGCTCGTACCTACTTGTAAATATTTTTGTATGAAAGCAACCCGTTTTTAAAAACGACAATTTCATACTTTAACCCCTATTATAAGATTTTAATGAGTTTTATTGGTACACAATGAATTTTATATTTTTTTCACTATTTTATGTCTCGGAAAGTTGTAGAAGCTGTTTATTTTTTTTTATTTTTTTTTTTTAATTGATATAAACCAGCGCTTGACTGCGATCCCACCTGATGGTAAGCAGTGATGCAATCATTGATGGTGAGGCGCACTAGTTTATCAAGAGCCTATTCACTCTAGCCTTGAAGATTTCTGTACTAGCTTACTACCAGCGGCTGCGGCAGCGGCCCGCGTGAAAGTAGGTTTCTCAAAACAAACTTTGGACCCCCGTTTCATCCCCTTTTTTTTTAGCTGGGCCGCAGACTGAGGCCATGAGTTGATTTCCGAAAGGGAAACCCGTGGTTCTGGAACGAAAAAAGCAAAGAAGGAACATAGGCGTAGTTCGAGTCAGTAAAAGTCTAACACGCCCTCCCACTCCACCCTAGAGCGAGAGAAGACATTGGATGATTTCCCACCTAAAAAAAAAACTCGTATATGTAGAAATGTCTAGCCTCTGTTTTATCTTACAGAGGCTAGAAATTACAAAATAAAAAAGAAAATCGAGAAAAACTTCAAAGTAAGTTTTTCTTACACTTCCAGATATTTGCTCCGTTTAGCAAGATTTGTTTTTGTTGAAGTGGCATTGATGTCGATGACGTCATTCAATAGTCAATGTCAACAAATTGTTCTGATAATAAACATCTCAAGAATAACTTTTTATCAATCTTCGTACGGTTGAAATGTTTCTGACATTGTTGCTTTTGTTAATTCGGCTTAGGGCAATTTTTTTTTAAACTTAGTTTTAAATAATTATATTATTTATACACTGCTATAGAGTGCAAAGGATATACACATAAACCATGCCAAATGTATTATACAATGTATAATTGTGTTTTTCCTATGAAATTACATAAGCATCGCAAATAGCCTTTTGATTTAGAATATATACATTAACCTTTTAGTAGGTAGTATGGGGGGTTCCACACTGTTTTCCCTCAAAGACGTTCTTGCTCTAAAGCAGTGGTTTCCA
This sequence comes from Mythimna impura, assembly GCA_905147345.3. Classification (NCBI taxonomy): domain Eukaryota; kingdom Metazoa; phylum Arthropoda; class Insecta; order Lepidoptera; family Noctuidae; genus Mythimna; species Mythimna impura. Next base: position 7,459,172 of record LR990346.1, read on the forward strand.
ACCTTTTTGACCTGAGACCAGAATATTAAAAAACTTAAATTATAAATTAAAAATTTGTAGCACATCTCTTTAAAATCAAAAGTTACGTTACTTTTGACACCGTCATGTAAAAAACAATACTTCTGATAGAAACTTAAAATTAGTTCTAACCAATGCAATGTTGGCTACTTTTCAATAGGAAAATTTGTAATGTTAAATTTTTCGAGGACCATATTTTATCTCTTGCGGACCACAGGCTGGAGACCACCGCTCTATCTATAGTTTGATTTCAGCAGAGTCCGTAACAATGAAACGTACTTTAACAATGAAATGTACTATGTTCTGGATTGCGAATGCTTGTTGTTCTAGAAGGCACTTTCACCATAAACGCGCAATTGTTTAGGTACTCTTTGGCAAAGTTCAACTGAGCAATTAAGTCACAACTACAAAATAATTGGAGATTCTGACCTTGCTTTCAAAATGAGTCTTACATTTTTGCATGCTTTTTCCCTAGAACAGGCATTAAATGCATGAAACTGTTATTTCATGTAATGGGTTGTTCTATGTATAAGGGATCGTCCATTAACCACGTGAGACTCGAAAGGGGAAGAAGAGTAATATTACAAAATATCACCTGAATTCCTGATTAGGAAACTGGACATGTGCGGCTGTCCTAACACAGGTTATTATGTAACCTAGCTAGGATGCCAAAATATTACCTTGTAAATTGGCTATATTTCATATTTCTTTATTAGACTGTACCTAATTTTTTTTAAATAAATCTTCCTAGCCTTTTCCCTACTATTAAAAAAAGAATAAATTGACAAGATCCGTCCATTGTATCAGAGACAAAAGTAGAATGTTTGAAGTAACTGGAAGTGATGAGTGTGTGGACGATTATCAGGAATTCTTCGATACGGTATCTTATCGATTCATGACACACTAAGTACAACGTTGCGATATTATTCCGGTTGCTATTATTTGCACAAGTTTTCACTTTTCACGGAAATAACAATCATTAAGTTAGCTAAGCGGTGTCGGGTTAAGTTTTTGTTACTGAAACTATTAATGTAACGATTACTTGACGGCTTTCAAGAATTGGATATACAGCTGATAATAAATACTTCTCTTTTTTTTACTCTGTACCGTATTTTATTTTCAAGTTAAGTTAATTAAATATATTTTTTAGGGTTCCGTACCTCAAAAAGAAAAAAGGCAACCTTTATAGGATCACTTTCTTGTCAGTCTGGCTGTCTCTGTCAAGACCCTTTATCTCGGGAACGCATGGAGGTATCGAGTTGAAATTAAAACCATATACTCAGGTCTGCGGCCACTTGAAGCTGTGAAAAACAAACTTCTGAGTTAACGAAAAAAAAACGATACGGCCGTTTATGTCGCAAAAAAACGTATATTTCGACATTTTCAAGGGAATCAAAATTCATAGGGTACTTCCCGTTGACCAAGAATCCTGAAATTTGGCATGAAGCAAAGGTCTCATAGCACAAGTATAGGAAAAAATCTGAAAACTGTAAATTTGTAGTTACATAGCAAAAAAATCGTTTTTTGCGATTCGGAAAAATCTTCGTAACTCAATTCGGGAATTAAACTGTTTCCGTAAGTTTTTTTTAATATGTAAATACTTCTCTCTTGATTTACAAAGAGGTACTAAATACAGAATTAAATAACAGTAATTTAAAGTTAGGTACCTACTTTTATAATAGCCTAAGTCAACTTAAGATAAACCACTGATCTTAATGGGAATTAAGACATTTGCAGCACAATATAACTAGAACATACTAAAGTTAAAAACGAAAAGAACAAATACAGTAAGCAAAGCTCAAAGGTGCTGTTTATTTTAAAAGAAATTTCTTCCATCAGACCTGCGACAGGAGAGTTTATTTATTTTATTAGTAAAACCAAATTCAGTGAATCCACGTTAAAAGGGCCTTGGGTATATGGGAAACCTCTACTATGGCTAATTACATAAAATCTCGATACTTTTGCGTTGAATTACTTCTGTTACTGAGAAATCGCCCTTACGTTATTGAAACTTCAACAGTCCGGACTAAGCGTTTCGCTTCGTCGTTTATACCGCGTACATCGAAGGACTGGAACAATTTGCCTGCTGCGGTCTCCCCGTCCAACTATAATTTAGGTGTCTGTAAGGCTAGAGTGAATAGGCTGTTAATAAACTAGTACGCCTCACCATCACCTCAATGATGGCATCACTGCTTACCATCAGGTGGGATCGCACTCAAGCACTGGTTTATATCAATTAAAATAAATATATATATTCTATTATTTCTTCTTTTTCTGTTTCTTTCTATATTTGGGACGTTTTACTTCAATATTCTCTATAAGAGAGCCATTTATTAATAAGTTATTATTTTGAATAATGGTCTGGACAGTTTTGTTTGCAAACATTCAATTTTCATAGCGGGGCCATCTGTAAACGAAACCATTCACCACACCACTCTTCAAAATTGCCTATTTGAGAAACTTGATAAATGAAGAACCTTCATAATTCACAAATAATCAAGTGCCTAGAGATCCAAGATAACTAGGGTTTCACTATGATAGAAGGTAAAATCGTCCAGTGGCGTGTTAAACGAACTATGCATGTGAAAGGGACATTTTATATATCAAGCAAAAACACTCAGGTACAAAATATTCAAACACGCAATCAAAATAATTCCTAAACTATATATCTACTTTAAAACATCACAAACAGTAACGGATATAAATATATCTGAACTAAATTTCGTCATGAACCTTATCATCATCATCATCACAATCCGTCTTACTACTATCAATGAGTAACTACATAGCTATGTCATTGCCGGCACCCACAGATTAACTAGAGTCATCAGAATTGGTGATATGATAACAGGCTCATCAGCAGGAAGTAGGGCTAGCTGCTATTGAAACATTCAAATGTCTTAACATTTTTTTTAGATAGTATTCTAGTAGTATTTTTGCAATGTTACTTATAAGAGACACATGTATTATCATTATAATTTGTAACTTATAAAAACTTGTAAGCTTCCTGCGGGACAGGCCTCGCCTAGTGCAGGAAGTCTTAGGAAACTATGCTCTGTTAATTATATAATGAAAAAAAAAAATTATAGAACTACCCACTCCCTGTAACCTAATTTTTCTTAATAAATTATTATTATTATTTATATTTTAAACGAAAGCACTCAAGTTTATATTTTTTAAATATGTAAATAGTATGTAGTAATCGTTAAAAAAGTATTTCAAGTATCATTAAAAAACATATCTAATAAAATCGAAAAGACAAAAAAGTATTAAAAAAATATAATACGTATGCAATCAAGTTAGCGAAAAAATATTTATATTCCACAACTTTCACACAACGCCATTTATTTAGTCTCAAACTAAGCAGAGCTTGTGGTATGAGTAGTAGACTACTGATAAACATACTTATATATTTCTAAATACATACTATAATATATATTTATATTACTATATATATACTATAATTACACCCAAACAGAGAACAAATGATCGTGCTCATCATTTGTCTTGGGTGGTAATCGAATCCCTCGGCATAGCAGTCAGGGCCACCAACTGGCTAGTCAAACATATTATAGATGCATTAAAGATAACTAAATTTTTAAATGTCAAAAACAGTACCAGCAGTCATGAAACTTATCATCATCATCCTAATCACGATTCGTCTTAACATTATCAATGACGATGAGTCACAACATAGCTACGTCGTTGGTATCAACTGATTAACTACTCTCCTCGGAAGTGAAGATAACAGACTCAACAAACAGGAAGTCGGTCTTCCGCCTGCTAATGAATAACATTGTTTTTGAGATTAACTAGGACTTCCTAGTTTATAGATTAGGAAGTCATTACATAGGAATGAGCCTTTTGTCGAAAAATTTATGACTTAGGACTAAGTAAGTCTGTTTTGTTAAATGTTGAATTTTGTCTCGGATAAGGTTGCGATGATTAAACTTCTAAACTAATTTATTTGTTTATAATATTTGTAAAACTAAATCTCTGGAATTATTTCATAGACAGAATGCGAATATTCCGAAAGATTATTGCCCTCTTTTGCGTCGCGCAGTCGGGTAAAAACATGTTTCTGTAGAATGGGCCACAGTAGCAAACCAGAGGGAAAACCTATTCAATAATATTGTTGTTGTAAGTTTGCTTCCATAGAAATGCCGAGAAAGTTTAAGTAAAGAAAGACATTGGTAACTGTAACTGTGTGGGTCAGTTGCCACTAAATGCCCCCTTTCCATGCCCCCTAGCATTGCCACTGAAAGTAATTAAGCTTTTTTATAGCCTTTAAGTCAACTTCAAGACTATAAAAATAATGATCAAGGATATCCTTAGTAAGTTTCTAATTGTATGCAAAGCTCAATAGCAATAGCTTGATCTGTGCAACTACTTGGGTATTAATCTTTACGAATGAATATTATTTTAAAGCTTCTATAGGTTCAGATTAACTTCACAAAGCTTCATTCAAACTACCTGGCCTAGCCTTCTCACAACGACATTGGTTGGCTTCGCTTCTAAGTAGATGTAAATGGATACCAGTTTTTACATGGAGCGACTGTCTAACTGACCTCCACAACCCAGTAACTGGGAAACACTAAATTCTTTGGCAAGACTAGTGTCGCGATAATTATGTTCTTTAAATCCAAAGCTTCATTGCTCAAAATATAGATCTATTACTTTGTTTACTCTATCAACCACCTTAAATTCTTACCGAAATAATCTGTCAATCTTGTGTTAATGCCTTTTAATGTCATTATTAACACATTCTTCATTCATTCATAGGTCCTCAACATAATAATTCTGGTCCTCTACCGAACCGGCTACAATGGCGAGTTCCTGGGTGTGGGCGGTACGTGGAACCTCAATGAGGAGAAGAACCCAGATGCTGAGATCGTGGCCTCTGGAGTCATCGTGGGGTACCTCATATACACGCTCGTACAGCTCGTCACATTTTTGTTTGGCACTACTGAACATAAGAGGTACGTGTTGGCTTAACTTTATGTCTAAGACATCTTCTCATCAACATCATAACTCATAATTTTCATCTTCTTTTCTTTTCTATTATTTACTAGCTGACCCAGCGAACTTCGTACCACCTAACAGTCGATGAATGTATATCTTTCGATATAGTCAACGCGATTGCGATGAAACAAAGCCTAAGTAATATATCAAGTTACACACAATTTTAAAGTATAAAAGTTATCTACATCGATTTCATACAACTAAAAAATTCTACAAATTTATTATATGTTTAAATATTTTGTGCACACCTACCAAATTGTAGTCTTTTCTAACCCAAAAGTTGACTGGTAGAGAATGCCTTGTTGCATTAAGTTTATCTATGTATCACTACTACTGTTCATAAAGTTTAAATAAATAAAACTTGAAGAGTTGTGCTTATCAAAAATCATAAGTTGAGAGGGACTGAGAGGGCCATGAGGGACGGATCCCTCATACTTTAAACACAACTTTAAACTCTATTTCTCAATTGTTCATATGTGTTGTGTCAAAGTCAGTGTTTTGTTAATAAAGTTTTCAAGGGGTTAGAGTCCTGTATTTTATCAGTTATCTATTTATTATGTAGGCGAGAAGAACGGAACTGCATCCAGATGGTAAAATGAATGAAGGTCGACCCTCAGTAGTGATTGATTACAGATCGAAAAGATGATAATGATGCTACATAGGCAAAAATTTCTTATAAAAATATCGACCAAGCTCTATATTTTTCAAAGACTTATACTTAAATAATATAGTGAAACTAAAAAGTATTTTTGTTAGTTTTTGCGCGCTGAATCTCTGTCGGATTTTAGAAAATCTTTCTGTATGAGACAGCCAGATTCAAGAAATAGACAAAATAAAATAGTACCTATATAGGCATAGTAAGAAGCGGACTGTATCTAAAGACTCGGGTGAAACCGCGGGGAACAGCTAGTAGCTAATGTGCCGTGTTAATGTTTCCAGAGCACTGTCAGAGATAGTGATGAACTTCGTGGGCGTGTTCATGTGGATCGCGGTGGGCGCTGTGGCGCTGCACTACTGGGGAGGCTACCAGGGCGAGCATCAGTACCAATTCGTCTTTGCTGAAAAACAGGTATGGACTTCAACATCAATACAGTATGAAGTGTGGTGATCATGACTTAGGACTACATCAACGTAAAAAATATGGATTAAGTTAAACAAAACACGTTATTTTTTCGGCCTAGACTTTTTCGGTCGCCATCGCCTGTTGGTCTAATGGTTAGTGGCCCTGACTGCTATGCCGGAGGTCGTGGATTCGATTTCCACCCAAGACAAACGTTTGTGTGATGAGCATGATCATTTGTTCTGGGCCAAGGTGTAATTTATCTATAATATACAGTAGGTATGTATTTAGAAATATATAAGTATGTTTATCAGTTGTATAGTACTCAGCACAAGCTCTGCTTAGTTTGGGACTAGATGGCGTTGTGTGAAAATTGAGGAGTGTTATTATTTATTTATTATTTGTTGACATACCCATTAGGTTTATCGTCATCTCTAGGTTAGTAGTTAAGTATGCTTAAGAAAATTCTTGTAACAATAGTTTTCATAAATTATTTTTTATTCTTATTTATACAACCCTATTTTTTTATTAGTACAAAAACAAAATGGGGCTCTATCCGTACAACGGGTACTGATCATATTTTTGTAGTCAAAAGTAAAAAAAAAAACGAAATCCTAAAATTGTCCACGCAAATTTGTCATAATTGGTTAATTCATAACAGAATCAATCATTCATAACAATTGCTACTAGAAAATACTACGCGCAGTGTTTTTCCATTTTGATCGTCATTTATTCATTCATAATCAATAGCCTGTACAATATTTCCATGAATTGAGTGACATTTTGGGATATAAACAAGCGCTAATAACTTTGCTCTATATGATTATTATTTATTGAGACTTTATTTAAATAATAACAAGACCTTTTCTAATAAGCCCTTTAGGTATTTGTAGTAATTAAAAAATAGTGGTGTATATTTATCCTTGAATATTCCAGGTCGGTTTGGCAGTGGGTGCCTTGTGCGTGATCAACGGAGCAGTCTACTTGTTAGATACAGCCCTGTCCGTCATACACTTTACTAAGGAGATGTAAATTATAGCTACACATAAATAAACTTTATTTTATTTAATTTTAAGTACAGCTAAGTGTTTTACGAACGACCCTCTACTGTCTGATAAAGTCCCAAATGTTTTAATGTTATATTAAGATCTGGGAATTTTATCTGTAAGTACTAAACTTTTTCGAAATACGATTAAAATACAAAAATATGTTTTATATATTTTTTTACATACATAAACTTATACTATACTTACTGTAAAGTTGCAAAATATTAATTACTTAGGTACTTAACAATTTATCATAAAATTATCTAAAAATATAAATACATTTTAAATATCACAAAATATTGATGACCACAAACTACGCTCTCGCACAAAACATTTTCTATTTCCCACCTTCTTTCTAAGTTAGATACCTATGTAGAACCATTTTTTTGATGTACTAGGCTGCCTAATTATTATTTTGAAATAAATTAATGTGAAATAATGTGAGTTTTAATTTTGGTTACTTATTTTCCTATAATTAACATTTATTCATACCAAATTACTGTATCAACGCAAATTTTAAATAAAATTGGAAGATTAATCAGTGTAGGTACACTAGGTACATACTTGCTCTCTGATTAATAATAACGAGACGAATGATTAAATTAATAACGATTTTATACGTACAAAGCGTTTTGGGAACACATTCATAATGCGTACAGCTAAGGAGTGGAATTCCCTGCCGGATTCTGTGTTACCTGATAGCTACAACCTAGGGGTCTTTAAGTCAAGAGTGAATAGGTTACTTCTAGGCAAGCGTGCTCCATCGTCGGCCACCTCATCACTTACCATCAGGTGAGATAGTGGTCAAACGCGAGCCTATCAATAATAATAAAAAAAAATAAAAAAATATAACAAAATTATATATAAACTGGATAATAATATTTTGTTTAAACTACATTTTACTGTTTGCTTAAAGTTCCAAATCCAGTGACAATTCCAAATTATTTCGATATTAGTGCTGGTCATTATTCGATCAATTAATGGAAACATTTAATTTTATGAGGAAATTCAAATGACGTTATATGTCAGTCACCAGTCAAGTCATGTCACAGACTCATAGTACAAAGTCCATGACAGTTTCACAATCTGTCATCTTCGAGAAAAACCCATAGTGTTCAACACAGACCGAAGACTTTATACTCTGATGAATGCTTTGACAGACATGTGGAAGAATTGAAATGTTTTAGAACAGAACTATAGTTTTCGTTCAAACAGCAACAAAAACGCATTTAAGTGAAGTTATACTTTGTCTAATTAGCTAATATCATCACCACTGCTCTCAAAATGGTGAAAGAAAACATCGTGAGGAGACTAGAACGAAAATTTTGAAGAAAGGTGACATCCACCAATCCACACCTGCCTAAGGTCGGGGTCGGGGTTGGTTACGGCCAGTTCTCTTACCTAGAGAGGAGGTCTGAGTACTAGCATTGGGAACATTATAAGGCTAATTATAATACTAAGTCATTTTATGAATGTGTAGCGTAACAAACCGTCAAACCACATACATCATTGATCATCAATCAATCTACACTGATATTATAAAGAGGTTTTTTGTTTGTAAGAGGTAATCTCTGAAAGTACTGCTCCGATTGCTAAAATTTTTTCACCGACAGAAAGCTGCTTTATTCCTAAGTGACATAGGCTATATTTTATGTACGCGGGCGAAGCCGCGGGCAAAAGCTAGTACATAATATATCGCTTTAAATGTTTATTTATAATGTGTGCGTTTGTCACCTATCTCCTAATAAACGGCTTGATCGATTTGGATGAAACTTTGTGTGTATATTTCAGTGGGTCCCTGGACGGTTTGGAAATACAATTGGACCCGGTAGGTGACGCTGCAATCGGGTTCTCATTTTTTTTTCTGACGAAGATCCAGCTTCCGGACAGGACCACGTCTGTCGGGAACGATAGTTATTTATAGTTTTCATTATATCCAATGAACATTGGCGTACTAGGGTTATTTTTTAGGGCCTGGCCATTGATATGCCTGATTTTTGTGTGAAAAGTCACCAGTATTTTAGCGTCCATCACAGAATTTCGAACATCCTGGGGTGGGCCCTAGACCATGTTGCTCCCCCCTCCACCCTAAATACACCTACATCAATGTCAGGACGTCAGCAGCTAATTACGTATTAGGGATAGTTCTCATTAAAAACACCTACCTACATAAATACATACGTCACATAATGTGGTACACAACGTAACATAGGACACACACACAGTTTTATCCTTATTTCATTACGTATTAAGTTCCTACGGATTAGCCCACTAATCATACATTATCCCTTATTCTGGGCACGCCACAATTATGGCGCTAAGTCCCTTCTTTGAGGCGTGGTTGGAAAGACCTCACGGCGTCCTCACCTTCCGCATGACGCAGGTTCTCACCGAACACGGGAAGTTCGGGAAGTTCCTGCACCGGATTCGTGCGGAAGCGACGCCCGGGTGTCGCCACTGTGTGGACCGCCCGGAGGACACGGTGGAGCACACGGTGGAAGTGTGCCCCGCTTGGGAAGAGCAACGCCGTGTCCTCGTGGGGGCGATCGGCGGCGGCGATCTCTCGCGCCGGGCCTTGGTACAGGCCATGGTCCGGAGCGAGGAGGAGTGGCAGGCGGTCGCCTCCTTCTGCGAAGCAGTAATGCTAGCAAAAGAGGCGGCCGATCGCGTGAGGCAACGGCAACGGTCCTCACGCCCCAACCACCGCCGGGATTCCGATCCCGATTTCCGGCCACCGTAGGCGCGGGCCTGCGGACGGCGGGCAATGGGTGGCCCGCCGTCCGACCGTCCGGTAACCATCCGGACCGAGCTCAAGTCGTCGACGGCGCGTATTGTTCCGCGCGCGCCTCAGGGAGATGTCAGCAAATCGTAGGGGCCCAGCAGGGTCGAAGCCTACTGGGGCCATGGGTAGTGTGAAAACGAAACCGTGGCCCTGGGACGAAGGCAACGAAGGAACAGGAGTGGGTTTTAGTCAGTAAAAGTCTGACACTATCTCTCGCTCCGCCCAAGAGCGGGATTTGTCATAAGATGATTTTCACACCTATAAAAAAAAAAATCCCTTATTCGTCTCATAGTGTGAAACATGGATTGTAGTTCAAAGTTTTAATGCAAGTTTTCCTGTTACCCATTCACGTAAAAGGATGACAAAAAGCTGACTTCTTTATGTCATAGAATGACAGTGAGGAAATATGTAGTAATAACTTACATTCCTATATGATAGTGCGGGTGAGAAATGTCGGATTTATACAATGTCTATATCCTTTTCTCTCATCTTAAAGATGCATATTTTCATCCTACTGGTACAGATACCGGCATGGATCTTAAGCGCTGACTTCCACTTGCGCAGAAGTGAAATATCGGGTCTCTTTAGTGGTATGAAGTGAGACGCGGGGGCGGGTAGTGCAATCCTTGTACAGTGATTGGCTCGCCGATGTGTACGATGCGCATAGCGATCCCCACTTTTTCGATGAGCGCTCAAGATTCGTGCCGGTATCTGTATCTATGCTATGCCGTACCTACACCGTGTAACACGTCGTAATCATAGTGCCTCTATTATACTGTAAACTCCCGGCTTCGCACGCACAGACACACAGTCACATAATAACTCAGCACATTCACACACTCAGTTTAGAGTTGAAACACATAATTTAAAATGTAATTATTTTGTTAAAGATTATTTTACTTTTATCACGGTAGGCAAAAATTTAAGCTAACGCAAGCTCGGCCCCCAAGATACAGGCGCAGCCTGGTTATTAATCTTAATTTAACCAGTTACTGTAAGAATAAAAGTTTAGTAATAAGATACATTTTGCAAACATAACCAATATATTATTACTTACAAAACCTCATTAACGAGGACTTGAGTCCAGTAAAATTTGTGCTTGTAGACTGGCGTCCATGTCCACAAATTTTACTCGACTCGCTGATTGGTATCAGCCAAGTCTGGTATAAGCCAAGTCTTTTTTATTTTTATTCTTGATAGGTTCGCGCTTGACTGCTACCTCACCTGATGGAAAGCGACGATGCGGTCGACGATGGACCGCGCTTACCTAGAAGTAACCTATTCACTCTTGACTTAAAGATTCCCGGGTTGCAGCCATCAGGAAACACAGATTCCGGCAAGGAATTCCACTCCTTAGCTTTTTACTATTAAAAGCATATTATGCATTAAGTGCCATTATATTACATGGAGCGACTGCCTGCCACGATACTCTTGGCTAGACTGGTGTCAGAATTTCTGTCTTCTGACTACCCATAAAGAACTGCTGTTGATGTTATCATTGGAGCAATTTTGGTTGAATTTTCGTAAAACGATGTCATTTATCCCAGACTGTCTGGATTAGTCAGGAAACAACAGGAACAGGTATAAAAACTTACATGGGATAACTACCCGGGGTCAATGCAGGGGTCAAATTAGACGTCGGGGTCGCAGGGTTAAGTGCGATCCGTCGTTGAGAACCACTGACTCACTAATGTAGACCATCTTGGATTAGTCTTCTATTTCTCGTATCACGAACTTCACGACAACCAGGCATATAAACATGAGTTGCATTGCATAATTAAAAAAAAGAAATTGACATTCGAAAAAGTAAATTCAAAAATAGCGCGCGTTTTTCTTTTGTTATTGTCATAGAGTAAATTATTTTTAAAGATTCATTATTGAAGTTCTATCGTTCTTATTATCTGAAAATAATAGTTTTCGATATAAAAAGTAAAAGTGGAGCATTTGTTCGAGAACTGGGTAACCATTGCGCCCGATTCCAAGGAGTTTTTGTGTGAAGTCGACGTGGAAACCGTCAAAATTGCGCCTCTAACGGAAAGCGTAAGTAAAAATCTTTAATATTGCAATATCTACACAAATATATCAAAATTATATTTTGCGCGAGTAAAGTTATTAAAAAGATTTATTGTGGAAAAAGATAAATCCGCCCCTAAGACGACCCACTGACCGAGAACTTAGTAACTAAGTTCTCGTAAGTTTTTAGCTAAAAGGTCAAAATAAAAATAAAAAAACTTATATGCCAACACGTACATCTTCCCAAGGGCCCAAGTCTGCTACTTTTATAAATTCGTCATTCCAACACGATCCCATTGTCATTTTCCTAAAAGTTCGTAATCTGCTTCATAATGATCTATCATTGATCGGTCAATGGTCTCGTAATAGAAATGTAGTAGAATGACAATATCGAGCTTATTAGAAGCAATGACCTCACAATGACGTTCTAATGGTAGGTCACTGATCAAAGGAACTGTCAAAATTTTAGCAAATTACCGCATACGTCAGACCTTCATTTGTCAATATTTACGAGATTACCATTCTAAGCCATTTCTTTCAATGGAGTGTCAGTAGTTGACCATTAGAAAGTTATAATGATGCCATTATATTAGTAGATTACCAAACTTGTCAAAATCAACAATTACCTATGAAATCAATGATAGACCATTCTCACACTATTGTAATAGCAGACTTGAGGCCCTGGTTTAACAAATAAGTAAGTACCTATCTATAGTTATAGATCACTTTCAACCATATCATAATATAATCAAAGCCAACAGGTACAATCTCATTACTTTTAAGTACATAATCACCCAGTTATTATTCCATGCCAAAAGTACTAAACATATTCTTATTTACCGTATGAAACGTGTACAAACATAAGCTTAATCGTACTAAAACCATGACCCAAAACCAGCACACGAAAAGGACAAACAAAACTATTTGAATTTCATTTCTTCATTTATGAAGATCTTCTTCCAAAGTTTTCTTGATTGACGGGCAATGGAAATGAAACAGCCAGTAAAAATTGTTTAGCACAGAGTTAAAATATAACGCATGTCACGCATTAGCCGCGTCAACGCACCCGGTGTATGGTGCATTGTTGAAGTGCACACGAATTGAGTACATTGGTGGTACAACGTAGTGATGGCACTGATATGGCACGATTGTAAAATAATGCATGTATTTTTATTTTCAAGAGCTGTAATCTAGATGGATTCGGAAAATTCAGATAGATTGAAAGAAATCTCAATCTGAGTATGAAAAGGGTCCACTGTAGGCGTGGACTTGCGGACGACGAGCGACAGTAGGTAGCTCGCCGTGCGACCGTCCGGTAACCGTCCGAACCGAGCCCAAGTCGTCGACAGCGCGTAGTGCGTAGCTCAAAGAGATGTCACCAAAGCCGTAGGAGCCTAGCAGGGCCGGAGCTTACTAGGGCCATAGGTTGGTTTACGAAAGGGAAACCCAAGGCAAAGAAGGAATATAGGTGTGGTTTTAGTCAGTAAAAGTCAGACACGCCCCCCTCTCCGGACTAGAGCGATAGAATTCATTGGATGATTTCCCACCATAAAAAAAGTATGATAAGGATCTGCAAAAACAATATGAGGTCCATAAAAACTGTCAATGTAAGTTAGCATTATCGGTTCCACTTCAAATATCAATATTTTCATTGACGATACGAGTACAATGTCGGAGTAGTTCATGTATCAAAACAAAACACATCATGTTACGAGTATGTGCTGCGCTTTGTAAGTAATAGACTGCCAACCCCTGTTCCCATTTACTGCAGTAACCTGTTTTTCCTCATTGATTCTTTCAGCACACTTTGAAAGTAACATACTGAAGGGAATATTTTACTTAACTATGTTCCAGTTAGGTACTTTTCAGAAGTAACATTATTAAAACCCACTTATCGCTCATCTAACTGAATAAATATATTAAATTTAAAAAAAAAAGCTAAAATAAGGTTCTCCTGGAGGCTTTTTAAGGTTTTGAGATATATGTACATAGATTTAATTGGTATTTTTATTGAAATATTTTTTTTAATATCTTATTGTCTTGAATTATTTTCAACGAAATACTAAGATATTTTAATGGAAACTACAATAACTTGTTTTTGTTTAAATTTCGACTTGTCTATAATTGTTCTATTCGAAGAGTGTAGGTTTTTTTCTTCGCTATTGTATGTCATATAAATAAATATTATAATGGGGTTGAATTGTTGGTTTAGATATATATTTTGCTAATAATCTGAGAAAAACTTCATGCAGTCATAAAAAAAGATTTCGCGGATAGAATGGCAATCTAATACTGTGTGCCACCACGGACCACGGTAAGTAGTTTTTAGCATTACCTACATGCAAAATAGCAGAACTATGAAAGAAAAATTTATGAAATAAGTCGTGTTAAGCTCATCACTAGTCAGCTACTCATAGACAAGCGTGAGTTATTAAAGCTATTAGTAGAAACGATCCCTGCATACACTATGTGCGAGGCTTTGATAATCAGGTGATATTATACTAACTGCCAACTGTTCTTTGTTTCAATGTTGATTTATACCATTCTTTAAGGACGCAAAATGCTATTCGAAATATGACTGAAACTCTGTCATATTATGTTAAGAAATATGCAAAGATTTAGAACTTGTGTGGTAGAAACTAACTCTCCATTTTTAACCTTTAGATACCATACCATTGTTTGTAATACCATTGTCGTAGTCATCGCAGAATTGGCCAGATTATAAAGTGACCAACCATTATGTGAAATATTCGATCACATCATGAAATTACCAATTATCCATACATATAGGTTTTTCATCAAAAGAATACAAGAAAACTTCCAAAACACGAATTAAAAAAAAAACTTCAAAATTACTTTAAATTTTGGAAGCCGGTGTTTCTGGTCATTGTTCTTCGTTTCTTGTTATTTTTTAGTTGTCCGACCAAACCTAAATAGTGAATGAGTCAAATAAGGTACATACGAATACCGATCGAAATACCCTAAATTACTCAATTATATTCATAATGTGTGTGTAAAGTCAAGGTACATAATCAAGTAGATGCAGCATGTTGCCAATAACAAATATTGGTAGCATGCAGTTGACTTGACAACTTCATCAATTTTTTTTAAGTCGGGTAATAAGGAAAAGTTTACAGGAAAAAGCATAGACTAGGTATATACTATTGCTTTTAGCTTTCAGTAAACCCATTTCATTCATCATTCTAGGTACACAGGCTCATAGAGTAAAATAATTACCTACCTACATCCTCAATAGAAATTCCTTGTCTATAGAAACACCATGGACAGGTGAATGACAATTGCCGGTCAACCCAGTTTCGTCAGTAGTCAGTAACTGTACTGTCATGACACTCATGACATTACGAGGTGCGCGTGCGCATCTAACTGTAGCCCACTAAAGGGACGGTCATTAGCATAAGAAGTAGGTGTCGTTACCTAGTTTGTTATCTGTTGTTTTGTGGGGCTCATAAACTTGTGAGTTAGGTATTCATAATTATTATGGCCAATGAAGAAATTTTGCTCTTAGAAATGTCAAATCGATACCTATTTAAACCTTAGAAGTTAGCTATAAATTACGTCGAAACTATATTTTTATGAAACTGATTAACTGCTTTTTCGTCGTGGACAATAAGTATATTGAACTAGCTTTTGCCAGCGGCTTCGTCCGTGTGAATGACGGACTATTACGGATTATTATGGACGCAAAGTCGAAGTCAAAACCAACTAATAAGTGGCCTATGTCTTATCTTGGGATTTAAGCTTACTTCGTACCAAATTTCATCAAAATCAGTTCAGCAGTTTATCCGTGCAGGCGTAACAGACAAACAGAGTTATTTTCACATTTATATTTTTTTTGTTTTTGGAAAACTATACTATCCATTAGTTTTACCAAAAACAAAAAAAAAATCATTTCAGAAATAAACATTATGCGGGAATTTAAATTTTCAGTCAATTCTGAAAATCCCCCCTTCCAAAAAGTCACGGCAAATGATAAATGCAGTGTCATCCAGCAGTCACAGTTCCTAGTTACCTTTTACCTTTAGTTTTAAATAGTAAATTATCCTGTAAATAAGGTCAATAGTATGACTAATTTTAATATTGAAATATTATTTATATTGGACTTTATTAACAATCTCAAATTGTCGTAGTCGGCAACTACCTTTTGGTAGCTATTCGACAAATATTCTTGTAAATTTATTTGACCCGCATCTATATTGTATATATGTACTTACCATATAATACTAGCTTAGAACAGCGCCTTCGCCCAGAAGGGATTAAATGATAAATGATATTTATTTTGTAAATAGGTTTAAAAAACACTTTTACACGTCAATTTTTTTTCGTCATTTTTAAACTAGATGAGGCCGGTGTTTCCTAGCTGACTACCCTGAGAAGAAACACCGAAACAAACTCAGGGGTCAAAGTCTCTTTTAAAGTCCATACAGTAAATATGTAATGGTCAAATCACATGAGAACCATGCAGATTTGTCTGAAATGGTCTTTTGAAGAAAGAACCATACAGATTTGAGTGGACCTGTCCAGTCAGTGCAAGCATTTGTCAGTATTCGTAAAGCTCAACTCAGGACTACTAAGGAGCTCAACGACTTGACGAACAATACCAAGGAAAGGACATTTGGGTAGGCCGCAGAAAATACTCAAATTGCCAGACATACATTAAAATTACTGAAAAGGAAAAAAAAAACAATCAACATAGTCCTCACGTTCACAATAATAAAAGAAAAATATAGTTTACAAAATGTAATACTTTAGCAAAGTAAACATTTTTGTCAAAAATTAATAGAAAAAAAAAGTCCAATTGCAAAATAAAAATAATCTACAATATCGAATTGTAATAAATAATAAAAAACACAATTAAAAATAAAAACAAAAGAAAAAAAATAATAATAATAAGACAACAGTTGCAGTGCGTACTGGAGCAGGTCAATCCCAAGCCTTTTGGTCCTCAACATAGTCCTTTATAGTGTAAAAAGCCTTTTGGCAAAGTTTTCGCTTTACAAATAATTTGAATTTATTAAGGCTTAGTTGTTGAATATGACTAGGAAGTTTATTATAGAAGTGTATACATTGGCATCTAAATGAGCCACCTATTTTTTTCAGCCTGGTTGTAGGAACCACAAATTTGTGTTAGTTCCTAGTATTAAAATTATGAACATCACTGTATTTTTTAAACATGTTTATATTTTTATGTACATACAAAATGTTCTCGTAAATATACTGTGAAGGTACAGTCATTATATTGATTTCTTTAAATTTATCTCTGAGGGAGTATCTGGGACTTAATTTATAAATTGAACGAATAGCCCTTTTTTGCAATACAAAAATTGACTGTATTTCGGCGGCATTTCCCCACAGTAGAATACCGTACGACATGACACTATGGAAATAGCTAAAGTAAACTAAACGGGCAGTCTCTACATCAGTTAAATTTCGAATCTGTCTAACAGCGTATGCTGCAGAGCTAAGTTTTTTTGATAATTTGTCTATATGTGGGCCCCACTGCAGCTTAGCATCTAGAGTTATGCCCAAGAACACTGTATTATCTTCAGGACTCAACTCTTTACCTTTTATTAGCACACTAGTTTCTACTTGCCTAATATGAGGCATGGTAAACTTTATACATTTAGTTTTTTTTTCATTAAGAAGAAGGTTATTTACATCAAACCAGTGTACTATTTTTGAAAGTGCTATATTTATATCGTCAGTAACCGGCTGCTGACGTTTAAGTTTAAACAAAAGTGAAGTGTCGTCTGCAAACAACACTATGTTATGGTTATCCTATATGAGGTAAGGTAAATCGTTTATATATATAAGAAACAAAAATGGGCCAAGAATTGAACCCTGAGGGACACCCATTTTAACTACAGATCCAGGAGATCTTTTTCCGTTTACATCAACTCTCTGAAGATTAGTACTTCCCCCCATAATAATTATTATATATTTTATAGGATACGAATTAAGGAAGGTACTAAATTGCATCCAAATCTGTTCAGCCGTTTGAGAGTGAACTCAGGTACTATTATAGTGTCTGGCATTCATGATGAACTAGACCTATTTGGTTGCAGCCGGCCCGTGAGGTACACTTTATTTTATTTCTTTCTGTTGGTACCTTCAATTTTCAAAGTCGTGTTTCTGTGCCTTGTGCCACATAAATATATATTTTCTTTCTTCTTTTTCCTAGTTAACAAATGTACCTATGTAGCTACTTAACTAGATAATTATTTAAAACTACATATTATAAGTAGCCGTTATCTAACTATTGTTTATTTTAGTTCACGTGAGAGAAAAACTCGCAATTATTACGGTATCTATAGTCATTCACACACTTAATGCAGTCAAAGCGTAAACAAACCAGTAATCATTGTCACAGTATAGATATTCATTGTAAACGACACCCAAATAGCTATAATAGAAAATATCGCATCGAGTTAGGCACTATAGAGTCTATTTCATCAGTTCCTCTTTAGTAGGATGAGGAATAATTTTTTTTAAATTATAATTCACAAAACTGATGTACCTACATCACAACCAAAAAAGTTAATCGCAAAACATATCCGATTGACACCAACTAGATGTGAATCAAACATGCACATATAAAAAATAGCACTTACTATTAAAAACAATTTCAACATAAACTTAAAGTCTAACTTCATGTGAAGAAGAAAAATAAAACAAAACTATAACTAAAACTAATTTTAGTTATAGTATTAAATCTCAGAGATTAGTTTTAGTCACATTATAAATAAGATATCAACACTAGGTCTAGTTTTAAATTGAAAAAAGATTGGCAGAGAGATTTTTAGGACGGCTGTTAGCTGTCAGGCAGGCCGATATGATAGCGCGAGCGAGGAACGAAGTTCTCCGGGCCGCGTCTGTTTGTATGTTCGCGCTAAGCTCAGATACCTCTGAACCGATTTTCATGTAATTTTCACTAATTGACAGGGTGATTCACGAGGAAGATTTAGGTGTATAATACGTGTACCTACATATTACAATAAAGAAAAGCTGAGAATTTCAAAGATTCCTAATACCCGTGCGAAGCTAAGGTGGGTCGCTAGTACTAGTATATTATTCCATAGGAATAAATTCTAGACTTATACACGAATAAGCCGGAAAATCTCGAACCGAAGAAGATCAGAGATAATTTAGATTATTTATCATATCATGTTACGCTACCCTGGCGTAGAATTTACGTAGCATCTTAGCGTGGAAGGTCGTAGCGTAACACCTACGAAGTGTCTACGCTAAACAAAAGCGGACATAATATTTGTGTCGTGGCCAGTTCTTAGGCTTGATCATTTCATGATATGGCCAACTGAATCTGGTCAGATCGGTTAAACGATCCCAAACGTAACCTTTGATGATTATGTCTATCCACGTTTGGCCGTATAATTAATGTAAGATTTATGTGCATCAAAAATCTTATTCTTCACTAAAAATACTTATTGTACACCAAATATTAATGGACTTTTTTCAATTATTAAGGAACTTGGAGGGCCCCCGACTTGGACAGTTTAGGTTAGAAGATGTGGTTATTTTTTAAAACCACCCAGAAAAGCATATTTTAGGGCACAATTAGTTTTTTGAATATTTTGTATTAGAAAATAGGAATACATTGAGGAACGGTGGACTCTACCAGTGGACAACGTAACTATTTTACGATATGATCAGCCATGTTTGACCATAACATGAAATGATCTTGGGTTTAGCTCAAATGGCAGCATTTCATGTAATGGTCAGTTACATCATGAAGTGATCAATGCTAAGATGGACAAGACTGTGGCGAACCACAATCTTGTCGATCTCCACCCTAGAGCGAAAGAAGTCATTTGACGATTTCCCATTGCTAAAAACTAGTAAATTTACTAGTCATAAAAGCTTTTCTATTTTATTTATAACTATCGTGCGCAATATCGACTCGAAGTCCATAATGCTCTCATTACATTACGGATAGGTACCTACTTGAAGCTTCGTTGATCAGATCAATTCAAAAGGGATTGAACTAAATAATAAATGAATTATTATAACGTTTGAACACTTCAGTAGAACGTAACAGATCATTTGTGTAATAGATTAATTAATTATTCGAGGACTAAATAACTCAAAGTACTAATCTAAGCTTCGCAAGCATATTAGGTACGATAAAATCTTATATGGTGATACTAAATTATATTTTATAGTTCATTTTTATACAATTAACACTAACTTTGTATGTTTGCACTTAGCCTGTCTAGTTTGTCAAGGAAAAATTGTGATATTCATTTTATTCAGTTGATGGTAGATCAGAATCATTTTAGCCGAAAGACATGGACATAGGCCTGCCCTGTCTGTGTCGGGGAGCTCTAAAATTAAGTCAATCCTTCCCTGCTCTCGTCTTTCGTCGTTTTCGTCGATTTTAAGTCATATAAAATGTTTCATTTGCCCTTAATTTAATAGGTAGGTTGGTTAAGCAAAGAAAAGTGTGATCGAACGACGAAAACAAAACAATTTGAGCACTCGTAACATTTAAAGATATTTACTTAACCTTAAGTTTTACATCAGTAGGTAATTACAAGACTCATCTATAGACATTAGGCTTGTGCATACAGTCTGGTCGTAAAGGAATACGCACCGGCACCGTGTCATTTGAGCAAATAGGTCACTGTAACAACAGCCTTCAGAACGCAACCCCTGACGCGGGCACGTTGGCGCCAAAACTGGCGTCAACATGGCGCCCGTCGCGCCTTATTGGCGGGACTCTGCTCTATTTCATGCAGTTACGAGATAATATGAATTAATTCTAAGATTTCTTTGTTTATATAAACAAATATGGGGACTGGGATTTCCAGGGATTATTGACTTGATGTATATGCAAGAATTTTCCTTTTCATAAAACTTTTCATGCTCTTTAAACTTTATACTTAAGTACTTTAATTATTTTTTATATAACAACTTAAAATAAAATCTATTATCTAAATACCAATAACCTTAATTTAGCAAATCAATCCAGTAACGAAATGCAATCGCATATGTAGGTAGATATGTCAAAAATTCAAAATGTCGCCTGTGCTGCGTGTTGGTAAGTAATGGTCACACAACAATGGCCCATAGCAGTGACGTCTAACAACATAAACCGTGAACGCGACAAATACTCATTGTTCGTCTTGCTCACTCTTTGCCCTTACCAATAAAAACCACACTTATGGTCTAATATTTCATTTATATGCAGCAGCAGTAAACGACGGGATTTTGCCTCAAAACAATTGATATTAAGGAAACTTGCTTGAGGTCTTGTTTCATGTAAAATTGAGACGTTGAAGAAAATTACTGTATCAAAGCTTCAAGAGTTTGTATGGAATCATAAAAATACCGTAAACCGCATTTAACATTAGGTACGCTTTTACAAAAAATGCTTTTTTTTTAATTCACAACCGACGATTTGCCTAGCCGAAATAAGTACTAGAGATTCTGGAAAAAAACTCAACTGATTCAAATTATAGCAGTGGGGTACCACAGCTAAAAAATACAACCAACATCATTAAAAAAAAAATTGCAAAATAACTTTCAAGTTCGAAAGTAGGAGTTTTTGGTATTGTTTTTTCGTATTTAGACACAGACTAAAAAAAATGACGAGTAGTCTTCAGAACCTCCTCCTTTTTTTGAAGTCGGTTAAAAACAGATCATTCAGTAAAGTTAACAATCGCGGTATAATGTGACATTTTTCACACTTAGTCACAGCGCCACGGGCGTTTTCCGTTGTTGGCAGATACAAGATCTGTGAAACGTGATTGTTACCTTTATGGTGGCCTTGCGCGCGCGCATGCAGTGTTTGCCACCAGCCATGGCCATCATGAAGGTTAATCCTTGTAAAAAATTTAATTACTGACAACAGTGTTAGGTTGTTATTAATTTGACAGTTGTCACTTGTCACCTATTTAGGTTATTAAGTAGTGCTAATTAAATTAGTCACGGTAAAGGCACAGAACACTAATGTAGTAATGGCTTTTAAAGATTTTTGAACAGCCTGCTAAGTGGGGGTTCTCCTTTTTTTTCATTTAACTTTTTCTGTATATTGAAGCTGTACCTAGTGCCGTAAATAGTGCGGTGCCAGCGGTGCCCAGGACCAGGGCGGAATCCATGGAGAGGCGGAATTTTTTATACCTAGTCCTTTTTGTTTGTATAGTACTTTTTTCTAGGGGCGCAGTTATAGAAGCTCGCACCGAGCGTATAAAAGGCGCTGGCTGTACCTATATTTTGCATTAGTGATTCAGAACACTTTCCTGGTATACTTAAAGCAAATTGTTTATGTGTTTGATTTTAAAGACGATCTTTTTTCTTATAAGTTCAGTAGGTTATACAAAAAGTTCCAGCAACCTTAACCGAGTTCTTATTTTGATTAGTCAACTAATTGAATGGAAGGACGTCCCATAAAAACAGTTTTCCTCATAAAACGCACATTTTATGAGTAATGGGGTCTTAAAACAAATAATATATTGTAATTAGTCATATTTTCTGATGAAATAGAGAACACTTACGATTAAACAATTAAACATGGCTTAGTTGACGTCTGAAATACAGGAAAATGTTCAGGATTTTATGAATGAATTAATCATACTATGTGGGAAGGTTTTTACTGTACATAGACAAAATAGGTAAACAATCACGTTTGAAACATTATGGTTGGAAAAAAAAACTTGAATCTAAAATCAGTGGGGTATTGTAGATATTTTGGATTTAAGTGTGAGTTATCATAACGATATTGTCGCTAATTGGACCCTGTTCCCGATGCTGCTGATGGGGGTTACTACATTTTTTTTAAATGTTTTTTTCTTATTATGTAAATTATATGTGTAATAGAAAATAAATGGATTAATAATGTAACTAATATATTGTTGGTGGGTGATTTGATGGGTTACTAGCTTTTGCCAGAGGTTTAACCCGCGTAAAAGTAGGTTTTTCCATACAAACTTCTAACCTCCGTTTTACCCCCTTAGGGGTGGAGTTTCGTAAAATCCGATCTTAGCGGAAATCTACACCCTATAAGGAACCTACCTGCCAAATTTTAAGTTTGTAGGTGATATAGTCTATATTGTATTCTCTAATTAAAATATTTAGCATAACCAAGCAAAACTATAATTTTTTCCTAATTTTTAAAGTATAATAATTTTAGTAAACTAGTAATAAAATTTTGTTTAAAATCTTCTGCTGATGGTACTTTTAAGTTAAAGTGACTTTTATTTGAGTTTATCTTATTTTAGTTTTTTTTTGTTTTTTTTTTTTTTACGGGGGGCCTTAGGGGATCGGGGTCGTCAGCGAATAACCCGATTTAGTAAGGGGAGGGGCTTGTTTTTAATAACAATCAGCCGGGTCGATAGATCAAGGTTAAGCTACGATTGACGCTGCCGCTCCGTGGATGAGTGACCATCAATTTTGGTCTAGACTCTTTAGTGCACGTGACATTGTCAGCCTTGGCTGTTCCACGTAGATCTTTGAAATTTATTACAACATAATTGTCAGATGCGAGGGTGACTGGGTTGTAGAGATCAGAACTCAAAGAAAAATCGATGATAAATCCCTAATAGGAGGATTTTGAGACATTATCACCTTCCTTGGTTTAGTGCGCATTTATATAGGGGCGCTGGCTTACTGTGTCACTAACAATTTCAAAGGTTATCCCTATGGTGCGTGTAATGTTTTGTATAGCTTAACCCTTTGTAAACTCATTAACCCACTTATAAGGATAACCCTATAAAGGGTATGATGCTTTATAATTCTGGTAACTAAAGCTTTTACACGTACTGTATAACTGAAAGGTTAGTGAAAATTTCCCTTTAAAGGGTATCTGGATAAGTATAACCCATTTTTTACAATAAATTATCGGTAGGAAGGTTAATCGCATAACTTTGATAACCCTTCATACGGTTAACTTAAATGGTCCGTGCTTATAGTAACAAGAAAAATATCATACCAAAAAAAAAAACTAAAGAAATTTACGAGATTTATTGCAATAATTTTTGGTAACTCATAGCTCCTTTATGGATTGATGTGTAACCAATTGGCGAATAGTTTATTTAAAATTTTAGGCTTTCGACCGGCGAAGAAAAATATAAGAAAAGGTTTTTTTTTTTAAATAAACAACATTTTTTTTTACAATCTTAACTTGAAAGAAAACGGCAGTTTTCACATAATGATTCTTATTACTATTCGAGTTCGCATTTCTATTTCAGCTAAAAATAACAGTTCCAATGCATTTACACGCAACTTAGAACTTGGATACAACATAAAATCAAAAGCCACTAAAACAAATTAACTAAACATGCTCACAAACCAAATAAAATTGATATTAACACCGATAACTAAACTACCGTGTAAATATCATACAGTCCTATAAATAAAGATCTCAAATGGCATGTCTGTTTTATAGTAAACTAACTTGTGTCACCGGTTTACCCCGCGTGAAAGTAAAATATTATCCCAAAGAAACGGACCCCCATGGGTCAACCGAAAGGTAACCCCGGGGTCCTGGGACGCTAGGTAAAGAAGAAACATAGAAGTGGGTTTTAGTCAGTAAAAGTCTGACACGCCCTCCCACTCCACCCTAAAGCGTGAGAAGTCATTGGATGATTTCCCACCTAAGAAAAAAGGGAACGGACCCCAGAATAAATAGTATGCAAATTCCTATTCATGGACATTGTCTAGCAATGTGCCAAGTTTAATTCAAATCATTTCAACCATTGAGACATGAAGAGCTAACAAACAAATACGAGTTTCTTTCGAATTTATAGTAATAAGTATGGACGTAGCAATAATTTCGCATAGTTATCGCTGAGCATCGTGCGTGCGAGTCGCATATATGTATGTGTGCAGTTATGCGCGCGGGCTTCTAGACCGGAAAACGCTAGAAAGTGGCTTTTCAATTTGCGAATAGCTACATAATAAATGCGTTTGAGTCGATTCAACGCGCACGGTGATGTTAAATTACATTTATATTGGACTGTGATTGATATGTTTTATTTGCTATTACAATATTATGTAGGTTATTAGTTATTAGGTATTGAGTTAAATTACAAAGCTGTGTATATTTTTATTAATCGTTAAGATATTTAAGCGAAAACTAGCAAGACGGCTTGTGTTGATATTTATTTATTTATGCTAAAAGGTTTTTCGTAGTTTTAAATTATGATCTTCTAATTTACACACTACCAAGATCAACAATACCCCTTTTTATTTACTCTCAGATGACTATAGCAAATAAAAATGATTAGGTACTTAGGTACTAACCTAATAATATTTTGCAAGAGCATAAAATATTAAGTACCTACGGTACTCTCGAAATGTTTTATCAATATCATTACATATCGCGCGTTTTTCTCTGTTGTGACAGTTACTTACAGTCACGCATTCGACTGTTATCAAAAAAAATATAAAAAAAAAAATTCGTCGCAAAAAAGTTTGCTACGTATATTTTTTTTTACATTTAAATTAATACGTTGGTATTTTCCGATGACTTATGTAAGAATTTTCAGTTATTAAAAAATGCGTTTTCAAAATTTGGTGAATATAATTCAATAATAGAATAGGTACTTACCAAAACAGTTTTATATTTGGCCAAAACACGTCACAGATTCCTTTTATGTTACATTCAATAACAAAATGAACATCGTAAAGTATGAAATAAACCAGCCTACTCCAATAGCCAACAGCCCAAATAGTTCTGTTCCATTATCTAACAATTTAGAAGTAGGTATTCCGCAACCATCTCCGGGACTTGGAACTCCCTGATTGCTAATAGTTACGAATGCGGACGGAAATAAACCCATCAGAACGCTTTAAGGGAACTATTCTGTGACCATCTGCAGATCTCAAAGGCAAATGTATTTTTATGATGACCTAGTATTAACGCTGTGGAATTCAGCAACAGAAGTATAATTTAGAATACAGTAGCTACTTATCAGGATTATGTAAAAAAGAAATTGTAGTTGTAACAGTACGTAACTAATTAGGAACTGTTAAAATGAATTGTTTTTCGCTGAAAACATGATTAAATAATGGATCTTATAAAACAAACATTACCTAAGTTCGAGTGCCTACTTATTAGATCAAAACGCTCGCTTTGGAAAATGAAAGAACTTCAGCTTTAGTTAAATATGGCTAAGATATTTATTATCGTGGATTCTCTGGTTTACTAAGTGATATCTTTCTTTAATTTAGATCCCAAAATAAGCTCACAGATAGATAAGACACCTTACAAGTATCAGAAGTTCTAATAATGTTCTAGGCAATAACTTTACCAATGAATGGAAGCTGTTTACTCATGTGCTACGCATTACTACGCCGGTTCTACGGTTCAACAGCCAATTTTCCTTGACCTCTCATGGTTCCCCCATAGCGCTTTACAAAGGGCGACATAAGGGAAAACGGAAGGACAATCAGAGACCATTGGTTTATTTTCAAATGAAGCATAGAGGAGCGCCGATTGTCGGGCAAGCGGTAGTCGCATCGCGTCGAGAGCCGAACGCACTCGTGTCTGCACCGAGCTTCTTACCATTACCACCCCGCGACACCGAAAGCGTCTATCATTTTTGAATTTCGAAGTGCAAGTGAATTAAAAACAAATAAAACAGTGCGTTCATTGTCGCAGCTAGGAGTTTAAATTCCTGACTTTGGTGAGATTTTATTTGAATTTGATTGCATGCAAGTGGAGTTGCTCTTCTATTATAAATAATTGCATGTTTTGATGTTAATATACGGTACCTGTGTGTTTAGCATTTTACTGAGTTTTATAGTGCCAACACATTTTCAAAGAAAAGCAAGGCAATTGCAAAAAAATACTTTATAATTAACCGATAATTTTTAATTTGATTGCATATTAATTAATGCACGTATAATATAACAATTAGTTGAATTGTAATTAAGAAGCCTTTAATTAATTTAAATTCATCTCGTTTTTGTTTGTTTCTCTCGTCTCATTTTTTTTCTTCTTAAAACTGAGCTTTGGCGAGAACCAGGAAAATTCAACTCCATTTTTTAAACTTATTAAAATAATCAAAGGTATAGATTTTAGGGCAGGTATTTAACGTCTACTTAAACTATATCAGCCGACTCTGACTTGATTAAGTTTCAGGAAACATGAAAATAATTATTTTAACTTTATTGTTCTACAATTTTCCTTACAACTCCGAACATTCATATTCCAATAATTCATAAAACAAAAAGTCAAATCATTAATGGTCACAAAGCAATTACGTGATGTTTTTCTATTATTCAGTGGCATCACTAATGCTTGTAAAAAAAAAACTATTTCATTTGGAAAGCATAACGCGCGAGTTGCGTTCCGTTTCAGTGAGCGGCATTCAGCCTGTTTCTGATTTATGCATTGTCGTCTGTAACCGACTACTTTTACAATATTAACGACACGCGTTAATGAGGCTAGCTGGCATTAATTGAATTAATTAGGAGATTGTATGGCTCTTATTTTTAAGTGAATCAATCACGCTATAGTAACATATTTGTATAAGCCATCATTGACTTGAGGAAAATATCATCAGGCAATCTGGAATAATAAGTTGATATAGGTCCAAATATGCCAATACCGCCTTGAGCACGCGTGATAATTTAACCTCGTGTCTTCTCTGTATGATGGATTTGTTTTGCATTAGATAATTTTGGTATCCCTTAGCGAGGCAACCTGTGAGATATATTTATAAAGCCAAGTGAGTCACCAGTCTAAATAGTACGTTAAAAAAATAAGATAAATTAGGTACTTTGTCAGATTCACGCAAACTGTTGTACAATAACAGTAATTATACTCTAGATTATGGTTACTATTATTATCATTGCGGCACATAAAATTGGACACCATAAGTGCCGTGTTAATGGTAGCGCAAGACTTCCTTATAAACTGGAATATTATTACATTGTTTTATAGCCACTTTGAATTTGACCGACGGCGACGCCTGATTCGGTAGAAGACTTATAGGCGTTATAATGTATTCCTCAGAATCCTTTTTAGTTTCCAAATAAATTTTAAATTAAATTAATATGTCTTTGGGTATCTGTTTTGCCAATTTAAACATTAAATTTAATTGAATTAATATTGTACAGGAAAATACGTAAACATGAAAAATTAAATCGCAAACTAGCAATACATAGGTACATTAGTAATCAATAAAATAATAAACTATCCCACATCGTCATTAATTATAACTGTCATTACTCATCACGGAAAGTCAATTACAATCATATCCGTCACAGACTGTCTTGTTTTAATTAGTTCTAATTGCCTCCACCAGGTTTCCGAGTACGGAGGTGGCGCTCGAGTAGTGTGGGCGATGTCGGCAGGAGACCGAGAGGCCGAAGCGCAGGCCAAGAAGGGCGATGAGGCTGCCTCCAATGACAGAGACAGCCGGGCAGCTGCCGCGGTCAAGCAGTACTGGTGTGTGGGGCTGCGAGCCGTTGAGCTGGTGAGTACTGACACATACTGCTAGATATACTGCCAAGGAGTTGAGGAGTCTCCAACAGTACAGACAACCGGGCAGTAGCCACGGTCAAGCAGTACTGGTGTGTGGGGCTGCGAGCCGTCGAGCTGGTGAGTACTGACACATACTGCTAGATATACTGCCAAGGAGTTGAGGAGTCTCCAACAGTACAGACAACCGGGCAGTAGCCACGGTCAAGCAGTACTGGTGCGTGATGCTGCGAGCCGTCGAGGTAGTAAGTACTGACACAGATTGCTTAATAAAATGCCAAGGAGATGAGGAGCATCTAACGATAGAGACAGGCGGGCAGCTGCCGCAGTCAAGCAGTATGGAAGCGTGAGGCTGCGAGTCATCGAGCTGGTGAGTACTGACACATACTGCTAGATATACTGCCAAGGAGATGAGGAGCCTCCAACGATAGAGACAACTGGACAGCTGTCGCAGTTAAGGAGTACTGGTACATCGAGTTGGTGAGTTACTGACTTAGACTAGATGTAAATTATGGAGGATACGGCAAATCATGGCATCAGCGCTGAAATAGATTCAGTAATATTGCAACATGAAGAAAAGAAGTGGGTATTGTTATTTGTAATAATCAGTACGGTCGATAATCACCTAAACACCTCGAAATTTAAATAACTACAAATTATACCCAAAATAAAAATTAATGGCGTTAGTACACTAGGTACTTACTAACGCCATTATATTTTTTAAACTGAATACACGGACAAAATAAACTTGTGGATTTACAAGTTTTAACAGGGTACTCTAGAAAATCGCTGGAAGAAAATTCTAGAAAGAAGAATTACTGCGTCTAATAGATAAAATAATTAATCGTCAACATTCAACAGAGGATGAAGAAGCAGACAACAAGACGTGAAAGTTTCAACCACTCGAACAGCGCAAAGAAAAATGCGAACCAGTATATAATGTTCCAACTAAAAACTAGTCCATTTAAACAAAACCATTCAATACATTGTATAATTGGAAATCGATACAACTGGATGATCGTAAGGCACAGCTCGAAGTAATGCAAGCTTGCAATCATGGCAAGTATGGGAACTGACCATGTTGCGATGCAAGACATGATAATTTGTGCCACGACACACTGCCCTTGAAGTCAAAGGATCCCTTGTGCTCTTGTACTTGTGGGTAATTAAATACAGTACACCTTGTTGTTATTCTATGAAAAGTGCTTCTACAATAAAACGGGGAATATAGTAATATATGGTACGTACTTGAGAAATTTAGGAGCAGTAGATGTATTTTTGGTAAATATATTCGAAAGTAGGCAAAGTATTTAGATTAGTGATTTGGACGAAGAGACTGCTAGTAAATTTAGCTTCAATATTTTAGCAGGACTAAGTGCACTAACCGACTTATCCTTTTTCCTTTAAAGGATATGTAGGGCTTCGTATGCCACGCTTAAAGTCAGGAACGTAACCGACTTATAAGGTTGAAGACCGTAATACAGCACAGTCCTTGTCAGTAAGTGTCCCTATTAAGCTTTGCTAAAAGCTACATAAAACGTGCAAAAGTGTTGGAAAATTATATACAGCGATGACTTCTCTTATTATAAAGTTATACGTCACGGTCGGGGCCAAACTAAACGATGCATGAAAGTGAAAACCGTGCAATAATCGTTTACGAAGATGCTTGCGGTATCGGAAAATCACTTGCTTGTGGTATTCAAGAACAACCAAAAGGAGAAAACAGGCATTTGACAATGCGACCACTAGACCGACGTACGGAAGACACTTTCACTTAAATACTGGAAAACACTTGTTTTAAACGATCTCACGTTTTATTCGCGTACGTGAGCTTTGTTAGATATTTGGGTGAATTGTTAAAAAATGATTGAAAGTTATTTGGGATAACAGTATTGCAAAAAAGTTAAGCAAAAACGATTTGTGAGTCGCAAAGATAAATGGCTGAAGCAATTGGGAAATCCATTTTCAGCAACACGGTATAATATAAAACAAAAAAAAAACATCGTTTCGTTACTGGTTTGTCGTAGAAAGAGGAGAATTTGATCAAATCCATTGCAGTTTCCAATTCATTTATTACCTAGGTATGTCTTATAGAAACATACTACGTAATTACGTATATTCATATATTTCCGATATTCTTCGCATCAGTTTTCAATGTTGTCTTTATTTTCAGATAATAGCGGTCATCGCCATTGGTCTGATCGTTGGCGCTCTCTACTCCCCACAAGTGGTGCAGTCGGATCATAGGCACATTGCCGTCATCTATTCTGCCTACTCAAGTAAGTTTTATTCAGATTCATCTATAGCATAGCATTGTCAGCTTTTATTGTTTCCATTTCTAGGACTTAGGCCTCCTCTTTTCCTCTTTGTGAGAAAGTCGTAGAGTAATAGAGTTGTACAGTACTCCAACATTTGGGCCCAGTTGATAAATATTAATCGAAACGTTTTCAGATAATGAACAGAACACGTTTAACGTTGGTTCAGTCCATCGCACAAGTATTTTTCTCGACGAAAATTTGCTTTATTTCAGCCAAGTTGCACTAACTAAAGATGGAGCTGAAACCATGACCCGATTCGTTCCGTCAGAATTTGTTCTAATCTTTTAATTTACCAATTGTCACAGAATCGATTCTGGCACATTTCATGGCCGGTCAGATGGCAAATCCAAATTGACCATTTACTGGCAATTAACAAATAAAGCAAAGTGGCACAATTCAATTAGAAGAAAAAACTCTGAGATAAGAAACATTTAGAAACTTCTAAAAAAATCGCGGTAGATAACTAAAATCGTCCTCTGCGAAGCTCTTTCCCAACTACGTTGAAGTCGGTTTCTCATCGTTGTATCGCTGTACAAATATTACAAAAATATTCTTAATTGGAAAAATACCTACCTGTTTGGCTTGACGCTAATTACCCAAATATGGTTGAAAAAAGTTGTTCTATTGAGTATAGTAGTGTCAATCAACTTTTCGTTAATTAGTTTATAATTCAGTGTGTAATTGCTTAGCTATACGATTCACATCCTTTGGCATCCTTCAGACGTACCTGAATAGTGATTTCATGCTCAAATGAGCTCAGTCTATTGACACAATAATCATTGTTTCTTACTTTTAAATTCTTTACAAATATTGTGCTTTGTTAGCTTAGAAAAAAATTAAAGCGAAATGAATTTGCTCGGGAAATATGCGCAAAAATACTATTAACAAATCATGGAATAAAAACTGTGCTCGAACATTTAATCGATCATCCATGATCATGAATATTGAAGGGAATTTTTCATTATATTCATGAAATATCGTAGTAGCATTATTGATATTTTACGTGTTTGCCTATCTTATAAATCGGTTTCACTTCATAGTCTAGTGGAAAATTGGTTTCATTGAACTTTGTGTGAGAAAGCGAAACCTGTAAACACTTGTAATCGTAAACCGTAAACCGATTTACGATAACTTCCTGAATGCGACGTCGATAGTCGATTTATTGTCAACATTATTACCGATTTTTCCTGTTTACAGATATTAAGTAGATTCTATTGAAATCGGTCAAGACTTCATACGTTTTTATGTTACTATTGATTGACTTGAAAATCAAGTACCTACGTAAACAGAAACCTATCTAAATGTGAAATCTAAAGATTGGCTGCCCTAATTGCTTCTTCAGAACGGTTATTTTTTTTTAAATTATTTCCAGTGGAAAAAATTTAATATAAATGCTTCTAAGCACGCATCGTCACTGATTGATGTTATAGATTTCATCCTGATTATTTAATTGTTCAATTATTTCGAAACTACAAAAATTAAGTTTCACGAAATTAATAGTAAATCAATCATAACACCTAATCAATTTGATAGAAGATTCGGTAGGTGCAGTAATACTTACAAATTATTTTTTTCCGGTGAATTAAAAATTATTTGGTAAACGAATTTGAAGATTAGATATCTAGTCATTAAAATGTTGTATATGTATTAATAAATAGACCCATTTGAACCATCTCTGGTTACATTCATTAACAGAATTTAAGATGTATAAACTGATAAAATACTCATATCAGTTTTCAGTCTAGCTTTCATTAATAATCTCTGTCTCTACAAAAAACATACATATACTATGAACTTGGTAGATTGAGATCGATTTCCAAACCAATTTAAGACGTTATGCCCTACGACTATATCCAATCTCAGTTAAGGGCCATTACCAGCTAACCTCTTTTCAACTTACATTGGTGTCGCCTTCCATAATCCCTAGAGATTAGTCCGCTGAGTTGAGATACAGCTGTGTCTAGATGCAGCTGCATCAACTGACTAGTGTCTGTTTAAGCTAGAGCCTGTTCTTAATTCGGAATTTCTACCAGTAAACATTATTTCATGACACGTTATAAACCAGGCTACATCATCATCACTGGAGTGCTGATCATCGCGAGGCTGTTCGGCGAGTCTCCGGGTTGGAGGACGTCCATTGGCTTCTCAGTGCTTGGCGTCATCATGTTCACTGCTGCCGCTGCTGTCATATTCTATGGTGAGTGTTCTGATTTCAAAACTGCTCTTTTTTCTGGAGAGTCTATATTTTTAATTTTTGAGTTAACGTCATTTTGATTATTTAAAAAATCTAAATTATTGTTTTGGAAATTTTTGATGATTTTCGTGTTGATTGCAAATATCAACAATAATACATATATTGTGTAATTCAAATACACCTTTATTTGATAGCGTAGCGGTACCTATGATAAACTAGATATTTTGCAACAGTTATCTAAATAAACACGTTATTTTACGCTATGTTGTGAACCGATATATTTTTTCTAAAATAACATGCGTATCAACTAGTAATTACGTTATTTATTCAAGAATATAAACAACTGGTAATCTAGTAGTTTCCATGACCAGTCATCCGATAGAGCGTGGAGAATAACATCGCAATAGATAGCTCCTACTTTAAACTGGTCCTCACTGAGGAATGCACAAATATGTGGGTTTTAGACAAATACTTTGTTTAATTACGTAAGTCGAATGCTATGTTATATGATTCAAGTTAGCTTAAAACATACACAGATGAGTAATGTAGTAGGTACTATGTATTTCTAATATTAGGTATCATAATATGTTGTTTGTGTATCTGATATCCCGATATCAAGATTTGCATAGCTTTTAAATAAAATATACTGATTTATTTTCTATGCTCCATCATTTTACGACTCAATTATGTTTAAACAATAATAAAATATTTGTTGTGTCAGACATTTAGTTTTGTGTTTCTAGTCACGGTTAGTTGTAAAATAATAATCAATATGCACAGTGCACCTATGAGCCCACCACTAGGCTGTATAAGGCAGGGCCTTGGCGTTGCCTATTAAAAATGTAGACAATTAGTCTATGGGGATTTGTGTGAGGTATAACTTCCGTTCCTTTCTAATACAAGTTATGTTTTCAAATGAATTTAGTGAACCACATTGCCGGTTTAAATTGATGCTACCCTATAACTGTAGAATGTTACGCTCTTAATTATTACCTACTTAAATATTAACTAACTAATTTTTAAGTCTGTAAACACCATGTCTTTTTTTTTCAGATTGGCACAGGTCCTACTACGCCAACCTCCGCCCGAACAAACAAGCATATGACCTCCTTATAGCGTCAGGAGTCTTCGCCGTCATTGAGGTGGCCGTATTCCTTGTCCATGCCTTCATCACCTTCAGGGAAGACGCCGACTATTGAACAAGGACTGGTTTTCATAAGTAAATTATTATTTTTAGCTGTTCTCGTCTTCTTTTTTACATTCGATATTCACATTTTTTCTAAAAAAACCAAAGTCACAACGTGTAAGTCGCGATAATTTTAACTTATTTTTTCCGCTACATTTTCAGTGCTCTCTTGTATTTCAGTTTGTTTTGAACCCGTTGCAAGTCTACATAAATATACGTATTCAAAGATCTTATAATTTTAAGTTTACTTAACCTTTAAGAGTATTATTTCGACATAATCGTAGATAAGTTATTTTTATATTCATTTATGTTATTTTAATTTAAGTGTGTATATAAGTTTTTCGAGATGTTGCCTCGTTGAGTAGCTAAAGCTTTTAATTTCTATTAAACTTTTGTTTTCATTACATTTGCCCTCTGCAGTAGCTACAATTTTGAACACAGACATATTATATTGGCAACTATTTTATTATACATAAATCAGCTACTATATACCTATTTAATATTTAAATAATGTGTGTATATACATTTTATCTGAAATATTATGACCTGGTTGTTATTAATATGACAGCTATTTTTATATAATTATTTTATAAAAGGCAGCATATTTTAATAATAATATGTGTATCTATATTATCTTAAATGTTTATTGTTGATATTAAAATTGACAGCTATTTTTTATTCTCTAATTTCATAAAATGGCAGCACATTTCAATTTTTATTATTTTGACAGCTATTTTTAATATAATTATTTTATAAAAAGGCAGCATATTTTAATAATAATATGTGTATCTATATTATCTTAAATGTTTATTGTTGATATTAAAATTGACAGCTATTTTTTATTCTCTAATTTCATAAAATGGCAGCACATTTCAATGTTTTGTTATTTGAGTAATATGTGTATCTTTTTTATACAAAAATGTCACTGTTTTAATGAAAAAAAAATATTTTAAATGTGCCGAGAAAATTGGGGTAACTTTGGCACAAGCTTATTAACCAATAGAAACACCGTAAACACAGTTTCTCATGTTCCTATTGGTTAATAAGCGTTTGCCAAAGTTATACCCCGGGGCCAAAGTAACCCCACTTTACGGTATTAAATAAAAATGGCAGCTGCTTCAAGATTATTTAAATATCTATTTATTCTTATACATTTTATAAAATATCATTTTTTAAATCGCAGTTAATTTTAATAAATTACAGGCAACTTTTTATTATAATTTTATAAGAAGGCAGTTAAAATTTCCATGGTATACAGGCAACTATTTAAGCAGCTATTTTTTGTATATTTTATAGGCAGCATAAATAAAAAACAAGTTTTTATAGGCAGCATATTTTTTTTATGGCAGGTTATTTTTGTTATAAATACATTTAGTCCAAAACGCAGCTACAGGTAAATTTATAATAACCCAGAATATGCAGATTTAGAAAACGTTGCTCTTCGATGTAGCTATTCTGAGATAAAAATCTGCAAAATTAGGCAGCAATTTTCAGGCAGCAAAAATACGAATAAATTTATATTTAATTGAGCAGCTATTACCAAGAGCTAATATAGGCAGCTTTTTATATGAACATAAGTTATATACATTTTATGTAAGACAGCTTTAAGTTTTATAACAAAAGCAGCTATGTACTTCACAACTAAGTATTTTAAATGCAGCTATTTGATATAACAATAATTTGAAACCATATTTATTAAAAAGGCAGCTTAAATTTTATAAAAGACAGCTAGCATATTATATATAATATAATTACGTTCAGTATTTTAGGCAGCCACATACTTAAGCAGTTATACGAAAACGAAGCTATTTCTGCCGCAGCTATTTTTGAAAAAAATTATAACGTTATTGTTTTTTTATTTGGCAGCATAATTTTTGTTCTTGCATAATTTATTTGGCAGAAGCAAGAGTTTCTAGCCTTTTTACAATGCAAGATGTTTCGGCCGCAAGTGCAAGTATAGGTTTAGAGATAAGATTGTTTTTTAAGGATTTATGCAACGGTTTTTATGTAAGTTTGGCAAAATCCTTGCTAAGGATCGAGTAGAATGCTAGAGAGTTTAGAATGTAGCTTTGGATAAGAGGCTTTTTATATTATGAATTTCTAAATTTCTAAATTATTGCGTTTAAATTTTAGTGTAATTAGTTTAAGTTGTTGTTTATTTGGTTCTATTACTATTACATTCCGCTAAATTCTATTATACATTTAGTTTTTAAGCGCATTATCTTGTGATCCTTACCACGGATAAAAAAAGTTGATTAGTTTTCTTAAAAATCACTGAAATAATATTTTTACAAAACAAAATCTGATATTTTATATTGATAAACAAATGCCCATTACTTTTTTAATTTTTGATAAGGATTACGTTATATCGATTAAGTGAAGCAAAACCACCGCGATATTATTATATTATTTCTCTTCTTTTAGGAAAGCATTTTTCACATTAAATTTTCTGTTTGTGGTAATATTTTTATACATCACAAAAATAAGTTAAAAAATACTTACACTTTTTATTTCCATTCGATTTAGTTCTATGATTGTTTTAGTATAGGTTTATAATTTAGGCAATTATACATAATTTAGTTATATTTAAAGGATAAACCAAAGCAGTAATCAGTATCCGTCCAGTGGTAGTTAAGTTTTCTCTGACAACTTCTGAGAATATTTCTATAGTCTTCAAAATTAAACGTAACTTCAACTTCACTGTCATGATCTGATTAAACTTATGTTTTCTTATTAATATTTCTTGTTGTATTCATCTTTGTGTTTAAGAAATTGTCTTTTTGCTTTTCTAATTAATTTAGGTAGGTAATTTACTTCTTCTCGTACGATGTCTTCGAAAGTAGTTGTAGATTCAATTGGTGTCTAAAATTTAATCGTAATATAGAATATTTTTCATCATTATAAGATTAGTTTAGCTAGATTTAATGTTATGAATATGAAAATAACATGTGGATATCACATGAGTTGTGAAAGTTAATGATAAGAAAATATAAGATTTATATGAAACATGTAAATAAAAATATATAACTTATGTAACCGGCGCTAATGTTACCTTATTTATTCCCCATTTTGATAACAAAAGGTACCCGCGTCACTCACAAACTAAACTCTTTCGATAAGAATAAAAATATTGTAAACACATGTATCTGTATGTAACAATCTAATAAATTAAAGCATTAAATATTGTTTTATTTGAGTGAATTTCTGGTTATAAGCTAAAAGCATGGATATAAACTTAAAATACTTTGATGTAAAATTTCTGGCAAATTACCTAGAAAATGACCAAAATACATGTGATTGAAAATCTCGCCACAAATATTTACTGAAAAAGTGCCTAATACGTTACAAATTCTCTTTACAGACACGCGATGTGGCTCATGGCGTGTCTTTAGGTTAAGATAACATGTTAATCTGACAACCCAATCTGAAAAGTCACCTTCATGTCAAGAGTGTTGGCTGAATTAGCCCCCTTGCTAAAATAGGTATTCAACGTGCAGCGGAGGACGATTTAGGCGCAAAAAACCTACTTAATTCTCAAAATGGCAGAGTTGCAAAAGAACTAGTTTTTTTTTTAATTTTATAAGCTAGTGCTTGACTGCAATCCTGCCTGATATTAAGTAGTGATGCAATCGTTGATGGTGAGGCGCACTAGTTTATTAAGAGCCTATTCACTCTAGCCTCGAAGACACCTAAATTATAATCGGACGGGAAGATCGCAGCAGGCAAATTGTTCCAGTCCCTCGATGTTCGCGGAGTTCTAAAAATGGCCAATTCTCTAAAAGGACTAGTTCTCAAAATGGCCAATTCTCTGAAAGGACTAGTTCTCAAAATGGCCAATTCTCTGAAAGGACTAGTTCTCAAAATGGCCAATTCTCTAAAAGCCTAATTCTCTGAATGACAAATTCTCTAAAAGTCTAATTCTCTTAAAGGCCAATTCTCTAAATGGCAATATTTCGAAACGACATTTTTTTTATATTGAGCTCAGCAATGGAAGGAGCAATAACTCCCAATACGGTTGTTGACAAATTTTTGAAACTCTGTTCTTTTTACAGATAAGTAATTATCACAAAGAAATGTATTTTTTTTTTCCATTAATTTCGAATAAGAAATCAGATTTCATTAGTTTATTGTTTTTTCACGGCTAAAAGTTTCAAACTGTCACGTGATCTTGATTAAGTTACAATGTACACAAACCTATGTCAAACTATTTCATAGAAGTTACCGCTTCTTCAGAGCGTAATGTTGTAAAGATCCCGAATGAATCGATACAACATTGTGCACGGCAATCGGAGCTGGATATATGAAGCAGGGTTGTTGCGAATATCAGCATCAGCATCAGCATCAGCGGAACATCAGCATTATTTTCCGCATCAGCATCAGCATCAGCATCCGCATTGATTGTTGCTGATGTTAGATGCTGATGTTCAAAGTTCGTGTCGCGACTTTGAAAACTATGAAATTCAGTATTTAAAAAAAAAAAACAAAATAAAATCAGCATCAGCATCAGCATCAGCTGATGTAAATTACAAAAAATCAGCATCAGCATCAGCATCCGCTGATGTGACAAAATCCTGCATTAGCAACAACCCTGATATGAAGTCACTCGTCTACGCAGATAAACTACAGACGTTGGACCACTTTAAACATTCACCGCGTAAATTGCCTTCACTTACTCAATAAAGTGGTCTAAAATTGACCTTCCCCATCATCATCTTCCTGCCCTTGTCCCATCTTATTTGGGGTCGGCACAACATGTTTTTTTCTTCCATTCTATCCTGTCAACCGTCATGCTATCACTAACTTCCTTTTCTTTCATATCACTGTTCACACAATCCATCCATCTTTTCTTTGGCTTCCCTCTCCCTCTCCACCCATCCACATGTATACTCATAACTCTTTTAGTAACATGCGTTTCATCTCTCCTCTTTACATGACCATACCAGGACAAACGATTCCCTTTCAACTTTTCAGTCACTGGCGCCACTTTCAAACTTCCTCTAATATACTCATTTCTCACTTTATCCATTCTCGTCACACCACACATCCATCTCAACATTCTCATCTCCGCTACATGCAATTTTTTTTCATCCGTCTTTTTCACAGCCCAACATTCTGATCCATACAGTAAAATTGACCTTCCCTATTTGTCCAAAATAATGTTTAAGCAATAATGGCGAATATCTTTTAAACTAAGCCATGGAAATTAAATTTATTTTTATGTATTCGCCCGCATACATAAAATATAGCCTATGTCACACAGGAATACAATAGCTTTCTATCGGTGAAAAAAATTTCGCAATCGGACCAGTACTTTTAGAGATTACCAGGTAGGTAATCAATCAATCAATCAGAGGTAATCTCTAAAAGTACTGGTCCGATTGCGAATTTTTTTTGTTTTTTTTTATTTGTAGGAACAAATAAAAAAAAACCAAAAAAAAACCACCTCTTTATAGTATTAATGTAGATTCAATTTTATTAGGCTTTTAGGGATTGGCAATTCAGAGAGAGACACTTTTATAGAGTTGGCCATTTTGAGAACTACCTAGTCATTCTGCGACTCGGTAGTAATTTTGAGAATAATTAAGCCCTTTGTGCCTAAACCTAGAGAACTATAGCTGAGTGGCTAGAGCGTAATCCTAGGGTGAACGTACAGGACTTACAAGTAGTAAGTCCACTTTCATAGACGGATCTTACGAACGCATTTGACGTGTGGCATATCTATTCAGTAGGTGATGGTGATGTTGCAAAGTAATAATTGAGCATTGTTAAATTTTTCAATAAAATATTGTAGCATTATATTAAACCAAATTTTGAACAGTCTTGGTTATAGTATTTTGGGGAAGAAGTAAGAATCGTGTGACTCCAAACTGAATGTGTATATTTTTACCGTGCACCTCCTTTTAAACAAGTTTACAATATTAGGCTGTATACAGAAAGAAAGCTGGAAACTTATAAGCGCTTACCGGCGCTTGACAGCGCTGGTAACCCGCGCAGGAAAATATATGAACGCGCGCCGATAAGCACTGAACGGTGCCGACAAGTTCCGACAAGCTTCAACACGTGCTGGTCAGCGCTGGGCGCTGCAATTTAAAATTGCATTTAAAACTGCTTCAACCTGCTTCCTTTGTGTAGAACGGACCAGCGCTGTCAAGCGCCGGTAAGCGCTTATAAGTTTCCAGCTTTCTTTCTGTATACAGCCTTACGGACTAAAACTTAACCAAGTATCTACAAAACACTTAACCAATGAACGCGGTTCGGGTGCGCAATGCTTTTGTTGGAGCAGCTGGGGTAGCAGGTAGCAAGGTTCGCACGTGGGACTTTGGAGTACAATGGCTGCGTGTTTCCAGCGTGGTAAAAGTGATGTGCTGTATGGTGGCTACAGTATTAAAATTTTTCAAATTGTAGTAACTTGGGGTTCCCCAAGCTTGTATACTGAGCCTATGAAATATGCCTAGTAAATTATTATGTGACCCAGCAATCGTTCTGCCATTATCAAAGAAAAATAACGGGCGTGGGGCGTCCTACCCCCACCTAAAAAATAGCATAGGACATATTCTCAGATTTGATCTACCAAATATATCTATAATTGATCCATAAATACTCTAGACAAAAAAAAACATAAAAATCTGTCAAGCCGTTTCGGAGGAGTTCGATAACAAATACTGATACACGAGATTTTTATTAGATAAAGTTGCCGATTTAGCGACTTTGTCGTTAAAAATGGT